>JAZKJV010011400.1:5992058-7304447 GCA_037367405.1 Ottelia alismoides | reverse complement strand
TCGCCGTCCAGTTTCATCGTGGCCGAGCCGACCAAGTTGCCATCTTTGCTTTCGATGGTGTAGACGTAGTCTTGCATACCGATTTGAGTATCGATGATGCCGGTCCACTTGCCGGTAAGTGAGGTAGCGGGCTGGCTGGTCGATGTCTGCGCGGCGGGGACAGCTTTACCTAGAGGAGGATTCTTTTGAAAGACGCACTGGGCGAACCAATACAGGCTGCTGCTCCAATGCGCGGGGTCGTGACCATGACCATCCACATGCCAGACGTGTGGAATCTCGTTCTTCTTGAGAAACTGGTGAACATTCTGACTGATACGAATCAAACCATCTTTATTACCACAAGAGATCCAAAGCAGTTTCAGTTTCGATTTGGCCTGCTCGACATCGGGGATCAGTTCAGCGGCCGGTTTGGTGTTGGGTGCTGCCGAGAATGGTCCAACCCAAGCAAAGGTATCGAGGTTGCCAAGTCCAAAATTAAACGATTGACCACCTCCCATGGATAGCCCGGCGATGGCTCGCTTTTCGCGATCGGTGTCGACTGAGTATTTGGCTTGGATCGCAGGAATAAGATCGGTCAGCAGATCTTTTTCGAATACGGCAAAGGCGGGAGCGCTTTGCATGACATTACCTTCGGCTCGGTCATTCTTTTGCGCGCGACCATTGGGCATGACCACAATCATCGGCACCGCTTTACCGTCAGCAATCAGATTATCAAACAGATCCGCCGGGTTTGCGAAGCGCTGCCATTCAGTTTCGTCGCCACCAATGCCGTGTAACAGATATAGCACGGGATACTTCTGGTCGCTCGTATAATCTGGCGGCGTATACACGTTGGCTTTGCGCGTGGTTCCCACGGTGCTGGACTGATACTCGAACATTTCGAGCTTACCATGGGGAATGTTTTCACGCTTGTTCTTGAAGCCTTCTGGTGGTGCCTCGTAAACAGCGATATCGTCGGGGCCCAATTCGATTGGGCCACCAAAACCACCTGGTCGGCGCGGGCGTTCAGGGTTGTCCTGAGCGAAACATGCCTGCATGGATATCAGGCCAACGATTGCCAGACGGATAAGACTTGAACCTGCACTATTCATCATTCCCTACCCCATTTAGAAAAGAAGTTTCTAGTCGGCCGCATACGACGAATTACAAACTGGTCGGGTAGACCATCGAAACAGCAGTTATCTTTTGGCAGTCGCAACCGCTCGGCTTGGCGCATCCACGCCCAGTACGATTCCCAGTTGTTGCAAATTGCGAGTCACGATCTCCAGTTCATGACTGGGTATCGCGGCGTACATTTCCTGGCGGATTTGGTCTCCGGCTTTCCAGAGTTGCTTGAACTTGCGTTTGCCAGCTGTTGTCAAGGTTACCAGCAGCGCACGCGAATCGGTTGGATCGGTGGCTCGAGTCACTAGCCCCTGCTTTTCCAGTAGGACTAACATGGCGCGCACCGTGCTCGGATCGGAGGGCATCTGCCTGGCCAGGTCACGCTGATTCATGGCACCGCCGCGCTGCAGCGTAGCCAGCAACACAAACTGATCAGCCGTCACTCCATAGGGTACGAACTGGGCATCCGTGCGGCGGTGCAATCCAAGGTATGCGGCTCGAAGCGCCAGCGGCAATTCACCGGTATCTTTCATTAACTAAGTCCAAGCCAGGGTTATCAATCATGTTCAATTGAACGTATACGCACGATTGTATGGTAGCACTTCGAAATGCCAGTGGCAACGAGCCGCTGAGTCGAGGGGGACATCAGAGTGTTAGCGGGGCTCGAGGCACTCCATATGGAGCGCCCGGTCGGTTCGAAGTACCATTAGAGCAGGCTGGCTCGACTGGCTTGCCCATTTCACTTCACGGTTCAATCAACTAAGAGCAATGTAATGGCCATTGGCAGGATCTGCGTGACCTTTGCCTGGACGATCGTCTGGGCGGCTTCTTTCAATGCTGTAGTCTCTGCCCAAGAGGCGGCCGGCGGCGCGGCGCCTGTGGCTCAGCAAGCTACCGGCGTAGTGTACGAGGACAGCAACGGTAATCGACAACGTGATGAGGGCGAAAAAGGCCTGGCAGGAATCAAGGTCTCCAACGGTATCGACATCGTGGTGACGAACGAGAATGGCACCTATGCGTTACCCGTGACCGACGACACGATTGTGTTCGTCATCAAGCCACGCGGCTGGATGACGCCGGTGAACAACGACAAGCTGCCTCAGTTCTATTACATTCACAAGCCCAACGGTTCACCAACTTCCAAGTTTCCGGGCGTCGCTCCGACCGGCCCGCTGCCGGCTTCCATTGATTTCCCCTTAACGCGACAAGCCGAACCGGATCAGTTCAAGGCTCTGCTGTTCGGCGATCCGCAGCCGCGCAACAAACGCGAAGTCGAGTACATGGCCCGCGACATTATCGACCAGGTTGTGGCCGAGAAAGCGCATGGCGCTTCGCTCGGTATAACCTTGGGCGATATTGTCTTTGATGACCTGAGTGTCTTCGAGCCGCACAACCAGGCGATCGCGCTGGTCGGGTTACCTTGGTACAACGTCATCGGCAATCACGACATGAACCTGGATGCGCCTTCCGACAAGTTGTCAGATGAAACTTTTGAACGTTACTTTGGTCCCAACTACTATTCGTTCGATTATGGCCCGGTGCATTTTTTGGCGCTCGATGATGTTACCTGGCATGGAGCTACTGAGTCTGCTCGAGGGCACTACACCGGTGGCCTGGGCCCGGAACAGATGAAGTTCATCAAGAATGATTTGAGCCTGATCCCCAAGGATCAGATGGTGGTGCTGATGATGCACATTCCCTTAGTGGCTGTTGAAGATCGTCAACTGCTTTACCGTCTGATCGAGCAGAGGCCGTTTGCGCTGTCGATCGCGGCGCATACCCACTTTCTGAAGCATCACTTTATTGGCCAAGAAGATGGTTTCCAAGGTCCAGCTCCTCATCATCATATTGTCAATGTGACTGTCTGCGGCAGTTGGTGGCGTGGTGCAACAGATGAATTGGGAATTCCGCATGCCACCATGAGTGATGGCGGGCCCAACGGTTATTCAATCCTTTCCTTTGACGGCACCAAGTACGATTTGCAGTTCCGCGCCGCCCGGAGGCCCGCGGACTATCAGATGAACATTCATATGCCGCGCGAAATCACGCGCTCGGAGCTGGCCGCCAGTGCGATCGTGGTTAATGTGTTCAATGGTTCACGCAATTCCAAAGCTCGGTTTCGCGCCCTGCCCAATGGACCTTGGCATGAAATGGAGCGATTCGAAGGCGTCGATCCGTACTTTGCGGAAATGAAGAAGCTGGAAGCCAGCGAGAATCCCCCCAACGGTACGCCACTACCTGAACCAGCCATTACCGATCACCTCTGGCGGGCTCTGTTGCCCACCGACCTGGCTGTCGGAACTCACGAGATCGAAGTCGAAGCCACCGATGTCAACGGGCGCACCGTTACCGATCGAGAAGCGATCCGTGTAGTCGAGCCGCCCAAGCCTGCGCCAAAACGTTAGTCCGGCCATCTTCGCCGTCGCCGCCGTCGCCACCGTCGCCAGACGGTGGACGCGAAAGTTAACGCCATCCACCGCTTGGCAGCGGTGGCTACGGATATGGCTTACGGGTAGCCACCGTCGCCAACGGGCGGGTGCCAAAAAAACAAGGTGGGGGCAGCACGGGCTGTTCGCCGCGCGCCGCACCCACCTCGCATATTCAGCCGTCCAAGTCGGCTAAAGAAGTTCTACCTTCTTAGCGCTCGCATCGCTGCGGCTTGACCAGACTGCATTAACATTTCAGATGCACGCACTATGCCAAAGTGTCCGGTGGAGCTTAAGATTCCAGCGTATAGCGTCTACGCGTCGCAAAAGCCCCTGCGTCGGCTCAAATGGCACTGATGACGAAGCCTTGGTCATGGCGGTTGAAGCTTCAAGCTGCGGTCTGCGCGGCCAATTACGATACCGCGTAGTTCCCGGCGTCTGGCGAAGCACGCAGTCGATTCAGCCCTCATCACCGGAATGCTCGTGCCGCTGGTCCGTGTATTCGGACGCAAAGGGATTGCAGAAAGCTAGCCAAAATTGAGGCTTATTCGTAATATGTCAGCTAGATCATGGCCCCTCCTGCGCGAGGCTATTCATTCATTCTTTTTGAGTTTAAAGCCAAATGCCCGTTCACAAGAGACACGCGTTTACGTTGGTTGAATTACTAGTGGTCATCGCCATTATCGGGATCCTGGTGGGTCTGCTGCTGCCAGCCGTGCAAGCGGCCCGCGAGGCGGCTCGACGCATGAGCTGCCAGAACAATTTGAAGCAACTGGGACTGGCACTGCATAACTACGAAAGCGCCCATAAGCGATTTCCACCTGTCTGCTTGATCAGCAGCACCACACTGTCGGACAGCTTCTCAGCGCAAGCTCAATTGTTGCCGTTTATTGAACAAAGCCAGGTGTCAAACTTAATTGACTTCCGCCGCAGCTTTACGTTGCAACCTCAAGTGGCCCAGGTGCGCATCCCAGTGTTCATGTGTCCCAGCGAGGTCAATGATCGGCCCAATACGGCTAACCCCAGCATTACGCACTATCCGATCAACTACGGGGTCAGTTGCGGAACCTGGTTCCAGTTCGATCCCCAATCCAGGCGAACCGGTAACGGCGCGTTTGCGGTAAATCAGATGATGCGCGTAGCTGATTTTGTCGACGGCTTGAGCAACACGGTTGGCATTGCTGAAGTAAAAACCTTTCAGGCTTGTATTCGCGACGGATTGAATCCTAGCACAGTCAACGCGCCTCACCCCAACACGCCTCAAGACGTACTGGCCTTGGGAGGCACCTTGGCTCAAGACATCGGCCACACCCAATGGGTCAACGGTATCATCTTGCACACCGGCATCTCGCACACGTTCACCCCGAACACGATCATTCCCATGACCGTCGCTGGACGAATTGTCGATTGCGACTTTACCAGCAGTCGCTTGGGACTAACGATTACCAGCCCGACTTACACGGTCTTCACCAGTCGTAGCTACCATACCGGCGGTGTTAACACTGCGTTGATGGACGGCAGCGTACGCTTCGTGCCCTCGACCATCGACCTGGCCGTCTGGCGAGCCTACGGCACGCGAGCCGGTGGTGAAGTAGCCAACGATCTGGGTGAGTAACCAGACGGGGAGACCCTTCGCTTTGAGCTCATCGTAGCGGTTGATTGAATCTTGTAAGAACTTGAGCGATGCTGGCCTTGAGTCGTATTACTTTACACATCAAGTAACCGGCTGACCGCAGGGGCGCCCCTTCTCCCCCTGAGTACAGGTGGAGAAGGGAGACCCTTCGATTTGAGCTCGTCGTAGCGATTGATTCCAGTCTTAATCTAAGGCGTTCACGGCTGAGGTCAAGGCTGCGCGGAACTCTTCGACAAAGCGGTTGCCGCCACCGACGAAGACGTGCGTTACCTTGCCATAGCGATCGATAATCACTGTCTGCGGAATAGCCGAAGCTTCGTACTTGGCGGAAACCTCACCTTCGGCATCTAGCACAACAGTTCCAGTCAACTGCAGACGCTTGACAGCGGCCATAGCGCGTTGAGCAGACTCTTGTACGTTGACGGCTACCAGTGCTACCTCGCCTTCGCCCACTTCGTCTACAACGCGGTCGACTTCGGGCATGGTTTGCATACAAGGACCGCACCAACTGGCCCAAAAGTCCAGTACGATCACGCGGCCGCGCAAGTCGGCCAGCGAGAATGACTGGCCATCGACAGTTTCGAGTGTGAATTGTGGCGCGGGTTGGCCGACTAGTGGCGAACTGCTTTCGATCGACGCTTCGCCTTCGCGATAGACCTTGGGCAAGGCAGCCACCGACAAACTCCACGCATCTTCCTTAGTTTGGCGGACCAAGCCTCCGATGTCGCGGCTGATCAATAGCTTCTGCACATCAGAGAGGCGAACCTGGCAATCACCCAGCAGTTCATTGCGGCCTTTGAGCACCTGTTGTGATTGCTCGTCAAGCTCGACGATCGATGTTTGCATGGGAGTGAAGGTGATAGTCTTTTCGCCAGTTTGTATGGCATGAACAGCCAGCAACTCTGATTCAGCAGATGGGGTAGCATCTCGATCGTTGGCGGCTTGGCCTGGCTTGGCAGGCTGTCCTTCGGCTGGCGGCGGACTATCTTTCTCTGACGCAGGCTTGTTCTTGTCGTCGTCCCACTGCCGGCTGTACAGCCAGTAGATTTGCGTGATGGCATCTTTGGGAAACTGTACGTTCTCCAAGCGGATTTCGGCGGTGACTTGATTATGGGCATAGCCAATCAAGCGTCCTCGCAGAAAGTCACCGTTAGCGCCGACGAACAGGTGAGTAGGCGGATCGGCCTTGGCCGCGCGTGGAATCGTCAACAATTGCTTGAGTTTATCGGGCGGCGGTTTGTGGCTGGTGCCATGGTCGACTAAGGTTACAGATTCTATCTTGTCGTGGGGTATCTTTTTGGTGTCGTTGCCTAGCTGGAAGATGACGCCTTGCTCGTCGATCGATTCAACTTTAGCCAGCACTTCATCGCCGCTGCGAAATGCCAGCCCGCCCTTGAGACCTTTCACCTCTTTTACCGGTTCATCTACTGTAACTTCCGCCACCTGCTGCACGCCAAAGAGCATGCGCACGCCCTGGGCGAGAATACCACCGTTGACTCGGCGGGTCTGCGTAACTTGGGGCTCCGCCACCAGAGCGGTTTCACTCTTGGGATAGACGATCGAGCCAGAGAATCTCTGGCTGAGCGTACCAGGAGTGGCGGTACCCAGCACAAGCCAATTCAGTTCACCGGGCTGCGACGAATCGGCCAGTGAACCTCGCAGTTTGAGTGATTCGCTCTCCAAAGAACCCACGGGAACGCGCAACTGATCCTCGTCTGGCTCGAACTTGGCAGCATTGCCCGAGAGCCCCAGGACCTGGTCGAACTTGCACGCCAGCGGCGCAGAGAGGCCGGGTACTTCCAATTCGAGTTGGTCCGCTTGAGAGCTCTTCAATACACCAATGCATGTGCTCTCGTCGCGCAATTGCACTTCTACAATCTCATCGCCAGAGGGTTCGCTTGACAGGGTTGCCAGCGCGACTCGAGCTACTTGGGCGATAGGAATTTGTCGGCTTGATTTGTCGGCCGCTTCTAAATGCAAGACTTGATTGGTCGGATCGTAACCAATCACTTGTCCTTCGCTCAATGTGCCGTCGATAGCTACAATCCCCGTTCCTTGAAAGCTCGATTCAAGGGGTAACTGACCATTCCACTCGCGCACTTCAATTCGTTCCAAGCGCAGGGCATGGTTCTTGCGAGTGGCGTTCAGCAATTCCACCAGGTTCTCCACGGTTGGCTTCTCCGCGGGTTTCATGGTCAGCTTGCCCAGCACCTTGCCCAAAGGTGTGCACACTACGACAGAGCCTTCGTCGTGATCGATGAAGATCGTCAAGGCGATTCGTCCGCTCTCTGCTAGTTCGGCCAGCGCCACGAAATCGGCCTCTTTACCGTTGCCCCGTGTGATCGTCAGCGTCTTGCCCCAAGTTTCCAGTCTGGCAAAAGCGGGCATGCGAAGCTCCGTGGGTTGCCGCTTTTTTGTCCAGACACCTAAGCCCATCGAGAATTCAGGACTCTGATCCCAACCGAGAGCCAGTCGAATTTCAGACCGCGAAGCCAATTTTACATCGCACTGGACTGGCACTCCGGCGGTGTTGGAAACCAGCGCGCCCCCTTCGCTCCGCCAGGCCGAAGCCTTGCGAGGTGATGTCCAAGGCTGGCCCGCGCGGGGACCGACAAACATGCGTTTACCCGATCCGGTAGTGTTCACTATTTCACTGATCACGTTGCGTGGTAGCGTGATCGCACCGAGACTCCGTGACTGGATCTGGACTTCATCCGCGGTCAAGCCCTGCAGCGTGCCCTTCAAGGTCGTGCGGTTGGCGAGCACAAACAGTAGGTCACTGGCGCCGAGGTCAGCCTCATCTGGTTCTTGGGTCTCAATGGAGCTGATAGCCTGAACGGGAAACTCAAGCGGCCTTTCAAACTCGTTGCATTGGATGGCTATATGCTTGGGGTCGGTGGCAGCGACCAGAGCACCGGATAAATGATCTCCGTTCTTCAAACGCACGATCAGCTTAGCTTGATCGGCCCAAACCCGATCGCTGACCAGCACCCAGCCTAGCACCGGTATGCTGCATCCAATCACAAGTAGCCGCAGAGCGGTAATGCGAGGCGACATAGATTTCAACGTTCGTATATGGGCAAGAACTTGTAATTTAGGGCTAAGGCCAACAGGGCCATGGCGGTCGAAGTTTGATTTCCCAAAGATCCTTGGAAACTGCCATCATCGTTTTGACTGGTCTTCAACTGTCGCACGATGGTACGATTCCATTTCTCCCAAGCCGCCACATCGGCCTGGAAGAGTGCTTGAGCCTGGTAATAGCGACAGTAATCCGGAAAGGAAGACTGCTGCGTCATGTTGTCGATGACGTACTTCTTGACCGATTCGTATTGTTTGAGATCTTTCCGATGGGCGATCGAGTACACCAGGCACGCGATCGAGGAACGAGCCGATGACTCGCCGAATCCTTCCATCCCGCCAGAGTAAGAGACGATGCCATTGTCGCCTGTGCAACTGGTGAAGTACTTGATTGCTTTGTCGATGGACGAATCCGGAACCTCGATACCGGCATTTCTGGCCGCTAACAGACCCACCAGTACTGCTCCGCTGACCGATGTATCCGCATCGCGAGCATTGGGAGCGTAGCGCCAGGCTCCAAACGGATTCTTGGACTGCGAAGTAATCGCGCAGCGCACCGCCAATTCCAAGGCTTCGCCAACACCCCGGTTACGACCGGGCTGTTTATCGTCCCATAAATCGGATTCATCCACGCACCCGTAAGCTTCGGCCAAGGCGAGCATCGCAAATCCATGGTGATACATGCTGTTACCCATGTATCCGGTGTCGGCATTTTGCGAGCGAATTATGTTTCGCAAGGCTTTACGAATTGGCAGGCTATAGAGACCGTAATTGGGATCCTCACCCGAAGCCAGGAAGGCCAGCAGCCCTAATCCAGTCGTGCCAGGCCCCGTCTCACCATCTTGCCACGCCCCGTCTTCAGTTTGGGAACGCACCAGGTACTGCAAGCCGCGATCGGTCATCTCGCGCACTTCACGTGGCACCACGTCACCATGCGATGGCGTGACTCCTGCGCTCAGTCCAAGATCGTCCTCTTGGCCGTGGGCCAGGTTAAAGACCATGGTAATCAGCCAGCAGGCCAGGCCGATCATCGGCAGATATGCCATGCGACTCATTGGATGGCTCCCTCCAGGTTCTGATAAGGCGCTGTCAGCGTTTCCAGTTGTTTCTGCTGGTCAGCATCCAGAAATTTGAGCTTCTCATCTCTCATCAGTCGCACCAGCTTGAAGATCCCCGCCATCTGCTCGTAGTTCTCAGGCATTTCTGGAAGTTCGACCTCGTCCATCAGCTTGACCAACTGGTCACGCTGCTCCTTGACCAAAAGCAGCCGACCATCAATACCCTCAATAGTCTTCAGAGAGATCGCGCGGTGTCGACGCTGGCGAGACGCATTCTCTCTCTCGGTCAAAACACTTTTCTGTGAGGTCGTCAGGGTGGATTCAACATACTGCCAGTAGAGCGATTTACGGCCGAAAGATCCGTCTTGAGCGCGCACCATGGCTGGCTGCAATATCTCAATCGCCTTCTGTTGGTCGTTGGGATTGTTCATATTCAAATCATCGGTCATCGCACGGTACTCGGAGACATCGTGCAGCGCGCGGCTGGCGATACCTTCAATGGCTAACTTCAGTTTCGCATGTTGCTCAGCGGTCAATGGTTCCTGAGCACTGGCCAAGACCCGTTGGATGCTAACCAGCTTCTGCTTGCCAGAGGTGATAAAGCGCTCGCGGTAATCGTCTTCGGATTGACCTTGCAGAATCCACATCTGCACCGGGACTGGCTGTGCTGGCTGCGCTTGCAAAGCTGCCTGTATTTGAGCCAGTAAAGCTGACTGACCAGTTAGCCAGGCCGCGGCACAGAAGGCGTAAAAGCTCAATCGCATGTTGAATTTATTAAAATAGATTGCACTCATAGATTTACCATTGCAAGAAAGCTCCATCCCCTTCGAACTCGCTGCGATTGGCGCTAACCTGGCTACAACCGTTCAGTATTTCGAGCTGCTCGGCTGTCAGCAACTTTTGATAGTACATGGCCGGGATTGGCGGGATGTAGTTTTGACTTCCGTTCTGAAAGTAAAAGGCGAGCTGAAGGTCATTGGCACCGTCCCAATTCTTTAACGACTCCATTAAGGGTTCGAATTGCTCGGGCTGCAGTGACACTTGCTGATCCAGGATATTGACCAGGCACTCGGCATTGGCCCGTTTCCTGAATTCCTTGCGGGCTTCCAACTCCGCGTCGTATTTTGGTTGTTGCTCGGCGGTCAGCGCACCTTTGAAGGTCGTCTGCAGCGATAGACGGTACTTGGCAATCGTGCGAATGCTGATGTCCAGTTGCATATTGTTTACCCACACGTTGCCTTGGCCCATGCCCTGTCTGCCTGCCCGCCCACCTCGTTGCTTCCGCTTGTTGACAATCTCGTCCTTTAGTTCCCCGCCCAAACCTTCGAGCTGCTTTTGTTGCTCGGCGTCTAACTGGCAGGCGCGCACGACAAAAGCGATCTCTGACTTTTTCACCTGGTCAAGATACGTACCAACGGTAGGTACACCATCTCCCTGATCCTGTTCGAGATCAACATTTATGGGCGCCGCGAACTGAATATCGATGGCAACAGGATTCTGGGCACGCAGGCTTGTCGCGCAGTAGCCCAGTGCCAAGACCGTCAGGATGACAAATTGGGCAGCGTCACTGGGCAAGCTCACTGGATGAAGTCTTCGTAGCCACCGCTGCCAAGCGGTGGAAAGCGTTAACTTTCGCGTCCACCGTCTGGCGACGGTGGCTAAGTTTACCAAGTGACGCTGTCCAGCTAATTGTTGAGACATTGCGGAATATCGCTGAAGGTGACTGAAGATATCGTTGCCAGGGTAGCACACACAGTGGTAGTGGTAGCACTACCACCGTGTATTGGCTAAGGTGCAGATGTAGCTTCGAGACGGTTGAAATACAGATCGAGCCCAGCGCGAAACTCTTCTGGCAGTACACGACTGGTTTCGCCGGTGGCCTGGTTAACTTCGCGAACTTCGCGTTTTTCATTTTTGTTTAAACCGCTGCCCAGCAGTGCCAGGGCGGAATCCTGCGTTGTACCGCCACCTCCGCCGCCGGGGCTGGTTCCTCCGCCACCGCCGCCGCCGGGATTAATCCGTTTGCACCGGAGCAACAGTTCTATCGCTTCGGTTTCGATAGCCATGGCTTCTGGTCCGGTTTCTGGTCTAGCCAGGATCAAGGTTGCTTGATCCATGACGTTACCCACCTCGGTCAGCAGTTGGATCTCTTTACCAAAGCGTCGCTCGCCATCTTTTAATTCAACGATCGTCTTGACGACCTGGCTGACACGCTCGGACAACTGCCCTTGAGTTTCGCTCAAGCGATCTGCTTCTTTTGCGTGTTCTTCCGCTTTGACTCCCGGCCTGGCTTGTTCTGCCACGCGGGTGGCTTCGCGCAAATTCACTTCGCCTTCAAGAATTCTCAGGACTTCCAGAATGACCGATGGCGGTAAGGCATCGGAGGTCTTGGAGCCTGGGCACTGACCGCTACAAGCTGGATCAACCAGGTCATCGGCCCAGCGGTCCAGCGAGTCTGCCCAGTATTCCGCTTGTGAGATAGCCAGACCTTGCTGTTTATAGACGTCGTCTGAGAGTTGCTTGAGCGAGTTAGCGACATCAGCTTCGCGCATTTCGTCGAGTACCAGTTTGAACTGCTTCATGCGTCGTCGCTCGAAGTAGCTTTGCAAATCGTCCATGATGTACGCGACCTTTTGACTGCCAGCCTGCTCGACATTGGAGACGCTACTGAGCAGTTCTTGGTTCTCCTCACCTTTGGGCGATTGTCCAAAGAGGCTTTCGATGCGCGTGCCGATGCGTTCGGCTACCTGGTTCTGCTCGCGCGAGGCGGCCTTCAAGCGTTTCACAAGCGTGCTGCCCTCGAGGTTGGCCAGGATCGAATTCATTTCTTCGGCGATCTTCTCAAACTCGGCCAACAGTTCTTCCTGTTCGTAGAGCGCCTTGTCCATATTGGAGTCTTGATCTTCGCCAGCGTTTTCTTCCTGCTGTTCGCCCTTGGGTTTCGGCTTGGCTGGTCCGGTGATGGTGGTTTGCGGCAAACCGAGCTTGGTACCGTTGTACTTCTTCTTTTGTGCAGGCGAGTCATCAGGTTTATTGTCAGGCGGTTGCAGCGTGGACTCGCTATCGGTGATCTTGGGCAGCGGGGCTTTGCCATTGTCGACGATCTTCTCGGGTGGCTTACCACTTCCACCAGCGGAGTTTCTTTGCTTACCTGCGCCTGGCACCGTCGGTTTGGTTTCTTGGCCATTGGCTCGTGCGAGCTTGGCTTCGGCCGAGGCTTTGCCCAGCAAGTCGGCTACGTTGGGCATACGATTGGCCGAAATGTCATTGAGGATCTGTTGCATTTCAGCCCAGCGATCCAAGTGCCCCACACCGATCTCTGGATTGCGTGCAGCCTGTCGCAGCAGTTGTTCGCCGAGCCTGGTCAGACTGGCCAATTTGCGACCATTGCTGGCTTCGGCCGCCGACTGTGCCCGCAGTTCTTTGCGCATCTCTTCATCAGCCAATTCCTCTGGCGTCAATTCTCGCAACCGCTTGTTGGTTTCATGCAATTGCATTTCACGATCGCGAACATCTAGCGACGCCCGATGCCATTTGCTGAGTTGATCGGTGATCCAAATCGCATGTTCATCCTTGGTCAGCACATAAAAGATATGTGGTGGCGAATAAACTCGCTGACGGTCGGGCAGGTAATCCTCTGTCCACAGGCGAACTTCGATCGGCTGCGCCTCGATGCCCAGATCCTTGGCTGAAAAAGTTGCCGCGCATTGCACCGAACTCTTGTCGGGACCGCCGGGCGAGAGCAGTTTCTCGCCTTCAGCCGGCTTGGCCATGTTCGTATCCAGCCCTCGCCAACCCATGCCGATGTTCTTGACTCCGAAGTCGTCAGCCGCCAGAGCGGTGAAGTTCACTTGTTCGGTCTCGAGCAGCACAGCTTGACGCGGCAGTTGTTGCGAAGCGACCGAGGGACGCTCATCTTCTACCGACTGTAGGAGTAACTCAAACGGCTCGCGTCCAGATAGACCATCTTGATCACGCCAGGCCATTTGTAGCGCACCGGCTTTGTCGGCAATGGCCAATGGATTGGATTGAAACTTGGCCTCTTGAACAGGCACGGTGACTGAGTTGATGGTCGCATCAACCAGGGGTCGTGATACTTCGGCCTGTACTTGCGCGACGCTACCGGCTACCGCGCTCAGTGTTCCACTGCGCACGTCGCGCTCGATCTCTGTGGGTAACTGCAGATAGTCCGGCAGGCGGATCTGGGCGCTGGCAGCCACCAGTTCCGGTCGCAGCTTGGGTTCGATCACGATGGTTTGTGTGTAGTCGCCGACGCGCAGCAGCGCGGTCAGCGTCTCGGTTTGCGGAGGTAGTTCAAATGCATATTGGCCCGCATCGGTCAGCGGGACCTCGATCAGTGGATGACCGGGCAGTTCCAGCCGCGCCGTCTCTGGTTGCCAGCGACTAGTCTCCGACAGCTTGACCAGCATGGGCCAACTCTCGCCGTGTGGCACCACTCGATGACCGGCTAACTCTTGGATCGCCGTAAAGGTGTAGCGCGGAGTATTGCTCCAGGGAGCAATCAATCGCTGCCAGGCATTGCGAGCCGCTTCGGTTGAAAAGAATGTCAAACCAATAGCGGCAACGCAGCCTAAAGCCACCGTGGTGGACCACAAGCGAGCCCGGGATTGCGGTACTGCTTGAGTGAAATCGCGCTGGCGGGCGGCTTCGGCTACTTGAGCGATGGCCGCAGCGCACAGCGTGCGTGAGCGCGCCTGTTCGGTTTCGTTGTTGGCTAATTCTATAACGCTTAGTAGTTGGTCACCCAGCGACTCACGCACACGCAGCAAACGAGCCAACTGGTCTAAGCGGCGATGACACCAGACCCAGCGATATAGCGCCCAAGGTATGACCAGCCAGGCGGCACAGGTCCCCAAAAAGATTGCCAGGCGTAACGGCTTGGGTGTGTCCCAAATGCGATCCAACAGGTACACCAACAAGAACGCAGCCACCAGGCCAGCTGCAGCAAACGCAATCGCTGCGAGCATCTGCGTCGACCAGACTCGCTGGCGAAAGCCCAGCAGTTGACTGGTCAGTGATTCAGGAACATTCAATCGTTGGCGGTTTGATACAGTACTCAACGCACTTCTCCCTCAACAGTTCCTAAGTGGCCATATTCCTAGCCACCGCTGCCAAGCGGTGGAAAGCTGCAACTTGCGAGTCCACCGTCTGGCGACGGTGGCTACGCAGATCATCCACCGTCTGGCGATGGTGGCTACGCGGATTACCAAGGGGCGCTGTACAACTGAGTTGAATTGACCATCCATAACGTTTCAGCCTTCAGTCCCAGCGCTAACGATAACTTAGATGAGCCCGATAACTTTGCGCATGACCCAAAATGTACCCAGCATTCCTATTAGCGTAACGGCTACCAGGGGGTGACTCCATAGTTGAACCCGGCGAATTTTGGGTTGGACTCCCGGTAAATCTTTAATTGCCCGTAAGATGGCTTGTGAGTCGGCATTCTTGATCGTTTGGCCGCGCGACACTCGTGAGAGCTCGTCCATCACCTCGGGTCGAGCAGGCTTACCGACTTGCTCCAGAATGGCCCCCTGCACAAAGATGCGTGATTCCAACTGCGACCCATTTTCCTTGCAGCTCAAGAATACCTGGTGCTGGCCGGGTTCGGTGGGGCGATAGGTTCCAGCAAATGCACCCCACTCATCGTTGCTATGCGTCAGTGTAATGGTTTCGCTGCGACCAGAGGGGGCTGAGATGCGGGCGATTACTTCACCGCGACTGAGCGGTTCGCCACTTTTCTCCATCGCATTGACGCTGAGCGATACTGTCTGCCTGACTTGTGGTTGCTCGGGCGAGAAGTAGAACCGCATCGCTTCGCCTTTGGCCATGTTGCGTTGATAGGCCATCCAACGAACGACTTGTCCCCAGAACCGATAGTGATATTTGTCTTCGACTCCCCGCCGCCAGCGCCATGCTCCGTCGGTTCCCATGAACAAGACCTTGCCCGCACCGAAGGTTCTCGTAACCAATAGCGGAATACGTCCATACTCGTTGGCCGACTCTTGATGCACGCACAATACATCGGTGCCAGCCTTGGCTCTGACCACTGGCGCGTGCCATTGAAAGCCCGGCAGATTCTCCCACACTTCGATGTTCTCGTCTTGAGTGTCTGCCAGCTTGGTCAACAGACTGCGACGCCCCAGTTCCGTCAATCCAAAATGACTGGGCGAACGCGAGCCCCAGCCGCCTGGCTGGGAGACATCCATCGTCACCGGCAGCAGCGGTTCGATGGGTGATTCAATCAGCGTCTGCCAGTTACCTTGCGAACCCGGCAAGAATACCAGGCCGCTGGCTTGTTGCTCGACCAGCCCTTTCAGCAATCGACACTGTTCGTCCGTTAGCTGCTTGGGACCAACACCGACATCACCCAGGAAGATCACATCGTATTGCGAAAGTTGTTCTAGCGCCTCGGGAAACGCTTGAATGTAATCGCGGTTTCCACCGCCCACTTTGCTCAGTTGCGGATGGAACAAGAGGCAGGAGACTTCGACTCCCGGATCGCGAGATAGCGCATTGCGCAGATACCGATACTCCCAGCGCGGCACCGATTCGATCACCAGTACACGCAACTTCTCTTCGCGAATAGCAATCGGCGAGCTGCGCGTATTGTTATCTGTCAGACTCTCCTCTGGATGAGCCGGTAACTGCAGGGAGAGAGTAAAGTCACCTACAGTTTCGGGTTTCCATACGATCGTCTCGGTGGTCCGTCCCATCGCCGCCACTTTGACTTCGTGGGTCAGCTTGGATCCATCGGAACTGGTGAGGACAACTTGTGCCAGGTGATCGCGCGGCAGCGAGCTTTCAATCGTAAATGGAATCCGGACACCTTTATTGACGATTCCAAAGGTGGGCACATCGAAGCTCAGCAGTTCAACATCGGGCAAGCGAGACTGACTGCCCACCGGCACAGTAAAAATTGGAATCTGGTCCAACCGCAAACGCATAGCAGCTTCTACTGGAGGCAAGCCCCCGTTCCAATCGCCATCCGATGCCATGACTATCGCCCGCAGGTTGGGGTGATCCTCTTTGGCTTGCAGCAGGGCAGCGTGCAGATTGCTGCTGTCTTCGTTGACGGCAAACGGGCGCAGCACAACCTTGACTTCTTCGGTCAAGCCTTGCCAGGTTTCCTCTCGCAAAAGATGGGCGATGGCTTCGCGCCGTGTTTGCCGAGCTTCGCTCTGCAACAATCCCACATCGCGTGTCGACATGCTGTTGGACTGATCAGCCAAGATCACAATGGCTGGTTGCTGGGTTGGCAAAAACCTGGCCACCGATTCTGGTTGATTCAATAACACCACGGCGAACAATACAATAGCGATCCGCAGCAGTTCAAGTCCCAGGATGGGCGCTCGATAGCCGCTGCGCCGCCAGGCCATCGCGCTGAAGATCAGTACGATCACCACGCTGGCCAATGAGATAGCCAGCGAGCCAACGGTCCACTGAAAGGTTAAGGTTTGAGTCATGGCGTGGTCACTCGCACCCATCCGGTTGAAGCGGTCGCAGCTTTGCGCGGCATACATAAAGCCGCTTCCATCAGCAGCGCCACGATCATGGTGATCAAAAAGAGTCGCCAGATCTCACTGACAATGCCCGACAAGTTGCCGGCCTGGTCATCGACGCGTGAAAAGTCCAGTCCCGCAAAGAGTTGCGCCAACTGCTTGTCGTCAACCGTATCGCGTTGATCCTCTACGAGAGAGCGATTGATGGCTAGCAGGCGCCCATCGTTTTCGTAGATGCCTGCCGACCAGGCATATTCATTGGACAGGGGAGCGTCTCGGCCGCTGCCTGTGGCGATCGCGCGCCAGGCTTCGGTTGATTCTTCAACCTGGCCAGCCACGCGCTGCGTGGCATTACCCAAAGAGACGGCACCTTGTTCGATGGCTCGCTGGATGATGGCATACAGGACTACGCCGTTACTGGCTAACGACGATGAGTCGTCTCCGGCTGAAACAGAGCAAAAGTAGATGCCGCCTTTGGACGTGGGGACGCGGGCCAGCAAGGGTTTACCGCCACTGAGCGTCGCCAGAGCCGAGAATTCGCCTTCGAGAGTAGCGAAACTGCGAATCTCCAGTTGACCAACTGGCAGACCACCGCCGCTGCGCGTTACGGCCAAGAGGTCTTGATCGCCGCGCCAGTTTTCAACCAGCGCACCACCAGCAGGCTCATTGTCTGCGCCAGTGGCCGCAGCCTGCTCGCTGTTACCTTCGCTACCTTTACTTGATCCACGCGACCAACCGCTCCAGCGCACGCCTTGAAAGCTTCGCTCGCTGCTTCCGCCTCGCGTGACTTCGGTTGGAGGAAAGAACAGCAACTGACCACCGCGGCTGACATATTCAACTAACGCACTATCCAGCGGTGCCGCTGGCAAACTCGATTGCCACATCACCAGTGCGGCATCATCCAAGGCTAGCGAGTCTAGCTGATCCGGCGTCAGCACATCCACTTGTGCGTTGGTCGAGCCATCGGGGGCAATCGAGGCGGCGATCTCAAGTGGTCGGGTTACTTCGCGATCATCACTGACCAAGACGATCTTGCGCGACTCGGCCTGGTTGTATACGAAATAATACTGATTATCAGCCAGGTTTTGATCAGCGGGCAACGAGACTTTGCCCCAACCCTTGAGCTGTTGGGCAGATACCGGTACGCGATGATTGCGAATCTCGACTTCGCGGCCGGTCAGCTCGACAGACAGTTCACTGCGAGCACCATCCAGTTCGATCTGAATGGGTACTGTGCGTTTACTGGCTGGTGCATTATCGGCGATGTTCTGTGTGAGTTTCATCGAAATAGAAACTGCATCGCCACCTGCACCCGATTCGCGGCGGACTTCGGATACTCGAATCGATAGGTTATCACCGGTCGAGTCCGCATACGCCAACAAATGAATACGGACCGACTGCGGAAAGTTGGCCAAGGCATCGCGAACCACAGTCCAATGGCTGCTGTCGGGTTGCCAGTCAGAACTGCGCAGGTCCGAACAGATCCACACATCCGTTGGCCCAGGTTTGCTGGTGTTCAAGTAATCAACGACCGACTGCAGCATCTGTGACAAGTCGGCAGTGGCGCTGGAGCCGCGCATGCCTGGCGAATCGATCAAGCTGTCCAGCGTAGCAAACGTCTGCGGCTCGGTTCGGTGAGAATCGATCAGCACCCATTGCGAGCCGCCCAGGGTATTGAGTGCCTGGCTGAGCTGCCGCCGGCCTGTATCTAGTTTGCTCAAGCCGGCCGCGCCTTGCTCTTGCATGCTGGGCGAGCGATCGAGCAAGATCACGTTGGTGTCGGTCTGACCACCACCGGCCAGGCCCAAGAAGCCGCTGGCCAGCGGCCGACTGACGGCAAAGATCAACCCGGCCACCGCCAGAGTGCGCATGGTAAGGATCAACCACTGGCGCAAGCGCGCGTAACCGCGGTTCATCTTGTTGGCGGCCAGCAAGAACATCATCGCGCCCCAGCGTTTGGTCTGGTAACGCCATTGGTTCAGCAAATGAATAATGATGGGTAGCGCGACCAGCGGAATCGCCCAAAGCATCCAAGGCTGCAAGAAGCTCATCGTGTTCGCCGCCCCCTGGCTCGCTCGACCAAGAAGTCGGTCAGCTCTTGCTCATAGGGTCGATCGATCGAAACGCGGCGATAATCCACGGCGGTTTCCAACATGATCCTTTTCAGAATCGCCAAATAGTCTTTGAGCGCGTCATGATACCGCCCGGCAATTTCAGTTGGCTCAGCGAAGATGGCCGTTCCACCTTCCATATCCAGGAAACGCGTCGGTCGCTGAAAAGCAAAGCCCAGCTCTTCGGGATCCAACAGGTGGAAGGCCGAAACATCATGCTTGCGAAACCGCAGATGTTCAAAACAGTCTCGCAGAATCACCGGATCGATGAACAAGTCGGACAAGATGATAATCAAGGCGCGCTGGCGCACGGTCTCTGCCAGTTCATGCAGAATCCTGGCCAACTGAGTTTCCCCTTGAGGCCGGGTGCGTTCCAAGGTGTTGAACAGAGTGGTCAGATGCGCCGGATTTCTTTTGGGCGGGATGTTGTGCACGATGCGTTCCGCCACACAAGCCAGGCCTACAGCATCGCCTTGCTGAATCCCCAAGTAACTCAGCGTGGCCGCGATGCGCTGTGCATATTCGAGCTTGGTCAAGCCTACTGAACCAAAGTCCATCGAACCGCTGGTATCGACCACCAAGACCATGCGCAAGTTGGTATCGGCTTCGAACTCTTTGACGTAGAAGCGATCCGAGCGGCCGTACACACGCCAGTCCAAGCGTCTCAAATCATCGCCCGGTACATACTTGCGATACTCGGCGAATTCGACGCTGGCACCGCGGTGCGGACTGGCATGCCGCCCCGATACATTACCCAGCATGGCGCGACGAGCCGACAAGGGCAGCGCGCTCAATCGAGCGACTACTTTGGGATCCAAGAAACTGCGACGTGAGCTCTCTTCAGGCATCGGCGTATTCGCTAATGAGCCGTTTGATGATGTCTTTAGCGGTCACCTGTTCGGCTTGCGCAGCAAACGTCGTGATGATGCGGTGAGTTAGCACTGGCGCGGCGACATGTTTAACATCTTCGATCCGCACCATGTAACTGCCTTGTAAAGCGGCCCGAGCCTTGGCACCCAGAATTAAGTTCTGCACCGCTCGCGGCCCAGCACCCCAAGCCACGAGTGGCTTTAGCCATTCAGGGCTGGTGGCCCCACCGGGTCGCGTTTTTCGTACTAAACGGGCTGCATATTCGTAGATGTGATCGGGAACTGGTACACGACGCACCAGATTCTGATGCGCGATAATCTCTTGCGCGGTCATCAAACCACTTAGAGTATGCAGTTCGTCGCCCGTAGTGGTGCGCGCAATCTGTATTTCCTCAGCTTCGCTCGGGTAGTCGAGCTCAATCAGCGACATAAAGCGATCCAATTGCGCTTCAGGTAGCGGATAAGTGCCCTCCTGTTCGACCGGGTTCTGCGTCGCCAAGACCATAAAAGGCGCTTCGAGCCGAAACGCTTTGCCTAGCACCGTCACGCGTTGCTCCTGCATGGCCTCCAGCATGGCGGCTTGCGTTTTCGGTGGAGCACGATTGATCTCGTCGGCCAAGATGATGTTGGCAAACACCGGACCATGAGCGAACTGGAACTCTCGACGACCTGCCTCGTTTTCTTGCAAGATGTCGGTACCAGTAATGTCCATGGGCATTAGGTCAGGCGTGAACTGAATACGACTGAACTTCAGGGACAACGTTTCCGCGAGCTTGCTGACGAGCAATGTCTTGGCCAAGCCTGGCACGCCCATCAACAGTGCATGACGTCGAGCAAACAAACATATAGCCAACTGTTCGATGACTTCGCGCTGACCAACAATCACCCGTCCTAATTCTTCTGTCAGTCTCTTGTATGCATCCCGCAGTCGATCAATCGCCTGCACATCATCTTCATTTAAGTGCGCAGGACTATTACTGATGGTTTGACTCATGCTGTGCCTTAAGAGATAGCTGCGAGAGAGTTATCGATCCGCCTCATTGTATAGCGAGGCAATGTCCATTTGGAAGCTTTTTCCATCGAGAAACGCAGGCAAAGATCCACAATCGCCATGCGCCATGGCGGGCTAATCTCGATAATTCACAGCCAGCTCCCCCGAAACGGCCTTGCAAGCCTGGGGTTTGAGATTGTGCTGTCAATCTTATTCAAAAACGCAAACGAGCCTCTGGTTTGGGCGTATTCAATTGACGATGGTCGATAGAAATCCAGTGACTGTACACTGCCGCCCTCAGCGTCTGACTGTACAAACAATGGCGAGTATTCGTTTTCATCAACTTGGATAATTGGCTGGACTGCTGGGTAGCCACCGTCGCCAGACGGTGGACGCGCATTTTAACGCTTTCCACCGCTTGGCAGTTTTGATGTTGCGCGTTTTTGTGTCACCTCTCCCAAGCGCAGAGGCCGTCCAGCTATTAAGTCGTTTCCTTTGATAGGCTTGGAGCGAGCATGTCACCTCCCCCAGCGGTCACGGCATGGGAGGGCGAGGTTCCACCCGAGCCATGGGCCCGTAGCGCCAATGCAGTCCCATTGGAATTTGAGTTTTGAATCATAGCGCAAAGCGCAGACGAACGTCCGCAAGATTTTGATGCCACGCCGTTAACGCCAATGAAGCTTTGGTTGGTGATACATACCGAAAGCTCGGCGGGAGGGCGAGGTTCCACCCGAGCCTTGGGCCCGGAGCGCCAATGCAGTCCCATTGGAAATAGAGTTTTGAATCATGGTCGAAGGGCAGAGGAACGTCCGCAGGCCATTTATGCCAGGCCGTTAACACCCATGAATCTTTGGTTGGTGATACATACCGAAAGCTCGGCGGGAGGGCGAGGTTCCACCCGAGCCTTGGGCCTGGAGCGCCAATGCGGTCCCATTGGAATTTGAGTTTTGAATCATGGTCGAAGGGCAGAGGAACGTCCGCAGGCCATTTATGCCAGGCCGTTAACACCCATGAATCTTTGGTTGGTGATACATACCGAAAGCTCGGCGGTGGCCTCGCCCTCCCAGCGTTCCTGCGCTCGGGGGGGGCACGTATGCGGGCAGGAAAAAAATAAGGGCCGTTTGCACGGGGCTTAACTGCGCAAACGGCCCTATCGTATCACCGCCCATCGGGAGGGGCACCGCTTGGCGGTGGTACTTAATATATCGACCAACCAAGTCCAAAACTGTTGTCGGTAAACAAAAAACGCCAATGATTGCAGTTGGATGCTATCATTGGCGTTCGCGTGCAAGTTAAGCCCCTCAGCAATTGCACGCTACATGAGTTTATCGGCGCCCCTACAGATTCTCTGAACCGACTGGTCCATATTTGGCGAAACCCCGCCAGAATCAGGTAATCTGGGAGAATTCCTAATGAATGGCCCACGTAGAGCGGCTGTCCCCAGCCGCAGGCACGCAGCGCATCGAACATCTGCCGCAGCTCTTTTGGTTTGCATGTTTGGTTTGAAGAGACTTCGTTAGCGGGTGGCAGCGTCTGAGGACAGACGCTCTACGTTTTCGCACCGAAGAATCCGACGCTGATGCCCTTGGACTTCAGGTAACCCGTGGCGCTAGCGTTAGCAACCAACATCACGATCAGGCCAATCAGCGGTGCAGGTATCAAGACTCCGATGGCATAGATATAACGCGTGGTACCTGGATAAAGAACGCGGCCCATCCGGAAGATGCCCAAGCAAGCCCCAATGGCGGCAGCGATCAAGCCTATCAGACCAATGGCCAGAACCAAGCCGAACATCAGCGTGACCTCAGGCTTCTCCGGAGTACCACCCAAAAACGAATTTGCGGCCACCACGATCGGCGCCGAACAGAGGTAAGCCAGAATCGAATAGATCAACATCTTCTGACCACCAATCACCGTGGCTGTGTCATTCGAGGTCGCTGGTCCAGATGAGTAATCAGGGGCTTGATACGGATTCGACATTTTCTCTCCAAAGCAAAACATGTCACCTCTCCCGGCGCAGCTGGGGGAGGTCGCAGACGAGGCCTTCAGCCGAGACTGCGGGAGGGGGCAATTCGCCATGGTTGACTTATCCCTGGCGCAGTGCCCCCTCCCGAATCTTCGCCTTAAGGGCTCGATTCGACCTCCCCCAAGCTGCGCTTGGGAGAGGTGACACAAAAACGCACAACATCAAAAAGCGTGAGCGAGGGACCCCGAGAATGTTACGCCGCTTACCAGTCGCCAACTCAGCACACCGGGCAGCTATCGCGCGAGCGCATGAGGGTGGCGAGAGATGAGACTGATTCAATATCAGCGGCTAGTGGGCAGCCTCGCTACACAAGGCACTTAATCTAACAATTTCTGTAGTTGATGACAAATGTTCTTTGCCAACAATGGACTGTGAGTATTTCGTAGCACAACGACTTCTTGCCCTGAATGCATTTCGGCCTTGATGCAAACCCAACCGTTGGGCTCTTGAGCTGGATCACCTTGGACCCACCGAAAGCTCTTGATTGAACTGGTTGCCAGTGAACGCAGGCGCGCGCCCCAAAAGCTACTGGCCGTGTAATGGATCTCTCGTTTGTTAGCTCGAATCAACTGACGTGGACGCATATTCAGGATGGCGGCCCAAGGCATGGCGGCCAACACGACACCCAACCAGCCACCCACTGCCAAGCCTCCACCAGCAAAAATAATCACTGCTGCAACCAGTGTTACGCCACTGGACCACTGCCAGGTATTGGTAATAGGCAACGTTAACGTCCACTGGCTTTTCTCAGGTTGAATAAATGTGCCATGATAGGACTCGACTAGCTCGGCCAGGCTTTCCAGTCGCGCGCCCGCCGGATGACCGCTGATTGCATCTACTGCGCAGGCGGTATCGAAACGCTGTTCTAGTTCGGTATCACGAGTTGCCTGGCTGGCGGTGAATACGGGCAGATCAAAGTCGATACAGTGTGCCATGCGGCCGCTTAGCCAACTCAAACTCAATCGCCACTGACAGGCATTTGAATCACACGTCTCAGGCGCCGCAGCCGGTATCTCAAAGCGAACGGGCAAGAACTGCACGTCATCTGCCTGCGAACTCCAACCGCTTTCGACCAGGTAACGAGCCTGATACTGAAACTTCTGGTATGTGTGAGACTCTGTCTTTATTGAGAGTTGATTCTTTGGAGCCACGCTGTGGGAAGTCACGCAATTCAATTCGACAAAGAGCGTTGACTTTGGTAGTGTTGGCCCCGGCCAGTAAATCAAGCAGCGAATAGCTGCTCCAGGTCGAAATGGATGGCTGACCAGTTCGCATACCAGGCGTTGGTACGAGCGTGCCGCCAACGCCACCGTGATCGCATAAGCTGTGAAGCACAGCATGATCAAATCGAAACTTGCCAGGATCATGAAGACGCCGATTTGTTGCATCCCAGGCTGCGCTGCAGGCTGCATCAGATATAGGCACGAAATACCCAGACACATGCAATTGCCGGCGATCGCACCACCTGCCAACAGGCAAGCGCGGAGCGTCAACACATGTTGCGAACGTTGCTCGGACCAGTCCAGCCGATGCAACCAGGGCTGGCCAGGATACCTCGCCCTTAGCCGCGCTTCCTCGCGTTGCTTTCGCCAAAGATAAACCACCGCCAGTAACAGTAATCCACCCACAGATCCGAGGGTTCCAGCAACTGTGCAGTAACCCACGATATCGTTCCAAGCTTGCCTCGGCCCCAGTATCAACCGCACCACAGCCATTAACGCAAAGCCGGTAAAGACTGCACCCATCAAGGTCACCAGGCCAATGGCAACCCGCATGCCGTGTTGACGCTGTTCACTTGTATGCTGGGTACTGGCGGGCGAAGACATCAACAACTCACATTCGTAGCCACAGAAGCCAAGTTTTCCAGTTACGACTTTTGTGGTCTTCGTAGCCACCGCTGCCAAGCGGTGGAAAGCCTTAATTTTCGCGTCCACCGTCTGGCGACGGTGGCTACGCAGCTTACCAAGTGGCGCTGTCCAGCTACCCAGCATGCCAAGTCTAGAACGGCTCAGCAGCATATCATGTTTGACAGCATGAAGGGTCACGGCATGGTAGGGCGAGGTTCCACCCGAGCCTTGGGCCCGGAGCGCCAATGCAGTCCCATTGGAATTTGAGTTTTAAATCATGGCGAGAAGCGCAGACGAACGTCCGCAGGCCATTGATGCCAGGCCGTTAACACCAATGAATCTTCGGTTGGTGATACATACCGAAAGCTCGGCGAGAGCCTCGCCCTCCCAGCGTGCCTGCGCTTGGGAGAGGTTGCATACTCCAAACCCTTGTTACTACGAGGCTTAAAAGCTGGACGATCCCTATAGCGCCAGGGGGTGATTGTGCTGGCGCCAGCGCTCACAGAAACTATGGTGCACCCGCTGGCTGTCTCGGCTCGACTGACAAAAATCGTTTCGAACTCACCCCCTTCTGTTTCAATACCTTGTCTTTGCAATCAATCCCCGGTGGACAATCGTGAAAATAGATTATTTCCTGGTACTCACGCTGGTCAGTTTGTTCGTGTTCAGTGCCGAGGCAGAGGCTGAGGTACGTATTGAGACTCAATCGGTAGCGATGCGCGATGGTATTCACCTGGCTACCGACATCTATAGCGATGATGTGACCAGCCAGGCACGGTCGGTCATTCTAGTGCGAACACCTTATGATCGCACCAGGCAGCAGTCATTGGCTCAGCAGTACGCGCGGGCCGGCTATGTGGTTGTCGTGCAAGATTGTCGCGGCACACGGCAATCAGAGGGCGTGCTGGCGCCCTATAACAACGAAGGCCAGGATGGTTACGACACGATCGAATGGATCTGTCGTCAGCCGTGGTGCAATGGACGCGTCGGCATGATGGGTGGTTCTTATGTCGGGGCTGTTCAGTGGTTGGCCGCTGTGGAACATCCGCCGGGCCTGGTCACGATTGCACCTCAAGCAACCTTCAGCAGCTTCTATCGCAATTTATATCTGGGCGGTGCGGTGCGACTGTCACTGATCGCTAGTTGGCTGGCTGGCAACGCACCTCGGCCCGCCGGCGCGATGCCAGCTGATTTTGACCAGGCGTTTATGCGTTTGCCACTGAGCGATGTTGATATGGCCATCGGCTGGTCGATGCCGTGGCTGGATGCCTATTTGACTCATCCACAGCCCGATGGATTCTGGACACGTGTCGATGTGACCAAGCAGTTGCCTGACTTGAAG
Organism: Ottelia alismoides; assembly: GCA_037367405.1. Taxonomy (NCBI): domain Eukaryota; kingdom Viridiplantae; phylum Streptophyta; class Magnoliopsida; order Alismatales; family Hydrocharitaceae; genus Ottelia; species Ottelia alismoides. Next base: position 7,278,442 of record JAZKJV010011400.1, on the reverse strand, counting down.
CTGCCGGTGTTGCATGTCGTGGGTTACTATGACTTCTTCTCGCGTGAGAGCGTCGATAACTTTGTCATCATGCAACAGCAGGCTCGCGATCCCCAGACCGCCAGTCAGCAGCAACTGGTTCTCGGCCCGTGGGATCATGGCACCATCGGCCGCTCTCAAGTGGCCGAGGTCGATTTTGGTCCTGCGGCAACTTTAAATATAACCGCCTTGCAATTGGATTGGTTCGACCGTCACCTCAAACAAGATGCGGCGGCACTGGCCAAATCATCACCGGCCGTACGTTACTTTTCGATGGGTGACAATCAATGGCGCGAAGCTGCGAGTTGGCCACCTGAAGGCTTTCAACCGGTCGAGTTCTTTTTGCACTCAGGGGGACATGCCAATACGAAATCAGGAGACGGCCAGTTAACCCGAACTGCTCCACAAGGCGACGAACCGAGCGACCAGTTTCGCGCTGACCCCAACAATCCCACTCCGGCTTGTCCAGTGACTGCCAAACGGCCGCTGAAAGCAGCTGAGTGGGGACCGATCGATCAATCGCCCTTGGAAGATCGCCCCGACATGTTGGTCTATAGCTCTGCTACACTGCAAGAAGCCATCACCTTGGCTGGAAACATTCAAGCCACCTTGTTCGTCAGCGCCGATACGCCCGATGCCGATTGGGTAGTCAAGCTGGTGGATGTGCGGCCTGATGGCTTTGCCCAAAACCTGGCTACCGGAATACTTCGCGGCCGTTATCGAAAATCGTTGCTACAGCCTGAACTGCTCAAGCCCGATGAGACATACGAGTTGACGATCGACCTGGGGCCCTGCGCTGCCACGATCGCCAAGGGGCATCAACTGCGAGTCGATATATGCGGTGCGTTGTTTCCACTGTACGATCGAAATCCCAACACTGCCGAAGGCATTTTCGGCAGCCGCACTGCCATCGCCACCGAGCAAGTCCACCATCGCGTCGGTGCAGCCTCGCGCATCACGCTGCCGATCAAGTAGCGATGATTTTTCTAGGCGGCTTCTGGATGTGTAGTCATCTCTTTTACGGTTCCCTACTATGGCGGACAACGAACAATCTGGGCCAGTAACAGAGCCGATGCCAGCCGTAGCAGAAGCTATGCCTGCGGGCGTCGTTACTTCGACGCCAACCATTCGCATGCGGATCACCGTGTTTGTGCATGGTGTGCTCTTGCCATCGGTCCTGTTGGGTATGTCGCTCAATGGCCTTGATGCCACACCCAACCAGCCTTGGCAATCGGGGCAGTGGGAGGCATATGCGGGCCTGTTACTATCGCCCAGAGCCTGGGCGTTCTTTGCGCCGGGATTTCTCTATGCCATGGTCAGTATCAGCACTTGGGCGATCATGCCTGAGACCGCCAGGTTCATTTGGCTACGCTTGGGGATCTACACCGGCGCGGTGCTATCCGTTCATTACGGTGCCCTTTTGATGACCTTGTATCATGTTGTGTTGATCATTGCCACAGCCATTGTTTGGCCGGTTTGGTATGGCATCCTGTGGCTGCTGAAACCGTTCTTTCGAGTGCAACGTCAGTTCACGATATGGCATATCATGGTGCTGACGACGGTTGTGGCCGCGGGCGTTATAATAGTGCAACTGTTCTTCGAAGTGCTGAGCGGTATCTTTTTCTCGGTCTTCATGCCGGTGCTGCTGGCTTCGCCGCTGCTCAACGCCATAGCCTACTTGTATGTAGCCCGACAAGTCGCTGTGTTTGCTGCCGGTACCAGTGGCCAGCCGTTGCGTTGGATATGGGCTGGTATCGTGACCGGGGTGCTGATATGGCTAGCCGGTTTGAGGTATACGACGTTGGTGATGCTGGACGAGTATTCCAAGCTGCCGACGACCAATCCCAATTGCTACTTTGCCAATGCAGCCGCGCATGCGCCGGGTTGGCTGACAGGAGCAAAACAGCCAGGCGAAATCACCGCCTGTATTCGTCGCTTGAAGTTTTTGGAAATCGTATTGAAAGCAGCTTGCCCCAGGCTGCATCAATTTATTCGCCAAAGATACGATTCCTGGGGATTACCATTGGCCGCCTATTGTCAACAGTATCTGGCCTTGGCTACGCTGACTTGCCTGCTGCTTAAGCCACTCGAATTGGCCGCGACTCTCATGCGAATCAGCTTACGAATCGAACCGACTGCGATTGACGACATTTACAAGACGAGTCATCCGACAAGTCCGTTTTGAGGGTTCCTTAGCCATGAACATGAATGAGTTTTTAAAGCGGCTGGTAGGAAGATGGGAAGGCACTTGCCAAACCTGGTTCGAACCTGGAAAGCTGGCTGATGATTCGAAGGTCACCGGCCAGTTCGCTCTAGTAATGGAAGGTCGCTTTGTGCGGCACCTTTATCACGGGCACATGCAAGGCAAACCGCGAACCGGCGAAGAGTTGATCGCCTTTAACAGCGTGACTCGTAACTTTCAAATTGCCTGGGTCGATGACTTTCATATGAACTACGCCATCCTGTTCTCTCAAGGACCAGCCACCGCCCGAGGCTTTAGCGTCTTGGGTCAATATGATGTAGGCCAGGACATACCCGCCTGGAGTTGGCGGACCGAGTACGAACTGGTCGATGACGACACATTGACGATCACGGCCTTTAACATCCCGCCCGAAGGTGGCGAAGCCAAAGCGGTGGAAACAAGATACCGTCGGCAAAAGAATCCGTCCCATGACAACTAGCAACTACGATGAGATCCGCAGGATTCGGCATGAAATGTCTGCTGCGGCTGATCATGATGTGCACAAACTGATCGCCGCAATCAACCAGCTGCGAGAACAGCACGCCGACAAAATCATCGCCCCAGGGAAGGCCGAACAATGCGATGCGCCCAAGCCGCCGTTCAGCCCCTTGGTTGATGGTCAATCTACTCCGGCGGCTGGGTGAGCGCTGCCGTTCGGCTGTAGATAGTGCTCACATTGGGTTCTAGCGGCTCGGAAGAGCCGCGCTACGCGTAGAGCGTCTGTCCCCAGACGCAGAGCACCTGCTAAGCCATTGCGCTTTAGATTATACTTCTGCCCCGCCGTTGGGCGCAAGCCACATGGCCCTCGTTGCCAGACGGTGGAAACGCAAGCTTTACCCTTCCAACGCCTGGCAGGCACCGTAATCATTGCACTAACCGGTTTAACAGGATGTCAGTACAGAGTGCCACTGAGGCATTGCAGACTTATTTTCAGCATCAAGAGTTTCGGTATCCGCAAGCTGAAGTGATTGCCAGAACGCTGGCCGGCGGGCATTCACTGGTCATTTTGCCGACTGGCGGCGGCAAGTCGATCTGCTTTCAGATACCAGCGATCCTGTTGGCCGAACAAGCGCGAGCGGCAGGCAACAATCAAAGTGACGCGCCTCGGCTACTGACGCTGGTTCTCTCGCCATTGATCTCGCTGATGAAGGACCAGGTCGACCGGCTGGTAAGGCGTGGTATCGCAGCCACTTATATCAACTCTTCGCTGGACAGAGCGCAGCGCACGCAGCGGTATCAGGAGATTGCCGACGGTCAACATGATTTGTTGTACGTTACGCCCGAGCGTTTCCGCAAGCAAGAGTTCTGGGAAGTGTTAGAACGTCGCGACATTCAATTGCTAGCCATTGATGAAGCGCACTGTATCAGCCAGTGGGGACATGACTTTCGTCCCGATTACTCACTGGTCGGGCAGCAGCGAGCCCGGCTGGGCAACCCTACCACCATCTGCTTGACGGCCACAGCCACACCCGATGTGCAGCGGGACATTCTGAATCAGTTGCACTTAAGCGGCCCCGGCGACTCCCTGGATCAATGCCGACTGTTCCACCTGGGCATCGAACGACCCAATCTCGCTTTGGACGTCCAGCCAGTGTGGGGCCGAGATGAAAAACTGGCAGCCATAGAAGCGACCATCGCCCACTGGCGATCGCAGTCCACCGCGGCGACCTGCGGCATCGTTTACTTTACGCTGATCAAGACGCTGGTTGAATACAGCCAACTGCTCGAGCAAGCTGGTATCGACCATGTCTGTTATCACGGAGACTTGGATCGGCAGCAACGAAAGCGAATCCAAGACCAGTTTATGTCTGGCGCTGTCGACCTGGTGTTAGCCACCAATGCCTTTGGAATGGGCATCGACAAGGAAGATATTCGCTTCGTGATTCATGCCGATGTTCCGGGTAGCTTGGAGGCCTACTACCAGGAGATCGGGCGGGCTGGCCGCGATGGGCGGCCGTCTCAATGTCTGCTGCTGTACGATCAGCAAGACTTATTGACGCAAATGGAGTTTCTGAAGTGGTCCAATCCTGATGCCGATTTCTATGCGCGAGCCTACAACCTGATGACCGACCGAGCCGAAGCAGTCCGCGCTTTCGGTATCGAATGGCTCCATGCTCAGCTTTGTGATCGGCAGCGACACGACCGGCGACTGGATACAGTGCTAGCCATGTTTCAGCGCTATGGGTTGATCGAAGATGAACATGACCTGAACCGGTTGGACATCACCGAACCGTTGCCACCGAGCCTGGCTGATCAGGAGACTCGTCAGGCCAAGCTGAACCGGGACCAGCGGCGACTCTATGCCCTGGTGGAGTATGTCCAAGCCGGCGATCGGCGCCAGCAACTGCGCGACTACTTTGGCGTCCCGTGAGCGGTTGCTATCAATTGGCGGGATTACGCCAAAGTATCATTTTGCCTGCAGAGTCATTGATGAAGCTGTTGCAAAAGTAATGTGCTTGGCGATATGCTCCCGGGCGTAGGGCCGAAACCTCCCAAGAACAGTTTCATTGCCAGCAAGTACGTGAGGAGACGGCACTTTCGTCACCCCATAGCCATGCAAGCGATGGACTGTTAACAGTATGTTTCAATTCATCGACCAGTTGAGCTCGGTCATCTTCCCGCTGCGGCTGAACGCCGACACGGAAAGTCCATTATCAACTGCCCCTCGCCGGGGGCCGGCTGGTTCCGATCACGAATCGAGTCACGCTAATGCGTGGCATGTGAAGCCCACGGAGCTGCATCGCACGGCTGTGCGGGAGTTGAAGACACATTTCTCGGCTCTCTGGCGTCAGACCACGTTCGGTATTGCGATCGTGAACTTTGAAGGTCGAATACTCGATGGCAATCCGCAGCTATGGGCCATGCTTAACCGCATACCTGCAGTTGGGCCGCAGTTATTGGCTGACCACTTTTTGCCTGAACACGCCCAGTCGCTCGAACAGTTGATTCGCTGTCCGACTCATGCGGCTCATTTGGCCGAGAGCCACAGTGCGATCGTGTGTACGCTCCCGGGGCCTGGCGTCGGTGATTTGGGGCGGCTCACCCGGCCGCGCTGGATGAGGCTGAAGGTCATATCACGCCTGACGCATTCGTTGGCCATTTCCGTCGAAGATGTTTCGGAGGTTATCCAGCTTCATCACGAGAACCAGGTTATCCATGAGCAACTGCGTCACATCCAGCGACTGGAGCTGGTTAGTGAGTGGTCGGCGGGGATGGCTCACGAGTTCAACAACCTCTTACAGATTGTCGAAGCCTACAGTGCGATCATCAAACGTGATCGAGCCTGCTCGGGGGCCATTGATAAGTCGATCGACGAAATTTTGGTATCCGTACGCCGAGGTTCAGCCCTAATCAAACGGTTGTTGGCCTTCAGCCGCAAATCAACGGTTCAGTTTAGAAACTGTGATCTAGTACCTTTTGTCTCGCGTTGTTTGGGCATCTGCCGGCATATTTTGGGCGCGCGAGTGAAGATCGAGTGCCGCAGTCCCGCCGAGCCAGTTCACTGCCGCATGGATGAGACCCTGATTGAACAAGCTTTGCTGAACTTATGCATAAATGCTCGGGATGCGATGCCTGGCGGTGGCCAGATTCGCATCGAGCTCCACGCTGTCAAGCTCGACGATTGCGTCATTCGGTCTACGCCCTTGAAAGCTGGCAACTATGCACAGATCAGCGTTACGGACAGCGGCGTAGGCATCCCGGCTGAGATGCAAGTCAAAATTTTTGAACCTTTCTTCACCACGAAGAAAGTTGGCTCTGGCACCGGCCTGGGGCTATCGCTGGTGCGTGGCATAGTCCGCGACCACGGCGGAGCCATCGACGTCCAGTCCAGCGTCGGCCATGGCAGCACCTTTACCATCTACTTGCCCTTGGCCGCTCCGCAAGGCTAATTTCGCAACGCGTCTGTCCTCAGACGCTAGCAGCCTCTAACCAAGTATCTTCAAACCATGACGTCGGCTGTGGATGCTGGATGAGCTGCGTTCAAGCGGCTGGGGATAGCCGCTCTACGTATCGCCAAGCCTTCGTAAACGAGCCAATCTCTCCACCTGAGCTCGCAAGCTGCGACACTTTACATGTAAATGGTTTAGCACCCGTTTGATTACCCGGCAACAAGCGGCCGAACTACAGCAGCCGGCCTTGAAAAAGCCATGATGTGCGGAGGTTGGCCAGCTTTTAAGTCGTTTCGTTTGATAGGCCTGGAGCACGCATGTCACCTGCCCCAGCGGTCACGGCATGGGAGGGCGAGGTTCCACCCGAGCCTTGGGCCCGGAGCGCCAATAAAGTCCCATTGGAATTTGAGTTTTGAATCATGGCGCGAAGCGCAGAGGAACGTCCGCAGGCCATTTATGCCAGGCCGTTAACACCCATGAATCTTTGGTTGGTGATACAAACCTAAAGCTCGGCGAGAGCCTCGTCCTCCCAGCGTTCCTGCGCTCGGCATGGGAGGGCGAGGTTCCACCCGAGCCTTGGGCCCGGAGCGCCAATGCAGTCCCATTGGAATTTGAGTTTTGAATCATGGCGCGAAGCGCAGAGGAACGTCCGCAGGCCATTTATGCCAGGCCGTTAACACCAATGAATCTTTGGTTGGTGATACAAACCGAAAGCTCGGCCGGAGCCTCGCCCTCCCAGCGTTCCTGCGCTCGGGAGGGGTGACGCAGAAACGCGCGACATCAGAACCTGGAGGCGACGGAGAATAGCTGAGCCTGGCTACATCTATAAAACAACTGTCTATAAAACAACACTGCCGACGCGTTGACGTCGGCAGTACATTTTCCTTCGCGGGACACGCGTTAGGTTTCAATCAGTAGCGATGTTCGCTGACTTACCAGTCGCGACGTCCGCCGCCACGGTCACCGCGGTCACCACCGCGATATCCGCCGCCACCACCACCGCCGCCGCGGTCACCACGATAGCCGCCGCCACCGCCACCGCCGCCACGATCTTCACGTGGTCGTGCTTCGTTGACTTGTAGCGTACGTCCGTCCTGATCGCGGCCGTTGAGACCTTCGATCGCATCAGCGGCTTCTTGTTCGGTCGACATTTCGACGAACCCGAATCCCTTGCTGCGTCCAGTCTCACGGTCCTCAATTACTTGCGCGCTGACGACTGTGCCATAATTGGAGAACAGCTGTTCGAGCTGATCAGATCGCAATTTGTAGCTGAGGTTGCCGCAATACAGTTTCTTACCCATCATCAAACTCCAAAGTGTCCCGTTCATGCAAGGCAGTTGAGTAAGACACCGGGACCGAATCGCCCTACCCAACGGTTCTACCGCTGAAAGCCAAGAAGCTCGCAGCGAATTTTCTCATATCTTCGCGCTGCAGCACTGGTAGGGCAGGTCATCAATCGCGGTCGCAAGCAAGAGACTCACGTGGTAGATTCACTCATAGAGACGAGCATCACAACCAACTGGAGAGACCGCTGAAATCGCATTCGAATGATCCGATCAAAACGTCGCTTGATCGGTCTACAAGGGCTTCACGTTGTCGGGAATATAGCAGGTTGCCCACCCCGAGTCAAATAGACAATCTCCCAGATTGGCTCTTATTTCCCGTGCTGGCAACCGGCCGCCGATAAGCCCTTTATCGGCTGACCTCGCTTAATAATTCCAGCGCTTTTGCTTCAAAAATTGGCTGCCACTCAGGCGCCAGGATCGAATCGCAGTCTTCCTGTGCGTTGCCCGGATTACGCAATTGCTCGCTGGTCGGGGCGTAATAAACGTAGCCATTGGTATAGCCAACTACACATGTATTGCCACTGGACACTTGTTGTATGTTCAGTCCAATCTGAACTGTCAGCTCCCCTGGAAACGTGACGAGCGACAGCGGGCCAATCGCCGCTGCGGTCACTTCAACCTCTACGGTACGTTTGCCAGCAGCCACCAGCTCCGCCTGGTGTTTCCGTAGCAAAGCCAGGTTGGTTTGCACGCGCGTCAGCTCTTCCATCGTTTCAATATTGTGGATGTATTGCTGGAGATTTCGACGATTTTCAGAATCCAGCCGCCGCAGATCATCTTTCCCTAACTGGTCGTCGTGCAGATAGCGATGCGAATAATAGCTGGGGAAATCCTCGGATAACTTGTACTTAACCGCCAGCGCCAAAAAGGTCTTCAGATTCAAACTGGTCCCTTGCAAATCGCCCAGCAGTCGCCGCTGCTCGGACTCCAAGTCCGCAATTCGCTGGGCCGGGTCAGCTCGCGGCAACTCCAGTCGCGCGCTGCGCACCTTCAAGCGATCGCTGGCCTGGCACTCAATCGACCGCAGCGCCCGCAACGTACTAAGCCCCAGTTTGTTGCCCAGTGGCTCGGCGCTGCGAGGATGATCGACGTCTTTGTAGAACACAGGGTTGATGTCGCCACCACAGCCCTGCATGAATAGCGCAATGGCCCCTGGGCTACTGTTCTCTTCGATCGCTTTAGATGCGTAACCGATAATGTCGGCTGTATTGGCGCCGCTGGGGACACCTTGGATTGGATGGCAAGCAAAGCTGTATAGGACTGCCAAGGTTTGACCATCGAGTTTCTCAAGCTTCAGCACGCCAATCTTGGGGTCGACCGGTCCGGTTTTTTCCACTTGGTCATCCGGTGGCAGGGAATAAGCGTGCCTGACATCAGCCGTCCGACCGCTCTTGAGCTTCAAACGCCGGTTCTCCATGATGCCGTCTTCATGGCCAAACCCGAAGCCGACTTTAACCGGTACCAGGCTGTTCATGGCTTCATCGATGGCCTCGCAGGTCGGTCGATCCAAATCGCCAATCACACGCCCATGACAATGGCTGGCGTTGACCACCAACTGCTCGCTCGACAAGCCCCAGGTCTTGGATAGACGCTGGCGAACCTTGGGCAAGTAGTCATTGGGAATCGGGCCAATCTCGCCAATTGCCACCGCATCAACCGTCACGATTACCAACTGCTGTGGACCGCTTTTGAGCACTAGCGCTTTGACATACAGCGGATCGTTAACCGGGCCGGTTCGATCGGTGACATCGCGCTTGGCCACACCAGCCATTAGCTGAGCCTGGGCAACTTGCCCGCATCCCAGGGCGATCAGAAGCGACACCATCAACTTGACCATGGTCTGTCTCTCGCTGCATAAAGGTTTTGTGTGTGCAAAACGATTTCAGTCGTAGCCACCGTCGCCAGAGGGTGGACGCGAATGTTTAAGTTTTCCACCGCCTGGCAGCGGTGGCTACGAATACGCTGCCCAGTTGAACGGGCAAAATGGACCTGCTGTTGGCTTGCTGGCGCCCATTGTGCTAGGATAAAGGAGTCCCGCCCAACTTTCCCGCCTCGCTGTCCCACCTATTAAACGACGCCAGCCACCATGCGATCTTCTATCATGTTCGCTGTGCCGATTGTTGCTTTGGCCCTTAGTGTAGTCGCGCTGCCGCTTGCATGTTCCACCGTCCAGGCTGAGGATGCTGCCTCTGCCAACGATAGTAGCTCGACAACCAGCTCCAGCGGCAAGGATCACTGGGCCAACCAGTCGCTGAGAAAAGTGCTGGTGCCAGACTCGCCAGGGCAATCAGAATGGTCGCGCGGTCCGATCGATCGATTCGTCTTGAGGGCCATGGAGCAGCAGGGCTTGCAGCCGGTCGAAGATGCCACGCCAGCCCAATTGATTCGCCGGCTCTCGTTCCAGCTGACCGGCCTGCCTCCCACGCAAGCGGAGGTCGACAGCTTTGTCGACGATTCGTCGCCAGAAGCGGTCGAGCGCCTGGTGGATCGATTGATCAGTTCGCCACGCTTTGGCGAACGTTTTGGCCGCCACTGGTTGGACCTGGCTCGCTATGCCGACTCCAATGGGCTGGATGAAAACTTTTTGTTTCGCGAAGCCTGGCGGTATCGCAATTGGGTTCGCGATGCCATCAACCAGGACATGACCTACGATCGCTTTCTGCTCGAGCAAATCGCTGGTGATCTATTGCCCTTCGATTCCACAGCCCAGCGAGATCGTCAGCGCATCGCCGCTGGCTTTATTGTCATCGGTCCTAAAGTTCTGTTGGGGAACAATCCCGAGAACCAAAAGATGGAGGTGGCCGATGAACTGCTCGACACCATCGGCAAAGTGGTGCTCGGTCAAACGCTCGGTTGTGCTCGCTGCCATGATCACAAGTTCGATCCCGTGCCCACCGCCGACTATTACGCCCTGGCGGGTATCTTTGCCTCGACGCAAGTCATGGAGCAGCGCTGGATGCTGGGCGAGCAGCGGGTCATGGAACGCCTGGTCGGCCTGGGCGACGATGGAGACAAACTAGACGAAGCCTACGAGAAGTACTATCGCGAATTGCCGGCCATGCGCGACAAGCACAAGCAGGCCACAGAGGCGCTGGGCCTGCTGCGTCAATCTCGCGATGAACTACTGACAGCCGACGAATTAGACAAATATCGTGAGGCCTTGGCACCTACAGCGGCCGATCCACGCGTGCCGCCCAGTGAGCGCACGGAGGCCCAAGCCACATTCGTACAAGAGCTTAAGCAACACCTGGCTAGCCCACCACCTATTCCGCCCCGCGCGATGATTCCAGCGGATGTCGACAAGCCAGCCGATGAACCGATTCGCGTCGCAGGCAAGTTCGATGAAAAGGCTGAGGTCGTACCACGCGGCTTTCTGACGGTTCTTTGCGATAGCCAGCCTTCGCCGATCGGTGAAACAACCAGCGGCCGAGTCGCGCTCAGCCAGTGGCTGGTCGATTGCCAACAGCGTAGTGGACAACTGGCCGCGCGCGTCTTGGCCAATCGCTTGTGGCATCACCTGATGGGACGTGGCCTGGTGCGGACGGTCGATAATTTTGGACTGACCGGTGAAACGCCATCACATCCCGAGTTGCTCGATTACCTCGCACAGCGTTTGATTGATTCAGGCTGGTCCACCAAATCGCTGATTCGCGAAATTGTGCTGACGCGCACCTTTGGATTGAGCAGTCGATCCACAGAATTGGGCCAGGAAGTCGATCCAGACAATCGCTATTTGTGGCGAGCTCATCGCCGACGTTTAGACCCTGAATCGTTTCGCGATGCTATGCTGATGGCCGCTGGCCAGTTGGATGTCACGCCGATGGATTCGACGGTGTGGTATTTGGGTGATCAAGCCACGGCCGTAGGCAGCAACCCAGTGCGACGTCGAACCGACTTTCCATGCCGCAGCTTTTATCTGCCAGTGATTCGCAACGACTTGCCCGAACTGTTCGAAGCGATGGACTTTGCCAATCCACATGCGGCCACCGGCGCGCGTCCTAAGACGACCACACCTGGTCAAGCCCTGTATGTGCTCAACGACGAATTGGTAATGAAGACCGCAGAACACTTGGCCGATCGACTGTTGGCGGAAATCAGCAGTGATAACACTTCAGCCCGCATCCAGGAGATGTTCTTGCGAACTACCGGATTTGCTCCGGGTCAACCAGTGGCCCTGGCCGTAGAACAGTACATCGCGAGAAGTATTGTGGAACTTCAAAGTCAGCAAGTGGAACAAGCCGAGCGCCGGGCCTGGAGCCTGGCTTGTCATGCGTTGCTGGCCTCCAGCCAGTTCCAGTACGTAGATTAAGGAGCGATCGATCATGGCATGTAATCATTTCAGCGCTCGTTCGACTCGCCGTTCGATGCTACGCAACTCGGCCGCTGGCTTTGGTAGTCTGGCGCTGACCGGGATGCTGGCCAGCCAGGCGATTAGGGCTGATCAACCCGGGGCTGGAACCAGCCATGGACATCTCAAGCAGTTGCATTTTGTACCGCGCGCCCGCCGGATCATCTTTCTGTTCATGTGGGGCGGGCCGAGCCATGTTGATCTGTTCGATCCCAAGCCGCGCTTGACGAAAGATCATGGGCAACCGATTACCAGCGATGCCGTGCAGAGCAAGAAACGTAAAGGCTTGCTCGGCAATGCCATGGCAACGCCATTTAAGTTCAAGCAACATGGAGATGGTGGCGTTTGGATCAGTGAACTATTTCCTCAAGTGGCCCGCCATGCTGACAAACTGTGTGTTATCAACTCGATGCACACCGAGGGTAGCGCACATGGTGAAGCCCTGTTGCGACTGCATACGGGCCAGGCCAACCTGGTGCGGCCCAGCATCGGCGCATGGCTCAGTTATGGCCTGGGCAGCGAGAACGAGAACTTGCCTGCCTTCGTGACTATCTCGCCGCCACGCGGCCATGGCGGCGTGCAGAACTACGGTAGCGCGTTCTTGCCAGCGATCCATCAAGGCACCGCGATCGGGTCGGCAGAAACTCCGATTACCAAAGCGCGGATCGCCAACTTGGGCAATGCCCGCATCGATCGCGGCACGCAGCGCCAACAGTTGGATCTCGTGCAGGCGCTCAACCAGGACCATTTGCAAAGAGCCCAATCCGACCCTGGCATCGAAGGCCTGATTGCCAACTACGAATTGGCCTTTCGCATGCAGACCACCATACCCGACTTGATGGACCTGGAACGCGAGTCGGCGGAGACTCACGACCTGTATGGCATAGGCAAAGAGCCGACGGATAACTTTGGGCGGCAATGTCTGCTGGCGCGCAAGTTTGCTGAAGCGGGCGTGCGCTACATACAAGTCTCTACCGACTACACTTGGGATCATCATCAAAAGGTCAAAGAAGGTTTGATCGGTGAGACAGCCAAAGTCGATCGGCCCATTCATGGTCTGCTGACGGACTTGGCGCGGCGCGGGTTGTTAGAAGATACGCTGGTCGTGTGGGGAGCAGAGTTTGGTCGCACACCAATGGCCGAAGGTGCCGATGGTCGCAACCATCACCCACAAGGCTTTACGATGTGGCTGGCTGGTGGTGGTACCAAGGGCGGCTTTACCTATGGCGCCACCGATGATTATGGATATGCTCCCGTGCACAATGCGGTGCACATGCACGATCTGCATGCCTCTTTGCTGTATGCCTTGGGTGTCGACCACGAGCAATTGACCTTTCGTCACGCCGGTAGAGACTTCCGCCTGACCGATGTGCATGGCAATATCGTGAAAGAGCTATTCGCTTAGCGTGGGATGGGCAAGGCATGGGAGGGCGAGGCGCTAAGCTGCGTAACCACAGCCTGCCAGACGGTGGACGCGAAAGTTAACGCTTTCCGAGTCGACCAGCACGTGCATTTGAATATCGATTCGCGACAAGCCATGCTGAATTGGGTTTGAAATTACTGACGTTGGCAACACGGGGCATACGTTTCCTGGTCTTGAGCAGCCGTCGGCTAATGAGTACCCTGTGAGCATTGATTGTTGCTCATAAATGCTCCGAAAAGGAATCGTATGACCCCGGCTAATGGCGCGCAGCCTTCGTTTATTCATCTGCAGGCAAATGACAACGTCGTCGTCGCGCTGAAAGAGTTGCCCAAGGGTACCACGCTCAAGGTGGGCTCGCATGAATTGACTCTGCGACAAACGGTACCGCCGGGACATAAGATTGCCATTACGACTCTGCAACCCAATGAATCAATCTGGAAGTTCGGCTGGCCGATTGGCCTGACCACTTGCCGCGTGGAAGCGGGTGATCATGTGCACTCGCACAATCTCAAGTGCGACCACACGATCGACCTGGAAGCCATCGCGACAGAAATCCCAGCAAGTCCCCAGCCGCTGGACGGTTATACATTTGAAGGTTACGTGAGACCCGATGGCCAGGTAGGCACACGCAACTACCTGGCCATTATCAGCAACGTGAATTGCTCAGCCTCGGCCGCGCGGATGATCGCTCAGCGTTTTGATGCCGATTCGCTAAAGGACTTCCCTAATGTCGATGGGGTGGTCGCGTTTAAACACGATGGTGGTTGCGCGATGGCCTACGATGGTTCGCGACACCGCATGCTGGCTCGAGTACTTGGCGGCGTGGCGCGACATCCAAACATCGGTGGCTTTATCTTGATCGGCTTGGGCTGCGAGCAGGGCACGCTTGGCCACTTAGTTCAATCGCAGAACTTGCATCAAATCAAATTGCCTGCACATCTCAATCAAGGTTCGCATAGCACTAGCGCTGCGACAGCTTCGGTTCCTGTATTATCGATACAAGACGAAGGCGGAACGCGCAAGACGATCGAGCGTGGCGTGCAGATGGTCAAGGAGTTGCTGCCTCACGTCAACGCGGCCAAACGCACCACCGTGCCAGCCGACAAACTGATCCTGGGTACCAACTGCGGCGGCTCGGATGGTTACTCGGGTATCACGGCCAATCCGGTGCTGGGCTGCGCATCGGATTTGATTGTCGCCTGTGGTGGCACCACTGTGCTGGCTGAGACGACCGAGATCTACGGTGCGGAACAGATACTCACGCGGCGCTCACGCACGCCAGCCGTGGCTCACAAACTGCTCGAGCGCATCGAATGGTGGAAGTGGTACACCTCCGTATTCGGTGAGGAGATCGATAACAATCCATCAGTCGGTAACAAAGCCGGCGGCTTGACCACAATTACCGAGAAGTCGCTGGGCGCGGTGGCCAAGGCTGGTCATACCGCTTTGGAAGCCGTTTACGAATACGGCGAACCGATCACTGCCAAGGGTTTTGTGGTCATGGACAGCCCAGGCTTTGATCCGGCCAGCGTGACTGGCCTGGTCGCCAGTGGAGTGAACCTGGTCGCCTTCACCACCGGACGCGGCAGTTGCTACGGATGCAAGCCGGTGCCGAGTTTGAAGATCGCCTCCAACTCGGCACTGTTCCGTCGCATGCCCGACGACATGGATTTCAACGCCGGCAAAGCCGTGGAAGGTGAGAGCGTCGAAGCTCTGGGCCAACAATTGTTCGAGCAGCTATTGCGCGTCGCCAGTGGCGAAAAAACCAAGAGCGAACTGCTCGGTATCGGCGACGACGAGTTCGTCCCATGGACCGTCGGCCCTGTCCTATAACAGGCAAGCCGCCAGGCCCAGTGAGGGCGAAGCTCCTGCTGAGCCTTCGTTCAGTCCCGCCACACAAGATTCATTGGCATTCAGGATTCGTTGGCATTCAGGATTCGTTGGTATTCAGGCCCCGCACCAACTCCGCCTGCGGGCGTTCGTCCGCGCCTGGCCAATGATTTGAACTTAAATTCCAACGGGACCGCAACCGCGCCCGGGGCTCAAGGCTCGGGTGGAACCACGCCCTCCCTGCGTTTGGGAGAGGTGACATGCAAAAAACTCGCTTGCAATTCTGATTAGAATCGGAGGAGAATCTGCTGCCTGAGTATTCACTCCTCGAAATCGGAAGATGAGCTTCTATGTCCGAAATCGCTACTGCGCCCTCCGCGTCCACCTTGGAAATTTCCAAGCCCGCACCTGCCGAGTCCCAGCGACTCTTGTCGATCGATGCGCTACGGGGCTTTGATATGTTCTGGATAACGGGTGGCGATGCGCTGCTGGTCAGCTTCTTGGCTCTCTTTCCTAGTCAATGGTCCAGGAGTCTGTCGCTGCAGTGGAAACATGTGCAATGGGAAGGCTTTCGATTCTACGACTTCATCTTTCCGCTGTTCTTGTTCCTGGTGGGCTGCGTGCTGCCCTACTCACTGGAAAAGTATCGCGATAAGCCTGGCGATGTTTACATTCGTATTGCGCGACGAGTCTTGGTGCTATTCTGCTTGGGGTTGCTGGCCAACGGCATTCTGCGTTTTGATTGGGCCGAGTTGCGCGTGGCGGGTGTCTTGCAGCGCATAGCCATCTGTTATGGACTGGCCGCCCTGCTCTATCTGCATTTCAATGTGCGAGCCTTGGTTGCCTGGCTGGTGGCGCTCTTGGTGGGCTACTGGGCGATATTGGCCTGGATCCCAGCGCCTGGTGGAGTGGCCGGTGATTTCACGATCGAAGGGAACCTGGCGGGCTGGATCGATCGCAATTTTCTGCCTGGCAAAATCATGCAAGCTCATTACGGATTCGGTGATAACGAAGGACTGCTATCGACGATTCCAGCGGTTGGCACCGCGCTGATGGGCGTGCTGACAGGTTATTGGCTCAAGTCGAATGCCGCTCCATGGACCAAAGTATCGGGAATGTTGATGGCTGGTACGCTCTCGCTGCTGTTGGGGCTGGCTTGGAGCAATGCATTTCCGATCATCAAAATCCTGTGGACCAGTTCATACGTGTTGGTCGCAGGTGGATGTAGTTTGATTTTGTTGGGTTGGTTCTATGCGATCATCGACGTTATTGGCTGGCGCAAGTGGACCTACTTCTGGGTCGTGATCGGCACCAATGCCATTACGATTTATGTGGCTCAGCGCTTTATTGATTTCGAAGCCATGGCCGCTTTCTTTTTGGATGGGACGGCTCGAGCAGGGGAACAGTGGGTTCCAGGGCTAGCCCAATTCATCTTGAGTGCGGGTACAATTGCTTGCGGTTGGTTGTTCCTGTGGTTCTTGTATCGACAGCGGGTTTTCTTGCGAGTTTAATCTCTGTGCAAGAGCCTCTTGGAGTGCAGAGCTTGGCAAGCGGGGTAGCGACCGCCAGCCAGAGGGTGGACGCGAATTGACGTTTTCCACTGCATGGCAGCAGTGGCTACGGAAATTGCTGGCAGCCAAATTGCCCAGTGGCACTGTGCGGCTACTCACTTGCGTTACGATCGTTCCAGTGGAGCAACCAAAGCGAGTTTCCCTGTCACAGTTCACAGATCCGTTCATTAATTTTCACGGTTCCCTAAATGCTGGATGGCCGCAAGTTTCGCGAGATCTGGTTTCGCGAGCGTTCGCAGAGGTTTGCTGCTCGGATTGCGGTCGTGGCCATAGCGCTCAGCATCCTGCCGGTATTGTTGGATATCGGTCCGCGTGATTTGGGGACTGCGCTGCCGCTGGTTGTTTATGCACTCTTTCTGACTTTCTTGGGCGCGCGTTATTCCTACCGCTTGTGCTGGTGTGTGCTGGTGGTAGTGACGCTGCCGGCTGTGTTTCCGCATGGGGATGCCTTTGGTGATGAACTGCGGAATACTCTGTTTGTGTCAGTGGGGGCCTTGGCCCTGGCGTGGGCACATCGACAGCAGCGGCATCGGTTGCAGCAACGCGCCCGTATTCGGCGGCAACTGGTTGGTCGAGTAAAGAGTCGTGCCCGGCAATTGCAGCAGACTGGTTCGGAATTGCAACTGGCCGTAGAACGTTCCGAGATGGCTCACCGCACGTTGCTGGAACACTTGCCGGTACACGTTATCCAGAAAGATCTCGACGGCCGCTTTATCTTTATCAGTCAATCGTTCAGTCAACTGCTGGGCCATCCCATCGACCATATCCTGGGCAAGACGGACTTTGACTTTTATGATCGGGAGATCGCCGACAAGTTTCGTCAAGATGATCAGCGCGTCACGCGTGATGGGCGATTTGTCGACCTGGTCGAGCGCACACAATTGCCCAACGGCAACCTGGCTTTCATGCAGGTTCGCAAAGCACCGCTGCGTGACTCCAAAGGCAATATCATCGGTGTTCAAGGTATCTTCTGGGATATCACGGAAACGTTGAGCGGCAAGATTCAATTACAGCGCATCGAATCCTGGGCGCATGCGCTCATCCAAGCAGCGTTGGACGCGGTCTTGATCGTCGATATCGATGGACGTGTCCTGGAAGTGAATCCCGCTGTAGCAACCATTCTCGGTTATCAACAGCAGCAGCAACAGCATCCACCACTGGGCGAGATCATGCGACCGGCAGCCAGCGACATCGCTGGTTCGGACTCAGGTCCGGTCCGCATTCAAGAATTAACCGAAGGAGCTTCTGGCAGCCTGGGGCTGGCTGCGGTCAAAGGGCAATCTACCGCCGCTTCCGATGCTGTGCTCTTGAATCGCTTGCTGAAGAAGGCGACGGGGCGACGCATCGAAGTGCGTTTGAAACGCCCGGATGATACCTGGTTCGATGCAGAAATCTCAGCCCATCCACTGGTGGTCGAGAACTCGTCGGGCTGGGCCATCTTCATTCGCGACATCACGCGTCGCAAACGCAACGTGGCCGAACTGCAAACAGCCAAGGAGGCGGCCGAACGCGCCAACCTGGCTAAAAGCGAGTTTGTGGCGAACGTCAGCCATGAACTGCGCACGCCTTTGACCGGTATTGTGGGACTGCATGAACTGCTGGAGCGTTCGCTGCTGGATGATCAACAGCGCGAGTATCTGGCTTTAGCGAGAACCAGCAGCGACAATTTGCTCTCGCTGATCGACGCTCTGCTGGACTTCTCGAAGATCGAAGCTCATCGACTGGAGCTGGAACGCGAAGCGTTTGACCTGGTCGAATGCGTGGAAGCGGCGGCCGCATCGCTGGCCGCTCGAGCTCAACTGCGCGGCCTGGAACTGGTGATTGATTGCGCGCCGGAACTTCCGCAACGCGTTATCGGCGATGGCCAACGCGTTCGCCAAATCTTGTTGAACTTAATTGGTAACGCCATCAAGTTCACCCAGCGTGGCGATATCTGCGTGAGAGTCCGGAGAGAAGGCCGGCCCTCGGCAACACCACCCAATCCCTACCCAGTGGAAAAGATTCGCTTCGACGTGATCGACAATGGCCTCGGTATCCCACTGGAGATGCAAGCGGTCATCTTCGAAGCCTTTCGCCAGGCCGATAGCAGTACCACGCGCCGTTATGGTGGCACCGGATTGGGCCTGGCCATTTGTCGCGAGTTGGTCCATCTGATGGATGGTGAGATCTCGGTTTTCAGCCGACCCAACGAAGGCAGCACTTTTACCTTTATCTTGCCACTGCCGGTTGATGCTCCCGCTGACTCCAGGGCCAATGGATCTGGTTGGAACGCCCGACTTGCGCCAGCCAACGCCGAAGTCACGCCTGTCGCGTTGGTCGCCCAGAGTAGTTTATGGTGCCAAACCCTGGAACGTGATCTGAGGGCCATGGGGTACCAGGTTGTGACATTGACCAGGGAACAACTGCTCGCCCGCGAACCCAAACAGCTATTCGCCGCAGGCAACCATACGATCGTGGTAGCCGACTATCGCGAACTGGCCACCGAGGAACCCAGTTCGCTGCCGGTGGTTGAGAGATTTCTGTTGGCAGTGCCGATGGCGCTAGCCCGACCTGGTCAACCGCCATCATGGTTACGGCACGCCGATTATCGATGGTTGCAGCGGCCGATTTGCCGGGCTGATTTAGTCGCTGCCCTGGTAGATACACCGCCGCCGGGCACGACCACTGGCGTGGCCGACAATCATGAAGATGCAGTTACCGCGTCGGCCAAGATCTTGTTGGTCGAAGATAGTCCGATCAATCAAACGGTTTTGCAAGGCATCCTCAAACAGCTTGGCCACCAGGTCACCTTGGCTCGCAATGGTATCGAGGCACTTCAAAAGTGCGCAGACCAGCGGTTCGATATCGTGCTGATGGATATTCAGATGCCAGAGGTAGATGGCCTGGAGGCTACGCGACGCATTCGGGCCGATGAACAAGCCCGCGGCCTCACACCTGCGCACATTATCGCTTTGACGGCGCACGCCATGCCCAGCGATCGCGAACAAGCCAGGCAAGCTGGTATGAATGGATTCCTGGTCAAGCCGATTCCGATGGAAGCGCTGCGACAAGCGATCGCGAGCGCACTACTGGCTAATCAATCTGAGCACCAACAGGAGCCTGATTCGGTTGAGAATATCGCGACGTTCGCTGTCGCTAGCGATGAGTTGCCCGACTGGGGAACGGTTGAATTACTGATGGGTGGCAACAAGGATTTGGCTACCGAAGTTGTTGGCTTGTTGCGTTCGGAATCTGCCAGGCTGTGGCAATTGCTGACCAAGAGCGTTTATCTTCGCGATGCGCGTGAAGCTCGGCGCGCAGCCCACACGCTGAAGAGCAACCTTCGCAATCTTGGTCTCAACCAGGCTGCTGAGCTGGCTGGTCAAATGGAAACATGGGCTCATCAAGCCGATTGGGCGCAGTTACAGGCGCAATTATCTGCCATGGAGCAAACTGTTCAGCAAGTGCAGAAATGGTGCACTGCTATGTTGCAACAACGCATTAGCGTTTGAGATCGCGTATCGACTCGCCGTCGCTGAGCTTCTATAATGAGTTCAGTTCTCGCTGTTCGCCCGGCACGAGGCAATCGGTGATACAAGGCAAGAGCAATTCCAGGAGCAGCTATGGCGAGCACTCCGCGGCCCAAGGCAACAGTGACTCAGCGAACCCGACAAACCCAGGCCCAACTGGCTCAAGCTCAGAGGGTACTGGCTGAACGACATCGCGAACAAGCGAATCTGCTAGGGCAAGTTATTGCGCAGCGGCACTTGGTCAAGGACGACATTCGGCATCGTACCGAGCAGATTGCCGAAACGGTCTTGGGGCACTCGCGCGTTATGAAGTCGCCCAATTTCACCTCTACCACGGCTGCCGATTTGCAGCGAATGGCCGAGCTGTACGATGTGCTGTTCTTCGATTCGCGTCTCTTGCCGCTGGCTCGGCTGCATGGCATGACCTTTCGCTGGTCCAGTCGCATGACCAGTGCCGGTGGAAAAACCATTCGCTCGGTGCAGCGGATACGTGGTCGCCGCGGCTCCCGAACCTCGTATGAGATCGCCCTGTCGGCCACCCTGCTGTTTCAGACCTTTGGAGATCTGAAGCGGCCTATCCGAGTCACTGGCCACACCTGCGCCAGCCGCCTGGAAGCCATGCAACGCATTCTGGAGCACGAACTGATCCACCTGGCCGAGATGCTGGTCTGGGAAGACAGCAATTGTGCCGGAGGACGTTTTCAAACCATCGCGCATCGAATGTTCGGCCATACCGAACACAAACATGATCTCGTGACTCAGCACGAACGCGCCGCCAAAAAGTACAACATCCGCATTGGCTCCATGGTCTCATTCCAGCATGAAGGCCAGACATTCATCGGCAAGGTCAACCGCATCACGCGCCGAGCCACCGTGCTGGTCGTCGATCCGGCTGGGCAAAAGTACAGCGATGGCAAGTCCTATCGCAAGTTCTATGTCCCGCTGAGCCATCTGCGTACGCTCTAGCCGAACGCGCATTCCCACTTCCGCCTGACCTGGCAACTAATCCAACAGGTACGCGTCAATCCTGATGACATCCGACGTAGTGAGAAGCTCGTTTAGCTGGCTGGGCGTGAAATCAGCGCTACGCAAGTAGAGCGACATTCTGGTTGCGACATCGACCAGATCTCCCACCTTTACCTGGTTGCCCTCCAGACGCACCGATTGGAAGATTGCCTGCCGGAGGGCTTGACTGGTCACTTGGGTGTGCGATAGGTCGATCTGCAAATTGGGATTATTCAGAAACTGATTGAAGTCCTTATTGGTCGTGCCTGAATTGCGCAGATCCAAGACTTGGAATGTGAAATTTTTATAAGCCAAGACTTGAGCATTGAACTTTGGATCATTTAATGCCAAGCGAATCATTTTGTGGTGCGGCATCATCTGCAAGTCAGCCTGGCTGATATTGCCTTCTCCCAATGTCAATCCGCTGAGATACGGGAACACTGCCGCCAGCCCAGCGGGTGTTATGCTTGTTCTACGCAGCGAGATATCTTTCTCTGAGGGGCTGGCCATGACCAAGGCCAGCAGCGATTCATCGTTCACTTTGGTCCACAACGCTCAGCCCAAAGATATCTTCTAAGCTTGCGCCAGCACGCGGGACACTCTCTTGCTTGCTGACATTTAAGCTCCAACCACACAAATTGCGCATGCCCGCCAGCGGCAGACACATCGACAAGATCAACAGAGGGCTCATGCACAGAAAGCCCCAAGCATCAGAGCTGCCTTTATCCCAGGTTTCTCGACCAGCCTTCAACAAAGTACCCAGGAGCACGAGACCGACTCCCAGCAGCCAACCGCTCAGCCATGATCGGCCCGCCAATCCACCGATCATACCGGCTGTGAACAACAAACCAAGGATCAAGCCGTCGTAGTATGATTCGAGTGAGGCGAATGACTGGCGTGGCAAGTTACAGACCAGCACCATCATGATGGCCCAGCAACTGATTGCCGGCCAGAATGGAAACCACCGCCTCAAAAGTTCTGACTGCACCTCGGGCTCCTCTGCATTAGCACTCGCGCAAACTTTTTTCGGGTCAATGGCACATTGCACAACAGCCGGTTTAATTTCTAGCTTGGCTAACTGCGTCTGCGTCGAGTAGGAGTAGGAGTAGGAGTAGGAGTAGGAGTAGGAGTAGGAGTAGGAGTAGGAGTAGGAGTAGGTGTAGGAGTAGGAGTAGGTGTAGGAGTAGGTGTAGGAGTAGGAGTAGGTGTAGGAGTAGGTGTCGGTGTAGGAGGGCTGGCGATGGTGGCTACCGTGCGCCAGCACCCACATTGCAGGTGGCGCTCTCCAACTAACCAGATTATCTTCGTATCGCTAATAAGCGAGGCGGGCACTCGGTCCGCCTCGACTGCGTTACGCGTTGACGTTGCGGTGAGTCTTTAGAATCGTCCGTTACCGTACGTAGCCGGCTCGGCCGAAGTCGGCCACCGCCTGGTCATTGGCCGGGTCGCGAACGGTGATCGATCCAGAATTTCCGACCGTGGTGCGCATTCGTCGCCCGCCTTCACCCGACTGCATTTCAATGCCACGAACCGTATGCCCATTAGGCAAAAAGTCTGACAATAGAATACGGCCATCGGTCAGATGAATTGCATAATTGAGCGTGTAATTGTTACGCGGTACGGGAGTGGCCAGGCGGTTCACATAGGCGATCGAAGCGGGACCTCGGGGAGCGGGCCGAGGCGCCGGTAAAGCCGAAATCGGCGGCGGATAGTGCGCGGGAGGTGCGTAGTGCATCGGCGGCGCATAATGACTTGTCGAGCCATAATGCGGGGAACAACCACACTGCGCAAAGCTCGTATCCGCAAACTGAATCATGGCTGCCAAGGCCAGCACAACTGTTCCGAACTTCATGATGATTGTCTTCCTCTTAAAACAGAGATGTGCCTATTGGACAGCACCATAAATGGCATGCTGGGAAGCCACCGCCTGCCAGACGGTGGAGGCGAAGGTTATCGTCTCTCACCGCTTGGTAGCGTTGGCTACGATTACTGCTTGTCGCAAACTTGCCCAGTGAGCCAAGTGGCGTTGTCCAGCTAAAGAACGTAGCCGATAGTTTATCAAGTTGCGTAACTGGGTGTGAGCATCTGGTATGTATTTGTCTACACATAAAACTCAAGCCACCACCGAAGGTACTGAAGACTCATCAGCCGAACGTACCAGTTCCGCAAACAATCCTGCCTGACTGACCAATTCGCTATACGATCCTTCCTCAATGATTTTGCCGTTTTCAAAAACCAGGATGCGATCGCAGATTTTCAACGTCGAGAGTCGATGCGCAATCAGAATGGTAGTATGCTCCTTGTGCGCGGCGCGAATTCCGAGCGCTTCCTGTACATGCCGCTCGCTGATGTTGTCCAATGCACTGGTGGCTTCATCCAAGATCAAAAGTGGAGCACTGTTGAGCAGCAACCTGGCAATGGCCAACCGCTGACGCTGGCCACCCGACAAGTTCTGACCGCGCTCGCTGACAGCCGCTTCGTACCCGCCCGGCATTTCCATTATTTCATCATGTAGATTAGCCATACGCGCAGCCTGTTGGATATCCTCTATGTTGGCTACCTGCGTACCGTAGGCGATGTTTTCGCGAATCGTGCCAGCAAACACAAAGGGGTTTTGCCCCACATAGCCCACCAGGCGTGCGATCTCTTCCCGGCTGACATCCGCCAATGGCCGCCCGGCCAGGTACAATTCGCCTTGGCTGGCATGGATCAATCTCAAGAGCGCCTTGATCCAAGTCGACTTGCCCGAACCAGATCGTCCCGCCACTCCAATGGTCTCGCCTGGATAAATCGCCAGATTCAGATCCTCCAAGGCGCTCCGCTGCCGGCCGTCGATCGTGCGATACTGCACGCTCAGACCGCGGGCGGCGATCAGCGGCTCGTCCGCTGCAGGCACCAGCGGCCGGGATGGATCACATGGTGTTTCGAACGCGCGATCCAGCGGTTGCGACAGCATGCCCAGCAGGTCACCGACGCGCAAACTGGCTTCGTGACCTTCATCCAGAACGCGGTGAACTTCGTTTAGCGGCGTCATGACATTAGCAAACAGTACCGAAAACGTCAGTACATCGCCAAAGCTGATACGCTGGTGGATCGCCAGGTAAGTGGCCAGGGCCAGGACAGCGATATGGAAGAAGCCTTCATTGAGTGCTTTGGCGCAGCCATATAGCGACATCTCGAAGTGATGTTTGCCCTCGCGCTGTCGACGTTTGTCCGCCACATTGAACAGCCGTAGCATCTCTTGATCATACGTGTGGGCCACGCGGACGTACTCCGCGCCGCTCAACTGCTCAACCACAGCTCCATCCAACTCTTCACAGTCGCGCATCAGACGCAGTCGAATGTCCTTCTGCGAATGTAGTTGGCGTAGCGTCAGGTAGATGGCCATCGGTATCACGCCCAACATGACCAGGCCCAACAGCGGCTGCTTGCTAACAGCCGCAGAGAAGGCGAACGCGCCGGTCAACATGGCCGGCAAACAGTCCAGGAACATCAGACGCACAAAGCGAATAAGTCCGTCAGCGCTACGAAAGATCTTGCCATGCAGCGCACCAATCTTCTCAGTGCCCAACGCCGTCAAGTCGCCTCGCAGAGTATGACCCACAACCTTCAACTGCATATCGCGATTGAGCCTGGCGACGCTACGCTCGACATACATTCGGCGAACAACGTTCAGCGCTTCTCGCAGAACATAAATGATAGCCAGCCCACCCAGGATCGTACCGGTTGCCCAGTACATCTGCACGGCGCTAAACCCGCGATCAATGCCCGACTGAATGCGATCGACCAGCCAACCGAGCAACAGGGCCACACCCGTATTGGCCGCACTGGTAATGCCCATCAGAATCGTGGCTGCACCCAAGGTCAGTTTATCCTCGATGGCCACCAGCGGCCAAACCTGCCCGGCGCGCTCGACCAGTGTACGTATCTCATCCATTAGGCCGCGAAACATAAGGTTGCAAGTCTGTTTGAAAGATACGAACCGGCGCTCAATCAGTGACGCCCGCAAGGGTGAACATCGGGCAGTTGGTGTCACAGAATTAGCAGACGAACGAGCAAACGTCGTTCCTGGCAAATGACAAACGGCCAGTGACCAGTGACAAATGACGTTTAGCAAATGACGTTCCGCACATGCGTGCTGACAAATCACTCGCTTGGTCGCCAGGCAACCAGACCAGCCACTCTGATATCGCTTTATAAGATGAATTATTGTCCTTCGAGCGATTCCGTCGTTGTTGGTACGTCACTTGCGTACTTGGTGCTGCAACCACCTGCATCAGCCACCACTGACTTGGAAGTTACGGGTTTCATCAATTAAAGGAACAAACATGACCGCAATTGGTTTCATTGTCAAAGAACGTACATCATCGCATATCGAGCGACCGCAAACCGAGGAACTAGTAGCGGACAGCCGCATGATTTTGACTCCCAGTCAGCGTGTTGATGAAAAGCTCGCTGCCTGTACAGGTCAAAGCCGCGTTCCGCATATCGCATCGATGCGCAGATTCGGGTTACGTCGCACGAAATAGGCACTGCTAGCCCGGACGTTCTATGACCAATGAAAACACCAGCTCTGCACTTGCCCAGTATGAACTTGATGACGACCTCAAACCACTCAGAGGTGATTCGTATAGTGCAGAGCACTTAGAGCAGCATTTTCGCGATCTGGCCTCTTCCCAGAAACTGCTGGCTGGTCAGCGGATCTCTGCCAAAAACTTCTCTGTGCGATTCGAGCGGCAAACGGCTGACATAGCTCGAGTGCATACTACGGTCAGCCGTGCCGTGGCCGATGGTTTGCCTGTACCGCCCGAGGCTGACTGGTTATTAGATAACTATTACGTCGTACAAGAGCAACTGCGTGAGATCCGCGACGACTTGCCGCGCGGTTACTACCAGGAGCTACCCAAAACACTCGATGGCTGGCCGCGCGTCTATGAGCTGGCGTTGCACCTGGTTATCCATACCGATAGTTCGATGGATGCCAGCCTGATCGAGCGTTGCGTGCAGAGTTTTCAATCGGCCTGTCCTTTGCAGATCGGCGAGGTTTGGGCCGTCCCGATCATGCTGCGGTTGGTGCTGGTAGAAAATTTGCATCGGCTGTGCAAGCAGATGCTGATTACCCACCAATGTCGACAACGCGCCTATGACATGATCCAGGGCAAAGATCCCTGCCGAGCTTGGGAAATCGAGCTTGATAGCCACCCACACTGCGCGCCGACCGTTGTTCAACTATTGGAGCAAATGCCTGACTGTGGCAGGGAGCACCGGGACTCTATTCAACGTCTCGAGCAGCGGATCACCGATCATGGCTGGCAGATAAGCGACGTTGTTCGCCAGGAGCACAATCGTCAAGCTGCCAACCAGGTCTCGATTGGCAATGTCATTACCAGCATGCGGTTGATCGCAGCCCTGGACTGGATTGGTTTTTTTGAACGTGTTAGCGTGGCCGAGAGCGTCTTGCGCGAGGATCCGGCTGGTGTATATGCCGATATGCACTTTGAAAGCCGCGATCACTATCGCCACCAGTTGGAACACCTGGCCAAACGTACGTGCACCTCCGATATCGAAGTTGCCAAAGTAGTGGTCGCTCTGGCCCAGCAAGGTGTTGCCACTGATCGCGCATCGAATCGGCAATCGCATGTGGGCTATTGGTTGATCGACGAAGGGCGCCCGCTCTTGGAACAACGTCTAGGCTACCGCGCTCCACCAGCCCGCTGGTTGAGGCAAGCCTTGCTGCGCCACCCCCATGGAACCTACTTTGGCGGCCTGGCCGTGATCACGGCTCTTGCCTGCTGGCTGATAGGCAATTGGCTATTGACGGCCGGAGCTGGAGCACTTGCGATTGTGGCCTTGATGGCGCTGTGGCTGATTCCTCTCAGTGAAACGGCTCAGGGACTGGTCAACCTGGCGGTCACTAACATCTTGCCGCCCCGGCTGTTGCCCAGACTGGATTTCAAGCTGGGAATACCTGCCCAGTTTCCCACGGTCGTAGTTGTGCCATCGATGCTCAGCGGAGCTGATGAAGTGGAGGCGCTGCTGCAGAGACTGGAGAGCCACTACCTGGCTAACTCCGACGATGCGCTGACATTTGCGCTACTGACTGACTTTCTAGATGCTGATCAAGAGCACTTGCCCGACGATCAGGCTCTCATTGATCAGGCCCTGGGTGGTATTCGCCTGCTCAACGCGCGGTATGGTCATGAAGGACGTTACCCGTTCTACTTCTTTCATCGGGCGCGTCGTTGGAATGCAGCCGAACAGAAATGGATGGGATGGGAACGCAAGCGCGGCAAACTGATGGAGTTCGGCCGGTGGCTGCAAGGTGATCAGCAGACAACCTATAAAGTGATCGAAGGCGATCTGGGCCAGTTGATCAAGCTCCGCGGCCCAGAGATGACTCCCTTTATCATCACCCTGGATTCAGATACCCAGTTGCCCTTTGATGCAGCTCGCAAGCTGGTCGGCACGTTGGCTCATCCCTTGAATCGTCCCAGCTTTGCGGCCTCCGAGTTGGCCTCTGCCAGCGGCAGCGCCCCTTCGCATTTAGAGGGACCAGTGCTGCGAGGCTACACGATTCTGCAACCCCGGGTCAGTGTTCAACTGGAGAGCGCATCGAAGTCCTACTACGCCAACCTATTCGCTGGCTCGCCCGGCGTCGATCCTTACGTGACCGCAGCATCCGACGTGTATCAAGACTTGTTCGGTGAAGGCAGTTTTACTGGCAAAGGCATCTACGATCTCCATGCCTTCGAACGGGCTCTGGGTAATGCATTCCCGGAAAACAGCATCCTCAGTCATGATTTGATCGAAGGTTGTCATGCGCGCGTGGGGCTGGTCAGCAATATCGAAGTTTTTGATGCTTTTCCCTCGCGGTATGATGCTGATTCCAAGCGTCACCATCGCTGGGTCCGCGGCGATTGGCAATTGTTACCCTGGTTGTTGCCGCGCGTGCCTTATGCCGAAGGCTGGAAGAAGAATCCGCTCAGTTGGCTTTCGTGGTGGAAAGTTGCCGACAATTTGCGGCGCAGCCTGGTAGCGCCACTGCTGCTGGTCGCCTTGATACTCAGCCTGCGAATCGTACCCGAACTAGCCTGGCTATGGACCACGAGCGCGCTTGTCATCGTCTACTTCCCCGTGCTGGTTACACTTCTGCTGGCCATCAAGAACTGGTCGCGCCAATTAGAGATGCGCGACTATTTGAGCAACGTAGCTGTGGACTTGAAACGCGCGCTCCTTCAATGCACCTTTGGCTTGATCGTCTTGCCACACAAAGCGGCGGTGATGGTCGATGCGATTGTACGAACGCTATGGCGTATGGCTATTTCGCGACGACACATGCTGCAGTGGCAGACTGCTTCTGCCGTTGAGCAGCAGCTTTCCAAGTCTGATCAGAAATGGCTCTGGCAATATTGGTATGTGCCGGCACTCGCTGCTTGTCTGATTGCCTGGCTGCCTGGCCACGCATTACTATGGTCATGGCCCTGGTTGGCATTATGGCTGACAGCACCAGGTTGGATACAGTTTTCCCACCGACCATTTCAAGCCGACCAAGGGCAACTCAACGCCCACCAGCGGCAAGTGCTGTTGGCGCGTGCGTCGGAAACCTGGAGCTTCTTCGAAGCCTACGTCGGGCCAGAGGATAACTGGCTGCCTGTCGACAACGTACAGGAAGAGCCTCACGAAAAAGTCGCTCATCGCCTCTCGCCTACTAACGAAGGCCTGTACCTGGTAGCTGCCCAGATTGCGTATGACTTTGGTTTCCTGGGGCTGCAACAACTGGTCGACGCCTGGAACAACAATCTCGATACAGTCGACCGTTTAGAAAAGCTGCATGGGCATTTGTACAACTGGTATGACACGCAGTCGCTGCAGCCTCTGCATCCGCGGTATGTGTCTACCGTCGATAGTGGCAATCTGATGGCCTGCCTGCTGACAGTTCAGCAAGGCATCGAGGAACTGCAGCAGCAACCGGCTAGCGCCGAGCGTTATTTGGCTGGCCTCAACGCGGCCTTGGATTTACTGGACAGCGCCGGCGGCGAACTGATCTCGGATGATCCGGCGGACGTTTCCGTGTTTGTGGCTAATGTTCGAGAGATTTCGCATTTTTTGCGATCACGAATTGCGACCAGCGCTGACCAGCAATCCCTGGACAACTGGCAGCGTTGGAACATGCTGCTCCCAGATGTGTTGCAGTTGTCGGAACGGCTGGCCAGTCCCATTAGTTGGAAAGTGACGCGTCGCAATGCCGATCGGTTGCGTCGTATGGCCAACAAGATATCGATTGCTGGTCGGCGGTTGGAAGGCATGGTGATGGAGTATCGCACGCTCTTCGGCTGGCTATCGCATTACCAGCACGCGGCCGACACGCCCAATCTGGCCGGCTGGACGAGGCTCTCACAACTGAACCACCTGGCTGAAATGCCTGCGGAAGCTGAGGCTGCTTATGCGATTGTCAGTCAGCGATTCGCGGTGACGGTCGCCGATACCGAGATCAAAGACTTCAGTGATGCCCTCGCGACGTCTGGCTTGCATGCTCGACGACTGCGCAAACAGCTTCAGCAATTGGCGCGGCGTTTGGAAGAGTTGGCGCTGGGCATGGACTTTCAGTTTCTCTACAACCCGCAGCGTAAACTCTTCTCGATCGGCTTCAATATAGAAGAAGGGCTATTGGATCGCTCGCACTATGACATGCTCTGTTCCGAGTCGCGACTGTCCAGTTTCCTGGCCATTGCCAAAGGGGATGTAGAGTCACTGCATTGGTTTCGCCTGGGCAGACATGCCACGCTGGTCAGGGGCCAGTTCGTACTGCTCTCCTGGGGCGGAACGATGTTCGAGTATCTGATGCCACCACTTTTTCAACGACAGTTCGCTGGTTCAATGTTGACCCAGAGCTGCCGGGCTGCGGTGACGCGTCAAGCAGATTATGGTCGGGCTCATCGTGTGCCGTGGGGCATTTCAGAATCCGCCTTTGGCGCCCTGGCGGTCAACGCCGACTATCACTATCGGTCCTTTGGCGTACCAGGTCTGGGACTAAAGCGAGGCTTGTCCAAAGACATGGTCATCTCGCCTTATTCGACGCTAATGGCCCTGACGGTAGATCCGCCAGGTGCCTTTGCCAATTTGGACGCCCTTATTCAAGAAGGGGCATTGGGGCATTTCGGCTACTATGAAGCGCTCGACTATACAGCTGAACGCTTGCCTGCCAACAAGCGACGATTGGTGGTTCGCTGTTATATGGCCCACCATCAAGGTATGGGTTTGCTGGCGCTAGCCAACGTGTTGAATGATCAGTGCATTCAGCGCAGGTTTGGTTCACATCCACTGGCACGAGCCGCCGAGCTGCTCTTGCAAGAGCGAATCCCCAAGAGCATCACTCCGTTTGAACCACAAGCCGAAGTGACGGAGCTGCCGCAACCGGCTGCCGAACCACTATCGCTCACCAGTCGGCGCTTGGTGGGTGTCGAAAGTCCCTGCCCCAGAACGCACATCCTATCCAATGGACATTACAGCGTGATGCTCTCCAGTGCTGGCGGCGGGTATAGTCGCATTGAGCAGACTGATGTCACGCGTTGGCGAAGTGATACGACGCTCGATCATTGGGGGCAATACATTTTCCTGCGGGACCGTAGCACTGGCCAGGTATGGTCCGCGACCTACCAGCCCACACGGGTGGCACCGGATGCTTACGAAGTTCTTTTCGCGATCGACAAGGTCGACTTCTTTCGTCGCCAAGGCGAGATCGAGACGGTCCTCGAGGTGGCTATTTCGCCAGAGAATAATGCCGAAGTCAGACAACTGCGCATCACCAATCACGGCCACGCAACCAAGCGACTGGATCTGACCAGTTATGCTGAGGTGTGCCTGGCCAAGGCGGCCGCAGATTCAGCTCACCCAGCGTTTCAGAAACTGTTTATCGAAACGGAATACATCCACGATGAAAGTGCCTTGATTGCCCGACGGCGACCACGCGACCAGGCAGAACATGCTCAGTATGCAGTGCATGTGCTGGCAACTCCGATGGAAGGAGCTGACACAATTGAGTTCGATTCCAGTCGCGAACAGTTTATGGGTCGCGCCCGCCAACTCGAATTGCCCCAGGCTATTGAGCAGGACCACTTGTCCGGCAGCGTAGGCGCGGTGCTCGATCCGATCTTTGCGCTGCGCTGCACAGTCGACGTACCCGCTGGCGGTTCGATCTCGGTGGCCTGGTCAACCGCGGTGGCCGAATCGCGCGAGGAGGCCTTGGCACTGGCCGACCAGTACCATGAATTGCGAAACGTCCAACGCGTTTTCGAGCTGGCCTGGGCCTACACGCAAGTGGAGCTTCGCCATCAGCACTTGAATCCTGCGCAAGTCCATCTGTATCAGCGACTATCTGCTTACCTGCTCTATCCACATTGGAGTATGCGTGGGGACCGCCAGTTGATATGGCAGAACCGACTGGGACAGAGCGCGCTATGGCGACACGGTATCTCCGGGGACGCGCCGATTCTCTTGGCTCGTATCACTGAGCCCGAGCATATTGGTCTGGTTCGCGAACTGGCGCTGGCGCAGCGGTTCTGGCGACAGCGCGGCTTTATGACCGACCTGGTATTAATCAACGATTATCCAGGTAGCTACTACGATGCGCTCCAGGACCAGGTTATCAATGTGCTGCGAGATATCTACCGCACACCCGATTTTCCAGGTGTTTTCATCCTGCGAGGCTCGCAGTTACCGCCTGAGGAAATTGCACTGCTGCACAGCGTCGCCGCTTGCGTGCTGACCGGCGAAGAAGGATCGGTAACTCAACAACTGGATGCCGCCCAGGCTCAAGCGCAGTCGCGAGCCGTGGAACTGGGAAACTTGCGTACGCAGTCTGTTGCCCTGGCGGTCGCCAATTTTGACGATCCCCCGAACACGCAGAACGGTCGGCCACTGGAGTTCTTCAATGGTTATGGTGGTTTCGATCAAGATGGCAGTCAGTATCGCATCAAGTTGAATCAGCGACGCGTTCCGCCAGCTCCCTGGTCGCATGTGGTCGCCAATCGGCGGATCGGATTCCTGGCTACGGAAAGTGGTGGTGGATTCACGTGGTTCGAGAACTCGCGCGAAAACAAGCTGACGGCTTGGTCGAACGATCCGACCAGCGATCCTCCCTCCGAGATGCTGACGATCCGTGATGAGGCATCGGATGAAGTCTATTGGCCCATGACGTTTCGGCCCAGCGACGCATACTGCAATCAACCGATGGAAGTTGTTTACGGGGCCGGCTTCGCGCAGTATGAGCGAACGGTCGGTTCACTTCGGACGGTCGTTCAATTGTCTGTGGCGGCTGAGGATCCGGTGAAGTTTATCCGCTTGACCATACATAATGCTGCTCGAGAGGCTCGCAGCCTTTCGATCGACTACCTGGCCAACGCGGTCATGGGCGTGGCTCGTGAATCCGCCGCCTGGCATTTGCAGACCGAATACGACTCGGCTTCGCAATCGCTGCTGCTGCGCAATCCGTATCATCCGGAGTATGCCCAGCAAGTCGCCTTTGCTCGAACTCTAAACCGCCTGGATGGTTTTACAACCGATCGCATGGAAGTGTTTGGGCGCATGGGCAGTGGCATTCATCCGATGATTTTGCGAGCCGCACACTTGACCGGGCGAACCGGCATAGACATGGACCCATGCCTGGCGCTGCGCACCCGCGTTGTGCTCGAGCCAGGCCAATCGCAAGAGATCATCTTCATGATAGGAGCGGGGCTGAATCGGAATGAAGCACTGAACCTGATCGAAAAATACGATGCGGCGTCGGTGGTGCACGAATCGATTGACGAAGCGTTAGCCGGTTGGCGGTCGACGCTGTCCGCTGTGCGTGTTCAAACCGCCAACCGCGGCTTGGATATCATGGTCAATAATTGGTTGATATATCAAGTATTATGCTGTCGCGTTTGGGGACGTTCGGCATTCTATCAGTCCGGTGGAGCCTATGGCTTTCGCGACCAGTTGCAAGATACGATGGCGATTGTCTATAGTCGGCCCGATATCACCCGTGCCCAGATTCTCCTGGCGGCTTTGCGACAATTCAAGCAGGGTGATGTGCAGCATTGGTGGCATCCACCGTTAGGAAAAGGAACGCGCACGCGTTTCTCGGATGACCTGCTCTGGTTGCCGCTGGTCGTCAGTCATTACATCGAAGTCACTGGCGATGTGGAAATCCTGGATGAAGTAGTTCCCTTTCTTGAATCGCCCGAATTGCAAGCTCATGAAATGGAACGCTACGAGATGCCGCGCCAGTCGTCCGAAAGCGGCTCTATCATGGAACATTGCTTGCGGGCGATCGCTCACGGGCTAAAGTTCGGGCCCCATGGCTTGCCGCTAATGGGCTGCGGTGATTGGAACGATGGCATGAACAAAGTGGGCGAAGGGGGCCAAGGCGAGAGCGTCTGGGTGGGCTGGTTCCTGTTGGTCATTCTGGAGCGTATGCAACCGCTGCTGGAGCATTGTGGTCTGCAGGACAAGCTGGCGGAGTTTGAAACGGCTAGTGATCAACTGCGATCAGCGCTGGAAGAACATGCCTGGGACGGCCAGTGGTATCGCCGCGCATTCTTTGACGATGGCACCGCAATGGGATCAGCCAGCAGCGATGACTGTCAGATCGATTCGCTGACGCAAACCTGGGCAGTGCTGGCCGGTGCGCAGCGGTTGCGCTGTGAACAAGCGATGGCGTGGGCCATGACCCGGTTAGTGATGGCCGATCAGCGTATGATCCTGCTATTCACGCCGCCGTTTGATCAAGGTCAAAAGGACCCCGGCTATATCAAAGGCTACTTGCCCGGTATTCGCGAGAACGGAGGACAGTATACGCATGCAGCGACCTGGATGGTCCAAGCCTTGGCCAGGTTAGGCCAGCATCCTACCGCCATGAACCTGTGGGACATGATCAACCCCATCCACCACACAGCTACGCTGGACCAGGTGGCCATCTACAAAACGGAACCTTATGTCGTCGCAGCCGATGTGTATAGCGCACCCGATCACGTCGGACGCGGTGGCTGGACCTGGTACACCGGCTCTGCCGCATGGCTTTACCGCGTGGCCATTGAAGAACTGCTGGGAATCAAGATCCGCCCCGGCCAGGCCACCGTCGATAACCCACTGCCCGACGAGCCGATCCAAGTCTGGTACAAAGGCAACAAACTGGCTTCATCAACACAAGTATCCCAACCCGAAGCGTAAGCGAGGGACCGCTATCACATCGCAACCCGAAGCGTAAGCGAGGGACAACCATCGCATCGCAACCCGAAGCGTAAGCGAGGGACCACCATCACATCGCAACCCGAAGCGTAAGCGAGGGATCACTCGGCCCCCAAGCGTGAGCTGACGCTAGAGACGTTGAGTGTAGTGTAGGGGGCCCTCGCTCACGCGCCGGGTTGGGGTGCTTATCAGAGATAATCGCGTCCCTTCTGACTCTGGGCGACTGTTACGTACTCGATAACCTTGGCCAGCGAATCTTCTGTCCAGACGTACCGAATACTTCCACGCTCAGCCCACCAGTTCTTACGTTCAGGCCGCGATCGCTCTCTCAAACGACGAGTACACCAGGCCTTTATATCTACGCGTATCTTCTTAGGTTTGGTGTTTGCGGCTCCGATCACGATGTGTGCGTGATTTGATCGGCAGTCAGAGGCGAAATGTGTCCATTGTCGAAACCGGCAGGTTTCTAAGATTTGCTCAAGTACAATTTCTCTCTCTTGGAGCGACAGCAGGCATTGTGCTTCTGTCATACACGCTCGACAGAGCATCTCTAAGTCGGGACTGGGTAACTGCCAGCCCTGCCGATACTCTACCCAGCCACGCTCGTCGCCGGGCAACCACGTTCCGTAAGTTGGCCATGTGATGAAGAAAGCTATTGGATCGGGCATAACAACATTGTTGTCGTCCAAAATCAACTCCTCCACCATCCCATCGCAACCCGAAGCGTAAGCGAGGGACCGCAACCACCCATCGCAACCCGAAGCGTAAGCGAGGGACCATTATCCCATCGCAACCCGAAGCGTAAGCGAGGGACCATAATAACATCGCAACAGCGTAAGCGAGGGACCCCGCGTCTCTCGTTTCACCCTCTTCACGTGAACCCACAAACCTTACTTTACATGCTAACTCCAACCCAGGAGATACAACACATTTGCCGCCATCTCGACACTGCTAGCAACGGCCGTGCGTCGCTAAGCTAGCATGTCCCTCGCTCACGCTTCGGGTTGCGATGTCTGGGTCCCTCGCTTACGCTTCGGGATGGGATTCGGCTTGGATGACTCTGGTTTCAGCAGGGTGGATACCGTGGCCTAGTTCGGTGTTGCAGTAGATGGCCTGGTAGACCTGGTCGACTGCCCGGCTGACGCACGAGTGCATGTCTCGACCGCCGATCGCCAGGTGGGCTGTAATGGCGGCGGCCAAGATACAACCTGTGCCGTGCGTGTTGGGTGCCTGGCTGATATGCGGCGTTTGTATACATAGATTCTCGCCATCCAGGCTGAGAATGTTATACGACAGTCCATTAACTTCTCCCAACTTGATCAGCACGTGTTGGGCACCGGCTTGTTGCAAGCGATAGATGGCTTCAGCCACATCCTGTTCTGTGGCCAATGTCAAACCGGTCAGCCGTTCTGCCTCCAGTCGATTGGGAGTGATCAGGTCGGCCAGCGGCAACAGGTGTCGCACCACTGATTCCACCACTTGCGCATCGGCCAGCGCGTGACCATGTTTGCTGATCAAGACCGGATCGATCACGATCGGCACATCGACGGCTTGTAGCAAATCGCTGACTGCCTCGACAACTTCCGCCGAGCCCAGGGCACCGGTCTTGATTGCTCGCGGGGGTATATCGTCCAGCACCGCAATCAGTTGCTCGGCCACCAGGTCAGGGGCTAACACTTCGACGCGTGAAACGCCTTGCGTGTTTTGCACTGTCAGCAGGGTTACGACCGACATGCCGTAAACCCCCAACTGCTGAAAGGTCTTCAGATCGGCCTGCAGTCCCGCGCCGCCGCTGGGGTCCGAGCCCGCTATGGTCAGCGCAGTGGCTCCAGGGCGAATAGTGATTGTGCGATGTTCGGCCATATCTTTGATGCACTGGTTCGCTGAGTCAGGGGGCTGAGGAGGGATGGTCGCAAATAACTTCTAGCGAGAAGCCTTGAGCTGGTTGACTAGCGTTTTTAATTGGGCAGTCGCTGGCTGATTCTCTGGCAGAGTCTCTCCTTCGATGGCAGGCAGCAACTTGTCCCACACCAGATTCAATTGGCCTCCCATATTTTCGGTATTGGCGGTGATAGCCACCACCGCATCCAGCTTGGGCAGCACGATGCAGAATTGGCCATCTTTTCCGTCACCGCGATACGCATCATGGCGGCAGCGCCAGAACTGAAATCCATAGCCTTGTCCCCAATCATCCTCCGGGGCACTGCCGTTGGAGACTTGTTTGCTGGTCGCCAGGTCGACCCAAGCGGCTGGCACGATTTGCTGGCCATTCCATTGCCCGCGTTGCAAATAGAGCTGGCCAAACTTGGCGATGTCCTCCGTCTTCAGATACAAGCCATATCCGCCTAGCGACACGCCTTCCGGGCTATCATCCCAGCGCGGCGGCGCAATACCTAGCGGATCAAACAGACGCGACTGCAAGTAATCCACGACCTTTTGGCCAGTCACTCGCTGCACGATGGCAGACTGCATGTAAGTGGCTGGGGTGTTGTATTTGAAGTGAGTACCTGGTTTGTGAGGAACCTCGTGCGCCAAAAACTCACGCGCCCATTCCTGCTTGTCGCGCAGGAACACCTCTGTCTGATGCCCTGTGGCCATGGTCAATAGATCGCGTACCCGCATCGCCTTGAGATTGGCTGATGGCTCTGCAGGTGCTTCTTCCGGAAAGAACTTCAACACGGGATCGTCGATCGATAGTTTGCCTTCAGCCACGGCCAGTCCAACAGCAGTCGATGTAAAGCTCTTGCTCAGCGACCAGAGCACGTGTGGCTTGTCAGCCGACTCCGGCGACCACCACGCTTCCGCTACGACCTGGCCATGCCGCACGAGCATAAAGCTGTGCATCGATTTGACTTGACGATCAGCCGTCTCGATGAACTCAATCAAGCCCGGTGTCGAAACGCCTTGCGATTCAGGCGAACTGCGAGGCAGGGGTTGCTCAGCCAAAATCATGGAACTGGATAGGAGCATCGTTACAAGTGTCCAGAAAGTTTGCTTGACCATGAATGCCAATCCTCTTCTGTTTGCCGGGAATGCGGTCGGCGCGTCGTTAGGGGATCGAGGGCCGCCGGACAGTTGGCTGATTGTACATCATAGCCAGGCATAAACATCGATCGAGCCGTTTATTTGCTGCGTTTATGCAACGACAGAATCATCAGGCCAGAAGCGATCAGCATGCTGGCCAGTAAAGCCCCCGCGCCGCTGTAAGCGCCGCTGGTGTCTTTGAGCCAACCTGTCATGAACGGTCCTACGAAGCCGCCCAGACTACCCAAAGAGTTAATCATGCCCACAGCCCCGGCGGCGGCGCTGCCACTGAGAAAGGTCGTGGGATACGACCACCAGACTCCCAGCGCCGAGTAGACACCAATCGCCGCCAATGTCAGAAAGCCAAACGCCAACCACGGCTGTGGCGTCAGTGTTCCACCGATTAATCCCACCGCAGCCAGGAACATCCCGACGGCTCCATGCCAACGTTTCTCGCCGGTGCGCGAGGAGTTATGCCCGACCCACAACATGACCAGCAGCGATGCTGTCATGGCTGCCGCGAATAACCAGCCCACTTGCTGGTTGGCGAAGCCCACTCCTTTGAGAATGCTGGGCGTATAGAAATTGAATCCCCAATAACCAGTCATCCAGAGAAAATAGATCAAGCTGAGCTTCAGCACTTGCGGATTGGATAAGGCTGCACGCACCGTCATCTGGTGAGCAGGTGATTGCTTGTCACTGCCAACAGTTCGCAGCAGGTAACTGCGTTCAGCTTCACTTAACCACCAGGCTTGTTCCGGACTGTCGGCCAACCAGTAGATCACGATGCAGCCCAGGCCAATGGCCGGCAAAGCTTCAACAATGAACAGGAACTGCCAGCCTTTCATCCCCAGAAAAGGACTATCGATCAGCCAGGCAGCCAGCGGGGCACCAATGATGGCCGACACCTGCAGCGAAGAGAGCATGATCGCAATGGCCCGCGCCCGATCGCGAGCGGCAAACCAACGTGGGATCACCGTCGCATACAGCACCGGATACAAACTTGCTTCGGCAGCCCCAATCAAAAAACGCAGAATATAGAACTCGGTCGCATTGGTGACCCAAGCCATCAACGCCGTCAGTATCCCCCAGGAGATCATGATGCGCGCCAGCCAGATGCGCGGGCTGGTCCGCTGAGCAATCAGCGCCCCTGGGATTTCGAACAGAAAGTAACCCGCAAAGAAGATACCTGCCCCCAGACCATAGACTGTCTGGGAAAACTGCAAGTCCTCCCGCATCGTTAATGTGGCGTAGCTGAGATTGTTTCGATCGAGATAGGCAATGATTGAAATCAAGAACGCAGGCAATACTATGTTGCCATAGACTTTGCGCCGAGCGGCGCGCGCCACATGATCTGTAGTTGGCTCAAGCACTATCGTAGAGCGACTGCTGCCAGCCGCTCGCACCCTTCCGCCCAAGCCATTGCCCAACCGGTCTCGTCAACCATTACTGCTTCAGATACCTCTGGTCAGCTTCGCTTAAGCGCGAGCGGGGCACCTTTACTTTCTTGCCATCGCGCTTCAGCAACACTACCTCGGTGTCGGTTGCCTCCAACAGGATCGCTTCGATCGAAAAGCTACCGGTGCGATCATGCCACATGCGATAGCCGCCGCTGGCGTCACCACTGGATCCCGCAGCCAGCCCCGCACCGGGTGCTGCCGCTGCCGTCGAATCCTTGCTGGAAGATGAGGCAGATTTGCCCAGCACCACTTCGCTGAGCTCTTCCTGCGATACTTGCTTGAGAATGGTCAGCGATGCCGATGATCCACGTGGCAGTTCAATGGTTTGCGTACCGACGACATAGACTGGGGAAGGGATAATCTCGGAACCTGGATAGAGACCCGAGGTCGACTTCATCACCATGATGTACGGGACTTCATCGATTAGCACAATCGTGTCGTGATCGTTGAACGCGTGCAACACGGTAGCCTCCGAAACAAAGCCCACCGACTCCACGCGCCGCGTATCCAACGGCGGGCCATACTTGGACAGCAGTTGCAGCAACGCATTCTTATCCTTCTCATCGGCCGTGCTTTGACTGATCTTGTTCAAGTCGCGAATTTGAGTCTGGATCGTACCGACCACGCTGTCCTTGATGGCTTTGCTCTTGAAGTACCAGGTCGTGCCGCGTGAACCTTGAGCGCGGATGATATCGGGCGTCGATTCGCCCATGCGCGCATTGTTCTGCGATCGCAACTGCGGCGGAATAGAGGTCTGACCCTGATTCATTTCGCGAACGGTGCTGCGCAGGCGGCTGACTTCGTTCACCAGGTTACGCTTGAGCGCCTTGAACTCGCTGCGACCGGTGGCTACGTACTGTTCAATCGCAGACTTGGGAACTGGCGGTGTATCCACAATACTTTCACCACCGCGCGATCCGCCACCACCGCCACGACGCCCCGAGCCCTCCTTGTTCTCGATCGTGCCGACGCCGGTAGCCAGTGGCAACACGGGCGCATTAGCTGTCACAGTTGAGAGCATCTGGGCGATATCCTGGGACGAGATGCCGAAGTTGAGGTTCTGTGCTCCTTGCGAAGCCAGTGTGCTCATCGCTACGACATGGCCAGCGCTATTGATCACCGGTCCACCGCTATTGCCCGGCGAGAGAGCGGCATCCAACTGCACCCACGAGCCACGATGGGCTTCGCCTTGCACCGATTCACTGCCTAGCTCGCGGGTGATCTCAGCTCCATCGCGAATCGCACTGACAACACCGGTCGTGGCTGTGAAGGACAATCCCAGCGGCGAACCCAAGGCGACAACTGACTCACCTTTGCGCGCGGTACTGCTGGACAATGGCAGGATCGGAATATCCTCCGCTCCACTACCTTCAAACCGAGCCAATGCGATATCGCGCGAGCTATCGATGCGCACCGTACCCACGATTTTGAATTGGCGACCATCTGGAAAAATGGCCGTCGCTTCTTGACCACCCATCAAGACGTGAACATTTGTAGCCAGCGTGTTCTTGGCAATCACGAATCCGCTGCCTTGCCCACCGCCGTCTTTGGATTTCACTTCGATACGCACGACGCTCTTCTCGCAGCGCTCGATCGTATCAGCGATTGAACCTTGGGCGTAAAGGTGTCCAGCAGTAGCTTGAGAAACAAGGGCGAGAGCGAAGGCGGTCAAGGTCCAATAAGCCACCGAGAAGATAAGGCTCGGAGCACGCATCGTTCGAACTACCTTTACAGAGCGAGTGAGGGATTATGCCCCCACAAGGGAGGGCTTTAGCGATTCTACCCAACGCCGTGTGCATGTCAACAAAAATGAGAGCTGCGATGAGAGAGTGGGCTGGAAGCGTAGTGGTGTCGCGCCGGGTAGCCCGACGCTGCCGGGGCGAATCGATTCAGGCAGCCGAGAGGCTGACGCGGCGCGTCGGCTGGTACATCTTCCGACGCAGGCGCGTCGGGCTACGTTGGTCGGTCTACATTGGGCTTTGGAATGCGTAGAGGGCGGCATCGGTGCGAATGTACAGGATGCCGTCTCGGATGACCGGCGAAGCCATCACACGCTCTTTGAGGTCATACGAAGAAAGGATCTTGCCTGATGCACCAGAGCTCAAAACGGTGACCACACCGCCTTCGCTGATTAAGTAGACTTTGTGGTCACCAGCGACCAACGACGCGTAGTAATTGCCGCGTCCTTCGGCGCGAAGTTGCTGGAGTTGTTTGCCTGTAGCGCTATCCAATATCGTGACGATTCCGGAATCTTTGACCATCGTCATGGTCCCATCGTACACGACGGAGCTGGGAACGATGGGCAAGCTGCGATCGTAGCTCCAACGTACGTATTGCGGAGCCAGCGGGCCGCTGGTGCCGGGCTCGAGCGCTACCGCGATATTCTGAGCCCGTTCGAACACGCTGGCGTGCCTCTGCCACTCGTCCTCTTCCAGCTTCTGATTTTGATTCAGATCGATCCGAAAAAATCGATCCAGAACTGCGCCACCAGCGGGCAATTCGTCTTGCGTGATCGCGCCATCGGAGTTTTTGTCAAAGTTCTTCAGCGCTTCCGCGTACGGTTCCATGGTGATGCGTTCGCCTTTATCACCACCAGGCGTCCAAGTGGCCAGGTAAATCAATCCATCGCGAATGACCGGCGTGGAATCGACGATGCGCGACAGCCCATTGAACCACCAAACTTTTTCACCGGTGGCCACATCGTAGGCAGACAGTTGCAGCGATCCAGCCACCAGAATCTGCTTGCGGCCATCGCGCTCGAGAATTATGGGCGTTGAGTAACTACGAGTCGCTTCCTCGCGAGGAACTCGCCACTTGGTTTCGCCGCTGGCCTGATCGATGGCGATGATAAAGCTATCGATATCATGATCTTCGTTCAGGATGACGAGGTTATCGACCAGCACCGGTGAACTGGCTGCACCAAACTCATCTTGGAAAGGTCCGAGCGGCTTGTCCCAGAGCAGTTTGCCATCCAGGTCATAGCAGAGCAGGCCATAGCTGCCAAAAAAAGAAAAGATCTGCCGACCATTACAAGCCGGGGATGAAGTGGCCGGACTGCCGCTTTGATGAACCGCTTCGATCGCCTGCGTCGGCGCAACTTGTCGCCACTTCACGGTGCCCGTGGCGCGATCGATGGCTACAGTCGCCAACTGCTTCTCATCCGCTTGCCAGGTTGTGACTACGATCAATGACCCGCAAACGCAGGGCGTCGAGTGTCCTGGGGCTAGCTCCGTGCGCCATAGCCGGCTTGCCTTCGCCAAATCATCGGGTAACCGATGCTGGTCACTGGCCACACCATGATCGTGACGAAAATACACGCTCTCTTGAGCGACCAGCGAGCAACTTGCCAGCACGCACAGGGCCAAGAAGTGAACGGCCAACCTGCAGGGGACCAAACTGATCAATCTGAAAAACAATTGCAACCTCCTGTTCTGCGGCCAGTCGGTGAACTCTGCGCAGCTACCGTCGCCAGAGGGTGGACACGATCGTTTACCGCTTCCACCGCCTGGCAGCGGTGGCTAGGAATACTGCAAGCCGTAAACGAATACTGCAAGCCATAGTGGCTGACTGTTCAACTTCTGCGCCGAACTCGGCGAAGACCAAAACCTGCGATGGTCAGCCCGAGCATCGATATGGTCGCCGGCTCCGGTACAGCTACTGGCAGGATGGTGTAGGACAAGGCGCCCGATACATTCCAGAGCTTGGTATCGATCTGACTGAAACCAGTATCGATGGCCAAGGTATTGGCCAATTGCATAGTATAGGTGCCTGGCGTCGCCCCGGTGGTATCGAGTGTCACCAGGGCAATCGTCTGATCGTTGGTTGGTAAACTCTCAGGGTAGCCAGTGCCACCAAAAACCAGAAACGAAGAGGTCGGCCCAATATTGAAGCCACCAAACTTGGGCGCCGTTGCCGCGGTGAAGCGACCACCGGCTGTCCTCAAACCGGTATCAAATACCACTCCATCGTCATCGGCCCCCAGCGAGAAATCGAGTCCATCCAAGTTCGTGATCGTGGCTGTTTCGGCCCTGACTTTAACTGCGAACTGGGCGGTCGTACCCACAAAAATAGACTGAGCGCCGCCCACTTGTTCCAGCGTGAATATGACAAACTCTGCCTGGCTGGCCGATGTCAGGCATAAACTCAACAAACAGACCTTCAACGCCAGGCAAAAACGACGAAAGCAAAGACTCATTTCAATCACGCTGTATTTCATAGAGGGCAAATGAAACCACAACCGACACTAACCAGTTGCTCTTATCGCCGATAAGTATCACGACCCTAGTTCAAAGCAAATCGCGGGCTGCAATTATCGGGGCTGCAATTGAACCAAGACTTTAGGCGGACTGAGGCTCTGGACTATCCCAGACCAGCAGCATGCTTCAATTCATTCCGCTGGTCAATAGTGGGTGGTATCCACTCTGTACATTATTATGCACAGCGACTGCCCTTATTCAGTGCCAACCTAGGGACGGTTGCTGTATACTGAGTGGCAGGTCTGCCAGACTCTTCCCACCTATGCTACCCGCCTATGAAATCTCTGTTTGCTGCAACCTGTTTGGCCTTTATCACGCTGCCGCTGCAGTTGTGGGCACAGTCCGTGGAAGCCGAAGGACTGGAGTTCTTCGAGCAGAAGGTCAGGCCGCTCTTGATAGCTCGCTGCTTTGAATGTCATTCAGCGGAGAGCGAGAAGTTGAGCGGCGGCCTGCTGCTGGACCAGCGCCAAGAGATTATCGCTGGCGGCGATAATGGACCAGCTGCGTTACCTGGCCAGCCCGCTGAAAGTCTCATCATTCGCGCAGTGCACTACGACGAAGCAGGCTTTGAAATGCCACCCAGTGGCAAACTGCCGCCAGCGGAAATCGAAGTGCTCGAAAAGTGGGTCCAGCTCGGCCTACCCATGCCTGACAAGAACGCGAGCACCAAAAAGAAACGCGTCATCGATATCGAAGAGGGCCGTCGCCACTGGGCCTTCCAGCCGTTGAAGATCGTCCAGCCGCCCATGCCCGCCGGTCGGGATTCAGACTCTTGGCCTCGCAACAGGCTGGATGTTTACGTTCAAGCACAGCAAGAGCAGCAACACCTGTCCCCCTTGCCCGAAGCCTCTCCCGACAAATTGCTGCGGCGTATCAAGTTTGATTTGATTGGCATCGCCCCTACGCCCGCGGAAACAGCCGCCTTCCTCGCCGATCCCTCGCCCGATGCACTCGAGCAACAGATCGATTTGTGGCTGGCTTCACCTGCCTATGGAGAACGCTGGGGTCGCTTCTGGCTGGAACTGGTCCGCTACTGCGATGTTTCTGAATCGTGGGCCGAGACTCAAGGGAACGCTTATCTTTATCGCGATTGGGTCGTGCGAGCATATAACGCAGACGAGCCGTTTGATCGATTTGCCAAGATGCAATTAGCCGCCGATCAAATGCCCGATGCGCAAGCCACCGATATGGCCGCCCTGGGCTATATCGGCTTGAGCCCCAGCTATTGGAAAGAGCTGCAGTTGCCTGTCGAGATCATCAAGATGATTGTCTCAGATGAATACGAAGAACGCATTCACACCTACTCCAGCACCTTCTTCGGGCTGAATATCGCCTGTGCCCGCTGCCACGATCACAAGTTCGATCCGATAACCGTGCAAGACTATTACGCGCTTGCCGGTGTGTTCGCCAGTACGCGCGTGGCCGACCGCGCTCTTGTGCCAGGTGTGGATTCGCTAAAAGTCTATGCGGCCAAAAAAGATGTCGAGAAGTGGCAGGCAGAACTACAGAAACACGAGAACGAACTCAAAGGTATCGACGCAGAAGTAACCAAGTTGTCGCAGCA
Organism: Ottelia alismoides; assembly: GCA_037367405.1. NCBI lineage: Eukaryota > Viridiplantae > Streptophyta > Magnoliopsida > Alismatales > Hydrocharitaceae > Ottelia > Ottelia alismoides. The sequence goes on along the minus strand of JAZKJV010011400.1, from coordinate 7,233,729 downwards.
GATTGAATCGTCCAGCAGTACTGGAACAACATCGCCAACCACTGCCGAACAACAGCAGAAACTCTCGGAGCTAATCAAACAGCAAACAGACAAGCGCGCATTGGTATCGAGCCTGACCACGCAGATCAGAGGAGCGCAGTCGATCCCGGGTTTTGATTTACCTTTAACCCCGGGTGCCATCGATGCCACTTTGGAAGTGAAACCTGCCGAAGGCACGCACGGTAGCCGTATCGTCTACGAACCTCAACCCAAAGATGCCGCGATAGAAATTCGAGGCAACCCCAACAAGCCCGGTGATGTCGTGCCACGTCGGTTCGTCTCGGTGCTCAGCCAACAACCGGCCCCTGTCTTCTCGCGAGGCAGCGGACGCTTGGAACTGGCCGAACAGATGTTCGCGCAAGCTTCACCACTGATCGCGAGGGTGTTTGTCAATCGCGTCTGGAAACATCACTTTGGCATCGGCCTGGTTAACACTCCCAGCGACTTTGGCGTACAAGGCCAGCCGCCCACGCACCCTGAGTTGCTGGATGACCTGGCCAGTCGCTTTATCGCGCAGGGCTGGTCGCTGAAGTGGCTGCACCGCGAAATCCTAACCTCGGCTACTTATCGTCAACAAAGCCGCTCATTGCATGCTGGACTGGATCCCAATACCGCGCAGTGGTACGTCGGATACTCTATGCGGCGTTTGGATGTTGAACAGTGGCGCGATTCGATGCTGGCAGTCACTGGTTCGCTCGACCGGCAAGTCGGCGGACCACCTACTGAACTCAGCCAGGCCGATCATCATCGCCGTACACTCTACGGACTGGTTCGTCGGCGCGAGCTGACCGACATTCTGCGACTGAACGATTTTCCTGATCCACTAACCCACAGTCCCGAGCGTACGCCTACGACAACTCCCTTGCAACAGTTGTACACGCTCAATAGCCCATTCATGCAACAGCAGGCAGCCGAGCTGGTAGCGCGTTTGACGCGCGAAGCCCCTGCGGAGAATGACCGTCGTATCGCGACTGCCTACCAATGGTTGTTTGGACGTGAACCAACGGACATGGAACTCCAAGCCGGGCTGGATTATGTCCAAAGCAACACGCCCGAAGTATGGCTTGAATATGCGCAAGCCTTGCTGGCTAGTAACGAATTCTACTTTGTCGATTAAGCGAACATCGATCATGAATAATGTTAGCCTGCCACCTTCATCGGTTAATCGTCGACAACTGCTGCAATCGATCGGGAGCGGCTTTGGCATGCTGGGCCTGGCCGAAGTGCTGAGAGCCACCGAAGGTAGTTCCGCGACCAGTAGCCAGTCTCAGAGCACCGTTCGCCAGCCGCATTTCGCCCCTAAAGCCAAACGCGTGATTTTTCTGTTCATGAACGGTGGTCCTTTTCAGTGTGATTTGTTCGATCCAAAACCGGACTTGAATCGTTTTGCCGGGCAAAAGCCACCCGGGACTGACCTGCGCACCGAACGCCCCACCGGCGCGCTGATGGGAGTGCCATTCAAGTTTGAAAAACGCGGACAGAGCGGTGTCGAAGTCAGCGAACTGCTCCCTCATACGGCCAAGTGCATTGACGATATCTGCGTGCTGCGCTCGCTCTACACCGATAATCCTAACCATGGTCCCGCACTATTCATGATGACCAGCGGCGCGCTGACTCCCAGTCGCCCAACGCTGGGTGCTTGGTTGTCCTATGGTCTGGGTACCGAAAACGCTAACTTGCCTGCGTTTGTGGTCTTGTGTCCTGGTCGACCGGTTCGATTTTCCGAACTTTGGAGCAATGGATTTTTGCCTGGGGAGCATCAGGGCACCTACATCAATCACTCCAAGCTTGATCCCAAGCAGATGATTCCATTCCTCAGCAACACCCGGCTGAGCTCGGAAGCACAACTGCGGCAGTTGGAACTGATGCGCAAGCTGAATGGTCAGCACCTGGCCGGTCACCACGGCGATCCCAATCTAGAGGCTCGCATTCGTTCCATGGAGATCGCTTACCGCATGCAATTAGAGGCCTCCGATGCGTTTGATATTCATCGCGAATCCGAGAGCACGCGCGACATGTATGGTCGGGGTGACTTTGCCAACGGCTGCTTGTTGGCCCGACGCCTGGCTGAACGTGGCGTGCGATTTACACAAGTCTATTATGGCAACGGGCAACCGTGGGATACGCACTCCAATCACACCGCGGCCACGCGTAGCCTCTGCCAAGACATCGATCAACCCATAGCCGCCTTGCTGACGGACTTGAAAGCCCGTGGCATGCTGGAAGATACACTGGTGGTATGGGGTGGCGAGTTTGGTCGTACGCCGACCACCGAAAATGCCGACGGCCGCGATCACAATCCATGGGGCTTCTGCATGTGGATGGCCGGTGGCGGAGTGCGCGGCGGGATGACTTATGGAGAAACCGATAACTTCGGTTTCCGTGCGATGGAAAACAAAGTGCATGTGCATGATCTTCACGCCACCATCTTGCACTTGATGGGCTTTGATCATGAACGACTGACCTATCGCCACGCCGGCCGCGACTATCGTTTGACCGATATCTACGGCCGCGTAGTGCACGAAGTAATCGCCTAGTTGGCTGCCACGTAGCCACTACTGCCACGATAGGGGTAGGGAAGACGCATTGAGTTGCGTCTCCCCTCCCTCCGAACCGTACGGGCGGTTTTCCCGCATACGGCTCTCCAGTGAGTAGGTTCATAGGGACTGAGCGAATCGTACATGGGCATCGTGCAGGCTATAGAGCCCTTGTTCGAAGAAGTATTGATTTGGCCAGCGCTGATGCGGTGGTAGGCGCTTCGGATTGCGTCGATGACGTTTCTGGAGGATACGCCTCAGGCGGCGACGGATCATTCCATCATAGGCACCGAACACATTCCAGAAGCAGTGGCGAAAGTAGTTGAACCAACCGCGGAGAGAGCGATTCAGGGTCGTTATGATCTTGGTCATGGAATCGCCAGACGTACGAGGCGTAAGTTCCTTGATGCGATCAACGACTTTCTGATGGCTTTTCTGTCGTGGGAAGCGAAAACGCCCCCGGAATGAATAGCCCAGAAATGAGAAGCTCTGCTCACGACTGTCGACGATGTGCGTCTTCTCTGGATGGAGCATCAGCCCTGCTTCATTAACCCATTGGCGTACCATCGCCAGTGCAGTCTCTGCTTCTGATTGGCTGCGGCATAGGATGACGAAGTCATCTGCGTAGCGAACCATCTCAAAACCTTGGGCTGACATGTGATGATCCAGTGGATTGAGGTACAGGTTGGATAACATCGGAGAGAGAACCGCTCCCTGGGGGACACCTGCTTCGGGAGTCCAAGTTGCCAGTTCCGACATGATCGCCTGATCCAGGTACTTTTTCACCAGTCGTATGACTGCACTGTCGGAGACCTTCTGTTGGACTAAGGCCAACAGGCGATCCTTCGGTATCGTGTCGAAGTAACCTTTTAGATCTGCGTCCACGACGAAGACATAGCCCTCAGCCAAGAGTTGATCTACGCACCGTAGTGCGTCGTGACATCCTCGTCCGTGGCGAAAGCCAAAGCTGCGTGGATGAAATGTGTGATCGAAAATTGGCTCTAGTACGTGAACCAGGGCCGTTTGCACGACTCGGTCACGGACCGTGGGAATGCCTAGGGGGCGTTTTTCTTGACTGCCGGGTTTGGGTATCTCTACTCGACGAACTGGAGCCGGTCGATAGGTCTCGGTTTTGAGTTCGTGTTGTAGCTGAGCGAGTTCCTCTTGGTTGTTGGTCCAGAATTCGTCAACTGTTTGTCGGTCAACTCCAGCGGCACCTTTCTTCTCAACGACCTTAAAGGCCGCGTGACTCAGGTTCCGCTGATGCCACACCTTGTCATACAGCGTATGCCATTTCCCTCCTCTCACCTTGTTTTCCAAAAGTGTCGTCAGCATGCTTTCTGTCCAGACCGCGAGCGAGGCCCATTGGTTTATTGCCGGTGGCTCCACGACTGGTGTAGCCGTAAATGGCACTGTAGTCGTTACGTAATCTTTCTTGCGTTCTCGTGGTTTGTTCATAGTTGCATCTACCTTCCTGTCGCCCTTTGCTCGACCAAGTTATGTTGTCTTGGCTTCATCGCTACTATGACGACTCTGACTTCCATTCGTGCGATCTACGCGCGCCCGTGTGGCCCTATGGGGGAGGCTGGTTTCGCTTGCGTATGATCTGCCTTCACGAAGGGGGGATCCCTTCTTATCTCGTTTAACCTTCCTTCCATTCCGTCTCCAACCACCGCATTGCCATTCCCTCACTCCAGCATCTGCGCGTTACTGCACCTGGTGTAAGTTCCCCGTGTCTATCCTGCTGACAAGTCGATACATAGGACTACAGGATGGTCGTCGCACGAAGAAGGGTTCGGATTATTGTTTGCCAGGTACCTCCCCGGTTGGCTTGGCCGAATCGAGTTCGCTTGCGCTACGGACTGGAGTTTCTCCTCAGGTTGCTCTCCACCTTTCCTCACGGAAACGCAGTTACCACTGTCGGATACAGGGCGGTAACGTTACCCTGACAGGGACTTTCACCCTGCTGATTAAACGCCTTCAAAGGCGCACTAGCCACCACTGCCAAGTGGTGGACAGCTTTTAAGTCGTTTTCTTGGATAGGTTTAGAGCGCGCATGTCACCTCCCCCAGAGGTCACGGCATGGGAGGGCGAGGTTCCACCCGAGCCTTGGGCCCGGAGCGTCAATGCAGTCCCATTGGAATTTGAGTTGTGAATCATGGCGCGAAGCGCAGAGGAACGTCCGCAGGCCATTTATGCCAGGCCGTTAACACCAATGAATCTTTGGTTGGTGATACAAACCGAAAGCTCGGCCGGAGCCTCGCCCTCCCTGCGTTCCTGCGCTTGGGAGAGGTTACACACTCCAAACCCTTGTTACTACGAGACTTAAAAGCTGGACGACCTCCCAAGTGGTGGACAGCGTTACCTCTCGCCTCCACCGTCTGGCGACGGTGGCTACGTGCGACAGTGGCTACGGGGCAATCGCAGCGTTTACCTTGGCAATCAATTCCAGCGGCAAGCGAACACCGCTGATCAACATGGGTGGCTGGTGCTGGGCATAAGCAGCGCCGTGGATCTTGAGGTGGTCGATGGCTTTGTTGGCATTGGTAAAGGCGTTGCCGGTCGGAAACGAACTGACGATCTCAAAAGCCTGCCCAACCACCTGGGTCAATTCGGCTGATAATTGGCTAGCGCGGTCAAGCTCACCTGCGCTACTGGCAGCGATCAACTGGCTGAGCTCTGGTGCAAAGCAATTGGCTGTGCTCAGCAGAAATCCATCATAGTGGCCACCAGCTGATTTCAACCAGCCGGCATAGCCACCGCGCTCGGCCCCGCGAACCATAAAGACACCCTCAGTGGCGATGCCTGAATTGGCAACGCGATCTTCACCGCTGGTGTCCTTGAACAGGATGATGTTCTCGAAGCGCTCGATCAAACGCTGGACCGTCTCCGGATGCAATTCGTTCTGCGTAACTTGTGGCAACTGATACAGGGCTGTTGGGACTCCCAGCGCCAACACGTCGGCCAGGCCAGATTCCAGCTTTGCTTGTGACAGCTCCGCACCTTTCGCCGCGCAGACCGTAATACCTACACAGGCGGGATGGTTCAGATGTCGGTCGAGACTCTCGACGGCAGCCAGCACGTCGGCAGTGGTCGTCTTCAAAATGCCAATCGATACATGCATCTTTCGCTGGCTGGCCAGCGGCATCACTATGCTCAGCAGTTGATCAATATCCTCGTCGGACATCTCCCAACCTTCGCCGGTCGAACCGGGAACCAAGATGCCTTGTACGTGCGCAGAGAGTTTCTGCAGATGCATTTCGATCCGCGCCGCATCCAACTGGCGGGGACCGCTGAAGAAGGTTAGCGGTGGACACCAGAGTTGAGGAATCCCGCTTGGGAAAAGACGCTGCTGAAGTTGTTCGCGCGACATATTGGGATCTACAGACGGAACAGGAATGAATCGAAGTCGTAATTCGCAAGCCGCGGGGCGCTAGCCGCGGTTTTTTGAGCGAACCGCAATGTAGGATCAGATCAGGAACCGCGGCTAGCGCCTTGGCGGCTGGCAGGCGTCCAGGCGGTGGTCAGCCGTTGCATATCCTTGTGGTGGCCGACCTGCATGTAAATGCTTTACATGTAAGGTAATGGTATCTTCTAGCGGTGCTCGTGACGTAGCCTGACGTAGAGACCCTGCCAGCCGCACGGCGCTAGCCGCGGTTTTTTATGCGGACCGGAACATACAACAATTTCAGAAACCGCAGCTAGCGGCTGGCAGGGTTTCTGCGCTGGACTAATCAACCTTCGCTGCCGAATCCTGTTTGCAGTGCTTTGGCATCGGCTGTGGTCTTGGCGGCATGGGGTGACTGTTCTTCCGAAACGGCCACCGACAACCAGCCGTCGCGCACTTCAACTTGCGACACTGACAGGCCTTGAGCGCGTGGATCGTTGACCCATTGGCTGTGAATCAGGTTCAGAGTCGATTGAGGTGCGAAGACGGTACCAAAGATGCCGCGCAGTGGCACCTTCTGTGACATGCTCAATCGTGGACCATCGACGCTGACCACTCCATCACGCACCAGCGAGGCGCGCATGCCGTCGGCCACGGGCACATAACTGACCCGGATAATGAAGCGATCAAACGATAAGTTGCGTTCGGGATGATTCAGCTCCGCAATCCGCATGGTCAATTCCAACTTGCCATCTTTCAGCTCGACGGTGATTGGCCGCGTGGGAGCAAAGCGAACGCTTACATCACGCGGGGCATCTTCTGGCAACTCCCAGGGCGATTGGTCGAAAGCATCGGCCAGTTTGTCGCACAGTTCGGGCAACGTCCAGGTCTTTTCCGAAAGGTTCAGTTGCGTGAGCGCATTGTTGATGGCCGATTGGTGAATCTGCATGCTCACCAAGGAATCGCCCGGAGCACGTATACGAGCCGTATGGGCCGCCATCTGCCCGTCGCTGGCCAATCGATAGCGAATGGTCAACCGTTCTTCGGTAGTGTTCATCGCCACCACGATCGGGCTGAGACCCAGCCGTTCCAACGGACCGATAAATGTATGCTGAAGTTGCGATTCCGCCGTATTCAATTTCTGCTTGAGCTGTTTATCTAGCTCCTGATCGGTCTCTTCTGCGATGATGCGACGCGTGATTCGCTGGGCCAAGCCGCGTTGTTGTTCAAACTGTTCGCGCACCATCACTCGGAAGAAGTCACCGACAACCGGTAGACGATCCAGATCGGTACTCATTGCATTCAGGTATTGACGTGTATCCACACTGGTCGGATCAGCCGTAACTTTGATGCCCATTGGATCCATGCGCAAAGTGCGCGAGCTGCTGATCTTGGCCACCGAGGTCTGATAGAAGGCTGCGGGACCTTTGCTGCTACGTGTATCGCTCTCCATGTCGCCTTCGACTCCCAGTTCCATATGCCAGGCAGTTGGATCAGGAATCAAGCGGACATTTAGATTCGTGTGGACATGACTGCTGCCGCTGGTGTCGGCACCCAGGATGCGCTGACGGACGGGACGCGCTTCAAAGGAGTCGGTAGGCATCATCTTTTGCAGCAACTTGCTCGATACGGCCAGACGAATGTTGGCGTTGCGATAATGATCGTTGATGGTTGCGGCCAGATTACGCTGAGCCGGTTGAGCTGAAACGCGCAGCGTCTGGACGGTGTGAGCCAGCGAAGTGCGGCAACGATTGATTGGATCTTCTTCCAACTGCTCCAAGTCGGTCATGAGTTGACGGAAATCAACCGGCTGAGTCGCCCAAGGGGCTAGCTGGCTGCTGAGCTGAGCAAAGGCGGGCGCAGCCAGGAACTTGCGCTGGGCGGCTGATAGACGTTCCCAGTTCAGCCGAGTCAGAATCGTAGTGGCGAGTTCGTTGCCATTCTGCCAGTTGCCGTTGGGATCATTGCACCAGTCGATCATTTCGTTCAGTTGCAGGAATTTGATCCAGCCACTGCCATCGCCTTTGCTCTCTATGTCTTGCTTGATCTTCAGGGCCAATGTCTTCAGTTGCTCGCGGGCCTGTTGATCAACGGAAAAGCCTTCGTTTTGGACGTTGCCGTTCTGCAAACACAGCGACACAGCCTGCCAAATGCGGGCTCGACGCTCGGTCGCATAGGCGATGCCGCCCAGTTTCGTCGCATGATCGTGGCCTTCCAAGCGACTGGCAATGTTGTGAGCCTGGGCAGTCAGGGCCAGCAAGGCATCCAGGTTGGCTGGCGTGTCTGCATGCAATAGTCCATCGGTGTAAACAATCTGGCGAACGCGAGCTTCGACTTCATTGCTCCACTCCTGGACCGCTTTCATCGGTGAAACCGAAACATAAGCGATCGATTGCATGGGTGTCGAAGCTGTGCGAAGTTTGGCCAGGTCGCGCAGCAGTGACGTTGGAGCAGCCATAATGCCGGTTGCCAGGCTGGTCGGTGTCAAGGCGTCCAAGCGGCTACTATCGATAGTGGTCTCAGTGGTCTCGGGTGTCGCCTTCTGCGCGGAGACTTCGCGAATAGGAGCATCAAAGGCTCGATCCATCGCATTGATCAGCTTGTCATTCTCCTTGGCATCGGTCAGTGTCAAAGCGACCATATCGGGAATGGCGGTTGGTGCATGCAAGACGACGGAGGCAACCGGCTCAGGCGGCGCGCTGAGCAGGTGTGTGGTTTCATTGTTGGCCAGATAAGACCGCTGATCGGCGGCATCGGCCGGCGCTATGGGCGCTGGTTTGTCCTGAGCGGCCAGGGCCAGATCGGGATCGTTCCCCACCCAGATACCCCCCATGACCCTGTTTTGGTTATGGTTGGTTTTGGCAGTTTTGCTGGAGCTTCGGTAGTCCTTCTCAACGGCCAGAACAAAGTAGGTTACGATGCCAGCCACCGTAAAAGTCACGATCCAGCCGCGGTAGCTTCTATCGCTGTACATGCCTCAACCCCCGGTATGCCCCTTGAGCGTAAAACGCGTGGCTTCGAAAAGCCGCGCCCTGCTACTATCGGCACAATCCAACCTGCCCCAGAATGCAAGCACATGTGTTTGGTGTTTTCTCGCCATGCTGCTATTCCACGCAGCGAAGCTCGGCAAACTTTGCGGCTCTAGTAGACCGTCTGACCTCAGACGCAAGAACCCTCGAACCCACGTATCTTCACACCGAAACGCCCCCACGCTTGAGGCAAGCCGGGCTCCCACTGTTTGTGAGCTCGGTATGTAGCGTGTCATCTTTCCCAAACGCAGGGAGGCGAGGTTCCACCCGAGCCATGAGTAACCGGGCGAGGTTTCCGTCCCTTTGGAATTTAGGTTCGAATCATTGGCAGAGCGCGGACAAGCGTCCGTAGGCGGAGAGGGTGAGGGGCCTTAGGCACGAGAATGTCAGTTCGGTAGTTTATTGTTTTGCAGTGCCTTAATGCCAATGAATCTTGCGCGGGGGGTAGAACGAAGGCTCAGCAGGAGCTTCGCCCTCCCTTGGGAGCGTCGCCTTCCCATTACCGCGCCTTCTCAACGTCGGTCTGTGGTTATAATAGGGTTCCCACCCAAACTTCCCCTCCGACTATTGATGGTGTACTCGAGCGATGTCCTACATCAAACACCGGCTGGAAGCCGTAATTGCTGGCAGCTTGCTCCTGATTGGACCGGCGGCCTGGTCACAAACGGTCGACTTCCAGCGTGATATTCAGCCGATCCTGGCCGAGAAGTGCTGGCACTGTCATGGTGCCGACGACAAAACGCGGCACGGAGGACTGCGTCTTGATGACGCAGTTTCCGCACTCAAGGGCGGCGATTCTGGCCCTGCCTTCTCTCCAGGCAAATCAGCCGAAAGCCTGCTGGTCAGCCGTATTCACTCCGGTGACCCCGACGTCGTTATGCCTCCTCCCAAAGAAGGCAAGCCGCTGACCGAGCGTGAGAAACAGCTACTTGCCCAGTGGATCGATCAGGGCGCCGAATTCTCCAAGCACTGGGCCTTTCAAACTCCGCAGAAGTTACCCCTGCCTGATACCGGCACCGACCAGCCGATCGATGCATGGGTTCGAGCCGGACTGAAAGCCCAACAGCTCACTCCATCTCCAGCGGCACCCGCACATGTGCTGTGTCGCCGACTGTACCTCGACCTGATCGGTTTGCCACCCACGCCCGCCGAGATCGACGAGTATGCGCGGGTCGGACACGCAGCCACGATCGACAAGCTGCTGGACAGTCCCCGGTTTGGTGAGAAGTGGGCCCGGCATTGGCTGGACGTTGCGCGTTACTCCGATACCAACGGCTACGAGAAAGACTTGCAGCGCGATCAGTGGATCTGGCGTGATTGGGTTGTTCAGGCTTTCAATCAAGACATGCCCTACGATCGCTTTATCATTGAACAGATCGCCGGCGATCTCTTGCCACAGCCCACTCAATCCCAATTGATCGCCACTGGTTTTTTGCGCAATAGCATGCTCAATGAAGAAGGTGCGATCGTCGCCGAACAGTTTCGCATGGTCGAGATGTTCGACCGCATGGATTGTATTGGCAAAGGCGTCATGGGTTTATCGACCCAGTGCGCCCAGTGCCACTCGCACAAGTTTGATCCGATTACTCAGACCGAGTACTACGGTCTGTTCGCCTTTCTGAACGACACCTACGAAGCTCAGTCCTGGATCTACAACGACGATCAACGACGCTTGTTAGATGAAGCCCACCAAGAGATCGATCAACAAATTGCTGCGGCCAAAACGAAACTGCCCGATGCCGATCAGGCCTATCAAGCCTGGCTGAGTGATATGCAGCAGCGTCAAGGCACTTGGCAATCAATTCACTTCTCCGACATGGGCAGTATCAGCGGACTGAATCACCCCGCGCATATTGTTGATGATGCGATCACCATGCTTGGCCACAGCAGCTCAGATGTTTACATGATCGGTGCACCTCAATTGGCGGGCGCAACCGGCTTGAGACTGGAAGTGCTTACTCACGGAGATTTACCATTCCGTGGCCCGGGCCGCAGCAAGACAGGCACTTGGACCATTCACGAGTTAGAGGTTTTTACCAAATCCCCTGGCCAAGCCGAGTGGCAGAAGCAAAAGCTGGTCGGAGCTACGGCCGATTTCTCAGAAGCCGAACAAGCCGATAAGGAAGGCAAAAAGAAAACTGGCCCGGTTTCCTTTCTGATCGACGGCAGCGACGACACCTCGTGGCAAGCCGATCGTGGTGGAGGTCTACGCAACAGCAGTAGTGTGGCCGTAGTCCAATTCGAAAAGCCCTTGGAAGTTGCCCCGGGCACCGAAATGAAAGTGGCTATGCGCATGGGCAGCATGGCAGGTTGCGTACGCTTCAGCTTGACTCAAGCAGCCACGCCCCAAGCTCCACCGGTGTTGTTGGCTGGCGAACTGTGCGATAGCGAAAACCCCACAACTCTTCGCCGACTGTATAGCGCTTGGATCGCCAGTCGAGACGAGTTGAAAGAAATGGCTAGCGCTATTGCAGGCCAGTGGTCCAAGATGCCCTCGGGCTACACGTCTGTGCTCCACATCGCTCAGCGTAGCGGTCGGTTCCAACGTCCAACTCATCTCCTGGATCGTGGTAACTGGGACCAGCCTCAACACGAAGTCCAACCGCACGTGCCCGCTAGCTTCCATGGGTGGGATGATAGCTGGCCCAAAAATCGTTTGGGACTGGCCATGTGGTTAGTCGACAAACGATCACCTCTGGCGGCCCGCGTGGCTGTCAATCGCGTTTGGCAGATCATGTTTGGGGAAGGCCTGGTCGAAACCGTCGACGACTTTGGCACGCGCGCACCCAATCCAGAACACCGCGAATTGCTCGATTGGCTGGCGGTGGACTTTATGGAGAACTCCTGGAGCCACAAACGGCTGATCAAACGTATCGCCATGAGTCACACCTACCAGCAAAGCGCAGTGGTGACACCGCATTTGCAAGAAGTCGATCCACGCAATCGTCTGCTAGCGCGTGGTCCGCGTTTTCGCGCCGATGCCGAAGTCGTGCGAGACATTGCCATGAGCGTGGCCGGGTTGATCACTCATAAACTGGGTGGCCCCAGCGTGATTCCACCAGTGCCTCAAAATGTGCTCGATTACAACTACGTCTATCCGAGTTACTGGACACCTGCGACCGGTCCTGAGCGCTATCGCCGAACCTTGTATGGTTTTCGCAAGCGCTCGATGCCCGATCCTGTAATGTCCAATTTCGATGGTCCCAACGGCGACTTTTCTTGTGCGCGCCGCGTACGCTCCAATACGCCGCTGGCGGCCTTGACCGGTTTGAATGAGACGCTGTTCTTCGAATGCGCCCAAGCATTGGGCCTGCGCATACTGCGCGAAGGCGGGACGACAGAAGAAGAACGTACTAACTATGCGTACCGTCTGTGCACCGGTCGACCAGCCACTGCGCAAGAGCAAGAGGAAGTCGCTAAGCTGCTAGTGCGGCATCGCGCCCGCCTGGCCGATGGCTGGCTCAATCCACGCGAGATTGTCACCGGCGACCCCGCCAAGCTACCCGACTTGCCCCCAGGCACCACACCGCAAGACGCAGCCGCTTGGGTCTTGACCTCGCGCGTGCTGTTGAATTTGGACGAGACCATTACCAAGAACTAGTGAATTAAAGCCACTTAGCCCCCTTCGTAGACACCGTCGCCAGATGGTGGACCGCGAAACACTAAACATTCCACCACTTGGCAGTGGTGGCTACGAATAAGGGAAAGAGTAACTTTTATTATGCATCCTCAAGAAATCAAGCGACGCTACTTCCTGAAAGATTGTGGCATCAACCTCGGCGCTATGGCAGCGACCAGTCTGCTAGCGCGCCAAGCGTGGTCAGCTCCTGATGCAGCGCGACGTCCGCTGGCTCCGAAAGAGCCTCACTACCCCGCCAAAGCCAAGCAAGTGATTTACATGTTCCAGGCTGGTGCGCCCAGCCACTTGGAACTGTTCGATCACAAACCCGAGCTGACCAAACGCAATGGCCAGTTGCCACCGGCCGAGTTATTGTCGGGTTATCGAGCAGCGTTCATCAAACCCAACTCCGCTCTGCTAGGGCCCAAGTTCAAGTTTGTGCCCTATGGCAAATGCGGCATGGAGATGAGCGAAGTGTTGCCTGAGATTGGGTCGATCGCTGACGATATCTGTTTGATCCGTTCGCTGCAGACCGATGCGGTCAATCACGCACCCGCCCAGATCATGATGAACACTGGCTCGCAGCAGTTTGGTCGACCAGGCATCGGCGCTTGGACATTGTTCGGCTTGGGCAGCGAAAGCGAGGATCTGCCTGGATTCGTTGTGCTTACGAGTGCTAAGGGCACCAGTGGCGGAGCCAGCAATTACGGCTGTGGCTTCTTGCCGACCATGTACGGTGGCATTCCCTTCCGCAACGCCGGCGATCCCGTGTTGTACTTGTCCAACCCGAAGGGTGTCGACAACCAGGCCCAACGAGATTCGCTCGATACGCTCAGCCAGTTAAACGCTCTGAACCTGGCCACCAATAACGACCCGCAAACATCGGCTCGTATCGAGAGTTACGAGATGGCCTATCGCCTGCAGATGAGCGCACCGGAACTCATGAACCTGGCTAGCGAACCATCGACCATCTTGGAGATGTATGGCATCAAGGACCCGAAGGAGTCTAGCTTTGCGCGAAACTGCCTTTTGGCTCGTCGCTTGATCGAACGCGGCGTGCGGTTTGTGCAGTTGTTCCACGAAGCCTGGGATCAGCACGGTAACCTGACCGCCGATGTCAAGAAGAACGCTGGCGATACCGACCGTGCCAGCGCTGCGTTGGTCAAAGATTTAAAGGCCCGTGGGCTGCTCAATGAGACGCTAGTCATCTGGGGTGGTGAATTCGGTCGCACACCGATGGTACAAGGCGGCAACGATGGCCGCGACCACCATAATCGCAGCTTCAGCTTGTGGATGGCCGGAGGCGGTGTCAAAGGCGGCCATGTGCACGGTGCCACCGACGATCTGGGATTCAACGCCGTGGTCGATCCAGTGCATGTGCATGACCTGAACGCTACGATCCTCCACCTGCTGGGCCTGGATCACCTGCGTTTGACCTATCGCGTTCAAGGCCGCGATTATCGACTGACCGACGTGCATGGCAATATCGTGCATGGTATCCTGAGCTAAGGATCCGAATAGTCGTAGCCACCACTGCCAGGCATTGATGCTGTGACTTTTTTGAATGTCACCTCTCCCAGCGCAGCTGGGGGAGGTCGCAGACGAGGCCTGTAGCCGAGGCTGCGGGTGGGGGCAATGCGCCATGGTCGACTACTCCCTGGCGGAATGCCCCTCCCGAATCTTCGCCTTAAGCGCTCGCTTCGACCTCCCCAAGCTCTGCGTTTGGGGAGGCGACATTCAGAAAACACACAACTTCACAACCGCCGAGCAGGAAAGGTGAATGTCACGCGTCCACCGTCTGGCGACGGTGGCTACGGAGTAGCGCGTCCACCCTCTGGCGACGGTGGCTACGGAGGATCCTATAGGGATGGCACGGTATGAAGCGGTTGGGATACATCTGGCTTTTGGCAGCTTGGCTGGCGGGATTCACCTGCTGGGCCCAAGACCGCTCGTTATCCAGCGCTAGCCACGGGGCAACGGCTCAAGAACGCTTGCTGATGGAACAGATAGATCAGCTGGCTAGCGCCGGGCAGTTCACGGAAGCCTTGGCCAATCTCCGGAGGCTGGTTGATAACTCGCAAGGAAGGTTGATCGAAGCCGGTGCACCGGCCCAGGCCTCGACGCTCAGTCTGCAAAAGCATATTCCGATCAGTCGTTGGGCTCACGAGCGCATGCATGCCTGGTCGCAAGTGGCCAAGGTCCCCATCGACCAGGCGCTCGGTAGTGAAGGGCAGCAAGCGGAACGCGCGCTGTTATCGGCCGGCTTAAATCCGTCAGAGATTCAGCGCGTTTTAGATCGTTACCCATTAGCCACAGCCGGCATCCCGGCGAGATTGATGCTCTGTGATCTCTACATGGATCGCGGCTGGTCTACGGCGGCTCGGCAAGTGCTGGACGTACCGGAACTCGCCCTGCGAGCGAGGCCAACTCAACCATCAAATATTGGTGGACTGCCATGGCCTGCCGCCTGGCCACACTTGCGTGGCCGTGATCAAGTCAAAGAACTGATCAACCAGAGCTGGCAAGCGATCACCAGTACGCTTGATGGTGATGCTGATCAATTGAAGGTCGAATTGCTCAATCGAGCCACCAGCTTGAGCGCCTTGGATGCTACCGATCAAGAGTTCACCGATACCTTGCAGTGGGCTCAGGCAATGGGCGAAAGCCTGGCACCAAAATCGCAAGCCCAGCTGAACGCGTCCCTCGATGCCGCCAAGATTCTGCATACCAGCCGAAGACAGGAACAACAGAGACGGCCATTAACGACCATTACTTTTGCCGGCAATGGTCTACGCAGCGGCTATGTGAGCACCCATGCAATCGACAATCCCGTTGCGGCAGACCAGCCATCATCGGTTCGAGAGCTCGGAAGCTGGCCCAAGTGGACGCGACAGGTGGAACGGATGACCGGCGCATCGGATCGTAATCCAGCCAGCAAGCCACCGGTAGGCGAGAACGCGCTGAGCCTATTGCCTTATCATCCGCTCATTTCTGATGGACGCGTCTATGTGCATGAACTGACACGCGTGATGGCCTATGACTTGCGCGATGGCAAGAGTTGGCCCAAGACTGAACCGGCCTTGCCCTTATTCGATAGCGGCCTGACCGCGGCCAGTTATCTGCCGTTTGGCTATCCTTTTGTCGGCGCGCCGCGTGGAACCCTAACCATCCATCGCGACAGCCTGTATGCCAGAATGGGACCACCGGTTACCGGTTGGTTTGGCAAAGCCCCCAGCAATGAAGCCCGGTCGCTCAGCTACTTGATCGCGCTCGATTTGCAGCGTCAAGGCAGTATGCAACCGGGATTTCCAGTTTATTTGCCGGCCGATGAGTTTCCCAACAGTGAATTCGAAGGCGCGCCGCTTATCTCGGGCGAACAACTGTTGGCTTGTATCGCCACGCGCGACAACGTCAATCTGCGGCGCAGTCTTATCGCGATCGATGCCCGCACCGGCCAAATACAATGGCGCTCGCCGGTCCTGGCATCGGGCATGGTCAGCGGTAGCGAGCAGTTCAGTTTGATCGCTCATCAATTAGTAACAAGTGCCGGCGGTCGGGCCTTCATCAATACCAACTTGGGCGCGATTGCCTGTGTCAATCAAGCCACCGGTCAGATCGTCTGGTTAGCGAGATACAAGCGCAGCACGCCGGCTTCGGAAGAAGCTTATCCTAAGCCCGATCGTTATCGCTATCGAGACTTGACGCCATGCATGGTAGTAGGCACGCAGTTGATCTGCGCTCCGCAAGACTGCCCCGAGATCTTTGCACTGGACATCACCTCGGGCGAGCTGTTGTGGTCAACCGATGGCGAACAGGTTGATGACGCTACGCAACTGCTGGGTGTCGCCGGTCAAAGCCTGGTCGTGGCTGGTGACCGCATTTATTGGCTTGAATGCAATTCAGGCAAAGTCCAAGCGGCCTTTCCGGCCGGCAGTTTAGGTGAAGTGGCCAATGCACTACCCTCACCGCGCGGATACGGTCGCGGAGCCATTGATGGACAGAGCGTCTACTGGCCTACAGCCAGTGAAGTGTTTGTCTTTGATGCTGATCAATCTGGCAGTCGTGACTCGAGCCCACAGATTCGCGCTCGCATGCGCTTGGATACGCGCGGTGGCGAAGGCGGCAATCTGGTACTGTTTCGAGATGGCCTGTTGGTTGCAGGCACTAGCCGCTTGTTCGTCTTCAGCCAGTAATATGCAGGCCAGCGCACCTCCACCGCCTTGGCAGCAGAGGCGACAATCGTCGAACGTTGATCGTCGAATCGTTGATCGTCGAACGTTGACGTAACTGCTTTAGTTGCGTTTGACTTGTTGACGCACTACGGCTTCCAACTCGTTGATATAGCGATCGTAGTTCTCGTAGAAGGCTTGCTTGTTGGCTTCGCTGCTGAAGAGCAACAGATATTGGCGATCCTTCAAGACGCCATCGTAGATAGAGCCTTCAACCAGTCGTCCTTCCTTCAGATACAGGAAAGGATCATGACCGGACAGCACAGGCGTGTAGGCATCGGGAGTCGCCAGGAACTTCTGCGCGGCAGCCTCATCGGCCAGGAAGTAAATTCGGCCGCGGTGACGGATGGCGAACTTTTCCGAACCTTTGATCCACTGCGATGGTTCGCTGTTGAGAGCCACTGGGCAGTAGCCGCTAAGGGCAGGCACCGAGGCGGTGGCAAGAGTTGAACTGCTGCCGAGCGATTGAGGATCACCGGGCAAGCCAACAGGCTTCAAGTCGGCTTGCTGATCGCGCACGATCGAATTGGAACTACTGACCAGTTGCCCTGGTAGCTGAGCGGTGGGTGCTGAAGGACGTGCAGTCTGGCCGGCTGGAGTCCATTGCGGCGCGGTTGGTTGAGCAGCGCTCTGTTGTGGCTGGACATTGACCGCCGGTGCCGCTTGAACCGGAGTGTTCTGAACGGTCATCGCCGGTGCTGGGCTGGCCGTCGGTGTCGCAAAGTGGGGATTGGCCACTATAGCCTCGCGGCCTGCCACGGGACGACCATTGGTATAGCCGTTTGGATTACCGGCGACTTTGGGATTAGCTTCCGAAGCCGGTACGGATGGAGCCAGCGGCAGAGTGCTCGTGCCGGTAGCTGGAGCTTGCGAGTTGCTGAATGCCCCCGCCCCGTTCTGCCAATACGCGCCACCGGGCACGTTGGGCATTTTGTTTTCGTTGACCGTTGGCGATTGAGGTGGTGGCAAGGTCATGCTCGTGGCATCAGGAATTGGACCAGCGGCGACCTGACCATTTTGAGCTTGTCCAAACGCGGTCTGTCCCTGCAAGGTTGGACTTGGCAGTGCGGTTTGTGAGTTGCTGGGTGTGGAAACCAATGTGGTGGGTGCCCCATAAGGCAACGCCCCACTGCTGGGATTGGAGTAAGGCGACGGTGCTGCGTCGCGACCTGGGGCAGCTTGCTGCAAGTTGCTGGAGGCCGTGCGTCCATACGGAGCTGGAGTTGTGGTAGGGCTTGGTTGGTTGCCTGCCAACATGGCATTGCGATCGCGATTCATCAGCGCGATGTTTTGCAGGTTTTGGAGGTAGTTGTTGGGATTCTGGTTGCACACGCCCTGCATCAAGTTTTTACCGTCTGGAGCCACGAAAACATCTTGGGGCCAGCTATGCACGCCATACTCGGCGGCTGTGCGCCGATCGCGAGTGGCATTGATTCGCACAGGCACGAAGTAGCGCTGCATAACGCTGGCCACTTCGGGGCGAGTGAAGACATTCTGTTCCAAAGTTTTGCACGGCATACACTGGTCGCCGTAGAAGTGAATCAGCAGCGGAACCTTGTACTGCTGCGAGATCTGGCGAGCCGTGGCTAGATCTTCGTGCCAGTTGATCAACTCTTCAGCTTGGACGGGCTGGCAGGTCAGCACGATGCCCAAAGAGATGAAAAAGAGAGCTCGCAGCATGTTTCCCGTCCGTGAAATACTAGTCTTGGTCCGTTGCCCGCCGATTTGGCGGTATCCTTGGAACCATCGTCATAATCCGCACAGCACTTGAAAACTTGGGGAGAAAATGTCGGAACTTTTCGGTTTATTCCAAAGCTAGCGTCAAACTTACCTTGACAGCTTAGGGTTGGCGGTTATTATTCCACCAAATCCTAACATCAGGAGTCTTCAGTAGGACCTCTGCCCGGCGTTCAACTGACGGATGCTTATGCGAGTGGTAGGAGATACCCCACTCCGCAACCGGCGGCTATCTTGCCCGAGAGTTGCAAGCTTTTCCGGTCACGGTCGGACAACACAGGAAGGTTGGTCGCTCTTTGTGTTTGCGTCAGCCTTCGAGCGTCACCATTGCCGCCACAGTTTGCGATGAAGTCGAGTTGAGTCTCGGTGGACTTTGCGCTGTGCTTGAGTTAGCCCACAGACATGCTCATCCAGGACCATGCTTGTGATGCCAGCGGGGAAATTGTGTTCCTTGCGATTATGCTCTGCGGTGCTGAAGAGTCTCCGATTGTTTTCCAAGACCCAGGGTCTTGGTCCTGCGAGCCTTTGAAGGTCGGAGCCAGTCCGACGGCTCAAATGTTGCACGTTTCGCACTGCATTCGGTAGTTGGTCAGTTTGCAACAGCCGATTCGCGAAACACCAATCGTGACTGAGCCCGACAGGGTTCAGAGAATTGTTTTCGTTCGTCCTGCCCCGGGGTATTCATCTCCTGGGCCAGTTCTGCACTCTATCGACATCTTAACCATTGCCACACTTCACTGCTCAGATTCGATCATCAGTCGCCAGGAGACTGGTCCGCTGCGCATGTGGTACTCTATGGCCTTAGCTGGATTAGCATTCTATGCCCAAGAAAAAGAGGTTCCGACCGCGTACTTCTTCCTCCTCCGCACCGTACGCATCTGGTGGAGCTAGTCGCCCACGTCGCCCATTCCGTCGCCGTCGCCCCAATGGCGGCCCAGCACCAGCCGGTGCAAACGGCGAAGCCCCAGAAGTTCTCGAAGGCGAAAATGCCGAAGCTTCCGATGTGCCACTGGAGGAGTTTGTTGGCATTCTGGAAATGCATCCCAATGGCTACGGCTTTCTGCGCAGCGCGACGAACAATTATTCCCGCGAACGCACCGATCCATTTGTGCCCGGCACGATGATCGAAAAGTTCGGCTTGCGTCAAGGCGTCAAGATCAAAGCCATGATGCAGCAAGCTCGTCGCCAACAAGGCCCACGCGTCCGCGAAATCCTGGACGTGGATGGCATGCCGCCTGATGATTACATCAACGTCAAGAATTTCGATACCGATGGCCTCACTCCGATCAACCCCGAGCAGTGGTTGCATCTGGAAGTCGGCCCACAGCCGCTGACCAACCGCATCATCGACTTGCTTGCCCCGCTAGGCAAAGGCCAACGCTCACTGATCGTCGCGCCGCCACGCAGTGGTAAAACGATCATGCTGCAACACATCAGTCGCGGCATCGCCATGAATCATCCTGAAGTTCACTTGATCGTACTCTTGATCGATGAACGTCCGGAAGAAGTCACCGACATGCGCCGCAATGTGACCAACGGTGAAGTCATCGCCAGCAGCCTGGATCAAGATGTCGATTCGCACGTACGCCTAAGCCAACTGGTGATCGATCGCTGCAAGCGCTTGGCGGAAAGCGGCAAAGACGTTTTCTTGCTGATGGACTCGATCACTCGCCTGGCTCGCGCGTTCAATAAGTGGGTTGGCAACAGCGGCCCGACGATGACCGGTGGCGTGAACATCAAAGCCATGGACATTCCCAAGAAGCTGTTCGCCTCGGCCCGCGCCTTTGCTGAAGGCGGTTCGCTAACGATCGTGGGCACCGCCCTGGTCGACACGGGCAGCCGCATGGACGACTTGATTTTCCAAGAGTTCAAGGGCACAGGTAACATGGAACTGGTCTTGGACCGCCGCCTGGCCGACCGCCGCGTGTGGCCTGCGATCGACATCACTCAGTCGGGCACGCGCCGCGAAGAGTTGCTACTGGACGCCGAGACGCTCAACGCCGTCACCATGCTGCGCCGGACGCTCAACACTATGCACCCAGTTGAGGCGATGGAGCAGCTGACCAAGCAGCTTGCTCGCTTCCCATCCAACAAGGAATTCATTCGTTTGATTTCCGCAGCCAAAGGCATGGACTAAGAGGCCCCACCGGGCTTGCCAAAGCCCGGCTGATCCCTTAAAAAATGAAACTCTTCGGCGGAGTAGCTCAGTTGGTTAGAGCAGCGGAATCATAATCCGCGTGTCGGGGGTTCGAATCCCTCCTCCGCTATTCAGTTTTAGCAATCCCGCCAGAGCTCCTCGTTTAACCCGCAGCCGCAGGCGAGGAATCGGAGTGCATGGCTTTGGCGCACAGGTAATCTGCTGAGCAAAGGAAGCAGACGTCAGACGGTTGCTTCTTGAGGCGGCTGTTCGGTCTGCTTGAGCGATTCTCTTCGGCGCCTCGCCTGCGGCTACGGGTTAAACGATTGACCAGCGTTGCCCCCATAGGCAAGTACGGTCGCTTTTCAAATTCTCATTCGGCGACGAAATAGCTCCGCGGCAAACAGGCTTTCGAAGAAGCTCTCCCTCGCATCAATTGCCTCCGATTCGCCGGCGCCCTCTCCTTCTCCTCCAGAGTTGGCGAGATTCAGATAATTGATCACCAGTAAAGCATCCAAGGGTGTTACCTGGTAGTCAGCGTTAACGTCGAAATAGGGTGGCGCACTGCTGCCCAGATCTTCAATGGACGTGGAAGAACTACGATTCAACTCGTTGATGATCAGGAGTGCATCCAGTGGGGTGACATTGGTATCGCCACTCACATCAAAGTTATTATTTGGATTTTGATAGAGACTCCCGTCTACCGTAACAGTCACTTCCGCTGGCAGGGAACGCAAGCCAAAGGTGTTCTGTACGGAATACCTCACCACGGCTTGCCCTAAGAACCTGGCCGAAGGAGAGAAGCGAATCTTTCCATCTTCCACGGTCGCCTGGCCGCTGGCTGACTGCTGTTCGATTTGAATCGTACCTGGAACCAGCGGGCTGAGTAGAGAAGTGTCGTTGGCCAGGACATCGATGACAATGGTTTCATCACGGCGTGCTCTGGCTGCGTCGGCGACAACGATCGGCCTTTCCTCCAGCAGTAGAGCGACCTGCGCCACGTTAGAAAGCGTACCGTTCACGTTGCGGATTCGGTAACTGAATGAATCCTGGCCCACTGAGTTGCCAGCGGGCACGAATTCGATTTTCCCTTGCTTGACTTGCACCGCACCTTTGCTCGGGGGGCTGACAATCTCAAGGCTATTGAGGGCTAGAGACTGGTCAAAATCGAGGTCGTTGGCGGCCACGTCGACAAGCTGCGAGTGGGTGATCAGGAGCGTAAATTGGTCGTCCACCGCAACTGGCTGGTCATTGACATTGGTTACGACAATCGTCAACGGAGTTGCTGTCCAGACACCTTGGGCGTCTGCGTTTCTGACAAGAATCGAGTAAGACTTCTTTGTTTCAAAGTCGATCGCGACTTTCGTTTTTAGCGAGTTGCCTACGATTTCGAAAGCGCTATTGTCCAGCCCGCCATCGGCCAAATCAAAGGTATACCCGGCGGTCCCAGCCGTGGTTGACAGCGTCCCAACGATCGAGCCAACAGGAATGTTCTCGCTGATCGAAAGCTGACTGAGGGTGTTTCGAGGCACGTCGGAATCGATCGTATCAACCAGTGGCAGACCCTCTGTACTTTTAATCGTAATGCCGAGGTCCTCGAGAATGGCCAAATCAAGCTTTCCGATGTCCAGTCGATTGCCTTCATAGTTGCCCCATTGAAACATCAATCCGGAGCTGAGCGTATTGCCAGGCAATTCAGTATTGCCGTAATGGTCCTGCAGCGCCCCTCCCAGCCTGGGTGCCAGCGGCAGCTTGCCACCAAACAGTTGCTGCGTAGCACTGCCAATGAAGTAGTCGTTCCCGTCGATCGTCGCCGTGAGATCCCTAAACTCCTTAGAGGCCGCCAGGAACCCCAAGCCGTGAAACGTTTCGTGGAGAAAGACGCCGATATAATCGAACTTGCCCGGTGGCACATCGGCAGGCACAAAATCAATTGGATCAGGGTCGAACCAGGCGGGAAGTCCGTAATTGCGAATCTCGCCATCGTCGCCCAGGTAAATCGTCAAGCCCGCATCGGCTTGGCCCGGTTGGCGATCGATTCCGGTCAGCATTTCGTACAGCGTGTCATTGCTCCAGTCGTTGTTGATCCATGACACACTGATCACCGAAGGCAGCAAACCATTGGTGCCGGGAAAGGGATTTTCGGATGCAGGCCTAATGCGAACCTCGGTGTCAAGCGTCCCCTGCCAGTCGATGTGCCGGGCGATGCGATTCAGAGCGTATTGGGATGCATCTGAGATCCGTTGTTCGGCCTGGGGCGAGATCAGGTCAAGGTCGTCGACGACTTGAAATGTAAAGCCCGCAAAAACAGTGCGAGCTTCCAACATTTCGACCGAGAGGCGTTTGCGCCGCATTAGACCACCGACTACATTCTTACTATAGTGCCACCGAGTTGACGCACCCCACCAGTTTAACTATCGGCTGGGCTCAAAGTCAAATCAGCCCCTGGCTCCTAAACCATTACTTGACATGTAAAGTATTTGCTGGCCCCAAAAAGGAAGCGCTCATGAAATTCATGCCGTCAACAAAGCGGAAGGCAAAAATGGTTATGCTACCTATCTGGCTCAGCGAATCTTGAAGTATTTCGGCTGCCATAGCCCTGACCAATACGCCGCATTCGCCCGAAAAACGTTCGGCGATGACCCTTATCGATTCGTGAAGTCTTCGATAGGGGTAGGGAAGACGCATTGAGTTGCGTCTCCCCTCCCTCCGAACCGTACGGGCGGTTTTCCCGCATACGGCTCTCCAGTGAGTAGGTTCATAGGGACTGAGCGAATCGTACATGGGCATCGTGCAGGCTATAGAGCCCTTGTTCGAAGAAGTATTGATTTGGCCAGCGCTGATGCGGTGGTAGGCGCTTCGGATTGCGTCGATGACGTTTCTGGAGGATACGCCTCAGGCGGCGACGGATCATTCCATCATAGGCACCGAACACATTCCAGAAGCAGTGGCGAAAGTAGTTGAACCAACCGCGGAGAGAGCGATTCAGGGTCGTTATGATCTTGGTCATGGAATCGCCAGACGTACGAGGCGTAAGTTCCTTGATGCGATCAACGACTTTCTGATGGCTTTTCTGTCGTGGGAAGCGAAAACGCCCCCGGAATGAATAGCCCAGAAATGAGAAGCTCTGCTCACGACTGTCGACGATGTGCGTCTTCTCTGGATGGAGCGTCAGCCCTGCTTCATTAACCCATTGGCGTACCATCGCCAGTGCAGTCTCTGCTTCTGATTGGCTGCGGCATAGGATGACGAAGTCATCTGCGTAGCGAACCATCTCAAAACCTTGGGCTGACATGTGATGATCCAGTGGATTGAGGTACAGGTTGGATAACATCGGAGAGAGAACCGCTCCCTGGGGGACACCTGCTTCGGGAGTCCAAGTTGCCAGTTCCGACATGATCGCCTGATCCAGGTACTTTTTCACCAGTCGTATGACTGCACTGTCGGAGACCTTCTGTTGGACTAAGGCCAACAGGCGATCCTTCGGTATCGTGTCGAAGTAACCTTTTAGATCTGCGTCCACGACGAAGACATAGCCCTCAGCCAAGAGTTGATCTACGCACCGTAGTGCGTCGTGACATCCTCGTCCGTGGCGAAAGCCAAAGCTGCGTGGATGAAATGTGTGATCGAAAATTGGCTCTAGTACGTGAACCAGGGCCGTTTGCACGACTCGGTCACGGACCGTGGGAATGCCTAGGGGGCGTTTTTCTTGACTGCCGGGTTTGGGTATCTCTACTCGACGAACTGGAGCCGGTCGATAGGTCTCGGTTTTGAGTTCGTGTTGTAGCTGAGCGAGTTCCTCTTGGTTGTTGGTCCAGAATTCGTCAACTGTTTGTCGGTCAACTCCAGCGGCACCTTTCTTCTCAACGACCTTAAAGGCCGCGTGACTCAGGTTCCGCTGATGCCACACCTTGTCATACAGCGTATGCCATTTCCCTCCTCTCACCTTGTTTTCCAAAAGTGTCGTCAGCATGCTTTCTGTCCAGACCGCGAGCGAGGCCCATTGGTTTATTGCCGGTGGCTCCACGACTGGTGTAGCCGTAAATGGCACTGTAGTCGTTACGTAATCTTTCTTGCGTTCTCGTGGTTTGTTCATAGTTGCATCTACCTTCCTGTCGCCCTTTGCTCGACCAAGTTATGTTGTCTTGGCTTCATCGCTACTATGACGACTCTGACTTCCATTCGTGCGATCTACGCGCGCCCGTGTGGCCCTATGGGGGAGGCTGGTTTCGCTTGCGTATGATCTGCCTTCACGAAGGGGGGATCCCTTCTTATCTCGTTTAACCTTCCTTCCATTCCGTCTCCAACCACCGCATTGCCATTCCCTCACTCCAGCATCTGCGCGTTACTGCACCTGGTGTAAGTTCCCCGTGTCTATCCTGCTGACAAGTCGATACATAGGACTACAGGATGGTCGTCGCACGAAGAAGGGTTCGGATTATTGTTTGCCAGGTACCTCCCCGGTTGGCTTGGCCGAATCGAGTTCGCTTGCGCTACGGACTGGAGTTTCTCCTCAGGTTGCTCTCCACCTTTCCTCACGGAAACGCAGTTACCACTGTCGGATACAGGGCGGTAACGTTACCCTGACAGGGACTTTCACCCTGCTGATTAAACGCCTTCAAAGGCGCACTAGCCACCGCTGCCCAGCGGTGGAAAGCGTTAACTTTCGCGTCCACCGTCTGGCAGGCGGTGGCTACGCAGCTTGCCAAGTGGCGCTGTCCAGCTAAGGGTTGGGGATAAATCGATTCAGCGGTTGGAGCGCATCAGCCTGCGGTAAGGAGTTGGAGAAGAATCCTTCGAGAACAAGTTGAAATCGTTGTTGCCAATGACGCAATTCATCGTCATCGAGATTCTGCACTTTGAAACCGTCGCATGAATCGAAATGGCACGAGACCATCAGCATTGTGTATCCAAAGACCCGCGCCGCTACCCTATCGACAAACTTTCGCAAAGCCGCATCTGTTATTCGCCGGTCGCAGAGTTCATAAAGTGCCGCCTCAAAGCGAAAGTAAGCCTCAGCGTTCCATTGATGGCGTTCATGCAGGAGACCAATGAAACTATCGTCGCTCCACTGCGTCGATTGAATGTCGTTGCCAGCCACTGTGGCTTCTGCATCAAGAGTCATTCGATTCTCTTCGATACGCAAGTGAGCAAAATTCTTTCCGGTCAAAGTCGCACACTAGAGCCAGGGAGCTGGTCTTTGGCCAAGCAGCTTTGAACTGACAACTCAACCTCTTCGACTAGTGCACACAGCTGCTGGTGGGTTGCGTGTCCATGGAGTGTTATTCGCTGGCCGGCGACTTGCTGAACATGGCCGTTACCAAACAGATCACCCCGAAGATCGGAAACAAAAGAACAGCACCTACCCACAAGGGCAGCGGTCCAGAGCGCAAGTTTACAATGCGATTGATTTCGGGGTTTGCAGTCACATATTCAACCCTCACCTGTTGGCCACGCTGAGGAGAGCGACTTTCCGTCCAAGAAGTCCCAGCCCAGGTTGTCCCCGCTGGATCAACGAACTCGAAGTTTACTGCGCGAATGGGCGCTCCGTTGGTTTCGTCACCCAGAGAAAATCCGGTTCGCCTGGCATCACGGACAATTCCGTTGGCTTGTGCGAGTTGCTTTCCAACAAACAGCCAGCTTGACCAGTCCGCGTACTGTCCAAACATCTGCCATGCGACTGCGCCAATCACCAAAAGCAGCCATCCAAGCCGCGCCCGCGGCATGGTAATGCAGCGTTGAAAATTAACCAACTTCGAAGCCATTACAAAAACCGATTTGCATCAGTCGCATCCTCTTTTGCCCGCCATGTCTACCGTGCAGCCTCGCCTACGGAGAGCATGATGTCAACCAGAGCATCGTCACGGTCGGCAAGTTCGCGCAACAACCAACTGAAGCTGATGACATGCTGCGGGTCAGGTGCTTTTCGGAGCTACTCTGGGCTTAAGGCTCATCTGCGTCCACTACCGGGGTGCATGGGCTAGGTTTGGTTATTCGGCCCGGCTATATTAGAGGCCTCGAAGCGACGGACGCATTTCCGGGGACTCGCGTCCCCGTCGGCGACGCACCAGCGCCCGTCGTCAAAAAACCTTGAAAAACAAGGGCGGCCAAGTGGTGGAATGGCAGACACACAGGACTTAAAATCCTGTGCTCCGTAAGGGGCGTGCGGGTTCGATCCCCGCCTTGGCTACTAGATTTTGTTGCTCGTGTTTGTGGCTGATGGGCTGGGTTGTCCAAAGTGAGGTCTCGATGCGCAAGCGATTAAACCACTTTCTGGTGGCGGCGGTAATGGTGCTGGTAGCTGGACTGCAACCGGTGAAACAACCAGCAGCCCACGCCAACGAGCCGGCGGCGGCGACGCTGCGGGTCTACTTGGGCACTTACACTGACAAGACCAGCAAGGGCATCTACCAGTGCGAGCTGAATCTGAACGATGGCTCACTGTCCGAAGTCTCGCTGGTGGCCGAAACGAGCAGCCCTTCCTTCCTGGCATTTCATCCCAACAAAAAATTCCTGTACGCCGTCAACGAGAACCAGGCGAAAGTGAGCGCATTTGCCATCGACGCGGCTTCTGGCAAACTCGCTTACCTGAATTCGCAGCCTTCTCTGGGCGACACACCTTGCCACCT
Source organism: Ottelia alismoides (assembly GCA_037367405.1). Taxonomy (NCBI): domain Eukaryota; kingdom Viridiplantae; phylum Streptophyta; class Magnoliopsida; order Alismatales; family Hydrocharitaceae; genus Ottelia; species Ottelia alismoides. Next base: position 7,206,385 of record JAZKJV010011400.1, on the reverse strand, counting down.
GGTCGTCGACCGCACTGGCGGTAGCGTCTTGGTCGCTAACTATACAGGTGGCAGTTGCATTTCGATTCCCTTGGAAGCCGATGGCAAGCTGAGCTCCAAGTCGTTTTTGCAACGGCATCAAGGTCCCAAGAAGAATGGCCACGCAATACACTTGGACAAGAATAACAAGTACGCATTATGCTGCGACCTGGGACTCGATCAGGTCATCATCTATGCCTTTGACCAGTCAACCGGCTCATTGAAGCCGCATAGTGTGCTCAATACGCCCAAAGGAACCGGGCCCCGGCACTTTGCCTGGTCGCTCGATGGTACTCGAGCCTATGTCAACGGCGAATCAAACATGACCGTGCTGACCTGCGAATATGATGCAACCAAAGGCACGTTGACTCAAAAGCAAGTCGTATCCACTCTTCCCAAGGATGTAACAGCCAGTGGTGGCAGCACGGCCGAGACTGTGGTCCATCCATCGGGCAAGTTTGTCTACGTCTCCAATCGCGATCCTTACAATTCGATCGCGATCTTCTCCGTGGATCCAGCCACTGGTCAACTCACCCCAGCCGGTCACCAACCGGCCGGTATCAAGACGCCGCGCAATTTCGCCATCGAGCCCAGCGGCAAATACATGCTGGTGGCCAATCAGTCGGGGGGCGATGTGATCGTCTTCGAAATCGACCAGGCAAACGGCAGCCTGAAACCCACCGGCAAGAGTACAAAAATCGACTCAGCCGTCTGCGTGCGGTTTTATCCGCAGTAGAATGCGGTTGGCATGGGAGGGCGAGGCCACCGCTCTAAACATCTTTGGGTGTAAAAAAACGACGAAAACCCTTGGGAAAATAGCAATTCTTTGGTGAGGCACTTGAATGGACTATGTGGATCAGGGGTCCTCAAACAGGTCAACATCAATAAACGCTGGTATTACAGGGGTTTTCATCTTCGCTCAAGCCAAAAGATGTTTAGAGCACTGGGGCGAGGCTCCTGGCGAGCCTTCGGTTTGTATCACCAAGAAAGAATCATTGGGCCTGAACGCTGGCAGCATAATGTTCTGCCTCTTGCGTCCGCCAACAGGCCATGACTCAGGCTAAAACTTCCAATGAATCCCGAACCGCGCTACCAGCTCAAGGCTCGGGTGGAACCTCGCCCTCCCTTATTGTCTGCTTTGGCCAGCGTGTTACAATCCGAAGCGTGGAGAGCGGGCTCGACGAGTAGATACTTCCGGGCCTGAACTGGTTTTCAGTTGGTTTTAATACGCTATCTAACTTGCGCTCATGCTGCTGGCCGTCAGGTGCTGACCTGGTTGGTGCTTGTATGCTTCTGCGCCGCGAGCTTACCAATTCCAGTCGCGCGGGTCGACCTGTCACCGACCGATGCTCAGCCGTTCCCTTGCCAGAATTCGCCCTGCGGCTGCAAGTCGGCTCATCAGTGCTGGACCAGTTGCTGTTGCAATTCGCCAGCCAAGCGATTGGCTTGGGCCCGCAAGCATAGGATTACTCCACCAGCTTACGCGGTACTGACCCAAGACCAGGCACGCAACGACCAGGCATGCAAAGACCACTCGACCAGGAGTTGTTGTCAGTCGAAACGAGTCGTGGTGGGAGGCAAGCCTTCGAAGGGCTCCCATGTCCAGGCAACTCCCAAACGCAAGATCGTGCTCAGTCTCTGTGCCCTGCAGTGCCAGGGGAAGAGTTCCGAGTTTACCTTGTTGCCCTGGACGATCTTGGTGCAACCCGTAGATGGCGGCTTGGATGCTTACGATCCAGGCGTTGCGTTCTCGTTGCCCCTCATAAGTCCGCTGCTGGTTTTCTATCAACCGGATTTGCCGCCGCCCAAAGTGGTGAGCCTCTGCCGAGCAACGCTGGCTGCCTGACTGGCTGGTCAATGTAGTTGCTGAATCGTTCACTCGGAACATCGGGCCCATCGCCCTGCGCTCTTTCATCGAGCCTTGATTGGGTGCATGTGCGGCCTTTGGCTTTCGCGATTTGAGATGGCGGGCTTGTACGACGTGAGATGCCCGCTCTCCACAAGTTGGGTGTTTGTCGTTGCAAGCCCTGCCTTCTTGAATCGCGAGAGAGAACTTTGGCAACCAAACTGGTTGAACCATAAACCAAATTGAAAACACGACTACTTCAAAAGTTGATTCGAAAAATGAAACATAACACCAGACGCCAGGCGTTTACGCTGGTCGAACTGTTAGTGGTGATAGCGATCATCGGTATCCTGGTAGGGTTACTCTTGCCGGCGGTCCAAGCCGCGCGCGAAGCGGCTCGACGAATGCAGTGCAGCAACAACATCAAGCAGTTGAGCCTGGCGATGATGAACTACGAGTCCGCGCATCGCCGCTTTCCTATGGCTGGAACGGTCGATGCTGACTTTTCTGTGCAAGCTCGGCTGCTGCCTTTTGTCGAGCAGGCGAGCTTGAACAACCTGCTCGACTATTCGCAAGTTGCCTTCACCGGGCCTTTCAATGCGAAGGTTCCCAACCCAAATTTTGCGGCTGCCTTTGCCAATCCATTGCCGCTGTTCCTCTGCCCAAGCGACCCTGCACCCAGCGTGTCGCGAGTGGTGGTCAATGGCACGCCATACGCTTATGGTGGGCTCAATTATATGATCAGCTACGGCAGTGGTATGGGCGTCAACTATGATTTGCGTTGGCGCACCGACGGCGTGGTCTATCAACGATCCACCGCGGGCTTTAGAGACCTCATCGACGGAGCGTCCAACACGGTATTGTTGAGCGAGTCGGTGCGAAGTGTGGGCGAGGACATGACTTTGCCAGCCGGCAGTGTGCCCAAGTTTCCGTATCAGTACACGCTGAATGGTTCCAGTGGCGTTAGTTCAGCGCTGAATCCAGTGCAAGGCCTACGCGCTACCGGCTCGGGGTGGAGTTCCTATGTCGATGGCAATGGAATGATCCGCAATCCTCAATTGGAAACCTTTTGGACGACCTTTACTGGATGGCGAGGTGGAAACAGTCCGGCCCTGCGTGGTCGAGGCATCTCCTGGGCGTTTGGCGGAGCGATCAACTCGCTTACCAACGGTTACCAAACCCCTAACAGTCGCGTGCCCGACCTGGTGGTTCACTTCACCGGTTTCTTTGGGCCTCGCAGTTATCACACCGGCGGAGCCAATGTAGGGCTAGCCGATGGTTCGGTCCACTTTATCTCCGACGGTATCAACGCCAACGTGCATCGAGCCCTGCACAGTTGCAACGGCGGTGAAGTCGTTGGCGAATTCTAGAGGCGGATCTACAACCAGCGCCCGACGTTGTGCGCGGAGCCCGACCGCGCGCAACGATATTTTCTTTCAAGTGAATCATCATGAGTAATCCCAATCGTAGCTGGCCAGATTATCGCGCTATTTGGCGTTGGCACTTTTATTCGAGTTTGTTCTGCATGCCATTCGTGATCATCTTGTCGATCACGGGAGCCATCTATCTGTTCAAGCCCCAGTTGGACAAGTGGGCGGACCAACAATACGACCAATTGAACATAACTGAGCCACCACAGTTGGTGTCGGCACAAGTTCGAGCCGCTTGCGATGCGTTCCCTGGAGCGGTGCCCACCGCCTACGTGTTACCGACCAGTCCGCAGGATGCGGCTCGCGTGCTGGTCCAAATAGAGGGCCAAACCCAACGCGTGTTCGTGCATCCTGTTAGTTTGCAAGTCTTGGGAGCTCGGCCCGATGATGGTGGTTTCGTGCGACAAGTGCGCAGCTTTCACGGGCAATTGGGTTTAGGCGAGCGTGGTTCGAACCTGGTGGAACTGGCTGCGTCATGGACGATCATCATGGTATTAACCGGGCTATGCTTGTGGTGGCCAAGACAAACGCAGCGTGGGGCTGGCGTACTGTACCCGCGTTTGCGCAAAGGTTCAAAGATTCTGTGGCGCGATCTGCACAGCGTGACAGGTGTTTGGATATCGCTGCTGGTGCTGTTTCTGCTGGCCACCGGTCTGCCATGGGCCAAGTTTTGGGGCAATTACTTTCGCTCGGCCAGGCAACTGGTCGGCGTAGCCGCAGGCGCGCAGGACTGGACGCTCGGTGGTGCCATGCAAAAGTCTGGCGGGCACGAAGGCCATGGCGCATCCAGTGGGCGCAGTGGCGGGCGACGGAAACGTGACGTCACTATGCCCGACGACCTGACATGTTTTGATCGCCTGGCGAGCAAAGTGATGCCGCTAGGCCTGGCGTATCCTGTCACAATCGAGCCGCCCGCGCGCGGGGCACGCGAGTGGACGGTGAAATCCGATGCGCAGAATCGACCGCTGCGGGTCACACTGAAGATGGACGGAACTACCGGCGAGATACTAACGAAAGAGGATTTCGCCAGTAAGCCAACGCTAGACAAACTGGTCAGCATTGGTATTGCAGCGCACGAGGGCCAATTGTTCGGTTGGCCCAATCAGTTGCTGGGCCTGGTGACCGCGCTGGGGCTGATGGTGCTGAGCCTGAGTGGTTACATCATGTGGTGGCGGCGAAGAAGCCCTGGAACGCTGGGCGCTCCCGCTCGGTCGGCTCACCCCGGATGGTCGTGGGCCCTGATGATCGCGGTTATTGCACTCTGCGTTTACTTGCCCTTGTTTGCAATCTCGCTAGTGAGCATATTGGCCATCGAGTACGCGGTGCTGCGGCGCGTAAAAGGCGTCTCCCATTGGCTGGGGCTGAGTGCTTGAGCAAGATCGTAAGGCACTGCAAAACAATAAACTACCGAACATATATTGAGATAGAGATGACTTTCCGGCGAATGTGTCCTCAATGATTACTGAGTCCTTCACCAGAAAACAAATTGTCCGCCAATCAGGCCAATGGCTTTATGCTCGGATTACTTCAACAATTGCAGGCCCGAAAAAGAAGTCACCAGAGCAGGCTTGGACCATGTTGATATCCATCGAAACTGTCTCCCAGGCAACTGGCGCTACACAATATTGTCCAACGGTAGAGTGTGAGTTCGGTAGTTTATTGTTTTGCAGTGCCTAAGAGGCATAGGCAGGGCGAGGCTCCTGCCGAGCCTTTGGCTTGCCCTGCCACCCGAGATTCATTGGAAAACGAGCATCTGCACCCGGGGCTTCGCGGACATTAGTCCGCAGAGCTCGCGTTTCAAGCCGTACATCCCAATGAATCTTTGGTTAGCGCTGCAGGTGGTATGGCTCGGGTGGAACCTCGCCCTCCCGCGTCTCGCCATAGCGTTGTGCTACGAAATCTCGAAGCCCTTGCGGCTTTCACGCGACAGGAACGAGTTGGCTTGCTCGTCGCCGACGATTTCGCGCTTCTTCGGATCCCAGTTGACTTCGCGACCCAATCGCATGGCGATGTTCGAGAGGTGGCAGATTTCCAGCATTCGGTTGTGCGACCAGACATCGGAGATGGGCTGCTTGCGAGCCTGCATGCCTTCGATGAAATTGGCCGTGTGATTGGCGCTCACCTTGCCACCGTAGATCTTCTCGATCGCATCTTCCGGGAGTGGCTTCTCTTTCAGTTCTTCCACTGGCTTGCCCGTGATCTTGCCGCGGTTGACGAAGAAACGGCCTTCGGTACCTTCGAACAGAATACCGTTGTCGCCTTCGCTGGTGATGATCATTTCCACTTCGTTGGGCATCTGCACCCGAATATTGAAATTGGTCGCCGCGTTGTATTGGTCTTGCACGGTCGGATGGCCGTCTTTGTATTCGACTGGCAACTTGTAATCGACCGGTGTTACCTTGCTGGGTCCTGTATCGGTGGCCCCCAATGCCCAGCAAGCGATATCCACATGGTGAGCGCCCCAGTCGGTCAGCTTGCCACCGGAGTATTCATGCCAATTGCGGAACGAATAGTGGCAGTTGCTGAACAGCGGCACACCGCCACCATAACCTTCGCGCAATTGAGGCAGCGCACGGTAAGCGACCTTGGGTGCTGGGCCCAGCCAGAAATCCCAATCAAGTCCTTCAGGAACGGGAGCTTCGGGGATAACCGGTGAGGCTTCCATCGAGTTGATGCCGCAGGTTACTTTCTTGACTGTGCCAATGCGACCGTGCTTGACCAGGGCCACCGCCAGCAAGAAGCGCTGATCGATTTCGGTGCGCTGCATGGTACCAACTTGGAACACGCGACCCGTTTCTTTGACTACTTTCTCGATCAGCTTGCCTTCGGCGATGGTCAGCGTCAGGGGCTTTTCGCAGTAGACATCTTTGCCGGCTCGCATGGCTTCGACAGCGATTTTGGTGTGCCAGTGATCCGGGGTGGCGATCATCACGGCATCGATATCTTTTCGGTCAAGCACCTCGCGATAATCTTTGTAGCCATCGGGCTTCTTGCCTTGAGCCTTTTCGGCTTTGGCCTGGTTGGCCGCCAAAACGTTGGCATCGACATCAGCCAGGGCTGCAAAGTCAGCGAACTTGAATGACTTGTTGGTGATCTCCCAGCCTTGATTGCGCAGGCCGATGGTAGCAAAGATCGGACGATCGTTGGCTGACTGATACCCGAAGGCGCGTTGCGATGAAGGCAGCACAATCGCTGCCGTGCCGGCGGCTGCCAGGCCTTGAAGAAAACTGCGTCGATTAGCATTGAGCGACTGTGCCATTGTGGCGGTTCCTGAAGTGAAGGGGAGTGAAGATAAGGATGAGATCCCAAACAGTTTAATCCATGTAAAGATCGCGCGGGAGGGCGAAGGGGGGTTATGGTGCAGGCGGTTCCTTACGGCTGCGAGTTCCGCCTGGTCTGCTGCGGCTTTCCGCTTGCCTTCGAGGAAACGGGCGGGGTATCATATGGGGATACACCCGCCTGTCCTTTGGACCCGTTGCTTGCCTACCTTGAAGGACGATTGATGCTCACCTTGTACTCCGGCGCCGGTTCCCGTTTTTGTGATGGGTTGGCTCGCCGTAATTTTTTGAAGATTGGCGCCTTAGGTTTGGGCGGCACGGCGCTGGGTGGTTTGTCGCTGCCCCAGTTGCTGCGAGCCGAAGAGGCTCAAGGCAAAAGTTCCGCGCGCTCGATCATTATGGTTTATCTGCCTGGTGGCCCGCCGCACCAGGATATGGTGGACATCAAGGTCGATGCACCCTCTGAGATACGGGGCGAGTTTCGGCCGATCGCGACCAAAGTTCCCGGCATACAGATCTGCGAACACTTGCCGTTGCTGGCCAAGTTGGCTGATAAACTGGCGATCATTCGCACGATGGTCGGGGCGAAAGACCGGCACGAATCTTTTCAGTGTATGACCGGTCGCTTGAACGAGCGGAATCCGCCTGGTGGCTGGCCGGAACTGGGGTCGGTCATTTCGAAACTGCAAGGCACCAGCGATCCGACGCTGGCATCGTATGTGAACCTCTCGCCCAAGATGCGCCACACGCCGTACAACTACGGCCGCAACAGTTTTCTGGGCTTTGGACATACACCCTTCATGCCGCTGGGCTCGATCAAGGACGATATGGTCCTGGGCGATATTACGCTGGACCGTTTGTCCGATCGCAAGACGCTCTTGACGAGCATCGACCAGGCCAAGCGTTCGATCGATAGCAGCGGAGTCATGGACGGCCTGGACGCCTTTCAGTCTCGCGCGTTTGAGATGTTGACCTCAGGCAAGCTGCTCGATGCGCTGGATGTGTCGAAAGAAGATGCCAAGGTTCGCGAGCGTTATGGCAAAGGCACGGACAAAGAACAAGGTGACGCGGCCCCACGTTTGAATGAGCAGTTTGTACTGGCTCGTCGCCTGGTCGAAGCCGGCGTGCGCGTGGTTACGCTCAGCTATTCGTTCTGGGATTGGCACGGCAGTAACTTTGCCATCGCCAAAGAGAACCTGCCTGATTTTGATCAAGCGCTCAGCGCCTTGATCGAAGACTTGGATCAGCGCGGTCTATTGGAAACGACCACCGTCATTGCCTGGGGTGAGTTTGGCCGCACGCCCAAGATTAACAAAGACGCCGGCCGCGATCACTGGCCTAATGTCTCGTGCGCCATTCTCGCTGGTGGCGGCATGAGAACTGGACAAGTCATCGGCGCCACGGACCGACTAGGTGGCGAAGCTGTGCAGCGGCCTGTGACCTTCCAAGAAGTCTTCGCCACCTTGTACCATAACATGGGACTGAATGCGACCACGACGACGGTGACCGATTTAACCGGTCGCCCTCACTACCTGGTCGACAACGACGTTCAGCCCATCAAGGAACTCATCTGAACCGAGTGCTTCATTTGGACATTGCCAATTGGCACTCAGGGCAATTTCACTGGATACAGTCTGCGATAGGGGTAGGGAAGACGCATTGAGTTGCGTCTCCCCTCCCTCCGAACCGTACGGGCGGTTTTCCCGCATACGGCTCTCCAGTGAGTAGGTTCATAGGGACTGAGCGAATCGTACATGGGCATCGTGCAGGCTATAGAGCCCTTGTTCGAAGAAGTATTGATTTGGCCAGCGCTGATGCGGTGGTAGGCGCTTCGGATTGCGTCGATGACGTTTCTGGAGGATACGCCTCAGGCGGCGACGGATCATTCCATCATAGGCACCGAACACATTCCAGAAGCAGTGGCGAAAGTAGTTGAACCAACCGCGGAGAGAGCGATTCAGGGTCGTTATGATCTTGGTCATGGAATCGCCAGACGTACGAGGCGTAAGTTCCTTGATGCGATCAACGACTTTCTGATGGCTTTTCTGTCGTGGGAAGCGAAAACGCCCCCGGAATGAATAGCCCAGAAATGAGAAGCTCTGCTCACGACTGTCGACGATGTGCGTCTTCTCTGGATGGAGCGTCAGCCCTGCTTCATTAACCCATTGGCGTACCATCGCCAGTGCAGTCTCTGCTTCTGATTGGCTGCGGCATAGGATGACGAAGTCATCTGCGTAGCGAACCATCTCAAAACCTTGGGCTGACATGTGATGATCCAGTGGATTGAGGTACAGGTTGGATAACATCGGAGAGAGAACCGCTCCCTGGGGGACACCTGCTTCGGGAGTCCAAGTTGCCAGTTCCGACATGATCGCCTGATCCAGGTACTTTTTCACCAGTCGTATGACTGCACTGTCGGAGACCTTCTGTTGGACTAAGGCCAACAGGCGATCCTTCGGTATCGTGTCGAAGTAACCTTTTAGATCTGCGTCCACGACGAAGACATAGCCCTCAGCCAAGAGTTGATCTACGCACCGTAGTGCGTCGTGACATCCTCGTCCGTGGCGAAAGCCAAAGCTGCGTGGATGAAATGTGTGATCGAAAATTGGCTCTAGTACGTGAACCAGGGCCGTTTGCACGACTCGGTCACGGACCGTGGGAATGCCTAGGGGGCGTTTTTCTTGACTGCCGGGTTTGGGTATCTCTACTCGACGAACTGGAGCCGGTCGATAGGTCTCGGTTTTGAGTTCGTGTTGTAGCTGAGCGAGTTCCTCTTGGTTGTTGGTCCAGAATTCGTCAACTGTTTGTCGGTCAACTCCAGCGGCACCTTTCTTCTCAACGACCTTAAAGGCCGCGTGACTCAGGTTCCGCTGATGCCACACCTTGTCATACAGCGTATGCCATTTCCCTCCTCTCACCTTGTTTTCCAAAAGTGTCGTCAGCATGCTTTCTGTCCAGACCGCGAGCGAGGCCCATTGGTTTATTGCCGGTGGCTCCACGACTGGTGTAGCCGTAAATGGCACTGTAGTCGTTACGTAATCTTTCTTGCGTTCTCGTGGTTTGTTCATAGTTGCATCTACCTTCCTGTCGCCCTTTGCTCGACCAAGTTATGTTGTCTTGGCTTCATCGCTACTATGACGACTCTGACTTCCATTCGTGCGATCTACGCGCGCCCGTGTGGCCCTATGGGGGAGGCTGGTTTCGCTTGCGTATGATCTGCCTTCACGAAGGGGGGATCCCTTCTTATCTCGTTTAACCTTCCTTCCATTCCGTCTCCAACCACCGCATTGCCATTCCCTCACTCCAGCATCTGCGCGTTACTGCACCTGGTGTAAGTTCCCCGTGTCTATCCTGCTGACAAGTCGATACATAGGACTACAGGATGGTCGTCGCACGAAGAAGGGTTCGGATTATTGTTTGCCAGGTACCTCCCCGGTTGGCTTGGCCGAATCGAGTTCGCTTGCGCTACGGACTGGAGTTTCTCCTCAGGTTGCTCTCCACCTTTCCTCACGGAAACGCAGTTACCACTGTCGGATACAGGGCGGTAACGTTACCCTGACAGGGACTTTCACCCTGCTGATTAAACGCCTTCAAAGGCGCACTAGCCACCGCTGCCAAGCGGTGGAATACGTTAACTTTCCCGTCCACCGTCTGGCGACGGTGGCTACCTAGCTCACCGAATGGCGCTGTACAATTAGTCCTAGTCCGAGGAATACTATTTTATGAGCCATGCCACAGCCGATCGTCCGCTGGATAGCCAACGTTTTTCGTGGCATCCTGCCGCCTGGTGGGGCGGCGCGGTGCTGGGGGCATCAGCCTGGTTGGTTCCGGTGACATGGATCTTGTTGATGCACCAGGCTTTAGCCCTGGCAGGCCTGACGACGCTGGCGTTGGTCTTCAACGTTGCCTTTGCCGGTTGGTTGTGGAACCAGCGGTATCGCTTGAATGCTTTCCGCGGCATGATGTGGTTTGCTGGATTAATCTGTATCCAGTTACCCTTGGTCTTTCATACATTGGACGCCCTGGCTTCGCCGCCAGTGCTGCGAGCATTGAGTTGGCCTGAGTCGAATTGGATCTTGATCATGATCTGGGGACTAGGCCCGTTTATCATGCTCAGGTTTTACCTGGCAGAGCGCGCCGCCACCGCTACCAAGTTTTGATGTTGCGATTTTTGAAAATGTCACCTCTCCTGGCACAGAGGTCGTCCAGCTTTTAAGTCTAAAAGTAACAAGGTTTGTATCACCAACCAAAGATTCATTGGTGTTAACGGCCTGGCATAAATGGCCTGCGGACGTTCTTCTGCGCTTCGCGCCGTGATTCAAAACTCAAATTCCAATGGGACTGCATTGGCGCTCCGGGCCCAAGGCTCGGGTGGAACCTCGCCCTCCCATGCGGCGACCGCTTGGGAGAGGTGACACGCAAAAACGCGTAACATAAAAACTGCGAGGCGGTGGCTACCCAGCTTGCCAAGCGGCGCTGACAAAAAAGGCACTTTTCTATGGAGCGCACCAACATGGATTCGTTATTCAAGTTTCCATTGCGACTTAGGTATCGCTACTATTTGAACGGGCGACGATACCAGTTGGGTGCCAATGGACTGGAGACCATGCGCTTGCTGAGTGAGTTGCACCGAGCCTACACAGCGGCCAATCGATTGACGTGGGCTCTTCCGTATCGCATCACCATTCGCCGTTTAGTGAGTTTGGATTGCAAAGCCGCGTTGACCTTGGTTGCCCAAACCAGCCATGATCGCCATATGCGGTTGCTTGCCATTTGGTTGCGAGGACGTTGTGGTGGATATACCGGGGCTCCCAACCTGGCAGAATTTCTCAAGACCGATGATATTCAACTGCGTAAAGAAGTCGTGCGTACGCTCAAACGCATTCATGGTTGGGGGCATTTGCAACAACTGTTGGCCACCGAGCCAAACAAACGCTTGCGACAACTGGCTACCAGCCAACCACCGTTGCCGTATGACAATCGACTATCAAGATTCTCGCGCAACGTCGAGCCGCAACCAGTCTCGCAGCGCCGTGGCTTGTTCTGGATTTCAGATCAAGTGAACGTCGGCGATGGTAAACCTGCCAAACCTCTGTGGCTGATCCGAGAATTGCTGGAGCGAATTCGACATTTGGTTCACAAATGGGAAAGCGATCAGCCTCGGAAGCACTAGCGGCAAGTCCACCGTCTATCAGGCGGTGGCTACGGCGAGTAGCCACCACTGCCAAGTGGTGGAATGGCCATGCATGCCCAAGTTGACGTTGCATCGTTAGTCGGTCCACCGTCTAGCAGGCGGTGGCTACTTAACCATACGCACCAAGACTACGATGTTGAACTTGGTTGTTTGCTCAACAAATCCCGCGGCGCGGGCTTCGGCTTCGATGGCTTCAATCTGAGCTGGCGATTGCTGAAAGCTTTCTTGGCGGTCAAGCATGATCACTTCGTAGTGCTTGATCGGTTGTCCCAAGCGGTCGGGTAGATTCGCCAGCTTAGGGCGACGTTCGATATACTGGCCAACGGTTTCTATATCGGGCATACCAACCAGGTGAGCCGCGATGCGCCCGGTGGCCAGGCAGCGCAGCTTGCGCTGACGAATCTGCTGGACCTGTTCAGTCAACCATTGGCCATCTTCTTCACCCAGGCGACGGCGTTCCAGCGACTGCACACCGTAGGTTCTGGCATCGACATCCAGCAAGGTGGGCGAACTGAACGGCAATTGACCGATAAACAGACTCAAGACCAAGCCGGTGGCGAAAGCCGTTAAGGCCTCTTTCATCCCGCGCTGCTCAGGCGCAGCCGACTCGGAGACGCCACTGATCGCTGCCAACCAGAACAGCGGCAAGAGCGTCGATGGATATTGAAAAGTGATCGAATGCGCAGGCGCATGATCCCACACCATCAATACTCCCAGTGGCAAGCAAGTAGGGATCAGGTAAGGCCACCCGCGCGCCAGAGCTGGCAAGCCGCATGGCAGCCAGAGCAATAACAAGTAATACCAGCGATCCCAATTCAGCAGCGATCCCCAAAATGCGCTCGGACGCAAGATGGGTGACATGAGCACTTCCGGCAGGTTAGAGCCCAGGGCTACGAACCGCCCTGTTTGAAACTCAGCCAGGCCGCTCAGTCTGTAGATCAATACAAACGCTGCCGCAGTCGCCATGCCTATCGCTATCCAAGTCGTAGCTGATAACGCGCGCATGTAGCGCTCCAGAGCTGACGTTGATTCATTCAGGCTGAGCAATCCCCGCGCGGTTGTCCATTGCCAGGCTCCGCATACCAGAGCTGTCAACGAAACCACAACGAAGACACCTTCTTCCATCGACAGGGCCAATACACAGAGGACCGCTGCGACGATGTAACGCTGGCTCAACAAGGACCAAATGCTCGCCAGCAGTAGCGGTATGGCCAACGTGATTGGATGCCAACCATAAGAGAAGGCCAGGTTCATCTGACCGATTACAGGTTGAACCAGCCAGGCGATCCCAAAGAGAGCCGCAGGCATGGGGGCCAAATCAAGTTTGAGCGCGATGCGATAGACCAGGTACGCACTGCCTGCCAGAGCGACCGCTTGCCACACAAAAGCCTGATGGACATCTGGCCACAGCAGCCAAAGAGGAGCCAACAGCAGCAGGCCTGGGTTGAAATGATCCCAGAACGCTGGCAACACCGGTGTCTCCAACAGCAGGCCCTGGCCACTGAGCGTGTTAACAATCCGCTGCAAGAAATGTCCGTAGTCATTAAACCCGAACAAGAAACTGTTGTGGTACCACCACGCCTGGTAGAACCACCAGCAACTCAGCAGGACCACGAGACCCATCAGCAGAGCCACCCCAACCCGAAGCGTAAGCGAGGGACCACCATCAGACCACCTTCCATTTCGAAGCGCCAGTTCACCGAAGCTCAGTCCACTCCAGCAGGCTAGCCACATCACCTCAACAAATACAGGTGTTGCCTGCTGGAAACCTGACAGACGCAATCCCCAACTGGCCGTGGGCAGACTGGCCAGCAGCAGAAAGAAAATCGCGCGACCAGGTCGCGCGCAGTGGCGAGCCATCCACAACCAACCTATCGCCAACAGCAAGCAAACCAGCAAGAGGCCGCTCGTGGCGCCTAACGGTTCCAGCGGCGGAGAGAGTAGCGTGCTGGTCGCATAGGGCAGAAGGGAATAAGACCGACTACCCAGCAGCGCCAGCGAGACCAGCCAAGCCATAGCGGCCAGCCCCAAAGCCTGCAGTGACCGAAAGGTTGAGTTGGATGTAACCATAGAAAGTGCTTGCGGAAATCAAAACATATTGCCAAGTGCACCATTCTAATCGCGGTCAACATCAAAGAGTTCCCAAAAGGCGCAACATCAAGACGGCGAAGCAGTGGAAAGCGTAAACTTTGGCGTCCACCATCTGGCGATGGTGGCTACCCTGTGTACAGAAGCAATTGCCCAATGAATCGTTGTGCGCGCTGCCAGCCGAAGGCTCGGCTGGAGCCTCGCCCTCCCAGGGTATTGCCCTGACGTTTACGATTCATCATCTTCGCGATTGGCTTGATCAAACAGTTCGCGGCGGACGCGCTCGCGCTGGCGGTCGATTTGCTCTTGGGAGGCTCCCATACGTTCCAATACATGCTCGGTCATCGCCAAGGCTACTTCGCCTTCGCCGGAGAACGAGCGATGAGCGCCGGCTTTTCGAAGGGCGGCGCGTTCGCGCAAATAGTTGGTGCGAACCAGGATTTGTATCTTGGGGTTCAGTTCGCGGGCGTGGCGAATGACGTTGCTCATGCCGTTCATGCCCGAAGTACTAATGATCAGCACCATCGCCAGTGCCACCCCGGCCGCCTCCAGTGTGGCCTTGTGTTCGGCATCGCCATACACGGCGTTTTCACCCTCGGTGCGCAACGCATTGACGGTCTCGCGATTCATTTCGATGATCGTCGGCTGGACCTGGTTGTCCTTCAACAGTCGGCATAAGGTTTGACCGACTGGACCATATCCGATCACCACGGCGCGATGGCTGCTGGGAACAGCTTCTCGATCTTGATCATCTTGAGGAAACTGACCCGTAGGTGGCGCCAGAAACTTCAACCAGCCACTGGTTCCCAGCCAGCGATCCACCGGGCCAACGGCCTGGTATAGCAGCGGGTTGATCGAAATCGACAGAATGGCCGCGGCAATCAGGGCGTCACCTGCGCCGTCGGCACTTAAGCCCAATTTGTCGCTGAGCGTCGCCAGGATAAACGAAAACTCGCCAATCTGCGCTAGCGCGATACCGACTGCCAAAGCAATCCGCGTAGGATAGCGCAGCAAGACGACAATTCCGAAAGCCGCCAGCGGTTTAGCTACTAACACGATCAAGCAAGTCGACACAACCAGCCAGATATGGGCAACCAGGCTCTGTGGATCGAATAACATGCCCACAGAAACAAAGAACAACACGGCAAACGCATCGCGCATCGGCAAGGCTTCCGTCGCGGCACGCAAGCTGAAATCGGAGCGACCAATAACCATGCCTGCCATAAATGCGCCCAGGGCCATCGATACACCGAACCCTTTGGCGGATAAAACGGCTATGCCCAGCGCAATGGCCAGCACTGCCAAGGTGAACAGTTCTTTGGAACGAGTCTTGGCCACTCGACCGAGAAACCAGGGCAACACGCGCGACCCCACCAAGACAACCAGCAAGGTAAAGGCCACCATCTTGGCCGCAGCCAATCCCAGTGCCCAAGTGATGCTGAACAAACTTGCCTGCTCGTTGGCTGCCAGTACTGGCAAGGTCACCAGGATAATGACGGTGAAGATGTCTTCAACCACCAACCAACCCACCGAGATATGCCCGGTGGGTGTATGCAGATCTTGATTGTCAATCAGTACGCGCGTCAGCACGACAGTGCTGGCCACAGAGGTCGCCAGACCAAAGACCAGTCCGGCGGTGATGGTCCACCCAAACATCAAGCCTACAACGGTACCTAGTTCGGTGGCTACAAGGCTCTGCACCACCGCGCCCGGTATCGCAATCTTGCGCACGGCCAGGAGTTCTTTGAAGTGAAAGTGCAGGCCGACGCCAAACATCAGCAGCACCACTCCAATCTCCGCCAGTTGCTCGGCCGCATGCCGATCGGCAATGATTCCCGGAGTGGCCGGTCCCAGCGCGATGCCAGCCACCAGGTAGCCCACAATCGGGCTGAGGCCGATTCGCTTGGCACCAAAACCGAGCAATAGCGCTGCCACCAGGCCAGCGGTCAACGTCGACAACAGATCAACATCTTGATGCATGTCGGGCTCCAGGTGGGCTGGCTGCATCTCGGCCAGCTACCAGTTGTGAAGACTGGCAGTGACTGAACAGCTAACCCGCTCGGCCCGCGTGATAGAAGCAATGAATCGTCACAGAATAAGCTGATGGACTGATCGACTTGAGTCAACCAGATCGATGACCGTTTATTTGGTTTCAGACAAGCGAATAAAGATCTTGTCACCTTCGATCTTGACTTCATGTGTCCCGGTGGCTTCCGTAGCTGGCATCAAGACGGCTGCGCCGGTACGCACATCGAATTTGGCGCCGTGGCGAGGACAGACCAGGCAATGGTCGTCCAGTTCCCCTTCGCCCAGCGGCCCGCCATCATGCGTGCAGACGTCATCCAGGCAATACACCGTACCGCCAACATTAACCAGCACGATATAGTGATCATTCAGCTCGTAACAAAGCTTGTTGCCTTCGGGCAAATCACTCAGGCGGGCGACTTCAACAAATTCCGACATTCAAATCCAGCTTTCAATTCATAAAGAGCTTGGCGGCGTACCGCGCACAATTTCGCAGGACACAGTCTTTGTAGCCACCACTGCCAAGTGGTGGAAAGCGTTAACATTCGCATCCACCGTCTGGCAGGCGGTGGCTACCAATCACTTGACGTCCAGCATCCGCTCGAGAGCTACCAGCGAATGATGGGCAACGGTGGCATTAACTTGAATCTCATTGACCACGCTGTCTTCCAGTAGGTTGGAAAGCGTCCATGCCAGGTGAGCCAGGTCGATGCGATACATGGTGGCACACATGCAGACTACCGGCGACAGGAAGTGGATCTCTTGTTCGGGATGCTGGGCTTTCAAGCGGTTGACCAGGTGCAGTTCCGTACCGATCGCCCATTTGCTTCCCGGAGCGGCTTGCTGAACCGTCTGAATGATCTTGCTGGTGGAGCCCGAGATATCGGCCAGGTCATTGACTTCGCGGGGGCATTCGGGGTGCACCAGGATCTTAATGTCAGGAATGCGCTGCCGGAACTGCGCCACGTGGGCGGCGGTAAACATCTGGTGGACGCTGCAATGACCTTTCCAGAGCACAACCTTGCTATCTGCGATGGCCTGCGTCGTGTTGCCGCCCAAGGATTCTGCATACGGATCGTAAACCGGCATTTGATCGGCCGAGATCCCCATCTTGAGCGCGGTGTTTCGACCCAAATGTTGATCGGGAAAGAAGAATACGCGATCGCCGCGTTCAAAGGCCCACTTCAAAACCGCATGCGCGTTACTGCTGGTGCATACGATCCCGCCATGCTGGCCGCAGAACGCTTTCAGCGAGGCAGCCGAGTTGATGTACGTAACCGGAATCATGCGACTGGTATCGATGATCTCGCCCAGTTGTTCCCAGGCATCTTCCACCTGGCGAATAGCCGCCATATCGGCCATTGAGCAGCCTGCAGCCATATCGGGCAGGATCACGGTCACGCGCTGGCCGTTTCGCTCAGCCAGCTTGTCTGGTCGATTGGCCAGGATGTCCGCTGTCTCGGCCATGAAGTGCACGCCGCAGAACACGATGACGCGGCAATCGCGACTGGCCGAAGCTAATTGGCTCAACTGATAACTGTCGCCTGTCAAGTCGGCGTGCTCGATCACTTGATCCTGTTGATAGTGATGACCGAGGATCAATAAGCGCGAACCGAGTTGCTTTTTGGCTTGTTGAATCAAGCTGGCCAACTCTTCATTGGAGCGTTTCTTGAAATCGGCCAGCGGTAATTTGCCGGTGCTGTTCTTGAGCGGTGGAGCGATCATCATGATTCAGTGTACCTCGCTGAAGCGAGTAAGGATGCGGTCTAAATACATCTTCAATTCGTCGTCCAGTTGAAAGCCTTGCGAACTGCGCGGCAAACCCAACGACTGACGCAGCATGTTGTGAGCCAGATAGCGTCCGCCTGCAAAGGTAAGATGGATCTCGTCTCGATACAGTTCGCTAACATTCTTCAGTGGAGCATTACCAGTTTGAATGTCCAGCCCGATCTGTTGCAGGGCTTCCATAATGTGCGTCTGGCGGATTTGAATGCCGGGGTGTCGAGCGGCCACTCCTTGGGCTAGCTCCTCCATGTACTTGACCGAATGATGCATAGTCATCGGTCGAACCTTGCCAGCGTCCGAAGGGCTGGTCGGCGTACTTGAGTCGGTGCGCTCAAACTCTTTCAAGCGGTCGACATGTTTAGGCCAACCAGCATGCAAAACCAACACAGCTTTGGGTTGCATGGCCATCCATTGACTGACCAGCTCGATATCCTCGGCCAGGTTGGTCCCGTAATGAGGCTGGATACAGACGATATCGTATTGGTTCTCGTTAAGGGCTTTGGTCCAGACAGTACTTGAAGGTACGCATGGCTTTTGCGGTGCGTCGAAGATCTGTTTGAGATTCTTGCCGCAGTCGACATGCCACTGGGCGTCAACGCCCAAGGCTGCTGGCACGCAGTCCCATGTCAGAGAGTTACCGATCAAATAAACTCGCAGTGTACCCGGCGCGGGCTGTTGGCTTGAAACCGCTTGTCCTTGTGCACAGGTGCTGCCGGCCGCAAACCACCATAAACCAACTAGTGTCCATAAACACTGATGGAGCGCGCCAGCCCAGGCTGGTACAGCAGTAGTGGTGGATGCGATCGTCATAGGCATGCCACTCTATTCTAGAGCGTCGCTGCGATATGAAAACCGGACTCGAAACTATCGTGAGGTTCTGTGGTGGAAATCCAGAGAATTTCGCCCATTCCGCCGCTGGCGCGATCTCCCAGTGCCCGCCGCACGCGGCGCACCTGGCAGCGGGCCAATTGGCTGGGAGTCAGATGAATCTGCAATTCGGCCAGCAAGATAGGCAAGAACGACAATTGAACCGCTTCCCAAGGTGTAAAGCCGACCGCTAGTTTCGGTGGCTGGTCGGTAACCAGGATCAGGCTACCGCGCCGCATGCCAACAGCCACGGGCTGTTGGACCGTGCCAAGTGCGACGATCGTGCCAGCGATCATCGAACTGGCCGCGCCTAAGTCGGCATCGCCGCCTAAGATCAACGTGCCGCGGCGCATGCGAAAGCCGGCATATTGCCCGACGGAACCAGCGACTTTGCAGAGGCCGCCTCGCATACCGCGGCGAAAGTTGGGACTGGCTCCACAGCAGTAATCACCGGCATCGCCCGAGATCTCGACAACTCCGCCGCGCATATTGGAGCAGGCATAATCGCCCACCGAGCCGCTGATCTTCAGCGAGCCACCGGACATGCGATCAGCCAGGCGATGACCAGCCTGGCTATCCACTTGCAACAAGCCATCTTGCATCCCGCCACCAACGCGATCGGCCCGCGACAGGTCGCCACCCAGTATCAATCGCTGTCGATCGCCATCGGTCAGTTCGAACAGTTGCGACACGGGACAGACCGCACCATCCAGGGTTACTGGCAGTGCACCAATGCTCTCGAGATCCAAGCCACCCAGTCGATCTGGTACCAGGCCATTCAGATCCAAGCGACCTTGCACGCCAGGTCGCAGGGTTAATGTCAGACTGCTCATCCAAGTACCTCTTTCAAGTGAAAGTGATACGGACCGAGTTTGCCACCGTAGTTGCCTGCGGTCACCATTCGCAGGCCGTAACGAGTTCCTGCTTCGCATGCCGCCATGATGCCGACGCGCATGGCCCGGGCCACATCGGCTTGGGTCAAGCCATCGATCACCACCTCCAGAGCAGCGCCAACTCCAGCGGGCAATTTGGAAGCCGTGATCGGTCGCAGCGTTGGGCAATACGCATGATTGGTCGAAGCACTCAACCATTTATACTTGGAGCCAACCTTGGAACCGGATCGCGCCACGCCGCCGGGGAAAGGCATGATCACGCTCCCCAACTGCTTCATGGCCGCCATCGCGGTTTCGCAGGCGCGCAGGGCACCACTGAGCGATTCGCTCAAGACCAAAAAATTCCCTCCACCGACAGCATCGGTGCGCGCGGTGGTGGCTTCGCATACGAATTCACCATCCATAACCGGCACGCGCCAGAATCGCCGCCCACCTATAACTTTGGATATCTGGTAGCCATCGCCGAAGTAACGCAGCTTGTTACCTAGGGCCACTTCTTTCTCACCGGTCATGCCTGCAAAGACACTGGTGGAAGGACAGGTCAGCACGCACTGGCCAACGCGTCGCACGACTTGCTTCTCCAGTTCTTTGGCGCTGATGGCAAACAGCAATACGGCAATCGCAGGCCGACCATCGGGCGATTGGTCCAGCGGCAGTTCTCGCTCAAGTGAGGCTTCGCAGCCGCAGGCAATCACGCTAGTTGCGAAACCGGTGAGCGCCTGGGCGGCGTGCATGGCCCAATAGCGATCTTCGGCCGTGATGATCAGCCGCGTAGCTTTCATCGGGAAGGCTTCGGCAAAGCTGTCCTCGATGTCGATGCCATTGATCTGGGTGAACACGGATGAGGAGTTCATGAACTGGCTCCGCTGGCCGTGGCGATCTCTGCTCGACCACTGGTAAACAGTCGATGCTGCAACTCATCTTCGGAAATCTCAAGGACTCCTACCGGCGTGCCCAGCGCTGGCTCGATGCGATCTTGCCAGAACGCGGACAACTCCAAACCTTGACGCGGTTGGCTACGCAACATGACCGACCGCGGGCAGTGGTCCAACTGGTCCAGCATATCCAGAGCACTCCGCTCCGACGACTCCCAAGATGGTAACAGTTGACCGCCTTTCCAAACGGCAACAGCTTGCGAGAACATCGCTTCAGGATCGGCGGCCGGTTTATAGATGACCAGGTCGGCCACTGCATCGGGGCGAATCTGGCCGCGATCGCTCAGGCCCAATAGCTTCGCCGGCGCAGCTCGCGTGATGATCGCGATTTCGTCGATCGTATACTCGCGTTCCAGTTCACGCAGCAGCGAATGCTCAGCAGCCAGTGGATGGATCGTGGCCAAGGCGGCCTGCCTGAACGTGCGATCCATCAACAAACGAATCAAGTGCGGATAACTGGTAAAGGGACCGCCGTTGGGATGATCGGTGGTCAGCAGCACTTGATAGGGATTCTTGATCAGCAGCATCAACTCCAGTCCGATGGTCCATTGCAAACTGGCTACGTAGTGTTTATCCGAATAACGCATCGGTACCACGCCACAGCCGCCCGAACACTCGACATCGGACATGATCGATTTGGAGGGCTGAGCATGGCGACGGTTGCGATACTGGGCCTGCGAATCAGCCGAAAGCGTCACGGTCTGGCCAAAGACAATCTGGCCGACATCGATACTGACATGCGGCGAGCGATTGACGAACTCGGCCAAGGACGCAGCCCCGCTGCCCATGCTCATCGGACCTGAGTCGCTGTAGGCATTAAACTGCGCGTGGGTCAAGTGAATGCGATGCCCTTCGACTGCCTCTAGCGTTGCCAGGGTTGATCGAATGTTGCCCGGCACTCCCAGGTTACTGGCGTGGACATGCAATGGATGAGCCAACCCAATTGCATCAACGGCAGCCGACAGGTCGCGCAGCACGGCGCGAGGTGTAACACCGTACAGCGCGTGAGGCTGGTCGACATCCAGTGATCGTTGATTGAACTTAAAGGCACTGATGCCACCTGCATTGACAACCTTCACCGCCATCGCGTGGCTGGACTGGACTGTCCAAGCTACCAATTCTTCCAGATGAGGCTGTTCGAGTCCCCTTCCCATGGCGCGCAGCAGCCACTCTTCGTTGCCCATAACGACGTAAGCGCCGCTATCCAGCAGCGGCGTATCGGCTAACTGAAGATGAGTCGCTCGTGCTTGCGGCAATAACATGGCCGGTTCAAAACAAGCGGTGTATCCCATGGCGGAATACTTCAAACCGGTTTCAATCGAAGACCAGATGGGACCACGTTGGCCATGGCTAGAACGCGCGGTCAGGTCTTGCGTTAGCAAGCGCGCCAGGTTCAGTTTCCCGCCACCGATGTGCGTATGCAGGTCGATTCCACCGGCCATGACCAGGCAGCCCGAGTAATCTTGCAGTTGACTACCCGGTGCCAGGCTGAGGGCCAGCCGTGGATTATGGCTGGCTACACGCGTGATGCGACCATCGCTGACATGAATATCGACCGGTTGCCCATTGAGCACATGAGTGGGGTCAACCAATCGGGCTCCGCGCAGAATCGCATGGCTCATTGGGTTTCCTTCCCTGACATGGCTGCTGGGGAGTTGGTCGGGCGAATGCGTGCTTCAAGTTGTGACAACACTTCCCAGGCCAATGCCCCCTGTGACTGATCTTCATCGATGCGAGGTACATAAGCAGCCAACCCGTGATCGCCACGTGTGAGGTGTCCTGACGCATTGAGACCAATCGCTCGAACATAGCAGCGCTGCGCCGACAATATGGCGGCGGGCGGCTGGTTGCATTCCGCATCGATCAAAGCCTGAAAGGCCAGCTCTGGTAATGGTACATCGGCTGGCAAGGAGCGGATACACAAGCGATAGTCATATTGACTCTGCCATTGATCGAGGCTCAAGCCAGCTGAAAAGTCATCAGGAGTCCAGCGACCGTGATTGTAGCGCACGGGCGTGGTGCGATTGGTCAGCCACAGAACCGTCTCTTGGCTGGTGACTCGGCCGGAATCGCTGGCCAGAGGCAACAATGTACACCGGGTAACTTGTCCGACCCCATCAGCCAATTCGACCAGGCGTTCCAACAGCATGCGATCGGCCGAATCGGTCAGTTCATCTTGCCCCCAAACAATCACGCTGTAGCGATTGGCCAGGAGGCGTTCAGCCAGCAAAGCAGCCGATGGGTCCAGCGGCTCGGCGGGTCGCTGGCCCACAATGGATTCATCGCGGATCGCCAGCAACGTGCGCATCACGCCATCCAGCCAGTCGGACCGATTCCACTGCAATTGGATGACTTGTTGTTCGGGCGAAGCCAACTCATCTTGCAGCCACTCTGCCGGGCACTCGCTGAGAAAAATATGCTCACAGGCAGTCGGCGCAAACCGGGCCATCAACAGCGGCATATCATGCAAGTGTTGCTGACCAACATGCACGATCAGCGTAGCTGCATGTCGCATTTCACCCAGCGACGTACCGAGCCAGCCAATCGAACTGGTTACAGCAGAAACCAGCGACTCACCTGGCGACTGAGCGACATGCAAGGTTGCGCGGCACTTTTGCGCTAACCGCACCGCCCAGCGAGCCGTATCGACGTCGCAGCTCTCCAGCCAAATCAACGGGCTCTTGGCAGTCTGCAGACTATCACTAACGCGCTCTAACCATTGGTTATGAGCAGCAGTCTGCGTGGTCGATGACTGGTTCTGCAAGGTGTCTTGCCGATTCAGCCAGGCATGCAGTCTGGAACAAGCCGGTGGCTGGTCACGATCCGGCCACTTCATGGGCACAGGACATAACAAGCCACACAAGCAGCAGATTGGAGGTTTAAGATGGGGAAGGTGGGTCACAAGGTAGGTCAATCGTGGAACTAAGTCCTGTGGGTTATCAAGTCGACCATTATAACCCGAAGCGCCGGGAGGGCGAGGCGCCGGGAGGGCGAGGCGCCCGCCGAGCCTTCAGCCCCAAACGCGGACGCAGACTCATTGGCATACAAGGTTTGCATCATTGGCACGCGGACGAATGTCCGCGGGGAATTTTGGTGCCGGACGGTATGCCAATGAATCGTGTATGGTGATGCAGGCGGAAAGCTCGGCCGGAGCCTCGCCCCACCGCTCTAAACATCTTCCTTGATCCTAAGTTGATGTCTAGTATAGACTTGGGTCATGACAACAAGGAGGTGTTGCATGACTCAGGACGAGTTTTCAGTGGAAGCGGTACGACGCGTACCAGTAGCCGAAGGTGTTCTTTCCTCATTGGCAGTTGTATTCAGCCAAGAGCGAATGGCAGCATTGTTTGAACGAAATCGTGGCGCATCCTACGAAGGCGAGCTTTCGTTTCATTCAGTCGTAGAGCTGATGTATTCAGCGGTCATTGAACATAATGCGGTAGGCAGCGAATCATTCAAGGCCGCTCGCGCTGCGGAAAAGCTTGGCGTTTCCGATCAAGCAGCGTATGGAAAAATACGTCGCATTCAGCCATCGCTTTCCAATGCATTGGTTTGCGATAGCATTCAGCCGTTGATGGAGATGTTCCCAGATTCGGTAAAGACTCGCGTTCCTTCATGCTTCAATAAGTACAACGTATTTGGCATTGATGGCAAGAAGCTCAAAGATGTCGCCAAGCGGCTAAAGGAAACTCGTGGTGTAGCTGGCAAATTGCTTGGTGGTAAGGCTTTGGTTGCACTATCGATACATGAGCAGTTGGTTGTGGCTATGTCTAGCTCGCTTGATGGGGAAGCGAACGATGGTCCACTTGTGCCTGAGCTTTTGGAAAAGCTTCATGTTTGGTCGCCAGAGCATAATATCATTCTGGCAGACAGCCAATTTTGTGACCTGACAACACCCAGACGCATACTGTCCTACGGCTCGGACTTCGTAATGCGTTACCATCCCAAAGTAAAGTTTCATAATGATCCAGAAGTTGCGGTTCGCAAAGGCAAAGACCATTGGGAGCGACCATACGTTGAAGAGATCGGATGGCTGGGCAAACCTGAGACCAAGACATGCATTCGCGTGAGACGCATTGTCGTAAAGCGAAAGAATGCGCCAGACCTAATCATTGTGACAAGCTTGCTAGACATGGAGAAGTTCAGTGCCGCAGATGTCCTTGAACTCTACGGACTTCGCTGGACGATCGAAACGGCTTTTCTGCATGTAACCAAAGAATTTGACTTACGTCACATGATCGGCTCAACGGCCCAAGCAACCCTCTTCCAGTTTGCAGTCACGCTCATCATTCACAACGTAATGCGATTGATACTGGCTCATGTCAGTGAAGCACAGAAAGTCTCCCCCGAGGAGTTATCCTTGCCGAAGATCACTCGTACTGCAAAAAAGCAAATGGCCTCGCTATCCGTTTTTGTCCCAGCAGCGAAAACTGCAGACCTTATACTATCAAAGAATCCGACGCCTGCTCGTGTGGCAAAGATGCTTGCTAAGCTATGGGATGATGATTGGATCAAGGCTCGCAAAAAAAAGCCAACTGCAGAACCACCTCCCAAAAAACAATCGGGTGCGCACACATCTGTCTACCGCGAAATACAAGCGTATGCGAGGTAAAAGATGTTTAGAGCGGTGGCCTCGCCCTCCCATGATGCGAGCGTTCATGGCTCGTTGTCGGTCTGTCTTGACTCGCCTAGAATTGATCGATCTGAGAAATCTGCTCACCAACGCTCAAGAATAGAAAACTATCTATGGACGACTTATTCCCGGTTGATGTAGTCTCGCGCATTCTTCACGTCTCGACGGCCATCGTGCTAATCGGCGGCAGTGCGTTTATGGCTTGGGTCTTGTTGCCCAGCGCCGCGCAGCTAGATGATGGTGCCCATGAGAAATTGCGGAGCCTGATTACAGGCAAGTGGAAGCGCTTTGTGCACTTGGGCATCCTGCTCTTCCTGGTAACCGGTTTTTACAACTATTTTCGCCAGATGCCCAATCATAAAGGCGATGGACTATACCACGCGCTAATTGGCACCAAGATGCTGCTGGCCTTCTTCATCTTCTTTGTGGCCTCGGCGCTGGTAGGTCGATCGGCGGCCTTTGAGTCATTTCGCGCAGCGCGCGGCAAGTGGCTGAATGTGGTTGTGCTGGTCGCGGCGGTGATCGTGGCCATGTCTGGTTTCATCAAAGTGCGTGGATCAGCCAAACCAGCCGCCAATGTTCAGGCCACGCCAACTTCGACCGTGACAACACCGGCTTCCTCAGTGCCGGCTACTGATACGCCTTAGGGCGATCGAGTTCCAGGCGGCGACTCATTCAACGACGAGACTACATCATGGTTGCTCGACTATTGGTACTGGCTTGGGCTGTGGGCTGCGCTGGGTTAGCAGGAGCTCAGGCAGCGGATAAACCCAACATCGTTTTGATTCTGGCCGATGATTTGGGTGTCAACGACTTGTCGTGTTATGGACGAACCGACCAGCGTACGCCTAACTTGGACCGGTTGGCGGCCTCTGGAGCACGATTCACTACCGCGTATACCGCCCAGCCTATCTGTTCGCCATCGCGAGCCGCTCTGATGACCGGCAAATGCCCGGCTCGTTTGCACCTGACCAACTACCTTCCGGGTCGGCCGGATGCCCGGTCCCAGAAACTGTTACAACCGGTGATCGAAGGTCAATTGCCACTGGAGGAGCCGACGTTGGCCGAATGGCTGCGCGGCGCAGGTTATGCCACCGGTCTGTTTGGCAAATGGCATTTAGGTAATCAAGGCTTTGGGCCAACCGAGCAAGGCTTTGAGACGGTGGTCGCTCCACCGGCCAATACGCCTCCCAGTGCGAGCGAAGGTGGTAAAGGAGAAATGGCGATCACCTCCGCGGCCGAAAAGTTTATGGAAGACAACCGAGATCGTCCGTTCTTCTGCTACGTGCCGCATAACAATCCGCATATACCCTTGGATGCTCGACCCGAGCTCATCGAGAAATATACAGACAGTTTTCATCCAACCTATGCCGCGATGATTGAAACGTTGGACGAAGCGGTAGGACGATTGATGCGCAAAGTGGATGAGTTGGGTTTGACAGAAAAGACCATCTTCATCTTTACCAGTGATAACGGCGGCCTGCATGTGCTCGAGTTTCCGGGCACGCCGGCGACACACAACACGCCCTATCGCGCGGGTAAAGGTTATCTGTATGAAGGCGGGCTGCGCGAGCCATTGATCATCCGTTGGCCTGGAGCTATTACACCGGCCAGCACGCTCGATACCCCAGTCGTGCTCACCGACCTGGTACCCACCTTACTTGAAGCTGCCGGGATTACGTTGGCCAGCACCGTCGGACCGCTCGATGGCGTCAGTTTGTTGCCCCTGCTAAAAGACGGCAAGCTGCCCGAGCGCTCGCTGTACTGGCACTTTCCCAACTACACCAATCAAGGCGGTCGACCCGCCGGTGCGATACGTAGCGGCCCATGGAAGTTGATCGAAGATTTCGAATTCGGTACGCTCGAGTTGTACAACCTGGTTGACGATGTTTCCGAACAGCATAACCTGGCCGAGCAAGAGAAGGCCCGAGCCGAACAGATGCAAACCGAATTGGCTCGGTGGCGCACAAGAGTCGGCGCGCAGATGCCGACAAACAATCCAGATTTTGATGAACAATTGCATGCTCAGCTCTATCGCCAGCAGGATTCGTCGAACCTGCAGCCAGCAACCACTGCCGCAGCCACCGAGCAAGATTGGAAGGCCTGGCGGCAGTTGATGAACTCAGTGGTTCGCGACCGGAGGCCGGTGGTCACCCCGGCTGAAGGCGATATTCGCTTGCATGCCAAAGATGCCAAGATTCACGCCCAGACGATGCGCTATGAACCCGAGTCGCACAAGAATGTACTGGGTTATTGGACCAATCCTGATGACTGGGCTCAGTGGACTTTCGACGTTCGAAAACCTGGCAAATACGAAGTCGAGATTCAGCAAGGCTGCGGAGACCGAGGTGGTTCGGAAGTCGATGTCGAAGTTGCTGGCCAGGTGCTGAAGTTCACCGTTCAGGAAACCGGACATTTTCAGCACATGATTCAGCGCACGATTGGCATAGTCCAGTTGCCCGCCGGCCAGCAAACGCTGGCGATCAAACCCAAGACCAAAGTCGGCGTAGCCGTCATGGACATCCGGCGAGTTGTATTGCGACCAGTGCCATAAAGTTCAGCGTTATATAGCTGGACAGCGCCACTTGGTAAGCTGCGTAGCCACCGCCTGCTAGACGGTGGACGCGAACTTTAACGCTTTCCACCGCTTGGCAGCGGTGGCTACGAAGACTTCATCCAGTGAGTTTGCCCAGCTTGCCAACTGGCGCTGTCCAATTAGCAGCCAGCTCTTCCGAGCTGCCAGTAAGAAGAGCAGCTCTCCCGAGCTGCTAGTACCCAGCGTATACGGCCGCTTCAGCAATCAAACCGGCTGGGCTTTTCGGTTTGAAGAGACTCTGGTTAGTACTGCCAGCGTCTGAGGACAGACGCTCTACGTTGCGTTCTAGCTGGAACGACTTAAGCAATCCAGTGCTGCCAGAAAAAATAGGGCCCACCAGCCGAATAGTCTTCGTGAGTATGGACCATGGTCCAGTCAAGTTCGACTGGAGTAATGAAGAACTCAATCGCATGAAATCGACTCAGCGGAAGCAAACGGCCAGTGCACTCGATGCCGACCTGGCTGCGGTTGGTAACTTGCAATGGAGTTCCAGGTACATTGAAGTTGAACGGAACAATGTAGTATTGGTGGCAGTCAGCTTGCGCGTATTCGTCTTCCGCCCGAGCACCTGTGCGCATGCGAGGTCGCCCGATAAATGCTCGTCCGTAAATCGCGCGCCAGCGGCTTTCGATGGCCTGCGACTCTGGCAGCGACAAACGGCACACGTCGACTTGGGCGCTGATTACATATTCCACTAGTTGCTCGAAGATAATCACCACCTCTTTGATGCCCACAGAAAACTTAACAATCAGCCCGACCCAAGGGACGAGCTCATGAGTGATTGAGCGCGCTGATTCATTAAATCACTGATGCTGGTGAACGCAGCCGCGTCGGATCTTGAAAGTACGCATCGTTGCTTTCGGGGACAATCCTCAGCAGATATCTGCTTATTGCTTCTTCGACCCAGGCGCGAATATCATCGTACGGTCCGACAGGCGGCTGGGCATTGCTCAGATGGTATCGATGCACTGCCAGGCGCCAGAGGTCAAAGCAGTCGATCTCACCATTGGGTCCGTAATCAAAGTCGATTCGGAAATCTGGGTGAACCACCTCGATACCGAAACCGTGAGGTTCGAGCTTAATCGTACAGTTGCCGGGACGCCTGGCCGCCTCCAGTACCGCCCGGTGGCCGGTTTGAACCCACTCCCTTCCGCTAGTTGGCAGAGGGATCAACAATTGCGCATGCAAGTAGTCGATAGCCCGATCTTGCGTCGTGCGAAAGTCGTCGATCAGGGCTCGAAGCTCAGAATTCATTAGTCTTTCCGCTTGGCTCCGCAAAGCAACGGTTCCAACACTTATCGCCTGGCGAAACACGCTGGGTAGCCACCGCCTGCTAGACGGTGGACGCGAATGGTACCGTTCTCCACCGCTTGGTAGCTTGGCAGCGGTGGCTACCAATGGCGTAAAAGTGGTCAGGCTAACATTTTAGTGTAAGATTGATGCTTCGTCATGTTTTGTCAGCTCGAGGAGAAAACAGGTTGAAGTTCATCAAACGCTGGCGGCCAACGTTCGAGTCTCTGGAGGCTCGGCTCACGCTCGATGCCGAGTCGCCCACTTGGAGTATAAAATTCACGCCAGCCCCCCCGGCATCCCTCCAGCCGCTGCGCGTGGCTGCCCTTGGCGATTCGATGACTGTGGAATCGACTGGCTCGTACGTTCAATTTCTGAGACAGCAGTTTTCAGCTTCTGCCTTCGATGCGACTTCCTTTGCAGGCTCGGGATGGAAAGCTGAAACGATACGCGAAGTCTGGGAAACCCAGGTTCGTGATGCAGGCTATGACGCCATCATCGTATTTGCCGGCTTACCGAATCTCGCCAGCTCTACTGCCAATGCAGGCGAAATCTTTATCACCCTCAAGGGCCTCTATGAGGACGCCGCACAGCGCGGCATTCACGTGATCAGTATCGGTCCGTCGCCATGGACCGACTACTTTAAATGGACTGTCGAACGTCAGGCGGAGACGGTCCAACTCAACACTTTATTGCAAGCCTATGCAAACGAGCATGACCAGTTCTTCCATTTCGTCGATGCCTACCAGGCGTTCGCGATGGCCAACGATCCGCACCGGCTCTCGGCGCGCTATGGCATTGGGGACGGCGTTCACTTCTCAGATGTCGGTGATCGATACTTGGCAGAGCTGGTGACCCCGCATCTAGTTGAGATCTTGCCGTCGCATACGGTTCGCCAAACCGCGTCCCTGTTATTCAGCGAACCCGTGACAGAGATACTTGCCAGTCACATCACGCTCACCCGTGGAACTGCACCCATCGACTTTCAATTGACTAAGGTCAGCCAATCTGGGTACCAGCTGGAGTTTGATTTGGCTGACCAGGCGATCCACGAGATAAGCCTGGCTCTGGATGCATCGAGCGTTGCTGACCTGGCTGGCAATGCGCTGATCGACCAGCCACCTGAAGAATTTGACGTCGACTATCTGGCACCCTTCGCCAGCCTATCGATCAACAGACCTACCGTCAGCGACACTTATGTCGAGTCAGTTACGGTTACCTTCAATGAGGATGTGACCGGGCTGTCAGTGGCCAACTTTCAATTGCTCAGCGATCGAGTCGCCACCGACCTCAGCGGCGCACTGCTGGAAGTCATTGATGCTCGCACCTACCGACTTAGACTGCCGACAGCAGCTGTGTTGGATGGCAACTACGAGTTGATCTTTGTACCATCTTCATCGGTGGTGGATTTGCATGGCAACTCGGCTGTCCGCGGCGGATCCATCCATTGGGTCAACCTGCAGCAAGCTCCCCAACTGGTCGGCAACACTTTGATGCTGTACTCAACGCGTGGCCATGATACCCTCGCGATCGCCGTGGGAATCAATCAGGTCGAGTGGGCCATTGGTGGAGTGGTACGGACGTTTGACGCAGCAGGCATCGACCAGGTGCAGGTGGCCACCGGTGGCGGCATCGATCATGTTAACATGCGCGTCGCACCCGGAGCTCGACCGATTACGATCATAGCCGAATCAACTGACGGATTGGATTCCGCATTCATGTATGGCTCGCCGGGAGACGATCGTTGGCAAGCCGAGCCTAGGCAAGCCACGCTGTCCAGCCCTGGCTTCCAGATCAAAGCGTTAGGGTTTATACGAGTTTCAGCTTTCTCGCGCGGCGGATCGGACCAAGCCACACTGATGGATTCGACCGGCGACGACCGCATGGATAGCCGAGGTTGGATGACTACGCTAACAGGTCCTGGTTTCAGTAACCTGGCCTTTGGATTCACTCGGGTTACCGCAGTTGCCAGTACCGGTAACGACTCGGCCGATATCTTCGATAGTCCTAATGACGATGTGGCGAGCGTCACTCCAACGCAAGCAACCTTGGCTGTGCCGGGCTTTACGTATTCGGCCATGTCCTTTGATCGCGTCAACATTCGCGCAACTCAAGGCAATGACCGAGCGAGATTGGTCGGTTCAAGCGCGGCGGAGAGCTATGTTGGTCAAACCGCCAGCAGCTTCTGGTCTGGGACAGGGTTCGCGCATTATCTGTATAGCTTTGATGAAGTCGAAGTGGTCGGCGGCGGTGGGGCGGACCGCGCGTCGCTGTATGACAGTCCCGGTAACGATCGATTAGAAGCCAATACGCGCGTGGCGACGTTGATACTTCCCACTGTTCGCTTGACTACCATCGATATCGCGCGCACGAACGTTTATGCTCGTAGCGGTCTGGACACCGCTCTTTTTACCGGTCAGTCGATCTCTGAAACTTTTGTTGGACAGCCCACGTTTGCATCTCTGACCGCCGGTAGTTTTGCGGTCTTTGCATTCGCCTTCGATAGTGTGTCCGCCGTTGGCAATGGCGGAAACGATGTGGCGACGTTCCATGATTCGACCGGTGATGACCTGTATGTAAGCAGCCCAACATCGGCGAACTTAAGTGGCCCGGGTTACAGCTTGCAGGCCGACGGTTACCGACGCGTCAATGCCTATGCGCGCAGCGGAAACGATTTGGCCAGAATGTCGACCGGACCAAATGTCGAGACGCTTAACGGGCAATCGACCTCGACGACAGTCACTGGGCCAACCAGTACGAATATTGCATACGGATTTGACCGCGTTGAAGCGATCGGAGATGCAAGTGATACTGCCAATCTCTTCGACACCGGTGGCAACGACACTTTTCAATCCAATGGTTCGCAGGCGCGTTTGTCTGGAGCCAACTACGATAACAATGTTTCCAGCTTCGGACGCGTAAATGCCTTTGCACGAGTGGGTAATGATACAGCCGTACTGAATGGCACCAGCTCAGCCGAGACGTTCAGCGGACGGCCCAGTGGCAGTTCTCTAATCGGTACGGGCTTCGCCATCTACGCTTACGCCTTTGATACCTTAAGTGCGCGCGGAGGCGGCGGTGCTGATACGGCCACGTTGAATGATTCAACAGGTAACGACAGCTTCGTCGCTTCGCCTCTGTCTTCCACCTTGCGAGGGTCAGGTTATCAGATAACAGTTGACAACTTCCCGCGAGTCAGTGCTTACGCGTCGACCGGTCAAGATACTGCTCAGTTACAAGGTAGCGCTGGCAACGATATTGTCGTGGCCAGGCCCGACTACACATCGATCAGGAGCAGCGGGTACACGATTCTAGCCAAGGGCTTTGATAGCGTGGCCACCGATGGTCGAGGCGGCAATGATACGGCGACATTCGTCGATTCCTCGGGAGATGATCTGGTAACCACTGGCAACCGATCCGCCAGCATGTCGGGCGCCGGCTTCCTCAATACCGTTACTGGATTTGCCAGAATTACCATCCAGGCCAGCATTGGCAATGACACGATCTTGATTAATGGAACGGCGGGCGACGACACGTTCACCGGTGATGGAGCGACGGGGCGACTGGCCACCACCGGGCTGGTAGTCTCGATCAGCGGCTTTGATACAGTGACCTTGAACGCGAGCACACAAGGAGTCGATCAAGTGCTGGTCACTAACTTGACATATCAACTAAACGTCGGACTTGGCTGGCGATGAGTGCATAACTAGACAGCGCCACTTGTTAAACTTTGTAGCCACCTTCGCCAGACGGTGGACGCGCAAGTTAACGCTTTCCACCGTTTGGCAGCGGTGGCTACGAAGACTTCATTGTTCGCCGACATCGATATCTTTGGGAAGTTTGTCAACCTTTCCTCGCAAGATCGCGGCGGCTCGCTTGCGCAGGGCTTCGATGCCAAGTTTGGCCAGAGCGCCACCAATCTCCTTGACGGGCGCTTGAACCACTCGAATCGAAAGAATGTCGTCGATCGAACCCGACAGACGATCGGGTCCCGACGAACGCACCACGACCAACGAGCCTAACAGTGCCTTATCGACGAACAGCTCAATAGGTTGCTGCCAGGCGTCCAGTTCGCTCAGTTTCCCAGGTTCCGGCTCTTTTGCAGCGGCATCTTTGATCTGGGCCACGGTATTTTCCGCTATCAGCTTGACCTGGCTTCGCGTCTGGGCGATGCGTTGCACCTTGACTCGTTCCAGTATCCACCAAGTACCGGCAGTAACAAGGACTGCGATCATCACGGCCGCAGTCACGATTGCCGATAGCTGCCGGTTTGGCGATATAGCGCCGTGGCTTGCCGCCCCATCCGTGGCCAGCTTAAGTCGCGACTGACGCTCTGCGCGTTGTTGCTTGCGAAGCTGCATGCGCTTCGAAGCTGCGGAAACACCCTGGGTAAGGGCGAGAATCGTAAACTCGACCACCATGCCTAGCAAACCAAAGACAACTTCAAACAGACCCAGCACGGCTTGAGTCATAACGCTGATGATCGCGGCAATTAGCTCAGCAATCGCTTCCATGGATACACTTGGGGAATCGGACGGTTTGGAAATCTTATGTTTTGCACTGCCTAATTGGACAGCGACACTTGTTAAACTTCGATAGGGGTAGGGAAGACGCATTGAGTTGCGTCTCCCCTCCCTCCGAACCGTACGGGCGGTTTTCCCGCATACGGCTCTCCAGTGAGTAGGTTCATAGGGACTGAGCGAATCTTACATGGGCATCGTGCAGGCTATAGAGCCCTTGTTCGAAGAAGTATTGATTTGGCCAGCGCTGATGCGGTGGTAGGCGCTTCGGATTGCGTCGATGACGTTTCTGGAGGATACGCCTCAGGCGGCGACGGATCATTCCATCATAGGCACCGAACACATTCCAGAAGCAGTGGCGAAAGTAGTTGAACCAACCGCGGAGAGAGCGATTCAGGGTCGTTATGATCTTGGTCATGGAATCGCCAGACGTACGAGGCGTAAGTTCCTTGATGCGATCAACGACTTTCTGATGGCTTTTCTTTCGTGGGAAGCGAAAACGCCCCCGGAATGAATAGCCCAGAAATGAGAAGCTCTGCTCACGACTGTCGACGATGTGCGTCTTCTCTGGATGGAGCGTCAGCCCTGCTTCATTAACCCATTGGCGTACCATCGCCAGTGCAGTCTCTGCTTCTGATTGGCTGCGGCATAGGATGACGAAGTCATCTGCGTAGCGAACCATCTCAAAACCTTGGGCTGACATGTGATGATCCAGTGGATTGAGGTACAGGTTGGATAACATCGGAGAGAGAACCGCTCCCTGGGGGACACCTGCTTCGGGAGTCCAAGTTGCCAGTTCCGACATGATCGCCTGATCCAGGTACTTTTTCACCAGTCGTATGACTGCACTGTCGGAGACCTTCTGTTGGACTAAGGCCAACAGGCGATCCTTCGGTATCGTGTCGAAGTAACCTTTTAGATCTGCGTCCACGACGAAGACATAGCCCTCAGCCAAGAGTTGATCTACGCACCGTAGTGCGTCATGACATCCTCGTCCGTGGCGAAAGCCAAAGCTGCGTGGATGAAATGTGTGATCGAAAATTGGCTCTAGTACGTGAACCAGGGCCGTTTGCACGACTCGGTCACGGACCGTGGGAATGCCTAGGGGGCGTTTTTCTTGACTGCCGGGTTTGGGTATCTCTACTCGACGAACTGGAGCCGGTCGATAGGTCTCGGTTTTGAGTTCGTGTTGTAGCTGAGCGAGTTCCTCTTGGTTGTTGGTCCAGAATTCGTCAACTGTTTGTCGGTCAACTCCAGCGGCACCTTTCTTCTCAACGACCTTAAAGGCCGCGTGACTCAGGTTCCGCTGATGCCACACCTTGTCATACAGCGTATGCCATTTCCCTCCTCTCACCTTGTTTTCCAAAAGTGTCGTCAGCATGCTTTCTGTCCAGACCGCGAGCGAGGCCCATTGGTTTATTGCCGGTGGCTCCACGACTGGTGTAGCCGTAAATGGCACTGTAGTCGTTACGTAATCTTTCTTGCGTTCTCGTGGTTTGTTCATAGTTGCATCTACCTTCCTGTCGCCCTTTGCTCGACCAAGTTATGTTGTCTTGGCTTCATCGCTACTATGACGACTCTGACTTCCATTCGTGCGATCTACGCGCGCCCGTGTGGCCCTATGGGGGAGGCTGGTTTCGCTTGCGTATGATCTGCCTTCACGAAGGGGGGATCCCTTCTTATCTCGTTTAACCTTCCTTCCATTCCGTCTCCAACCACCGCATTGCCATTCCCTCACTCCAGCATCTGCGCGTTACTGCACCTGGTGTAAGTTCCCCGTGTCTATCCTGCTGACAAGTCGATACATAGGACTACAGGATGGTCGTCGCACGAAGAAGGGTTCGGATTATTGTTTGCCAGGTACCTCCCCGGTTGGCTTGGCCGAATCGAGTTCGCTTGCGCTACGGACTGGAGTTTCTCCTCAGGTTGCTCTCCACCTTTCCTCACGGAAACGCAGTTACCACTGTCGGATACAGGGCGGTAACGTTACCCTGACAGGGACTTTCACCCTGC
The DNA here is from genome assembly GCA_037367405.1 of Ottelia alismoides. NCBI lineage: Eukaryota > Viridiplantae > Streptophyta > Magnoliopsida > Alismatales > Hydrocharitaceae > Ottelia > Ottelia alismoides. Next base: position 7,170,974 of record JAZKJV010011400.1, on the reverse strand, counting down.
TGATTAAACGCCTTCAAAGGCGCACTAGCCACCGTCGCCAGATTTTGAAGTTGCGCTTTTTCAGAGCTAGCAAAAAACTGCTATTGCAAAAAATAACGGGTCCTGACCATGAAGGGTTTGCAAGAACTCAAAACATGGAAGGACCCGTCGTGATCATTTTCGCTCGGTCAGCTAAATCTCTCAAGGGGTATTTGTCGCAGTGTAACGTCAAGGAGCGGGTCTCATTGATGTTCATGCGAATGATCCTGGCTTTTATGCTGCATCGTGGGCGGATGACTTGCTCTTCAGCAGCGGGTAGTATTTGCTCCGAAGTTGTCCACCGTGGCGAGGTCACTCGTTTTCTATCTAGGAAACGGTGGCGAAAAACTGACTTCAACAAGCCACTTGTTTCCGCGCTATTGGCCAAGGAGTCAAAACGCGGTGTGTTCCTGTTCATAATCGATGCAACACAGAAGACGCTGGCTGGAAAGAAGGCGCAGAATACATACTTCTGCAGTAGCGTTAGTCGCCAGGGCAAACGATCAAAGCGCAAAGACCGACGATACAACTCAAGGAAGACTTCAGCCAAGTCGACTCACAGCTTCACGTTTGGTCTGCTGATTACGCCCAGTGGTATACGTATTCCCTTTCAGATACCTCATTACACCCCAGAGTACTGTCAGCAGCACAATCTCCAAGCGCGTACGACTGCTGAATGTGCTGCGGAGTTGGTTCGAACCCTTCCGGTACCTGAAGGCGCGAGCGTCATTGTTTTGGGCGATTCGGCCTACGAATCTAAGGTCGTCGAAGAAGCGTGCCAAGAAAGAGGGTACATATGGATCTTCGCGGCTAATGCAGAACGAGTTTACGAAGGAACCAAGGGTAACCGCCCCAAATTGCGGTCACGTTTAAAGGATTGGACGAGTTTGTCGGTCAAGCGAATTAGGTTACGAGCGAGTACGGGAAAGTATGCCTCTTACAGGCGACTTTCTAAGTATCGCATCGGGCCGAAAATGAAACATCGCGACTACTACGCGTACCAAGAAAAAGCAGAGGTACGGAACGTCGGTCCCGTACAGCTCGTTTTTTCGACAACGAATCCGAAATTGGAAAAAGCGACTCCAGACGACGTCAAAATCCTGATAACGAACGCCGTGAATATGAGCATGCCTGAGGTGATCGAGTTGTACTCCCTACGTTGGCAAATCGAACTGTTCTTCAAGGAGCTCAAGTCGACGCTGGGTTTTGCCCAATACTCATTTCATGACTTCCGTGCTGTGGAGACATGGGCTAACTTGGCGATCACCACCGTGTTGTTTCTCGAGGACATGCGAATCACTCGAATGAATGACTCGCGACTGCCCAAGGAGAAACGCCAGTGGTGGGCCATGCAAAGACTCCATGGACTCTGCTTGGCTTACCGCCAAGAAAACACAGGTGGGGAACTCAAGTACATCCATGACAGACTTAAAACTCCTGGCGGCGTCAACAAACTCAAACGCTTGATGGCCGCCGCGGTGCCAGTAGAATTCAGGATCGTCGCATGATATGACACAAAAACGCGCAACTTCAAAATCGCCAGACGGTGGACGCGCAAGTTAACGCTTTCCACCGTTTGGCAGCGGTGGCTACGAAGACTTCATCCAGTGAGCTTGCCCAGCTTGCCAAGTGCCGCTGTCCAAATAACTAACTTAACAATTTCGTCTGGCTCAACTGCACCGCCAGGTCGCGTATCTCGCACAGGACTGCTAGCTCTGGCTGCGTAAAACCGGTAGAGGTAGCTAGAGGATGCAGAGCCATCGGTCGCTCGTCGCCCAGGCCAGCGCTTTTGGCCATCCGCCACTTGGCCATGATCAATTCGCGAACCTCCTCTGCATTATCGATGCCCTCCAGCATACCAGTGTGACCGCTCAAGTTCTGCTCGCCATGACTGCCCACACCACCACCAGCGGTCTGCACCACCACATCTGAAATGCCAAAGTATCGCTGAATGGGTCCTTGGCGTACTGATACGTTTTGTATGTTCTCGTAGGTGATAGTGACTTCGTTGATGATCCAGATACCGCGACGAATTCGCAGCGTACGGTCGCTCAGCACATACCACGTTGTGTCGTAACGCAAGTGTATCCCGATGTAAACCAGGATGTCGGGGACAACGATTATGAACCAAAAGAGCGGCGCCAAAATGATGCCGGCTAAAGGCCAACTAACCAGGAGAACCAGCCAGGCAATGACCAGCGCGATATCGACTGCGAACAATCCGATCCAGAAAAACAGCTTGCGATACCGCAAGTAACCTTCGGCTGGTCTGAAGGCCCGCACATGCTGGTCAGCAGCCCCGAGCAGTTCAGGCGGCGCGGCCGGTACACATAGCCACTGAGTTACAACAGCCCAAATTCCTCGATAACACCACTGGCTGGCGCGCAGCACCACTTCATCGCCAATCATGGGAGCTCCTTGCCAGGTTGAAGACACGCACGATCTACCACCTTCTGCAGCGCATCTCGGATCTCGGTCAATGTCTGAAGGGCCGGTGAGGCGGACGAACTGCTGGCAGTACCACTTACAGCATCTGTCTGGTGGTGATCGTCCCGGGCTCCTCGCATGCGAGCATACAGAAAGTCTCGCAATGCGTCGGCTTCTAAAATGCCCTCGATCGTCATTTCAGCCCCCACATTGCCGGCCGCCGTCTGCAGACTGATCGTGGCCAAACCCATCCACCTTTGCAGAAGGTTGCGCGTCAAGTGAATATCTTGCAGCCGTCGATACGTGAGATTGACTTCGCGACGCACTAAGATCCCATGGCTCATCGAGACCCCTTGATCGTCAAACTTGTATCGCAAGGTGATGTAGCGAAAGTAGAGCGTCAACAAGACAATCGGCATCGCAGGTCCCGACAGCAGCGATACAAACAAATAGTAGCGCATCAGCCGTCGGTCGGGACGTTCAATCGTATGCGGCGCGAATTGATAAGGCATAAGTGCCTCCAGTGGCTTTCTACAAAATCGCCGTCGTAGCCACCGTCTCCAGACGGTGGACAGCGAAACTCCGTCGTAGCCACCGTCACCAGATTTTGAAGTTGCGCTTTTTCAGAGCTAGCAAAAAACTGCTATTGCAAAAAATAACGGGTCCTGACCATGAAGGGTTTGCAAGAACTCAAAACATGGAAGGACCCGTCGTGATCATTTTCGCTCGGTCAGCTAAATCTCTCAAGGGGTATTTGTCGCAGTGTAACGTCAAGGAGCGGGTCTCATTGATGTTCATGCGAATGATCCTGGCTTTTATGCTGCATCGTGGGCGGATGACTTGCTCTTCAGCAGCGGGTAGTATTTGCTCCGAAGTTGTCCACCGTGGCGAGGTCACTCGTTTTCTATCTAGGAAACGGTGGCGAAAAACTGACTTCAACAAGCCACTTGTTTCCGCGCTATTGGCCAAGGAGTCAAAACGCGGTGTGTTCCTGTTCATAATCGATGCAACACAGAAGACGCTGGCTGGAAAGAAGGCGCAGAATACATACTTCTGCAGTAGCGTTAGTCGCCAGGGCAAACGATCAAAGCGCAAAGACCGACGATACAACTCAAGGAAGACTTCAGCCAAGTCGACTCACAGCTTCACGTTTGGTCTGCTGATTACGCCCAGTGGTATACGTATTCCCTTTCAGATACCTCATTACACCCCAGAGTACTGTCAGCAGCACAATCTCCAAGCGCGTACGACTGCTGAATGTGCTGCGGAGTTGGTTCGAACCCTTCCGGTACCTGAAGGCGCGAGCGTCATTGTTTTGGGCGATTCGGCCTACGAATCTAAGGTCGTCGAAGAAGCGTGCCAAGAAAGAGGGTACATATGGATCTTCGCGGCTAATGCAGAACGAGTTTACGAAGGAACCAAGGGTAACCGCCCCAAATTGCGGTCACGTTTAAAGGATTGGACGAGTTTGTCGGTCAAGCGAATTAGGTTACGAGCGAGTACGGGAAAGTATGCCTCTTACAGGCGACTTTCTAAGTATCGCATCGGGCCGAAAATGAAACATCGCGACTACTACGCGTACCAAGAAAAAGCAGAGGTACGGAACGTCGGTCCCGTACAGCTCGTTTTTTCGACAACGAATCCGAAATTGGAAAAAGCGACTCCAGACGACGTCAAAATCCTGATAACGAACGCCGTGAATATGAGCATGCCTGAGGTGATCGAGTTGTACTCCCTACGTTGGCAAATCGAACTGTTCTTCAAGGAGCTCAAGTCGACGCTGGGTTTTGCCCAATACTCATTTCATGACTTCCGTGCTGTGGAGACATGGGCTAACTTGGCGATCACCACCGTGTTGTTTCTCGAGGACATGCGAATCACTCGAATGAATGACTCGCGACTGCCCAAGGAGAAACGCCAGTGGTGGGCCATGCAAAGACTCCATGGACTCTGCTTGGCTTACCGCCAAGAAAACACAGGTGGGGAACTCAAGTACATCCATGACAGACTTAAAACTCCTGGCGGCGTCAACAAACTCAAACGCTTGATGGCCGCCGCGGTGCCAGTAGAATTCAGGATCGTCGCATGATATGACACAAAAACGCGCAACTTCAAAATCACCAGACGGTGGACGAACAATCGAATGACATAGCTTCAGTACGACCACCGCCTGGCGGCAGGTGGCTACGGATGCTGGCCATGCGCAAACGAGCCGGATTATAAATCATTCGTCAGGCAGCGCTAAATCTTGGCGACCATTTTGGCGTGGCGCTGCGTTTGCTTTCAGCGATTGATTCTACGTTTGCCACTTTGATGCCGGGTTTGTTTGTCCGCGTGCAAGTTCCCTTTCCGCGGCCGTACGATGCGCTGCTTGGGCCGCAGACAGCCTTGGCCATGAACCAGCAAGGCCGATATGTGTTGGTCGTTGATCAAGAGAACCAGGTTGCGGTGCATGTGGTCGAAGTGGGCACAGCGCATGGTGACAGAGTAGTAATCAAGTCAGGCTTAAGCGCCGACGATCGCGTAGTCATTGCTGCAGAAGGCCCGGCCGGGCAGCAGTGTCAAACCTATGGCTACTGGATCGGTAGCGACGGCCAAAGCCCAGCCGCCCGGAGCCCCTCAGCACAAATGATCTCCCGCTTCTTTATCGATCGCCCGCTCGCGGCCAACGTTATCGCTATTGTCGTGACCCGGTCTCTTATGTCGTATTTCAGTGTGTGAGCGAGAAACTGACACGCAAAAAGCCTGATGACGCGGTCCGTCGCGGCGAATCTGTGGCGGGCACGGCCTTAACGGCCCAGTGAGGTTAGTGCTTGTTGATGGAAAGCTGGCTTGCGCTGGCGGTCAACGGTAGTTAAACTGGTGCAGGATATGAGGACAGCCTCCAAGGCCAACCTTCGAGGACGGTTCCTCCGCTTGTGTGGCATATCGCCCGGCATGAACCCGTATGGATGGTCACAGCGATTCGATTCGTATCCTGTGGAAATAAGATGCATAAAAAATGGCTTTGAGTGTCGATGTGAATTTGCCGCGTCAACATAACGCGCGTTACCCTCAGCGCTGTGTACGTTGCGGTCAGGAGAACCACGGCAACACTATTCGCCTATGGACCCATACGATCGGTTGGTGGACGTTGGTGTTCTGGACGATGGGTTGGGGATTTTCAACCCGTGCACCTGCCTGCCAGGCCTGCGCATGGCGCATCAGAGCGCAGCGTATCGGTGGCTTGCTGGTGACGATCGCCATTGCAACTTTATTCATGTTTTTCGTCTGGCCCCACTTGGACGAGTTGATTCCCAAACTGATGCGCCGCTGGGTCGCCTTGGTCCTGATACTTGTCTGCATATCGCCTTACTGGCTGTGGGAAGTCTTCTGGCCGCCAGCCATCGACATCACAGCATTCAAAGACAGTGTGGACTATGAATTCAAGAGCCTGAAGTACGCTATGGACTTCGCGGAATTGAACCAGGATGCACAATGGGTCCGCATCAATAACCATTTGATGCAGTAACTTCGACAGTGTCACCAGGCAAATTCGGTAGCCAACGTCACCAGACGGTGAACGCGAATCGCAACGCTTTCCACCACCTGGCAGTTTTGATGTTGCGACCTTTTTTGTACGTCACCTCTCCAAAGCGCAGATTGGGGGAGGTGACGCGCATTGGCCGCTTTGATGTCGCGCATATTTGCATGTCACCTCTCCCGGCGGCGCCGCCGGGAGAGGTGGCATTCAAGTGCTCGACAACCTCTGGATTGATGAATTGGAGATGTTGACTGGTGATGAATTTTGGACTGACGAGTTGGTGTGTGTGCTGCGTTGTAATCAGCGTGTGCGCAGCTTGGGCTGCCGAGCCTGACAAGGAGATCCATGGGCCCTCGGTGGCTCAGTACGCTTCGATTCAAGCCGCCTTGGATGCCAATCCCGGCCATAGAATCTATGTACCTGCAGGCGACTGGCTGATAACCGACAAGCTCCGCGTGCGGACGAGCGGCTCAGGACTATTTGGTCCAGGCAGAATCATTCAGCAGAACTCCGACGTACCGATTGTCGAAATCGAAAACGCCGATGATGTGGAACTGAGTGACTTGACACTGACGCGAGCCGAAGGTCATCAAGAGACTGGCTACGAAGCAGTGCTGGCTATCAAGACGCGCGATTTGACTCTGCAGAACCTGAAGATCTTCGACAACCGCACACGCTCTGGCGCGATTGTCTTGCGCCAGTGCGAGGGAGCGAGAATCAGCCAGTGTGTTATTCGCAATTACATGCGAGTGTCGATCGATGACCGCACCAGCGATTTGAACTGGGGCTACGCATTCAATTGCACCGACGGCACAGGTATCAGCGTGGGTAGTTCCCATGGTACTTTGATCGAGCACAATAGAATCGTTGAAACCCTGCTCAGGCCAACTCCGGAAATCAAAGAGCGATATCAACTGGGCAAGTGGGTCAAACAGAATGCGACCAAAGGCAAGCTGATGGCCCAGCAGGTTTGGGATGGTGCTTACTCGGATAACTGGCAGCAAGGTTCTGCTATCGTGGTTACCTCACCAGAGGAGAGCCGCCTGACGCGCATCTTAGGGAACCATATCGAAAATGCGGCTCAAGGTATCGATCTGCATTGCGACCAGGCGATCGTCAATGGCAACGTAGTGGTCAATTCGTTTATCGGCATGAAAGCCATGCACGGCTCGCGGAACGTGATCATTGCGAACAACCAATTCGTCCAGAACACGCTCTGGGCAATTGGTCTGATGCCCGGGGTGGCCTCGCATGCCGAGAATACCGATGGTGACTCGATTATCTCGGGCAATATCATAGCGGACTTCGGCGATGGTGATGCAGCTTGGATGTGGGGCACGGAACGAGCGCCGCTGCGGTTCGATCACGGCCAAGAGCTGACCGATCCGCCGCTGAGCAACGTAGTGGTTCAAGGTAATGTCATCAGCAATCAGGGATCGCCCAAGTATCGATTTGCCGTGATCATCGAAGGTGAACCCAACGCGCCGCGTGGATTGCAGTTCAACCAGAATTTATTCCCGCCAGGCAAAGAAGCCGTCTTCAACCGCGAGTATCAGACGGCCGGTCCGTGACCACTTGGCAAGCTTCGTAGCCACCGTCGCCAGACGGTGGAGGCGAAAGTTAACGCTGTCCACCGCTCGGCAGGTTTTGATGTTGCGAATTTCTGTGTCACCTCTTCCAAGCGCAGCTTGGGGGAGGTCGAATCGAGCCCTCAAGGCGAAGATTCGGGAGGGGGAACTGCGCCAGCGATGACTCAAACTTCGCGCATTGCCCCCTCCCGCAGCGTCAGCTAAAGGCCTCGTCTGCGACCTCCTCCGTCTGCTCCGTCTGCGCCGGGAGAGGTGACATCAGGTGACATTCACAATAGACGCAACTACAAGACCTGGCAGCGGTGGCTACGAATTCTGCGGCCAGCTTGGGTTGTGAGAGCAACAACAGGTGGATTAGAATCTCGGGCCGTCGGTTTTCAAGCGTTCACAAGCATTTACACGATAGGCAACGGCCGTGGCCAAACTCTTGGTGTTGTATCATTCCAACTCGGGTAACACCCGTCGCATGGCCGAACTTGTGGCCGAAGGCGCGCAACTGCAGAGCGGTACTGAAGTGCGATTGCGCGAGATTTCGGAAGCCGACCATACCGATCTGGAATGGTGCGACGGTATCGCCCTGGGCTCGCCAACCAACTATGGAACGGTTAGCTGGCAGATGAAGAAGTGGTGGGACGAGCAGCCGATCGATAACTGGGGACAGCGCGACGGTCGCATCGGTTGTGTCTTCAGCTCTGGAGGTGCATGGGGCGGAGGACAAGAGTGGACCTGTATGGCGCTGATGAGCATCTTGATCAATTATGGTTTCTTGGTATTTGGATTGACTGATTACACGGGCGTCAAATTCTCGGCTCATTATGGTGCTGTCCTGGCCGGCCCGCCGGCCAATGATGCCCAGGAATTGGCGTGCCGACGGCTTGGCCAGCGGCTGGCCGAATGGAGTGCCAGCTTGATCGAGGGACGCAGTGACGCTCATCCTCTCAAGCAAGCCTATCCGCGGTTCGAACATCGTGCTGAGTAATCAAACGAGACTAACTCACGCCTGGGCGTTGGGGCTATTAGTCGTGTTATGCAGCGCTATCCCAGGCCTGGCACTTGAATCGGGACAGTTCAGCGTGACACCGGCAGCCGCCGGATTGCAACTGGTCCGCGTTTCGATTCCTGTTCCTCAAGCACTGGCTGACAAAGCAGCTATAGCGCTGACCAGTGGTTCGCACCGTATAACAGTGCACGACGGCCAGAGGCCACTGAAGGCCGCATTGCGGGTTATCTCGACGAAGCGACAAGCCGAACCGCCGGCCACAGTGATCCGTCGCGCGATGGTGACCTTTCCCTACACCTTCGTTGATCGCCAGCCTGTAGTTTTCAGCTTGCACAGTCTGGATGATACTCCGGATGGCGAGGTTGATTCTAAAGATGCCCAAGCGGTTGATGTTCAATTCGATGGAGAACTGGTGCGTCTGGCGTGGGCAAGCGGCGAGCAGTTGAGTTGCCGCCTCGAATGCGCGGCTCGCTCAGCCAAGGCTCAACCGCGACTGGCAACGATTGAAGACAACCCGTTCTATCGCTGGCTACGATTCGATTTTCCCGATCCTCAATGGCCGCGCATGATCGAAGTTCGCGCCGATGCGCTTGGCAGCGTGACCCTTGTGGCTCATGTGCAACGGATCGATTCGGCTGACGGCTTTGCGCCAGATCTAGGCTGGCATGTCGAAGGACAGTGGGGCGATCAGCTGTCGATCCATCATCCCTCGTCACAATTTCATTTGCGTGGACGCATCTTCGACGAAGTCAAGGACAACAAACGACAGTATCACTACCAGCGCTGCCGCGCTACTGACAAAGTGCCCATGCAGCCTTATGCATGGCAACGCGTGGAGATGGTCATCGCGCCAGCCAGGCTGGCGCAGTTACCAGCATCGCTAACGACTGCTCATCAAGTGATTTGTGCTCGCGCGGACTTGTCTGAACTCTATCCATTTATGCCGGCACGCAGTTCGCTTCCAGCCGAACTGAGCGAAATTGCCAGTTACCACACGCAAGCGATCTGCGCGTCGGCCGCTGTGGGCGATGATTTCGGCAACGTCACCAGTTATCAGCATGGCTCGTTACATGGTGGTTCCATAGGAATGAATCGCTTGAATCACAATGCGCCGATCTTTGAGGAAGCCTGGCAACTGGGTGATCGCCGCGTGCTGGAAACCGCGCTCAACTGGTGCGATAACTTTTATGATCAATCGATATGGTGGGGACCGGTGGCTTATGGCGGTACTCGATACAACAACATTATCGCGCAGAATGAATCACCGCTAACCAAAGACTACATGTGGCGTTCCAACGATGCGGTGCACTTCTGCACCAAGGGCTACGATACATTTTGGTTGGCCTGGGAAGAGACCGGCGATCCGCGGATGCTGCAGGCCTTAGAGGCTCAAGTTCAATATGCAGCGGAGCATATTCACGCCGATCGAGGCGAGTGCCGGAACATTGGTGACGTGCGCGAGTTTGTGCGTCTGTATCGGATGACCGGCGAAGACAAATACCTGAGCGAAGCTCTGCGATTATTTCGCCAGTTGAAGGACAAACTGTCACCGGGCTACTTGTTCGATCAAGGTGGCAAACCCCTGGCGCCAGATCCGCCCTTTATCGACGATGATGCGCGCGGGTTGACCGTCGGCTATGCCAAGCCCTACATCATCGGTTATGCCCTGGCCGGCTTGCCCGAGCTGCTGGGCGTCGCTCCTGAAGAGCCACAGTTGAAAGAGACGATTCGTGCAGTTGCCGACTTTTTGGCTGGCAGTGTCGATCCGGCTGGAGGCTGGCGCTATCCGCATCCGCGTTCCAGTTTGACGCTCAGCAATTTTGGACCTGAGCATGCCTGGCACTTAACGCAAGCCAGCCGCGCGCTCGGCGCCCAGCCACGCTGGCTGGATGCTATCGAGACTGTCTTGCGAGCCCGCGTGCAAGGCTGGAAGAAGACTGGCACGATCCTAGCCTCGGTCGAAGGCTGGGAGATCACTTCGGGTAAAGTGAAAACGCGGCTCGAGCTGCAAGATCTTTACGCGCATCCGGCCGAGCGTGACCCGAGTCGCGATTGGCGCGAGGGCCGAGTCAATTATGGTTCATCGCCACCTGAGGGTCTGGTCTACTTTGGCAGCGTGCTCGACCACTACTTGCAGCACCGCCCCAGCCAGAGGCTACTGCGCCCGCTACAAGACGATGAACCGCTCAAGCTGATCCTAGAAAGAAAGTAAGCGCAGGGGAGAGCGAGGTCGGTGGGGCAGAACGAAGGCTTAGTTGCACAGCGCCGCTTGGCAAGCTGGGCAAGCTCAATGGATGAAGTCTTCGTAGCCACCGCTGCCAAGTTTTGATGTTGCGCGTTTGTGACCGTCACCTCTCCCGGCGCAGCCGGGGGAGGTCGAATCGAGCCCTTAAGGCGAAGATTCGGGAGGGGGCCTTGCGCCAGGGAGGAGTCAACCATGGCGCAATACCCCCTCCCGCAGACTCGGCTAAAGGCCTCGTCTGCGACCTCCCCCAAGCTGCGCTTGGGAGAGGTGACACAAAAACGCGCAACATCAAAACTGCCAAGCAGTGGAAAGCGTTAACTTTCGCGTCCACCGTCTGGCGACGGTGGCTACGAACAGCGGCAAACGGTAGCGACGGTGGCTACGAACGGTGGCTACGAACGGTGGCTGAACGATTTGAACTGATTGTCCGATTGGCTGTTGCGGGAATCGTTCGGCTGCACTTTGTTTCATTAGGCTGCCGATGAACAGGCGCAGTTGGTCGACATCATTGATCGATAGTGGCCGACGGCGACGGTTCATCTACTGAGGGAGTGAAGCGAAGATGCTTGAATCGATGTGGGGCAATGCAGCGTGGGTCAGTATCGCTACGATCAGCTTCTTTACAGCCAAGGGACTACTCTGGCTGGCTGTGCCCGGTATGGTTTGGTACCGAGCCAAACGCCGCCGCAAATAATTCGCCGATCAGGCGAGCGACCAGGCAACATGTAGCACTGAGTGCAACGCGCGTGCAAGATGCAGCGCGTATGCGTGCCACAGGCAATTCTCAAGGCAAGGAAGGTTCGACTTCTGCGTCTTTCACTTCGCGACCATCTTCATCGATCAGCTTGCACAGAGGTCGCAGCGTCTCAAAGTCTGGGTGCAGCGGACGCGGCCGCAGATCACAACAACTGAGCAACACTTTCAAATCATCGATCGATTGAATCTTCTTCCAGTCAATAACCCAATGTGCGGACATCTGGGTGCTATCTCCGTAATAATGACTGATCCACATTCGCTCTGTCAGCAGTGATATCGGTGGTGCAAATTCGAATGTGGCCACTGGGGCACCACTATATCAATGGCTTGGATGCGCCTTCAACGCCAAATGTTCCCCGAACGTCTGGACCGTTTCCACGGCGCGATATCAGATTGCAGTAAGGGCGAGCCTTGGGTGGGCCAGGTGTCCTGCTGAGCCTTGAGCTTGGCTCACAATTCAAGCACCTTTGGACCAGTGCGTGTACAGCCAAGCCTTCACGGACGCAAGTCCGCGGAGCTCGTCCTTCAGGCCGTTCATCCCAACGAAGCGTCTGCTGGAGCTGCAGGCGGTTAAGCTCGGGTGGAACCGCGCTCTCGCGCGACTCTCTTTGACTTTAGGAAATCCGGGAGGATTCTGTTGTTTGGTGATCGAGGGCTGTGAATCTTTGACACGTTGCGCATTGAGCATAAGGGCCGACCAATCCATCAGCGAGTTTGCAGAAAGTGCGGAAAAACGGGTGTTGGTCGACTCGCCGGTCCAATGCGCCCTAATCGCGTGGCATAGTTGGGCGGGGAGTCTCTATATGGTCACGATAGTTGGCTTATTAGTGGTGGTTGGGGCAGTGCTGGGCGGCTTTACCATGGCCGGTGGGCACGTGGGAGCGCTGATTCACCCGTCAGAAATTGTCACCATCGGTGGTGCGTCTTTGGGCGCGCTGATCGTTATGTCTCCATTGCCAGTGCTCAAGAAACTGGTCGCTGGGTTGATCGGCACATTAAAGGGCGATCCCTTCGGACGGCAAACGTATGATGAGCTGTTCAAGCTCATGTATCAGCTTTTTCGCAAAGCCCGTCGCGATGGGCTGTTAGCGCTGGAACCACACGTAGCTGATCCACACGAAAGCGCGATCTTCAAGCGTTATCCCAAGATCCACCACAACCACCATGCGACGAGTTTTATCGCGGGTGCCCTGGGTCCGATGCTCGATGGTAGTGTCGATGGGGCTCAATTGGAAATGCTCTTGAATGCTGAGATCACGGCCATGGAGCACGAGCATCATGCACCGGTTGACGTGTTGCAAAAAACCGCTGACGGTCTGCCGGGCTTCGGGATCGTGGCCGCTGTGTTGGGCATTGTGGTAACGATGGGTCACATCGGTGGTCCGGTAGAAGAAATCGGTCACTCGGTGGGTGCTGCTCTGGTGGGAACGTTCTTGGGGATTCTCGCCTCGTATGGATTTATTGCTCCGCTGGTGGTCAAGCTGGACTTTGCCGGGCATTCCGAAGCGGCCTTTATGCGAGCGATCGCTTGTTCGGTGACTTGCTTTATGAACAACATGCCGCCCAAGATCGCGGTCGAAGCGGCTCGTCGCGGGCTGCCTGGTGATGTGCGTCCTTCGGCGGAAGAGCTCGAGACGATGCTTAAAGAAGTCGATTCTTACAACGATTAACGCAATCTATTTCTCGATCGCAGGGGACTAAATCCGATGGCTGGCGGCGGTGGTGCATGGAAAGTAGCGTACGCCGACTTCGTGACCGCTATGATGGCGTTCTTCATGGTGATGTGGCTGACCAGCCAGAAGCCTGAGACCAAGCAAGCGATCGAAGATTACTTCAATGATCCGTTCGCGCGATCACGGCTGAACACCAATCGTTCGCGCGACCCTTCAGTGACAGACAAACGCTCGGGCGATACCGATCCCAAAAAGAAATACCTGGGCAGTAATCCGCGCTCGATACCGCACGACGATCCCGAAGCTCCGGATCGCAAGACGCCCAAGCTGGTGGTCGTGCGCGCGCCAGAACGTACCACCGCTGGTACCATTTTGTATTTCGAAGAAGGCTCCGACGAACTGGCCGATGAAGCCGAACAGGCTTTGAAGAATCTTATTCCCAATCTCTCTGGACTGCCCCACAAGATCGATATTCGCAGTCATATTGCACCTCAATCGGGCAACGACCCCAACTCGGTCGAGCAGCTCTATACCTTGTCCTACCGTCGCGCGATGCGCGTGATGAACGAATTGGCCAAGCTGGGGATCGAAGAATCTCGCTTGCGCATCAGCCTGGCCGGTTCTCACGAACCGCTGACGCTCGAACCGAAAGAGGGTGACATGCTAAAGAACGCGCGTGTCGAAGTCTTTATGCTCAGCGAGACAGCCGAGTCGCTGCAGGGAACACCTGGCGATCGCGCCGGTAAAGTAAAACGATCTTGAGGCAGCGGTTGGTTTACGGACCTGGGACGCGCTCGCTGGCAGGAGGCTGAGGAGTGGTGCCCAACAGTTGTTGCTGAACTTCGCGCTGTTTGACCATGACTTGTCCAGTGGCTGCTCCCGAAGCGCGGCCAGCCAGGGACAACAGTGGTTTGTAATAGAAGGGCATGTAGGCCGCACCAGGAACCAGCGAGGTTGCCTGCGAAACCAGATCGGCTCCAAATGCCGAGTAGATTTGCGGCGTTAACTGCTTCTCCAGCTCCCACTCTTGCCGCACCCGAGCATAGCTGAGCACGTCATTGGCCACGCGGACATCTCTTGCCAGTGGCACAACCGGCAAATAGCAGGCGGCCAGGTAGGTGCCTGGATAGCGTTGGCTCAAGATGTTCTTGGCTTCTGCTGCTTCATAAAGCGCCATAGATGGGCGGGTCGAGTTGATCGAGAGCGTGTTGGTATACGGATTGTAGCTGTCATAGCGAAAGACTCTGCCGGGCAACCAGGCATAACCCAGATGCGCTAGGGTCCCACCGGTGTACTTCCAAACCGGATGGATGCGCTGGTTCTGTTTCAGGCGTTGCCACTGCGTGGCTGGATCGTATTGCCGAACATCGATATAGACGTCGGTCATCTCGTTGAGCACCAGGTATTCCTGAGCAGTGAAGACGGCTCGCTGTCGCAGCAACTGCGGGTCCTCGGGCGGCTTACGTTTGGGTATCCACTGCTTGATCTTGTCCAGCGGCGTGTAGACAAATTTCTCGACTCGATCGAGCTTGGGATGATCACCACCAAAAGTAAGTGGATTGGAACTGTTCAGCGGCGGCCTGGCATCAATGCGATTAGGCAAGCCGTATGTGTAGGTCGGGCTGGCGCAACCACTCAAGCATACAGCCACCAGGCTCCAGCATAGACAACTTCGCACCAGTCCGGCCTCGCTACGGATCTTGTCCAAGATCCCCCTCTGACCGCTCCACCGCCAGGCGCAGCTCGTCAACAGCCAGGTATGGCTGACGAGGCGCTTGATGGCAAGTGGGAGGCTAGTGGCTGGCATCATGGTTTGCGGTTCACCGACGTGTTGCGGACCCCGACGGGGTCAAGGAATTCGCGCAGAGACCGATCCTCTATCTATTAGTGAATTTGGGTAAAGGCGACAACACGAGTTTGTGGTTGGTTGGCAAGGCAAAGGGCCTGATTTGGAGGCCTGAACTGGCGAACATCCGCCAAAACCTATCAAGAACCTCCAGGCGATGTTGACCAAACTCTGGCTAAACGTTTTTATATGCCTGCCGTCGCAGCAAGAGCAGTGGACGGCTCTGCAAGACAATCTGTGGCGTGGCTAGACTCGTGAAGAGGCCACGATTCGTTAAGGGGCTACGTGAGGCAACCTCGGTCAGTGCTAACCGGCTCATTTCGGGCGCGGTCGGTTAGCGGGGAACGACGCGGTTGCTTTGCGGACGCCCTTTTAACGTTTCTACACGCGAACTGCGGCATCAGGGCTCGATAGATATTGGCCTGGGATTGTTTGGCTACAATAGGCGGCTTTCTGACACCTCCGACCTGCAGCCCAGAGAGCCAATCGGTATGCCGCGCATCGTTGCTATTGAGACATGCATCCCTGACACAATCATGCGCAACTTGCTGCTGGTTCGGGTCCATACCGACGACGGACAAGTCGGTTGCGGCGAGACATACTATACGCCGACGGCGATCGAAGCCCTGATCCACGACTGGATGGCCGAACGGCTGGTGGGAGCCGAAGCAACCGATATCGAATCGCATTGGCGTTTTCTGTACGAGCGCTGCACAGCGTTTGGTTATCCAGGCGCGGAACTGCGAGCACTCTCGGCCATCGACGTGGCCCTGTGGGACATCTTGGGCCAAGTTTGTGGTCAACCAATTTGGCGTCTGCTGGGTGGTGCCGCGCAGAGCCGAGTGCGAATCTACAACACATGTGGTGGGCCCGGTTATGGCACCTTAGCCCCTACGGCGCGTCCTACGCAGCATCCAGGCTGGCCCGGGTATGGAGACGAAGGTGTCTCGGGCAAGTTGCAAGATAACTGGGCGTCGTTTCATGCCGCTGGCGACCTGGCGGAGGAACTGGTCAGCGAAGGCATCATGGGTATGAAGGTGTGGCCCTTTGATCGCTTCGTTCATAAAAGTGGCGGCTTGTACCTGTCCAGCGCCGATATCGAAGCGGGCATGAAACCTCTGCGCGAGATTCGTCAGCGCGTCGGCGATGCGATCGAGATCATGATTGAAGGCCATGGTTTCTTTCAGTTGCCATCGGCGCTGCGTTTAGCCGAAGCCCTGCGCGAGATTCGTCCTTTCTGGTTAGAGGATGTCTTGCGGGTAGATAATGTAGAAACGTTGGCTGACTTTCGGCGACAAGCCAGGCTACCGATCGCTGCCACAGAAATGCTACTCGGTCGGCCCAGCTACCTGGGGCTGCTGCGAGCCGGGGCGGCCGATTATGCGATGATCGATCCGACTTGGGCTGGTGGAATCAGCGAGACCAAGCGCATCATTGACCTGGCTCAAGCTCACAATGTGCCGGCAACCATGCATGATTGCACCGGGCCGATGACCCTCTTCTCAGGGCTCCACTGCGCCGTGGCGTCGACCAATGTGGTGCTGCAAGAAACGGTCCGCGCGCATATTCGCACCTTCTACGAGCACTTGATCGACCGACAACCGATCATTGAAAATGGTTATCTCTTGCCCCCGGCCGGTCCTGGGTTGGGAACAGCGTTTTTGCCTGAACTTTTCCAGCCTGGACGATTCGCGTACCGGATAACCAGAGAAAAACAATCTTAAATTTTTGCCTCCGAGGATTGCAAATTCGCTAAGGCAGGTTGATATACTGCTCCTGAGATCCATTCCTACCCTCAGGAGTCTACGATTCATGCGTGCTGCTCGGCTGTTGGCTTGTGTGTGCTTGTCGCTTTTTCTTTCGCCGACGGTTTATGCCCAGCCGTCCGCCACGACGCAGGAGGTTCTCAAGCTTATTGCGTCTGACTCGATTGGCATGATAACCTGGCAACCCAAGTTATTCATGCAAGACCCATCGATGAAGTACATGCCTACGGAAGTATTCAGTGCTATGGGGCTGCAGTACATGGGCATCGATCCACGAGAGATCGAGCGCATCGATGTGATGATGAGCATGCCGGGCCCCGCGGGCTTGCAAGCAGGTGGCGTGATAACGCTCAGTCAGGACCTGCCTGGGGCCGTGCTGGAGAAGTTCGAACGCCTCGATAAGAACGTGGCCAAGGCGGACAATGTTTTCAAGGTTACGCCTGACGGTAGCATCTATCTGCACCCCAAGAGTCCGCGCCAAGTTCTGGTTGGTACATCGAACTGGGTCGTTCGCGCGGCGCGTTCCAAAGGCGCCGATGGAGAGCTGCGTAAATTGGTTGCCGGGCTAGGCGAGCCGAGCGTGGTCTCGGTGGTGATTGCTCTCAAGCCGCTGCGAGATCTCATGGTTACCGCTGCCGATGCACGAGAACTGCAAATGATTCCCGGTCTGGCAGAGGATGTCAAAATCCTGGCCAGCAAAGTGGACATGTTGGCCATGCGAGTCCAAATGGGCGATCAACCGGTGACGGCCATCTTGTTGGAAGCAGCTTCACCCAACGATGCCACCGAAGTCAAAGATGCAGTTGCTCGCCTGGTTAAACTCGGCAAACAGCAGATGCAAGCTATGGTCGATCTCCAAGCGGCCAATTCCGAAGAAGCCACGCCCAAAGCCATGGCTCAATACATGCGCCGCATCGCTCCTGAGATCGAGCAGTTTGCTACCTTTACTGTCAATGGCAATCGACTGTTGTTGAAATGGAACTTGACTCAGATGACTGCTGCTCAAGGTGGTATCGTTGTTGGGTTACTGTTGCCAGCCGTACAAGCCGCTCGCACTGCCGCGCGACGAATGCAGAGCATCAACAATCAGAAGCAAATTCTACTAGCTTGCCATAACTTCGAGTCAGCCTACAAAAGATGGCCCAGCGACGTCGAGCCAAACAAGCGACTGGATGATGATGCCCCAGTCAGACTTAGCTGGCGAGTGCGCATCCTGCCCTTTATTGAGCAAGCCCAACTGTATAGCAAGTTTCACTTGGATGAACCTTGGGATAGTCCGCATAACATCAAGCTATTGGAAGAGATGCCAGAAATCTTCAAACATCCTGAAGCAAAAACCAAGAACGGTTACACGGTTTACCAGATGCCTACTGGCGAAGGTATGGCGCTGGAACCTGGGGAGAGCATCGGCTTTCGCGAGTTCACCGATGGCACTTCCAATACGATTGCCCTGGTGGAAAGCACAGACCAGGCCGCCACTCCCTGGACCAAACCGGGCGACTTTGACCCACTGGAGCATCCTGAATTTTTGCGAGTGCAAAATGGTCGTATAACCATTGGGTTGATGGACGGTTCAATCCAACAACTACTGGAACAGAGAGCCAAGGGTGCCTGGGAGGCACTGTTAACGCGCAGTGGAGGCGAGATAATTGATTGGCAAGCCATCAGTTCTGATTAAGAGAATTTGTGTTCTACGCGCGTGACTGGTTTGTGACTGCGTTTTGTTCCCCTCCAAGTAAGCAGGTTTAGCAATGTTGTCGGCAGCCCGTGGTGGTATTCTCGTTTTACTGTTCCTGGCCGTTGGATCTCTGGTTCGCGCTCAAGCGCCAGCCAATCAGTCTGTTTCACCTTCGCCTGCCGAAGCGCTCGGCGGTCTAACGATCAACGTCCAGCAGTTGCGACATGAGCCAGCGCTGAAGCTGTTTCCTTGGGAAGTCGTGGATGCAGCCGGTCTGGATTCGATGGGTTTCTCATTTGCGATAGTGGAAAAGGTCGATGTTTTCATGTTGCCTCCGCCGCGCGAAACATTCGCGGCTGTATTGCATCTGTCCGAAGCCTCCAGTGCTGAGAAACTCAAGAGCGACTTATTGGACATGGAGAATGCGCAAGAGATCGCTGGCAAGAAGGTCTACCCTTTTCAATCCGACAGTCAGATTGCGTTGACGTTCGTCAGTCCCAAGCAGATTGTGGTGGGCAATCCTGAAGCGGTCACGGCTACATTGACGGCCAAGCCGGGTAGTGGACCGGTCAGCCAGCAATTGGCCCGGCTGGGCGGGTCAGGCCACCTGGTCGCAGCCGTGATTCCCAAGACGATAGAACAGCGAGTCACTCAAGAGCTGAACTTTCTGCCACCAGAGATGCGTGAAGATGTGAAAGTCCTCTTCCAGAAGATCACCCTGATTGCCGCGCGCAGCCAGGTGGATATGAATGTCAATATTCCGTTGGTGATCGAAACCGCTAACGAAAGCGATGCCCAAGCCGTCGAGGCTAGTTGGAATCGGCTGACAAATGTACTGCTCAGTCAAGTTGACCAAATGGCCGGGATGTACCAGCAGGATGGCCAGGAAGACCCAATCAAATTGGCTCAAGCCAAATACGTCCAGCGGATGCGAGCCGATGGGCAGAAGATGCTCACGCCAACTCGCAAGGGCAGTCGATTGATGCTGGTCGTAAACAATGACACGGTAAACATGGTGCGTGGGCTGAGCACGTTTCAAGCCTTAGACCAAGCGCTTGGCAATCTGCAACTTTCCGGAATCGGCGCCCCGCGGGATAGTGCACCTGTCGAAAGCCTGAAACAAATTGGACTGGCGTTCCACAACTATGAGTCAGCTTACAAGAGATTCCCGTCTGCTGGTGACACCGATCCGCAGAACCGCAAGCAATTGAGTTGGCGCGTCATGATCCTGCCCTTTATAGAACAGAACGCGTTATACAACCAGTTCAAGCTGGATGAGCCTTGGGACAGCGAGCACAACATTAAGTTGCTGGAGATAATGCCGTCCATATACATTCACCCCAACGCCCAGTTGAAGCCGGGCTATACGGTTTTCCAGATGCCCACCGGTACGGACTTGTTTGGCGAGGTCGGCAAACCAACGAAGCTTGCATCCATTACCGACGGAACCAGCACCACCATTATGATTGCCATGTCGACCGATGAAGCCGCAGTGCCCTGGACCAAGCCTGAGGATTTTAATCCGCTGGAGAACTTGAAAGTGTTGCGGGTGGATGGCAAACGCTACATGTTCGGCCTGGCCGATGGCTCGGTAGTCACCTACCCCGAAACATTACCAGCCGAGGGCCTGGAAGCCTTGTTAACCCGCAACCGCGGCGAAATCGCTCCCCAACCGACTGGCCGCTAAGCCGACGCGCAGCGTAGCCCGACGCGCAGTGTGGCCCGACGCGCAGTGTGGCCCGACGCGCAGTGTGGCCCGACGCGCAGTGTCGGAAAATGTATCTCCGACGCGCCGCGTCGGAACCTCCCCAACGCCCCCATAATCCAACGCCCTCGCGTCGCCCCATATCCGTCGTCCCCTACCCGACCAGCATGTACACACCCAGCAGTTTCCGGATCGAGGACCCTCAGGTACTGCGAGCCTTCGTGCTGGAGCACAGCTTTGCAACGCTGGTCACGCATGATGGGCAAGTGCCGCACGCGACGCACTTGCCGATGATGTTATGTGGCCCGACTGGTCCGGGTGGCAGTCTGGTCTTTCACATGGCGCGGGCCAATCCGCAGTGGCATCACTTTAGCGAACGGTCCGAATCGCTAGCCATCTTCACCGGTCCGCATGCTTATGTATCGCCCAGTTGGTATCAATCCAGTCCAAACGTTCCCACCTGGAACTATACGGCGGTGCATATCTACGGACATGGTCGCATTGTTGAAGATCAAGAACGCTTTGCGAGCATGTTAGAAGAACTGGTGGAGTTCTACGAAGCGGGTCGCCCCGAGCGTTGGCAATACGACCTGCCGATTGCTTACCGCGATCAGTTAATGAAAGCCATCGTCGGTGTAGAGCTGCAGATCACCCGGGTGGAAGGCAAGTTCAAGCTGAGCCAGAATCGGCCCGAGGAGCAAGCCAACGTCCGCCAGGCTCTGCAACAATCCCACCCCGACGTAGCCAACCTAATGTAGCCCGACGCGATTGTGGCCCGACGCGCCGCGTCGGAAAAAGTATCCCCGACGCGCCGCGTCGGCCCCCCAATCCCCCCGCCACTCACCCGCCTGCTCAAACCAAGCCGCCAGCCGCATTCGTAGCCAGCGCTGCCAAATTTTGATGTTGCACGTTGCTTGCGTGTCACCTCTCCCGAGCGCAGGAGACTGCTGATTTAATCAATGCTTCTACAATGCGTGGTGTAGATTTTGACTATGCTTGCGCAATGTGTCGTGCAAGCAAAGGATTAAATCAGCAGTCTCCGCAGCCTGGGGGAGGTCGAATCGAGCCCTTAAGGCGAAGATTCGGGAGGGGGCATTGCGCCAGGGAGGAGTCAACCATGGCGCATGGCCCCCTCCCGCAGTCTCGGCTAAAGGCCTCGTCTGCGACCTCCCCCAGCTGCGCCGGGAGAGGTGACATTTACAAAGCTCGCAACATCAAAACTGCCAAGCAGTGGAAAGCGTTAACGAGCGCATCGACCGTCTGGCGACGGTGAACCAAGTTCGCTCTACTCTCTGCCAGCTGCCCAAGAAATGCCCTGCACCAGCGCTTTGCGAAAGTTCTTATCGGCAAACGTATCGTTGCTATGGCCGTAGGTCGTACCGAAGACGCGAGCTTTACCGTACTGGTTGGTCCAGAGAACTGGATGCGAGCTGCCATCTTTCTCGCTGTTGGAAGTTGCCAAGACGGTTGTTTTGGGCCAGACAGTTTCGATGATGTAGAGTTCGTCCTTCGGAGTTACCCAATCGGTCTTCAGTCCGCGTGTGATTGGATGGTTGGGCTCGACGATCTTCACTGGATAGTTGGATTGGTGATCATGTCGGCGGCTAGTCACGCCCAGGAACTGTCGCCAATCATCGATGTCGCTAGCGCGGTAGGTATGCATCGCGCAGTGGATGACGACTGCGTTGGCGCCGTCGTAGTGAGCTTTGGTTATCTTGCGGATGTATTCGGGACTGATGGTGTCGGCAAAGCATTCGTTGTGGACCACCACGTCGTAGCCCTTGGCCCAATCGGGGTTGTTGTATAGATCGATCTCCGCTTTGGTACCTTTACCGCCTTCGTTGATCACGGTCCACTTGGCCGGCACGTGGTTTTCTTCAAAGGCTTCGCGGAGCGACTTGGTTTGAAACTCGTAATCGTGGCAACACCCGCCAGTGATCAGCAAGATGTTTACTGGCTCGGCCGCCAGCAGACTGCCCGACAGCAACCAAAGCAACAAAATCAATGAGCGCATAGTTAAAACCCTATCCCAATCGAATTTCCCGTTCCGTTTCCTACTTCAAACAATCCGCCATTTTGTTTAATACTTCTGGCGAAGGCAAATTCTTGCGTTTGTTTGCCAAAAACACAAAGTTGTCGGCGAGGACTTCGTCGGGGTGAATGATATAGCCGGTGTTGGTGCCGATCTGGGCCAGGTAGCCTTCAGCAGTTTGCGGATCCAGCAAAATCGGCTGGCCATTTTTCAGTTGCGGGCGCGTCGCTGGCTCGGCCTGAGGCGACTCGATAGCGATGAGCTTAAAAGTCATGTACTGAAAAAACTTGCCACCCTTGGCTGGGTTATAGGGGGAGGTGGAGTACAGGATTGGCATGGCCCAAATTTCGTTGCCTTGATGTTTGATTTGAATGCAGTGATCATTCAGCGGACCATCGGGATTGGTCAGCTTCAGATCTTTCATCGATTCGGGCAGCTCCAATTGGCCGCATTTGCGAAAGCCAATGGCGGCATACAGTTTCTCGCGCAGGGCCTGATCATGCCTTGAGAGTACGTGGAACAGTTCGTGGAGTAGCAATGATTCTTGACTAGTGCCAGCCTCGCCCACTTTGCGTTGTGGCAAGATAATTGCGGGGCCGCGCGTGTAGGCGGCGCCGCCTTCTTCCAACCCGGTTGTCTTGATCAACAGCACTGGCTTGGGCAAGTTCAGTTTAAAGGCCTGGAGTTTTTGGTCAGCCGATTGAATATCGGCCGTGAGCGCCTGTTTCTCTTGGTCGCTCCACGCCAGCGCTTGCTGACCAGCGAACTTGAGATACTCCGCCTGGCTGACCGGCTGGCCGGAGCCCAGGCGTGCCTGGCGATCGAAGGGACTGAGTTGCTCCACAAAGAGATCGGGCGTTTCCAGAATGCGGGTCGCTTCCTCTTGCGTAGCAAACACAACATTCGAACCAGCTAACGGAACCTGGGCAGCTAGCCACGAGCATGAGCCGATAGCCAGCCAGACAACAGCGGTGAACCAGGTAGTACTGCGACAGATGATAGACTCTCCTCTACAATAGTGCGGTTAGTGGTCAGCTGGACAGCGCCACATGGTAAGCTGCGTAGCCACCATCGCCAGACGGTGGACGCGAAAGTTAACGCTTTCCACCGCTTGGCAGCGGTGGCTACAAAGACTTCATCCAGTGAGCTTGCCCAGCTTGCCAACTGGCGCTGTCCAATCAGGCATCAGCCTGAATTTGCACCAGTCGCTTGGGGACTTCGCCGGGCTTGCGCCGCAGTTGTCCGCAAGCGGCCTGAATGCGATCCCCTTTGCGTTCGCGGAATTGAACATTGATACCTGCATCGACCAGGATTTTACGAAACTGAGCCCGCGCCAACGACGAGGGCGTTTCGTATGGCAAGCCAGCCACAGGGTTGTAGGGAATGACGTTCAGCATGCTGGTGCGTCCTCGCAACAGATCAGCCAATTGCTCGGCGCACTCGGGCGTATCGTTGATGCCGCTCAGGAGCACATACTCGAAAGTCAACCGCCGACTGGTCGCTTGGAAGTAACGTTCGGCGGCCTGCATGATGTCGTCGATACCAATGTTCTTGTTCACTGGCACCAGTCTATCGCGCAAACGATCATTGGGAGCATGCAAGCTGATAGCCAAATGGAATGGCGTCGCATGAGCGGCCAGTTTGTCGATCGAGGCAGGCAGTCCAACGGTGCTGATCGTAATGCGCCGCGGACTGATGCCCAAGCCACTGGGTGCCTTGGCAATCTCAAGCGCTGCCAGCACATTGTCCAGGTTGGCCAGCGGCTCTCCCATACCCATCATCACGATATGGCTGAGCCGTTCCGTGGCGGGCAAGAGTCGCTGCAGTTTCAACATCTGTTCCAGGATCTCACCCCGCGTCAAGCTCCGCTCGACGCCATCCAAGCCACTAGCGCAGAACACGCAGCCCATGGCGCAACCTACCTGGCTGCTGACACAGATGCTCCGGCGTACTCCGTCGCGGAGTAATACGCACTCCACTCGCCCTCCATCGGCTAGTTGGATCAGCAGTTTTTCGGTGCCATCGTCGGCGGTTTGATGAGCGACAACCGTCGAGGTCCAAAAGCTGAAGGCCTCGGTCAGTTGCTGCCGCAGGTTTTTCGGCAAGTCGCTCATCTGTTCAAACGACTCGGCCCGCCGCTGGTAGATCCAGCCAATGATCTGCTGCAGCCGGAAAGCTGGCTGACCAGCCTCCTGGAGCCAGTGGCCGAGTTGGTCTTCGGTGAAGTCAAGGATATGCGGCAAAGCCACGGCAATCGACATGAAGTTGTATGGGGAAAGTGGGATAAAGTGAGTGAAAACTTTATTATAGCTGGATTGTAGAGCGTCTGCCCTCTGACGCCAGAACCCGCTAACCTAGTTACGTCAAACCCGCTAAGCTCCGCATGCCCAGCGAATCTCGGTGGGTCCTGCGTCAAGAATCTTTGCTGGCGATTGCGGTTTGCGAGCAAAGAGACCTGACCCATCGATTGGCAGCGGCTAGAATGACGGCTTTCGTCGCCATACACCGATGGAAGAGTTAGCGCATGTCGACCAGCCCGGCCGAGAATTCTGCTCCTACCTATCCTTTCTTTTCGCAATTGGCTCGAATGATCAACTCGGGCCAGGCCCGATCGATCATTATCTCGGGGAACGTCAACGATCTTTACTTTGACGGCGAAAAGTATGTACCGATCGTCTCGTTCCTGTTGAGCAAAACAAAGGTTCCCGGCATTCTGCATGTGGTCTACGAACTGAACGGCCCGGTGCGGTTGAGCGATGACGACCGAGCCAAATTGCGCGAGGCTTGGGCGGCTTGGAAGACCGGTGTCGATGCTACCTCGTTAGCGATCAAGGACTTGACCAACGAAAGTTCCAAGATCGAGCTGCGTCGACGTGAGTTCGATCAATATCTGCGGGATGCCATCGGTAATGCCACCGCAGCGCTCGAGTTCTTGAGGCAGTTGACGATCTGCTCGCGGCAAGTACTCAAGCAGAACCTGTTGATCTTCATCGAAGCGGCGGACATGTTGCTGCCAGCCGGTGATGGTGACGTGGCCAAGATGAACGATATGCTCGTTCGCCGCGTGGCCATCGTCACCGATTGGTTCAGCGATCCCGAATTCTTTTCAGGCCGCGATACAGTTTGCCTGCTGGGTGAATCGCGGAGCTTGATTCATCCGCGCGTCAGTCGGCTGCCGCAGGTGCTGTCGGTCGATGTGCCGGCTCCCGATATGCAGGCGCGGGCTCACTTTGCCCTTTGGCAACTGCGGCAACCCTCGACGGCTACGATTCCCGTGCCTGAGTTGCCCGCCCCGACCAATGCTCCGGCGGAAGCCGGCAGCGGAACGAACTGGCTGGCCGAAGGTACTGCGGGGTTGAGCATTCATGCACTGCGGCAATTGTTATTGGCGGCCGCCTATAATCAGCGACCGGTCTCTCGCCCCGATGTGGTCTTGCAAGTCGAGCAATTCATTCAGGCTCAACTGGGTGATGACGTCGTCGAATTCAAGAAGCCGGTTCACTCGCTAAAGGACGTTATTGGGTTTTCCAAGTTGAAGCAATTCCTGACCGACTACATGATGCCGCGTTTGCGTTTGCCAGATGATCGCGCGCTACCCGGCGCAGCCATCGCCGGGCCAATCGGTGGTGGCAAGACGTTTATATTCGAAGCCGTGGCCGCGGAACTGGATATGCCTGTGCTGGTCTTGAAGAACATTCGCAGCCAATGGTTTGGCCAGACCGACGTTATCTTTGAACGTCTGCGACGCGTCTTGGAAGCGCTCGAAAAGGTAGTCATCTTTGTCGACGAGGCTGATACACAGTTCGGTGGAGTCGGTGAGGGAGCCCATGAGACCGAGCGTCGCTTGACCGGCAAGATCCAGGGCATGATGAGCGATCCAAAACTCCGAGGCCGGGTGATCTGGTTGCTGATGACCGCTCGAATTCACCTGCTTTCGCCCGATATTCGCCGGCCGGGGCGCGTGGGTGATCTGATCATCCCGGTCCTGGATCCCACCGACCAAGATCGCATCGACTTCATCCACTGGATGCTCAAACCGGCCGGCAGCATCGGTACCAACCTGGTCGATTGGCTGGACAAAGAGGGCTTGCCGCCAGGATTTTCGGCCGCCGGTTTTTCTGCGCTTCGCAGTCAGATCAAAGCTCTGCCGCCCAAAAGCGAAGAAGAGCTGAAAGCCGTGGTTCGCGACTTTATCCAGCCTGCCATCGAACAAACCAGGCGATATCAGACTCTGCAAGCCTTGGTCAACTGCACACGCCGTAGTTTATTGCCCGATCCGAACGTAAGTGATCAACAGCGCGCCCAGTGGGAACAAGAAATTAGCCGTTTAGAACAGATGGGAATTCGCTAAGCCTTCGACCGCCTTATGACTAAACTGCACATCGATATCCCTGACCAATTTCCCAAGCCCAACGAACTTGGAATGAGGCAGCGTCGGTGAACGAAAATCCGGAAAATGACATTTAGGGACATGCATCCATGCGTACAGTATTGACGTTGCTGGTGGCCTTTGCCGTGTTTTCGGTTGCCCAAGCGCAGCAGAGTTTTCAAGAACTTGTTGGCAACACAGCCATTGGCCCGGTAGAGAAGACCAAATCGTTGAGCGTCCCGTTCATAACTTGGGGCGGCGACGTGGCCACCTTTTTAGCCAACGGAGACCTGCGCACACAGCCCGGTTCGGAGTACCAGAAACTGGGACTGGACCTGGCCTTAACGCCAGGCGACGACTTCGTGGGACAGGTCAAGAATTACTTGTCCGGCAAGACACCGTTCCTGCGGGGTACCGTCCACATGCTGGGCCAGGCCAGCGAGGTGTTGAGTTCCGACCCGCGCACCAAGCCAGTGATCGTACTGCAGCTTTCCTGGAGCGGCGGTGACCACGTGGTGGCGCGCGAAGGCATCAAGTCCTTGAACAACCTGAAGGGCAAGAAAGTGGCTTGCCAACAAGGCGGCCCTCACGTCGGTCTGCTGTATGATTCGCTCTCAGCCGCCCAGTTGACCAAGAACGATGTCACGATTGTCTGGACCAAGGATCTGACTGGCCCCGAAGGTGCGGCCGAACTGTTCCGCAAAGATCCATCGATCGATGCCTGTTGTGTCATCACACCCGACATGCTCGGTTTGACAGGTGGCTTTGACTCTTCCGGCAGTGGAGCCGAGGGCACGGTAAAGGGTGCGCGCGTAGTCAACAGCACGCAGCAGATGAGCCGCTCGATCGCCGACGTCTATGCGGTGCGGCACGACTGGTACCAGGCCAACAAAGATGTGGTCAAAAAGTTTGTGGCTGGCTATCTCAATGCAACCAGTAAAACGGTGGCCATGCGTAAGAGTTTTGAAGACACGAAAAAACTTAGCACCGAGTATCGCAGCCTGTTAGCGCTCAGCCAAAAGATCTTTGGCCCTAGTGTTCTGCCCACGTTGGAAGTCGATGCGCATGGCCTCTTGCTGGATTGCAATTTTGTGGGTTTACCTGGGCAAATTGCGTTCTTTGAGCAAAGTGGCAACCTCAGCGGTTACGAAGCCAAGATGAAAGAAGCTCTCGACCTGGCAACCAGTTGGGGATATGCCAAGACGCGGTTAGGTTTTGAACCGAGTGGATTGGATTACCACGAGATTGCCAAACTGGCCAGCTTGCCCTACGAAGCCCCCAAAGCCAGTGAACGATTCTCGGAGGCTGAAGCCACGGAAGTGTTCTTCGGAGCCAACTTGGATGCCAACACCATTGTCAGCTTTACGATCAACTTCGAGCCTAACGAACAAGAGTTCTCGGCCGATCGATATGGCGCGGAGTTCAATCGCGCTCTGAAAGCGGCTTCGACCTTCGGCAATGCGCGCGTGGTCGTGCGTGGGCACTCCGATCCCACCAAGACGCTCAAGGACTTTATCACCGCGGGAATGCAACGCGGCTTGATCAAGCAGACGGGCACAGCCGGCAATTACCGCTACTTCTACAAAGAGCAGCCCTTGGATCTGGGCAACATCAAGGAGATCATGAAACTGATTGAATCGGGGGCCGTGGGTGGTGGTAAAGATGATCCCACGGTCACGATGCAAGCCGCGCTGGCACTATCGAAGGCTCGGGCCGACAAAGTGAAAGCTTCCCTGTTGGCATTCGCCAAGCAACAGGGGGTCACGGTCGACCTGTCGCAGATCACGCCGGTCGGTGCTGGCATATCAGAACCAGTGATTGCCAAACCACGATCGATGGAGGAAGCCCGAGAAAACATGCGAGTCGAATTCCGTATTGTCAAAGTCGACGCTGAATCGATCACGCCGACCGACTTCAATTTCTAAGCTGTCTTCTTAATGCCTGGCTTGATTCCATCTATGCAACTCATGAACACCCTGTGGGCCGACGTACCGCGTAGAACGTGCCAAGCGATTCTCGCTTGCGTGCTGATGCTCTGCTGCGTACCAGCCAATGCTGGACAAGTCGTGGTGGTCGTGTTGGACGATTCGGGCTCGATGGATCAATCGATGGGCTCGCGCGTCAAGCGCATGGCGGCTGCCAAACAGTCGCTGGAGAGCGTACTCCGCAATCTGCCATTTGATACACGCGTCGGGATTCTGACGCTAAACTCGACAGTCAAGGGTTCGCACTGGCTGCTACCGGTCGGTTCACCCGATCCCAATCGTTGGAGTTCGTTGCTGAAACAGATTCGCGCCAAGGGCGGTACGCCGCTGGGCCAAATGATGAAAGAAGGCGCGGACGAACTGTTGAAGATGCGTGCCCAGGAGCCTTTTGAAACTTATCGCTTGCTGGTGGTAACCGACGGCGAAGCGACGGACGGCCCGTTCCTGGCCGCCATTCTGCCCGACTTGATTTCGCGCGGTATCACGCTGGACGTTATCGGCGTGGCTATGAAGCAACAGCATTCGCTGGCCAACATCGCGCATACGTACCGCGCTGCTGGGGATGCAGAGAGCCTGACCAATGCCCTCAGTGAAGTCTTTGCCGAAACCGGCAGCGATGATCAAGCGGCCCAAGCCGATTTCGACTTGATCAGCGGCATGCCCGATGACGTTGCGTCGGAGATTGTGAAAAGTCTGTCAACGCCGCGCAACGACCCGATAACACAGGTCAGCCTCACGCCTGGGGCTGGCGACCCTGTGGCCGCCAGTGGCGCGGGCCCCCCCTTTTCTCCATCCCAGCCTGCCAATCAAAATCCATCCAGCACGCGTGTTGGCTCGGCAATCAGCGCGATCTTAAGTACGATATGCTGCTTCGGAAGCTTTTGTTTTGTGACCATGGTTGTGGTGGCGATCATCCTCAACGCCGTCAAGAATCATACGCAGAGCTGATTGGACAGCGCCACTTGGTGAGCTGGTTAGTCACCGCCTGCTAGTCGGTGGACGCGAAAGTAAACGTTTTCCACCGCTAGGCAGTTTTGAAGATGCGCGTTTTGTAAATGTCACCTCTCCCGGCGCAGCTGGGGGAGGTCGCAGACGAGGCCTTTAGCCGAGACTGCGGGAGGGGGCCATGCGCCAAGGTTGACTCATCCCTGGCGCAGTGCCCCCTCCCGAATCTTCGCCTTAAGGGCTCGATTCGACCTCCCCCAAGCTGCGCCCCGGGAGAGGTGACTCAAAAACACGCAACATCAAAACTAGGCAGCGGTGGCTACGAAGACTGCATCCAGTGGCGCTGTCCAACTAAGATTTCCGGCCATCCACTACATGAATGCCGCGCGGCGCGGCGACCAATGGACCAACAGGTTTGACCTATAGGTTTTATCGCTGTGAGCAAAGCCAAAATCGTTCTCGCAAGTCTGGTCTGGCTGGTCATCCTGTCGATTGCAGTCTTGCTGTATCGACTCTGGTGGAAACCATCGGAAGAGGCCAAACAGGCTCGGCGCGAGCAAGAGATTGTAGAGGCGACCAGTTCGTCAACCTCTTATCAACACACGGTCAAGTTGGGGCTGGATGGTTTTTCCGGTTACGCCCTGTTGCGTAGCGGCGCGCTAGCCAACCACTTGAAGGCCAAGGGCATCAAACTGGAAGTTGTGGATGATGGCGCCGACTACAATCAGCGCCTAAGCGCGCTGGCCGATGGCAGTTTGCAGATGGCCGCTTTCCCGATCGATGCGCTGCTGACCGCCACTGCCTCGCGGAAGTCGATGCCTGCGACCATCGTAGCGCTGATCGACGAGACGCGCGGCGCCGATGCCATCCTGGCCTATCGCGACCGCTTTCCCAACATCGATTCGCTCAACCAGCCCGATACGCGTTTCGTCCTGGTCGGTGGCTCGCCCAGTGAGACGCTCTTTCGAGTCTTGCTGTATGACTTCAAACTCGATCGCGTCAGTCCGCAATCCATCGTATCGGTCAAGAGTGGCGAGGAGGTTCTCAGTCGCTACAAAGCTGCCCAGCCGGGTGGCAACGAAGTCTTTGTTACTTGGGAACCGTATGTCAGCCAACTCAAGTCCAACGATGGTATCAGCGTCCTGTTGGATACTTCGCGTCAAAGTGGCTACATCGTCGATAGCCTGGTGGTCAGCCGCGACTTCTTGATCAAGAACCAGGCAGTCGTACGACAAGTGCTCGAGGCCTACTTCACGGTGTTGTACGAAACCAACGATCAAAATAGCTGGACGGCAACAATCGAAGCGGATGCCAAGGCCAGCGGTGCACCGCTGACCAGCACTCAAATTGCCGAGCTGGTCAAAGGCATTCAGTGGAAGAATACGCAAGAGAACCTGGCTCACTTTGGCCTGGTGCCATCGGCGGTTCCGAGCGTCGAAGACATGATCGATCGCATCAAGCGTGTCTTGGTGGCTACCAAGGCTTTTCCACCGGATGCTCAGACAATCGATGCGACCAAGCT
The DNA here is from genome assembly GCA_037367405.1 of Ottelia alismoides. Classification (NCBI taxonomy): domain Eukaryota; kingdom Viridiplantae; phylum Streptophyta; class Magnoliopsida; order Alismatales; family Hydrocharitaceae; genus Ottelia; species Ottelia alismoides. The sequence goes on along the minus strand of JAZKJV010011400.1, from coordinate 7,139,895 downwards.
CTTCACCGAACGAGTTCTGCGCGAACTGAATGATGGCGGCTTCCGACCGGGGGTTACGGCCGAAAAGATTCGTTCAGGCGACCAGTTACCAGCCCTCAGCGACCAACAGTGGAAGACGTTGTCGCCGGTAGGAACTGTCTCGTCGCCGCCGTTGATCTTTGCGCGTGGACGAGCCATGCTGACAGAGTCGAGCCAGGTAGTGCTGGACGAACTGGTCGATAAACTGAACAGTTGGCCGAACTATTATGTTCGCGTCGTCGGTAATTCTGGTTCAGTGGGCGATCAAGAGGCCAACCGTAAACTGGCTAGCGAGCGAGCCGCCGCCGCGGTGGAATACCTGGTCGCCAAAGGCGTCCCACCACAAAGAATCAAGGCTCAAACTGGCGACAGTACCGGGGAAATGTCTGTCACTTTCGTATTCGGACAGATACCATATTGAGCAACCCAGCCCACCGCCCAGAGTGGTCACTGAATCTGCGGCTACTTGGTGTGCGGTTACTCGGTGTGCGGTTACTTGGTGTGCGGTCATGACATCAGCGGTCGGGATATTTTCGGCTTGGGGTCACAGTTGGGAGCGACATGGACCCAGTTAAGAAAAAAGTCATCTCAGAACTCTTCTTCGCCCCCAGCGTGGTGCTGCCGATTGTGGCCGGGATCAGTGCCGGACTGCTCTCTTGGGCCGGAGGCGGAGTCAACTATCTGAGCGCCGCGGCTGTGGCTGGCATTCTAGGCGGTTTGGGATGGATGGCCACACGCATGATCTTCAAGGTTGAGCAGATCACCGAGGAGGCGATGAAGCTGCATCTGTCTCAGAAGGCGCGGGCCACGGAAGCGGAACTGGATCAGCTGCATGGCCAATTGATGGCCGATGGCGACCCCCGCACACAAGATTACCTGACTCTGCTAAGATCTTTGCGCGAAGAGTTTGCGGAAATCAGCAGCCAACCGGGCGTTCGTGGACGCGCTCAGCAACTGGGCGATCGGGTGAGCGAAGTGTTCGAAGGCTGTGTAGATCAGCTTCGCGAGTCACTCAGACTGCGCAGCCTGGCTGTCAAGTTGAGCGGGATGACTCGACGCAAGATCGAAGCTGAACGAGAACAGTTGGTGCAAGAAGTGGCCACGGCCATCGATCATTTGCGACAAACTGTGCGTCAGTTCAACGACCTGATCAAGCAAGACATTCGCGCAGACTTGGGGAGTTTACGAAACGAACTGGACACGACTTTGCGCGTCGCCAAACTGACCGAACAGCGGCTGCGCGAACTGGAGTCAGACCCGTCGCTCCAGCGAGAACAACCAACTCGCGAATAATTATTCGAGCCCAGATCGAGCGTAGCGCCTAACTCGACAGGCATTTGGGCCACAAGAACAACACGTCAGTAGAAGCAGAGGAGCCACAACATGTTCAAAGCCGTTGGCAAATACTTTCGAGCCGTCTGGTACTTGATGACCTTTCGCGTCGACAAGGCCAGCGAAACCTTGCGCATGAATCCCGGTGTTATTTCTGCTAATTACGACCGCATCATCGAAGAGAAGCGCAACCGCCTGAACCAATATAAAGACGCTGTCAGCGCCATGATCGCGCAGGAAGAGACCAAGAAGGAAAAACTGCGCCAGGTCACCGAAGAGATCGACAAACTGGAAAAGCTGCGAGCCGGCGCGGCCGCCAAAGCCAAGAAACTGGTCGACCAGTACAACGGCGATAGCGAAGCCGTCAAGCGCGACCCTGAGTATCTCAAATGCCAGGCAGCCTTCAAGGATTTCTCGAGCACTCTGGCTGAAAAGCAGCAGCGCGCCACCGAGATCGATGAAGATCTCAAGCAACTGGTGGCCAACGTCAGCGGCCACAAGACTCAGATCCAATCGCTGATGCGCGACCTGGACAAACTGAAGGAAGAAAAGCACGACGCAGTGGCCGACATCCTGTCTGCATCGGAAGAAAAGCAGATTGCCGACATGATGACCGGGCTGTCCAACGACCGCACCAGCGAAGAATTGCGGGAACTGCGCGAATTGCGTCAGAAGTCTTCGGCCAATGCTCGCGTCAGTCGCGAACTGGCTGGCATGGACACCAAACGCGCCGAAGCTGAGTTCATGGAATACGCGCAGGCCAGCGAAGCCGATGACGAGTTCGATGCCCTAATCGGCCTGGCCAAGAAAGAAACGGCGCAGCCAGCTCAACAAGAGACTAAGATCCCCGAAGCCTAATTGTACAGCGCCACTTTGGTAAGCTGCGTAGCCACCGCCTGCTAGACGGTGGACGCGAAAGTTAACGCTTTCCACCGCTTGGCAGCGGTGGCTACGAAGACTTCACCCAGTGGGCTTGCCAAATGGCCCTGTCCAACTAACGAGCGTCTCCCGAGCGATCTGGGAAACGCACAAGCCACTGAACAATCCTTTGGAGTTACCTGCCATGAAGAATGCGACTGCAGTTCTGTTGCTGATAGTCATCGCCGCCGGTTGTTCGCCCGCTGGTTCAACTTCGACTGGCGGCGCCAGTTCCAGTGGCTCCTCCGCCGGAGCCCTGCCCCAGTTCTCGCTGGCTTGGAGCGAATATCCTTCGTGGAGTGTCTTTGGCGTGGCCGATGCCGAAGGACTGTTGAACAAAGAAGCCGGCCAGCAAGGTGAACTGGAGAAGAAGTGGAATGTCGATGTCGTGCTGAACCAGGCCGACTACGATCCATGCATTCAGCAATACTCCAACTCCGCCGTCGATGCGGTATGCATCACCAATATGGACATCCTGGCCCCCAGTATCGGACGCCACAGCGTAGCCATCATGCCCACCTCGACCAGCGTCGGCGCGGATGCGTGTATCGCTGTGGGCATCAACGATATCGCTGGTTTGAAAGGACAGGCCACCTATGGGCTTGAGAAGAGCGTATCGCAATATTGCTTTGAACGCTGCCTGGAACTGGCAGGTCAAAATCCTGCCGACTTCCCCTTTGTCACCAAAGATCCTGGAGTGGCGGCCACGGGCATGCAGACCGGTCAAGCCGACTTCAAGTCGATTATGGTTTGGAACCCGTTTGTCATTCAAACACTGCGCAAACGTTCCGATGCCAAGGTACTGTTCGATTCCTCCAAGATTCCCGAAGAGATCATCGATATGGTGGTCATCGGCAAGGACTCGTTAGCCAAAGAAGGTGGCAAGCGGTTTGCCTACTGCATCGCTGAGACCTTCTATCGCGTCAGCAAGCTGATCGAGGATCCGGCTACTTCGGACAAGACGCTGGTGGCGCTGGGTGCCAAGTTCGGTGGCTCGCCACTGGAAGATATGAAACTGATTGTGACGCAAACCCAGTTCTACAAGAGCCCCGAGACGGCCCTGGCCTTGTTCGAGGGCGACAAGTTCCGCAAGGAGACGATGCCACATGTGGTCGACTTCTGTCAGTCGCATGGCATCACCGACAAGAAGCCTACTTTTAGTTTTACTGCCGGTGATTCGCAGTTGAGCTTCTCGTCGGAGTTCTTGACCGGTTTGCGAGATGGAATTCAGCCAGACGCTGTGAAGTAGCCAATGATTCGCAGCCCCATTCCGTATTGGTTGACCATCGTTCTGGGTGTTGTCGGTGTTTTGATCGTAGCCCTGGTTTACGAAGGGCTATCGATTCGGCAAACCCGTATCAACCCAGACCAAACCGTGGTGCCCGGCGTGACCGGCATCTTTAAGGGTGTGGGCAAAGTACTGCAGGCTCAAGGCTCGCCAGAGCGTCCCAAGCCCAGTTGGCTGTGGGAAGATTTTCGTGCGACCTACTGGCGTTTGTTTCTGGGTGTCTGCTGTGGCGTGGCCATGTCGATCGTGGTCGGCATGGCCGTCGGCGCATACACGCCGGTGGAAGCCTCACTGAACCCGATGATCACCTTCATGGCCAGCGTTCCGCCGACGGCCATGTTAGGCGTCTACATGATCGTTTTCGGAACGCAACTGGCCGCTTATGTGTCTTTGGTGGCCCTGGGCATCTTCTTCTCGATGGTCCAGTCCATCGCCCAGGCGGTCCAAACAGATGTCAGTCAGGATCACATCGACAAAGCCTATACGTTGGGTGCCTCGGAAGCCGAGGTACTGCTGGAAGTGGTCTGGCCGCAGGTCTTGCCGCGCGTGATCGATGCAATTCGCGGTCAGTTGGGCCCCGCCATGATCTACCTGATCGCCGCCGAAGCTTTGTTCGCGGCCGAAGGCTTTGGATACCGCATCAAAATGCAATCGCGGTTTGCCAACATGGATGTGGTCTTCGTTTATCTACTGATCCTCGGCGCTAACGGCTTGCTGCTCAACTGGTTGCTGCTGAAGTTGCGACGCTGGTGGTTTCCTTGGTTTGGAGACAAGTAACCATGGAACGCGTCTCACATGCCACTCAAGATGATGTAGCCTTGGAAGTCAAAGGCGTGTCCCATTGGTATGGCGACAATCGAGTGCTGAACGGTATCAACCTGAAGATCCAGCCCGGACAAATCGTCGCCCTGGTCGGCCCCAGCGGTTGCGGCAAGAGTACGCTGCTGAAAGCCATTCTGGGAACACATCCGGCCAGCGAAGGTCAGATCATTGCCAATGACCGGGTGATTACCAAGCCTTCGCGCGATGTAGGCATCGTGTATCAGCATTACACTCTGTTCGACTTTTTGACTGCTGAAGGCAATGTGGCTTTCGGATTAAAGCTCGATAGAACCTCGTTGCCATATCGCATCTTCGGCTTGCCCTGGTGGCTGAAGGAGAAGCAGCAGCACCTCCGCGAGGCACGCGAGTTTTTGAAACATGTCAGCTTGGAAGCCGCTTGTGGGCACTATCCGGGAGAGCTTTCGGGCGGCATGCGTCAGCGCGTGGCCATTGCCCAGGCTCTGATACTCAAGCCGCGTTTGCTGTTGCTGGACGAACCGTTCGGTGCCCTGGATGAAGCCACGCGCGAGAGCCTGCAAGTGATGCTGTTGCAGCTCTATCAAGAAAATCTGCGAGCCATTCGTGAAGGTCGTGAGCCAGAGACGACCATCTTGATCGTAACCCACGAATTGACCGAAGCCATCTATGTGGCCGATCGCGTTGTCGGCTTGTCGCGGTTCTACGAAGGTGGTGACCAAGGAGCGACGATCGTCTACGACCGGCCCTGCCCTGTCTTTCGCCCCGATGAACCCAAAGATCTCGAGCGCTTGGTGGAACAACGCGAAGAGCTGCGCAAAGCGGTCTTTGATCCCAGCTACATCAAGCGCCGCGAAAAGTACGTTTCCTTCTGGGACGAACTGGCCCGCGAAAAGGCCAGCATGTAGCGCTAGTTAGTGCAGCAGACCCCGACCGCTTGGGATTTTCCTGATGCGCCTGACTGCAGCCTGCCCGCATCAACCAAGCCAATGCTGGTGCTTTCACACTTCACTGATTACCAGCGATTGCTGGCGTGGCCTTGGTTCATAAACTGTCGAGCCTCATCGCTCAAGCCATAAGGAATGTTGGGCTGATTCAGTTCCAGGAACACGGTATAGCGCGAGTGTTCGGCCGTGGAATAGATGATGGGTGCCGGTGCGATGTGCAGGACACTGGTCGGCTGGCCGTTCCATTTAATCAAGTACAGACCACCACCCAAAGCAGGCTCCTGTTGCAATTGATAAAAGCCTTGAAGAGTCTGTACGACGCGGGTAGGATCACCGGTGAGCGCATGGATCTTGATGCGCTGCAGACGTTGATAGCGATCGAAATAGTAAGTCAAGGTTCCAGCCAGGTCACCAACTTCAGTACCGCTAACCAGTGGCACGCGCAGACCATCGAAGTGCAAGTCGGCCAGCACAGTACTGACGCGGGCAAACCGCTGCGGAACCCAGTGCGGAGTGATGTCGAAGCGCAGTACCTCGCGCAGGTCATGCACCACCGGTCCAGTCAAAGTTGGATTGGGAGCCGGGGCTTGCAGTTGATCGACCGAAGGCGTGCCGAGATTAAAGTTCCACAAGTCCTGGGTGGTCGAGCCCATGGCGGGAGCCTGGCTGTCACTGGAGCTCAACCAACCAGCCGTTTGCCGCGCGGCCTGACCGGCATCGGTTTCATACAAGACGTACGGACCGCCAGCGGCACTGGCCAACAACAAGGCTCCAATCACTGGTTTCTTCAGCAACATGGTGGCTTCAGGCGCTTCCTTGAAGGGACACGTGGATCCAAGAAGGGACACGTGGATGCGTCATATCGGCTCGCGACCTTCGAGAGCTGACTCTATCTCTTCGACCATCCGCCCAGGGCCGCTTGCAGTTTATTAGTCGGCTACTTGCAAACGCCATCGTCGCTTAAAACGACCCAATACCGAGCCAAATCGGCGCGAAAACCAAGCGATTTCGCTTGCCAAACACGAAACAGCGGTTCCAGGCTGGGTAACGAGTGCCTCTGTCCTCAGACGCTCGTATCTACAAATCGACGCGTTTGCTCGTAGCCACCACTGCCTAGTGGTGGAACGTGAACGCCTATCAACGTTTGCCTGAACTCATTGGTTGTCCACCGCCTGGCGGTTTTGATGTTGCGTGTTTTTGTGTCACCTCTCCCGGGGCGCAGCTTGGGGGAGGTCGAATCGAGCCCTTAAGGCGAAGATTCGGGAGGGAGCACTGCGCCAGGGATGAGTCAACCATGGCGCATTGCCCCCTCCCGCAGTCTCGGCTAAAGGCCTCGTCTGCGACCTCCCCCAGCTGCGCCGGGAGAGGTGACATTCACAAAACTCGCAACTTCAAAATCTGGCGACGGTGGCTACTTGAGAGGCCAACGGTGGCTGCCCGGTGTGAAAAATGACGCAGTCGAATTAAACTAGCCAGCCCATGAATCCAGAGCAATTGAAATGGTTACTCGATGAAGGCCGGCGGAGGTTGCAATCGCCTACGGCCACCGCGCAGCATACTTTGCCTTGGCAAGCGGCCTTATTGGACGAGCAAGCCAAGCTGAGGCATCGCAGCCGCGAACGTTTCCCAGATCCCGCGCGTTGGATCTGGACCGATCGCAGCTTGCAACAAGCTTCCGATTGGCAGTGCGCCACTTTCAAGGCACAGCTCATTCCGGCTGGCCGGCCGGTGATCGATGCCTGCTGCGGTGCCGGGGCCGACCTGGTCGCGCTGGCCCAGCATCATCCCACCACCGGCATCGACCGCGACGAAGCCATGTTAAGTCTGGCTCGCTCCAACGCTCAAGCACATCAGTTATCAGCCGAGTACTTGCAAGCGGAGTTGCCAGGTGCCTTGGGGGATTTGAGCGGAACATACTTGCATATCGATCCCGATCGCCGTCAAGGCGCCGGACGAGAGACTCGCACAACGCATGGTGAAGCCTTCAGCCCCGCTCTCTCAGAGTGTATGGTGCTGGGCGAACGTTCTTTAGGTTGCATGATCAAGCTGGCACCGGCCACCGCGATCGATTGCCCCGGCGATTGGGCGCGCTGCTGGCTGGGCACCTCACGCCACTGCCCACAGCAATTGCTCTTGCGCGGTCAGCTAACCCAGGACTTTCCTGCAGGCAGCGTCTCCGCCGCGCTGGTGGGACCAGCCCCTCAACTATTCACCGGCCAGGTATCCAGCTACTGCCAGCGCAGATCCGAACCTGGTCAGTACGTTTACGACTTGCACCCAGCTCTGTTCGCAGCCGGCCTGGCTTCGGCTTTTGCCACCGAGCACCAACTGGCTGCGCTACTCAACCCGGCCAGCTACTTCACCAATGATCAAGTCCTAACGTCTCCCTGGGCGCAAGCTTATCGCGTAAAGGCCGACATGTCCTGGGATGATCGTCGAGTCCGCAAATGGCTGCGCGAGCACTCAGCCGGGATCGTCGAAGTCAAGACGCGTCATGTTCCACTCAATGCCAACGAACTGCAAGTGAAGCTGAGCAATCGCGATAACCCGGCTGGAGTCAGCTTTACGTTGTTGCTGTACTTAGCCGGAAAGAGCGTGCGACTGGTTATTGCGCGAAGGTTGGACGGTGAGCACGCAAAGGTCGATTAGTCGGTAGTCTAGCTGGACAGCGCCACTTGGTAAGCTGCGTAGCCACCGCCTGCCAGACGGTGGACGCGCAAGTTAACGCTTTCCACCGCTTGGCAGTTTTGATGTTGCGTGTTTTTGAGTCACCTCTCCCAAGCGCAGCTTGGGGGAGGTCGAATCGAGCCCTTAAGGCGAAGATTCGAGAGAGGGCATTGCGCCAGGGATAAGTCAACCATGGCGCATGGCCCCCTCCCGCAGTCTCGGCTAAAGGCCTCGTCTGCGACCTCCCCCAGCTGCGCCGGGAGAGGTGACATTCACAAAACGCGCAACATCAAAACTGCCAGGCGGTGGCTACGAATCGCTGTCCAACTAGAGGATGCGTAGTTTTGAAGACGCTTTGGTATGCAGGCTCTGGCGTCTAGGGGGACATACGCTCTACCGGGTGGACAACGAACCAGGCAAATGCGGTGTCGCGCCGTTTTGGGTGCAGACATACGCTGCCACGTTGGTGGCAACTTGGTTGATCTGAGTTAAGGGTAAACCGCGCAGCCAGCCCATCATCATCGTCGCCGTGTACGCATCGCCAGCTCCTACCGTATCGCGAACCACGACCGCTGGTGGTTGACAATGATCGTGAGCAGTGGCCGTCAAGAGCGTAGCGCCGCGGCTGCCGCGTGTCAGGGCCACTAACTTCAAATCGAACTTGCTGCGCAGCTCGCGCAGGGCGGCGAGCAACTGATGTTCATCACTGGAGTTGGTTGGGGCAGGGAGATGGCTGGCCTTCAAGACAATTGGCAATTCATCTTCATTCAGTTTCAGCACATCGCATAACGTCAGCGACTGGGAAATGGTTGGCTCGGTCCAGTACGTGACCCGCAGGTTGACATCAAAAATCCGTAGCGCGCTTTTCGGCACGGATTGCAGGAAGCGCACGATGGTTGCTCGCGATGTGGCAGCGCGTTGAGCCAATGTTCCAAAGCACACAGCACGGCACTGCTGGGCAAGTTCGGCCAGTTGGTCCGTCCACTGAATCTCATCCCACGCCGGATGCTCGCTGAAGGTATATGTGGGTTGACCTTGGCTATCAACATCCACCAGGACCCGCCCAGTTTCGCATGCATTCCGCTGAACCCAGCGCGTATCGACTTGGTGAGCTATCAAGGCGTCGAGCGCCGGCTGCGATAGTGGATCACTGCTGGGGCCTACGGCACTGACCATCGCCACTCGACCACCTAGAGCCGATGCATGGCAAGCAAAATTCGCGGGAGCTCCTCCAAAGACCGGACCATCGCGAAACACATCCCATAGCACTTCGCCCAGTCCAACAATCCAACCATCCATCATGCACTTGCCGCCAAAACTACTTTGGATTCACACGTATAGTCGTGCAGCGTTCTCCGCTGCGATCCGAAGAACATACAGGCCAAGTCGGCCAGGATAAAGATGCCCGTGGCGATGTTCACATAAATGCCGCCCCATCCGACATTCATCACCAACACGATCGACAAGATCACCACCCACAAAGGAATGTTGCGCAAGAACTCGCGGGTCACGCGTTTGGATCGACCAAGCGGCAAACCAAACGGGTCAACCACGCGCAGTTGGCTCAGCCAACGTCCTGGGGTCCGAATGTCCCACCAGATGAATGCCAACAAACACAGCGGTACCAACATCAACAGCAAACTGATCATCGGCGTGACGACGTAAGCATTCATCGGATCGAGCGATTCGCGACTGAGCTTGAGGACATAAGCCAGGCCCAGCGTTGGAACCATCAAGCCAATCTGATCGATGCCATAAGCCAGCAGTCGCACGGGAAAGCCAGCCGGAGTCGAACCGCGTGGTTGCAATTGCGCCAAGTCGATGCGAAGCTGCTCGTAGGTCGCGTAACGCCTGCTTGGGTCTTTCTCCAACAGTTTGGCCAGGATATCGCGCCACGCAACAGGCAGGGTCTTGGGCCAGACTTCAGGGAATTGAACTTCTGCCGTGCGATGAGTCTCCAACCGCTCACGCAACGTCTGACCACGCAATTGAAAGGGCAGATGCGCGAAGGTCAGTTCAAACAGCGTAATGCCCAGTGCGTACAAATCGGTCTGCACACTATTGGGAGCCCCATCCAAGATCTCAGGTGCCAGGTAATTGGGCGTGCCGGAGAGCGACGAGTTCGGTTCGGATTCCAGAAAACATGCCAGACCAAAGTCCGATAATTTGATCGTCCCATCGGCAGAACGCAGCAAGTTGGCTGGTTTGATGTCTCCATGCACGATGCCATAGCGCGTCGCATGTTCCAGAGCGCTGATGATTTGCAGCGCGATGTTCATCACTTCCGAGAACGGTAATGGTCCATTGCGCAAAGACTCTTGCAGTGTGTGGCCGTCCAACAACTCCATCGCGAAGAAAGGATTTGTTTCATCGCGACTGACGTAATAGATGGTCACCACGTTGGGATGATTCAAGCGCGCTTGGGTGATGGCCTCTTGCAACACTTTATCGACGTCGCTTTGATTATCGCCGGACTGCCGCGTATGCAGTAGCTTGACTGCCACGTAACGCTGCAAGGAGGTGTCCAGCGCGCGATAGACCGATCCCATACCGCCGCGGCCCAGACGTTCATCCAGTTGAAAGTGGTCCAGTTTATGACCGATCAACAAATCTTTGTGGAGGTCGAAGGCGGTTTCGTCGTTCTGCCGCTGGCGATTGAAATCGATGCTGATGGTGGCTGACATCGATTCGCGGATCGCGGCATAGTGCCAATTGCGATGGCATTCGGGGCACTCGGCAACCATGTCGGGCTGCACGACGAATTCCACCCCGCACACACAGCGGTAGCGAACTGCGAAAAGAGTACTGGTGTTAGCCATTGCGAAAATTGCACCACGACGAGGCCCGACGTTGCTTTTTGGCAACGTCTGTTCGGCTGGGAATCCAACCCAATCCGCCGAGACTTTGGGATGCAACCCATTGTGGTTTAAGCCTTTGCGAATTGCCAGCGGGTAGATGTAAAAGGGAAATTTCCAAGCTGGCATCTCCCCTGCATGACTGCCACCGCTGACCAGGCCACCCCGGCCCCGGTCTAGCCAGCGACGCCAACCGCTCTGCGGCAGCAGCGTCCGACACCGAGGAATTGTCCATGCATGCCAGGCAGCTTGCGCAGATTGCCACCAGCTTTTCGACCATTGGCCATTTGTTCAATCAGCCCGGCGTGCGGGCTGAGGGAGATTCGGCGCATGGATATTGGCTGGCCAATCGCTTTCGCTTCGATGCCTGGCACGAGCGGATCAGCCACCACCGCGCGGCGATCGAGCGTTGCGGCACTAGTCGCCGCTCGCGCATGTGGTTGGATATTCTCCCCACTTTGGAAGAGATCCTGATCAGCGAATCGCTGACCAGGGTCGTGGCTTACTTGTCGGGAGTGTTGGAAAAACGCGGGGCTGATGCGGACTGGTCTGCGTTATCGCACAGCGTGCTGGACAGCCATCTCGAGGCCCGGCATCGCTGTTTGAACTTGATGGTCTTCGGCTATGGCTTTCCCGTCGAACGCGCTGTGGGCTTGAACCGCTTGCGGCGCACGGTGGAGTTCTTTACCGACCAGATGATCAGTGCGTTGCCGCCGACCTTGCCATTGGAGCAATACGCGCACGATGGGCAAGTGGCACTCCAGCAGCGCCAGCAGTTTGCCCGCTATCCATTCCGCCAATCCCTGGAGCGAGTGCGGCTGCATTCGCTCTTGGCCGCATTGGAACAGACACTACAAGTCGATTTCCGCAGCTCAGCCGCTCACGGACGCTTGAACCAAACCATCGCTGAATCCAGCTTGGGGATTCTACCGCCCAAAATCTTTGACTCATTTGGCGTCGTGCGCACGCGTGAAGGTTTCGCCGCTGCTGGAGTGCACCAAGACATCGACGTCAGCACAGACGACATCGAGCACCCGCTGCAACCTCCCTTTGATATCCTGCACAAACCCGAGCGTTTACCAAAAACCAAATCGCGCCGACGATAACCCGGCCCCACCTCTCGACTTCCCGTCAAGCCTTCCGTATCCTGTTGCATAATGAACGCTCCGGACGCCTAGCTCAGTTGGTTAGAGCACCGTCTTCACACGGCGGGGGTCACTGGTTCGAGTCCAGTGGCGTCCATTGTTGAAAAACCATTTTACTGTATGGAACGCAGCTCTTGCGTTACCGTCTAAACGACGTGCGGCCCCGATTCGCAAGCAGCAACTACGGTCCACCGCCTGTCGAAGGTGGTCACAACTAGATTCCACCAAGCCAGAACTGTGATGGAAGTTGAAGCTCCTCAGCTTTCGATTGCAGGTAGTTGAAGTCTAGTTTTGTCGAGTGGAGATCGTACAGCGTTTTAATGTCTGCCAGATCTATCAAGCGGCCCGAAGCGGCTTTGAATAGCAACAGATCTTCGCAGCTAAGAACCCGTACTGCCTTAGCCACACCAGGAAATTCGCTGCTTGCCGCACGACCGATTGCCTCTCGGTGGTAGTCCGACTTTGAAATCAGGAAGTCGATCTCGCAATCGATGAACTCGTCTTCAAGCGTTACCTTCCACTGAGAAACTCGAACGAAGCCAAGATCGACTATGCGGCCACTCTTTGCCGGCTCCAGTTGTGCCATACGCAAAGTTGCATCGAAATCCAGATCTTTCGGAATCAACACCGCCAAGTCGATGTCTTGAGTACTACGCGGGTGCCCCCAATACGCAACGGCCAAGCCTCCAGCCACGACTGGTGACATTCCGAGGGCATCAATCCGACTGTAAACGTCTTCGAGTACCCGCAGGAGCAAGTTAGGAGGCACTATTCGAATCCCACTTCAAGGCCTGGTAACGTTCGTACCACGCGCGATATGCGGCCGCCAAATCACCGTTCGGACCAACCTGCTGCCTGAGCCCCATCAGTAACATCTCGTGACTGAGCTCCATAGCCTGATGCCAGGCCGCCCAGCGTTTTTGGCTCTCCTCGGGGCTAGGATGAGGACAGCCGCCAGATTGCTCCACAGGTGTAGGCTCAGCCGAGCTGTTAGTTGAATGTGGCGAGTTATCGTTCATGCACAAAGACTATACGGTTCGCTTACGCTGTGCAACAGCTCCGGATATTACAGTGGCCGCTTGATTATCCGCAGACGCTGGTTGCCACCGCAGCTAAAGCTATGCGATCTGAGCTGTTTAGTTGGACAGCGCCACTTGGCAAGCTGGGCAAGCTCATTGGATGAAGTCTTCGTAGCCACCGCTGCCAAGCGTTGGAAAGCGTTAACTCGCGCGTCCACCGTCTGGCAGGCGGTGGCTAAGCAGCTTACCAAGTGGCGTTGTCCAATTAGGGAGCGACGATTCTTGGTTCCCAATCGTCTTCTGTGGTGATGATGTTTACGCCGCTGGCGATCGCGACCACTCGGTGCTGAATGTTTGGGTCGCTGGGGCTGGGAACTGGAGGTAGCCTTGCCTGGCTTGTCCAATAGAAAAGATAAATGTCTTCACGGCCGACGCTATAGAGGTGGCGGCCTTTGTAACTGAATAGTTTCGATGGGCCGCTAGCAGCATCGAGCTGGATGGTGCCGCCAAACCAATCCGGGCTACCGGCAAGCGAGGCCGGGCTGGACACCGCTGAACCAGCCTGCCAGACCTCCAGTTTGGCAGCCTCGTGAGCTCGTCGCTCGGTTGGTCGTTGCATCTTTGACAGACGCTCGACCTCGCGTCCATAATGATTGGCTTGTTGCACGGCTCGCCAGATGCCGAACATGCATGCGCTTACCAGAAGAACCAGCAGCAGGCTCTTTAGTGAAAGTCGAGCCCGTTGAGCATGGTTCATGTGCCGCTGAGCCTTATGGCTGCGCTAAGCCTGGAGAAAACAGATGATGTTCAAACTGTTGATCGCAATTCCGTTTGTTATCTCTTTGGCCTGGCTGGGCCTAAGCTGGGCTGAGATCGCGGTCGCGCTGGCGATTGTCTTGGCGTTTACTTATGGTTTGATGATGATCGAAACCTACATTCAGCGCACAGCCCAGTTACGTGTACCTCGGGATTCAGCGAAATACTCGGCGACGTATTTTGCGATCGTCTCGATCGGAAGCGCCGCCTCGACCTACTTCCTTCGCAACTCCCATATGCTGTTGTGGTTTGCGGTTACGCTGGCTGTGATTGGCTTCGCTTCCTCGACAGCTCAGTTTCTGTTTGGTGAACCCATCGAGTAAGCCGTTCGATCCGCAACCGAGCGGTGTTAGTCAGGCTCAGAGGTCGATGCGCTCGTTAGCGTCTCCGAAGCTGTCCAGTTTCAAACCCATCTTGTCCATCATCGATAGATAGAGCCGGCACATTTGTCGATTTTGGTCTTGGCGATAGTCCAAGACTCGGCCTCCTTGAATTGTTCCCCCACCACCACCGACCAACACTACAGGCAACTGAGTCGCATCGTGGTTACCGTTGAGCATGCTTGAACACATCATCAGCATCGAATTGTCCAGCACCGTGCGGTCACCCTCCTGAATGGCTCCGAGCTTGCCAGCGATGTAGCCAAGCTGCGACACAAAGAACTGATTCACCTTCAACCAGTCGTCGGTGTCTGAGTGCGAGAGCAAGTGGTGAATCATGTAGTCGACTCCCAGATTGGGAAATCGCAGCGACGAATGATCGTTGTTCAGTTTGAGCGTGCACAACCGCGTGGTATCGGTTTGGAATGCCAATACGAGGATATCGCACATCAGACGCATGTGTTCGCCGATGTCTTGCGGGATACCATCGGCTGGTCGCGGAATGTTCGGCTCAGCCAACGTTGGCCGCCAACCCTGCATTTCGCCACGGCGACCGGCTTGAGCAATACGCTGCTCGACTTCGCGCACCGAGTCGAGATATTCATCCAACTTGCGCTGGTCGCGTTGGCTGATGTTGCGACGCACGTCTTTGGCTTCGCTCAGCACCGCATCCAACACGCTCTGATCGCCTTGTTGCGCATCATCTTTGAACAAGCGATCAAAGGCCAGGGCCGGGTACAGCTCCAGCGGCGTGGGCGTGGTGGGCGAACTCCACGAAATATGACTGCTATAGAGCATCGAATAATTCTTGTGAACCGAGGGGTTAGCCTTTTCGCAAGCCAGCACCAGGCTGGGCACTTTCGATTCATGGCCTTGATGCTGAGCCAGCAACTGATCGATGCTGGTACCGGAACGAATTTCGCCTCCGGAAGCCAGCGGTGCGCCCGATAGCAAGTTGCCGGTCTGCGATGAATGGATGTTGCCCTTGAGTGCTTCGGCGTTGAAAAGACCTTTGATGACGACCGTCTTGTCGCGCACTTCTTCCAAGGGTTGCAGCACTTTGCCAAGTTTCAGATCTTTGCCTTGGCCTTCTGCCCACCACTCTTTGTGGAATCCATTTCCGGAAAACAGAATAGCCATGCGCACCGGTGGGCCATTCTGATTCAAGCTGGCAGGTACTTCACCGGCCCAACTGGTCAGCGACTCCATCCAGGGCAAAGCCATCGTTACACCCAAACCACGCAGCATGGTTCGTCGCGAGAAATCTCTTCGTACTTGCATTTTCGCAGTTTCCCTTCCAGGTGACGTCACTATTGGCTGTGTGAGTTTCGAATATGAGTGAACTGTTGGCTGGTCACAATCGGCATCAGCGCCGCGGTAAAGCGATAATCGTTGGCCTGCAGTTCAGATACCATTTGTTGAATCAGTTTCTCATCGGACAACTGTACGCTACGGCCCAGTGCGTATCCCAGTAGTT
Organism: Ottelia alismoides; assembly: GCA_037367405.1. Taxonomy (NCBI): domain Eukaryota; kingdom Viridiplantae; phylum Streptophyta; class Magnoliopsida; order Alismatales; family Hydrocharitaceae; genus Ottelia; species Ottelia alismoides. The sequence continues at coordinate 7,124,235 of JAZKJV010011400.1, read as the reverse complement.
TACGACAAAACTGCTTGACCAGTACATCGCGTTTCTTGTCGATCAAGTAGGATCTCAGCGCGGCTGCATCGGCCACTGGTGTACCATCGGGCAGCTTGACCGCCGTATCCAGTTCGCGCCCAGCCAGGTCCAGTTTGCGCCAGCGGCCAATAGCGTCATAGCTTTCAAGCGCAAAGCCAAACGGATCGATGCGGTTATGGCATCCAGAACAAAGTTCGTCCTGCGAATGGATCTCCACCAACTGTCGCACCGTCAGTGTCTCGGTCGCTTCGTCTGTCGGTAACTGTGGAACATTCTTCGGAGGTTTCGGCAGCTTCTCACCCAGCAGAACTTCGCTGACCCAATTGCCTCGCAGGATCGGGCTGGTGCGCGAAGCACCCGACTGCCTGGCCAACGTTGCTCCCAAGCCCAAGACACCACCTCGACCATAGCGTTTCACATTATCGACGCGCCGCCAGTGATCGCCGGTAACGCCCTCAATCGCATAGAACTTAGCCAGGCGTTCATTGAGGAAGGTATAATCACTATCGAACACGTCCAGTACTGAACCATCGTTCTGGAACAGATCGGTGAACATCAGCTCGGCTTCGGTTTGCAAGTCGCCGCGGATTTCAGCAAACTCGGGGAAGTGACGTTCGCTCTTCTCATCCAGCTCGGCTACATCCTGAATATGCAGCCACTGGCAAGCGAATTGGCGCGCGAGCTGACGCATTCGCGGATCACTCAGCATTCGCTTGGTTTGAGCTTGCATCTCGGCGGCTGAAGTCAAGTGGTTCTTAGCGGCCGAAGCGAGCAATGGATCATCGGGTGGGCTGGACCAGAGGAAGTAACTCAAGCGCGAAGCCAATTCCCAACTGCTGACCGGGCTGATGCCTTGGCCAGGCGGCGAGTTTTCCAAGCGATAAAGAAAGCTGGTCGAAACCAATACGCGCACAATCAGCAGGCGGGTGGCCGCTTCGTGATTGAGACCTTCCTCGCGCAGTTGTTGATAGAGCTTGCGCAACCCTGCATCTTCAGCGAATGTCAGCGGCCGGCGAAACGCGCGGCCGGCCAAATCAATCACGGCTTGGATATGGCTCGGCTCAGCCGCCAAGAGAGCCGCGCGATAGTCATTGGCCCGCTGCTTGATCGGTTCGCGCAAATGCTCGAACAGTTTGGGATCGCTGTCTTGCGTGGCAAACTGCATCAACTGTTCATAAGCATCCTCAACCGTGAGCAGATCGTTGCTGACAAAATGCAGTTCTTGCCACAAGCTATCGAGATACGCCTTTTCGTCCTCGCCCAGCATCAAGCGTTGCAAGTTGTCATCTTCGCGATGAAAGAGAGCCAGTGTGACCACTTCATCCACCGGAACAATCTTGGTGTAACACAGAGCAGAAGGTAACAGATCGCGAAACGCATTAGCGGCCGCTGCGAACCGTTTGTGCGATTGGCTACCGGGTCGCATGAGTAGAGGCAGCGCCGGCGTCAAAGGAGGAGCGGCCTCTAGTTTTGCACTAGCCACTTGAACTTGCACGCTGCCCTCAGCGCCAACCTGGCTGTCCAGCGTGGCCGCCACTACTAGTTCCCTACCACCGCAAAGTTCGGCGGGTAACTGCAAAACAGTTACCAAGGGTGACTGAACTGCGAAGCTGAATTCATCGGGTCGAGCGCTGCCACCGATCGGCTGGCCAAAAGGCAATTGGGTACCGACTGAACTTGCAGCGCGAGTGAGCTGGTTGTCTTTAGCGGCACGGGCCAACGCGTCTAAGGCGGGACCAAGCAGCGGGCCACTGGTCGCATGAGCCTGGTCCCATAAATCGCGATCGGCTCCTTCGGCAGCGGGACGTGATCCAACTAGCAGCGTTTGAACCTGGCTGGCTAACTTGGATTTGGTCGCTGAATCGCTGGCTGCTAACCACTGTCCCAGCACTGACGCTGGAGGCACGACCGCGCGATTAGCATCGCCTGCTTGCACGGGCTCGGAGTAGAAACTCCATGTATCCGTGTGGCCGTATTGGTCAGCGTGTGGATTGCCTTGCAGAATATTCGGCGAGACATCAGCCGTCAGGTTCCAAATGTGTGCCTTAGTCGTGTCAGACTGGGCTGGTGATAGCTCACTCACTTTGAATTCAATGTCGGTCAGGTCGCAAGCGTGATTGCCATCGCGCGGCCCGATGACCATGGAAATCAATTCTCCTGGCCGTACCCGAATGTTATCAATCGTCGGCACGGTGACCGGCGAACCACCAGCGGCCACGCCCGCAGCCAAACGCTGGCGACCAGAACCGCGCCGCAGTTCGATCGCCCAGGTCACACCGTTACCACACTCAGGATGCGCGTGAGTCACGACACCTTCGATCTTGACAAGGCCTTGTATGGGACTGCGCCAACTGACGACGCTGCTGAGCGTTGGGGCGGGATGCACGACGACACCATGTGGCTTCAGGTTGCCGGGAATGCGCACGTGCGTGTCACCGGAACTGGCCATGATGTTAGGCAGTTCACCATTGCCCCAGCCGTTGACGAACTCATAGCCACCGCCCCGCTTCTGCTGATTGGTAAAGAGCTGGTCGATACGCACTGGGCCGCTCGGAGCCACGGCCAGGTAATCGAACCACGCGGCCAGAACTGCGCCGTCAAGTTGGCTTTCGCGGCCCAGCGCTTCAAAGTTGGGCGGATCCTGGTTGCCACTGGCCTGGTACGCCGCCGCAGTTGCCAGGGCTTTTTCAGTAGCCTTCAAGATCTTGTCGCGCTGCAGTCCAAACTGCTGCGCTACGACTTGGAGATCGCGAAGATAGATGTCAGCGCGTCCGGGCGCGACCAGTCGCGGTTGATTCCAAACCACCACATCGCCATCACTACCATCACCCGCATCGCCGACAGCGAAGGAGACGGTCACGCTGCCTTCGGCCGGAACAGCTTCAAACTTAGTGCGCGCATCAAAGCGATCGACGATAGGTTCCACTCCAGCCAGCCAAGGCTTCATGTGACCCACGCTCTGAAAACGAGTCAGCGCATTTTGCCAGGCGGCGATTTCATTGAGCAGCTCGGTCAGTTTATCGGGCTGCATCGATGTGAATTGCTGGTGCACTCGATTCAGCAAGGCTGTTGATTGAGGCTCGCTGACGGCTTGCCAAACGAGCTGCATGTACTTGGCATTCAACTTATGCCGGGCAGCAAGCTGGTCGGTAGTGATCTGGCCGCTGCGCAAATCATCCCGAGCCGCCAGGAGAGCGGAGAGATAGGCTGGCAGCGGCAAGCGTCCACCTTGGTTGGTTTCCCACTGCAACCCTTGCAAGTTGACTCTAGTGCCGCCAGATTCGTCCGTGTAGCGCGCATAAAACTCACGCAAGCGTCGCAGCACATCATCGGTCCAATCGCGGCGAGTTGCGTAGGGTGAAAAGCGAATGCCCTCGGGTAACAGCATCGCATGCTCAGCCACGTCTTTGGCGGCGTTGATATACTTGGACAGCAACGCCGGGGACATGACCAGCGAATTACCGGTGTTGGTAAAGCCTTCGCCCGCAGCGCTATCGGCAGGAAACTCGCGAGCTGGCTCCAGCGGCACGCCGGTCAACTGCTGAATCGACAGCGTGTACTCGACGTTGTTTAGTCGACGCAGGACGACGGGACCTGGATCACCTGCAGTAGCCTCAGCTTCTGCCGCTACGAAATCATCCAACCAGGTGCGGAGTTGTTTGAACTCTGCCTCACTTAATTGCGGCGCATCTTTGGGTGGCATCTCGCGAGTGTCGAGCTGCTCGATGACTTTCAACCACACACTGGAGTTCTGACGAATGTCGTCGACCGTAGCAAATTGCTCCAGGTCCAACTCGCCCTCTTGTTTCTCGGTGGAGTGGCACGTTTGACATTTGCCTTTGACCATGGGCTGAATATGATGAGCGAACTGCTGTTGCAGCTTCGCAAAATCAGCCGCGACAGCCAGTTGAGCAACAAACGTCATCAAACCTGTCATCACCAGGGTGCGTGGTTTCAGCATGTTAGGTGGGCCGTATCAATCGGTGGGATATTCGGTTGCAGACAAGTACCAGGCGGGACTGCCAGTATAACACGGATGCAAGCGAGTTGCGCCGGGTTGGCCGGCCGGGAATCGAAGAGAGTTGGGCCCGTGGGTTCATGCGGTCGCAAACAGCCACGCTAGTACATTGCGTATGCGTTACACTAATTGGCCTGCCGCTGCCTACCGCAGTTCCTAACTCACCGCCCTATTCTGCATGAGGTTATCTATCCAATGAAGCGTTTCGCATGTTCTCTTTCACTGGCTGGGCTGGCTCTAGCCGCTTCGATTGGTACTGCTGCCGATCTGAAACTGGCTTCGATTTTTTCTGATCACATGGTATTGCAGCGCGATCGACCGGTCGCGGTTTGGGGCACATGCGATCCTAACGAAACTGTAGAAATTGAATTCAAAGGACAGAAGAAGAGCGTCAAAGCTGGAGCCGATGGCAAGTGGATGCTGCAACTGGATGCTCTCAAAGCCGACGCCAAGAGTGCCGAACTGAAGGCGGCAACCAAGTCAGCGCCCAACAAAGCCATCAAGTTGACCGACATTGTCGTGGGTGATGTTTGGCTGGCCTCCGGTCAGTCCAACATGGAATGGGAGATGGGTTGGAAGCCCGATTCCAAGGAAGACATCCCCAACACCGACCATCCTGAACTGCGATTGATTCAAATCCCGCTGATTGCCAATCTGACACCGCAGGAGAGCGTCAACGCGCAGTGGGAACGCAGCAATCCACAGAGCGCTGGCAGTTTCTCGGCTGTGGGTTACTACTTTGGCTTGAAACTTCATCAGGAGGTGGGCGTACCGATCGGCATCATTCAGAGCGCTTGGGGTGGAACGCGCATCGAACCTTGGACCGATCCCACGGGCTTCTTGGCCATCCCTGGTCTGCAAGAGTTTGGCAAGTCAGTGGTCGCTCAATTGCCGGGCAGTCCAGAGTACCGCGCCAAGTATGATGCTCACTTCAAGAGTATCGAACAATGGTTAGCCGAGGCTCGAACTGCTGTGAAAGCTGGTCAGGCGCCGTCGGCTCAACCAGCCCAGCCCGACAGCTTCAATACCGACGCCAGTACACCCACGGCTCTCTACAATGCCATGATTCATCCACTGGTGCCCTTCAGCCTGAAAGGTGCGATTTGGTACCAAGGCGAATCCAATCACACCGAAGGCTTTAGCTACGTCGACAAGACAGCCGCCCTTCTGCACTCGTGGCGGACTGCGTTCAAGAATCCTGAGATGCCCTTCTACTACGTACAGATCGCGCCTTGGCAATATGGTGATGAAGATCCAGAGATACTGCCACAATTCTGGATCGCTCAACAGGAGTGCATGAAACTGCCGCACACCGGTATGGCTGTCATCACCGATATCGCCGAATTGCAAGACATCCATCCGGCCAACAAGAAAGAAGTCGCTCGGCGCTTAGCCTTATGGGCTTTGGCCAAGGACTATGGCCAGAAGGATATCGACCCCAGCGGACCGATGTACAAATCCTACAAGATCGTTGGCTCGACCATTCAAGTCCAGTTCGATCACACGCGTGGCGGTTTGACCACCCGCGATGGCCAACCACCCAGCCATTTCGAAATCGCTGGGGCAGATGGTGTTTTTGTTCCAGCTCAGGCCAAGCTCGATGGCTCTAACGTGATTGTCAGCGCAGCCAAAATCAGCCAGCCCAAACAAGTGCGATTCGCCTGGAGCAAACTGGCGATGCCCAACCTGATGAATGGCGACAAATTGACGGCCGCCGCTTTTCATACGCATTGGCCTGTCGATCCCGACTTGAGCGAGAATTTTGCCAAGAACGCGACCTTTGAATCGAGCGATCCGAACGTTTGGGGATGGAACGTGGGTCTGACCGATGGCGTGTGGGGCAATGCCGCTCCAGAATGTTTTGCCACGGGTATCTCAGATGCATTTCCCAAACATGTAACGATCGATCTGAAGAAGTCGATCGAAATCAACCAGGTGCGTTACGGCGTCCCCAACATCGGCTCGACCAAGACAGTGGCAGTCTCGATCAGCCAAGATGGTAAGGAGTTTACCGAAGTGGGTTCTCACGCATTCAGCTTGAATAAAGCGGAACGGGCGGTGGCAACTTTTGCCACCGCGCCTGCCCGCTATGTAAGGCTATCGTTCAAAGATTTTCACGATGCTGAGATCAGCGGGTACTCAAAAATGTTTGGCTTCTTGAGCGAAGTCGAAGTTTATCGCAGCAAGTGATAGTATTCAGCCGGTTGAGAACAACCTGAGAGGGCGAGGTACGGGAGGGCGAGGTACGGGAGGGCGAGGTTCCACCCGAGCCTTAAGCTCGGAGCACGGAGGCGGGTTCGTTGGGACTGACGTTTTGAATCATGAACGCGGACAATCGTCCGCAAGAAACAAGATGCAGGCCAGGTTTTCCAATGAATCTTGTATGGTGATGCAGGCCGAAGGCTCGGCGGGAGCCTCGCCCCACCCAGGGGCGCTCTACTTTACTTCTAACTGAAAATTCTTGAAGCGAACTTCGGTGGCGTCGCCGGAGTGTAACTGCAGGGCGAAGATGCCTCGGCGAGGACCCGGGGTGTCATCCATGTCGACACATGGCTGGCCATTGATCCAAGTCTGGATCTTGGTGCCGTCAGCCACAATCTCGTACTTGTTCCATTGGCCCTTCTTCACAAACTCTTCACCCGACTTTGGCCACAACAACCCGCGGCCCTCTTCTTCGTATAGCTTGCCCCACCAATCGGGACCGATGTCAGCCTGATAACCTTTGACTCCATGTTCGACCGGCGTGCTGCGGAACTGGACACCGCTGTTGCCGGCGTTATCCACCAACATGACTTCGAAAGTCAACTTGAAGTTGGCTGCTGCCATATCACTGACCAGGAACTCGTTGTGCTTGATCCCGGGCGATTTGCCAATGATTTGACCGTCCATCACGGACCACAGATCCAGGTTGCCTTGCCAGCCTGTCAGGTCTTTGCCATTGAATAGATTCATGGCATTCTTTTCATCGGCGAGCACAGGCACTTGGGCTGGCGCCCCCAAGTAGGCAATCAGCGCCAGGACTTCGGCCGGAGTGAATTGCTTGAGCTGATCGTCTGGCATCATCGATTGTGGGCTCAACTTGCGGCTCTCTACCTCGTCTTTGGGCACCACTTCAAGCGCGGTGGCCGTCTGGATCTTGATGGCTTTGTCATCTTCGCCGCGTACAATCCCGGTGATCACGCGATTGTCGCTGGTCAGCAAGATCGTCGGCTGATACTCTTTGGCCATGACGGCGCTGGGATCAACGATGTTGCTCAGCAGGTAATCGAGATTGGTACGGTTAGAACCAGTCAGGTCCGGGCCCACGTTGCCGCCGATTCCAAACAGCGCATGGCACTGCTGGCAAGTTCGCGCAAAGACGGCTCGACCATGACCGAGATCCGGTTTCAGCTTGCTGGTGCTGACCAGTTTCTTATACTCCTCGATCAGCTTGGCTTTGTCGGCGGCAGTTTCGCGAACCGTTCCCCAAGTCTTGCCCAATAGTTCATTGACTTGTGGATGGTTCAGATTCTGAAGCTGGCGCACAAGGTCCGCTGAGAGATCGTTGCTGGCAATCTTCTTGCCTTCAACGGCCCGCAACATGGCGACGGCCGATTCGGCCCGGGCCGACAAGGTGGCCAGCGCCGTTCGCTTTTCGTTGGGAGTTAACTCGGCATAACGAGCCAAGATCAAATCGGCAATCTTGCCATCACTTACCTGAGCCAGGCCAGCCAAGGCTTGTTCGCGCAGGCCTGTGTCATCCAGCGCGCTCTGAAGCACGCTGGCTAACTTGGGATCTTTGGCAGCCAACAGACTGGCCAGCCCTTCGCGCCGAGCTTCGATCGGCTGGTTACCATCGAGCACACGCTGGCGTACTTTAGCCAAGGCAGCTTCGTCACCGAAGGTCACTCCCAGCGAATCGACTTGCAATCGGACGCGCGCATCGTCGCTCTTGACTAACCGAGCCGATACTGCTTGCCAGGTATCAGGTGGAGTTACGCGACGTTGTCCAGTTAGCGACATGCGAATCGCATCGAGGAAGGCCAGTTGCAATTCGGCTTGATCAGCCTGACCCAAACCCTCCACTAGCGAAGCCAGGGCCGGCGCATCGCCCCGAGCGCCAATCCGCCGCAGCATATAATCGCGAATTACGGGAATGTTCTCACCAGCAGCAATGGCGAAGGCCAAGGCGCGAGTGGGATCCGATTCGGCCAACGGCTCGGCCGCATACCAAATCATCAAGGGCAAATTGTGATCATTGGCATCAGTGCCATGCGATACCAGGCCACGCAAAATGTCCCAGCGATCCGCCACGGGCAAGCGTCCAGCGGCTGACGCCAGATACAATCGCGTGACTGGCGACTGGTCCTTCTCAGCCATCGCCACCAATTGCTTGAGCAAGCCACCACCAGTCAAGGTGGAGTTGGCCCCGGCCTGATCGAGGCTCAACTGAATCGCCCAGCCCCGCACATAAGGACTGCCATCGCGCAAAAGACGATCACGCGTCTCAACACTCAGTTTGCCAGTGACTGCCAGCGCCCAGGCGGCACGCAAACGGACCGTTTCCTTGTCATGTGAGAGGGCAAGCTTCGCTAATTGCTTGACGGCCGACTCAGCGATAGGTGCCTTGGCGGCTCGCTCTTGCAGAATCCTGCGTCCATGGCGTACGTACCAATCGTTCTCGTGCGTAACGAGTGCGGCCAATTGATCATCGGTGAACTTGGACAGATCGACTTGGACCTTCTTGGTCTCACCATAGACGATCTTGTAGATGCGGCCGTTGCTGCGATCGTGACGTTCGATCTCGTTCAAGTGACAGGCTTGCATATCGTACCAGTCGATCATCCAGCACTGGCCGTCGGGACCGTAACGTAGATTGAGAATTTGCGACGCCTGGTCACCGGTCAATAGAAAGTCTGGACCGTGGCTGCCGACGTAACCCGAGCCTTGCGGTTTGGGGATGTCCATGTTCAAACGCTGACCGTGGATGTTGTTCATGAACAGTTTGTCGCGATACTCCGCTGGCCAGGCATCTCCCAGATAAATCATGGCACCAGCATGCGCGTGACCACCACCAGCCGCATCGGAGCGGCCGTTGCCACCGTGTGGACGCGAGCCCAGGTAATGGAAGTGATCGGCGATTGTCTTGATGTCGTTGTACGTAAAGGGATTGAAATGATTACCGGCCTGGCGTTCATAACGTCCACCTTGAATCACATGGTACAGGTGTGGAATGACGCAGGCGGTCAAGAAGGCCTGACCGCGATCATTAAAGTCCACACCCCATGGGTTGCTGGTGCCATGCGCGAACACTTCGAAGAGGTGGCGAGTAGGATGATAACGCCAAATACCCGCATTGATCGGTTGTCGTTCGGCATCGGGCGTACCGGGTTTGCCAACGCGTGAGTGAGTAAAGACACCGTGACAACCGTACAGCCAACCATCGGGCCCCCAGATGAATGTATTGAGCGTTTCATGCGTGTCCTGCAGTCCCCAGCCGTCCAGTAAAATCTGTGGCTGACCATCGGCTACATCGTCGCCATTGGCATCGGCGATGAACATGAAATACGGCGCAGCCCCAACCCAGACGCCGCCGAAACCGACTTCGATACCGCTGACCAGGTTGAGACCTTCGGCAAACACCTTGCGCTTTTCCAAGGTTCCATCACCGTCGGCGTCCTCAAAGATCAGGATGCGATCGCGACCGCGATCACCTGCAGCCCGCTGTGGATATTCATAAGCCTCTGCAATCCAAACTCGCCCACGATCATCCAAGGCCATGGCGATCGGTTGTTTGACATCCGGTTCCGCAGCCGCGGGTATCACGCGAAAGCCGGTGGGTACTTTCATATTGGCCGCCGCAGGTCCAGCCGCCTGGCCTTTAAATGGATAATCATCAGCCACCAGTGGACTATCGGAGGCGGAGACTGGACCAGGTTGTTCTGTATGCAAACGGAAGTCATCAAAGTTGATGTGGCCCCAGCCTTGGCTGGAGTCATCGACCAAGCGCACATAGATCTCTTTGCCGACTTGGGCTTTCAGATCCACAATGACCAGCCGCATATTCTCACTATTGCGGCCAGAGAACTTGGCAATCACCTTGCCCGATTCCTTATCGACCAGTTCCACGCGTGTCTCGGGACTCTCGCCTCCGCCGACGCGGAACGAAGCATACGGCGCATCAACCTTGAAGTCGGCCGAGCGCAGCGTCCCTTTGGGCTGATCGCCATGGCGTTCAAACGTACCGACCCAGTACTTGCCAGCGTGTTCGCTCTGCATATCGCTGCGACGTCGGGCAACTGCATCCCCTTCAATCGGTTGGCCCTCGAAAGCATCGCCGGTGGCCGTCCAATCGGCCAGCGTACCGGCTTCGAAGTCCAGGTTCAGGGCAGCGCCATCGTTCTTCTGGGGCAACTGGCCAATGGGCAGACCCAATTGCAAGGCATCAATACCGACCATGTATTGCTTGACCGCTTGGGGATTCGCGCCCAGAATTTCGACCCCCAATCGATGTGCACCTTGGGTTAGCTCCACCGAGCCAAGGTTTAGCAGGCCCGTGGTGATAACCTCTGGCGAATTGAACAAGTCCAACTTGGGACCCAGCGGTTTATCGTCCAGCGAAAGCTGGACGATGGCATAGTCGGCGGCTTTGGTCAGCACGCACATCATTTCGAAGGTGCCATCGCGCTCGACAGGCAATTCCAATTCCAGTTTGTCGCCGACCTTGGCACCGGTCCACCACAACTGCGAATTGCCACTCCATTTGTCAGCCGAGAAACCGCTCATATCTTGTGGCCCAGGCGAACCGGCGGAGACCTTCAGGACTTTCAGCTTCTCGCCCTCGAGAGTAGTGCCCGGACGCTTTTTCGCTTCGGCTAAAGCCTGCTTCTTGGCGGCCGCGGCGGCCAGGGCTGCTTTTTCTTCTTCAGAAGGCTGATAGACCTTGGGCAACGCCTTCTTCCAAGCGTCTTCGTCGACGCTCTGGCGTGATTGAGTGATGACACTGCAGCCCTTCATGCCGCCGACGACGATATCGGGCAAGGCATCTTGATTGACATCGAAGATGCCCAACTGGCGTCCGATGCCGGTATCAGCAGCGGCTGTGTGCGGAATCCAATCGATGCCTTCTTGGGTGCGAGCTAGCTTGAACCAAACGACTACTGCACCATCGTTCCAGCCAGGGCTGGCCTTGTGGTGGGAGTAATAGGTTTTACCGGTGATGATGTCCTTCAGGCCATCACCATCCATGTCCGCCAGGTTGACCGAATGCAGTTCGCTGACCACCAGGCCGTATTTGTTGTCTAGCGGTTTGGCCCCCATGATGTCGTGCTGCTCGAACTTCACTTCCTGGTCGACTGTCTTTTGTTCAAACCAGGCAAGTCCGTAATCATGCGCAGCCAGACTGGTGATCACATCCTGGTCGCCATCACCATCGACGTCGTAAGCGTACATCTCCGCGCCGCCATAAGCGCCCGAGAAGGCGACTTCATGCAGTTTCCAACGACCACCGGCGGCCTCGAGATCTGCCGGTTGTTCGAACCAACCTTTGGCATGCAGAACATCCAACCGGCCATCCCCGTTCAGATCGCCCACACCTAATCCATGTCCGAATTTGCGATCGGTGATTTGTTCGGAAATCGCATGAAATTTCCAAGCACCCAACGGTTGAGCCGGGTCGATGGTGGCATAACCAAAGAAGCCATCGCGCGTGCAAACCAGTTCCGGTGTCTTGTCACCCACCAGGTTGATGAAGTGCGGTGATTCATTGGATACCGAATCGAATACTTGAACCTTCTGCCAATGGCCCGCTGCCCCTTTGCCAGGATTCTTGTAAACAAAGGCGGGCGTGCTGGGAAAGCCGACAACGAAAACATCTTGCCAGCCGTCTCCGTCAAAGTCATACACCCACGCAAAAAAATGGTCTGCGTAACCTTCGCGATTCTGTGGCTTGGGTGGATAGATCTCATGGCTCTTGGCGAAGTCGGGCCCGGCGTACCAGTGCGGCCCATAAACGACGTCCATCGCTCCGTCATTGTTCAAGTCTCCAGAGCCCGCGCCCTCTGAGTAGTATTCAGTGGTCAGTTGTTGAGTCTTGAACTTCAGAAGCACCGGGTCGGCAGCAGAGGTGATTTTTGCAAAGCCAACGAGTCCAAGCAAAAGCAGCAGGAAGGAGCGAGTTCGCATTGTGCTTCTCGAGGTGATGGAAGAGGTAACGGAGGGCGGTGGGAGGTGCGGCTGGGGAACCGCTGGCTTGCGGGCTTGAACCTGATCAGGTCAAGCCGAGCAATGCCAGCGAAGCTCATTATAGTCGCGAGAAACGGGCGTCGGGCCGCTCTAGAATTGAGCATTCACACGCCGCGATGAGTGACCATTTTTCAAATGTTACCGTTCGTGTCTACCACTCGAGTCAGAATGCAGGCAAGCTGCGCAACTCTTCGGACGGCTGCGGGTGAAATCCCATACAGAAATGCGCGCACAGTGATAAGTGATGAGTGTGTACAGCCGAACATTACTCTGGGTCAGTTGGAGTACCTGACCCCCTCATTGATCAACGTCAGCATTTACGCTCGGAGACCCCTCGATGCTGTCATTATTTCGCGTCGTAGCGCTGTCCACGTTAGCCGCCACAGTTGCTTGGCACAGCCCAACATTGGCCCAAGAGAAAGTGCCTCGGTCCATCCTGTCAATCGAGACCGACGGAGCAGCAGCGACGGACATGGCTCCCAAGCCAGCGATCACATTGATATCGAGCGGCAAGAGTTCGCTCAGAGCGAGTAAACCGAGCAATACAGAAGCTGAAGTCATTCGCGATCGATACCCCAATGGCAAACTGCGAGTCGAGCGAACCGTGGTGCTCGATGGCGAAGGCAATTACGTCAATGCCGGAGACTACCGCGAATACTCGGAGAAGGGCGACCTGCTGGTAACCGGAACCTACGACATGGGGCAGCGGCAGGGTGTGTGGGCTCGATTCTTGTATCCCAACGATGCCAAGCTGCTGACCAGTTACCCGATCAACAAATTCCGCCCTCCATTCAGTTCAAGCGTGGAATTTCACAACGACAAGATGCATGGTGTGTGGGTGATTTCAGACCGCGATAAACGTATCGCCATGCAACTCGAGCTGCACGAAGGGCAGCGCCATGGCACCATGACGCTCTACCATTCAAACGGTCAGATCTTCGCGCAATCCCAGTTCAACCATGGATTGCTTGACGGCGCGCGAATCGAAAAGAACGTCGATGGCAAATTGGTGGTTGAAGAGCTATATTCGGCTGGTCAAAAAGTTGTGGTTGACACAGAGCATTACCCAAACAAACACGTCAAGAGTGTGATGCGATACCTGGCTTCGACTGCCAAAGTCGTTGCTGCTGATGATTGGGCGACAACGACGCTCGCCAGCTACAGTAACGCAAGCGAACAATTACAACACGGTGAATTCGTGACCTATCACGATAACGGCCAGGTCGCGACCAAAGGCAGTTACGAGCAAGGCAAACTGCATGGCCAGTTCCAATCGTGGCATCGCACGGGCGAAGTGGCTTCGCTCGGCAGCTACGAACACGGCCAGCAAGTCGGCCCCTGGATGTGGCGCCACGCCAACGGGATGAAGAAAGCCACAGCCACCTACGTCGCCGGCAAACCCGAAGGCGATCTACGCAGCTGGGACGAAACCGGCAAAGCGATCGTCAGGTAAGTGAGGCTGTAGGCTGTAGATCTCAAGCCTCAAGCCTCAAGCCTCAAGCCTCAAGCCTCAAGTCTCACATCTGAGGTCTTCCGCGGTTAGGCTGCTCGGCGAGCGTAGGCTTGCTGATAGTAAGCTTGAATCTGCTCGACGACCCGCTGCTGTTCTTCGATCTTCAGCTCGGGGTAGATGGGCAGGTGCAGGATCTCGCGAGCAGCCGATTCGGTATTGGGCAAGCTGCCTTCTTTGTATCCATAACCGGCAAAACATTTCTGTTGATGCAGCGGCACCGGGTAGTAGACTTCGCAGCCAATGCCGCTAGTCTGCAAGTAACTCTTCAGCTCATCGCGTCGGCCATCATTGATGCGTACCCCATATTGATTCCAGACGTGATACGCGGCTGGATCGTGATAGGGCAGGCTTAAACGATCGAGCAACCCTGCGTCACTGAACAGCTGGGTGTAACGAGCCGCGTTGGCTTGGCGAGTCCGGGTGTAGCTATCGAGCTTCTTCAACTTGACACCCAACACGGCCGCTTGAATTGTATCCAGGCGACTATTGATACCGACAACCTGGTGATAATAGCGAGGACGCATGCCGTGGGCAGCGAACAAGCGCAACCGGTCAGCCATCGTTTCGTGGCGCGCTGTCAGCATGCCACCATCACCGTAGCCACCGAGGTTTTTGGTGGGATAAAAACTTAGACAACCGATACTGCCCCAACTGCAAGCTGGCCGGCCATGATACGCGGCTCCAATCGCTTGAGCGGCGTCTTCGATGACAGGAATGTCGTGGCGATCAGCGATACGACAGAGTTGATCCATGGCCGCGCACTGTCCGAACAAGTGCACAGGTATTATCGCCCGCGTGCGACTGGTAATCGCAGCTTCGACAGCCTCGGGCAACATGTTATAGGTGCGAGGATCGATATCGACGAACACTAGCTTGCAACCCAAGCGTTCTACACAACTGGCTGTGGCAAAGAAGGTAAAGCTGGGGACGATGACTTCGTCGTTAGCGCCCAGTTCGAGGGCCATCAAGGCCAGCAGCAGGGCATCGCTGCCTGAAGCACAGCCGATGGCGTGAGGCACGGCACAGACCTTGGCGACTTCTTGTTCCAAGGCAGTCACCTCGGGGCCATGCAGAAAGCGGCCGCTGTCGACAACTGCAGTGATGGCAGACAGGATTTCGTCTCGCAGCTCGCGATTGCCGCGGTTGACATCCAACAAGGGTACAGGCGCGGGATTGCCTTGATTCATCTCGATCGTCCTTGATCGGCAAATGTTTCAATTGACGTGGGCTGACCGACGGCCAGGCCGGCGAGCCGTTTGATTGGTGCTGGCGGTAGAATAGTTAATGCGAGCAATGAACGTCAAGAGAGTTCTCATCCTCAAAACCGCAGGTCAGCTCGCATCGCCTGCGCTGCCTCACGCACTGCATTTTGCCAGTTCAAACCGGCATTTTCCGGCTTTCCATAGGCAAATATGATGCCTCGCGAGCTATTGACGATCGCCCCTGAGCCGTGGCTGTCGTAACCACCGCGCACTTCCGCCGCACCACCGCCTTGAGCGCCATAACCGGGAATCAGCAGCCAGGCCGCCGGCATCTTGGACCGCAGGTCGCTCAGCTCTTGCGGGTAAGTAGCCCCGGTTACGGCCCCGACCAGTCCGTAGCCTGACTGACCAGCCGTTTCCACCGCCCAGCTCTGCACGACGTTGGCCACGCGATCGTAGATGCGGCCTTCCACGCATGGCAAGTCTTGCAGAAAGCTGCTGCCAGGATTGGATGTCTTGACGAGCACGAAGATTCCGCTGCCCGTGGTCCGCGCCCGCTCGAAGAAGGGCTGCAAGGTATCATCTCCGAGGTATGGGTTCACTGTCAGCGCATCACCGCGCCATGGGCTGTCGCTACCCAACCAAGCCTCGGCATACCCTTCCGCAGTCGAGCCAATATCACCGCGTTTGGCGTCGATCAGAACCAGCAACCCCAGTTGTCGAGCCTTGTCGATGACCTCCGCCAGGCAGTGCATGCCATGTGGACCGAGTTGTTCAAAGAAGGCCACTTGAGGTTTGACGATCGGCACCAGGTCCGCAACTGCATCTAACACTTCACAGCAATAGACCTTGGTACGTTCGGCCACAGCTGGCCAATCGCTCGCCGCCACAGAGTCCTTGATGACTGCCGGCAGATTTTGCCAGCGCGGGTCCAGTCCTACGCAAACAGTTGATTGCTTCTTGGCTACCGCTTCAGCCAGTCGATCGCCAAAGCCTTTAACAGTTGAACTCATATCGTTGCTCAGATCCTTCAAAATATCTCAACGCCCAAACATTCGTAGCCACCGACTCTCTTCGTAGCCACCATCGCCAGATGGTGGAAAGCGTTACCTTTCGCCTCCACCGTCTGGCGACGGTGGCTACGTAGCATGCCATGTAGCGCTGTCCAGTTATTGTTTGCGGCGTTCTTTCACATAGCGAATGGCGCATCCGACAGGCGGTGTTTCCGCCGTAGCCACGGGCTTGCCCTTCAGCGTGTCGTCAATCGCAGCTTGCAAGTAGTGGGTCTTCACCTGGTCTTCTTTTGTATTGTCATCCATCGCGCCCATATAAGTGATGCGCCGCTCCTTGTCGAGCACAAAGAATTCGGGCGTGCGAACCGCTCCAAAGCCTTTGGCAATCTGCTGCGTTTCATCAAACAAATAGGGAAAGACGAACTTGCGTTCCTCGGCGCGTTTCTTCATTGCGGGCATCAGATCAGCTTCGACCTTATTCACGTTGATAGCTACGACCGCCACAGGCGAATCGGCTCCCGAGTATCGCTGGGCCAGTTGATTGATTCGATTTTCGTAATCCACAGCATATGGGCAACTGTTGCAAGTAAACACGACCACAACGACCGGATACTTGCTGTAGTCTGACAACGAATGGCGCTGGTCATCCACGCCCGGCAGATCTCGCCAGTCAGGCACTTGATCGCCGATGTTGACTGACGGATTGTATTTTCCAGCCATGACTGGCCCTGACGCCCAGGCCATGACACACCAGAGCCAAAGGCTCATTGCCAGCCACTTAACAGTCGAGTTTGCAAATAAGGCATGCATGCTTGTCTCCACAATCGCGCTAGGCGACTCAAACCAAAAGTGCGTTCTGCCACCTCTCCCGGCGCAGCCGACTCTCTTCGTAGCCACCATCGCCAGATGGTGGAAAGCGTTACCTTTCCCGTCCACCGTCTGGCAGGCGGTGGCTACGTGGCTGGTCCACCGTCTGGCAGGCGGTGGCTACGTGGCGTTTTCCAACTAAACGATCAGCCAGTAAATCAACCAACGGGAACTATAAGCGATGGCGCTGGACAGCAAAAGTGCCAGGCCAGCGCTGATTACCATTACGGTGACGATTTCCAGCGAGACGATGGTCACGATCGTTGCACGACTGGTGCCAAGAAGTACCAAGGTTTGAAGTTCGCGTTGACGCAGTTTCAGTGACAGCCACAGTACCAGGATCACTAACAGCGCTGTGGCCAGCCCCAAGATCAACACCAGGCCATCGATCAGTCGCCGTACTTGTGCCACCATTTGCAGCAACTCGGAAACGATATCAACGGGCCGAATGGCTTGATACTTTTCGTCAGGATTCAAGAACTTACCCAACAGTAAGGTACCGGCGCGCTCTGATTCGGGAATCGCGATGATGGCAGTCAAGGGATACTTCTCTTGAGAGCCGTGAAAGTGAAAACTGCGAAGGTTATCGTCGGTCACTTCGGAATACTGCGGCAGATTCTCGCGACTGGCTGAATGCAAATGAGACTCGTCCGATTGTGGCTCTGGGGCTGAATTAGCAGCTGCACTGGGCTGCTTGTCCGAGCTCTCGGTCGCGGGCTTATTGGGCAATGAGTGACCATGGCCCAGCCCCGCGATGACCCAGCATGTTTGGATGCTGCAGTGCACTACGTCGTCATCGGCGCCGCCGGTGGGCGCCAGCCAGCCGCGCACCCTCAAGCTCAATGGCGCTGGACCGGACAAGTCAAACATGTTGAGCGGGTCGGTCACCAGTCGCTCACCAGGTTGCAAACCCAGATCTCGCGCCACGTTGGCTCCCAGCAGACAGTCACCTAAGCGCTCCAGCGATTGCCCAGTATCCAGGTTCAACTTGCGCAATCTCAAGTAATCATCGTTACTGCCGACGACGCTGTAACCTCTAGCTTTGAATCTGCAATGCAGCGGTATGGCCAGGATGCCAGCGTTTTTGCTAATGCGAGACAGTTGCGACTGTGGAATCTCCTCGGGAGCCTCGCCGCGAAAATACAAAGCGTGCATCACCAGTCCGAATTGGCTGCCTTTGGTTCCGATTACCACTGGTGTCTCGCTGGCACGAGCCATCGACTCACGTTCGAAGCGCTCAATGATCCAGCCGGTGGCCAGTGGCAAGCACAGCGTAACCGTTATCGCGGCCAACAGAATGCACGAGCGAGCCCAGTAGTAAGTCAGATACCGAATCGCCAATACGCAGCATCCAACCATCATGGCTCCAGCGGTAGCTGAATGATGCGATCGAAACGCGTCAGCAGCGAATGATCATGTGTCACGGCGATCAAGATACTCCCAAGCCGACTGACCTGGTCGACCAGCAGGTTCACAGCCTCTTGGGCTGCCACTGGATCGAGACTGCCGGTCGGTTCATCGGCCAGCACGATTCCGGGTTGAGTTATCAAGGCACGGCACAAGGCCACTCGCTGACGTTCGCCCTGCGATAATTGACCAGGGCGCCGGTCGAGCTTGGACGTGATGGCAACGGCCGCAGCGAGGTCATGCAAGCGTGACTTGAAGTCGCGCGCCGATGTCAGGCCAAGGCGGAACGGCAATAGAATGTTCTCAGCCGCAGTCAGGTATTCCAGCAGCTCGAACTCTTGAAAAACGAAGCCAATCGAGCGGGCTCGCCACCTGCGACGAGCCGTCGATGACAAGCCTTGCACTGATACACCATGCGACTCAATCGAACCACCATCGGGCAGCAACACGCCTGCCAGAAGTTTGAGCAGGGTCGATTTACCCGAACCGCTCGGACCGACGATCGCCACTTTCTCACCGGGCTGCACATCCAGTTGATCCACGCGCAACTGGAAACCGCTCGCGTAGGTCAATTGCAAGTCACGGATTCGAATCATAGCCGCGGATGCTCGTTTCGAACTTAATGCGTTTCTCATCCAACAATTGAAACCTGGCCAGTTTCCACGTTCCCTCAACTGTCACCAAGGTCAATCGGCCACGGTATTGACTGGTGCGCGTGTGTACGTGTCCCCAATGCTCGGTGACACTCGTGGCTTGCCAGGTCGCAGTTAAAGTGTCGGGCTGGCCATTGGCAATCGGCTGGAGATCTTCAACCGATAGTTTATCAACGTGAGCCAGCGAGCCCCCCTGCTCGGCCATGACCAATGAACGTTTCACACCCAGATAAACGTCGCGCAGCAGCGGTCCCTCCACCGATTGAGCGAGCGCATCATAGACTTGTTCATCCTGACGCAAATCGAAAGCGCGGTAGACATTCAACAAGAGCTGCTCGATCGACTTCTTGCCCGCTGCGTCGTTCTGGATTGGGCCAGCGCTGGCGACAGGTTGCGTCTGCACATCGACCAGGTTGCCCGTCCAGCGATAGGTATCATCGAGTTGTTCGAACAAATGTTGCACGGGGGCCTCGTGGCCGACCAGGACTACCGAACTCATCAATTGCGCATACTGGTTGTACGCACTCCATTTCAGCGTGACTTCCCTCGGTGACTCTGGGGCTGGGTAAGAGACGATGACACCCACGCGGACTTGCGCGACGTTCATCTTGCGAGCTTCGGCGTTGAGCGCAAAATCGTTCATGTCCAGTCCGAAGAAGTTGACGCGTTCCACCTTCGCCTCAACGGCCTGGCCATTGATGGTTACCTGTTGATGTTGCTGCACAAATTGTTCGATCGCGTCCCGGGCCGCTTGTTGTTCAGCCACCTCGATAAAGTCTGAATCCTGGCGTGGCAATTTGAGCCACTGGTCGAGCGTCAGAAAAGGAATCAGTACTTCATGACGAACTTCGAATCGATTGATGTACAGAAAAGAGAACAGGCCGGTGTAGCTGGCGATACCCAGCCGCTCTTTCAATTGAGCCTTGCGCTGCTGGCGAAGTTCGGCTAGTGAGATACGTTTACCTGCGGCGCGTTCAGTCCAGTCCAATTGCACCGTATGGGGCCGACCATGGGCTAGTTGAGTGCCCGGTTCTCCGAAACTGCCATCGCGTAAGATATGCAAATCCATAACGGCAGGCAGGGCTGCCCGTGGTCCACCGAAGGTCTGGTAAAAGGTCAGGAACTTGGGACGAGCGATCAGCGGGTAACGCAATTTGAAGTTGATCGTTCGCCGCATCAACTCCGGCTGGGCGATCAAGGCGGCATTGATTTGATCGGTCGTGACCGATTCGACCGTACCGAGCAGACGTTGGCCATCGCCGTCCAGCACTGTAAAGTAGTCGAGCAAGAATTGGCGATGCTTGTCTGCTGCCTCTTTCAGCGCCTCGGCCGAGTAATTGTTTTGGCCATCGGCTGCGAGCTGGTGATACAGCACCAGATCTTCCAGCATGATTTCGATATCGACCTCGATCCGATCGGCGCGCACGTCAGCGATGGCCGAACTGAGCGACACGGGATGGGCGACCGCTGGGACGGCCAGCGAGGCCATGGCGAGTAGAAATAGAATCAGTCTCATGGCAGTATTGTAACTCGCTGCTCACGAAAACGCAGGGAGACAAAACCGAGGCCACATCTGCCGCCACCCGCAGGCGAGGCGACCTATTTGATTCGGTGCAGCTTGATCGACAGCGTCATCGCGACCAATCCGAACGCGGCGGCAATCAGGCCTACCATCCAATAATGCGTCAGCGGACCACCACGAAATCGTTCGCCGATGATCGAGCCGGAGATGATCGGTCCGACACCGGTCGCCAGGTGCGAAACGGCCGTATTGATACTCATGAAAGCGCCGCGCATCTGCGGGTGGGCGGCCCGGATCATCATGGTTTGGGCTGGCACCACACGACTGGAGGCAAAAGTCATGAACAGGGTGGCCGCTGCGATCGCTGTCATCGCCGAGACCACGGGCAAACTGGTAATGACGATGCTCATGATCACTGCCGTGCCGGCGCAGAACAAAAAGACCGGCCAGGCGCCAATGCGATCCGTCATCCAGCCGCTGATATTCATAAACACCAGCGAACTGATCCCACCGACGGCGTACAGCCAGGGCAACGACGAGCGATCAAACCCACAATTGGCTTCGAAGTAGGTCGCGATGTAAGGAGCGATCATGAAGGTCGCCAGTACCATGCACAACATGAAGGCGAACGAGATCTGGTGGTTGGCATTTTGAATGACCGAAACAAACTCGGTCAGCGGGTGAGGCCGATCCTGTCGGTCCATGTGTCCGCGCAGTGAAGGCAGAAACAGGGCCGCGATCAACCATACCAGCACACCCAAACCCGCAATGGCCAAGAATGGGGCACTGAAGTGATTAAAGCCTTCGGCCAACCACAATCCAATAGGCAATCCCAAGACCGATGCCACGGCAAACGATGAAGTCACCGCTCCTAGCGCTCGACCTCGCAAGTGATGAGGAATCGTATCGCCGATAAAGGCCATAATGCCTGAGGCCACCACCCCGCCACAAGCGCCGGCCAGCGAGCGAGCCAACAAGAGATGCGTATAGTTGGGTGCCAGGCCACAATAAACGGTCGTGGCCGTGAAGCCCGCAAAACTGGCCAGCATGACCGACTTGCGATCAAACCGATCGATGACCGTGGCGGCTGTAATGCCTGCGACCATGGCCGCAATGCCATAAGCCGAGACGATAAAGCCAAATTGTTGTGGTGAGATCAGCAACTCTTCTCGCAAGCGATCGCCCAAAGGCATGACGATGACAAAGTCGAGAATATGTGTGAAGTTGATCGCCGCCAGTAGCAGCACCAACTTCCATTGGCTCCAAGACAGCTTATCCGTTGAGTTGGGATTCAATTTCGGTGCTCATGGCGACGAGAGGACGATGCATGCGAAGCTGTTCTGTTCGCAGCGCTGAGCCAGTCGGCAGACCAGTCCGCTCGCGAGATCCTGTCCATATCGTCTCCCAGGAAGTTTGCCCAAGCGCTACCAGCGAAGCCGGCTCGCAACGAACCGGCGTGCTGCCCGCATGCGTTTTACTTGAGCGGTTGCCATTGGAAGCCTAAGCCAACGCCATCGAGCAGTTGAGTGGGTATAGTTCCGTATCGCACTCGAAACATAGGAGCGTAACTAGCCATGTAAGGTTCGTTGCCAGCCGGGCAATACTGACGACCGTTGCCTTCGATGGCCGAGACCGTGGGTAAACGACTAGCCAGACTGGCCGAATGCAAGAAAGATCCACCGACACAGGTGAGGTCTTGTACGCACACGAACATCTGCTGATGAGCAGCTGCGGCAGCCATCAGCAAGCATTCCGATTGCCCCTTGCAAGCCTTCAAGGCAATGCCGCTGTAACCGCGCTGACGAGCCAGCCGCAAGCTTTCCAGATCAGTTAACGACTCATCAATCACAATCGGCCGCAGCCGCGCGATGCGGTGAACCGTCATTTCGGTTCGCTGCGTCAAGTCACGTGGTGTGGGTTGCTCGATGTACTGCACGCGATCCAGCGCCGGGCGGCTGAGCCGTTCAATGCGTTCGATCAGATCCAAGACATAATCTTCGTTGGGGCACTGTTCATTGAAGTCCAAAGAAACTCGCCACTTGCGTTCGGGCGCAACTTTTTCGGCGACTCGGTTCACTTCGATGATCCGGCCAACGTCCCAGTCCAAATCGTTGCCGGCCAGCTTGATCTTCAAATGGCTGATGCCATCGGTGGTCAGCCACTGCTCCAGCGTCTCGGGCAAGCCATCATTGATGCGGCTTCGCAAATCATCGTCGCTGAGCGGATCGAGAGCTCCGACCAGGTGATAGAGCGGCATGGTTGGCTTGGGCTTGGCGGACAAGAATTTGTCGGGGTACATGCCCACGTATTCCTCGCCCAGATAGGCGCTCAAGTCTTGGTTGAGGAACTCACTGTTCATCAATTCAAATGAGTTCTTGCCATGAGCCCGTCCGAAGGCATCGTGAATGGCCGCCTCCAGTGGACTGGCAGCCAGCATCACGGCCAGTTTGGGAATCGGCTCGGTCAGGTTGCGTTCCTTGGCAAAGTCGGCCGCGATGGCATCGCGCTCTTTGGCCAGCAAGTGAGTAATCTGCAGCGGGTCACCGCTGGGTGCCAAGGCTCGCGCATGATCAATCAGGCGTTCGGCCAGATCCAGAAGCAGTTTGAGCGTCAGCGGCGCGGGGATCTTGCTGGGCCAGGCCCAGGCATTGCCCATCGTCATCTCGCCAGTGCCCACCACTTTTTTGCGTGAACCGCTGACGGTCACCGAGACGTCACACCGCAGCACGGTGCAGTCTTCCACAACGCGGCCGCCAAACTTCATGGGCGAGCGATAAAGAAACGCGCGGGATTCGGAGGTAATGTCCTTGATGGCGATATCGGTAGCCTTGCCCATCCAGGTTCCACTTTCTAATTACATGACTCTTGGGTGTTGGATGTCTTAACCTAGCAAAATCTCCCTCAGGATGTCAGGGTGGCCACCCGAAGTTGCCTACGAAGAGCCCCCAGAGAGCGTCCATCTTTTGCCGTGCCAAGGGCTTGCCCCCTACCGCTTGAATTGTTGCCAGTAGGGAGCCAGTTAAACATTGGCGGCCAGCGTCGGCACTGCGGCATGATTTGCCGATAGAGATGCTGTCAAAAGCCGAGCACGAAATCGAAATCGGCTCGGCCCAAGACATAAGCCGCTAGCGCCCGCAGGGCTCGCGCCCCGTCGCTTGGATGCTCAGACCAAACCTTTGCGCACGGCCCAAACGGCAGCTTGCGTGCGGTCGGAGACACCGATCTTGCGCAGGATATGCTGGACGTGTTCCTTGACCGTCTCGTAACTGATGCTCAGCGCCAGCGCGATCTCTTTGTTGGTCAACCCATTGGCCAGTTGCTTGAGGACTTCGCTTTCGCGTTGAGTCAGCGGAACTTCGACATCGGTTTGCAAACGTGGAGTGGCCAGAGCGCCGGTAACGCGACGCAGTTCATCTCGCGTCCAGGCCGTGTCGCCACGCATGGCAATATCGATTGACTCCAACAGGCGTTCCCGCGAATCGCTCTTGAGAACGTAACCCGAAGCTCCCAGGGCTACAGCCCGAGCCACATAGGTTGGATTATCGTAAGTCGACAGCAAGATCACCGGCAGGTCTGGGCGATCCAGCTTGACGCGTCCCAGCACATACAGTCCATCTCCGCCGGACATGCGGACGTCGAGAATCATCAAGTCGGGTTTCTTGGTTGCTACCAGTTCGAGTGCTTGCTCGCCCGTCATCGCTTCAGCGACAACTTCACACTCGGTCCCCTGCAAGAGATTCTTCAGCCCCAGACGGACTACCTCATGGTCATCTGCAATCAACACAGATATAGCCATATACGACCCTTAACTGATTTGTGATGGATACGTGTTGTAAACAAAGGATGGGAAATGATCCGATCGAACGCTGCCCACGGTATCCAGAACTGGAACTACAGGCATAGCCAAAGGAAAGGAGCCCTGTTGCGTCGAGAGAAGAGGTATGCAGCAAACTTGGTCGCTCGCTGATGCCTGTAGAACACACCTGACCGGGAAAGGTCTATGGACTCGTTGGGCTGAGGGGAGAAGCCTTGTCGTAAGGCATCCGCGGGAACACAGAACGGGGCGAGCTTGGGTTCCAGGATTTGCCCGAGTCACATACAAGTTGTCCGAACTCTTAGGGTGTGTTTATCTCCCTCGCTTCAATCACTCCGTCTCGGTTGCGATCCAACTTTTCAAAGTCGGTCGCTTCGCCGAGGAACTCGCTCTGGCTGAGCTCACCGTCGAAATTATAGTCCATGCCCGTAAACCAAGTAGGGGCCGAAGTGGCGTTTGTGCCCCTTTTTTCCACAGCCGTACCCCCCAATCGCGACGCGCCACCCCTCGAATCACTGCGCCCCACCGTCAAAACTAGAGCTAATGGCATTTCCTCCACACTCAAGAGCCCATCCTCATCCTCATCAAGGCGTTTCGCAGTCTCTCTAAACGCCCCAATCTCCGTAGTGCTTAGCCTCTGGTCCCCGTTAGCGTCCAGCAACTCGAACCACGGAGATGGGCTAACCGCCCATGCCACTTGAACTTGGTACTGTCGCGGGCCAACCACCCAACCCCAAGCGCGGGTCTCGACGGACTCGCTCGTAGTATCTTCACTGCTTCCGGCCTGACTGGGCGGCTTTGACATCTCAGCCCCAGTAACATCTGACTCACTCTGTGATGAGCTGGTTGGCGGAGTCTGATTAGCGGCGGCGGGGGCAGCGGTCATGCCTGGCGATGGTTGGCGCACTAAGTCGAATGCGCCACCCTTGAGCTCCAGTAGGTTCGTCAGGCCCGCTTCGAATTGGGGATCGCGCATTGATTGTTGAAGGAACTCGACAAAGCGCTCTTTCGCGCTCGGTTCGTAATCATCGCGTAGCCGATAAGTGATGAGGCACTTGTCCAGTTCGATGCGACCACCGCCAGGATGCGTCAGCCATGCTCGGACTTGCCCTGTATCCTCCTTCGGTGGGGCGCTCGATACCCATTGCGCTCCGGCGGCCTGGCGGCTGGCTGGCGACTTTAAGGCATCGGGAAAGGAAACGATGGATTCAATATCAACCAGGCTGTCAGACACTGTCATCAGTTCCGCGCGAGTAAGCTGACCATCTCGATTGGCATCGACGGCTTGAAAGCGACCATCGGTCCAGCCGCTGAACAGTTCGCGCGAGATCGTGTCGGTATATGAGTAGAAGTCCATAATGGCGCGAACCATCGGATCGGGTTTGTTGAGATCCCACTGAGCGATGGGTTTAAAATCGTAGATGCCGCGCGACGCCTGGTTCATCATCATGGCCGATGCCTCGCCGTTGCTGCGCAGTTCGCCTGCGGTCACGATGCGGTCGGCATCGAAATCGTAACGCATGATGGACTGATTAGTCTTTTCGATTTCCGCTGCGGTCAGTTGCCCATCCTGATCTTCATCCAGCGGCCCCCACGGTGACTCAGATGGTAGCAGCGGAGGAGTCTCGCGCTCTTTGATCAACTTTAACTGCGGACCACGCGATAAGCCGCGGGTGAGAAAGGCACGGAATTCCGCTGCGTCAACTCGTTCGTCTTTGTTTAAATCGTACAGCCCGATGAGTTGGTCGCGCTGCTCCGCAGTGGGCACCAGGTTGCCTAGCCAACCAGATGTCACCAGCGGTTTGTCCAACAGCTCACTCCAGGTGACTGGTTGGTCGAAGTTCAATCCCAATTGCTCGGCCAGCCCTTGGGCGGCCGATTCCAGACCATGGGCCAGGTCATGTCCGCCAATATGCACATCCAGCTTGATGAAGCGCGGCCCACTTTTGGTCAGCACCACCAGGCGAAGCGTCGAAACGCTGGTGGGCTTGGGGCCACTGGCTAGTGCGACATTCATCGATGAATCGTGCGAGTCACCATCACTCATTGGCTTCGAGTTGGCACTTAAGTCCGCATGCGCGTCGCTGTCTACTTTGGTATTCGCATCGCTGTTGAAGGCTGTACCCGAGTTGCTATCCGAAGTCGGCGCGGGATCGCTCCGGGCAGACTGATCGGTACTGGTCGATTGATCAGGCTGATGTCGGGCAGCGTCAGGCGCGAGGGTAGATTGGCCTTCAGGCGATTCAGCGGCTGCGCCAGCTTCGCTCGTCACGCTCGGACCGGGCGTAACCGTGGCTTGACCACCAGTGCCAGGCTGGCTCTTTTCGCTGCTACCAGCGGCAGCGCTCGGACCGGGCGCGCCATTGGGTTCTGGCTGTCGCGGCTTACACCCCAGCGAGAGCAGCATCGCTAAGCCGATCAGCCAACTTACGATCAGCCAGGTTACTTTGTGCATGGCGGCCTCCAAGACCCGTGTGGGAATACTGCGTCTATTTTCCAGCCAGCTCGCAGAGAATGCAACCGTTAGGTTGGTTCCAGAGGCGGATCAACCAGCCAAATTCGGTTTCCCCAGGCGTTTACTCAGGCCAGAACGCACAAGTTGAAGCGGTTTATGATTGACAATGAGTGAGAAGCGGTAGAGATTGAAAGATAGGAGACCACATTCTATGGCCTACGCACATCGCTTCTGGCTCAACTGCGGCTTGGCATTTACTCTGGCGTCATTCAGTTCATCGCTTTGGGCTGATGAATTTTTGATGCGCGATGGCCGGCGACTGGTTGGTAACTTGAAAGGCACCAAGGATAAAGTCCTGACCGTCGAACTGGCCCCCGGTAATCTTATCCTGCTTCGCCAAGACGAAATCAAGCAGCACCTGCGGGCTAGCAAGAATGAAGTTACGTATGTCGAAGCGATGAAAAGCGCCGAGGACACGGTCGAGTTTCATCTGCGGCAAGCCGCCTTGAGCAAAAAGAACGCGCTGCCTGAACACGAAGCGGCACATTATCGCCGCGTCCTGGATCTGGATCCCGATAACGCCACGGCTCGTGCCAGCCTGGGCTACCTCAAGGACGATGACGGTCGCTGGGTCGAACGCGAAAAACTGATGACCGAAGGTCGTGGCAAAGTCTCGATCGGTGGCAAGCGCTATCGCTTTCCAGAATTGGTTGCGCTTCAGGAAGCCGAAGAGAAAGCCAAAGAAGAACGCGTACGCTTGACCAACGAGATCAAGAAGGCGCTTGGCAACGTCTCCAACCCCCGAGCCCAAGCCGACGCGCGAGCGAAGGCTCAAAACATGTTGGATACGCTCGACGGCCCTATGGTCTCGGCGGCCATCAGCGATATTATCTTTCCGCGCGCGAGCGTCATGGCCAAGAACGCACCTACCGAACTGAAGCTGATGTTCTTGCCGACGCTGGAACGCTTGAAGGACGCCGCGGCTGTCCAATTGTTGATCCGCTTTGCGTTGACGCCCGAAGAAGCCGATGTCACTCGCAACAACCAGATCATGCAATTGCGCGAACGGAGCGTCGCCATCTTGAAAGAGATTGCCCCCGATGCTGCCCTGATGGCCTTTCTCGGGGCGCTCAATTCCAACAAAGTTCCCGAAATCAATGTAGCCGGGTACGCCTTGAACCTGCTGGGTGATGAGCGCGCGGTTCTGCCGCTGATCGAACGTGTACGCACCTTCCAACGCACTCAAGTCTCCGGTGGCGGAAGCCCCGGACAGACCAACGCAGGCATGACCAATGGCAACGCATCGTTCTCCTTCGGCAGCGAACCAGTCCAGTTCCGTGACTTGCCCTCCGACAACGTCGGCGTCCACCTGGCGCTGACCAACCTTACCAACCAGGACTTTCAATACGAGAAAGCCAATTGGTTGACTTGGTACGAAATGGAATACGGGACCTTCAACGGCGATCTGCGACGCGATTGACTCGCAGTAGGATCGCATCCAGAGCCGCCGCTCGCCAAACGCATCCGTAGCCACCACTGCCAAGTGGTGGAAAGCATCATTCGTAGCCACCACTTTCAAATTTGGATGTTGTGCGTTTTGAACGTCACCTGTCCCGAGCGCAGCTCGGGACAGTTCGAATCGAGCCCTCAAGGCGAAGATTCGGGAGGGGGCCTTGCGCCAAGGAGGACTCTACCATAGCGCATTGCCCCCTCCCGCAGCCTCGGCTAAAGGCCTCGTCTGCGACCTCCCCCGGCTGCGCCGGGAGAGGTGACATGCGAAACGGCGCAACATAAATAATGCCAAGTGGTGGAAAACCTTAGCTTTCACTTCCACCGTCTGGCGACGGTAGCTACGGGTGATGGGCTATATGTGCGCCACTCCGGGGCGGGTTATTCGGAGACTACCGCGGTATTGAGCAGAGCGCCGGTCGCCAGTTGGAGCTTGGCATACGCAATCATGTGATCGGCTTGCGCGCGGGCCCAAGCGTTTTCGGCTTGGATCAATTGGTTCTGAGCGTTCAGCAGTTCGTCCAACAACAGACTTGGTCCAGTTGATTCCACAAAGGCATTCTGCCAGCGACCATCCAAGTAACGGACTTCTTCATCAAAGGCCAATGTCGATTTTACTGCGGCCTCCAGTTCAGCATAGGTCGCCTTCACTCCGGCCAGCGCTTGATCGACATCGGCGGTGATCACCAGCATCGTATTATCCAAGTCGAACAGCAACTGCTGCATTTCCAAGCGTCGCTGCTTGAGAATCGATTTCGATATCAAGTTCTGGTAGGGCCGCTGGTAGCTCAAGCCGCCCGAGTAGCTGGGACGTCCTTGGCTGAACTGATCAGCGAGTGAATTGCCGACGTCGTAGTCAGCATTCAATCCGCGCAAATAACTCTCCATTACTAAATTCAACGTGGGCCGCAGTTCGTTTTCGGCGACCTTCAGACGTACTGCCGCTGTCTTGATGCGATCGCGGGCGGCCAGCAGATCTGGATGGAAAGACAAAGCCTTTTCCAGTTCGCTGGTCCTATCGGCCACAATGGGTTCATCCAGCGGCGGCGTGGCTGGGACGAACATCAATTCTGGCGAGGACCACTGCGGCGCGTTGACCAGGGCTCGCAGATTGGCGGTCGCCGAAACCACGTCGGCTTGCGCTCTGGCCAGGCTGGAGGTTTGGCGCGCGACGGCGGCTTCGGCGCGTTTGAGCTGGCTTTCCAAGCCATCGACTTCCGCCCGCTTTCTCAACTCATCGCGCAGAATTGTCAGTCGCTCGATGCCGCGCTGAGCTTGCAGTTCTATCGACCTGGCAGTGTAGAGATTCCAATAGGCCAAGGCGATCGACTGCGCATGCATCTGCAACTTGCGCGTGGCTTCGTGCTGGCTGATGCCTACGGTCAATTGGGCCAAACGCACCGACGCAGTGGCGTACGTTCTTCCGGCTCCGCGCAGCAACGGTTGATTCAGTTTGACCAGCATCTTGGAGTCTGCCTGCTGCTTGGGAGCCAAGAACACCGAGTTGTTATCGCGCAGGGTCATGTTCTGGCCGATCTCTGCCGAACCGCCCATCTGATTCTTGGCTCGCACCCCAAGACCGTTATCCAAACGTCGCTCGTTCAGTCGACTGGGACCACCGGTTGTCAACGTGTTGCCGACTGGATCCGAATTGTCATTGAAGATCGAATCGACAAACGGTGACGGATCAAAGGCACCTTGTGCCTCGGTGATCTTGGCTTCGTTGATTTGTGGTAACAGTTGCAGAGCACGTACATAAGGCGAGTGCGCTACGGCGTCCCAGATCGCTTCTTCGTACTCGACCGGCATCACCGGGACATCGCCCATTCCGATTTGGCTCAGCCTCAGTACCTCTGGTACCCAATAAGGTTGAACTAGTGTCGGAGCCGCCTGGCCTCCGCTAGTTGCGGCATCCTGTAGTTCGTCACCGGGTAACGCAGCCGCATCCAGGCTCACCGTAGGAGCACTGCTTGATGATTCGGGTACAGGTCCGGGCACAGTACCAGGCAAATTGTTGGGCAGAGTACCAGGCAAATTGCTGGGTACTGAGCCGTTGGACGGCAGCGGCGGGACTTCGACAGTTGGCGCTGCGGGCTGTGGTATGCCATCTGCTTGTAAATTGGATAACGGGACCGAACCGGAAATGGATCGTGGCAGAGGTACCAATGGGTCGGACTCTGGCAAGGCTGGCTGCAGGGGATCGCTCGGTCTGAGCTCGATGGGTGCAGCGGGCAACTGGTTGGTTTGCAGCCAGGATGGGACGGCCAAAGGACCGGACACTTTGACCGGCTGAAGCACTGCAGAGACTTGCTTACCGGGAATAGGCGTGCGCTTCGCATCCTGTACAGGACGCGAATGGGTGGGGTAAGTGAGATCTTTAACCTCCTTTACCCGGTTTTGTGCGTGCACCGAACCTGCTGATGCGCTCAATAAGTAGAGCGCAGTCAGGATCGGGCAGCAATTACGAAGCACCCCTCTACGCATCGCAATTCCGTTTGCTTTCCTCAAAGACCGGCTGAGCCCTCAGCCAGTGCTATGTATGGAATAGATTCGGCCGATATCACTGTCCAACCTTACTGCCTCGGACCGCTTAACGTTTCGCAACCCCGTAATACGTAGGATTCCGCGCACAAGCAGTCGGTTTTGGCTGATCGCCAGTGTTTAGCCAACCGGAACAGGTTGCCTAGCTGTCGTAACATCTGGCCGCGAACATGAGCTTTTTTGATCGGCTTGTTACAAACGATTCGACTTATCTGGCCGGCAAGCAGCGCGCAGTTTTGCCGACTTAACAGCGGCGCTGCAGCCTTGCAAACCCAATCATGGGTCACTATTCATCTGTGGCAGCAGCGACCGATGGGCTTTCGGCGTCATGAAACGATTCAAGACTACAATTCGACTCTCCTTTATGTTGGCGGGCTTGTCGCTCTTGCCCTACTACATATTTGGCATGGATCGGATCGAAGGCATGCGCTTGCAGCGTTTGGCAGAGGGTAGAGCCAGCGTGTGCCAGCAGTTGGCCGTGGCCGCTTCACTCCATATGCGGCGTTCAGATCAGACTGCCGTTCGTCAGCAACTCGAACACTTTTGTCAGCACACACCCGATGCCGTTAGCGCTCGCATTGTTCGCTTCGATGGGCATGTTGTCGCATCTTGGGGTGACCACGCGTCTGCCTGGCATCTCAAAGCAGACGAAGCCTCCGATATAAGCAACTTGAGAATCAGTATTCGACGTGATGGTCGCGACTGGGGTAACTTGGAGGCTGCCTTTCAAGGCGATGGCAACCAGTGGTCCGCGCTGCGTCACGGTATGTTGTTGATGCTAGCGGCCTCGAGTGTAAACTTCATCGCTTTCTTCCTGGTGCTCAAACGAACCTTGAAGGTGCTCGACCCCAGTAACTCGGTTCCGCGCCGCGTGCGCAATACGCTTGACACGATCGCCGGTGGTGTGGTGGTGCTGGATCATCAACAGCGCATCGTGCTGGCCAATGAAGCCTTTGCCAGGTACTTTGCCAAGGAACCTAACGAACTGGTGGGCGAAACGCTCGATTCGTTTGCCTGGCAAACCGATCGTCCCAAAGCCTTGCCGTGGCATCGCGCTATTGAGCGCAATGAACAGTTATCGGGCGAGACGCTGTCCCTGGTAACTGCGGAGCAAATACACAAATTCTTCGTGGTCAATGCGACTCCAGTGTATGACAGCAACGACAAACTGGCCGGTGCGCTCATCAGCTTTGAAGACATCACGATGCTCGAAGAGCAGCGGCAGACGTTGGTCGAAGCCATGCAGGAATTGGAAGCCTCGCGTGAGCAGATTCGTGCTCAGAATAATCGGTTGCGCGAATTGGCTTCGCGCGACGCGCTGACCGGTATCATGAACCGCCGCGAGCTGTTTGAACAGTTGGAACAGCACTGGATCGAACACAAAGACCACGGCGATCCACTGGGTTGCATGATGTTGGATGTCGATCATTTCAAGAAGCTGAACGATACCCACGGGCATGCCGTCGGCGACCAGGTTCTCAAGAGCGTCGCCCGCTCACTCGAGCAAACAGTGGGAACTCGCGGGCTGGTGGCGCGTTACGGTGGCGAAGAGTTTTGCGTGGTGACCAAGCTTAATGCCGAGGTAACGGCAGAAATCGCTGAAGCAGTGCGGCGCGACATCGCCGTCGGCCTGGCCACGCCTTACAGCGTGACAACCAGCGTGGGCGTTTCCCACGTGATTCATGGTGCGCATTCCTTCCAGGAACTGTTGGAACAAGCTGACAAAGCACTCTATGCAGCCAAGCATGGCGGACGCAACGCCGTGCGCTGCTGGTCGATTGAACTGGACCAGATCGAGACCAAGAAGAGCCAAAAAGCTGCGGCCAAGAAAGTCGCTGACGTCCAGGCCATCCCCTACCATGCAGTCGCTTCGTTGCATTCCGCCCTGGCCTACCGAGACGCGGACACGGCCTCGCACTGCCAGCGCGTGGCGGAGATGAGCGTCGCGCTGGGTCGAGGTCTGATGACGGTGACCGAACTGTATGTCTTGGAGATTGGTGCTCTGCTGCACGACATTGGCAAGATTGGCGTGCCCGACGCAGTGCTGCTGAAACCGGATCGCTTGACACCTGAAGAATGGAAGGTCATGGAGTTACATGCCCGCATGGGTGTCGAGATTGTGGACTCGTCTTTCGACTGCAAAGAGCTAACCGATATTGTTCGCTGGCATCATTGCCGCTTTGACGGAGCGCGCCAGACGCCCGATATGCCGCACGGCACAAACATCCCGCTGGGCGCCCGCATCGTTTGCATTGTCGACGCTTTTGATGCGATGGTTACCGACCGTGTCTATCGCAAAGGCCGGCCGCCGGAAGAAGCCTTCGAAGAGCTGCGCCGCTGCGCTAACAGTCAATTTGATGGTGACCTGGTCGAACGGTTTATCGGTCTGAAAGTTGGCTGGCGGCTGGACAGTCGACATGGTCCCAGCGACCTGGCCGGGCGACTGGCAATCTCGATCGGTCAACAAACCGAACGCATCATCCGCAGCTTTGAATCTCGGCAACGCGCCGAGTTGGTGGAACAACTGAACGAATTGGGACGCACGGCTAAGGAAGGTGACATGCCCGCCATCTCCGGCCTGGCCAGCCAACTGACACCGCTCCTGGCCGACATGCGCAGCGAAGAAGAATGGAAAGAGCTTCTCCCTATCGTCCAGGATTTGATCGAGATGTGCCTGGCCGTGCAGCGGGCTCACATCCGAGACCTCGGAGCGCGACCTCTATCGATCTGAGGCCTACTCCCGTAGCCACCGTCGCCAGACGGTGGACCAGTTCACATTAACGCGTTTCCACGTTCCGCCTCACCGCCTGGCGGCAGTAGCTTTCGACAAGGCTCGGTGCAACAATAGATTTTCCCAACTTTTTGTCACCGACATGCGGCGGCCAGCCACTATCTTGCAGTAACGACGCTTTCCTCCGTACTGCGAGCACGATTCAGATGCAATACTCACCCACCGATTCCGAACTGTGGCAGGCCGTCATTGAAGGTCAAACCTCGGCGTTTGAACAAGTTGTCGTTCGCTATCAGGGGCTGGTCAGCGCGATTGCGTACAGTCGCTTGGGCAATTTCGAAGGCAGCCAGGATGTAGCCCAAGAGACCTTTTGGGTCGCATGGAGCAACCGTGACCAGTTGCGCGAGCCCGAGCGGCTGGCGGCTTGGCTGTGCGGCATTGCCCGCAACCTGTCCCATCAACATGCGCGCTCGGCCGTGACTGCTGCCGACCAGACGGGCCTCGATCAAGTCGAATCACCCGCGACTGCTTCAAGCCAGCGCGAACAAGACGAACAAGCCGAAGTCGTGTGGCGCGCAGTCGAACAGTTACCGGAAATGTATCGCGAAACCATGCTCCTGTTTTATCGGCAGGAGCAATCGATTGCCCAGGTGGCGGGTGCCTTGGACATAAGTCCCGATGCAGTCAAGCAGCGATTGTCGCGAGCTAGAGCCATGCTGCGCGAAGATCTGACCAGCCTGGTCGAAGAGACGCTGGTGCGTACACGGCCCGGCAAGCAATTCACCACGCGAGTCATGGCGGCCTTGGTGGCCATGGGAACAGCCAGCGCTGCCTCAACCGCTCAAGCGGCTGGTATCGCTTCGGCACCGTTGGCTGTTGGCGCGGTGAAAACCATCGCCGCCACTCTGGCCCCAGGTGCCCTGGGGGCCGCTGCCGGCACTGCCAGTGGTCTGGCCGGAGCATACTTGGGTGGCTATATCCCTGCCGAGCTAGCGCCGACCAAGAACCAACGCGACTACATGCGTTCTAGGGCACGCAAACTGTTTTTGATCAGCCTGGCTTTTGTTGCGGCCTTGATCGTGGCTATCAACTTGCTGGTTTATCTTCAGCTTGGTCCTCTATGGCTGTTGGCGGTGATCTTCGGTTGGCAAGGGATCTTCATGACCATTTGCCTGGTTCACAGTCTTCACACGCATCGGCACGTCAAGGCCATGCAGGCTGCAGCATCAGACCATGATGAACCTAATGATTCAGCTCTGCGTGAGCGCATGAATAGCATGGCCGCCGGCTTTCAAGCCCGATCGTACAGCTCTCGATGGAAGTTGGCCAATCTGCCCCTGATTGATATCCAATTGAGTCATCCGATGTCTGAGTGGAGTGGCGTGGGCCCGCGCCAACCGGGAGTCGCCCGCGGCTGGATTGCCATTGGCGATCGAGCGTACGGGATCCTCTTGGGTATAGGCGGTATTGCCACTGGGCTGGTGGCCTTTGGTGGTTTGGCGTGTGGTGGATTAGCTGCCGGTGGCTTGTGCTTGGGCGCGGTGACTTTCGGTGGAGGGGCAATCGGTTTATTGGCAATCGGTGGTCTAGCCGTTGGCGGACTGGCGATCGGCGGAGTAGGCCTGGGATGGACAGCCTTGGGCGGCTGTGCCATTGGCTGGAAGGCTGCTATGGGTGGCGCAGCCATCGCCTGGCATCTGGCCGAAGGTGGCTACGCGCTGGCTCACGACCTGGCAGTTGGCGGTGCAGGCAGCGCATTGGAATTCAATACCCCAACCGCCCGACAAGCCGTCGCGCAGTCTCCGCTCAAGGGCTGGATGACTTGGCTGCAGACCAGCATGAATGTGGGAATGGTCATCATGGTCGCGACTGCGATCTTGCCGAACTTGTTGCTGATATGGCTCACGCGCAAACCCAAGTCGCGGCAGGCAACACCTGACCAGTGATTACTTGGACAGCGCCACTTGGCAAGCTGCCCAGTGGCGCAGTCCAATAACGCCCAAAGCCATTTACCATTCAATGGTGACTCGAATGCAAGAAGTCATTTCACTGGATTCCCAATCCCTTCGGACTAGGTCATCGAAGACGTTCCCGCTGTCAACTACTTTGCGCGTAAACTATTAGACTGGCTCCCCCACCGGCTTGTCCGGTTGGAAGCAAAGGTTGGTTGGCTAGGGACAGGCGGCCTGGCCAACCAACCTTGCGCTCCCATGGGACAAGCCCATGGGGGCGACATGCCGCAACGTCATGCATCCATGCTCAACGTGATTGCTTCTACTCCTCCTCCTCCTACTCCTCCTCCTACTCCTCCTCCTACTCGTACTCCTACTCGTACTCCTACTCGAGATCTTGCATGCCTCATCGAGTACGAGTACCGGGCTTCGCCCTGAGTACGAGTACGAAACTCCGTGAGGCCAACTGGTTGGGCAGGATCAGGCCCACCCCTGAATCTGACGCTTGGGAAAACTTATTTGCCGCTTCGATGGCCTACCGGCTATACTTCAAACCGCCTGGTCGAGTGCCGAAACCATCGGAACAACGCGTTGGAACGAAGTGCTTGATCCCGCGATTGGCCTGACAAGACAGAGCCCGTTGCACACTAGCGCCGAAGGAAGCCCGCAAAGGTTGGTTGGCTAGGCCGCCTGGCCCTAGCCAACCAACCTTGCGCTCCTATGGGACAAGCCCATGGGGGGCGACATCGAGTACCAGTACAAAACAGCTTGAGACCAACTGGTTGGGCAGTTTCAGGAATACCCCTGAATCTGACACTCGGGAAGTCTAGGGCGGATACTTAGCGGCGTTTTCGCCTTCGCTGGACTCGCTGCTTATGACACGTCCGAGATACGAGGTACAGTTTTTGGCGAGCTAGTGTTGCTAATTGCGACTCCAAGATTGATAATAGCGTTCTTGCAAGCAACAGTTACTGGGTCTGAACCGGATTTCTACTCCCTTCAACGTCAATACAGACGAACCAAGCGTTGCACCAGAGCACGCGATCGCCGGGCTTGGAAATGGAAACATTTCCTTGGCGGGCCGAGGTGAATGCAGCCGTTCTTCCGATGGTCCCCTTATGGCAGTTTCACTCAAGAAACGCAGGTGGATGCGAATGTCCGCTGTAGTCGTGGCAATTTATGCCTCGCTTTGGGCCGCGACCGCTGTGTTTGGACCAGCTGCCACTCGTGAGTTAGCACAACGCA
This sequence comes from Ottelia alismoides, assembly GCA_037367405.1. Taxonomy (NCBI): domain Eukaryota; kingdom Viridiplantae; phylum Streptophyta; class Magnoliopsida; order Alismatales; family Hydrocharitaceae; genus Ottelia; species Ottelia alismoides. The sequence continues at coordinate 7,087,549 of JAZKJV010011400.1, read as the reverse complement.
GACACCTTGACTACCAAACCAAAAACGGTCTAAATCCTGCCATTCGTAAGCTTGTTTGTACTTCAATTTCCGTACCAGCCCCGTTTATCATTAATGCTAAATGGAGCTGCTTGGAGCTAATGCCTGACGGCCGTAAGGCGGGATCCGGCACGTGGGATGAGTCGCGTACCATTTGGATCCTCGGCTGGACACAGGTTGTTAGTGAGCACAACGTGGGTGTTTTTTGTGGTGTTCCTGCGCCGAGCCGATGAATGTTGGCGTGCCGATGGCTGAATGCGAGATTCACTGCAACATGCACGCATACTCCGCGACAGTCCTGCTAACGGTCGGCTTGTTATTGGGTGGCCAAGTTGCCGCACAGGAAACGGAGATTCTGCTTGCTTCGCTGAAGACCGGCAGTGCACAAGATATCGCCAGGGCAATATCGTCATTACCCAACGACGCACTTGCGCAGCCAGAGATTGCTCGGCAGCTTACGCTTCTTTTGAATGATGAGCGAACTGTGGTCGAACATATCATGGGTCGCGAAACGGTAAGTGAACGAGCCTGGTTTAGATTGCTTGACTTGCCGCCGGCGGCAGCCACGTCGATTTTGAAGGAGCTGCCAAAGCTAGAGACAGACTATAAGCGAGCACAAGCACTGGAAGCTGTCTCTCGAATTGGCAATCCGGATCGTCGTGCATACGAAATGATCCTGCCATTCTGTGCCGACGACGATGTGAACCTGCGTTCGCAAGCAATTTCGGCATTGGACGCCGTGGCAGATGACACTGAAGAATCGGTGCTGAAGTTTGGAGAACTACTACGGGACCCAGATCCAATGGTGAAATGGACGGTTCTGGACGCACTGGACAAACGTATTAAGCTTATTGCCCCCGTCATACCCGAAGTCATCCAACTGCTCGACGACGATTCTGATGTCTACATCGCGGTCTCACGAGATTTCATGTTGCCCGAGAAGTTACGGGGGCGCGCGGCTCGTCTTCTGGCAAGCACCGGTCCGGATGCCTCGGACGCACTTCCGAAATTGAAAACTCTAATCGGGCCAGATCACAACAAAAACGTACGGATTTGGTCAGCGGCTGCTATTTGCAAGATAGCGGAATCTCCCCCAGCGGAAGCGATGGACTTGTTGGGTCAGCTATTGCTGGACGACATGGATCGACAATTCGTTCAAAACGACGCCCCCCAGGCAATTGCGCAACTTGGTCCCCCTGCGAGCCGACTGATCGATTCACTGGAACGTGCAAAAAAGCACGCCTCTGCACAAATACGTTGGGGTTTGGTAGATGCATTCTTTGCGATTGACCCCGCTTCCGCAGTCTCGCGTTCCCTTCCCTTGATGGAAGACGAGGATGAATTAGTAGCGAAAGTCGTGATCGAAGCACTTAGCTCACGTAGCATCTCCGAGCCGCGAGTGATTGCTGCTTATGCTCGCGCATTACGCAACCACGATGGGCATTTTGATCAACCAGCGAGTGCCGCAGTAGCTGCCCTCGCAAAACTTGGTTCCGATGCGTCCGCTGCCGTCCCGGCTCTTCAATCGCTTGCGCAGGATCCGACTATCTCGGATACACTGAAAGAGGACATCGACGCTGCGCTGAGGAGTATTCGTTAGTTGGAAAGCGCCACTTGCCAAGTGGCGCTGTTCAACTAACTGCCCACCAATCAATGCAACCCAGTCGCGGACGGGGCTTTATATAATGGCCAATCACTCGCCGCGACGGGGTGATTGGTGTCGGTCGTTATTCATTGAAACAGCGATTTAATCCAGACCGCCAGGGTGCTGCTCACGTCCTTGAAAGATCGGACATCGCTATCGTTCGAGGGACGCCAGTTTGTACAGCAGATGGCAGTCTCCATGACAACCGAATTCGAATCTCTATGAATGGCTTCGCTGAACGCGCACTCTGGATTGACTATCCCATAGACAATCCCACCGGCCTACGATCGGAGTTTCATCGATGGACGTCACAACTGACAGTCCCAGAATTGCAGCAGATCACACTTGCACTCGAAAAGCTCACAGGTACTGCTGCTTTGGGTGTATCTCAGTTCTCGCACGACTCCATCGTGTGTATTAGGCACTGGGACAAAGAAAGCGAACGAGCATCGTTCGTTTTGAATGGAAATCATCAATACCCACAACGAATCATTCCGCTTGACGACGAAAGATCGTTTTGCAAGGCATGGAACTTGATTCAGGATCTCATCCCCGGTCGCGTGTCGTGTAGAATTGAAGAACCAGGCGATGGACCGGAGTCGCCGAATCGCCTTGACAATGGATGATCGCACGCGGCGACCGACTCCGAAACGCGGTGAAGTTTGGCATGTAGGTCTGTTCAGAATGAGATTTAGAGACGCATTTTCGACGTTCCTCCTGGCGGGCTGGACAATGCTCTGGCTAGCATCCTCTTGCAGACAAATTTGGGTGGGCTACACAAGATACGGGCGGGGTTCAACTGCAAGAACTTTCACTGCAGAAGAGCATCCAGTTGCTTTCTACACCCTACTCGCCATAAACGTTGCGTGCGTACTCTTGGGAGTTTTCTTGACATTCGCCCACATACGTTCGGCCCTGCTTGACGCTCGTTTACGCGAGGCGGAGCAACACGCCGCAGCGAAGCGCAAAGCCGAGCGGCACCACAAGCATGCGAAGGTCCAGCCCATTACGGACAAGCAGAAGACCAGCTTACTCCGCCGAGCTCGCAAGAAGGCTGCTCGACGAGAGCCGCGCGCAGAATGATCCTTGCTAGAATGGCTAAGACCATGACTAACCACAGCTCCACGCTCCCTGAACCTTGTGTCTGAAGACGCACTGACAGCATTGAACAACGCCCTGCCGAATTGTTTGATATGCCCCGCCGAGAATCGATATCTCTTTGGCGTGCATCGGGACACGGACGCCATCCGACGCTGGACCAATTCTGGATAGTGGCGAAGAAAACCATGCACAGAGGCACTCGGCGGTGTGTTATTTACTTTAGCGACCTCAGTTGCGGATGCCCGGTTATGGCTCCCGTTCTGTGAAAAGAGTCCCAATGGAATTCGACTTGATCCACTGTCGCGAGAAACTGAATTCCTGTGATCTCGATGCGTCAATTGCATTACGAACTGCTGTTGATGCGATCCCGCATTCTTTACCGCTCTTGCCGACTATTTACGCAAAGCATCGATCAACCAGTAATCCCGCATTGCGTTCATGGACTTTTGCTTCGATTGCACGATTTGAAGAACTTGCTATCCCGTTCATTTTGCAACTACTGGAGTGTGACGACCCACGCGCGCGATGCGACAGCGTCGACCTGCTAGTTTATAGATACCGACCAGCGGTTCGAATAATCTATCCATCGCTGCCTGATCGCCCATCCACTAAACCCCGCTGGGGCGAACACTACGTGACCGTCGTAAACATGCTGATGAAGACATTAAAAGACCCGGTGCGCGAGGTCTGTATTCTCGCAACCGTGGCACTGGACGACATTGGCGACGCTCCGAAGGACATCGTCGAAATACTTGTGGGCGGTCTGCAGTCGGATGATGCAAGAACTTGCTACAATGCTGCATGCTACCTTGGTCGCATGGAGGCCAGCGCGGTGAACGCCTTGCCGGCACTCCGTAAGATGATTGAACGAAGAATCGGTACTGACGAGAACATACTTCGCCCAGTTCTTGCCGCTCAAATTGCAATATGGCGAATCGAAGGCACAGAACCATGGCGTGAAACCAATTCCCCAAGAGCCTCTGGCTAATTGTCTGTTATTCTTGAATTGTACTGACGAAGAAACCTACCAATTTGTCCCGGTCAGATTGACCCTGACTACTCAGTGCGAAAGCTTGATCGACTCCCACGAAGGTGTATTGGCACCCTACTCACGACGCGCTGGAACCTACTTGTTATTATTCACTTCAGCGACCTCACTTGCCGATGCCCGGTGATGGCTGAAGTTACGTCACACACATACCCTCAATGAATAGCACTGATCTTGACTTGATGATTGCAGAAGTTCGCGGCAAGTCGAAGTTTTTCGATGGCGACCATGTCAATCGAGATGCACCGATGGATTTCAAACGGGTCGACGCATTGGAGCAAAAGCATCGCGTGAGTCTCAATTCACAATTTCGGCGATTCCTCGAACAGTATGGTGCTGGTGACTTTCTCTATGCTTGGGTTTACTCGTTTGACCCTGACAGCGGATGGAGCTTATGGCGTGAGTCCAAGTTTTTACCTGGGATCGGGACCACCGTTCTGCCCTTCTCTGACAATGGCTGTGGTGACTACCTTGCGTTCAAGGTGACCGACGGGAAATGCAGCCAGCGAGTATACTGGTTGGATCATGAGCAAGACTACGCAGTAACAGACTCAGAATACGAAGACTTCAATGCATGGGTCGCTAAATGCGCTCTGAAAGCGTGACGCAAAAAGCGGTGAACGGCAACCGCCGAAGACGCGCGTTTTTAAAACATTGGCGTATGCCGATTTAGGACACTCCTATGAGAACCGCCCTGTTCGCCTTGTTCGTATCACTCGTGGGAACAAGCCTCGCGGTTGCCCGAGTTGTACCAAGATTGTCATACGCTGAGCTCATGAAACAATCCGATCTTGTGGTCATCGTGCATGCACTCGACACACGAGAGCCCAAAGACGGCGACAACATCGTCCCGCTAGACGTCGCAGCAGACTATCTCAAGCCCATATTTACAGAATTCAAAGTGTTGACAGTTTTAAAGGGACAGCACGAGGGAGAGACCTTGGAGTTATGTCACTACGAATACAGGCCTAATGCTCCCGGAATCGGAAATGGACCGCTGCTCGTGTGGTTCCCAAAGCGTGAGGATGAAGAGATTGGCCAAACTGATAAGTATGGTACGTGGATGATGCGTGTGCCAAACGATTTTGTTCTCTTCTTGAAGAGGGATAGTGATGGACGACTCACCTTCGTGACTGGCCAGTTCGACGCTAAACCTTCCGTCAGGCAGATTCATAAGCCGCTGCCGCCTTCCATGCGACGCGATCCGAGCAAAGGTGAACTAAACGATGAACCGACGTTGCGTTAGCCAGGGCGATTCCGTAGTTGACCATCAACTCCTGCGACTCCGACTCGATGCTCCATTGCCCCAAACGGACATCGCTTTAGAATTGTTATCACGTGCCAAGAAGCCAGGCCTTGCGCAGCGCCCGCATCGCAAGGACCGCCCGACTGTGTTGAAGAATTCCCCGAGCAAAAGCAACGCCTTCGCCAGAGCCAGCCTCCCCCGAGTTTTTAAAGTAGACACTTTTTCGGCGCGAATGCATGATATCAAACGTAACCACTTCGGAACCAGCATGACTTAATTCCAATTCAAAGAGTTTTATGGCATCCGCGCGTTGAGCCCCAAGACATCCACCGAAGCACGCGAACGGACATAATTAGCCAGCCGCAGGGCGCTAGCCCCGGTTTCTTCGAAGCCGATACAAATCGGTTGTCGCAGCTTGTTTGTCAACCGCGAATCGGCCTGATTGAAGGACCGCGGTCAGTTGCCCTGCGGGCATTTCAGGAACCGGGGCTAGCGCCCTTCGGCTGGCCATCTTGGAGCCGAAATACGACTCAAGATGCGAAAAATTGCCGACCTGCCAATCCCGAGAAATACGATCATCCGTGCCATGATTTACAATGACTGCGCTGGAACCTACTTGTTGTTATTCACTTTTATGCAGCTCAGCGCCGCTGGCCAGTCAGCGCTACGTGAAACCGAGTCAATCTCGCTTCCAAACAGAATAGGGGACGGCCAATTGTCGTTTCGTGATCGGTGACGTTCGTCGAACATGCAAGGCTTTGCGGCCAGAGGCTTCCATAATGCAGCACTTCATATTCCCTCCGGTATCAGCCGTCGCTGTTATGGCATGTGTGGCGATCTTGCAACCGAAGATTCCCTCGGGTTTGTGCTGGTCTTTAGTCGCAGCATCCATCGGAGTGATCCTGGTTTGGAAGCTGGCAGTTCGCGCCGCTGCACGTACGCTGGTTGGAGTGGAGGTAGAACAACGCAACCTCGCGGCATCAAAGCCACTCGCAATCGCCTATCTCGTCTTTCTTCCGCTGATGAGTCTCGCACTGTGGGCCGTTTGGTACTTCAATCTTGGGCTAATAAGCCTTTTGATTTTCATCTGCGTTTGGTCAATACGTAAAGAAGTCTACGGGATGCTGCTAGCGCGCCGAGACGAACTAATCGATGGCTCAAACCCAGCTTCCTGATCAATTTCTCGCTTGGCTAACTGCGTTTGCGTCGAGCAGGAGCACGAGCAGGAGCACGAGCAGGAGTAGGAGCAGATCATCCTAGCCATCTCAAATGACTTTAAAATTTTTGCTTGTGGTGACCGGCCTTGTTTCTATCCTCTTGGCTGGATGGACGTCATTTGGTTTTCGCGGAATTGGGACTGCACTGGCGTTGGATTTCCTCATCTGGTTTGCTCTGTCCCAACTCAAAGATAAATCGCTAAGCCCCCTCAATCATCGACCGATGACGAAACTAGAACTCATTGTCATTCTGGCAATTTGTGGGGTTCTACATGGCCTGTTGCTGCCTTCAAGACAATCCGGTCCGCATCGACGAGGAACTATGCCCGCAACTAATGCAATACCAAGTCCAGCTCCTTCGCCGGGCAGCGTTACTGACAGTTGATTTCCAGACAAAAGTCCGACAAGATATAGACTACTCAGTGAGGATCGCTTGACCCTATGCTTGTTCGCAACCTAACTCTGACCAGCACATCGGTAGAGGCGGCTACGCAATGTTTGCTTCGCCTGCTCGAGTCGAGGAAATGTTCTGTGACTCGATCTGCTACTGATGAAGTGCTTGAGTATTACGGGCTTGTCGGCACGTCTTCGCTAATACAGGGCTACGGATTACTTGCAGTGGTCGACCTTGATGGCACCGTAGGCATTCGGATCGGACTCCAGACATCTCTCACCGTATCGGGAATCTTGCTCGGACTGCTTTCATTGCTGGCGTCAATTCCGCTGCTCGGAATACCACTTGTTCTATACCTGCTCCTGCATGACCATGTGGCCAGTAGAGTGACTCATGAACTCGACATTTTGGTCGGCGAGATTTACACACGTCTCGACCGGCGCCCCAGGAACGGTTAGAACAATGGCTGAAAGAACATGCACGGAGGATTTTCACTATCCCCTGGATTGAAGACCGCATGGCGATTTCTTATCGTGACGGCAGTGGTGATGTCACCTGGCTGTAGTATTGGCGTCGGGAGCATTCCGCATCGAAATTCACATGACTGTAATGAACTTCGCTGAACAAAATCTTCGACCTGTCTCTTGCTCGCTCGCGCCCCGTGGCAACGGTCTCGGTATTACCTTAGAGCCGTTTATGCTGCGTGTAGACGAAGTGGATACGTTTCAGGAAGAGCCTGAGCTGCTGTTCGATGGTTTTCAACTTCCAACTACAGACCCTAAAGCACTGGCGGGCAACCGGTTTGACCTTGCTTCAGCCCCGGAGCGATGCGAAGGGTCGATATATCTGACCATCAGCATGATGGGCGAGCACTTCTGGGTAGATCTGCTGGAGATCGAGTTTGGCAAACTGTTAGAGGAGGGGCTCGAAACTCGCATCCGCGTGCGTTTTCCCGATTTGTATTTCGCTGATCCTTCAGCGTTCGAGCATATCTTTGTGACGCTGACCAAATCACGAGACTGAATCGAAGCTTATAGAAACACGACCTACCGTTGCGCCCAGACCGCGATCGCGTGCTGTTGAAAGGAGAACTCATGATACGATACAAACGATTTGTCGGGCTTACTTGTTTGTCGCTTAGCCTTGTCAGTCTATTCATTGTCTATCGAAAGGCTCGCCAGCATGATTTAGCGGCTCAATTCCTCAACGAAGGCCATGCTGTCCAATTTAAAGACGGCGGGTATTGTGAGTCGATCCAAGACTTACAGAAGCGAAGCTGGCTTTTTGACACGATTGATGTTGTCTACATCGAAGTCCCGCGAGGCTCAACGCAGGAAGCTATATCTCGCCTCACACAGCTTCCGTCTCTGACTCGCGTCATGGTCAGATTTCAGGGAGACAACTTCGAACATTTCAGACTGCACCGTGCCGAGATTGAGAATGACATTGCGCTACAGTGTGGGCTGGTGAGGAAGACGATTCCTAATGTAGAGGTGCTGAGCGTCTGGGCAGTTGGTCAAGTCGTCAATCCGGGATAACAAAGTTCATGTTCGCAACTCGGAGCCAATGCTCTACGACATGACGAATCGCAATTACTTGCTTTTTCGTAGCGGTCTGTTTCTCAGCCACCAATCGGACGAAGACCTTGGTCGTTGGTTCGTTGGAGGCGATTGCCTTGGTTGGATTTATGCTCGGCTGCTTCCTGGCCCAGACTTCAAAGTTGATTGCTGTCCTTTGATGGAAGACTGGGGCTGGTATGCAGCGATAGCGACTTGCGACACGAAAATTCGTGTTGAGCTATCTCTGTATTCTTACATTGCGGGCTACTGGATTCTGGGCATTGGTGCAAAGTCACCGGGGCTCTGGAAGAAACCGCTCGCAATTCGTAACGAGGCCCACGAGCGCGTAGCTAATGCCATTGACGCAATTATTGGTGCAGATGATTATTTCGAATCGCATGGATGGCATGCCGACGATCGGTTTGACACCGTAGCATTGACCCAAGGCATAGGTGAGCTTGAGCGGGTGGCGAATGCAAACCAGAGATGGAAGAACATTACCAAGAGGAAATGTCCCAACTGCCACGCCCTGTGTCCCGAGTATCGCCGGAACTGCTTGGCCTGCGGTCATCAACTTGGACGCGAGATTCTCAAACAATAAGGATGCAAACCAAGGCCTTGCGTGCTGGCCCAATATACCGTCCTTAGGCTTCCGAGATCGATTCGATATTGCCAACAACTGGCTTGGAACTACTTGAACCGATATTCCAACTCATTGACCGTACGACCGGCACTCCCTGTATAATGAACTGGTTCAACTGCAACGCGCAAGAATGAAATCCGATGGGCTGTTTTTCATCGTTCACAGCTCAAAGGAAACGAATCCATGCGCTGGACCAACGTCGCGTTGGGTCCCACTTTACAGCGGCGAGTCCATCAACGCGGCGGTCTGACGAGCCATGTTAGAGCTGGGATATGCATCATCGAGCTAACTTGATCACCCTGTCGCTGATTGCCGTACTGTCCGGCTGGGCTATCGGTCAGGACACGGGCCCGCCCGCCGCGCCTGCGCTATCGACTGGCAGCGTTTTGAGCGATCGAAAGGTATCGGTCTCTCAGGGTGAAATCGTTACAGCACTCGATAAAGCGATTTATTATATCTTCCAGGCCAAGGACCACACGTACTGGTTCGGAAGCAACGAACGCGGGGTGTACCGTTACGACGGGCAGGTCCTTGTCAACTTCACCACGAACGATGGGCTGGTCAGCAATCGCATCCGGGGCATCCAGGAAGACAAAGCAGGGAACATCTACTTCACCACTTACGAGGGCATCAGCAAGTTCGACGGGCGAGCCTTCGAGACGCTGAGCATCTCACCGCTGGCGATGTGGCAGAAGCAACCGGACGACCTATGGTTTGTGGGCCCTCCCGACACTGGCACGGTCTATCGCTACGACGGTAAGTCGCTGCACCGCTTGGTACTCCCGCAAACCAAGACAGGCGAAGCGGTGGCTGCAATGTTCCCTCGCTCACAATTCCCTAACGCGATTTTCAGGCCGTACGACGTTTACACCATCTCCAAAGATCGCAGCGGAAACCTCTGGTTCGGCACTGCTTGCGCCGGTGCCTGTCGTTTCGACGGGCAGTCCTTCAAATGGCTGTACGAGGAGCATCTGACCAACATTGAGGGAGGCGGCTCGTTCGGCATCCGCTCCATTCTCGAGAGCAGCTCGGGGGCCTTCTGGATCTGTAACACCCGCTATCGCTTTCGCGTTGACGCGAAGGACGCGCCCGAACCCGACAAGGGCCACATCAAGTACCAGCGGCAAGAAGGGATAGAGCTAACGACGCCCGACGGACAGGACCGAGTCTACTTCATGTCAGCCGTCGAAGACGAGAAGGGCGCACTATGGATGGCTTCCGGCCGGTTAGGCGTCTGGCGTTATGATGGCGACCAGGTGACTCGTTACCCCGTAAAAGATGGTGCCGCGGATGTAAAGCTGATCTCGATTTACCGGGACATCCGCGGTAACCTGTGGCTCGGTACACTCGACGCAGGCGCGTATCGATTCAACGGCGAGTCGTTTGAGCGATTCTAGCGCCATGGACTACCGTTTGAGCGGTACTTAGGCACTGCAAAACAATAAACTACCGAACATATATTGAGATAGAGATGAACAATATTGTCCAATGTTAGAGCGTGAGTTCGGTGGTTTATTGTCTTGCAGTGCCTTATTGAAGGTTCGAGCCCACATGTCCGAACAAACTGCCTCCGAAGAACAGCCCAAACGAAATCGTCGCTTGTGGCTTGGGTTCATGGTCGGTTTTGGGATTATCTTCCTGTTGATGACAGTTTTCTGGCCGATGCATTTTTTCGATGGTCAGGCCGTGCGGGAGATCTATCTCTGGCAATACTATTTCCTAGAGATTCGATCAGCCTTCACGTCGCCACGAACACTTGGCCCAACGTCTGGAAACTTGTCCGCGGCTCTTGCTGTGTTTGCAACTCACATGGCTGTTGCGTCGGTCGGTGGCGCATTGGGAGCAGGGATAGGTTGGGCAACGAGGAAAGTGGCTCGAGACCCATGATCAGCTTTATTCTCGCCATGATGGCAGATCTGTTATGCGGGACTGCGAAAAAGAGTATCGAATCTGCTCAAGCGTTTGAGACGCCGCCTTGCAATCCCGCAGCCCGGCTTTGGGCCACCCTTGCCCTTGCCTTGTTTCTCGCAACGTCGCTGCTGTTTCTTGCTGCGGCCATCATCGATTGGCTTACAGGAAACCATTTTGTTTCCGAAGTCTGCGGATGGTCTGGGATTGTGTGCATCCAACTCTGTATTATTTGCGGTATCCGTTACGCGGCCGTTAACAAGCCGACGTAAAAGAAAGCCACTTGGTGACAACTCAACAAGACAGGACTGGATTTAAATGCTCAACAACCCTCAGACTGGACTTACTCCCGAGAAGCTACAGTTCTTTATTGCTGGACTCTCCGGACTAAATGCTGAAGAAGTGCGTAAGGCGAAAATCCTGTTCATCAAGAATGAGCTGAGTCAGCTGAAAGCTCTGAATCAGACAATGGCAGGATTCGGCGTAGCTCAAGGCTGCTTCGCCATTGTTCCCATTTTCTGGCCAATACTCTGGGCGCAAAGAAGCGGAATGAACGCAGCTTTGACACTTCAGAAAGATCAGATTCGTAATGCGTTATCCGTTTGGCGCGACGACCTGGGAGACGACTGGAAACAGATAGAATCTGAACTCGATGCAATGTAGACAATCCAGCGGTTGAGCCGACGGACAAAGTGAGTGGCAGTGACTAGATAGCTTGTGCTATCATCGTGCGTTGTCGGATGGTCAAGGCTTCCGCCGGGGCCTGGGGTAACCAAGCGTGGAAGCGCAAGTGGCTCGTCACCTCGATCATTAACTCAAACTCACACGCGTTCGACTCGGTAACGCGGTCCGTAGGTGCCAAGGACATGAAACGATTGCGAAAGCTTGCGCTGAATCTGGACCGAGGTATTGTATCCAATGAGTACGGTTACCGGTTCTACCTTCGATCAAGATCGTTGTGCAACTACATCGAACGAATTCTCAAGTCGCGCAGTATCGCTGTCGTGGACTCCACCAAACTAGTAATCTGCGGAGAATTGTCGGATACGACTAGTTACTCCGTCAATTCATCAGAGATCGCGTGCTTAACCGTACCTTTCGACCCGCGCCTGTATGATGGCTGCCAGACCAATCATGACATTAACGCTTATATGGTACGCTTTCTGTCGGACAATCTTCGCAGGCTCCCAACTTATCCTTGCGAGTCCATTGACGACCTGACTGGGCTAGCACATCAATTCGAGCAGGAAGGTTATCAAAACCGGTGGTTACACAAACAGAAGAAAGTCCCCGACCTCAGTGCTGTCGCAGAGCTGATATGTAATTTGACACCCGACGAATTTACCTTGCGCCTCAGTATAACTGCGGCTGGTGAAGTTGTCTTTGAAAAAGTAATTCTTCAAACTGACCCGGACGAATTGGCGTTCCACTATCGCTTCCGGGATCTCGTACTTGACGGCGATTACCTCTTGGTTACCAGTAAAGTTGAAGGAGAACCACTCTTTCGTTTGTCAGTTCGTGACCTAGTAAATGCCTTCACCGCGAACAAACGATGACGGAGAACAAAGCGCTGTTGCCGTAAGCCTCTATCAGCCGGTTTGACATGCGTAAAGCTAACTGCTCGAGTTCACCCAAACCCTCCCGTTATCCCTTTAATTGCTGCGTGTCATGAATGATCAATCCATCATGATCCATGTAGTGACTCAAGCGACAGCTTCGCTGCTAGCCGATGTTGACGCTGATGTCTTTGACAATCCTGTCAGCCCAGCCCTGCTCTACGAGTACCTGAGCAACTTGTCCAACGCACTGATTGTTGCAACCCTTGACGGCCGCGTGATTGGAATGGCAACGGGAATTGCCTATGTGCATCCCGACAAACCAAAATCGCTATTTATCAACGAAGTTGGGGTATCCGCCCGATTTCATCGCCGCGGAATTGGGACACGACTGCTTGCTGCGATGCTTGAATGGGGAAGGAACCAAGGCTGTGTTGAGGCTTGGGTCGCGGCTTCAGTTGACAATGTCGCCGCTCAATTGTTCTACAAGGCCACTGGCGGAGTCGAGGACGCGCAACATGCCGTCGTGTATACCTACCCTATAGACACTAGTGCTCATCAATCTGACAAGCAATAACAAAGCTTTCCACCACTTGGCTGTTTTGATGATGCGAGTCACCTCTCCCGGGGCGCAGCTTGGGGGAGGTCGTGCAGCTTTTAAGTCTCGTAGTAACGAGGGTTTGCAGTAGGTAACCTCTCCCAAGCGCAGGAACGCTGGGAGGGCGAGGCTCTGGCCGAGCTTTCAGTTTGTATCACCAACCAAAGATTCATGGGTGTTAACGGCCTGGCATAAATGGCCTGCGGACGTTCGTCTGCGCCTCGCGCCATGATTCAAAACTCAAATTCCAATGGGACTGCATTGGCGCTCGGGGCCCAAGGCTCGGGTGGAACCTCGCCCTCCCATGCCGTGACCGCTGGGGCAGGTGACATGAGTTGACATGCGAAGAAGCGCGACATCAAAACCTGGCAGCGATGCCCACGAAGATAGTGTTCGAAATGACTATCGATCGATGGACTTCTATTGGGTCGGCAAGGCCAGCGCGATCCACTGGCCGCCGCTACCATCTTCTTTGCTGGAGCGCGTAATCAGGATGCCGTTGGCGTAGGCTGGTAAGGCGCGGAAGACCTGGCCTCGACTGGTGGTATCCGTCAAGTTGTATGTCGAGACAACCTTCGGTTTGCCATCGGTCAATTCAGCCAGCGACAGTTGTCCATCGTTGCTAATCATCAAGAGCTGATTGCCATTGGCGATCAGATGCGTCGGCCCAGGGAGACTCTGCTCGTCGACCAGCTTTAAACTCTGCGCGTCGATCGTTCGCAGCGTCACACCTCCCATGTCTTCGCGACCGTTAGCCCCGATGATGCTGCCACCCACCAACACCGGGGTGTTGTACTGACTGGCCAGCAAGTCGCGGTCGACCTTCACAGCGGACAATTTGCCATCGGCCACCGACAGAATCTTGGTGCCGATGCCGTAGCTGGCGGTCAAAAGATAACGATCAGCGCCGATGGCAATGGGTGTGGCTGCGTTAACGGTCGGACCGCGCGAGCCGAAATCGGTTTGCCCGATAACTTGTCCATTATCAGCTCGCAGTAAAACTGTCTGCAGGCGCGTGACCACCAAAGCAGCCGGGACGCCGTCGAGCTGAACCTCGACGGGCGATGAATAACTGGCATCAAAGTTGGTCGCCGTCCATTGATCGCTGCCATCGCGCAAAGAGATACCCACAATGCCGGCTTGCTTGCCGCCTACGTTCACAACGACGTTTTGGCCGATCACGATCGGCGAGCTGCCAGCGCCGAAATAACCATCTTCGGCTTTCAGTTCTTTGCGCAGCGGGCGCTGCCACACGAGCTTGCCGTTGTCGGTGTCGACACAGACCAAGATGCCGGCGGCGCCATAACAAACTGCTCGGTTGCCTACGATGCAGGGCACGGCGCGCGGTCCAATGTCGGGGTTGATGCCCGAGCGGTAAGTGGCTGGCCAGGCGGCTTGCCAAAGCGACTGGCCGCTGGCCAAATCGTGAGCGGTCAAGCGTTCCTGGTCGCCCCGGCGATCGAATGCAAACAGTCTGTTACCGACAATCGTGGCCCCGGCATAGCCGCTTTCGGCCGGCAGACGCCACAGTACTTTGGGTGCCTTGGCCTGCCAATCGGCTGCGATTGGTTTTTCGCCGCTGGTTTGACCGCTGCGTACAGGCCCGAGTATCTGCGGCCAATCGCCACCCGAGCAAATGGAGTTTAGAATACCCGCCCCCGTCCCGATTGGGCCAAAGCTCAGTATGATGGCTAACGCTATGGATTGGAACCGGCGAGCGGACATAGGAGCCCCTGAGTGTCGAAACTGGTGCGATTGTTTGGGAAGAAACGCGGCAGCCGCATGAGCGGTTGGTGGGTCATTGGCAGTGTGGGCGAGGCAGCCTTCTTCGGATCGCTGTTTTTGCTGGGCATTGTCTCACTGACAATCCTCGGCTCGCGCCAACTGTTCTGGCCTGAATCGCAGATTATACGCATTGGCTTCGGTTTTTGGCTGATGATCTTTGCCAGCCTGTCCTTCGTGGCTATTGGGCTGAGCGGTTTGATCTTGCGCGTGGTGCAGACCGTGGCTTCGCCGGAATTGCGTTCCGCCCTGGCTCAGCAGGCCGAGCGCGAGCATCAGCGCCGATCGCGCGGGCCGGCGGCTTTGGAGGAATTGCCCAACACGCCCAGCCTGCGTGCTTTTACCGATAGCCCGGGTGAGCGGCTGGCCTATCGACTGGCTGGGCAACGCGGCGAGATTGGGCCGCTGGTGTTGAGCTTTTCCTTCGCGGCGGCCTGGAACGGATTGCTGGCGATTCTGATCGTGATTGCCGTCGGCTACTTTGCTCGAGGGACACCGAACTGGTTTTTGACCTTGCTGCTGGTGCCCTTTTCGGTGATCGGTTTCTACGCGGCTCGGTGGTTCTTTACCCTTTTCCGCCGGCTTAGTGGCTTAGGACCCACCATTGCAGAAATCAGTCACATCCCACTGTTGCCTGGCGAAGAATTCTCGTTATATCTATGTCAGTACGGACGCGTGACCTTCCGCCGCTTGACGCTGGCGATGGTCTGTTATGAAGAGAGCACTTATCAACAAGGCACCGATGTGCGGACCGAACGTGTCCCAGTGGTGCGGCACATTGTTTGCGAACAAGAGAATTGTCGGGCCGAGCCCGAACATCCTCTGGAAATCGATTGCCAGTTCAGGCTTCCATCTGATACGATGCATTCGTTCCAGGGGCAGCACAATGCGATCGTCTGGAAAGTGGTTGTAGAAGGAGACAGCACTCGGTGGCCATCGTTTTGCCGAAGTTTTCCCGTCGTGGTTCATCCTCCCTTGAGCGTAGTTCGCGTCGCACCGAACCAGCCATAGGCCTTCGTTTGCTATCCCTGCACCCCGGATTGGAACCGGGTGATACGTTGGATTTTGAGTTCAGCATCCATCGCGTACCAGCAGAGAACATCGATGGGCTTGAGGCTTCGGTACTATGGTCAACCGAAGGCAAGGGCTCGGAAGATATCGGTGTTCATTACTTTGAACGTCTCACCGGCAACCAGTTGTTGGAACGCCCGCTAGCTGATCCGCGCACGCTGACGACTCGCTTGCCACTGTGCCCGCTCAGTTACGAAGGACGCTTGTTCAAGATACGCTGGTGTGTTCGCCTGCGACTGTTCCTAAAAGGTGGACGTGAGATCAGCGCCGAACAACCTTTCTATCTGGGTCATGTTACCCGCGAAGTCTAGTGACAGGTTCATCTGGCCTCAAAAGCAATCCCTTTGCGACCCGCTTTGTGGCACCTGGTCAACTTCCATGGATTGCCCAGGACGAAGACTCGACGGTCGCAGCGATTGCCCATCGATTTGTTCATCAATGTCACCAGCGAGCGGCTATTGTTGGTAACCACGGGGCCGGCAAGTCTACCCTACTAGCGCATCTTGTGCCGACCTTAGGATCGGTAAAGTTGCGCGTGGCGGCTCATGAACAAAGGGAGTGGCCCAAGCTGGAACTTGGCGCCGGAGATGTGATCTGGCTGGGCTTGCGTGGCCAGCGCGCCAGTGGCCAACTGCTGCGCGCGGCGTTTCAGCAAACTTCCCAGAGCCCAGTCCTCTGGGTGATCGATGGTTACGAGCAGCTGTCAATCTGGATGCGGCTGCGATTGCTTAGGCTGACGCAAATGCGACGCCAGGGACTGCTACTGACCAGTCACCGGCCTACGTGGTTGCCCACTCTGTACCGAGCCCGCATGACTCTTGAGCTGGCCATGGCCACACTGGAGAGATTAGTGCCAGCGGAATACCCTGGCCGTACTGAACTACTGGATGAGGCGCGAGTGGCCCAACTGCTGGCCAAGCACCATGAAAACCTGCGTGAGGTATTCATGGAACTTTATGATGTCGTCGGTTAAGTGGAAACCCGTAGCCACCGCTGCCAAGCGGTGGAAAACGTTTATTACCGCGTCCACCGTCTGGCGACGGTGGCTACCTTAGATCGTGTTTACTATCGCATCCACCGTCTGGCGACGGTGGCTACGGGAATGCGGATTGGCGCGGGGTCGGTTAGTTGATTCCGGCTTGTTGGAATCTTGTGATGCTGAAGCCGCCGAAAGGTACGATGCCGTAGATACCGTCGGTGAAGACCAACTTCACAAAGTTATCAAATACTTTGATCGGCATGGGCGGTACGATCACCAGGTCGTTGTCACGCAACCAGATTTCATCTTTGGGCGTAGCGATGCGACCTAGATGTTCACCACGCAAATCCAGTTGCGTGGCCACCATGCGCCAGTCTTCGGTGCGACGGAAGATGACCACAGTCCGCGCGTTGCCACCAACTTTGATACCGCCGGCCAGCGCCAGGGCTTGGGTTACCGAGGTTGGGCCCTGCAACTGATAGCGATCTGGTTTGTTCACTTCCCCATACACGAAGACAAAGTGAGCAGCTTCTTGCTCGAGCGTTACGTCGACTTCCAGTCCCCAAACTTCTTCTGCATAACGCAGGTTGACTTCGCGTTTGACTTCGTCCAGCGACATACCCAGGACGCAGACCGAGCCAATCGTCGGTAGTCGCACGGTGCCGTCGGAATGGACGGAATCCTGGAAGGTCTGACCACCGCTAACATTGCCGCGCGTGTCGACGGAGGCTAGCACATAATCCAATCTGACGTTGGTACGCACTGGCATGACGGAAATGGCTGGGGTCTTGAGACCAATATCGAGGTAGGCCTGTTCCAGGTTCTTGCGCAATTGCTGGATCGTCAAGCCTTCTGCCCGCACCGCGCCAACTTGTTTGAGATACAGGAAGCCATCGGGTTGAATTTGCACACCTTTGGTGGCCAGGTCACCTTGACGAACTTTATCTTCCGTTACCGATTCGATCATCAGTTCGTCGCCGACGATCAAGCGGTATGGATTGGATTGCATCGTGCAGTTGCGTGTGTAAACGAAGCGCAGGCGGTCGTTGACTCGCAGACGTTGTTGATTGAGCGATGGCAAGCGAACCGGGCCAATGTGTTCACCGTGTCCCAAGGGACCGAACTGATTGGGTAATGCGTCGGACCAGCGCTGTGGAAACGGAGAGTTTGCGCAGTCGACAGCTTTGATACAAGGCAAGCAGCGGCCCACCGGCGCGTCATGTTGAGCGGGCAAATTGCATGCGCTGAAGTTGCAATTGCTGTTGGGCGCCGGCGGCATTTGCCAGGTCGGAGGCTTGGAGGGTGGTGGCGAGTAGAGCTTGATGTCCTCCGTCCTGGCTGGCCTGACAGCCTTGCCCGGAAGTTCTTCTGCCTTGGGCTCAAGTTGATTGGACGTGCTCGAGGGAGCAAGGGTGTCGGTCTTCTTGCCCAAATCCTGTTGATAAGCAAACTGTGGGTAGTAGGTCTGTGCGGTGGCGACAGTGCTGACAGCCAGTGCTCCGCCGAGCGTCACCAGACTGAGCAGTGCCGTAGCGGAATGGCTGATGACCGGACCAGCCGAGCTTGCAAGCACCATTGTCCAATGTCTCATAATGCTGCTCATTAACGAAAGATCCCGAAGATTGAACTGTTGGCAGTGCGCGCCGGCGGACTGGTTTGCATGCCTGGCGGTGGCGGTGGCGTTTGCATGGTCGGGGCTGGCCCAACTGGTCCCCCACTGGCTGGCATCATCGGTCCCACTGTTCGCGGACTCATCGCCATGAACTGCTCGGGCGAGACCTGGAGCAGCGTATTGACCGGCCCGCTTGGTTCGACGCCCTGCATCTTCAACGTCATGTATTGATCAACGGCCCACTTCTCCGTTTGCTTGTCGCCCAAGCGCGAACTGGCTTGTACCAGGTTCTGCCAGGCTTCCAGCGGACAGCCAGGCAGGGTGATCACCTGTTGCAACTGTGACATCGCTTCGTTGGGTCGATCCAGTCGCAGGAGCACGAAGGCCAATTGATTGGAGTTAGTCGCGTTGGATGGATCGATCGCTTGAGCAGCGCGGAAGTAGGACAGGGCTTCCAGCGTCAGCACGTCGGCTTTGTGGCGAGCCGTCTCTGCTTGAGCCTGCATCGCCCGCCCCATGCAGTAATACAGTTCGCTGAACCAAGGATGACCTTGGGCGGCGGCGACCAAACAGGTTTCGGCATGCGCACGATAATGTTGAGCAGCGGCCAGCGGAGTCAGCTCGCCGACGTTCGCACCGCGGAGCACTTCGGTCTCATGCGATTGGATCAGTTGGGCCAACAGTTGCGAATCGTTGGCCAGGCGTTCGATACGAGTGAAGTCGAGGGCTTCGCGAAAGCTCTGCTGGGCGGCCGCCCAAGCTGGTTCGCTGATCGGTCGGTTCTCGCGTAAGTCCAACGCGCGAGCCAATCGCAAGATACCATCGCTGGCCTCTTCCATGGCCGATCGGTATGCGCGTCGCGACAAAAGCTCGTCGCAGCGGGCCACGTGAGCCTTCAGCTCTTCGCCCAACGCTTGCCAACCTGCACCAGGTTCCAGCGGAGCAGGGCTGGTGCCAGTGGATACGGGCACTGCGGTTAACTGTTTCGAGATACGCTCGGCTAATTGTTGGCGAGCTTGCTTGTCCTGATCAATTGGGGCAGGATATTCAATCGGTTCGGCTTCCAAACGCACATCGCTGGTACGTTTTGGTTGCGCTGCGGGAACTGGCGCGTCGAAAATCGAAGGAGCATTCTCGATCGAGGCTGGTCCCTGTCCGGCCATATTCGCTGCGCGGCTGTGTGGCACGACCGTCGTGCTGCCTCTGGGTTGCCAGTTTAGTTGGGGCAGACTGTTCGACGCACTGGTGGAAACGGTTTTGGCGGGTAAGGGATTGCCAGTTGAACGCGCGGCAAAGTTAGCAGGTACTCGCGAAGGAACACTCTCGCCAGGGCTCTTCTCGGGCAGTCCGCGGGTAACCTGGGACGGTACCTCTGGCGCATCCAGTTCCAGCCGGTTGCTTTCAGGCACCGACATCGGCGGGTTGACCGGCGATGGATTCACCGGAACTGGGTTCATCGTCACCGGGTTAACAGTTCCAGACGGTGCAGGCACGATCGTAACTGCGGGCTTGGGTTCGCTGGCGAACGGAGTGGCCTTAGGCGCGGCCAAAGCCTGGTTGTCGGTGGCTGATGGAATTGGTGCGGCAACTGGTGGAGTAGTCGGCGAACCACTTGAGGGCGTAGGTTGAATGACTGGCGTTGTGGCTGGTTGACGAATCGCCTGATCGGGGCGGGGCGCAGTGAGCCGCGGTTTGCTGGGCGGACGAATGAAATCATCCGCTGCCAGCCCATTGGCGAGACTGGTGCACGCCAACGATGCGATCAGCATTTTACGCAACAGGGCTTTTCGGCCATCCATGGCTGTACCTGGCAGTGGTTCGATTGGTTGCAGCTATCCGTGCTGCCATTAACTCGGCAAACACCGGGCGTGAGACGTAAGCCTACACGTACGGTCTGTCCCCAGAGAATCGGTTGTATGGAATTTTACCTGCACCGAATTGACTACCACGCGCACAAGCCAGGCAGATAGCCAATATCATCGCAGGCACAACCGTCAAAGTTTATGAAAGCATTGAACGATCAGAGTGCCCCAAGGCCTCTGGAAGAGATAAAAGCAGAGAGGATCAGCGGCGGTAAAAATCATCCCCCCGGACTAGTTTTCCCAGCCGCTGAGTCCTCTCGCTATTATGTCGTTCATGCCAACCCCGCTCGTTCCTTGGGGTCACGCAAACCATCAGCCAGTTTAGCTAAAGCTTCGGTTTCAATTTGGCGTACTCGCTCGCGAGTCAAACCCAACTGTGTGCCAATCTCTTTGAGCGTATGAGATTGTGGCATGCCCAGTCCGAATCGCATCCGCAAAACCGTGGCTTCGCGCGATTCGAGGGTTTCCAACAACTCGAGCACAGTGCTCAGGACATCATGATCCAGCAATTCTTCGTCCGGGGCTTTCAGACGTTCGTCCATAACCATCTCGCCCAACGACCAACCAGCATCGGTCTGGTCGCTCTGCGGAGCGCTGTTATAAACTTGAATCGCTTTCTTGATAATCGACAACTTTTTCTTGGGCACTCCCAGCACGCGAGCGATCTCTTCAGCCGTTGGAGTACGACCAAGTTCTTCGCTCAAGCGGGCCGATCCACGTCGCCATTTGCTCAGCAACTCCACCATGTAGGCTGGAATGCGAATGGTTTTGGCGGAGTTAATCAGTGCGCGCTTGATCGATTGCTTGATCCAGTAACTGGCATAGGTGCTGAAGCGCGTACCCATGTCGGGATCGAAACCTTCTACCGCTCGCAGCAAACCCAAGTTGCCTTCTTCAATTAAGTCTTGCAGACTCAAACCTTTGCCCACGTAGCCGCGGGCGATATTGACCACCAGGCGCAGGTTGGCTCGAACCATCCGGTCTCGAGCTCGCACATCACCCTGCTCAATCAGCTTTGCCAACTCGCGCTCGTCTTTGGCCGTCAGCAACGACGTTTCGTTGATTTCCCGCAGATAAGTTTCCAGTGGTGACTGGGCGGTCGATTCGTCTTTGGGGCGTCGACGACTCAATCGCAACTCTTCTTCATGAGCGCTCTCGAGGCCGTCGATGGGATCGCGTTCTTCAGACATGGCGCATTCCGCTAGCAGTATGGAATAAAAAGCGATTAATCAACCGCTACCATTTTCAGGCAATGCTAGCTATCGACATGGCCGATTATAAAACT
This sequence comes from Ottelia alismoides, assembly GCA_037367405.1. Classification (NCBI taxonomy): domain Eukaryota; kingdom Viridiplantae; phylum Streptophyta; class Magnoliopsida; order Alismatales; family Hydrocharitaceae; genus Ottelia; species Ottelia alismoides. The sequence goes on along the minus strand of JAZKJV010011400.1, from coordinate 7,066,025 downwards.
AGAAGGCACGCAAAACATTGCTGGTTAAACAGCCTGTGCCGATTAAGTCGAGCCTGCCGGCGATACGGCATCAGTTGCCGCAATCAATCCACTGCCCAGTTTCGGCAGAAGTCTGCAGACACTGGCACAGGTGAATCGCATCGCGCGCCACCCGCGCGTCGAGCCGTGGAGCCGAAGCGGAGAGTCGAATGCTCTCGGCCGCGTCGTCAATCTCTGCGGCAAAGGCAGAGATGTCATCGCCAGCGGCCAGGTCGGGACGAATCAGCCGACCATCGTTAGTCATGATCTTCAGCGGCATCACTTCCAAACCATCGCTGAGCACGGCCAGTTCAAACTGCATGGTCGCTTTTTCGAACTGCAGTTCGAGCCCATGTGTAAATGGACGAGTGGATTGATTGGCTACTCCGCTGGAAGTCGACACAATCACGCTGGGGTCTTCGAAGCGCATCAGCGAATGACAAAACTTGACCGCGGGCCCGCGCATCTCAGCCAGGCACATGACCTGCTTGGGCATACCCAGTGTCATGCGAATGAAGTGGGTGTCATGAACATGCAAGTCCACTAGCGGACCACCAACCTTATCCAGTTCGTAGAAATCGGGAATCCAATCCGGCGGCGAGATGATGCGCTTGAAGTAACCGCCCAGCGGCTTGCCGTAGTCACCGCCTTGGATCAGTTCATACACGGCCTGATATTGGCCCATGTACGGGAGTACTTGAGCCACTAGCACCATGCGACCGGCCTGGGCAGCTTCGTCCAGGATCTGATCGCAGCCGGCAGTGTTGAGCGCCAGCGGTTTCTCGCACAAAACATGTTTTCCAGCTCGCAGGGCGGCGCACGCAGCCGGGATGTGCAAGTGAGGCGGCAGGCAAATGTCGATCATGTCAATCTGGTCATCAGCCAGCATGGCTTCCAGAGTTTCGAAGACCTGCAGTTGGCTGACGTCGATCTGTTCACCGGGCGGGCCAAAGTTGCCCTTGATCCCGCGCCAGTCTCCCTGACGCTTGCCCGCGTCGCGCGAGGCAAAGGCGACCAGTTTGGCCTTCTGGCTTCGCTGGTATGCCAGGTAGTGTATCCAGCCCATGAACCCGACGCCCACCAGACCAACTCGCAACATAGTGCAACCTTATCTAGGCAACTGTTAGCAAACAATGCAAGCCTGAGAATGTAATACAGGCCCTAACCGATCGCAACCGCCAGCGGCCGATGCCAACCCAAACCAGCTCGCCCCAGACGCGAACCCGGTAAGTAAGCCCAATTAGCAGGCTTCGTCGCCAAGAGAAGATGCTTGCCCCAGTCACAGTTGGCCCCGCGATGGACTATATTAAGAGTTCATCCCAAAACTGAACGCGGCCGCCAGTTTGGCAGCGTTGAGCCATCGGAAAATGACTAGCAACTGAGTTGAGTCGCATGCCTCAAACGGACTTCAAAACCGAGACGCTTGGAACGCAGATGCGGCGCGTATGGCGCGAGAATAAAGGGAATTACCTGGTGGCCACCGCTTGCCTGGTCAGCATGCTCGCCTGGGCAGTCGGCTACTTTCAACTGCTACCCGAGTTCAATGCGGTCCGGCGGCTCAACTCCAGTGTCGTTATCGGCGGTAAGACGCTGACTGTACACATAGTTGGCTGCGATGGCGACAAGGGACATGTGGTGGCCATGTTGTACGACGCGCCAACATTCAACGAACAATCGGTGCCATCGCGGATGGAGGTTCTGCCAATCGAGGATGGCGAGGCCCAGTGGACGATCCACAGCCTGGCCTACGGCAAGTACGCCATCTATGCCTTCCAGGATTTGGATGACAACGAGACAGTGGACCCAGCTACCGAGCGTCAAGGCATTACGATTACCTCCAAGGTTGTCCCTCTGGCCGGTTCCAATGGCTTCAATTTTTCGTCAGCCGCCTTCGAATTCTCGGCCACAGAAACAGAAGTCACCGTAGAACTGCGCTGATCAGTTCCGTACTTCCCGTAGCCAACATAGCCAGATGGTAGACATCCCGTAGCCACCGTCGCCAGACGGTGGATGCGAATAGATTGGCTCTTCCCACCACCTGGTGGTGGTGGTGGCTACTTATCGATAGAACTCTTGAGCTCGACGGAAGAGAGCGACCACTTCTTCACGAGCTTCGTCGCTGGGGTAGCGGTTGCGAGTATTGACGACCCGAATCATCTGCTCGATCCACTGCACGAAGTAAGCTCGGTCTTCGGCCACTTTGATGGGTTGTCCAGCCAGTTCGACATAGACCGGGCTGGTGTGTGCCCAGGCTGGTCCATCGAATAGGCTCTCGTGATCAGGGCCCGAAGCCCGCACGGCGATCCAGCAACTCTCGGCGATCGGAAGTTCCAATTCAGTAACCAGCAGAGTCTGCTGACTGTTGTCTGTGGGCACCGCGCCCTCGCCAGCAGGGCGACCTGGCACCTGGATTTGTTTGAGCATCTGCCCATTGACGATTATGTCCAGGACATCAACCCTTACCCAGCTATCGAGTTGAATCCGTAAACTCACGCTGGTTGGTTTGTCCAACTGGATCGTACTGCCGGGGCGTTGGTGGTTGACTTGGAGATCCAACATGGGGCCATTGGTCACAAATGTGCGGCCCGCCTTCAAGGCATCCAGCCAGCCTTTCATGGTCAGCCCGTCAGGAACATGGGCATACACGCGCGCACCACCCAAGGGGTCGGTTGATTGATCCAGCAAGGCATCCGTGCCGACACAGGCAGCCAGCTTTAGTCCGCAGTTCAATAACCGATACCAGAGATCGCTGGAGAGATGCTTGTCGCAGTTATAACTCATCAAGTCCATGGCTTGCACGACTCCCAAGGCAGCATCGATGGGCAGTTGCCGAGCTGCACCGTTCGGCTCTGTCAGCTTGGTGCCAAAAGCATCCGGCGAATTCTTGAGCATCGGATGGCCGTAGGTGACCACGCCGCCTTGAGCGATTGCCTCGCGTGCCAGCGTGTAATTGCTGGGATAATCCAGGTGATTAGGCGTGTTGTCAAAACCGGTATACTGAGGCAAGACAACTTGCTTGATCCCAAAGAACTGCATGTGGCCGTAGATCGAACTGCGCATCTCTTCGCCATACGAGAGCAAAACGCGATCGGTGGACTCTGGTTCCAATTGCCCTGTGACGCGATCGGCATCCCGCAGATCATCACCCAGGTTATTGGAAACACACAGGTTCAGAAAGTTAACACCCTCGGCGCGGCCGGCCAGCAGCGCGTCCTGAATTGTGGCTTTGATCGGACCGCCAGTATTGATGTGGATATGCGAGTCACCCGAATACCAGTCTCTAGCAGCCATATCGATCCAGCGATGCGGCTGGACCGCCAGGTGCCGGTGCGCTCCATCGCCAGCCACCATGATCGACTGCGGTATGGATTCGATACCCTGAGCGAAATGGATGACCAGCGGCTGCGCGTCCAAGTTCAACTGAAAAACTTCGCTAGCGTAAAAGTATTCCAGGCCGCGTGAAGTCTTGCGAACCGTGGTTGCCCCAGTGGTGAGCGACTTGAGCTGGAAGTCCGGCCGCTGGTCCAGTGGAGCCACACTGACGCGCATCGCTTTTTCGCTCGCGCCCACGAATCGAACTTCAATGACCGGCTCTGCAGCCGCTGACTGACTGGTGGTTGGCGATAACGTGGTCAGCAATAACGTGGTCACCCAAGTGAGTATGGCGCGGGACATGGCGACTGTTCCTTTTCTGGATACAGGTTGGATGATTGTGGGCGGTGGAGGGTGGGGAGCGGGAACGGGAACGGGAACGGGAACGAGTAGGAGTACGAGTAGGAGTACGAGTAGGAGTAGGAGTAGGAGTAGGAGTACGAGTACGAGTAGGAGTAAGGAGTAGCAGGCTGACTAAACGAGTTTTATGCGCCAGAACCAACCAAAGTCCAGTTTGCGACCGGTCACATCCGTTGATTGTGTGCGGCCCGACTCCAACGAATCCAGAGTGTGTCCACACCGCTGCAAGCACTCAGCCAGATCGTCGGCCTGCACAGGCAATTCGGCGCTATGTCCCGTCAGCATAAGTGCCCCGCCGGGGACAAGCAACTGACAACAGGTCTCGAGCAACTCCGGCAGATCGCGATCGATGTCCCACGACTGCCCCTTAGGCCCGTGCCCATAGCTGGGTGGATCCAACAGGATAGCTTCGTATCTTCTGCCACGTTTGGCTTCTCGCCTGGCGAACAAGCGCGCGTCTTCGATCAACCAGCGAATGGGGGCTGAGGTTAGATTGCTGAGCACGGCGTTCTCGCGAGCCCAAGCGACCGTCGGTGCTGACGAGTCGACGTGAACGACGCGCCAACCGGCCTGGGCCATCACCAGCGAAGCTCCGCCGGTGTAGGCAAACAGATTCAAGAGCTGGGGTGGCTGCGCACCGATGGGCTGAAGCGACTGCAGCCATTGCCAATGTTGCTCATGCTCGGGAAAGAGTCCCACATGCCCATAGGGTGTGATGCGCAGTCGCAAGTTGATTGGGCCGTAGCTGACCGTCCAGGCTTCCAAGGCTGAATGGAAAGGTGGCTCTTGCAGTCGCAGATCTACCTCGGACCACAGAGCCGCACTAGCCTTGTCGGCCGATTCAGCCGCGGGCGAAGGGCGGTCGAGAACTCGACTACCGAAACGTTCAAGCTTGCGGCCATGGCCGAAATCCAGCAACTGATACTGATCGGCAGGCCACATGATCGAGTGCGAACCGTTGTGAATCTGGAAAACAAACTGTGCGACTCACCCTGAGCTTCTCAGCGAATGACCTTGCGTGTGCGCAGCAGGTTCATCACCTGTTCGACGCTCTCCTCGATGGAGGTCTCGGCGGTGTTGATCGTCAGATCGGCTTGAGCCGGAGGCGTGTAATCAGTTTCAGTCTGGCGGCCGCTCGGGTCGCGCTGCTGACAGACTGCCAAAGGTGCATCGCAATGGACAACCAGGAATCGCTCGGATCCGACTGCTTCGCTGGCTTTTTTGCGCATCGATTCGTCAGGAGCCACCATGGCGATCAAGCAGATCAAACCGCTATCGTTCAGCATGCGGGCAATGTGAGCCGAGCGACGCAGGTTCTCGGCGCGATCAGCCAGCGAAAAGGCCAGGTCATTGCTCAAACCACCGCGCAACATCTCGCCGTCCATCACCAAGGACGTGCGCCCCAGATCAAACAAAGCGCGCTCGACACCGCGGGCAATCGTCGATTTACCCGAGCCGCTCAAGCCGGTCAGTAGCAACGTCACTGGTTTCTGACCCAAACGTGCTTCGCGTTCGGCAGGCGTGACTACCTTCACGCCAGTCGTTTGGCTGCCGGCGGAAACAGCCGTATCCACTTCCCAGGCCGGCAATTTGCCATGGGCTGGTAATTCGCGGTCCATGATCATACCTGCGCCGACCGTTACGTTGGTGATGCGATCGACGATGATGAAGGCGCCCGTGGAACGATTGCGTTTGTAAGCGTCGTAAAAGATCGGCTGGCTGAGCGTAATCGTGCAGCGACCGATCTCATTGAGTTGCAAGTCTGGCGCAGGCGAACTGTGCAGCGTGTTGACATCGATACGATAACGCAACGACTCGATCTGGCCCGTGGTCGACAAGGTCGTGTGCTTGAACAGGTATGTCTTGCCTGGAACCATCGCATCGGCGCTCAACCAGACCAACATCGCATCGAAGTCGTGCGACATCTTGGGAACGTTGCCCGGTTTGACGATCATGTCACCGCGCGAGCAATCCACTTCGTCGGTCAATGTCAAGGTGACCGACTGCGGTGCAAAGGCCTCGTCCAATTCACCATCGAACGTCACGATTTGCTTGACATGCGTCTTGCGGCGCGATGGCAACACCATCACTTCATCGCCCTTGCGAATGATGCCCGAGGAGATGGTGCCGCAGAAACCACGATAGTCCAGGTTCGGTCGGTTCACATACTGAACGGGGTAGCGGAAGTCCTGCAGATTGCGATCGGAGCCGATGTAGACGGTCTCCAGAAAGTTCATCAGCGTACTGCCCTTGTACCAGGGCATGCTGGGACTGGGATCGACGACATTATCACCGTTGAGGGCTGAGATCGGAATGAAGTGCAAGTCATCCGGATCCAGTCGAGCAGCGAAGTCGCGATACTCGTTGCAGATCTCCTCGAAGCGCGCCTGGCTGAAACCGACCAGGTCCATCTTGTTGACCGTCACGACTACGTGACGAATGCCCAGCAAAGAAACGATAAAGCTGTGGCGACGGGTCTGAGTCAACACACCGTAACGGGCGTCGATCAGAATGATCGCCAGGTCGGCCGTCGAAGCCCCCGTGGCCATGTTGCGCGTGTACTGCTCGTGGCCGGGCGTATCAGCGATAATGAACTTGCGCTTGGCGGTTGAAAAGTAGCGATAGGCTACGTCGATCGTAATGCCTTGCTCACGTTCCGCCTTCAAGCCATCGGTTACCAAGGCTGGGTCAAAGCCGCCACCGGTCGTGCCGTGAACCTTGGACTCGCTTTCAAGCTGCGCCAGTTGATCTTCGTACAGCATCTTTGAGTCGTACAGCAAACGACCGATCAACGTGCTCTTGCCGTCGTCGACGCTACCACAAGTGATAAAGCGCAGCAGCTCTTTGCGTTCGTGCTGTTCCAGATAGGAATCGATATCCGTAGCAATCAAGTCGCTCTGATGGCTCATAGTTTATGAATGATGCAAGGTTGATAGTGTGGCGAGAGGGAAGTTTGAAGTTTGAAGTTGGGGATTTGAGATCTTGAGATTTCAAATCTCGACTTCTCAATCTCCTCGACTCTCAGAAGTATCCCTGTTTCTTTTTCTCTTCCATGCCAGCGCCGCCTGAGTCTTTGTCGATCATGCGGCCTTGGCGTTCGCTGGTTTTGGCCAGCAACATTTCCTGGATAATTTGTGGCAGCGTCGTAGCATCCGATTCCACTGCGCCGGTCAGTGGGTAGCAGCCCAGCGTGCGGAAGCGCACGCGTTTGGTCACCAGTTTTTCGTGGGGCTGCAACACCAGACGCTCATCGTCTTTCATGATCAGCGTGCCGCCACGTTCGACCACCTGGCGATCGGCAGCAAAGTACAGCGGGACGATCGGGATCTTTTCCAAATGGATGTATTGCCACACATCCAGTTCGGTCCAGTTGCTGATCGGAAAGACGCGGATGCTCTCGCCGGGATTGACCTTGGCGTTATAGAGATTCCACAGTTCAGGTCGCTGGTTCTTGGGGTCCCAGCGGTGGAACTTGTCGCGGAAGGAGAAGACACGCTCCTTGGCTCGGGACTTTTCTTCATCGCGCCGAGCGCCGCCAAAGGCAGCATCGAACCCATACTTGGTCAGCGCCATCTTCAGCGAGTCGGTCTTCATGACCTCAGTGTGTTTCTCGCTGTTTTCCGCCGGATCGATCCCCAGCTTCAAACCCTCGTGATTGATGTGCACCAGCAGGTTCAGCCCCAGTTCCTTGCGTGCATACTCTTCGCGGAAGGCGATCATCTCGCGAAACTTCCAGGTGGTATCGACATGCAAAAATGGAAACGGCGGCTTGTCAGGGTAAAAAGCCTTTAACGCCAGGTGCGTCATCACCGACGAATCCTTGCCGATCGAATACAGCATGACCGGGTTCTTGAACTCGGCGGCCACTTCTCGAATGATGTGGATGCTCTCGGCTTCCAACTGCTTCAGGTGCGTAAGTGAGTAACTGGACATGGGTAGTTGTGGTTACGGGGGCAGGAGTTGGTTAATTGTCTGTTATTCGTTTCAGGCGCTGAAAATGTTCATTACCGTCCACCCGGCTACCTGGGCTTTTCCATTTGCAGGATAACCGATTCGCTCTTGGTGCCTGGCATCTTGTAGCCGTGAATGCGTCGCAAGCGGATGCCATGCAGCACGCCACGATGACGCGCTTCGCCGCGTTCCTCGACCCACTTCGGTCCTTTAATGGCTAACAACCGATTGAAGCAATGCCAATACTCTTTCAACCAGTTGCATAACTGCGTGACCGAACCAGCCGCTCGCGTTACCACAGAATCGAACGTCAGCTCCTCCAGTACGTCCTGAACGCGAGCCGAGTGAACGTAGATCGGGAACTTGAGATCTCTCACCAACTGATCGACGGCTTTGGCTTTCTTGCCTACGCTATCACACAGACTAACCTTCAAGTCCGGACGCACGATTGCCAAGGGTATACCGGGTACGCCACCACCGGTCCCCAAATCCAGCACTTCCTCACCGGGTGATAGAAACTGGGCCAGTTGACAGGTATCCAGCAGATCCCGGCGAACGAACAGATCGTAGGTGGTGTGGCGGGTCAAGTTGATGAATTCGTTTACACTCCACAAAGCCCGGCAGTAAGAATCCAGTTGATCGAGCTGCTCATTGGCTAGTGAAATTTTAAACGGACCGGCGGAAAGATTTAAATTATTTTCTTCAGGCTGAACTTCGCCTTGCAGATCATCTGGCTCGGTCTGGTCCGCTCGGCTGAGGGCTTCATCGCCAACAGCTCCATCTTCAACAGCTCGATTGCCAACGGCTTGATCAACGGCGGCTTGATCAACGGCGGCTTGATCAACGGCGGCTTGCTCGCTTGGCTCATCAGCCCCAAATGGCGAATTGATCGCAGCCGGCTTACCGGCTGCCAGGCTTGCGTTTAAGCGTTCGATCGCTTCGGCCAACGTCCGGCTGGGGGGATGGTCGGCGAGGTCAGGGGGCATCAAGGATCTGGATCTCTACTTTGCGGAAGTCGATGGGATGGCTCTCGGACTGCAGAGCAATGTACCCAGCTTTCAACATTACGCTACCCTGGGCTGTGGCTAGCTTCTTGGCATGTTCGTCGCGTTCATCCAACTGCGGCTGGGTGTAGCTGAGCACATTTTTGCCCTCCATCACGTGGTTGATGGTGCCATCTCCATGCACTTCGACCTCGGCTGTTACCCACTGGTCGCCGTGATACGTCTTGGATGACGAATTGGTGCAATGGGGCAAAAACAGTTGGCCATTCATAACCACATTGGTACCGGGAGTACACAGATTGGCCGTGGTTCGAGCATCTTTGCCATTGCCGCCCAGCAATTGATATTCGATCGAGGCGGGGAAATCCTGGTCGAGCTCCATGCCGGCGGGGTCTTCACAGTGCAACATCATGCCACTATTGCGTAGTGCCCAGCCGGGGCCGCCCGGGCACTGCTCACCCACAAACCGATATTCGACTCGCAGCCGATAGTGCGAATAGGACTGTTCGGTGAACAGATGGCCGAACTTCTCGTCGTATTTTTCGTATTTATCTTTGTCGTAACGCACCTTCAGCAGCCCGTCCTCGACTCGAAACGTATTGCCGTAGTTCTCTCCCAAGGCGTGATGACGAATCTTGGGACGCCAGCCAGTCAGATCTTTCCCATTGAAGAGTTGGATCCACTGCCCAGCCTGGGCGGCTTGCTGAGCTCGGCCGGGCTCTGCGAGCACAAATAAGCACGAAAATAGGCTGGCAAGACAAGTGGCCAAGGGCAGTAGCAGACGGGACTTTGAACTGAGCATAATGTGTTGGTCGTGGTGAGAAGACAGGGGATTCTGGTCGATAATGATCATGAAGGCGTTGCCGAACGCATGACGCATTCTTAGGTGAAGGGGCCAGACCACGTTGACCCAGGCCCCTTTCTGAGGGTAAATAGTATAGCAAGTATTGGCGAGTGCTTTTCGGTTGGCTCGCGACTCTTTTTGAGCACTAAGGGACTGCCCATGAACAATGCCACGCGCCTGGCTCTTCGGTTCTCAGCCTCAGGCTATGCAAGCAAGCTCAGGCTGACAAGCATGGTCAGCCTGCCTGTCTTGTGCGTGCTAGCAATCTTTGCTTGCTTGCCTGGTGTTGCCTTCGGGCAAGGCTTGAAGAAGACCGCAGATGGCCTGGGATTGGATCTCAGTCAATTAAATGTGCCGGAAGTCCCCGCCGACGTGTCCGCTCCGCCGAAAGCCGAAGCGCCCGCTGATGCGGCAAACGATGCAGCACCGATCGCTGAAGAATCAGCCAGCCCATTTTCCAAAGGTTCTTTCCCAGCGACTGGACTACCTTCGCTGAGCGCTCCGACCGCCAAGCCTATCGCGTTGGCCGCACAATACACGGTCAACAGCGACGGCAAGACCGGGCAGGTCTCAGTGACGGCCACCCTCAGTGAGCCTTGGCATGTCTACTCCGTTACCCAACCACCGGGCGGCCCCAAAAAGTCGACCATCAAATCGGCAACCGAAGGAGTTCAACTAACGGGCCCATTTACCAGCGATGCACCCCCGACTGTCAGCGAGAACTCGGCCTATCCTGGCCTGCCCTTGGAAGAACATCACCAGCGTGTGGTGTGGACAGCACCACTGGAGTTGACCAGTGGCTTTGCACCTGGCCAGAGCGAATTGAAGATCAGCTTTGATGGCCTGGTTTGTTCCGATGTCTGCAGCGAAGTTCGTGAAACTTTGGTAGCTCAGTACGTGAGCGCCCCGGTCGAGATCGTGATCGAATCTTTCCGAGCCAAGAACTCACATGCGGACATAAGTGCGTTTGTTCAGCCAGCCGAAGTCAAACCAGGGGGCCAGGCCGAACTGGTTATCCAAGTGAAGCTGGATCCTGGTTTCCACATCTACCACTACATCCCTGGCAATACCGACTCGCAGTTCAAAACCTTGATGGTCCCAACCAAGGAAGCCGACTTGCAATGGGGCAAGCCGACGGCCGAAGGTACGCTGCATACGACCAGCGTGGCCGGGGTGGATGCGACCTATTACGAAGACTCGGTTCAGTGGCGGATACCACTGCGCGTGCCGGCCGATGCCCAAGAAGGCGAGCGCGAGCTGGAACTGGTTCTCGGCTACATGACCTGTACGAATGAGTCGTGTGATCCACCGGCTGGCGTTTCAGCCACCGGTACTTTGAAAGTGGTTAGTGCACCTGGCGCCACACCCAAAGCCGCTTTTACGGTCAAAGGCGCCAAGGCCAACCTGGCTGCCAAACAACCCAATCTGGGCAGTTGGATTGATTTCGAAGAAGATGCCAGAGGCACAGAGAAAGACAACCCAGCCCAAGGTAACAAGGCCCTACCTGCCAAAGCCGGCGCTGCGGCAGGTGCCAGCGCTGCCACTGGCGGGTTAGAGACCGGCCGCCTGAGTTTCTGGACCATCCTGTTTGCGTTGGCAGGTGGCTTCATCTTGAACTTCATGCCGTGTGTGTTGCCGGTGATCGGCTTGAAAGTCTTGGGCTTCGTCGAACAAGCAGGCAGTTCGCGCGGCGACATCGTCAAACTGAACCTGGCATATGTGCTCGGGATCGTGGCTGTAATGTGGGTCCTGGCCGGCATTACGGTCGCCACGCAGAACTCCTTTGGATGGGGCCAACAGTTCACCCAGTTCGAATTCAAATTAGCCATGGCCGCCTTGGTGTTTGCGATGGCCTTGAGCTTTTTGGGAGTCTGGGAGATACCTATTCCTGGTTTCGCGACTAGCTACAAATCAAATCAACTGATGGAACGCGAAGGAGTCATTGGCGCGTTCTGCAAAGGTTTGTTTACCACCATCTTGGCCACGCCCTGCTCTGGCCCCTTCTTGGGTTTTGTGTTCGCCGTCGCTGTTACGTTGGACCCGGTTGGTGTGTTTGTTGTCTATTCGATGGTCGGCCTGGGAATGGGGTTGCCTTTCCTGGTCCTGTGCCTGAACCCAAGCATGGTCAAGATGTTACCCAAGCCGGGCGCGTGGATGGAAACGCTGAAAGAAGGACTCTCCTTTCCGCTGCTGCTGACGGTGGTCTATTTTGTGGCGGCCATCGGCAGCGACTATCGCATTGCAACCTTATCAACCTTGATCGCTGTTTGGTTTGCTTGCTGGCTGATCGGCAAAGTGCCCATCTATGCAGACCGACATGTCAAAGTCAAGACCTGGAGTGCGGCCATCGCCACGGCTGTCGTTTGGGGCATGATCAGTTTTTCATGGCTTGGACCAACCAAGACCGATATGCCTTGGCAACCCTATAGCGCCGCCAAGCTGGCCGAGCTGCGTAGCCAAGGCAAAACGGTCATGATCGATTTCACCGCCAACTGGTGCCTCAACTGTCAAGCCAACACGCACCTGGCGATCGAAGTGCCCAGCGTGGTCGAAGTGGTCAAGCAAAATGGTGTCGCTCCCTTACTGGCCGACAAGACCGATCCCTCGCCGGAGATCGATGCCAAACTGGAAGAGTTGTCAGGCACAACGGTGATCCCGTTCTTGGTGATCTACCCGGCCGACCCTCAAGCCGAGCCGATTATCCTTAATGGGACCTTTACGAAAGACAAACTGGTCGCGGCTCTTAAGAGCGCCGGTCCCAGCAAAGACGAGAACCCTGGCAAACTGACCTCATTGAAGAAGTAACTTCAGATTGCCTCTAGCGGGGTGGCACTGGCCTCAACGTGGCCAGTGCAGATCGAAGCTTGCCAAACTCACTGGAGGAAGTTTTCGTAGCCAAGCGGTGGAAAGCGTTAACTTTCGCGTCCACCGTCTGGCGACGGTGGCTACGCAGCTTAGCAGAGGCCACCTTCAGGTGCCTTACACTCGGCGCCATTGGCGGATGTCTTGCGGGTCACGCTCGATGCGATGATACAACGTGTCGCGTTCGATCGGGTCGCGGCCGGCTTCGGAGATCAGTTGCCGAATTCGTTCGACGCTCAGCATCTCGGGTGTCGTAGCACCGGCATCGTGGTAAATCAGTTCGTGTCGCACGGTGCCGTCGATGTCATCTGCACCGTAGCTCAAAGCCAACTGAGCCGTTTCGATTCCCAGCATGATCCAGTAAGCCTTGACATGCGGGATATTGTCCAGCATCAAACGGCTGACGGCCATCACTCTCAGATCGACCAGTCCCGAAGGTTTGGCGATGTGATTGAGTTTGGTGTTGTCTGGATGGAACGCCAGCGGAATGAACGTCTGAAATCCGCCGGTTTCGTCCTGCAGTTCACGCAGACGCAGCAAGTGATCGATGCGGTGGTAAGCCGTCTCGACATGCCCATATAGCATGGTGCAGTTGCTACGCAGACCTAGCTGATGGGCTGCGCGGTGAACTTCGAACCACTTGTGTGCATTGGCTTTGTGCTCGCAAATCTGGTCGCGAACTTCGGGATGGAAGATCTCGGCTCCACCACCGGGCAAGCTACCCAGCCCGGCCTCGCGCAAGTCGGCCAGGATCTCTTTGGTGCTCTTCTTGGTCAAGAATTCAAACCAGTTCACTTCCACCGGTGTCCAAGCCTTCAAATGCAGCGTGGGATAAGCGTTGTGGAGCGTGCTGATAATGCCGCGGTACCATTCGTAGGGCATTTTGTGGTGCAAGCCACCGACGATGTGCATCTCTGTGCAGCCATTGTCGACAGCTTCGCGGCCACGCTCCAGGATCTGCTGGTCGTTCATCACATACCCGCGCTCGTCGCGCAGGTCAGCCCGAAACGCGCAGAATCGGCAACGGTAAACGCAGACATTAGTGGGGTTGAGGTGCGTGTTGATGTTGTAGTAGGCCACGTTACCATGCAGTCGCTCGCGCACCAGGTTGGCCAAACGCCCCACTTCGGCTAGTGGCGTGGTGGGATCAAACAGCACCATACCGTCATCTTTGGTCAATCGCTGGCCATTGATGACCTTATCCTCGATCTGGGCCAGGCGTGCATGCGTTTGTGTGGCGATCATGATTGAATTTCTCGTGCCAGGATGTGTCCTATTGGAACAGAACCGCGTGCCAGCATCGCAATTAACCTGTCAGTTGACAAGCCTGGCACTCTGTGTCGCCTGCCCCAGCGGTCACGGCATGGGAGGGCGAGGTTCCACCCGAGCCTTGGGCCTGGAGCCTTGGGCCCGGAGCGCGAATGCAGTCCCATTGGAATTTGAGTTTTGAATTATGGCGCGAAGAGCAGACGAACGTCCGCAGGCCATTTATGCCAGGCTGTTAACACCAATGAATCTTTGGTTGGTGATACAAACCGAAAGCTCGGCCGGAGCCTCGCCCCAGTGCTCTAAACATCTTTTGGCTTGAGCGAAGATGAAAACCCCTGTAATACCAGCGTTTATTGATGTTGACCTGTTTGAGGACCCCTGATCCACATAGTCCAATCAAGTGCCTCACCAAAGAATTGCGATTTTCCCAAGGGTTTTCGTCGTTTTTTTACACCCAAAGATGTTTAGAGCGGTGGCCTCGCCCTCCCAGCGTTCCTGCGCTTGGGAGAGGTGACATTCACAAAAGGCGCAACATCAAAACTGACAGGCGGTGGCTACACAGCCTACCAAGTGGCGCTGTCCAGCTAAGATCGGCTCAGGCTGGCCAGCAGGCTGCTCCACTCTTCCATCAGGGCGAGCTGGTTGGCATTGCGATCGACCTGTGCGACAGCGTCCAGGCAGCGAATCCAGCATTGAATGGCCCCTTCGATACCCCCTGTCCAACGACGCGCCAGTCGATCCACTGCCTCCTGCACCAGAGGATCGGCGCTAACCGGGCCGCCTTGCAAGTGGGATGTCAGGTCGCGATAGAAGTCAGCGGCCATTTTCAACATGAGTTTGGTGCGAGGACGACGCACGATGGGCTCTTTGCCGGCTGAGTCAGAAATGGCAACGACTGTTTTGGCCAGGTCGATAAAGTCTATTCGGTCCGCCGATAGTCGCTCAAGCAAGCTTATTCGAAAGTCAGCCAGCTCCTCATCGGCCAAGGTGCGGGCCATGCCCAAGCCGCCATCAGCCTGACGCGCAATCTCCAGCGCATGTTCAGGCGACGAGACGATGTTCTCACGCAAGATCAACTCGGCCAGTTGCTCAGGCGACAACGGTGCAAAGCGAATGACCTGGCAACGCGAACGAATCGTAGGCAGTTGCCTCTGCAGGCTGACCGACAATAGGATCAACACCGAATCCTGCGGAGGTTCCTCGAGCGTCTTCAAGAGCGCATTGGCCCCTTCTGCCGCTAAAGAATCGGCATCATCCAGAATGGCAACCTTGCGTCGACCGCTATAGGGACGCAGTCCGATATCGTGACAAAAACCTTCCGAGCGCAGTGCCTCGGGTGGACCGATAATCAGCTCCAAAGGCATCGTCTGCTTATCGGCCGGCTTGGTAACTTCGATCAAGTCCGGGTGGGTCAGCGCGTTGACTTGCGCGCAATCTTCGCAGTTGTAGCAAGGCTCCAATCGCCCTGGCGGGCAGCGATGACACAGCAGCGATTTAGCCAGCAAGCGGGCAAACGTTTTCTTACCCACTCCGTCGGGCCCCAAGAACAAAAAGGTATTGGCCAGCCGGCCACGCGCAAAGGCCCGCTCCAGCCACTCTTTCTGTTGTGCGTGTCCTATCAAGTCCTCCCAGCGCATGGGCCAGTTCCCTTTCAAAGCTTCAGTGGCGGCTGACCTTCATAGGCCGATCCGATCAGGCAGAGCTGGTCGAGCGTCACAGCTAGCAAGTCAAAGAGTCCTTTCAGTCGCTCCACGTCGACTACTACCCCAGAGACCATGAACAGCAAGGCATCGGTGTTGGGTGGATAGTCTGGGCCCAGCCAGCCTTCGTCATCTTGAACCTGAAAGTGGACTTCGGGTTGCGCCATCAGCAATGCGCGAAGCTGGTCGTTGGCGAACAGTGCTTTCAGCTTGTCTTCGCTATTGCCCTTAATAATGAAATCGCTATCAAAGTCGGGATGCCCTACGACCACGTCCTGCATTCCCAGCAATTTCCCTAATCCGCTCAGCATGCCGCGGCGCGAGACTCGAAAGCGAAACTGGTCTGGATTGACGTAGGGAGCGCGAAAACGTGTGAAAGCTACAGGGACTTTGCCTGTGTGGACGTGGTGGATATCCAAAGTAATCGTCCACTGGTTATGGCTGACGTTGACGCGGTCGCCATGCCAAACCCCACCTTCGACGAAGTTGCCGCCGATCTCATCGCACAGTTTTTGCCAGATTTCGCGGATGTTGGGACCAAAAAGGCCGCGTAGCAGTCCCATAGGATTCGACCCTTTTTTAAATCGTTGCCCAGATATCTTTGCGCCGCGGAAACTACCTGCTACTCTAGGGGCTCGCCACCTGAGCAGGTACTTCCTGAGCAGAAAAACACAGTATACGAAACCTAGAGGAAGAGATGACCAAGCCACACCATAAATTGAAGAAAGCCAATCACGGCCAGCGGCCGGCCAACGCCAAGGCGCGCAAGGCCAAGCGTAAAAAGGTTCGTACCTAAACTCGCGACTCTGGAAAGTATGGTCTGTGGCGGTTCGCGACCTGATCATCGATCCCGCAACGCTGGATTACAACCACGTTATTGCGGATGTGGCCGAGATTCGTAAATACAATCCTCAACGTTTCGAAATGGAACAGTTGACGGCAATTATTTACGAGGACTTGGAACGTCACGTCTGCGTCGGCTACAAGGACATAACGTTCGAAGAGTTCTGGGTGCGCGGGCACATGCCCAATATGCCGCTGATGCCCGGTGTCATGATGCTGGAAGCCGCAGCTCAGATGTGCTCGTACTTTTCGCAGAAGTATGATTTGCTGGGTGCCGCCATGATTGGCTTTGGCGGACTGGAAGAGGTTCGCTTTCGCGATCCCGTCATTCCCGGTGATCGCCTGGTTCTGGCTTGTGAGATGACCAGGCTCCGGCGAGGCCGCATTGTCTTCACCAAGTTCCAGGGGTTCGTGCGCAATCAAATGGTGGTCGATGGAGTCCTGAAAGGTATCCCGATCCCTGTCGAGATGTTAAACTCTCAACTGTCCAAAGCCAAAGAAACGCCCGGTCAAGATTAACATGTCGTCGATTGTTAGACCCTCGAACCGCTAAAGGTTCAGCGGCCTGACTGCGAATTCTTGTCCAAACCGTGCTTGCTACTCTGCTCTTACTCTTGCGTGAGGAAGCGTTTATGCGAATCCGATCTGCCCTCTTGGCGACGATGTGTGTTGGCAGCTTGACCACAACCTCTTGGGCTCATCCTGACCATGCCGCGGAAGTCGGTTCCAGCAACAGCCTCTTGCATTATGTAACGCATCCAGACCACCTGGCGCAGGGCCTCATTCTGATCGGCTTTGTGGTTATATCGATTGCGATTGTGCGTTCTGTGCGCCGCCTGGCTCCTGCTTATGCCCGTGCGCGTAAACAGAAACGCTCGTAAAGAAACGCCTCTCGAACTGTCCGGGAACGCGAACGCTCTATAAATCAGCGCCGAGGGTCTGCATGAGGATTCAAGCTGGGGCTTACGTTTGGTTGAGCGCCTGGTTATGCCTGCTGCTACTATCGCCTTGCCAAGCGGTTCAGCCAAACGTTGTCTTTATCATGGCCGACGATTTAGGCTGGGGCGAACTGGGCTGTTATGGCCAGCAAATTATCCAAACGCCCAACATCGACCGCCTGGCTCGCGAAGGCATGCGGCTGACAAACTTCTGTAGCGGCAACGCAGTCTGCGCTCCCAGTCGCTGTTGCTTGATGACTGGCTTGCATCCAGGTCATGCTTACATTCGCGATAACGGTAATCCGAAGAACCTGGAAGACTTAAAGGCCAAATACGGTTGGGAGTTTCCAGGCCAGCATCCAATCCCCGAAACGACAGTTACGCTGACGCGCCTGTTCAAAGAAGCGGGATATAAAGTCGGTGCGATGGGCAAATGGGGACTGGGCCAAGTGGGCACCACTGGCGATCCAGCGCGGCATGGGTTTGACTTGTTCTATGGTTACTATTGCCAGACGCATGCCCACAACCACTATCCCAAATTTTTGTGGAGAAACGCTGAGAAAGAACCACAAATCGGCAACTCCGCCCAATTGCATGGCCAGATCTATTCGCAAGATCGTTTCACCGAAGAAGCCGTCGCCTTCATACGTGCCAATCGCACGCAGCCCTTCTTTCTGTACCTGCCCTTTATCGTACCGCACTTGTCGATCCAAGCACCGGACGAGGCTGTCGCTCGCTATCGCCAAACGATTGTAGAAGAAGATTACAAGCACACTAACTATTTGAAACATCCTACGCCTAGGGCTGCCTATGCCGGGATGGTTTCGCACATGGATGCCGGCATCGGTCAGATTCTGCAGTGCCTGAGCGACTTGCAACTGGCTGAAAACACGATTGTGATATTCACCAGTGACAATGGCCCGACATACGATCGGCTGGGTGGTACAGACTCGAAGTTCTTCCGTTCCGCCGGTGATCTGCGTGGGCTCAAAGGCAGCTTGTACGAAGGCGGCATTCGCGTACCGTTGGTGATTCGCTGGCCGGGCAAGATTGCGGCGGGGCAAACGTCAGATTGGGTTGGGGCTCACTGGGACTTTTTCCCGACGCTCTGCGAACTTGCCCAGCTACCAACGCCGCCCAATCTGGACGGGGTCAGTTTCGCCCCGGTCTTGCGTGGCCAGTCGCAGCGTGAACATGATTTTTTGTACTGGGAGTTCCCCGGCTACGGCGGCCAGCAAGCAGTGCGTCAGGGACAGTGGAAAGCGGTCAGGCAACAAATGGCCGCGGCCAAACGCGAGCAGCAGCCCTTGGTAACCGAGCTATATAATCTGGCCGCCGACCCCAACGAAACCCAGAACCTGGCCACCGACCACCCCGAGGTCCTGGCCAAGCTGACCGAAATCATGGCAGCTCAGCACACCAGGAGCGAGCTGTTCCCACTGCCTGCGGTGGATTAAGCGTAGAGCGGCTCTCCCGAGCCGCCAGTACCACGGCTTGCCCCCTCCTTAAACCAAGTACCTCAAGAAACCGAATGCCGGGTTCGGCTGTAGCAGCTCTGGTTACGCTGGGTTCTAGCGTCTGGGGACAGACGCTCTACGACCAGACGCTCTACCTATGGCCGGGAAACGCACTTATCAGCACTAGCCAAGATCGAGCTCTACAGGGAGAATAGTTGCCTGATAGAGCACACGATTTTCGCTTCTATTCCGCTGCTAAAGAGACCTTCTAGTGGACCGTAATTTTCGCTCGTTTTTGATCATGAGCCTGGCTATGCTCATGATCTTTCTCGGCCTGCAACGATTATTCTTGCCCAACGTCCCACCCAAAGCTGCTCAGCAAGTCGCCCAGAAGGAACAAGCCGATAAAGAAGCTGGTGACAGCGAAGGCCCCAAAGTTGATGCTCTAGCCCCCGCTGAGCAAGCCCCCACTGATCAAGCTGCTGCCGAGAAACGAGCCACCGAACCGCCCGCCTCCGAAGAGAAATCCGAGGAAAAACCTGCTCAGCCCGCAGCCCAAGCCAACAACGCCGCGCCGGCGGCCGCGGCTGCTCCGCTGCAAGAAAAAGTCGTATCGCTTGGTTCGCTTGATCCCACCAAGGGCTATCGACTGCTGGTCACTGCCACGACCCGTGGTGGTGCCATCGAGCGTATTGAACTGGTCGATGAGAAGAAGGTCGATCGCTTTCGTTATCGCGCTATCGAACATCGCGGCGGAGATTTGGGTTATCTCGGGTGGCGTCCGACCAATGGCGGCGTCATGGTAATGACCGTGCCCGATGGCTCGCCCGCTCAGCAGGCCAAGTCAGCGGCCGTGGCTGGTGGTCTACTGCCGGGCGATGTGGTCACTACGGTCAACGGCCTGGAAGTGCTCTCCTACGATGGTGTGCAGAGAGCACTGAAGGATGTCAAACCGGGCAAGTCCGTGCAGCTTGAAGTCATGCGCCAGATCAATGGTGTGCCGACCAGGTTGACCTTCACTGCCGACCTGTCGCAGCCTCCGCTGGACATCATTCGCACGCAAGAGTTCTTGGCTGAACAAGTGCCTGGCAATCTGCAACGCATGAGTTGTTTGACTACGCTGGCCTCAGTCAATTCGCTGGCCATTCCCATCGGCATGCGCTCGATCAAAGGTCTCGAAGCCACGCTAGTCGACAACTGGGAAATGGTTCCGCTGAATGTACCCGGTGGTCAAGGTGTCGAGTTCCGTTTGTCGCTGGCCCAAGCGCTGGGCGATGCCGGCGTGCCTGCCGACCTGGTCATGGTCAAACGCTATCGACTGTATCCCTACAACGCCGCAGCTGTCAACAAACAAGCGGCCAATGCCGATGCCTACACGCTCGATTTCGAGACGGTGGTCGAAAATCACAGTCCGCAACCAGTCGATCTGTCCGTTCGCCACGAAGCCCTGGCAGGCATCACGTTGGAAGGCTGGTGGTATTCGGTCAAGGTCAGCCCTGACTTCTTTCGCGGTGTAGGCCAGCGCGACGTGCGTTACTGCGATGGTAGCGATAATCATTACATCGTCTCGGCGCGCTCGATCTTCGATCGCGAACTGAAGACTCCGGCGGATGAAGGTTTGTTCGTCAACCCAGGTGGATCACCATCTGCCAGAACACTCAAATACGTTGGCCTGGATGCGCAGTATTTCGCGGCTGCCTTTCTGCCACACCCAGAGGCTCCCGATGGATTGAAGGAGCTCAAGCAAGCGGGCAGTGACACGGTGGCTCGCGTTTCGAAAATCGTCAGCTCTCAAGCCCAAGCGGTCAACACGGCGTTCTGGTTTGAATCGAGCAAACAAAGCGTCGCTGCCAACGACCAGTTCACCACGCGTTATCGCATCTTTGCTGGCCCCAAAGATCCAACCATGCTGAACTATTTCGGGCTCGACCGCTTTATCGAATACGGTTGGATTCCTTGGATTGCCAAACCGCTATCGTTCATTCTGTACATGTTCTACAGCGTGGTTCGCAACTATGGCATCGCCATCATTATGTTGACGATCCTGGTGCGTGCCTGCATGTTCCCCTTGGGACGCCAGGCGGCCATCAACGGGCAGAAGATGCAAGAGCTGCAACCGGAGCTCAAGCGGATCAACGACATGTACAAAGATGACATGCAGAAGCGAGCCGAGGCGATGCGCGAGCTGTATGCGAAACATAATTTCCGTCCGCTCTCGGGCTGTCTGCCGTTGTTCATTCAGTTGCCGATCTTCACTGGCCTGTATCGCTGTTTGAGCGTCGATATTTCGTTGCGACAGGAACCTTTGATTCCCGGCCTGACCTGGTGCTCCAATCTCTCGGGCCCGGACATGCTGTTCGACTGGAGCGGCTGGATGCCTGAGATCATCGCTGGTCGTGGCACCGGCTACTTGGGCCCCTACTTTAATCTGCTGCCGGTCGTGACCATCGTGCTGTTCTTGGTCCAGCAAAAGGTGTTGATGCCCAAAGCCACCGATGAACAGATGCAAATGACGCAGAATATGATGCAGATCATGACCATCGTCATGGGTGTACTGTTCTTTAAAGTGCCCAGTGGACTGTGCATCTATTTCATCACCTCCAGCTTGTGGTCATTGGCAGAGCGTCAACTGGTCAAGCGCTTGGTACCACCCAAGCCACCCGGAACTTCGCCGCCACCAGCAACACCTACCGTTGTCACCACAACTTCCAACGGTAGCGGCCGGCGCCGCGAGCAGAAGGAACCAGAGAAGACGAGCAACTTTGCCAAGAAGCTCAATGAGCTCAAGGAGATGCTCGAAAAGCCCGCCGTGAAATCCGGAACGCAGCGCCGCGACGATAAAAAGAAAAAGAAACGCTAGCTTGCAGAGCGCTGACAAACGCGCAGCGCTCCTTCCACTCTGCGTCTTGCGAGGCTTTCGCAGGTGGTCTCTGCGCCAGGAATAAGTCAACCATGGCGGACCACCACATCCCAACCCGAAGCGTAAGCAAGGGACCGCCACATCCCGAAGCGTAAGCGAGGGACGCATCGATCGGCGTTCAGCGTATCGGGTCCACCGTCTGGCGACGGTGGCTGCTTCAATAGCGAGTCTACTCTCCAGCGACGCTGGCTACCCGGTGTGAAACTTGCCGCTGTCCGATTAGGCTAGAATTGAAGTTGGGTCGATGGAGATACACGACGAGGATGCATGCTATGCGCAACTGGCTAACCGGCTCAATCATCTGCCTTGTGGCTGCTGGTGTACTATCGATCACCCGTGCTCAAGATTCGCCGGCGTTAGGCGTTCGCGACCAGCCGCTGGCTCCTGACCAATCTCAATCGCAGATCGTGCTTGCGGAGGGCTATCACCTTCAGCGACTGGCCAATGAGCCAGATTGCGTTAGCCCGGTGGATGCTGCCTTTGATGATCGTGGGAGGTTGTGGGTCGTTGAGATGATCGACTATCCATTCCCACCGCCGGACCAGCGCGAGCCTCGTGGGCGAATTCGTATTCTGGATGATGGCGATGGTGACGGTCGTTATGAATCTGTCCAAACGTTCGCCGATCAATTAGACATGCCGACCGGCATTGGGTTGTGGCGCGATGGTGCGGTGGTCACGCTGGGTGGCCAATTGGTCTGGATGCGCGATACGAATCAAGATGATCGGGCTGACGATCGCCAGGTCTGGATCGAAGGCTTTGCCCAAGAGAACGAACAACTGCGAGCCAATCATCCTCGCCTGGAGATGGATGGTCGCTGGTACATCGCCAATGGACTGCGTGGTGGCAAGATTCAAGTCGGCCAAGCGCTGCGAGGGACCGCAATGGCCGAGCCCTTGGAACTGGGCACGCGCGATGTTCGCTTGGACCCGCGCACTGGTCGTATCGAACCGGTCACCGGTCCAGCCCAGTTCGGCTTGACCTCGGACCTGGTTGGCTCGCGGATGTTCTGCAGCAATCGCAATCCCTGTACGCAAGCTGTGCTCGAGCAAGCACTACTGGCCGACAATCCACTGGCCGGTATTGTCCCGGCGATTCACGATGCGCTACCAGCGGGCGAAGCATCGCAGGTTCATCCGCTGGTCAACGCCTGGACCACTTCGAATTTGCACGCTGGCCAATTCACCGCTGCTTGCGGTGTTCACTTCCAGCATCTCTCGGCCTCAACCGGTATGACTGATGAATTGATCAAACGCATTCATCAAGAGACATTGGGCCGGGTTTACGTTTGCGAACCAACCGGCAGCCTGGTCCATATGCAACCTGTGACCCATGCGGGGGCTCTCTGGCAAGTCGATAACCTGGCACCCAAGCTCGATCGAGAATGGCTGGCCAGTCACGACCCATGGTTTCGTCCCGTCAACGTGGTCAGCGCACCAGGCAATGGCGTGCTGGTCGTCGACATGCATCGAGCCGTGATCGAACATCCAGCCTGGGTGCCCGATGAACTGAAGAACCGTCCCGACGAACGTTTTGGTGAACAAGCTGGACGGCTCTACTGGGTGGCGGAGCAACAGTTCACCTGGCCAGCGGATCTGCTGGGGCAACTTCGCAGCCGCCCGCTCAATACGCGCAGCACCCAAGAGCTGGTGCAGTCGCTTCTCAGCAACGATGCGTGGCTGCGACGAACTGCAGCTCGGTTGTTGATCGAGCGCGATGCAGTGGAGGCAGTTCCGGAGTTATTGAAGTTAGTGGAACCGGGCAGTCAAGCCGCTGTGGAAACACAAGTGATCGCCTCGCAGTTGCTGAGCCTGTTCGATCCCGGTGCTCGCGGACGATTGCAACCGCATTTGACGGATCAACATCGACTGGTTCAGATCACGGCGCTGCGCATGTTGTCTCGCTTGCCTGCTCCGGGTCAAGAAGGAACGGATCAAACTGCTGCCGAGGCGACCAAGACTGCTTTGCAGATTGCAACTACCACGGTGGATCGCTGGCTACGTTTGGAAGCCATCATCAGCGCGGCTCGCACCATCGAAGCGCTGCCTGCCGAAGAGGCGTTGGCAGCGGCCGAGGCGCTTGGAAAAACAGCCGCTGCCCAGAGCGATGATCCGTATCTGTTGGTGGCCGGGGCGGCCGCTTCGCGGCGCAACACGGCCAGGTTTTTGCTCAGTTGGCTCGATGGGCTGGCTGAACTGAAGGCCGATGATCCGCTGGCCAAGGTCGGGGTGGATGCCGCGCGTGAGCGGTGGTTGGCTACGGCCGCCAATCAACTGGTCCATCACCTTCAACAGCACGAACCTGCGGAGATGGCCAACCTGGTGGCCCGCGTGCGTTATGTGCTGACCGAAGCGGAACCGGTCAGCGACATTTCCAAATTGGCCGTGCTGTCGGCCCTGTACCAGCATGCGCGAGCGCTTGTCGCGCAGCATCGAACCGATGCGAAAACAGATGAAGCCAAGTCCGACGCGCTCAGCACGCTCGATCGACCATTGTGGCGCAAAGTTCGCGAGACGGCGCGTTTGGAAACCAATGCCCTGGCCGTACGCCTGGCGGCTATTCCGTTGCTCGGACTGTCGCAGCGCAAAGGAGATCGACAACTGCTCGCCAGATTAGTCACCGAATCCGCCGATGGCCCGCTGCGAGTGGCGGCGATCAAAGCCTGGTGCGAACAGGGCACCGAGCCAGCCGATGCATTCTTGCTCTCACAGGTGGGCGCGGCTGGTCCAGCCCTGCGTCCCGTTATCCTCGATCAACTGTTGGCCACTCCCGCGCGCCAAGCTGCCCTGCTGAAATTGCTGGATGAAGGTTCTGTCACAGCCAAACAACTCGGCGCGGTCGAACTGAAGAGATTTGTGGATAGATCCCAGGGAAAAGTGCAAGCAGGCTATCAGCAGCAACTCGATTCGATTCTCAATTCGAATCGCGCCGCAGTGCTGAAGCAGTATGAGGGTTGTTTGGAAATGACTGGCGACCTGTCTAGAGGCAAACAAATCTTTGCCAAACAATGCGCTGCTTGCCATCGCATCGACGATATCGGAGTCCAAGTGGGGCCCGATATTTCCGACTCGCGTGTCCACACGGCCGACAAACTGCTGACCAACATCCTCGATCCCAACCGAGCCATCGATAACAACTACTTTCGCTTTGTGGTCTTGACTACTGATGGTCGCACGCTGGATGGCATTATTGCTGAAGAGACTGCCGACAAATTGGTCTTGCGATCGCAGAACGATCAGCGGCATGTTCTCAGTCGAGCTGAGATTGAACAGCTAAAGCCGACTGGCGTATCGATGATGCCCGAAGGGCTCGAGTCGCAAATTGATCCGCAGGCCATGGCGGACTTGATCGCTTACATCAAGAATTGGCGCTATACAGCCGGTCAGGTGCCCAGTACAGTGAGGGCGGGGAAGTAACGCATGAATCGCAAGTATCTGTATATTCTGTGGACTGTGCTGGCAGTCTGGATGTTGCTGCTGGCCGTCGGTACCTCGCTGTACGCGCCCGCGCCGGGCGCAGGTGTGGAGCGGAGCGTCGATTGGCGACGCGGCGGCATGGTGGTGCTGATGGTCGGCGGATTCTTGGGGTTATGGATGATTCTCGTAACCCGAAAACGATTGCCGCGCGTTCTCAGGGACGGCTTGCCGGTAAGCGATCATCGAAGCCCAAGCATCCAAAGCGGCCAGGAACAAAACGGTCAGCAGCCCCAGGAAGATAAACAGCCATAGCGCTAACTTGGTCCTATCGATCTCGACGAACGCAGCCGCAAAGACACCGATACCAATAGCGGCCAGCAGAAGATTGATCGATCGTCGCACACCGCGTTGAAACCTGGCCCACACCATCAGTGTTTTGCTGCGCGGCGTCTCTTCCCACTTGGTACTGTGCCACTGCGGTGAGCGCAGAAAACTCAGCGCGATAGCACCGACAAAAGTTACGATGCCGGTAATGATACACAGCGTTGATTCCATAGGGCACCAGTTCTCTGCGAAGCTCTACTTCCGAAGTTCTCTACTTCTGTCCCTTCAGCCATTCCAGCAAAACATCAGCCACTTTCCGCAGCGAAGCACCTGAGCAGTTCTCCGCGATATCGGCTTCGGTATGCCAGTACGACTCGCGCGAGCCTGGCTTGGGATAATCGAAGTCGATCAAATCGATAGTAGGAATCTTGGCAATCTCGTTCAGTGGCAGGTGGTCATCGCGAACCTCATGCCGGTCGCGCGGAATGAACTCGGCGACCTTGGCCCGCTTGGCTGCGGCCCAAACTTCTTTGACCAGTTCTTCAGCATACCTGACGCTGTTGGCCTCGCGATAGATGCTCAGTTGTTTGTCCCCGATCATATCGACGATCACGCCTTTGACATACTTGCCTGGCAGTGCCCCGGCTACCACTTGCTGGGCAAAATGCTTGGATCCCAAGAAGTATCGATCTCGATCGCGGTTATCGTCGAACAGGAATTCTTCGCCATCAAACAAGACCAGGTCAACGCCGACAGCCAATTGGGTTTTGCCCAGCACATGAGCCATTTCCATGAACAGGGCGACTCCGCTGCCCCCGTCATTAGCGCCGATAAACGTGCCGCGTGGATTGACCGGATCGCGATCGGGAAACGGTCGCGTGTCGTAATGTGCGCCGATCAGGACACGCGTATTCAATTCGGGTTGAAAGCGAATGATCAAATTGACCATCTCGACCGCTGATCCATCTTCGGGATGTCGAGTCAAAAAGGCCTGGCGATCAACTTTGGCGCCCAACTTTTCGACGTGGGCAATGATCATCTGCTGCTGCTTCAGCATGGCCGGCGAACCACTGGGGCGTGGTCCTAGCCTGCAGATATCCTTCAGGTATCCGTACGCCCGATTCTCATTGAACTCGCTCTTTGGCGTCGGGCCGTTAACTGCTTCGACTTCCGAGCAGCCCACTGAAGCAAGCACCAGCCCCAGCAGCGGCAACCAACTCAGACGTTCCCACGCAGCCCGGATTGTTTTCAGCAAATTTAGTTGCGATCGGTTGCATAAATGCAGTTGAGGCGAGTGGGCCATGAAGCTGGTTTCCTGGTTGGCAAAGTACATCCTGGCCCTCTAAGATAGCAGCTACCAAGGTATCTTGGCCACACCAGCCGATAGGACGCAACCGTTGGATTCGCAAACGCTGACCGGAAAACGCTCGCCTACATCAACAACTCCAGCCAGAACGGAAGCGGTCGAGGCTATTCACCTGCGAGGCGTTCGCACCCACAACTTGAAGGGGTTCGACCTCGATCTGCCGCATAACAAGCTGACGGTCATCACCGGTGTCAGCGGCAGCGGCAAAAGTTCTTTGGCTTTCGATACCATTTTTGCCGAAGGCCAACGCCAATACGTCGACAGTCTGTCCGTGTACGCCAGGCAGTTCCTGGACCAACTGCAGCGGCCCGACGTCGAGCGCATCGATGGCCTGCAACCAACTCTATGCATCGACCAGCGCACCGGAACAGCCAATCCACGCTCTACCGTGGCCACAGTGACGGAGATTTACGACTACCTGCGACTACTGATGGCCAAGGTAGGTTTGCCTCACTGCTTTGCCTGCGGCCAGCCGATCCAACAACAGTCCCCGGACCAAATCCTGGCCACGCTAATGACGCTGCCCTCTGGATCGCGTCTGGCCGTGATGGCCCCGGTCGTGCGTGGTCGTCCCGGTGGTCACAAGGATATCCTGGAGGAAGTTCGCAAAAGCGGTTTGGTGAAGGTACGCGTCGACGGAGAGATGTACGATATCGAAGCTGTACCCGAGTTGGCGGTGCGCAAGAAACACACGATCGATGCTGTCGTCGATCGGATCATCTTGCGTGATGGCTCTCAAGGCCGACTGGCCGAATCGATTCGCCTGGCATTGTCGCTGGCCAACGGGCTGGTGACCGTCAGCAGCGCTGCCAAAGCCAATGACAGTTCGGGCGATCGCGCGCCCGACAGTACACTCAACGATGAACGACTGTTCAGCACACAATATGCGTGTGCCAACTGCGGCGTCAGCTACGAAGAACTCGAGCCTCGGACCTTCAGCTTTAACAGTCCCTATGGTGCCTGCCCCGATTGCCAAGGCATGGGCACGCAATTGCAATTTGATCCAGAGAGTCTCATTATCGACTGGGATCGATCACCGGCCGCCGGCGCAATCTTGCCTTGGTACACTGCCGCCACAAAACACAAACGTGGCCTGCGCAGCAGCATCGAGCCGCTGGTTGTAGAGGCTGGAGGCGAATGGGATCAACCTTTGACGAAGTTGAAGGTGGCTGCCCGACGCCGTTTGCTGAGCGGCATTCTCGAACACTTAACGCCGCTATACCAGGCCGCCGTAGCCCGCGAAGATGCCACTCAATTAGATTGGCTGAACTCGTTTCGACAGTCCCTGCCCTGCCCTACCTGCCATGGTTCGCGGTTGCGTCGCGAAGCCCTGTCGGTAACGGTCGATAACCGCAACATACATCAGATTTGTAGCCAGAGCGTGAGCGAAGCCTGGCTATGGCTGGCCAGTTATCGACCGGATCCGGGTCGCGAGATGATCGCTGCGCCGATACTCAAACCCATTCAGCATCGCTTGAACTTTTTGTCCAAAGTGGGACTTGGTTACCTGACACTCGAGCGCGCAGCCGATACGCTCAGTGGTGGCGAACTGCAGCGAGTGCGGTTGGCAGCGAGTATCGGCAGTGGTTTGGTGGGTGTCTGCTATGTGCTGGATGAACCCTCGATCGGTTTGCATCAGCGCGATAATGATCGCTTGATCGAATCACTTCGCGACCTGCAAGCGCAAGGGAACACCGTGATTGTCGTCGAGCATGACGAAGCGATGATGCAAGCGGCCGATGTTCTGATCGACATTGGCCCCGGAGCCGGTTCGCGGGGCGGCCAGTTGATGGCCGTGGGGACTCCCAAGAAAGTATCGGCCAACAAACATTCGCTGACCGCGCAATATCTGCGCGGTGAAAAAACAGTCTCGCTGGGTAAAGAACGCCGCCGACCGCAAGCCGGCAAGTGGCTGAAGCTCAGCGGCGCCACCTATCACAACTTGCAAAACGTTTCCATCGAAGTGCCACTGGGTTTATTGGTAGGCATCACGGGGGTAAGCGGCTCGGGCAAGAGTAGCCTCGTAGGTCAAACGTTGGCCCCTGCAGTTGCGAGGCTGCTGGGCCAATCAGCCAAGAAGCCTGGACCTTACAAAACACTGGAAGGAATTGAGTGGGTCGACAAGCTGATCGAGATCACCCAAGACTCGATTGGCCGCACACCACGTAGTACGCCCGCCACCTATTGCGGCGTTTTCGATCTGATTCGAACCGTGTTTGCCGCGACCACAACGGCCAAGCAACGCGGCTTCTCGGCCAGTCGCTTCAGCTTTAATACCGGCAACGGGCGCTGCGCTCAATGTCAAGGACAAGGCCAGGAGAAGATCGAAATGAACTTTCTGGCGGATTTATATGTGACTTGCTCGGCCTGCAATGGCTCCAGGTACAATCGCCAGACATTGCAGGTCCGCTACAAAGAAAAATCGATTGCCGATGTGTTGGCGATGAGCATCGATGAAGCGACTGAGTTCTTCGCCAATTTCAGCAAGATTCATCGGCTGCTGAGCAGTCTTGAGCAGGTCGGCTTGGGTTACCTGTCGCTCGGTCAAAGTTCGACCACGCTCAGCGGTGGTGAAGCGCAGCGCATCAAGCTGGCGACCGAATTAGCCAGGGTCGAAACTGGCAGTACGATTTACTTTCTGGATGAACCGACGACGGGCTTGCATTTTGATGATTGCCGTCGCTTGCTGGGCGTGCTGGATGGATTGGTGGAACGAGGCAACACGGTGATTGTGATTGAACACAATCTCGACATCATCCGGGCGTGCGATTGGCTGATCGATTTGGGGCCCGATGGTGGTTCGGGCGGTGGAGAGTTGATCGCCGCCGGTCCCCCGGATGCCATCGCTCAAGCGCCACGCAGCGTAACAGGCCGCTATCTCTAGTTAGAGGCGTACGCCAACCAGAATACTCAACGGCCCTTTTTCGCTGTCGAAGTTCAGGCGCGCCTTCACCAGGTTGGACTCGAACGCGACGACGATGTTGGAGCCGCTGATGACAGTCGGCAATCCCAGAGCCAGACCTTCCATGTTCATGCGTTCCTTGGCATTGCCGCAGATCATATTGGTCAGTTCGCCAACCAGGTCCACAACCTCACCATCAATTCTGGTTGGTCGAGTACCCAGGAAGGACTCGGCGATCGAGAAGGCCAGCTCTCTGTTCAAGCTGACCACGATCGTGGCCCGCAACTTGCCAGAGATGCTGATGATGCCGCTCAAGTCATGCTGAGTATGATTCTTGTCGACCGAGCAAGTTGACAAGTGTTGCATTTGCCAACCGCACATCGTCTCAAACAGACTGGTTGTGCTTTGATTGAGTGCATCGATCAGACGACGCTGATTTTCACCCTTAGCGCAGTCGCACGTGACCGGCATGTCCTGCACTTGCTGACGCTGCATGCGAGCCAGCACCTCTTCGACGAGGTTGTCCGCAGATACGTTCATAAGATGCCCCGTCGAAGAAGTATGGAAAATCAGCTTTTGGCCGGCAGCCAGAGTTTGCTTAGCAGCTTGTTGAGAAACGAAAGCGGCGGGTGCAAGCCGGCCGTAGAGTTTTATTGATCAGATTCAAACGGGCAGCGAATGCTGCGGCGCTATAAATCTGATCGTTGGTCAACGGGCGGCTAAACTAGACTGAAGGCCTGATTGGTTTTCACGGTCTAGACCGTGATGTATTTGTCGAGCTTCTCACGCAGCTCTTCCGACTCAAACGGCTTGCACAGGTAATCGGTAACACCAGCTTGAATGGCTTCGATCACCTTGGCTTTCTCAGCCTCGGTGGTCACCATAATCACCGGAATCTCTGAGCCCGATTCGCGGATCTTGCGGAGGAAGTCAAGTCCATTGACATTGGGCATATTCCAATCGGTCAAAATCAGATCGACCGGTTCGCTTTGCAGCTTATCCCAACCCTCAGCACCGTCTCCTGCTTCCACAACATCAGTAATACCTACGGCGTTCAGTGAGCGAATGATAATCTTCCGCATAACGCCAGAGTCATCTGCAACTAGTACTTTCACGATCCTACACCTTGACGGAGCAAAAACTTGGGGAAATGACCATCGCTGAAATGTTGGTCAAACCCAATATCTGTCAAGTAAAATGCGGTTGTGACTGAACATGCGTATCCTTGGTTTCAAGTACAATCGGTACAGTTGACACCACCCAATCGCTGCCGATGTCTAGCCAACGGAGCGCGCGAAGCGATCGGATTACAGACGCACGCCCGCGGGAGATGGTCATGCTTCGAGCCCCTAGCCTGTTTGCTCTGAGATATCTAATGCCCGCATGGCTGCTGTTGCTGGCAGCGACCGCAGGCGAGACTACCCTGGCTACCGATCACTTTCTGACTCTCGGCGGCGGCTACTCACCGGAGGGTAACCAGGCTTCGTTGGAAGCCAACGTGCAGTTCTTCCAGCGCGTGCTGGAAACTCAGCATCCTGGCTCCTTGACCCACAGCATTTATTTTGCGGATGGATTTGATGCTCAGCCCGATCTCCAAATTGTGCTGCCCAGCGAGAAATCGGATTCAGCGGCTGTCAATCTAATTCGTGAGATCTTTGCACCACCCAGCCCTCCAGGCACCATCCCTGGCACTCAGCAAC
Organism: Ottelia alismoides; assembly: GCA_037367405.1. Taxonomy (NCBI): domain Eukaryota; kingdom Viridiplantae; phylum Streptophyta; class Magnoliopsida; order Alismatales; family Hydrocharitaceae; genus Ottelia; species Ottelia alismoides. The sequence continues at coordinate 7,034,779 of JAZKJV010011400.1, read as the reverse complement.
TTGGCTACCGCAATCATCGCGTCACCGGTCTGAGTGGATCCAATCGAATTGAAGACGTGCGGGCTGGTCTGGCAAATGTGAAGAGCCGTCTGAAGCCGGGCGATCGACTGGTCGTGTATGTGACCGCCCACGGTGGTTCTGCCGATAGAGATGGCTCACCCTTCAACACTTCGATCACTTGCTGGGGACAAAAAGATTTGACGATGGAGGAGCTGTCCGAGTGGCTGGATTCACTGCCCACTGAGGTGCCCGTGGTGCTAGTGATGGCCCAGTGTTACTGCGGTGGCTTTGCCCAAACGATCTTCACTGGCGGCGACAGTCAGTTGGGATTCGCCAAAAACATGCGCACTGGGTTCTATGCTCAGCGTCATGACTTGCCCGCTGCGGGCTGTCGGCCCGACATCGAAAACGATGAAGAGTACAGCAGCTATTTCTGGGGTGCGTTCATGCAACAAACCCGTACTGGCCGACCCGCTGCTGGCGGCGACTACGATCGCGATGGCCGCGTCTCATTCGCCGAAGCCCACGCTTTGGCGGTGATTGAAAGCGAAACGATCGATATTCCGACGCGTGGTAGTGACGCCTATTTGCGTCAAGTCAGTCGCATCCCCAATTACCAGCTCGATATCCCGCGCAGCGAATCAGAAGATAACGAGGCGGACGATTCGACCGACGATGATAAGCTGAGCGAAATGTCCGGCACGCTTGACGAACTGTTGGCCGGTGCCGCGCGCATTGACCAGAGCATGATCACGGGCCTGGCCAAACGACTCGACATCCGCTTGAGCGACGATGTCACCAGCGTGTTTAGCGCCTACGAAGATTCCCAACGCGAATACCGGGCAGCGCGGCGCGGAGGGTTTGGTCGTCGAGGCCGTGGCGGTTTCAGCCGTCGTCGCGAACTCCAGCAGATGCTGATTGAAAAGTGGCCCGAGCTGGCAAATGAAGATCAGCGGCTTTCCGATCCCTTGTTGCAAGGCTCGCGAGGTGAGGAACTGGTGGCTGAAATAAAAGAGATGGAGGCTTACCAGGAGTACATCCGGATTCGTGATCAACGCATTCAGTCGCGCAGAAATTCGTTGACCGTGGAATTGGAACAAGTCCTCTTGCGCCGCTTGATCCATACGCTCGAATCGGTCGTACTAGCTAGGAACCTCCAGTTCCTGGCAACTCCGGACGAGCAAACTCGCTATCAGGAACTGCTGAAACTGGAAGCCGCATTCTTGAACGTGGGCTCGTAGAGCGTCTGTTCTCAGATGCTAGAACTCAGCGTAACCAAGCCTCTACAGCCGTGCGACGTGTTCAGCTTACACAGATACTCGTTTGACGAGAGTTGTATCGCGATGCTGGCAGCTCGGGAGAGCTGCTCTACGGGCTGTCGCTTTTAGAATAGCCCCGCAAACGTGCTCATGGCTACCGGCTCGCGCGTGGCGTAGGGTTCGCCGTAGCGGCGGCCGATCAGTTTGCCCCAGTAGGCAGCTTCGTCGCGAAAGCGTTCGAGCATGGATGGCACCATCGATTCGCGGCCCGCCACAAACTGGCTGTGATAAGCGGCGATGCTGGCTTGTTTGGCTTCCCAGTGATCGGAAATATCCAAAATGAAACTGGGTTGAATCGCTTGTTTGAGATGGATGCAATAATAATAAAAGATTCGCTCCGGATGATAGGGCTCACCGGGAATCTCGGTCTTGGTTAGCTTGGACCAAAACCGAGCTGCTTCGATCAGTTGCGTAGCGGCCACATGGTCCGGGTGTGCGTCTTCCCAGTACGGAGCAAAGATCCAACGCGGTTTTACGCGCCGGAAGACCGCGGCCAACTGAGCTCGGGCTTCCAGGGTCGGCTCCAGGTAACGATTGCGTAGGTCCAAGTTTTCGCGCCACGTCAGGCCCAGGGCCGCTGACGCGGCAACTGTTTCTTCAGCCCGGAGTACCTCGTTACCATGCGGTGTGGGCTCGCCACTGGTCAAGTCAAGTATGCCTACGCGCCAACCTTCGGCAATCATCTTGGCGATGCCACCACCCATCCCCAGTTCGGCATCGTCTGGGTGCGGAGCGATCACCAACATATCAAGTGTCTGTGTCGAACTGGAACTAGTCGTCATCTAGGTGCAAAGCTCGTATCAAGGTGCAGGTTCAGTGGCCAAGGGTAATTCATAACAAGCGGCTTCATCGGCGTTGCGCATCAGTAGTCTATTGCCAGCCAGAGCGGGAACATTCCATGTCACCGCATCAAATACCTCCAGCCTGGCCAGCTCGTTATGTTTCTCAGGCTCAGCCGCCACCAAGACGAGGTTGCCATACTCGGCAGTGATCAGCAGCTTGTCGCCCACCAGCAACAACTGGCCATGCCCATAACGACCACCCTTCCATTGGCGCTTGCCATCGGCAATCTGCACGCACTCCAGCGTGCCATCGCTAAGCGCATAAACGTAGTCGCCGCGCCGCACTGCCGTGGTAAACTTCGTCTTCAGCACCGAGGTCTTTTGCCAGATGTCTTTGCTCGACCACTGGCCAGCCTCGGCTTTTGATAGTTCGATCAGTTTGGCACCTTGCGAGTAGCCTTTGCTGATTAGCAGTTGATTGTCGCTGATGGTCAGAGTTTGTGAGACGCTGGCTGCGCCATTGCTTTGTCCGGCCCAATCAGTCCGCCACAACAATTGACCAGATGCCACCTCATGTCCTGTGACGCTGGTCTCGTTGACGATCACGATCTGACGGGTGCCCAACAGGGTTGTTAGCGTGGGCGATGAATAACTGATCTGGTCGCTACCGGTTCGCCAGACAATCTCGCCATCGGCTTTGTTGAAAGCAATCAGCGAGCGGTCAGCCAATTCACTGGGACCACCGAAGGGAACGACCAGCAAGTCATCGACAACCAGGGGCGAACCTGCCCTACCCCATGAGATCTCCTTTTCCGAACTGTCTTGATCCCAACCGGCCAGTTCCAAGAGCTTGCGCTGCCAGATGATTTTGCCGGTGCCCAGTTCCAGACAAGCCAATTGGCCGAGAGCCGTTTGAGCAAAGACCATTTGTCCATCGATAGTCGGTGTAGCGCGAGGCCCGGCTCCGCCCAGGACATTGAAGTGCGAGCCTGGGAACGCCGCATGCCAGAACAGTTTCCCGGTATCGACTTCGTAAGCTGAGACCCATTGTTCCCGGTCGCGCTGCTCGAGAGTCACAGCGACAGAACCTTGCACGGCAAAGCCTGACCAACCTGCGCCAATTGACTGTTTCCACAACTGTTTGGGCGGCTGCGCGTCCCAATTCGAAGCTAGTCGCACTGCTGGCAACAGGCCATCGCGGTTGGGGCCCAGAAACTGAGCGAAGTCGCGGTTGGTCGGAGCGTACAGGGCCGGATCAATAAAGGGAGCAATCTGGAACGCACCCGACTCGCTGGGCAAGCCACCGGCCACGCGCCAGCGAGATTCCAATTGCGGTATCAGTTCGCCATCCAACCGCACTACGCGATAGAGGCTCAGCACAATCCCGATCACCACAAACGGGGTCGCGCCAACCAGACGCCACATCCAACGCGGCCACGGCGACCACGCCAGGCCAAGTGTCAACGTCAGCCAGGCACAGAAACCCAAAATGAGGGTCAAAATATTGGCAACCGAACCGTCAATTTGCTGAACAAACTGACGAACAACCACCGTAATCAAGATGAGCACGGGTGCAAAGCCAAGCAAAAAACGCCAGAGCTTGCGAGTCCGGGGGCCATCGTTGGCCGCGGAAGGTGTCGCTTCCATATTCGACTTAGACTCCTCTGATGCCTGCCACATGTGGACGTTTACAGTCCACAAGTTTACGATACTCACTGCAATTGAACCACCCGGTCTACCTATCACCAACGCACACTGTATACAACCAACGCACACTGTCAGCCTATGATCGATTCTCAATTGAGCGCCGACCTGCTACGCCTCCAGGAAAACATTGAACGCGCGGTGCTCGGTAAAACCAATGTGGTTCGAATGGCGATTGTGGCCCTGCTGGCCGGCGAACACATCCTGCTGGAAGACGTCCCAGGGGTTGGCAAGACGCTGATTGCCAAGGCGTTAGCCAAGAGTATCTCGGGACACTTTACACGATTGCAATTTACACCGGACCTGTTGCCTAGCGATATCGTCGGCAGCAGCATTTACAACTCCAGCAGTGGCGAGTTCATCTTCAACAAAGGTCCTGTCTTTGCCAACGTTGTACTAGCCGACGAAGTCAATCGTGCTCCGCCGCGCACCCAGAGTGCACTGCTGGAAGCGATGAGCGAAGGGCAAGTGAGCGTCGATGGGCAAACGCACTCGCTACCGGTGCCGTTCCTGGTCATCGCGACGCAAAATCCATTTGAATTCGAAGGCACGTACCTGTTGCCAGAGAGCCAACTCGATCGGTTTCTCTTGCGTTTGACCGTGGGTTACCCAGCCCGCGAGTTCGAACGCAAACTGTTGGTCTCCCATCGTCAAGGTGAGCCGGTCGATAAACTGCAAGCAGTCATCTCGCCCCAGCGCATCGTCGAAGCCCAGCAGATGGTTCGCCAGGTGCGCGTCGATGAGTCACTGGTCGACTATCTGCTGAACATCGTGCATGCCACGCGGGAAAGCGAACTGGTCCAGGTAGGAGTGAGCACTCGCGGAGCGCTCAGCCTCTACCGAGCCAGCCAGGCATTGGCGGTCGTCGAGCAGCGTGACTACGTAGTGCCTGACGATATCAAGCGGTTAACAGTGCCCGTGTTGGCTCACCGCATCGTGCCGCGCGGAATGCTGCCTGGTGCCGATCGCAGTGGCGCTGAGACGGTCGTGCAGAAGTTGCTCGAGACTATTCGCGTACCGACATAGAATTGATTAGCTGGGTAAGTTCCGTAGCCACCATCGCCAGATGGTGGATGCGAAAGTTAACGCATTACACCACTTGGCAGTGGTGGCTACGAAGACTAGTTTTCAAATCTTCCAACAGATCAGACCGGATAAAACCATGTCAACGGAGTACATCGAGGGTCAGGCACTGGTCGCGTCGCCGTTTTTGATGGATCGCAACTTTCGCCGCACCGTTGTCTACATCATCAAGCATGATGAAGACGGCGCCTACGGCTTGATCTTGAACCGACCTAAAGGCTTCACAGTGGGAGCCTTGCTGCGCAAACTGCTGCATACTCCCGTCGACAACAACGATCCGATCTACGATGGCGGGCCAGTCGAAGGGCCCGTCGTGATCTTGCATGACAGCCCCACAGGCGACGACCACCTGATTGCCCCAGGTGTCTCTCTGGCTACCGACGAAGACGAATTCACGCGTGTCTGCCAGCAGTCCAGCGTCCGCTACCGGGTGTTCAACGGCTATTCCGGCTGGGCTCCGGGACAATTGGAAGATGAACTCAAGCAAGGCGGTTGGCTGGTTTGGAAACTGGACAAAGAAGACATCTTCGCCCACACCGACGAGATCTGGCAGCACGCAGTCCGGCAGATCGGCCGAGAAATCATCACCGACTCAATCCAAATCACACACCTGCCAAGCGACCCCAGCCTGAACTAACGGCTGGCTGAGAGTCGTTTAACCCGTAGCCGCAGGCGAGGCGCCGAAGAAAATCGCTCCCGCAGACCGCATAACCCATTAAGGAGAAACCGCCTGACGTTTGCTTGCTTACCTTGGGCAGAGTACTAAATTGCGGTCCTGCCACTGGTCAGCAGGAAACACAAATCCTCACGGCTTGCCGCAAATTCTAATTGGACAGCGCCACTTGGCCAGCTGCATAGCCACCGCCTGCCAGACGGTGGACGCGAAAGTTAACGCTTTCCACCGCTTGGCAGCGGTGGCTACGAAGACTTCATCCAGTGAGCTTGCCAAGTGGCGCTGTCCAACCAATTAGTCAACATGGAAAGCCAACCCGCTGCGGGCGGCAATCCGATTCGCGATGTTTTATCCTCGAAAGCATTTGGCGGAAGTGCAACAGCCGCTAACAATTGAAATCAAACGAGACCTTAGATCATACCTTGGCGGAATTTCAAATAAGCTTGGCAGAATACGTCATACTGCACCTGATCCACTACGAATCATGTCCAGCTAGCGAAGCTGCCCACTGCGCCATAAGCTTGCTCTCTCACACCAACTTAAACTTGCCCTCAATTGATGAGTGCGAGAAAGCAATCCAGTCGCTCTGCAAACGAGGGTACATAACCATCGTGGATGCAGATGTTCAACGTAAAATCGCATCGGTCAACAGAGCCTTCGTCGGCGTAGGCCCAACCGATGGGATGCCGTTGCTCGGCAATCTCGACTTTACGCGGGCAGGGGCTGAGCTGTGGCGAGCGGTTTTGAACTTTGCGAACTTTGAAATGGGGACCGATTACTTCTGGTTCAACTGTGGAGCCTGCATCTACCGTCGCAACGCGACGATTTTAGTTGGCTACAGCGCAGAGTGGTTGATACACGATACCGCGGTTTGTCAGTTTACGCCCGTTGGCCCCCTCGAAGAGATCGGTCCTTGGAGAAACCAATGGTGGCGAGAAATTCCCAAAGGCTTCCGCCAGCGGTGCCTGCCGCTAACTGATTAAATATAAAGAGCATTGCGCGCACCTCCGCCGTAGATGGATTCTCGATGGCACGGGCGCGCTATTGCCGGCAACGAGGAAACGTTTGACACCATCCGATTAAGTCTGACGCCGCGAGCCAACGATGCAACCAACCGCGTTTTCTATCAGCCGGATTTTTCGCTGGACCGCCTTTATTGCCGTCTACTCGACAGTGGCCGGGCACCTGGTCAACTCGCCAAGGTCCATTGGCGTTTCAGCTCTGGTCGCTAGTAGCTTTATCATACTTGACGTCTACCGACGCTATTCTGGCAACGCCTGGTTGGCGGTATCTTACTTTTGCTGTGGGCTCGCCTGGTCGATCCTCGCGATGTTTCTGACTCTCATGTGCTGGCCCGACCCAACGCCTCCAAGCCCCCCATGCCGTTTCTAGCTTTTGTAGCTTATGTTGTTTCCGGGGGGTGGTACTCGAGCCTGGTGAACGGCCTGAGGAGTGTGGTGGCCGCGTTGATGCTCTATTTTGCCTGCTTTGCTGCCGCGACTGTTACGAGCTCTGCTTTGGCAATCCCACATTTTCGTAAACATGCTGGCTGGAAACTCTTGCTCGCCAACACGCCTGGGCTGCTGCTAGTATGTTATGGTCTGGCGGGCCTGGCCGTATCTGCCATACAAAGCCGGCAAACACGGCCAGGACTGCAGATAATCATCAGTTTTGACGGCACAGCAGTGGAAACCCCATTTGGCCATGACAGGGTCGCTCGCGCCACTCCCCTACCCTCAGCAATACACTTATCAGAACCCCTAATTACTTTACATGTAAAGTAATTGCTGTTTCGATTTTTCCTCACAACCGATACGCCCCCGTAGCCCGTGATTCTTGTGCCCCGCATCACCCTTCGTTCAATAAGTCGCTCAGGTTGGCTAGCCCCTAACAACTTATACGAGTCCACAATGTCAAGAATTAGTGCTATAGCCCTGGCTCTGATGACCCTTGCGTTCAGCCATCCCCTGCTGGCCGCAGACGACTTGGTTGACGCCACCGAAACTCGCTGGGTCAAGCTGTTAGGCGAGCTGATTCCACGCGTTGGCGAATCGGAACGACAAACGGCTGTTGCCATGACCGTGACTGCGTTAATCAAATCAGGACACGACGCAGAAGCGTTAGACATTGCGAGACAACAAAGTGACACTGACACCAAGAATTCGCTGCTGATCAGCATCGCGGCCTCGTTGGCACAAAAGTCAGCGTTCGAAAAGGCCTTGGCAACGACCAATGAAATTTCTGAGGCTGGAGGCAAAGAAAAAGCCATACACGAGGTCGCTAAGGCACTCGCTAAAGAAGGTGAGATCGAACGCGCAGAGAAACTTGTTCAAGAATTGACGCAGGATTACTTCATAGACCGTGTCGTTGTAGAGATTTGCGATTTTCTTGCACGGAATCAAAGAATTGATGACGCCCTAAACCGTTCGGTCGCCATTAAGGATTCTTATCAGAAAGATCAGGTCACCAAACTCATCGAGAGAATTCGCAGTGGTGCTGCCAGTCCTCTAGAGCAGCTCTCTGGTTCACTGCGTGATCGCGTCCATATACTTACCGCATTTTCTGCGGACGGAACATACGACTCGGCAATTCTGGCGATCGTCGCGGCCAAAGCGGGCGATCGGCCCGGGACGGAGAAGCACATCAGAGAAGCTATTGGTAATTCGAAGTCTCTAGATTTTCCTCCCACAAAGATACCAACGGCTATCCTGGCCTGCGTCGCGCTGGTCGAACTGGGTGATGAAGAGGCGGCAGGTGACTTAGTGGTTCGACTATACAATAGCACTGGCAAGGATTGGAGCGGTCTATCCACGGCCTTCGGAAATCCTCTACTGATGTCGCTCCTCGTTCGCTTAGAACGGTTCGATGCCATCGATGAAATCGTGAAACGAAAGCGTGAGGCACAGCAATCCGATTCAACATCCTCCTGGTACCTCTTTACCCTCGAATCCTTGGCAGAGTCACTAGTGGAACAAGGCCGTATTACGGAATTTGAGTCAAGGCTGGCGAGTGTAGCCACACCCGACGAGAAACTGTATCTGCTAATGGGTGCAATCATCGGCGCTGATTATGCGCGCCGAACCAAGCCATGACCGAGCGACGCCCATTGGCTGGCTGAGATACTAGCAAGTCGTTTAACCCGTAGCCGCAGGCGAGGCGCCTCCCATTGGCTGGCTGAGATGCTGGTCAGTCGTTTAACCCGTAGCCGCAGGCGAGGCGCCGAAGAAAATCGCTCCCGCAGACCGCATAACCCATTAACAAGAGACCGCCTGACGTTTGCCTCGTTGGCTTGGGCAGAGTACCTGTGCGAGATAGCCAATCACTCTGAGTCCTCGCCTGCGGCTAAAACTTGAACGAATCCTCGCCTGCGGCTTTTGATGTTGCGCCTTTTGTGAATGTCACCTCTCCCGGGAGGTCGCAGACGAGGCCTTTAGCTGAGACTGCGGGAGGGGGCAATGCGCCATGGTTGACTCACCTCTGACGCATTGCCCCCTCCCGAATCTTCGCCTTAAGGGCTCGATTCGACCTCCCCCAAGCTGCGCTTGGGAGAGGTGACTCAAAAACGCGCAACATCAAAACCTGCGGCTACGGGGTAAACGATTATTCGCCTGCGGCAGTGATCAACCGTAAAAAACAAACGACGATCCTGACGCTGCAGCATATAATGATTGACTAAAGAGCGGTGAATCCAATGACAGAGTATGCCAGAATTCTTCTGATGTCAGTTGCACTGGTTTGGGGCGTCGACTGCCTGCAGGCCCAGGAGCCCAGTTCTGCCCAGATTAAGACTTGGATCTCGGAACTGGCCAATCGAGATCCCAAACCATTTACCGAACCGTATGTCCTCAAACCGCCCCGCGATGTTGATCGTAAATCGCTAGAGGTTGTGAAATCGGCCTATGACAATCTGGCTTCGCATGTACCCCAGGCACTGCCAGCTCTGATTGAGTCACTGGAAGACGAACGCTACTCGTACTACCAAGAGTCGCCAAGTGGCGCGTTTGTGTGCCACACGGTGGGCGACACGTGCTACTCGATCATCGTCGCCAACATCGAAGTCTATCGCCAGCACGCCACAGTGCTCGACCAGACGGAAAGACCTAGAACGTTGCATTTCCTCGCGGCGATGGGCGGCCCCAAGAAGTGGCTCGCCGAGCGAAAGGGCCGTTCGCTCTTTGAGCTGCAGCGCGAAGCCATGGAATGGGCCATGAAACAGCCCAAACCCGACCCACTGTCTTGCCTCTGACGGAAATGGAAAAACTCCGCGAATGGATTAGCATAACCATTCCAGAGGAGTGTATCCATGAACAAGCGTCGAACATTTACAGCGGATGAGAAGGCAGCGATCGTTCGTCGACATCTTTGGGACAAGGTCCCAGTGAGCGATCTTGCTCAAGAGCACCAAGTTCAACCGAGCCAGATTCACAATTGGGTCAATCAGGCCAAGCAGTCACTCGACAAGCTGTTCGATCGAGCACCAGGTCGACCGGCTGGACCACGTACTGACTCGAAAGATCAAGAGATCGCGAAGCTCAAAGCCAAGCTCGCACAGAAGCACGAGGTGATCTCGGAGCTCATGGAGGAGAACGTCAAAGCAAAAAAAGCCAATGGGGACCTTTGAAAGGTGTCTGGGTTCCCCACGATATCCGCGATCGTGTCGTTGACTACATGACGTATTGGCCAGAACGAACAGAACTTCCCCAAGGACAGCTGCTTAAGTGGGCAGAGCTTGCGACCAGCAAGTTCTATACTTGGAAGGAACGCTATGGTCATGCCAATGATCACAACGGCAAGATCCCACGCGACTGGTGGCTGGAAGAATGGGAGAAGCGAGCGATCATCGCTTACCATGACCAACATCCACTGGAAGGTTATCGACGCTTAACATTCATGATGCTCGACGATGACATCGTGGCAGTGAGTCCAAGCTCAACGTATCGCGTGCTCAAAGCGGCTGGTCGACTGGATCGCAGGCCGGTGTCACCGAGCAAGAAGGGAACAGGCTTTGTACAGCCAGAAAACCCGCATAAACATTGGCATGTTGACGTTTCGTACTTGAATCTGGGAGGCACTTTTCACTTCTTGATTTCAGTGCTCGATGGTAAGAGTCGATTCATCGTTCATTGGGAGATCCAGCCAACGATGAAAGAGTCCGACATCGAGATCGTGGTTCAAAGAGCGCTAGAGAAGTATCCTGACGCCAAGCCACGAATCATCAGTGATAACGGACCACAGTTTATCGCCAAAGATTTCAAAGAGTTCATTCGTGTCACCGGTCTCAGCCATGTGCGCACCAGCCCGTACTATCCGCAGAGCAATGGCAAGCTCGAGCGATTCCACGGTACGCTCAAGCGCGAGTGCATCAGGCCCGCTGAACCAGCTACGCTTGAGAAGGCCAACAGCTTGGTAAAAGACTTCGTTCACCATTACAACCATGTTCGGTTGCACAGCGCCATTGGCTATGTAACACCGAACGATTGCTTGCTTGGCCTGACCAGTGAGATACATGCAGAGCGCGATCGCAAACTTGAAGAAGCTCGCGCGCGACGCAAACAGGCAAGAGCGACGAGTTCACAAGTTGCTTGAGTCCAGAGTAACGATTAAAACAGAGATGGCTTCGCTGAAGGGTAAGGCTCTGCAGAGGTGCAACCTGAGCGTCATCGAAGTCCAAAGTCGGGAAATGTGAGTGGCTTCACAAGCTTGGAGCCACTCACACCCATTTCCCGATTTTGCCCATATGCGATAAACCTTCGCCGCACGATGCGGCGATCTTCCTGGCTGGATGCCTTTCCAGTGCCGCTAATCCACCCGCGATCTTCCACTTACCGTTGAACCAAGACACCACAGGCTCTGATAGACGATGAAGACTGGAACAAGTGCACTGCCGAACTGAAGCAGTTTTATGATTCATTTGTCCAGACCGCCAAGCCACTGACTGTCGAGAAAAAGCTTTGGTTTGAAGGAAAATGAACTGCCAGGGGTTGTCTGCCACCGTTGATTGCAACTTACGGAGATCATAGCGATGGGAAATCGATCAAGCCATTTGACGCTCATTCTCCTGGCAATCTCCACCTGTATGCTCGACATCTGCGGCTGTACACAACGGGAGCGTGCGAAGAAGACCGTTGATAGTCAGATCGTACGCGACATCGTCCGGGACTTAAGCTTGTCCGATCGCGGAACTGAGGTACTCCAAGTGGCAAACGATGGCGAGCGCGAAGTTGCGATCGTACTGACGAAATCCAATGAACAATACAAATTATTGGGTGTTCATCGTTCACCAGGCGAACATAATCAGAACTCAGGCAGCTGGAAATTGTGGCTAAATTACGAAAGCGCTGAGGATGGAACAGGAGCCGAGCAGCCCGCTGTACGTGAGTATTCACAGATGCCAGACAGCGAGACAATTGACGCTTTCAGGTCTGATATGCTCGCGCACTGGAGCAACCGTACAGGCTCACGACCATGAGCAACGATCCGTACATCCCTGCGCGTTCGTTAGATTCGCCTGTCGATCGCAAGCCGGCAAGCATGCTTAAATGGGCTGTGATTGGTTTTGTGGTAAGCTGCGTAGCCACCGTCGCCAGATTTTGATGTTGCGCGTTTTGGGAATGTCACCTCTCCCGGCGCAGCCGGGGGAGGTCGGAGCCCGCGTTTAGCGAGGCTCCGGGAGGGGGCCATGCGCTATGGTTAACTCCTACCAAGCGCACTGCCCCCTCCCGAATCTTCGCCTTAAGGGCTCGATTCGACCTCCCCCAAGCTGCGCTTGGGAGAGGTGACACAAAAACGCGCAACATCAAAATCGCCAGACGGTGGACGCGAATGTGAACGCTTTCCACCGCTTGGCAGCGGTGGCTACGAAGACTTCATCCAATGAGCTTGCCAAGTGGCGCTGTCCACTTAACGAGTTTTGCCGGAGTCTCGCGAATAGCGATCCTGGGTCAACAATGACACCAAATCGTCCAGCGATTCCTCGGCCTCCATTTGCCGTTTGAGCACATCGTCCAGCGAACCTGCCAACCATGCAACGGGGTCGGATGCGCTTGACGATACGTTGGCTTCACCTTCACCGGCGACTTGACTATTCAAGCGGTTGATAACCAAGAGCACGTCGATGGCAGACAAGAATCCATCGCCGCTGACATCGTAGTAAGTCTTGGGATCGAACGGATCGGGCAATTGCGGCGGTAATACCATTTCCAAGTTGATGGCATTGATCACCAGCAAGGCATCAATAGCCGTCACCTGTCCGCTGGCATTCACGTCAGCTGGATCGTCTGGATTCTGCCAAGGGAACTGGCGATCGTCATCGGTCACGGTCAGCGAAGCAGTGGCCTGGCCTTGATAACCAACCGCGCTGGCCGACAGGTTGACCACTTGGGAACCATCGACCACGACATCATTGACGGCTCGAATGGTTACAGTGACTGAACTCGCTCCAGCGGGAATGGTTGCGCTTGCAGGCACCACGACTTCGGTCGAGTTAGTTGCGTCTAAGGAAACCGTTAATGGCTGATCCCGATCGGTATTGCTTCGGCTGATAGTCGCGATGGCCGTACCATCTTTTTCTGAAATGGTTGTCACGTCGATAACCAATTCCAGCGTCTCCCAGTCGGTCACTTGAAGATTAGCAGCCCCCGTCTCATATCCAACCGCACGACCATCGATAGTCACTGCCTGGGTACTGTCCAGCAACTGGTCGTCAACTGCGGTTATCTCAAAGGTCGCCGAAGCCTGCCCAGAGGGAATAGTTACAGTCGCTGGAACGCTAGCCTCGCTCGTATCGGAACTACTCAATTGCACGACCAATTCGGCAGACAGGTCGGTGTTGCTGCGAGTTATCCGACCAATGATCCGTCCGCCAAATTCCGACATCGAGCTCGCATCGAGAGAGAGGCTCAAGGATTCCACATCCAAAACGCTTACGCCGGCCGCGCTACCTTCGTAGCCCGCAGCGGCAGCGGCAATCGTTACGCTCTGAGGTCCGTCCAGCAGCGCATCATCCACAGACGTTATTTGGAAAGTCACCGACGCTTGACCAGCCGGAATCGTAACGCTCGCAGGCACACTCGCTTCGGATGTGTCGCTGCTGGAAAGCTGAACCACCAGCTCAGCATCCAGATTCGAGTTGTTGCGAGTCACACGTCCAGTGATCTGTCCGCTCAACTCCGGCATCGAGCTCGCCTCGAGAGTGAGTGTCAGGGTCTCAACATCGGTAACTGTCAGGCTGGCGTTGGCCTCCTGATAACCTGGAGCGGAGGCTGTAATGTCGACGCGCTGCGACCCATCCAGCAAATCATCGTCGAGCGAGCTAATCTGAAAGCTGACCGTAGCCCGGCCGGCAGGGATAATCAACGAGGAGGGTAAACTAACTTCAGAAGAATCGGAACTAGTCAGTTGAACCAATAACGGCTCATCCAAGTCGGTGTTGTTGCGCGTGACACTCGCCGTGATTTGCCCGTTGAGCTCACTCATCGAACTGCTATCAAGAGTGATCGTCAGTGACTCGACATCAGTTACGGTCAGGCTGGTGCTGCTACCCTGGTATCCAGTAGCTGCAGCCGCGACGGTAACGCTTTGGGATCCATCCAGCAGCGCATCATCGACCGAGGCAACCTGGAACGTTACCGACGATTGGCCCGCAGGAATGGTAACCGTAGTAGGCACAATGGCTTCGGATTCATCGGAGGTGGACAGTTGGACAACCAGGTCATTATCCAAGTCGGTATTGCTGCGAGTCACACGGCCGGTGATCTGTCCGTTCTGCTCTGGCATCGTGCTGGTATCGAGTGCCAGGCTCAGGGATTCAACATCGGTGACCGTCAGGCTGGTAGTGAAGCTTGCATAACCGTTGGCTGTGGCCGTAATGTCGACGCTTTGTAAGCCGTCCAGGAGTGTATCATCGACCGAGTTAATCTGGAAAGTAACCGAGCTCTGACCGGCTGGAATCGTTACCGCTGTCACGAAATTGGCTTCGGTCAGATCCGAGTTGGCCAGCAACACGATCAGGTCAAGCCCCAAGTCGCTGTTGCCGCGCGTAACGCGGCCTGTTATCTGGCCGCCCAGCTCTGGCATCGAATTGGCATCGAGCGTAATGATTAGCGACTCGACATCGGTAACGGTCAGACTGGCGGTGGCCGACTGGTAGCCATCGGCTGCGGCGGTCAAGCTTACGCTCTGCGGACCATCGAGCAGCGAATCATCAACCGAGAATATCTGAAAACTGATCGATGACTGACCGGCTGGAATGGTCACCGTGGCCGGTACGTTGACTTCGGTCGTGTCGGAACCAGTCAGTTGAACAACCAGTTCCGCTTGATTATCGGTGTTGCTGCGCGAGATCTGCAGCGTTACCTGGCCATCGCGTTCAGGCATCGAGTTCTGATCCAACGAGATCCTCAGCGATTCGGCATCGGTCACCGTCAGGCTGGCAGTAGCACCTTGAAAACCGCTGGCAGCAGCCGAGACTTCCACCGTCTGCGGCCCATCCAACAGAGCATCATCGCTGGCAGTAATTTCAAACGCGACCGACATTTCTCCGGCTGGTATGGTAACGCTAGCTGGCACAGTCAGTTCGGAAGTATCACTGCTGGTGAGAGTAACCACCAGCTCTGCAGTCGTGTCCGCGTTGGTACGCGTCAGCCGAGCGATTGTCCTGCCCGCTTGCTCGCTGATCGAGTTGCTGTCGAAGGTCAGGCCAAGCGTCGGGTTGTCGTCGACATCGATAACTTGGATAGTAAAGAGCTGGTCCACAAACAAGCCTTGTCCATCCGAGGCGCGAAGGGTAAGCGTTCTTGTCGCCCCGGCTTCGAAGTCCAAACCAACTGAACCAACGCGCAGTTGATTGCCTATCAGGCTGAACTGTGACGCATCTCCGCCAGGCAGGATTGCATACGTCAGCACATCGCCTTTGTTGGGGTCCAAGGCCGTCAACGTACCAATAGTGGTGTTGCTAAGATTTTCGGCGATTGAGTTAGCGCTCAGTGTTAACTGCTCGGGGTAATCATTCTCTTCGTAGCCTGGAGTACCCTTCAGCAGGTAGCTGGCTCGCCAGTTACTAGCTGCGTTGTAATCGCGACTGGTCCAGCGGGCCGTCAGTGAATATCCGCCGCCATCGGGCGTTGTAGGCCAAGGCGCTACGTCATCATAGGTAAACGATTTGATCGTGTTACCGGCTGCATCCAAGACTGTAATGATCTCGCCACCATTGCTCAGATTGGTACCGCTGGCACCGTAGGTTCCAGCCAGCAATGGCTGATCGCCGTAGCGGCCTCGGAAAGCGACTTCGTTTCTAGCCACGACAACGCTCTGACCTGGATTGAGGAAACGTACGGTACCGGCGTTGAATTCAAAAGTGATACCTGCGGAGAAACGCACGCCATCCAAGCTGATCGGCGCGTCACTGATGTTGCGGAACTCGACGAACTCGTACTCTTCCTTATCCAGCGCCGGCTCGGAACCGGTGGGTGCCGGTGGGTTGTACATGATCTCTGTAATCGTAAAGTTACTGGCATTTGCAGGCGCGGCGGTATTAACCGAGGCAGAGTTCTTGGCTGACCATGTATCGCCGCTCCTGGTTCTGGCCACTATCGAAGCCGAACTGTTCAGCGGGATACCTGGATTGGCTTGACGACTGGCAATCAGGCTGGCATCGAAACTGATGTCGCTGCTGGTCACAGAGGATTGATGGATCTCGACCGCAATCACGTTATTACCAGGCACCAACAGCCGCGCGTCGATGGAGAATTCGGTGAATGTCGATTCATCCGTTCCACCAATCGCGTTGAGCGCTAGGGTTGATGAAGTGATTGGTCCGGCTGGCATGTTGCTGCGAACAACTTCCTTGCCGTTGACATAAACCACCGCTCCGTCATCACGTTTCAGCCGCAGCGTCAACATGGTGATCGAAGCCGGATCGGCCACAGAGAAACTCTTGCGGAAGTAAGTCGTGATGTACCGATTGGAAGCGTTTGGGCCATAGCCCACCGTGGTGACTTCATCACCATCACCGTACCCCAGTTCGGCATTGCCACTACTCCAGGCCGTGTCGTCGTAAGCTGCGGCTCGCCAGGCAGTGCCCAGGTCAGTACCAAGATCGGAGTATCGCCAGGCAGTACCTTCCGAGACCAGTGTTTCTGTCGTGGCGATAGGATCATAGACCAAGGCGCTCGGACTTATACCACCACCCTGCAAGCGCGGATCGGTACCATCCAGCGTGTAATAAACCAGGCCTTCATTAGCGGCGAAGCGCAGAGTGCTGCCCGCGGCTACCTGTCCACCATTGGTCAGCTCGCCATTGATATAAAACAGCGGTGCACCGACCGCCGGGAACAGTCCGTTGGCGCGCCATTGGTTCAAGACGATGTTGCCGCGTTCGACCAGGTAGACATCGCGGACTGCCGAAACTGCATTCAACCAATCATTGCGATCCAGGGGATCGTTGGGGCGTTTAGCATCTCCCCAGCGGGCCGACTCGGCGATGATGGCCTGGTCCAACTGATTGACGTGATTCTGATAACGGGCCTGGTTGGCGGTGACCGTCAGCGGGCCATTACCGAAGAAGGACTCCTGTACCTTGTCCGCAAATCGAATGCGATACTCTGCATTCTCCATCAATCGCTGGTGCAACCATTGCGGATTGAAGTGGCGAAACTCCGCTCCAGCCGGGTAAGGACCATTGCGATTCTCATTCAAGCCCCAGGGCAGCAGTGTATGTTCGGAGTCGTGGATGAAGAACTTGAAGCCCGCTCGCCCGGTACGATCGCGGACTGCAAAGAAGTTGTTGATCGCCTGGTTGCCCAAGAAGTTTGAAATCGGTGCATCCAGGTTACCGCCGTACAAGATGTTGATCATGTAGACGATCAGGTTATCGACATCCAAAAGCGCTTCGTACGCCAGGTTTTCAGTGCCGTCGAGGTTCTTGCCTTGAACCCTCATGTAATCGGCATTGCTGACGAAGCCACCATTGGCTGCTTCCCACAAGCGACGATACGCTCGATCGTTCCCATCGGTGGCATAGATTTCATAGGGACCGGCTTCGGGTTTCAGCACATCGTAGTTTGAGGGCAAGCCCCCGAAGTAACTGGCGGCATACTCCGCCTCAGCCCGTTCTTGAGTCTGGAAGAGCCCCCAGTATTGGCCATTGATGTAAAGGTGGTACCAATTGCTGCGGGTATACGGTTGCCCCATATCGCGCTGCACTTCGCGCGCGAACACATCTGAGATGAACGTGTTACTGGGATCGCCACCAAAGCTCCACGAATAGTTTTGAGCAGTCCGCAGGTCCATCTTCTTGAAGCTCTGCGTTCCCGCAGTACCGAAGAGCGGGAAGTCCAAAGTGCTATCGCCGTATTGGCCCCGGAAGAAAAAGCGGAACGAATGCTTGGGGTTATCGCCGCTGCGACTGAAGCCACCGCGAATTCGCACGCCGGCGTTGACTTGGAAGCCTGGTGAACCATCGGGGTTCAGCAACTCCAGCGATGCCGGGCGCTCCCATTCGCGACCATCACCGTAGGCATTGCCGTAGATACCAATCTGCGCGTCGAACAGATTCACCAAGTCCGTCGTCAAAGCGAGCGACGGGATGGCCAGAAGCGCATTCTGCACGGCTGGCGCTCCATGCATGGCGATCACATCGGGGTCGATGCCATAATCAACGACATTGTTACCCCAAGTACTGGGCCAACCCGGCGGTGGTGAGCCATCGGGTGATTGCTGCAAGACGTCACTCACAAAAATGTAGGTGCGACTGATCGAAGGCAGCGAGACATAATCGGGCAGGAAAGCTGCCGAGCGCAGCGTGAGAGTGCCGGAAACTTGGATCGGATCGGTGTAGATCAGTCCATTGGTCGTGGTAGGTGTACTGCCATCGAGCGTATAACGAATCGTGGCTCCAGGCGTGGCTGTGGTCAGCGTGACTGAGAATGGATTGGAGTAAAAACCACCAGCCATACTTGCCGACACACGCTCGACAACACCCAGGAACGGCGTCGTATTGACATCACCGGGAGATGGTAGTGCAAAGTAGCGGGCTGGATTGGTTTGAACGCTGATCGTGCGCAGTTGAGCTTGGATTAAAAAGCTGTCGTCAGTGCTGGACGAATTGAGTCCTTGAATGGCCAGCACATTTTGGCCCGGAACCAGTAACCCCAGGTAATCGGTCAGACTGATCGATTCTTCGACTTCGACTTCGGTACGCGAACGGTCCAGAACAGCTGAGGAATTGAAGTTCAAGTTAGCAGGTGCATTGCGTCGGGCGACTTCCACGCCATTCAAATAAGCTACGAATCCATCATCGTAGCGCATTTTCAGAACCAGAGATTCGTAACTGGTTGGATTGGTGGCCACAAACGGAATGCGGATATAAGCTGAGGCGTTCTGGCCCAGCATTTGGCTTTCCAGGTTTGTGGTGACAGGCAAACCGTGATAGGCAGGCAAGCCACCATTGGCTACGTCACCGACCAGGTCGAAAGCCGCTGGATCGAATGCTCCCCAAGCACCTGGCGCGGCAAACATTTCTACCGAAGCTCCACCGCCACGCTCGTACATGATCAGCGTAGCTTGCCAGGCACCAGCCGACGGCAAGTTGAAGGTAGCAAACGTATCATTGGCGGCGCGGGGATTGGCAAACTCCGATTGAAAGACCACTCCATCTTTCTCGAGCTTCAGTTCAAAGCCATCATCGCTATTGACAACAAACGTCCAATCGCCTGCCGATGGTATCTCGAGCGTGGCTGCGGCTTGGATAACAAAGTCATCGATATCGTCACCGATTGCCTGGGTGGGGAATGGCAGATCGTTGCCGAAATGGCCAGCACCGCCATTGGCCAGGTAATTGACTACCGGCGCGGTTGACTTGACCTTCGAAGCCTGTTTAGCCGAGTCGTTCAGGACATCGCGGGCAGCGCTCAGGTCGCCTACCACTACGCTGGCTTTGACGTAGGTGACATCAAAGCCGGGATCCTTGACACCGAAGCCCAACGTCAAAGGTCCGGAGATCCAACCACTGGCATCAAAGCTGGGTTGTAACCAGTTGTTTCCAAGGCTGGCGTCGTTGGGAACAAGTATCTGCGTTGGACTGCCATCCTGGATCAAGACCGTGCTATCGAAGACGGCGCCATAGGAGACATTGGACACCTGACTGGAGAACTTGGGCGTGAACTCGCTGGAGATTGCACCATCGGGTTGCACCAAGGCCAGGTACTCGCCTCCGGTTGATAAACGGAAGTTGGTATGCAGTTCCGAACCAGGAACCGCACGGTTCTTGCCCGAGGCAAAGATCATCAAGAAATCATTGGCGCCGATGCTCACCGATGGCAATCGCCACTGATTCATATCGCCAGCGTTATCGGTCAGATGCCAGCCGTCCAGATTGATGGCACTCGAGGACGAGTTATACAACTCGATCCAATCGCTGGAGTCGCCATCGGCGTCCGAGAGGCCACCGCTATTGGCCGCCAGAATCTCGGAGATGATCACCGAGCCGTCCATCACCGTTCGCGTTTCCAGCGTCTCCAGGACGGCTCGACGAAACTTGCGCATCGGCTGATTTGAAGAGCAACGTGACGAGCGATTCTTAGGTTGGCGGCGGAGTGATTCCAGAGACGGAAACAGCCTCATCGGATGAGATCCTTCGGCGGGGTTATGGAGGAGAGCGATACCGGAAAAGACTCCGGTGATGATAGTACGGCGGCAGGTTCAGAAAAAGCCGCGGGAGTCTAAATGCACATAAAACCACGTAAAATAGCGCGCTATCATGGCCTGCAACTGCCCACGTGCCATCGTCGCCGATCATCTGCAGCGGCTCAGACACGAACCCCACGAATGGCCCGGCATAGCGGGACGGCCGCGGCAGCTCCAGCCAGCGGAGCGACGATGTAAATCCACAGCGCTGGAATGTTCCAAGAGACAAGCGCCGGACCCAAGGAGCGGGCTGGATTCATCGAGGCACCACAAACCGGGCCAGCAAACATGGCCTCAAGAGCCACCACCGAACCAATCGCCACTCCAGCCAACACTCCGGTCTCTTTCGATCCGCTCGAAACACTCAAGATGACAAACATCAGAATCAGCGTCAGATTGAATTCAAAAATAAATGATTGAAGCCAACTGCCGGAAGGCAAGGTGGCCCCCAACGTCGGGTGCGCGGGGAACATGACGCGAAGCGCCAAGCTGGCCAGCACGGCTCCCAGCAACTGACTGATGATGTAGGGAATCACCAGCGACCAACCAAATCTGCGGGCCAGCCAGAACGCGATGGTCACCGCTGGATTCAAGTGACAACCCGATACGTCGCCAATCGCATAGATCATCGCCAGCACAATTAACCCGAAGGTAATCGCGATGCCTACATGCGTGATCACCCCGCCAGCCGTATCGTTGACGATGATGGCCCCTGTACCGGCAAACACCAGCGAGTAGGTGCCAAAAAATTCTGCTAGCAATTTTCGAAAGTCGCTCGTAGTTGCGCTGTTCATAATGGTCGCTACTGAAGTTGATGGATTCAGGTCGACCAGCATTATGGGCGCAGGGCAACAAAGTCGCCATGACGCTTTTGGATGGCCCACTCCGCGGTACGGTCTTTCGATAGGACAATTACCGGATGACAATGACGTTCGGGCGTCGAGTTCGGTCGAGGCGCGGTATAGAATACGGGGAATAACCCGAGATCCCACGGACTCGCCAAAGACTAACAATCACAATAGCCCCATAACCATGGACGACCCTTACGAACCGTCAGGCAGCAACAACCCCAACGAATCTACGCGATCCAATTCTGCTGCCAGGCACTCACTTGTGATGGAGTCGTTTACCGTAGTTTCCATTGTTACCGCGATAACTCTGCTTCTACTGCCCGCGCTTCGCAGCGGCAAACACACTCAAGCGAGTCCCGAGCTGGATGCGTTTTTTGATGTGCATCCAACCTCGTTTGCTGAAATCATTTTTGTTGCAGCCTGTTGCGGTACCATCGCAGCTTCTGGCATGTGGTGTATCCGAAAGATGTGTTGCTCTGTTCACAATGCCTGACGTGAAGCCGACTCGTTAATTTCTGGCATGCTGCACTGGAAACCTGAGACACTTATGACTAACCGTATACCACGATCGAACCCAGGGCTGATACTTGGGGTGACTCTTGCAATCACGCTGGGCGTGGTCATGGGACTTCCGTTGATCTATCGGAAGAACGGCCTGGGACTGTTGGTCGTGCTTATAGTCTCGGTCTGCGCGGCAACTGCGATTTCACTTGTCGCCAAACGCCAAGATCCCGCTCGCAACGTTGTTCGCACCCGCATTAGTCCGCTTTGGTCGCTAGTAACGTGCTTGATCGTTGGTTCATTAATCGCTCTGATCGGCGGCATCGTCATGCACTATGTTTCGCCCATGCACCCGCTGGACGTGTTGCCGAACCTGACTGCACTTGCGCTACTCGGAGCGTTTGCGGGATCTGTAGTTGGAACGACGCTGCTGTTGGCCATGATTTTCTCGCATCGTTGAACCGGACTCTCCCAATGTCTATGGGAGATTGTTCTTGGTGATACTCCAACTCGATTGGCACGCTGCGGCTGGAGTAGGAGTAGGAGTAGGAGTAGGAGTAGGAACTGCGTCAAGCATTATTTGCGTGGCGGGTTCGTGATTGGCATGCTTTGCCAACCGTGTTCTACCGTCTGGGGATGGACGCTCTCCATCATTTCTGCAGCAGACCTTGAGCTTCTAGTACGTACTTGCCCAATTGCACTTCGACAAGTCGATCCTTGGCGGCTTGGCGCCGCGTCAGTTCGGCTTCCAGTTGTTCGAGCTTGCCGCGCACTCGTTGTACGTCCTGCTTCTGTTTGGCTAGTAGCGCATCGCATTCTTCGCCGACCAGCTTCTTCAACTCGGACTCTAGCTGGCGAAACTGCTCGGCGTCTTGATTAGCTTGCCTCATTCGCGAACGTACCTGTCCAATCCAGATCTCACAACGGATCAAGTCGTCAAGCGTTGGCAGTTCCTCTTTGGCTACCTTGAGCTCAAATCTCTCGAGCAATTCATCTTCGATATCCAGCTCGGCAATACCCAGTGGTACGGTGTCAGTGGCCGCCCCCTGCATAACGGCTTCGAAGTTGGCAACTTGCTTGGCCAGTATGCCGACAATGATTTCTGGCCGTTGCCAATTCGCAGAAGTCTCTGTGCTCTGCCCACTATAGGGAATGACGGCGATCAGCTCTATCGTTCTTGCTCCCTCCATGTTTACAAAGGTGTTCACTTGGTTCATGGACGGCCACATGGCTCCAGATGGAACCTGATACGTGGCGGTACCTGGCCACTCAGACAGCGAATTGGACAAGTTCAAGCGCGGTCTCGCCATTCCCGACGAGAAGTGATAGAAGTAGATTTCATTCGACTTGACGATGTCAACCTTGGCGCCCTTGCGATGAACTTCGACGTCGATTGGAACCGGTTGGCGATACGGAGTTTCGCTGGGCGAGCCAAAGGAACCTTGCGCCCTAATGGGACCTTGGTTTCTACTGGGAACTTGCGCCCAGGCAGTGGTAGACAGGTGCGGATTTGCCAGAGCAACGAAAACCGCGAGGCCAAAGAATAGCTTAGTCATCTAGGGTTGCCTTTTTCCAATCAGGACAAGAAAAAACTATTGTCGCAACATGTCATCTCGAATGGCGTCTATTTCGCGCTCGAGGTGCTTTACCTCCAATTGGTAGTCGCTTTCTCTGGGCAAGGTTGGCACCTCTGGCATCAAGCACCAGTCGAGTTGCTGTTCCAACCACTTCAACTCAGAGCTAAACGACTCGACCTGGCTGTCCAGCTCTGGCGCAGCCATGCTTGCTTGATTGGCCGCACTTGTCTCGGGTGCCACTTGTGTTGGTGCAGCGACTAGGGGCGGAGATTGGTGAGCCGCCAAGAGTGCATCACCGGTGGCCGGCTGTATGCCCCAGTCGACTTGGATAAAGTTGACCGTTATCGCGACACAGCCGAGCGCGCAGGCCAGCAGCGCCAGTCGGCTCGTGGTTAGCCAGAGCTTCTTCTGCCGAACCACTGGTGGCGAGTCGATTAGAGCTCGAAGTCTATCTCGAACTTGCCCGCTACTGGCCGGTCGATCATGAGCCGATTTGCTCAGCAGTTCGTCGATCAACCTGGAAACCTTTTTCGGGACCTGCGGATTGAGCTGAGCCAGTGATTGATGTCGGCGGTGGCAGAGGGCATTCAGAACAGCCATTGACTCGCGACCGTTGAAAGGTGGCTGGCCGGCAATTGCGAAGTAGAGCAGGGCACCGAGAGAGAACAGGTCGCTGCGTCCATCCACGTCTTCTCCGCGAGCTTGTTCGGGCGACATGAAGTGGGGCGTGCCTGCCAAGGATCCGCTGAGGGTTAAGGTGGCATCATCGGCGGCTCGCACCAGTCCAAAATCGGTCAGTAAAGCTCGCGAGCCATCGGCTTCTAAAAGGACATTGCCTGGTTTGATGTCGCGGTGAACCAGGCTTTCGCGATGGGCGGCGGAGAGGGCGTCCGCCAATTGCCAGCCAATCTTCAGCGCCTCCTGCCAGGGCATCGGTCCATGCTGTTTGACCCATTGATCGAGAGTGGGACCAGCGATGTACTGCATGACCAGTGCTGGTACAGGTGATTCGGTGATCACATCATACAGCGGTACGATATGGGGATGATTTAGCAGCGCGGCCGCGCGACCTTCGCGCACAAATCGCTGACGAGCCGAGGGAATCGACCAGAGCGACATGCCGAGCGTCTTTACGGCTACCACGCGATGCAGTTCAGTATCCCATGCGCGAAAGACTAACCCCATGCCACCACGGCCGATCAATTGCTCCAGTTCATATCGACCCAAGGTGGCGATCGGTTCTGTATTAGCCAGGTGGCGAAGTGACGCTTGCGTGCCGTTAACCACCGACGAACGTTCGCTCAGCAACTTCTGTAGCTGATTCAACTCATGGGAGCACAGTGCACTGCTGACCAGCACGGGGGTTGAATCCAGCGACAGCGGCACAATGGAATCGACGATATGCGTCACCGCGTCCATCTGCTCGCTCAGCGTTTCACTGGTTTCTGCCCATAGCTGCGAGGGAGCAGCCATTTCGTCCAATAGACTCTGACATTCCATGCAATCTCCCAGATGATCTGCCCAAGAGGCCGGAAATTCTTCTTGTTCCAAAGCATCAGACCACTTCTGATGCGTGGGGCAACGGTTCAGTCGCAAGAGCCGAGTTGATTTCATCGCTTGACTCCTGCCTCCGCCGAAGAAGTGCATGGCCATGACTGATCGCCCGTAGCTTGCAACCTCGCGATCTGCTCACGCAAGAGCTTCATCGCGCGAGAGCGAGCCACGTATACATTCCCGGTCGGCATTCCCAGTTGACGCGAGACTTCGGCAGCGGGCACGTTGTCAACGGCGGTCATCCAGAACGCCGACCAATTAACTGGAGTGATTCTTTGTTTCACTATTTCAGCAGCTCGATGAAAAATGGCTCGTCGATACTCCATGTCCAGCTCCCGCGCCAAACAGCCGTCATCGGACGATTCGAATGGCTCTGACTGGACCAGTTCGGTAGATCCGACCACAGCCAGCCGGGCTCGATGGCGAAAATGATCGGCCAGCAGGTTGGAAGCGACGCGATAAAGCCAGGTGCGAAACTGAGCTCGATCGGGATCAGGCTGCCAACGCCCGGCTGCTCCAGCTACGGCCAAGAGCAACTCTTGAACAAAGTCCTCGGCATCGGCTGTCTGCAAACCACGCCGCCTCGCTAGCGCCATGACCGCTGGCGCATAGAGCGACGCAAATTCGCGCCAGGCCAGTGCATCGTCTGCCACAGCCAATCGCAAGATCAAGCTGATTCGTGTTTCCGGGAAATCGTTCAAATTGTGGCTCCCAGAAGTTACTCTCCGTGAATCGCCACATCTTACACGGACAGCCAAGAATTTTTTGGGGCCAGGCCGAGGCTAATCCCACCGTAGAGCGTCTATCCTCAGACGCAGAGCACCCGCTAACCAAGCATCTGCCAACCAATCAACCAGCTTGATCGTGCAAACGTGGATATCGAATTACGTAACGCGATGCGTAGGCACAGGCCGGCCGGGCCGGAAACTTTGCAGAGAATCGATGGAAGCAATGGCGCTTAAGGAGGAGGCCAGTGCGGAGACCGACGAACGAACGACTTGCTGCAACGTCTCGGGGTCGACGGCCACTCGCGCATTGATCACCAGCTCAAAAGCGTTGGCGTGGCATTGGCTGGCCAGCGACAGGGTCACACGGCTATCGCTGCTGACCAGGTTGGCAACTGCCGAGTTACCATCGAACTGCCCGATAGCTTTTAAGTGAGCCGGTTCGACATTCAGTTCCAACAACCGCTGCTTGATCGCTTCTATCAGTTGTACTACGCACTGGTCGAGATCGATCGGCGCAGGACTGGCAAGCGTCACTGTGGCATTGAGCCAACCGAGTTCCGCTTCGCCTTCCGCGTAGACGTCATAGTCCACTTCCATCATCTGACTACGATGCGGGGCAGGTTGCTCCAGAGCCGCTGCCAAGGCATCGATGTTCAGCCCAGTCTTGCCCGAGATGCGCAGCACGGGACGCTCCGGATACTGCTCAGTCAAGAGCTGTTCGATCTGCTCGACCGTGTCCGGCTGCAGTTCATCAACACGATTGATCAGCAGCAGGTCAGCTTCTTCCAACTGCTTGCGAAAAATGTATTCGGCTTTGGGCGAAAATCCTTTGCCGGTGCCCGACAGAATCTTCTGGCCGTGTGATGGCTTGAGCACTACCGCATAGGGCGTGATCTCGAAACGCTCGCCCAACAGATCCATCATGGGCAGAGCGACAGTAGCCACCAGGTCGGTGCAACTGCCCACCGGTTCAGCCAGGATGATGTCCGGCCGCTGAACAAAGCTGCTCATGGCATCAGTCAAGCCATTGAAGTTGCAGCAGAAGCACGAACCAGCGACTTCGGCCACATTGTAACCATAGCTTCGCAGCAGTTGCGTATCTACCAGGTCCGCCGCTTGATCATTGGTGACAATGCAAACATGTTTGCCTTGACGCTGGTAGTGATTGGCCAGTTGCGCCAAGATGGTTGTCTTGCCGGCGCCCAGAAAGCCGCCAATCATCACAAAGCGAATCCGCTCAGCCATAGTTTGACTCTACGGTTATGGAAAGCTGCGTCAAAACATCAAGACACTCTAACGAACGTCTGAGTGTTCAGCAAGGTGCTTGCCACGTAGCTCCGGCCTGACGTGCCCCATTCGTAGCCACCGCTGCCACGTTTTGATGTTGCGCGTTTTGGGAATGTCACCTCTCCCGGCGCAGCCGGGGGAGGTCGGAGCCCGCGTTTAGCGAAGCTCCGGGAGGGGGCCATGCGCCATGGTTAACTCCTACCAAGCGCAATGCCCCCTCCCGAATCTTCGCCTTAAGGGCTCGATTCGACCTCCCCCAAGCTGCGCTTGGGAGAGGTGACACAGAAACACGCAACTTCAAAACTGCCAAGCGGTGGAAAACGTTAGCCTACGCGTCCACCATCTGGCGATGGTGGCTACGGGAGGTCCACCATCTGGCGATGGTGGCTACGAGATTGGCAAAGCGGCTATACCGCGGTGCGGAGGACTTCGGCCAGGGAGTCGGCGGTGGCCGAGACGGCGTAGCGGATTTGTTCTTCGCTGTGTGTCGAGTTGATGAAGAATCGCAGTCGAGCCGCAGATTCTTCCACTGCTGGGTAGAGGATCGGTTGGACGTTGATGCCTTTTTCAAACAGCTTGCGAGACAACAACAAAGCATGCAGCGAATTGCCGGTGATAACTGGGATCACGGCGGTTTGCCCAGAATCACCCGTGTTCAAACCGCGTTTCTTGGCTTCGGTCAAAAACAATTTGCTGCGCTGTTGAAGCGTGCTCACGCGTTCTGGATGTTCACGCAATACTTTCAAGCTGGCCAGACTGGCCGCTGCGTTGGGCGGTGAAAGGCCGACGCTAAACACAAAGCCTGGGGCCGTATAGCGCAGATACTCAACCAGCTCCTGACAACCGGCGATGTAACCACCGCAACTGCCAAATGACTTGCTGAGCGTGCCCATCCAAATGTCTACGTCGCGTGGGTTGATACCGAAGTGCTCGCCGATACCGCGGCCGGTCTTGCCCATCGTGCCCATCGAGTGAGCTTCATCGACCATCAACCAGGACTTGTGACGCTTCTTGACTTCGATAAAGCGTGGCAATTCGGGGAAATCGCCATCCATGCTGTAAACGCCTTCGACCACTACCAGTATGCGTCGGTAACTGGCGCGAACTTCCGCCAGGATGCTCTCGAGGGCTTGCCAATCATTGTGTGGGAACGGACGCCGCCGGGCTCCGGACAGAATGGCACCTTGCACAATACTGTTATGCGATAGTGAATCATGGACGATCAAGTCGCCGGGGCCCACCAGGTGGCCGATGGTTGTTTCATTGGTCGCATGTCCACCCACCATCACCACGGCAGCATCGACGCCAATCCATTCGGCGATTTCGCGTTCGAGTCGACCATGCAGGTCCTTTTCGCCGCTAACCAGGCGCGAAGCACTGACGCTCGTACCATACTTGTTGACAGCGTCAACGACTGCGGCATTGACTTCGGGATCGCCGCTCATGCCCACGTAGTTGTAGGATGCAAAGCTGATCAAATCGCGGCCTGCAATGCGCGTCGTATCGCGGGTGGTGCCTTCATGGACAGTGAAGTAGGGATTGGGCACACCGGTCAGCGCAAACTGCGCCATGGTGCGTTTGAGTTTGCGATACTCGGGCAATTGATCAAAGCGATACTCCTCGCCCTGTATCTCGCGACTATCAACCGGCTTGAGTCCTGTTTGCGTTGGCACCAGGTCGCGGCGGATGCGAACTTTACCGAAGTGAGCTTCGATGGCCACGGCAATTTCGCGAATCGTCTCGATCTCTTGAATTACTTCTTCAGGAAAGCGGCCGCTGAATGTTTGCTCCAGCGAGTGCGCAATCTGCATGCGTTCCAAGCTGTCCAAGCCCAGGTCGAGCACAATATTGGTATCGAGCGATAGATCCTTGGCACGCTCCTGCGCGACTGCCTTGACGGCATCCATCACAATGTCGACGATTTCATGATCAGGCTGCGAACTGCCGGCAATAACTTCAGGCTTGCTGGTCGAACTGGTGTTGATCGTCGAAGCAGCGATCATCGGTTCGTTGCGCGGCAGATCCAGTTCCCAGGCTTTCCAGCCTGCCACGACTTTTAGTGTTTCTTCGGTGTACTCGATCTTGGCAGCGTGGCGTTGCACTTTGCCGCTGGAGGTTCGCGGCAAGGTTCCCATGCGCACCAGCAGCACACCATCGGGTGGCAGTTCATGGGTTTGCGTTACGTCGCGGCGAATGGCTTGGATCACAGCGCTCCAGTCAGTGCCTTCTTTCTTGGGCACCTCCGCGCAAATGATCAAGCGTTCGCGATCAGCCGCATTGACCGCGAAGGCCGCTACCAATCCGCCACTGAGCGCCTCGTGGGCACCTTCAGCAGTTTGTTCAATATCCTGCGGGTATCGATTGACACCACGCACGATAATCATATCCTTCAAGCGGCCTGCAACGAAGATCTGCTCTTTGTAGACGAATCCCAAATCGCCGGTGCGCAGGTAAGGGCCCGAACCATCTGCCGTATGAGCAAAGAAGGTATCGCGGGTCGATTCATCTTTCTCCCAGTAGCCGCGTCCCACGCTGGGACTGCTGACCCAAATCTCGCCGATCTCGTCAGAGCTGAGCGGCATGAGTGTCTCGGGATGGACGATCAGCACGCGCTCGCCGGGCAGAATCTGCCCACAACCGACCAACTCACGCGAACCGTCAGCGCCAGCTTCGGCTTCCGTAACGCGATTGGCTTCCAGTTGGCGGGCATCGAAGAAGGCGGTCAACGGTTCTTCTGGTTGTGGACCACCGCTGACAATCAAAGTCGTCTCGGCCATACCATAACAAGGCAAGAACGCGCGACGGTCGAAACCGACTTTGGCGAAGCGCTGCGAAAATTGATCGAGCGTCGCGGGGCGAATCGGTTCAGCACCATTGAAGGCAGTCTGCCAACTGCTTAAATCAATGCCTTCCAGTTCTTCGTCCCGGATCTTGTCGACGCACAATTGGTAAGCAAAGTTCGGCGCACCGCTGATCGTGGCCTGGTATTTCGAAATCGTGCGCAACCAGCGAATCGGTTGCTGCAGAAAACTCATTGGGCTCATCAGCGTCAGCGGGCAGCCAGCGAAAATGGGCATCAGTATCCCACCCACTAAACCCATATCGTGATAGGTCGGCAACCAACTGACACCGCGCGAACTTTGACGCATGTCAAAGGCATGCATAATCATTTCGGTGTTGCGGACCAGGTTGGCATGGGTCAGCATCACGCCTTTAGGATTGCCCGTGGAACCGGAGGTATATTGCAGTACCGCCAGGTCTTCCGGCTTGATGCGTGGGTTGGTCCAGTGTTGTTTGTAGTCGTTGGCCAGCGAATCGGTGGCTACGATCGCAATCGATTCCCATTCGACCCAGTTGGAGTCGCCCTCGATCTGTTGACGGACATGCTCGTTGGTCAAAGCCATCTGAGCCTGGCAATCGTGGGCGATACCATGAATGCGCTGCCCCTTGCGATTGCGGCGCGGGGGGTAAGCAGGTACGGCAGTTGCACCGGCGTACAGACAGCCAAAAAAGCCGATTACGAAGTCCAGCACGGGCGGGTAAACCAGCAAAACTCGCTGACCAGCGGCCCCATGTTTTTGCAAGTACCCCCCAACATTTCGTGCTGCAGCATCCAGTTGTTGGTAGGTCAGCGCGATCTCATCATCTTCACCATCGGTGAAGTAGAAGGCTATGCGGTCGGGGCGATGAACGGCCCAATGCTGCAATACGGCAGCCAAGTCAGTTCGGGGAGGTAGTGGGGCGCCGTGAAAATAAAGCGAAAAATCAATTTCGCTTGACATTGTTTTCATTTCCGATTCCGACCCTACGTTCGTCTTCAAGGTCTCCGCTGAGGCCGCACACCCACAGAGTGTACCAAAACTTTGCCGAGCTTGCGCAGGGTTCCAAACTGCGCCCAGCCATGCTCCATTTTCCCCCCAGCCAGGCGGTTCGATGGGATGGCGGACCTGAACATCCATGCTGTATGTATCGACCGAACCGAGCCACAGGCGCTAGCCATGACCACAGAATCAGCCGAGTTTCACTCTAAGAACCGTCAATTGCCCCCGAGCCTTAATAGAAATTGTCGGCTTCAAAAGCCTGATTCAGTTAAAAGGCAGCTTGCAGCAGGTCCACCAGCTCGCTTTCGGTGGGGGCGCGGGGGTTGGTATCCATCAGCCGCTTGATGCTGAAGGCTTTGCTGGCAACAGGGGCAATCTGCTCTGGCGTCATGCCCAACTGGCGGAGCTGGGTACGAATGTTCAGATCGCGCTGCAACTGCTCAACCAGCTTGACAGCATGCTGGGCTTGCTCCTCTTCGGACAGGGCGAGCACAGCGGGACTGTCCCCACTCAAATGACGAGCGATGGCCGCGAAATCTGCTTGCCGAGTCCCCAAGTTGTAGCGCATGACATGCGGTAGCAACAGTCCATTGCCCTCGCCGTGACTGCAATGCGTCAGGGCACCGATCGGATACTCCAGGGCATGAACCAACGCAACGCCGCTGTTGGAGAACGCCATGCCGGCCAACATGGCGGCTAGCGCCATATCGTCTCGAGCCTGGCGATCACCGCCATTCAGTACAGCTCGCTTCAAACTCTGGCCGATCAAGCGAACCGCTTCGAGCCCCAACAGACGCGTGAATGAATAGGCACCCACGTAGGGGCGCTCTAGCTGCGTAGCCCCTGGGATTTCGAGGCTCGAACGGGCGGTGATGCCCTCGATGGCGTGTACTAGCGCATCGATTCCACTGTGAGCCGAAACGTGCGGCGGACATGAGTCAGTCAAGTCTGGATCAACGATGGCGGCGGCTGGTCGCAAGTAGTGAGTCAACGAGCTGACTTTGGTCGCCGCAGTCCGATCGGTCAGGACCGAAGAGTTTGAGACTTCGCTGCCCGTGCCAGCGGTGGTGGGACAGGCGATCAGCGGTCCGACGGGCCCCGGGACTTTGTCAAACCCGAAGTAAT
Source organism: Ottelia alismoides (assembly GCA_037367405.1). NCBI lineage: Eukaryota > Viridiplantae > Streptophyta > Magnoliopsida > Alismatales > Hydrocharitaceae > Ottelia > Ottelia alismoides. The sequence goes on along the minus strand of JAZKJV010011400.1, from coordinate 7,003,092 downwards.
CGGGCGGTGAACCGCCGTGACGATGCAGGATACCGACCATCTTGGCGATGTCGATATTGCTGCCACCACCCAAGGCTATCAGGCCGTTGGCTCCTACTTTGCTTGCCAGGCTGGCCGCTTCGACTGCACATTGGACCGGCGGTTCTGGTTCACAGCCATCGTAGACGTGGCATTCCAAACCGGCCGACTCCAGCAACTGGGACACGCGATCAGCCAGGCCAAGTCGAGTCAGATTGGTGTCGGTGATGATCAGGGCTCGGCTGATCTGCAAACGTATGGCCAACGCCCCTAGTTCGTTCAGAGTACCGCGGCCAAAAAGAATGCGACCAGCGGTTGCAAATTGCCAACTCACAGTTTGCCTTCTAGTGTCTTGACGACTAACTCGGGATTGTCGGACTTGCGCAGATGCTCGATATGGTCGGCTGGCACACCCAGTTTTTCCAAGTTCTTGACCAGGGTGTCCCAAACTTTGGCCCGCTTCTTACCTTCGGACAAGTAGAGTTCCGTGACCAGTTCTTGCGCTCGTTGCAGCGCGATATCGTCGCGGTTGTTGTAGTACCGCTTGATGATCGATTGCTGATGCCGCGTATAGTTCTCCATGCCCATGGTTTTAGTCCTCTTCCTATTCCCTCTGGGGACAACGTGCGGCGGCCTGCAAGAATAAGGCCGTCGCCCACTTAAATGCTTTCGCATCCACCGTCTGGCGACGGTGGCTACGCAGTTTGGACTCTTCGTAGCCATCGCTGCCAAGCGGTGGAAGGCGTTAACTTTCGCATCCACCGTCTGGCGACGGTGGCTACCAGCACTGCCACCGGCGCTGTCCAATTAGGCTTGGCACCTTCAGACCGATGCCAATGACTGTTACCGCTGATTACTCGCGGACCCAGATCCAATGCGAGACAGCCACACCTTGGTTATCGACCACTGTGGTACCAGCGGCTTTACCAAGCTGCTTAAAACAGTCCCAAATCTGCAGGATGTCGTTGCCCGATGGAACCGGAGGGCCATCTTCCATTTCGGGTCCCAGAGGCGCATCCATGTCGTCCGTTCCGGAGGCGATTCCATAGTGCACCCAAGGTTTCAGGGCGGTAAACATTCCGGCCACGTCGATAAAACCTACCGACGCGATGGGTTCGTCCTCGCTGTACCAGGCCGGACGGGCGGCCAGAGGTCGGTCAGCGTACATGTCTTTGACTTGACGCGAACTGTAACCGAAGACAGCTACGTCCTTGTTGATAGCCATTTGAATCTCGAACTGATCCCAAGGCGGTGGAGCGCCCATGGCAAACCAGTAACGCTTGCCGCCGTCGGGCAGCGATTCGTCGCGCGGTTCAGGAATCTTGGCCCCAGGTGATACCACGGCAGGGTTGGCCTCGCGCATCAGATCGATAATGTCGTTGATGCTACTGATAATCTCGTCACATCCGCTGAGGAACAGGTCTTTGTTCTTCAGTTTGACAGCCCAGGCGACTTCGGGCAGTGGCAGCGGCGCCGGTGGCGGTGGTGCGTCTTCGCTCAACTGCGTGGCGGTAGTCTGAGCCGTGATCGACAGTAGTGATTCATTCTGGTCCATGCCCGCGCACAGCTTTTGGTGCACAGCTTTGAACATCTTGGTGATGATCGGAACGACTTTACCCGCGACCCCGAGGAACTCTTCGGCATCATCTTCATCCATGATGCCCGCTTCAGCGATCATCTTCACATGTTCGGGCAACGCTTCGACAATCGCATCCATGATTTCTGCGGGTTGCTTGAGCCACTTTTGACGCATGGCCAGCAGAATCAGTGGGCCAGTGCCACCGTGCCTGGTGACGGCCAGCGGCTTGGCATTCTCCAGTAACCAATTGGGCGTCCAGTCATACATCAACGATTCCAAGCCATCGGGCGATTGGTAAGCGTACGCCAAAGTGTCCTTGAATTCTGGCAACATCTCCGCCACGCGGTCATCCAACCACTCGCAATCCTCAAGCAGTTTATCTTGCCAGGCTTCGAATTCTTCTGAATCAAATTGAGCCTGCATGGGCGTGGTGGCTTGCAGCGCGATGCGCTGGAAATAGTTTCCGAAGTTCACTTGCATGGCCGCATCGCGGAAGGCACCAGAAGAGAACTGGACGCTACGCAGATGATCCGGTTGATTATCTACCAGTTGCTTGAGCGATGCAGTGGTCAGCAAACTGGCGGCTTTCCCCAGTTCGGTCAGCGTGTTCGCGTTCTCGCTGATCGATAACATCAAACGGTTATCCAAGACGCCCAGGGAAATAACGATCTTGCGACCCTCTAGCAGATCGGCGATGTGATCGAGAATCTCTTCAGCGTCCGCGTTAGGGGCCGGGATTGTCTCCCAGGGGATATCTTTGGCATCAAAGGTCATCGTCAGCATTTGGCCGTTTTTGAGGTCTGCATGCTTCAGTTGCTTGGCCAAGGGCTTCAGTTCAGGGGCTTGCGAGAGAGCCAACTGCAGGATGCCTTCCAGTTGATCGAGCTGCGAGCGAGCGTTGGCATCTTCGCTCAATTGAAAACCGATGATCGTGGTGGGGACCGGAATCGCATCCAGCTCTTCTTTGGTCATCGACAGGAAGTGCTCGCGCATGGCATCTGGATCTTCATTGTCCAGGGCAGCGATCTCGTACTGCAAATCCGCAAACGATTCAACGAACTTGACCCAGCTCTCTTCGCCGATGATGAAGCATTCCTTGGCCACCATGTCGCTCAACAGCGCCAGGATATCGCGGGCAATGCGCCCTGTGAGAAAGCTCTTAACCTGCCGAACTTGTGGATCGGGATCATTCCACTTCTCTTTGAGATAGGCTTCGAGATCTTGCACATAGGGGACTTTGCGCAAGGTCCCGATCCAGCCCGATTCGTATTCGTCGATCATGTCTTGACGGAGGTTCATCGACGAGCTGAAAAAAGCCGCCTGGCTGGTGGCCAGCGCCAAGCCTGTCGACTCAAGCTTGACCTTGCTCGCCGGCTTGTCCGTCGCAGTCGCCTGGCCCAATGCCTGACCGGCACACAGGTTGAGACAGAGGCAAATAGTCAGCGACAATCCGACCGCCGCGGGCTGTAGTTTGCCCCCAGTCCAGAACATCCAACGACCACACTCCATAGTAGCCCTCGCTAGTTGATTTGTTTTGAAAATTTAACAGCTCTCGATTGTATCAGAAGCCGCCCGCAGCGTGGACAGAGCAACTCAATTAGCGGGCGGGTTGAAGATGCATTTTTTAGACCGCCGGCATCTTCTTGACCGGCTTGATTCGTCCGCTTTCTTCGTCCTCGACGGCTCGCTTGATGTACTCGACATAGCGCGTCATCGAATGGTCAGCCAGGTAGTCAAATTCCCATTTGCGCAGGGCGACCATCAGGCCATGCATGCGGTCTCGAAAACGGCGCCACGGCTGATACTTGCGAAAGCGGCCGTACGCGTTCAAGTACATCTCATGTCCGCCATGGCGATAACCCATCCAAGGTGGTGGAACGCGCGTGACCACATCGTTGTTATTGACCCAGCGATAATGATGGATTTTTACATAGTTGATATAGCGACGGCAGCCAACGCGGGGACTGCCAAAGGTAAACAGCCCCTCTGGGTTGGATGGAATACTGGAGATCTTGCAGCGGCCAGCACAAATAGTGGCCATAGCGCCACCCAGCGAGTGGCCGGTGAACCACAACGTATTCTCATTGTCCTTCAGTGCATTCTCGAGCTTGGGCCACAGGTCGTCGACTTCTTTCTTAAAGCCTCGATGCACTCGCCCGACCGACTCGGCTACTACGCTCAGCGCGTTGACGTCGGCCTTCAAATCATTCCATTCGCCCGGTTCGGTACCGCGACAGGCCACGATCGTGTCATACTGATGCCGGAAGATGTAGGCTTGCGCGCCGTCGTTCTCAAAGTAGAGGGCTTCTTCAAAGCCCACCGCGGCCACTGCTTCGCGCACCACGTCATCGCGATAATAGGCCAGGCGCGCCACTTCGGCCATCAGCAGGGATTGCCTGAGCAAGCTCAAATCGCTGATGGGGCCTTTGAGGGGATCGGACAGCAGTTGAATGGCTTGGCCGACAGCACTCGTATTCGACATATTTCCGCACTTCCCTTGCCCGCCACAATGCTACGTGTTTGCCCGGATTATAGCGAATCGATAGCCCTCCATGAGGCGCGGTGGGCCAGGCTGTGCGGCAGAACAGAGCACGTGGGTGAATTGCGGATCGCCCGCGTCTAGAGGACAGAGGCTCCACGGTTTCCCAATTTGGGCCAGTCGCTACAATTGTGCGATCAGCTCTGGCTTTTGGCGTTAACCGCGAGAACAGGATGCAGCCGCGTCGCGCTGTACTGTCGGTCAAAAAAGGCTCTGCGCCTCCATTAACACTGGCCGATGTTATCGCCCAGTTGGCCGATCAGCCTGCGCTGCTGCAGGCCATCAAGGCCGTCGAACAAGAGCGCGTGGTCACGATCGAAGGCATCTGGCCCGGCGCTGTGGCTCCCACTCTGGCTGCGTGGATTCGCCAGCAAACCAGACCGCTGCTGGTCTTGTGTGCGCACGTGGCCGAGTCAGAATCGCTGGCGGCCGAACTGGCGGAACTCTCGGATCAGACCAAGGTCGAAGTTCTGCCGCCGGGTAGCGAAGATCACGAGTTCGAATCGCTGCAACATCAAGAAACCGCCCAGCGTTTACACGTTCTCAGTTGGCTCTATCACCGTCAAGACGCGGCCACCCAGAACTCGACGATTCCCGTAGTGGTCACCACCTTGCCGGCTCTGCTACAGAGCGTGCCAGGTCCCGATACGCTGGAGGCCGATAAACGCGTTCTGGTCGCTGGCAAGCAAGTGGATTTGGATGATCTGCGTGCCTGGTTGATCAAGGCCGGATACCATGCGACCAGTTCCGTGCAGTTGCCTGGGGAGTTCGCGATCCGTGGGGGCATCTTCGATATCTATCCGCCCGACGAGCCGATGCCGGTGCGAGTCGAACTGTTTGATGATGAAGTGGAGTCGCTGCGCAGCTTTGATATTGCCTCGCAGCGCAGCATCGAAAGCCGCGAAAGATTGCAACTGATCGCCGTGCAAGGTTCGATTGCTCAAGACGGTTCGGTGCTGGACTACTTGCCAGAAGATTGCCAAGTGGTCATCTACGAGCAAAACGCCGTGCGAGCGGCGGGCACGGCATTCCTGGCCCGCGTGCCCTTTCCCGAGCGTTTTGTCGCGCCCGATGCCATCTGGCAACGCCTGTCGCAGTTTCCGCTGGTGCTGGTTTCGCAACTGGCAGCCGATGGATACCTGGGACAACTGGCTCGCCTGCCGCTGGGCGATGTGCAACGCATCGGCGGTGATTTGGAACGACTGGGAGCGGACATCGATCAATACGCCGGCACGCGGCCGGTCGTGGTCGTGGCAATGAACGAAGGCGAATCGGATCGCTTGAAGGAACTGCTGGCCTCGGCCAATGCCACTCAAGCCCAACGCTTGTTCATTCAAGTCAGCCAACTTCAAAATGGTTTTGAACTGTTGCCCGACGGCCCGTTTGTGTTGACCGCGGGCCAAATGCTGCGACGCAGTCACGTTCGCCGCGCTGCCAAGCGGACGCAGAGTCGCCCGCTGGATAGCTTTCTGGATCTGCGAGCCGGTGACCTGGTCGTGCATCTCTCGCACGGCATCGGAATCTATCGCGGAATGTCGTTGCTGAACAAGCACGGCCAGACGTTCGAGCATTTGGAGATCGAGTTCGATGAAGGCACCAAGATCTATGTGCCGACTTCCAAGATCGAACTGATCCAACGTTATGTGGGTGGCACCAAGAGCCGACCGAAACTGGCCAAGATCGGCAGTCAAACCTGGGTGCGCCAGAAAAAAGCTGCCCAGGAAGCAGTCACCGACATGGCGGTGGAACTGCTCGAACTACAAGCCCAGCGGCGCAGTCAGCCGGGCATCACCTTTGCCGGTGACAGCATTTGGCAAAGCCAGTTCGATGCTTCGTTTCCCTACGTCGAAACCCCTGACCAGCATGCGGCGATCGAAGCTGTCAAACGCGACATGACCATCAGTCGCCCCATGGATCGATTGATCTGTGGCGACGTGGGCTTCGGCAAGACTGAGGTGGCCATGCGGGCAGCCTTCAAAGCCGTGGATTGCGGTTACCAGGTGGCTGTCCTGGTACCGACGACCGTCTTGGCAGAACAGCATTACAAGACCTTCTTGCAACGCATGGCCGAGTTTCCTTTCGGCATTGGAAAACTCAGTCGCTTTGCCACCAAGAAACACCAGCGCGAAACAATTGAAGGCCTGGCCACTGGCCAGATCGACATCGTAGTTGGCACGCATCGCCTGGCATCGAAGGATGTCAAGTTCTTCAACCTGGGCCTGCTGATCATCGACGAAGAACAGCGGTTTGGCGTCGAAATGAAAGAGCGACTGAAGCACATCCGCAATAATGTCGACGTGCTGACCCTGTCGGCTACCCCGATCCCTCGGACTTTGCACATGTCGCTGATTGGGGTGCGTGACATTTCCAATCTGGAAACGCCCCCAGAAGATCGGCTGAGTGTCGAAACGCGCGTGATTCGTTTCAGTGACGCCGTCGTCCGCAATGCAATCCTGCGCGAGTTGAATCGCGAAGGTCAGATCTATTTTGTGCATAATCGCATTCAGGACATACACGAAGTCGAAGCCCGATTGCGACGGCTGGTCCCGGAAGCCCGAATCGCAGTTGGCCACGGGCAAATGGAAGAAGGGGCGCTGGAAAAAATCATGATTGATTTCATCGAGCATCGCTTCGACATCCTGCTGGCCACCACCATTATCGAAAGCGGCCTGGATATTCCCAACGCCAACACGATCTTCATCGACGAAGCCAATCGCTATGGGCTGTCGGAACTGCATCAGTTGCGCGGGCGCGTCGGCAGGTACAAACATCAGGCATACTGTTACCTCCTGATCGATCGCCACAAACATTTATCGCCTGACGCTGCCCGGCGCATGCATGCCATCGAAGAGTACAGCCAGATCGGCGCGGGATTTGGGATCGCCATGCGCGACTTGGAGATTCGCGGCGCCGGTAATCTGCTGGGCACCCAACAAAGCGGCCACATCGCGGCGATCGGTTATGAGCTGTATTGCCAGTTGCTGGAAGCTGCGGTGCGGCAATTGACCAATCAGCCGCCCAAGATCAGTTTGGATGTGGAAGTCGATCTGCCGATCGATGCCTTCCTGCCGGTTGAATATGTACCCGATATGCGGCATCGGATCGACATTTATCGCCGCATTAGTCGCCTGAGCGATGTAAACTCATTAGATGATATGCGCGCCGAATTGGCCGATCGCTTTGGTAAAGTGCCCGCATCGGTTGAGCGACTGTTGCAAGTGGCCGAGCTGAAAATCGATGCCACGCTGTGGGGTGTCAAAGCGCTGCAGGTGGAAGACAATTACCTCGTGCTGACCTATACCAACAAACAACGCATCGAACACCTGGCTCGACTGCACAACAAACAGCTGCGTGTAGTGGACCAGCAAAAGGCTTATTGGGTCACCAGTGGCGAAAAAGCGATCGACTGGATCAAGGAAGCCAAGAAGGCGTTTCGTGCTGGTTGAGTTCGTCTGCTTACCAAGTAACGATAGAGGCTGAACACCATGAAACCACTTAAGCCGGATGACCTGCTGCTGCGACATACGCCAGTGGAACAGGATCGCTGGAAAGAAATGGCGGAAGCCAACACTGGCAGCCAACGACCTCTGCGTCTGGAACGCTTTCAAGAGTTGGAGCAAACGCTTCGAAACAATCCGATCCAACCAGATCCTTACATTGAATTGGCTCGAATCTACCTGCATCAAGAGCGCTGGGTAGATGCCAAGCGCGTGCTGGATCGCGCCGCGGAACTGTTCAGTCACGATGAAGAGGTTTTGTTCCTCCGCGAGGAAGCTCAACTGGCTCGCTCGCTGCACTTGCTGGCTTGTGCGGAAGCCGAATATCGGCGGGTGCCTAACGATATATCGGAGAAAGAACTGCAGCGAGCCAAACTGGATTTGAATGCGATGCGTGAGAAGGTGTGCCGCGCCCGCCTGGTGCGCCACCCCGAGCAGTTGGAGCTGACGATTCCGCTAGCCGATGCGCTGGAAGGGCTGGACCGGGCCGAGGAAGCAGTGGATTACTTGCGACAAGCAGCTCAGGAGCCAGGCCTGCGCGCCTCGGCCAGTCTGAAGCTAGGTGAGATCTTCCAGCGCAATGGTCGAGTGACAGAAGCCTTGGCTTGCTATCGACGCGCCGCCCTGTTTCGCATACCACCGGCCAGCATGCCAGTTAAACTGGCCGCGCTGACCAAAGCCGCCGAGTTAGCCCTAGCCCATCGCCTGCTCGATTCCGCCTCGCGTTACGTAGCCATGCTGCGCGAGATAGAACCCCAGAACCTCAAGTGGATCGAGATGGACGAGGAAATCGTCGCCCTGGAATCGTCATTGCTACCGTGAAGAAGTTTGAAGTTTGAAGTTTGAAGTTTGAAGTTTGAAGTTTGAAGTTTGAAATCTGAAATCTGAAATCTGAAATCTGCGTCCTCACCCCTCACCCCTCCTTACTCCTTACACCTTACACCTTACTCCTTACTCCTTACTCCTTCGATCGCAGCTTTGCATTTCTCGATTCGAGGACCTATCTTTGGCGACCAGGGTACGTTACCAGATTATTGGTGCAGCCACCTTGGCTGCGATCATGTTGTATGTCGATCGCGTCTGCATTGCCGAGATCGTCAAGCTGAAAGAGTTTCAAAGCCAGTTAGGGCTGACCAAGGAGCAGGTTGGCTTGACGTTGTCGGCGTTCTTTTTCAGTTATGCGCTTTGCCAGGTACCCGCTGGGCTGTTGTCGGATCGTTTTGGTGCGCGGCAAATGTTGCCGCTGTACATCTGCATCTGGTCTGTCTGTACGGTGCTGACGGGTTTGGCCACTGGTCTGATCATGTTGCTGGTCATACGCATGATTTTTGGCATTGCTCAGGCCGGTTGTTATCCGACGGCCGGTAGTTTGATTCGACGTTGGATTCCGCTGGCCAGTCGAGGTACGGCCAGCGCGGTAGTATCCGTTGGGGGCCGCTTGGGGGCAGCGATCACACCTCTGTTGACCGCCTGGCTGCTGCGCGATTTTATAAGTTGGCGGATGTTGCTGGTAGTTTATGGTGCCGTGGGATTCCTGGTCGCCTTTTGGTTCTGGTGGAAATGCCGAGAAACTCCCGAGGCCCATCCGGAGTGCGACCAGGCCGAACGCGATCATATTCGGGGAGGCTGGCCCCAAGTGTCCAGTTCGCTTGCCCAGCCAATTGATGGTGGCCCTCAAGAGAATAATCGAGCCACGTTGACCCTGGTGCCGATGCTGGCCAGCGGCAGCCTGTGGTTGATGTGCCTGCTGCAATTTGGCATCAATGTCGGCTGGGTGTTTTTGGTTACGTGGTTGCCCACTTACCTGGCGGAAGTCAAGCAGGTTGATCCGGCTGACGCTGGGCTGATGTCGACTGTCACGCTCACCGCAGGTGTGGTGGGTATGTTGTTGGGCGGACCGCTGACCGACTTTTTGGCCATGCGAATTGGCAAACGTTGGGGCAGGTCGCTGCCGATGCTGGTTTGCTACCTGGTGGCCTTGGCAGCCTATCTATCCTGCCTTTTCTGGGAAGCCCCCTGGGCGTTTGTGGGTGCAGTTGCCCTGGTGGCTTTTGCGACCGACTTGAGCGTCCCATCTATTTGGGCCTACATGCAGGATGTCGGCGGTAAAAGCACTGCCTCCTGTTTCGGCTGGGGTAACATGTGGGGCAACCTGGGAGCGGCCACCACTCCGATTCTGGTACCGGTAGTGCTCAAGTACTGGGATACCAATAAAGATTGGAGCGAGGCATTTCTGTTATTTGCCGTGGGGTATTTGGTGGCGGCGCTCTGTGCATTAGGGCTGAACGCTGACCGCCCGCTGGCTCCGGAAAGCACTTTCGGATAGGCAGCCACTTGACGCTTCCCTATAATACAGGCAGCGGATGGAAAAATCGGGTTCATTACTCTGCCTGAAAAGCGGAGGGCAATGCACTGAAGCTGGCTGCACATGGGTGGTGCGCGGTTTCTGTGCCTGTCTTCGTTTGCGCCGCCACTTCTGATAGGTGGCGCGTTTCGGGCAGCATTCGATTAATCCATTCGGCTCAACAAACAGCAATATGCCTTCGCGCCCGCAACCGATTGCAGTCGTTGGTTTTGCGTTTCGTTTCCCCAAAGGCTTAGAAAGCCTGGCTGCGCTGCGGCGCGCCCTGAGGGAGAAGTTTAGCGGCATCGATACGGTGCCACCGGAACGGTGGTCGGTAGAACGCTACTACTCCTCTAATCCGGTCTCCAAAGGCAAGTCCTATATCCAGCGTGGCGGATTTCTCACGCAGGATATCAGCCAGTTTGATGCGGCCTTCTTTGGCATCTCGCCGCGCGATGCGGAGAACATGGATCCGCAGCAGCGTCTCCTGCTGGAAGTAGTCTGGGAAGCTTTCGAAAACGCAGGCCTGTCGCTGCCCGATCATGCCGGACGACAAGTGGGCGTTTACGTCGGCGGATTCATGCTGGACCATATGATTTCGCAAATGGCTCCATCAAACCGTTCGCAAATCAACCAGCACACCGCTGCGGGCATGATGATGACGATGTTGTCCAATCGCATCTCGCATACGTTTGACCTGCGCGGCCCTAGCCTGTCGATCGATACTGCTTGCTCATCTTCGCTGGTCGCTTTCCATTATGCTTGCCAGGATATCTGGCGCGGCGCAGCCGAAGTGGCTATCGTTGGTGGCGCGAACATCATGACCCGCCCGGAATACCCGATGGGGATGTGCAAGGGACATTTCTTGTCACGCGATGGCGAGTGCAAGTCCTTTGATGCCCGCGGCGACGGTTACGGTCGCGGTGAAGGCGCCGCAGCCGTCCTGCTCAAACCACTCGATCGAGCATTGGCCGACGGTGATCCCATTCTGACCACGGTTCTGGCCACTGGTACCAATCAAGATGGTCGCACGCCCGGCATCTCCATGCCCAGTCGCTCAGCCCAGCAAGCGCTGATCGAACAAGTTTGTCGACAATACGAGGTCGACCCGCGCCGCGTGCAATACGTTGAATGTCATGGTACCGGTACCGCCGTGGGTGATCCGACCGAAAGCGCTGCCATCGGTTCGATTTATGGTCAAGCGCGCCGCCAGATCGGCCCGGTTGTCGTCGGCTCCATCAAGAGCAACATCGGTCACACCGAAGCTGTGGCCGGGGTCGCCGGCGTGATCAAGACCGTGGTCACCTTGATGGATCATCAAGCCTACCCACTGGCTAATTTGCAAACTTGCCATCCCGACATTCCGTTTGATGAGCTGAACCTGCGCATCTCAGATACGGCCATACCGCTTGAGCCCGATTGCTGTGCGGCCATTAACTCGTTTGGCTACGGCGGCTCTAATGCGCATGTGATCATGCAGTCGATTGCCACTGACGCAATGGCCGAGAAACTTGGCTGCAATGATTCGCAGTGCACATCCGAGGCCTGCCGCGAGTTCCCTTACTTCCTGCCGATCTCGGCTCGGGATGCCAAGGCGCTAGCGCAACTAGCGGAGCGCTATTCGCAACTATTGTCCGACGATCAGGTCAACCTGGACGATGTGCTCTATTCAGCCAGCCACAAACGCGCTCACTTGGAACATCGCGCGGTGGTCAAAGGTATGAATCGAGCGGAACTAATCGCGGGGTTATCTGCTCTCCACACACAACAAGAATCACCGAGCGTCTGCCTCAACACGCGCCCCTACCAGGGCAATCCAGCTCCGGTGTTTGTGTTCACCGGCATGGGACCACAGTGGTGGGCCATGGGCCAACAACTCTACCAGCACCAACCAACCTATCGGGCAGCCGTCGAAGAAGCGGACAAGCTGTTTGTCGAAATGTTCGGCTGGTCGATCTTGGCCGAGATGCTCAAGGATGAAGCTTCGTCGCGAATCACCGAAACGCAGTTCGCTCAGCCTGCCAATCTGCTGATTCAGATCGGCTTGTTGGCCGTGTTGAAGCGAGCTGGCATCCAACCGGGAGCAGTGGTTGGTCATTCGGTCGGCGAACTTGGCTCGGCATACGCGGCCGGTGTCTTGTCGCTGCGAGACTGTTTGACCGTTTGTTACCATCGCAGTCGTTTGCAAGCAACTTGCGCAGGCACCGGTGGCATGTTAGCTGCCGCAATAAGTCCAGAGCGGGCTGAGCAACTGATCGCGCCGACTGCCCAACGAGTTTCGATCGCGGCCGTCAATGGTCCCAGCAATGTAACTTTGGCAGGCGACATCGACTGCCTGTCCGACATTACGGCGCAGTTGTGCGCTGAGGGCGTCTTCAATCGACGCTTGGAAGTTGAAGTTCCCTATCACAGCCCGATGATGGAACCGATCATGCTGCCGTTGCAGCAGGCGCTGGCTGGAATCGCACCACAAAAGCCAACACTGCCCCTGTATTCAACCGTCACTGGTCAACGGGTCAGCGATGTCGACTATGGAGCCGACTACTGGCCGAAGAATGCACGCCAGGCTGTGCTGTTTGCCCCGGCCATCGCCCAATTGCTGGCCGATGGGTACACACACTTTATCGAGATTGGTCCGCATCCTGTCTTGGCGACCAGCCTGGGCGATTGCATTCGTTCCGCCGGCAAAGAGTGCCGTACACTCTTCACCCTGCGCCGCAATCAACCGGAAATAGAGTGCCTGCACCGCGCGATCATGTCGGTCCATGCCAGCGGCTCACCCGTCGACTGGCGCGCGCTCAACGGCCGCGGAAAATTCATTCCCCTGCCCAATTACGCCTGGCAACGTCAATACTATTGGCTCGAGAACGATCGGGCGCGCCAAGATCGAATCGCGCCGGTTGAGTACCCGATACTCGGTATTCAAGAGTCGCCCGGCGCCCCCCATTATCGTAACGACTTTGATCACGAGCCGTTGGTTTACTTGCGGGACCACGTGGTTACCGGTATGCCAGTACTGCCAGCGGCCGCATATATCGAAGCGATTTTGGAACTGGCCGTCGCGCATCGCAATTCGGCCAAAGCTTGGGCCATCCGCGACCTGCAGATCTTGTCACCCTTGATCATGAACGCGGACAAGGGAACCGATTTCGTAACCGACTATGACCCGCTGACAGGCAAAGTGGCCATCCGCTCACTGGAGAACGGCCGCTTGGGCTTCGGCCAGTTGCATGTGCATGCCTACGTCGGTCAGACTCAGGCACATACACCAGCCGCTACGCAGCCGAGTATTGATCTGAATCGGTGGCGACACAGGCTGGGGCAAAGCTGGAACATTGAGGAGCTGTACCAATCGCTCTCCGGGATTGGATTGACTTATGGTCCCGCCTTTCAAACGGTGCGCGACATCCGAGTCGACGTCGACCAAGGACAGGTGCTGGCTCACATCGTCATCCAAGAGGAACTGAGCCATGACTTGGATCGTTATCGCCTGCATCCCACACTGCTGGACGCATGTTTTCATTCGCTGATCACCATGCTCGGCAACACCGATGCCACGTACCTCCCTACCGGTTTGCAGGAACTGTGTCTGTACACCGACCGCTCGCCCAAAGCCATCTACTGCCTGGGCGAACGCATTCATCAAGACTCACGACACATCGATTGCAACTTGACACTGGTTGACGAGTCGGGCAACCTGGTTGCGATGATACGCGGCATGCGTTCGACGATGGCTGCGCGTCGTGAACGCACGGATAAACATGGCGATCGCGTGCGACAGCAGGTGCTGACCTACGACTGGCTGTACGGCGGAACCTTGGCGGAGCCCAAGCGTTTGGGTCATTGGCTGGTTGTGGGTGGCCCGCGCGGCGATACTGGCCGAGATCGGCACGCTGGTTTGCCGCTTGAGTTGGCCGAGCGTCTGGAGAACTACGGTGTAGAAGTCTCAGGTGTTGTTCACGCGGGATCAACATTTGATCAAGCAGGACGTGATTTCACGATCCGCCCCGGTCACCGGGAAGATATCGAAAACGTATTGCAGGCCTGTGGCCCGCTGGACGGTGTCGTATTTTTGCATGGACTCAATTCGATCACCAGCAGCAGCGACCCCACGGCTGAAGATGCGATTGCTCATTTGACTCATTTCACCCAGGCACTGGTGCGGCAGTTTGGCGATCGACCGCCGCGCGCCTACGTGGTGACCCAGTGCGGCTTGACGGTCAAAGATCTCGACCGTCGCCATGAACCAGGCCAGGCGGCTATCAATGGCTGGGTTCGCGTAGCTCTCAATGAACTGGATGGATTCAAGTTTTCCACGATTGATCTGCCCGCGATGCTCGACGAAGAGTTGGTCGATATGTTGGCCCTGGAACTGTTGGCCGACGACGAACATGATGAAGTCGCCCTGCGCGGATCGTTGCGTTATGTCAGCGAACTGGCCGAAAGCACGATGCTAAAAGAAGATCGCATCGAGCAACGCATCATCGATGACCAGCAAGCCGTCCAGGTTCGAGCCGTATTGCCCAATGTCGAGTCGGTCGGTTCAGCGAGACTGATCGCTGTGCCACCGGTCGAACTGGGGCCAAGCGACATTCGCATCAGGATTGAATCGATGTCGATCCCTCGCGATCTGCTGTTGGATCCCAGCGCCGAGACAATTGAACAGCCGATGGTCGAAGTCGTTGGCCGAATCGCGGCCATCGGTTCGTCGGTCAGTGACCTGCAACCAGGTCAGCGCGTCTGTGGCCTGGCGCCGGCCGACTTGGGCAGTCATCTGTCGGGACCGCGCGAAGCCTTCGTGCTGACGGCCATCGGCGATCAAGCTGACGCTTGTTCGCTGGCAGCCAATTTGAGCCTGGTGACGCGTGCGCACATGGCGATCAAACGCTCGCCACTTACCGGGGATGAACATGCCCTGGTTGAACTCTCGCCGCTGGGCCGGATCGTGGCTCAATTGTTGACCGAGCGCGGTATCGCGGTCTGCGCGCTGGAACCATCTGAACCAGCCGATCGCCCGGCGGTGATCGAGGCTGATTACCCACTTTACGCGCGCACGTTGCCACAGTTGCAAGCCGCTTTGCAAGCGCAAACCGCAGGCCGCGGTTTCGACCTGCTGGTGGTCGACGCAGTCCAGTGGTCCGATCATTGCGGTTATTGGATGCTGGCCAAAGGCGGCCAGATCATCGACACCAGCGCGGTCTCGCACGCCCTGCCGGCCCCACCTCATGCCGGACTGGTTATTCGTACTGAACTGTCTGCGCTGACCAATAGTCGAACTCAATTACAACACGCGCTTGCGGCCTCGACTGAGTACATTGCGGCCAATCCAACCAGGCTGCTGCCCAGGTTGGATGTCTCGATCAGTGATTTGGCTCTGCGCAAACTGCCGCTACGCAATGATTCGCTGGCTCTGACATTGAACTTTGATTCCGCAGCCCGGACGTTGCCAACGGTCGTGCCATGCGCCATGCAGATCAACCCAGAGGGCACTTATCTAATCACGGGTGGCCTGGGTGGGTTTGGACTAAAGACCGCTGCCTGGTTGATCGACCGTGGAGCCCGGCATTTGGTACTGACCAGTCGACGTGGACTGGATACCGACCAGCGTCGCGCTGAGGTGGCCAGTTTGGAGGCTCGTGGTGCCAGGGTCATGGTGGTAGCCTGCGATGGTGCCGTGCGTGAGTCGGTCAGTAGTTTACTAAAGACGATCGACGAACAAATGCCGCCGCTGGTCGGCATCTATCATTCGGCAGCCGTGATCATTGACCAGCTAATCACCGAGATGGATGAAGAGACTTTCAGGACGGTGATGCGCAACAAAGCCACCGCAGCCTGGCATCTGCACGAGTTGACCAAACATCTGCCGATCGAGCAATTTGTGCTCTACTCGTCGGTGGCCAACCTGGTTGGCAATGCGCGGCAAGCGGCCTACAGCGCGGCCAATGGTTTCCTCAACGGCCTGGCTCACCTGCGCAGTCGCAATGGACTGGCGGCTACGAGCGTCAACTGGGGCGTGATTGGTGACGTTGGTGTCGTCGCCCAGGACGAGAAACTGGAACAGTACTTGCGCTACACCGGTATGCGCGGCATCGCCTCGCAGGATGCCTTGGATGTGCTGGAACAGGCGCTGGCTCGACAGGTTACCCAGTTCGGATTGACGCTGATCAGTTCATGGGCTGATTGGGCTCGCTTTGAAACGCGAGGTTCCAAATCTCCACGTTTTGCTACGCTGATTGCGGCCGATACCAGCGGAGCTACCGCTTCGGTCCGCGATGCGCTGGTAGCCGAACTGTCGACACTGGCAGCGACCGAACAGGTCGAGGTCCTGGCGGCGCTAATTCAGGAGATCATTGCCGGCGTGTTGAAATCCGATGCGGCCAGCATCTCGGTCGATCGCAAGATCGAACAATTGGGTGTCGATTCGCTGATGGCCACTGAAATTCAAATGCTGCTGAACAACAAACTGGGTCTGAGCGTTTCGGTGTTGGAACTCATAGGCGATGCGACCATCCGCGGCTTGGCGCAGCAGTCGGTCAAGACACTCCTGGAGGGTTCCGCTGTAACTGAGTCCCCACTAGCCGATGCAGCCAGGTGAGACACTGCAAAACAATAAACTACCGAACATATATTGAGATAGAGATGACTTTCCCGCGAATGTTTCGTCGTTGATTACTGAGTCCTCCACCAGAAAACAAATTGTCCGCCAATCAGGTGAATGGCTTTGTGCTCGGATTACTTCAACAAGTACAGGCCCGAAAAAGAAGTTACCCGCGCAGGCTTGAATCGTGTTGATATCCATCAAAACTGCCTCCCAGGCAACTGACGCTACACAATATTGTCCAACGGTAGAGTGTGCGTTCGGTAGTTTATTGTTTTGCAGTGCCTAAGGAGCACCATGAGCGTTCAATCGAGTCTCGATCGCTTGAAGAAGCAACTCAATCTGCGAGTCGACGCCGGCGCGCCGGTCGAAGCCCGCGCCAAGAGTATTCCACTGCAGGAATCGTTCTATGACTTTGCCCAGTTCCCGGAGTACAAAGACTTCGAGAACATGCAATGGTTCTACCAGCGGCAGCGTTATCCACAGAATCAGTTTCGTGAGCATCTGGGGGCCAGCGATGCCACGGTGCATTTGGATGGACGGCAACTGATCAATTTCTCCAGCTACAACTACCTGGCCCTGGCCGGCGACCCGCGCGTCAAGCAAGCAGCTCAGACCGCAATTGAACAGTTTGGGACCAGCACTGGTTCCGGGCGAGCGATCACCGGAGAAATCGATCTGCATGCGCAGTTTGAACGCGAGATCTGCGAAGTCCTGGGAACCGAAGACGCCGTGCTCTCTGTGGGCGGATACAGCACCAATGCCTTTACGATTGGCTATCTGTGCCGACCACAGGACCTGATCATCTACGACGAACTGATTCACAACTCGGCCTTGGCCGGCTGTCGCATGACCACCGCGCGACGCTTCAGTTTTCCACACAACGATTATGCTGCCCTCGATCGGTTGCTGGCCGAACACCGCGGTAGCTTCGAACGCGTCCTGGTGTTGGTCGAAGGTGTCTATAGCATGGACGGCGACATACCCGACTTGCCACGGATCATCGAGATCAAAAAGCGTCATAAGGCGTTGTTGATGTTGGACGAGGCTCATTCGATGGGCGTGATTGGTCCGCGTGGTCTGGGGGCCGTCGACTATTTCGGCCTGGATGGGCGCGAGATCGATATTCATTATGGTTCGATGAGCAAAGCCTTCGGGACTTGCGGCGGCTATGTGGCAGGCCCTAAACCGCTGATCGCTATTCTGAAGAACTATGCGCCAGGTGTACTACTGTACGGGGCAGCGCCGACCCCGGCCAATACGGCTGCCGGCCTGGAAGCCCTGCGTATCATGCGAGCGGAACCAGAGCGAGCGCGGCGTGTGCAGGCCAATGCCGCTTATTTCATTCAGCGAGCCAAGGCGGCAGGATTGGATACCTACAACAGCCATGATTCGGGTGTCGTCCCGCTGATGATGCGAGATTCGGAACTGGCGCTGTGGTTGTCGATCCAGCTATTCCAAGCTGGCATCTGTAGTTTCCCGATGGTCTATCCGATCGTACCGCGTGACAAGTCTCGTTTGCGTTTCTTCATCAACACCAATCACACGCAAGAGCAGATCGATCGAACCATTGATCTGGTGGTGAAATGCCTGAGTGTAGCGCCCGCATCGCAAGGCATTTTTAGTTGATATATAAAGTATTTTGTCCCCTTGGCCCGTAGACTAGCCCACTACGGTTTTTCGTGCTGATGGAGTCAATGTCCCAGCCGCGCCGAGTCATCGCGAATCGTTCCCCACAAGAAGTTTTCCATGAAGTTAGTGCAATTTTCAGCCTTCGGCGATCCCAGCAAAGTCGCCAGAGTGGTCGATGTACCCGACGTCGGACCGCCGCTGGCTTGGGAAGTGGTGGTGGCAGTGGATGCCTTTCCCATCAATGTGTCCGACTTGGCCATCCTGTCCGGTAACTATGGCACTCTACCCAAACTGCCCAGCAGTATCGGCATGGAGGCAGTCGGTCATATTGTCGAGTGCGGTTCGTCGGTTACCGAGTTTGGTATTGGAGACCGCGTCGTTTTTCTGGCCAACAATAACTGGGCCGAGAGACGCAAAGTACCCATCGCAGCCATTCACAAGGTCAGTCGCGATGCCGATCCGTTGCAGCAGAGCATGCTGAAAGTGAACCCGGCTACCGCCCTGATGCTGCTACGCGATTATGTCAAACTGCTGGAAGGTGATTGGATCATACAAACCGCGCCGCTGTCGTCGGTCGGCCAATGTGTCCTTCAGTTGGCCAAGGAGAGCGGATACCGGACGGTCAATGTCGTCCGCCGTCCTGAAATGGCTGCCCAGGTCATCGAACTGGGTGGCAGCGTAGTCGTCGAGGAAGGCCCCAATCTGGCCCAGCGAGTCAAGGAGGCGATCGGACACGAGCCCATTCGCCTGGCCTTGGATGCCGTAGCAGGTCCTGGTGTCAATGAGTTGGCAGATTGCCTGATCGAGGGCTCTACGATCGTCAACTATGGTGTACTGTCCAATGAGCCTTGCGTGCTCAGTGGCATGCACACCATTTTTCGTGGCATCACCTTGCAGGGCTTCTGGCTAACCAAGTTGCTGTCCAGAATGACGCGTGCGGATCGACTGAATTTGCTCGATCAACTAAACGACATGGTTTCGCTGGGCAAACTGAGGATGGGTGTCGACTCGGTATACCCGCTGTCAGAGATCGGCCAAGCGCTCACGCGTTCACAACAAAACGGACGCAATGGCAAGGTCCTGGTCACCACCAACAGCTATCGTCCCAGTTAGTTGGCAATTTCGGTTGATGCGTGTCACCTCTCCCAAGCGCAGGCCCCCCGGCTTGCCAGGCGACGCCATTCGCGCGGCTCCTTCCAAAAACTTGCAGGACCTGCAGGAATGAAAGCTGAACAGTTTGATTGCATCGTCATCGGTAGTGGGATAGGTGGATTGACGACTGCCAGTTTGCTGGCCAGCGTTGGGCGCAGGCGAGTGCTGGTACTCGAGAGGCATTTCAAGCCGGGCGGTTTCACGCATTCATTCCGCCGCCAGCAATACGAATGGGACATTGGCTTGCATTACGTCGGCCAGATGCAAGCCGGGACGTTGTCGCGGCGCATTATGGACCTGGTAACCGGTGGCCAGGTCGATTGGCATCCGATGGGCTCGCCCTATGAACGCTTTGTGTTTCCTGAGTTCAGCTACGAGGTCCCTAGTACTCCGCAGCGATTTCAGCAGCAACTGTGCGACGACTTTCCGGATGAACGAGCTGGGATTGGTCGATACTTTCGCGACATGAAAGCCGCTGAGAGCTGGGGCATTCGCTGGTATATGGGTAAGCAGTCCAGCGCCTGGTTGGCACCCTGGCTGATCTGGCCTGGCCAGCGGCTGGCCACGCAAACAACGCAGTCCTATCTCAGTCGCTTCAGCAATCCCAAGCTGCGTACCATACTCGCCAGCCAATGGCCCGATATGGGCACGCCCCCGGAGCTGAGCGCTTTTGCCTTCCATGCCCTGATCGGTACGCATTACTTCGATGGCGCCTTTTATCCGATAGGCGGTGCGCGACGAATCGGTGAAGCGGCGGTGCAGGTAATCGAGCGCTACGGTGGCCAGTGTTTGGTGAATCACACCGTTGAAGAAATCATCGTCGAAGAGGGTCGGGCTGCCGGCGTGCGGGCGCTCACGCGCAAAGGTCCGGTCGAGTTCCGCGCCCCGTTAATCGTATCCGATGCTGGCGCCCCGACAACCTTTCAGCAGCTCTTGCCCGAGCCTTACTGTCCTGTCGAACGCCAGCGAGTTGGACGACTGAAGCAAGGGCCTTCCGCCCTGATTCTGTTTCTTGGCCTGGCTGACAATCCGCGCACACGGGGATTCGATGATGCCAACTATTGGATCTTCGAGGATCAACGTCACGCGCTGCGCAGGGGGGATGCATCTGCAGGCTGGAAACCAGATGGAGTCTTTCTTTCTTTTGGCTCGCTGCGCGATCCACACGCCAAAGCTCACACAGCTCAAATCATTTCGTTCGCCTTTGATGACGAGTGGGAACAGTATGCCGATAGCCAATGGAAGCGGCGCGGTGATGAGTACGAAGCTCGCAAACAACATAGCGCACAGCGGCTGATCGATTTTGTAGAGCAGCGATTACCCGGCCTGCAGTCGCTGATCGCCTATTCCGAACTATCCACTCCGCTGACCGTAAAGTCCTTTACTGGTCACGCGCGAGGTTCGATCTATGGTCAGTTGTGCGATCGCAATCGCTTGGAAGCCGACGGCTGGCGCTGCACCACGTCCCTACCCGGCTTGTACCTGACCGGTTCCGACGTCGGTATGCCCGGCATCAATGGCGCGCAGATGGCTGGCGTAATGACCGCCGGCCGACTCCTGGGAATCTTAGGCCTACCCCGAATCATGCGGGCCGCGTATGCGGGGGGAGTAAGGTGTAAGGTGTAAGGAGTAAGGTGTAAGGGGTAAGGTGTAAGGTGTAAGGAGTGAGGAGTGAGGAGTGAGGAATCTCAAATCTCTAATCTCAAATCTCTAATCTTTCATCTCCCCACTTACCACTTACCACTTACCACTTACCACTTACACCTTACCACTTACCCCTTACCCCTTACCCCTTACCGCTTACAGCTTACAGCTTGTCTACGCTACCCAGGCGCTGGCTTCTTTTACGGCGGTTTGGAAAGAGGTGTCGTCGATGCCCAGTTGGTGCTGAGCCTCCAGGAGCGAGCGCATACGTTTGGGGCTGATCTGCCCCTCGGCGCCGGCGACGGCGAACATGGCTTGCACAGCCATTAGCTTCTGATCGTAGGTCATGCCCTGCGCGGCGATGCCGAGGTAACGAGCGGCATTGATGCGGAGTGTAATCACTTCGCGGCAAGCGCGTTCGAGGTCAGGGCGCGGTAGCTCGCGTCGGAGCATGCCTTGGTAGACGCGCTGAGCCATTTGGATCTCGGCTTCGGTAACGTAATCATCTTCGACGATCATCAGGGCAATCAAGCGCAGCAGTTCGTCATCAAATGTATTAGAAACGGTTAAGGTGGCCGCGACTGTGGGGGCCTGGGCATTTCGCGCCGTGGCCAGGATTGCCGGTTCAAACCGCTCCCGACAACCGCGGCAAATCACAAATTCACGCAGGCCGCCGATGGGCAACACCGGGATAAAGTACAGCGTCAAAAATGGACGGGCAATCTTACGTTGGTACGACTTGGACAAGCCGCATTTGGGGCAAACGAAGTCGCCGCTCTCTATCGTGCTGCCCCATTCCATGGTTCCTATCACCAGCATCAATCCACCTCAATCTGCAGTTGTTTTCCAGTGCCCCTACGCTTGATCGGCGACATAATCTTCACAATCGTTACTCTCGCCCTGCCGGACGTGTCTTTGGGGCAACGTAACTTCGCCAGCGCTCGATCGACGAGCTAGCTTTCCAATGAGTCAGGAGACTTTAGCGGTATTTACGCATGGGACTTCAGCATGTTCAACACTCTCATGGCAACTTTTTCAGGACATCCCAGTAACTTGCGGCGGTACATGGCTCTGGCCGTTTCTACGATTGCTCTGCTGACGATTGGCTGGGCAACCAATGGCCCATCCAACGACCCTCGCGATGCGCGCGTGGATATTCCCCTGCGTCCTGATTTAGTCGTTGGGACTGAGGCTTGCGCCAAATGTCACGCGGCTGAAATCAATATCTGGAAACAAACTCCGCATCACGAAACATTCTTGACGCTGCACCGCAAACCGCAAGCACAGGAAATCGCCAACAAGCTGGGAATCAGCTCCTTCAAGCATGATTCGGCTTGCATCAAGTGCCACTATTCTATGCAAGAACAGCCCTCAGGGTTGGAGCCTATCGCGGGAGTTTCGTGCGAATCATGCCATGGAGCAGCTCGGACATGGGTGGACATTCACCATGATTATGGTGGACAAGGCGTTAAACGCGAGCAAGAAACGGCCGAACATCGCCACGCGAGATTGATGACGAGCATCGAAAAAGGCATGCGGAATCCCGAAAACATCTACCTGGTGGCACAGAGCTGTTATCGTTGCCATACCGTGCCCGATGAACGCCTGGTGAACGTCGGCGGACACGTGGCCGGCAGCTTGAACTTTGAACTAGTGGCCTGGTCCCAGGGCAAAGTTCGCCACAATTTTGTACGCTCCGATGGTAAAGTAAACGATCCAAGTTCGCCCGAACGCCTCCGCGTCATGTTCGTCGTGGGCATGATCGCAGACCTGGAGTTCAGCTTGCGAGCCACCGCGCAAGCCACTGTCAAAGAGACCTTTGGAACCACCAGCGCGGGTCGCGCGGCCCGCGCAGCCAAACGCCTGGCAGCCGCTCAAGAGAAACTCAAGCAACCGGTGCTGGAAGAGATCTTGAACGTCTTCAAAGGCGTGCAGCTAAAGCTGAACAATCGCGAACAACTCCTGGCGACTGCCGATACGATCGCTGGCCTGGGTGTGCGCTTTGCCGCCAGCGTGCCCGGCCAGGAACTGGCCGCCATGGACGAGTTTATGCCCAAGCCGGATCAGTGGAAGTAACCACCGCTAAACTCGCTGCGCAGGGAGGGCGAGTTGCGTAGCCACCGTCGCCAGACGGTGGACGCATGCCACCTCCCCCAGCGGCCGTCACGGCATGGGAGGGCGAGGTTCCACCCGAGCCTTGGGCCCCGAGCGCCAATGCAGTCCCATTGGAAATAGAGTTTTGAATCATGGCCCGAAGCGCAGACGAACGTCCGCAGGCCATTTATGTCAGGCCGTTAACACCCATGAATCTTTGGTTTGTGATACAAACCGAAAGCTCGGCCGGAGCCTCGCCCTCCCAGCGGCGCTGTCCAATTAATGCCAATGAATCTTGTGCGGTGAGGCAGAACGCTCAGCAGGAGCTTCGCCCTCCCTTGGGCGGCCGAATGTCATAGTCCAATAAGGCTGCGCGTTGCGTTTGTTCCAGGGCTGCCTGGTGACATAGCCACAAGCGACGGTTGATCTCGGCCAGCAACTCCTGATCGTTCAGCGCCGCCACTTCTTCCGGCATGATCCGCGGCGCAATATACACGCATAGCGGTGCATAGACGGGTAACTTTGATCCACGCTTGAGCACATGAAAGGCACCGGTCACGGCCACCGGCACCAACGGCACCGCCCCACGACGAGCCAGCGAAATAAAGCCAGGCTTGAGCTCCGCCGGGTAGCCCGTGCTGGTCCGCGTACCCTCAGGGAAGATCAAGACCTTGTGGCCAGCCTTCAGACGCTTGAGCGTTTCCTTTAAACCGGCCAGGCCACCACCTTCGCGATCGATCTCAATGGCATTGAGCGCGCGGATCAAGGCTGCAAACACTCGGCTCTTGAACAGTGTCTTGCGAGCCAGGTAACACATCTCGGTGTTATCCATAATGCCCACCATCACTGGGTCGAGCGTACTTTGATGCGTGGACAGAATCAGGGCCGCCCCCTCAAAGAACAGGTTTTGCCGTCCAATGCACCGCAAATCATAAGCGGTGACCCCGACGATGCGCGACAGACCACGCACCACGTTATAGATCATGCGTTCACGCAGTGAACGACTGGCTACCGATGTCTTGCGTTCGGTCATCTCTAGCCTGGGACCTTCTGGCTAGATGATGGCGCCTTCGAGGTCTCAGAGCCTGACAGCACGGCCAGCTTCGCATGCACCAAATCGACGAGCGTCTGGACTACCTGCTCCAGGGTCATGCCATCGGTGGTCACCACTTGCGCATCATCGGCGATTTTCAAGCCACCGAAGGAGCGACTTACATCCTGGCTATCGCGTTGTTGCTGCTGCGTGAGCACATCGGCAAAGTTCGTCTCGATCCCTTTAGCCTGCAACTCTTCACAACGACGCCGAGCGCGTTCTTCGTCGCTGGCCGTCAGAAAGATTTTGCAGGGGGCATCGTGGAAGACAACAGTTCCTTGATCACGCCCTTCCGTAACGACCAGCTTGCCTTGAGCCCACGCGCGCTGCAACTGACTGAGTTGCTGGCGCACCAGTCGATTATCGGCAATCGCGCCGATAGCGGCCGAGACTTCCGGCGCTCGAATGGCCTCGGTAACATCTTCGGAGTTCAGTTTCACGCACGAGCCATCGAGCGTTATGGTCAACCCACGTGCCAGCTCGGCCACTTGCTGCGTGTCGTTCGTTGGCAGACCGGCCCGCAGCGCGGCTAAGGTTACGCAGCGGTACATCGCGCCGGTGTCGAGGAAGTCGAATCCCAAGCGTTCGGCCAGCATACGCGAAGCCGTGCTCTTGCCGGCACCTGCTGGTCCATCGATGGCCACCACAAAACTGGTGGCACCCAACTGGCCTGAGGGGCTTGATTGCATATCGATCCGCAGCCGCTCACCGGTCGGCTTGAGTATTTGTTGTCTGGGCACCTGGTATTCTCCACACCTGTTGTGCCCATTCTAACTCAAATCAAGAATTCGACATTTCATTTTCCAGCGCCGTCGACGAATTTTGCAATCCTCATGCAACCACTTCGTCAATGACCTTGCCATACACGTCGGTCAAGCGGAAGTCGCGGGCAGCGTATCGATAGGTCAGGCGTTCGTGGTCAAAGCCCAGCAAATGGAGGATCGTGGCATGCAGGTCATGCACACTGGTGGGATCCTCAGCCGCTTTGAAACCGAAATCGTCGGTCGAGCCATACACGGTGCCGCCTTTGACTCCACCTCCCGCCAGCCAGACACTGAATCCCCAGTGATTGTGGTCTCGACCAAGCTGCGATTTGCCGTCAGCGCCCAATTCCACTGTGGGCGTTCGACCGAATTCACCGCCCCAGATGATCAGCGTGTCTTCGAACATGCCCCGCTGTTTCAGATCGGTCATCAGGGCAGCGATCGGACCGTCGATGTCGGCCGATAGCTTGCGATGGTTGCTTTCGATCTGGCCATGGTTATCCCAGGGCTGGCCGGCACCATGCCAGAGCTGCACGTAGCGCACGCCGCGTTCCAGCAGTCGCCGCGCGATCAATGTCTGCCGGCCATGTACGCTGCCACCATACATGTCTTGAATGTACTGAGGTTCGCGACTGATATCGAACGCATCCTCCGCCTCGCTCTGCATACGGAAGGCCAGTTCAAAGCTCTTGATGCGAGCCTCCAAACGCGGATCGGTGCGAGACTGGCGATGCTCGTCATTGAGTTTCTGCAGCAAGTCCAATTGCCGACGCTGCATGGCCGAGGTTGCATGCCCGGAGCGAATGTTCTCGATCAGCTTGGGCAACTCGCGATGCTGCGAATCGACAAAGGTTCCCTGATAGATGCCCGGTAGAAAACCCGACTGCCAATTCTCCGCATCTTTGATTGGATAACCACCGGGACACATGGCCACAAAACCCGGCAGATTCTGATTCTCGGCTCCCAACCCATACAACATCCATGCGCCCACACTTGGACGCGGTTGCACCGAGTCACCACAATTCATCAACATCAACGATGGTTCGTGATTGGGAACCTGAGCATACATCGATCGAATGATGGCCATATCATCGATATGCTCAGCTGTCTTGGCAAACAGCTCGCTCACTTCGATGCCACTCTGGCCGTACTTGCGAAACTTGAAGGGCGAAGGGAAGGCCGCGCCGGTTTTGCGCTCCGTCGTCAAGTTCTGGGGCACCGGTTTGTCGGCATACTTTTCAAGCGCCGGTTTGTAGTCAAAGGTGTCGACGTGCGATGGGCCACCGTTGAGAAAGAAATGGATAACGCGTTTGGCACGCGGGGCAAAGTGCGGCTGCTTGGGTGTCAGCGTTGCTTCGGGTGGCTGGACACCACGTTCAGCAGCCGTGACCAGTTCGTTGCCCAACAGTCCGGCCAGGCCCAATGCTCCCAGTCCCAAGCCACTGCGGGCCAACATATCGCGGCGATTCAACGGATACATGAATATCTTCTCCCACGAATAGTTCGTAGCCACCGCTGCCAGGCGGTGGGAAATTTTAATTCTTCGCCTCCACCGTCTGGCGACAGTGGCCACGTGGCCCGCGCGTGCTTAATCGACAAATGCCAGCTCGTTGCTCAGCAGCAGCACCTGGGCTAGCTGTTGCCAGGGCGTCAGGTAACTCGGTTCTTTGCCACCAAAATTCTTTTCAGCATTCCACACTCGATTGTCCAGTCGAATCTCTGGCGACCAGAGAAACTGATCGTTATTCAAGTTGCCGTTGATGTTCACCACAAAATCGAGCGTATCACCAGCGGCCACCGTCAGCGATGAGAAGCTGAAGTCTAATTCTTGGTTGTGGACGACTTCATTGCGGAGAATGTTGCCAGTCGAACCAGAGGTGTGCACCATGGCTGCGCGAATGCCATCGCCGGCCGGCGTATTGTGAATCACTTTTGAAACGATGGTGACCGTGCCGGCTGCTGGCGCAATCCAACGACGGACCGCGGCATGGTCGAGATCGTTGCCCGCATGTCCTCCGGTGGCAGAGACTTGCACCCAGCCCAGCGTATCATCGGGCCATTTAGGCCCGCCTTGCCAGGCCGAACCATTGAAGTAGGGCAAAGGCGTAAAGCCATCTAATCGTTTCTCTGCATCATTCAATTTGCCAAACCCATAACGCCAATCGCGATTCTCGTCGGGCAGCTTGGGTTGCAAGTCAGCCGGTTGCTGCAAGAACGCGAGGCAGTCGGCCAATTCATGCGGGCTGGGTGACCGGTCGAGCACTTGCTGGAATAACCTGGTCACTTGCTCTTCAGGTGCAGTGGGCTGACTGGTGATTTGCTGCTCCAGGCGTCGTGCGATAGCCGCAGTAAACTCGTGGTTCAAGACGAACAAAGCTTGTTGAGGTACGGTCGTTTCGCTGCGCTGCGGTGTATGCAGATCGGGATTAGCGAAATCGAACACGCGCAGCACACCGGGCAGAAACTGCCGATCGACCAGTCCATAGATCGTCCGCCTGGTATTCAAGCCTTCGGTAAACAAGGGACGAGCCCGACCACCCATGGTGTGGTCGAGCTGGTCGGAAACTGCCAGCCATGTATCTCGCAGTTGTTCGAACGACAAACGTTTATCATTGCCTCGCCATAGCCAACGATTGTCTGGATCAACTTCAGAGGCCAGGCGGAAGCGTTCCCTGTCTTGAGGCAGGATCTCTTTCGAAGATTGCTGGTAGGCCCGCGAGCCAACGATCTGCCGCACGATTGTCTTGGTGCTGTGGTCGTGAGCGATCAAATCCAGGGCCAGGCGATCAAGCAGCTCGGGGTGGCTGGGCGGCGTGGCTCGCAAACCAAAATCGCTGGGAGTCGAAACCAGGCCTTGCCCCAGTAAGTGCTGCAAAATGCGATTGACCCACACACGCGCTGTCAATGGATTGCGCGGATCCACGATAGCTTCCGCCAGTTCGCGCCGCCCACTACCATGCGTGAAGGGCTTGCGTTCCAGCGGTTGCAAACTGGCTGCATCGCGATCCATTTGCGTGTTGACCAAGCGCACGCCATCGGCCGTCATTCGCTCGCCCGTGGCAGCCGTGGGCGAACCAGTCACCGGCTCGGCACATAGGGCTGACAAGAATTGACGCGGTACGCGCTGGGCAATCTGCAAGGGATTGCCGCGGCGGAATACGTGGGGTTCGCGAATGTAAGGGCGATCGACCAAGCGTGTGACATACACAGGCGCATGCGGAGAATTGATGATGAAACGATCCACATCGCCTTGCAGCCTCCATAGCGCCTCGGTCACCCGCGTCTGGAAAAACTGTTCGATACTGACAATATCTTCCTCGGGCACGCGGCACGGCGAGTTCGGGCCTTCGATAAACTGCTTGAGCGCGGCCAGTGCCTCGCGGTCGATGTCACTGTGACACTCAACAGCCTCCAGCTGGCTCAACAGTTGCCCATAACGGTCCACCACTTCTTGCATCGAACTGGGCACCGTCTTAAACATTCTGGCAACATGAACATTCAGTTTGTCAGCCGGCCAGCTTTGCAATTCCGCCGTCACCGCAGCGGCTTGCGTAGCAAACTGATCGGCTGCGAGCGCCTGATACTGACGCCAGGCAGCGAAGATGGGTTCATTGCGATAGCCCGCGTCGATCAACCAGGCCTGAAACCGCCGCAATTGAGCCGGCACTAAATCATCTGGCTGGATCAAAACATCGAAGCCTTCGGCTGGATGCTTTTCCAGTTCCAACTGTGCTCGCAAGTAATCGGGCAAACGTTTCAGCACTTGCGAGTTGGCTGCGCTGCGTTCAGCGTTTAACTGATCGATATACTTCTGTTGAACCTTGGCATACTCGTCATCAAAGGCCTTCAGAGTCTCGGGCGTCGCCTGGTCAACTGGCGCGGCCAGCCGGGCACGGCGTTCGATCGAGTTATGGAAGACACCATAGAGCGAATAGTAATCAGCGGTGGGAATCGGATCGAACTTGTGGTCGTGACAGCGAGCGCATCCTACGGTCAGTCCCAACAGACCGCGTGAGACCACATCGATACGGTCATCGATAATGTCATGAGTTACCCCCAGGAAGCGCCGGCCCACGGTCAGAAAACCCATCGCCGCCTGGTCAGGTGAATCATCAGGGGCCAGTTCATCAGCGGCCAATTGCAGTTTGACGAACTGATCATACGGCATGTCGCTGGCCAGTGACGATACCACCCAGTCACGATACGCAGGCGCATGCACAAAGAACCGTTCTTCGCGCGCGTATACGTAACCTTTGGTATCCGAATATCGCGCGATATCCAGCCAATGCCGTCCCCACTGCTGACCGAACTTGGGCGAAGCCAACAAGCGATCGATGACTCGCTCAACAGCGTCGGGACGGTCGTCTTGTTCAAACTCTTGTACCTCTTCAAAACTGGGCGGCAAGCCGATCAGGTCATAGCTCAAGCGGCGCAGCAACTCGCGACGCGTCGCCCCTTGATGCGGTGCCAACTGATGTTGTTCGAGGTTTGACAATACGAACTGATCAACAACGCCCGTGGGCCAGGCGCTATTGGCGACGCTGGGCAGCTCGGCAAACTTCGGTAGTTGGAACGCCCAATGCGTTTTGGTTGCTTGCCGCCGACGATCGAACTCCTCAGGCGATGTCTGCTTGGGCCACGGAGCTCCCATCTCGATCCACTGAGCCAGCTTCTCAACTTTGTTGGCCGCCAGCGGCGCGTCGGGTGGCATCTTCAATTCCGAATCGCGCCGGACCGCCTTGAGCATCAAGCTACGCTCGACCGAACCGGGCACGATAGCCGGTCCCGATTCACCGCCCGATAACAAAGCCGCCAGGCTGTCGACACGCAACATGCCCGATTGGTCATCGGGTCCATGACAGCTTGTACAATTCTCCACCAGTAGGGGACGAATCTCGCGTTCGAAGAAATCGATCTGCTCTGCCGTTGGTTCCTTGGCAGCGGTCTCAGCACTGTTGCCGTTGTTGATTGGCGGCGATACTGCCAGGCTGGTCAAGCCATCAGTTACATGCGGGTCTTTGGGCAGCGCATGCTGTATGGCCAGTAGCGACCAACAGGTGGCCGACATCGAAATGAACTGGTCGGCACCATGTGGAAAGCCACTCTCAAAGTACTTTTGAATCGGCCGGCTGCGCGTGGCCACATGCCACGAGCCATCGGGTTGCTGCTGGCCGAGCAGATATTGTATGCCGCGAGCATACGCGGGTTCGGTGGCTGCCGTGCCAGTGCTGGCCAAGGCAAACAGCGCCGTGGCTGTCGCATAGGCATCACTGGGTGATTCAGGCTGCGTTTGGGACCAACCGCCATCGGCCATTTGACTGCTGAGCAATGCTTGGCGCAGCCGCTCGACCTCCGCTTCGGTGGCGGCAATATCCATGGCCAAGGCGAACTGCTGTTGCTGGTGGGCTTGCAGTAATTCATGCAGCCCGAGCAGTTTGAAGACGCGATGTTCGGTTTCGGGAGTGGCTTGTGTTAGCAGCCACTGGGCACAATCGTTGAGCCGTTCGGCCGCTCGCACTTTTTCGGTTGTTGGACAATACCGCAGCAAGCCCTTAAGCGCCCAAGTCGAGGTCGTCAGATCGGTGTATTGAGTGGGTGGTCGGTTACCTGTCACCTGCCAGTGCTTTTCTGGTTTGTGAACCTGCAATAGATATTCGACTACGGCATCGGTAGTGGGACTGGGAAGCGCAGCGGCGGCGGCCAGGCCGGTCAGCGCATGGGCAGCCGTATCGACTCCACCGCCCTGCCCTTTGCCTTGCCGGTAGTCGGCCTGGCCACGCTCTAGATGCTCGATCGACCGAGCCACTTGATTTGCCAGGTTCGCTTCGTCGATCGCCAGGCCACGGGATCGCGAATCCATCAAGGCGACGATGGCGATCGACTGATGGTGGCATGAGAAGCACTCACGCTGCTTCAAGTATTCGGCCGAGCTGCGCTGGACCAGTTCGATAGCCTTCTCTGCGCTGGTTCGCAACTGAGCGGCCGTGGGCGTTTGCGCCGACACCTGTGCAGCCTGGCCGACTAACAGGCAGCCAATCAGGTTCAGGATCGTCAGCCTCAGAAATATCGTGCGTGCAAGCATGATTGAATTGTTCGACGCTTTGGGTGGGAACAACAACCAGAGTTAAACTCGGCCGAGCAACCGATAGTCTCGCAGCAAAGTGGCCGCAAGTTGTTTAGACTGGTTGTTTGAGCGAACGTTACGGGTGGGAATCGGCGTTGTTGCAGGGAAGTCGCCAACGCCTGCCTTTATTGTAGCCAGATTCACCCACCACTTGCGACGGGGAAACGAAGAAAGTCGATGCAACTGATTTTGCAACTGCAATCGCTGGCCGTTTGGGCCATCGTCGACTTTTGTGTAGCCCTGATAGCATCGGCTCATGTGGTGCTGCACAAACGCGATGCGCGGGCTGCGGTGGGTTGGGTCGGCATGATCTGGTTGACGCCATTCATTGGCACAACGCTGTATTTGCTACTGGGCATCAATCGCATTCAGCGGCATGCGCGTCGCAAGCGACCGAGCGCGCTGTTTGAATATGTACCTTGCACGGTGCCGATTGCCGATGCCAGTTCAATCACCAGTCCCAGTCTGCGCGATTTGAATTCGTTAGGAGAAAAGATCAGCAGCATGCCTCTGACGGCTGGCAATGCGGTGGATGTGCTGGTCAACGGCGACGAGGCTTACCCGGCCATGCTGGCCGCCTTGGCGGAGGCTAGATCCAGCGTGACGCTGGCGACATATATCTTCGACCGCGATCGAATCGGGCTCGAGTTTGTCAAAGCCCTCGGTCAGTGTGTTGCCCGCGGCGTGCAGGTGCGTGTCTTGGTCGATGGCGTGGGTGCCAGCTACCGCTGGCCAACCATTCGACGCGCCTTGGAGCGCGAGCAGGTAACTATCGCCTACTTTTTGCCGACGCTTGTCCCGTGGCGTCTGCATTACTCCAATCTGCGCAATCATCGCAAGCTGTTGATCATCGACGGCAGCACTGCATTTACTGGTGGCATGAATATCCGCGAAGGCAACTTGTTGCGACTGAAGGCTCGTTCGCCAATTCGCGATTTGCACTTTCGGATCCGCGGACCTGCTGTCACCCAGTTACAGGAAATCTTTGCGATGGACTGGCGCTTTACGACCGACGAAGTCTTGAAAGGTCAAGAGTGGTTTCCATGTGTACTGGAACAGGGTCAGATCGCTGCTCGTACCATTGCGGATGGCCCCGATGAAGACCTCGACCGCATGCGCAAGCTCTTGCACGGCGCGCTCAGCGTGGCTCGATCTTCCATTTCGATTGTCACGCCCTACTTCTTGCCCGATGACGCACTGATCACCGCGCTGAACGTGGCTGCCATGCGTGGTGTGAAGGTCGATATCTACTTGCCGGAGCGCGGTAATTTGCGATTCGTGCAGTGGGCCACCACCGCGCAGTTATGGCAAGTCTTGCAGCATGGTGTGCGCGTCTGGCTGACGCCGCCGCCGTTTGATCATGCCAAGCTGATGCTGGTCGATGAAGAATGGGCGCTCATCGGTTCAACCAACTGGGACCCTCGCAGCTTGAGATTGAACTTTGAAGTCAATGTCGAGTTGTATTCGCGCGAGCTGGCCGGGCGTTTGCAGGCGCAGATCGATCTGCGCCGCGCGGCAGCGCGACAGCTCAGCCTGGAGGAAGTCAATTCACGCCCCATTTGGCAACAACTCCGCGACGGTATCGTTCGCTTGGCCTCCCCCTATCTGTAGAGCGTCTGTCCTCAGACGCGAATTGGACAGCGCCGTCTTCGTGGCCATCACTGACAAGTTTTGATGTTGCGCGATTTTGTGTCACCTCTCCCAAGCGCAGGAACGCTGGGAGGGCGAGGCCACCGCCGAGCTTTCAGTTTGTATCACCAACCAAAGATTTATTGGTGTCAACGGCCTGACATAAATGGCCTGCGGACGTTCGTCTGCGCTTCGACTATGATTCAAAACTCAAATTCCAATGGGACTGCATTGACGCTCGGGGCCCAAGGCTTGGGTGGAACCTCGCCCTCCCATGCCGTGACCGCTGGGGGAGGTGGCGCTATCCAACCCGACGAGCCGTTTGTCGCTATAATTGGCCGCAACCAGGAGAGATCTCGATGATGCCGATTGAAGTTGATGTGACCACAGTCAAAGGTTGGCTGGCAGATAAGCCGGATTTAGTGTTGCTCGATTGCCGCGAACCACACGAAGCTGCAGTAGCCGCCATTGAGGGGGCCGTGCTGATCCCGATGAATCAGATTCCCGCGGCCAGTGATCAGTTGCAAGCGATGTCGGGTAAGCATGTAGTGGTGCATTGCCACCACGGCGGACGCAGTTTGAGGGTGGCTCATTGGCTGCGAAACAACGGGTTTCCAGAGGCACAGAGCATGGCTGGCGGTATCGACGCCTGGTCGCTAGAGATCGATCCGCAAATCCCGCGTTATTAACTGTTCCGCGCCCACTTAGAAAGATGTTCCGCACGCGCACCGTGACCGGCTTCACGTAGCCACCGCTGCCTGGCGGTGGACAGTGATCGTCTGGGTTAGTGAGCGTGGATACCGTAGAGAGTCCACCGTCTGGCGACGATGGCTACGGGGAGTCCACCGTCTGGCGACGGTGGCTACAGAATATCAGCCCACCGGCTGGCGACTTTACGGAGAACCAGGAAACATAGAACAGATGGCTCAATCCACGCAACATGTTGCTCCTGTCCCCAGATCGATGTCTGGCAAGAAAGCCACCCTGGTCATGTTGGCTATTTTGCTGTCGACCGGTGGCTTGTTCTATTGGGTAACCACCTCCTATGGAGTTTACAACGCTGCCCGCCGGCAAACCGAACGAGACTGGCGCGCTTTGGCTACGCAACTCGATACTCGCTATCGAGCGCTGGACACTCTCGTCGCTACGGAAGCAAGTTCCAAGACTCTGGACGCATCGTTGGCCGAACGTTGGCAAGCGGCTCGGCAGTCCTTCACTGGAACAGCTCTTTCCCGCAATCAGATCGAAGCGGCCAGGCAGTTAGAACAACTGGTGCCCCAGTTACCCGATAACGTTCGCACCAGCGCGGTAGTCGAGCCTCCGCTGGCAGAAGCGCTGGCGGCTTACGAATCTTCGGCCAATCGTCAGCGGCAGATTGGTCGACAGGCCGGCTCGCAGTTGCTCAAGACCATGCTCGTTCTGCCCGATCCAACCGACTTGGAACTAGCTGCTGACAAAAGCAAGTGACTGAACCCTCGGCCGCAATCGGGTATTTACTGACCGCTGGCCAACACCACGGCACCAACTTCATTGGATTCTGTGGCAGCCGATGGCAGCGTGGTCGGCTGATGAGCCGGCTGCGGCAGTTCAAGCGCGGGCGGCAAGCGTGCTGGCGTCACATCTTGCGCAGTGGATTCTATATCCGCTGCGGTTTTCTGTCCCGCTTCTGAACCGAAGAGCTTGCTGCCCGCCTCTCCGTTTGGAGCGTACGAGGCGATAGCGCCCGACCGCTGGTCGCTGCCGGGCAACCAACTGAGCCATCGAGGGTGAGCCGCAGAACAGCCTGAACAAATCAGGGGTATCAACAGCCAGCATTGCTTTAGACGAACCATGTCGGAGTTCCAGATTGCATCCATCCGAATTGGAACAACTCGCGCGTAAGGGTCCTATCGGATATCCGCATTTCAACACCTTGCGCTTTCCCTGGTGGATAGCAACGACAGGGTCAATTTGCTTGCCACTTGCGCCAGTCAGGTAAGCCTTATGGTCTGGAGAAACTCTGGGGAGTGAAGCGATCGAGGCCGAGCCGATGTGCAGCCGCCTACCGCAAATCGCATAGCGACCTTACACTACCGCTGGCGGCGGGCAGGTTTATTTGCGAGGCGGAATGAGGCGATGAAACGATTCAAGGCGATGGCAAAAGAGATCGGCTGGCTCTGGGCAGTCATCTTCGTCATCAATACTTTCCTGGCCTTCGTCGCCAGTCCGCTGTACTGGTTGATACTGCCGATCCTGATCACGATCTGCATCTACTTCACCATGATGCGTTACGATGAAGAAGGCCGACCACGGATCTGACGAGCGTAACTCTATGCGCCCACGGTTTGCCCGATGCGCGCGGCACATACAACTGGCCGGACTTAGCTGCGGACGTACGCGTCCCAGAAATCTTTCTTGGTTTGCTTTAGAATCTCAGCCACCGCAGTTCGGTCTTCAATTGTCAAGCGCTCGAAGCCCTTGATGCTCGGCTCCGGCGATAACAAGATCTCGCGCAAGCGACTGCCTATGTACTGCTTCATGCGGACGGGCAACGCTTCGAACTGTTCCGAGTAGACCAAGAAACTGCATGGATACTTGAACAGGTAATGATTGAGGTCCAATTGATACAGGCTGCGTCCCTGGTCATCTTTCGGGCCGCGCTCAGCCAAGCTTTCCGAGTAACCGCTGTTGCCAGCGACGGGACTGGTCAATCTGAACTCGTCAGCCATCAACATGTATCGCACCAGTTTTTCACCAATGGAGGCAATGCGACGGCCCGTTGATTCGCTTTCAAAATCCAGCGGCCGCTCGAGCGCTTCATTGATACCTCGATCTTGGTAGGCGGCTGTGCGAGCTTCGTAACTGGCTCGCGTCAACCAATTGTGCATCTGAGATTGATGCTCCAGGACCATCAGAGCCACGATATCGCTGGTCGGCTGCAAGTAACTGGCAGGCCGGACGCGACTGGGCAGTTCGGACAGGTTGTCGCCCTCTTCCACATCGATCCACCCCGGTTTGTTCTCATCGACACATAAAACATTGCCCAGGTGGCGCATTTCGCCATGCGAGCCGGTGACATACCAGCCTCCCCAACGTTCTTTCAGTGGGCTGGCATGATCGGTCACAAAGGTTGGCGACCCAGATACAAAGCGGCCGGCAGGCGTGCTGTAGACCGAACGAATCAAGAAGCCCGGTACACCTTGAGTGCGCGACGAACCATGGCAAATCAAACACTGTCCTTGATCGCGCAGGACCCGCGGCTGGCCCAACTTGTTGGGCTCGAGCGTGTAAAAGATTCCTCCTTGTTCTTTATCGGTGGCTGCCAGTTCGATCACATCGCTGCCTTGTACCCAGCCGACGTAGGTATCGTCGTTGAAGTACAAGGCGCGCGGCCGGCCGGGGCTGATCTTGTGCAATTGGAAACTTGTTTTGGAGAACACCAGCGTCTGAGAATTGGCGGGAACTTCCAACGCTTTCAACACAGCCGGCAGGATGCCGAACTTGGGATCAACCTCCAGCTCTAGCTCACCGTTTTCGAGCTTGGAGGCCAATTGGGCCACACGGTCGCCAGTGAAATGCTGGCCGTAGTGAATCGGCGGCCCTTCGAATTCCAGTTGAGCCCAAGCGGCCGAGAGCCAGTAGCACCATCCCCAGCACGCTAGCACGAACAAGCGAAATTTCAGCATGGCTGCACCCTCACAAGAAATCTATACATCCAGGTCCAGTTTATCGGACAGCAACGACCAAGGCAATTTCAAGCGGGGTAAAACGGGCGGCTCGGCAGCAGAAATCTCACGACAAAGATTTGTGCTAGCAGCGCTGGCAGGGCGGGTACTTAGCCCTTGTGTGAATATTGGATTTGGCTAAAATACCGAGTCTTTCCGCCAGCGAAAAATCTGTTGATAGCTCCATTTGCAGTAACTTTTGATCTGACCGAGGTGTGTTTGTATGTCCACTATGCGTCGACGGCCGACGGCCAAGAGCCGTGCACGGAAGCGTTCGCGAATTCGTTCGCGTACCAAGAAGAAGGATCCGCTGTTCGTCGATGGCAAGCGTCCTCGGCCGATGTACGTCGACTACAAAGACGTTGATCTGCTGAAAAAGCTGGTCAATCGCCACAGCCGCATTGTGGGTCGACGCAAAACCGGTTGCTCGGCAGTCAGCCAGCATGCCATTACCTCGGCGATTAAACGAGCCCGCTTCATGGCGTTGATGCCATATAGCGGCGAATAACGCACTGCGTTTATTAAAGCTGCGCACTCTTCGTAGCCACCGCTGCCAAGCGGTGGAAAGCCTAAACGTTCACGTCCACCGTCTCTCGACGGTGGCTACCCAGGTCGATAGCCACTGGCCGAGTGACCACAGTCTCGGATAAGCTCGAGTTTCAAACGTTGAGTCGGCAAAACTTCGAGGCTATTGATGGCTGAAGCGTTCAAAACCACTCGCCGCGTCGAGTTTCGCGAAACCGATGCGGCGGGCATCGCCCACTTCAGCGCCTTCTTGTGCTACATGGAGCAAGCCGAGCATGACTTGCTCCGTACGCTCGATTGGTCGGTCATGATCCCGCATGAGGACACCGGCTATCTCAGTTGGCCCCGCGTGCATGTGGAATGCGATTTCCAGGGGGCGGTGCAGTTTGAGGATATCCTGGACATCGAAGTGGTCATCGCCCGTTTGGGCGCGCGCAGCGTAACCTACAGCTTCCAGTTCACTTGCCGGGGGCGTCAAATTGCCAGCGGCAAAACGGTTGCCGTTTGTTGTCACGTGCGCACCGATCGATCGCTCGAATCGATCGATATACCAGAACCGCTTCGCAGTCGACTGACGCGATACCTGGCCAGCGAATAACGGATCCCTGCAACTGGGCTGCGATTGAACAAATGGCACCGCTTGAGTTCACTTACCTGCAACAGTTAACGCTGCGTCTGACCATCGGTGCGGCTCAATTGGATCCACAGTTGCAGCGCCGGCATGGTGACTTCATTCTGTCCAGGCAGCAGTCCGATGGCGGCTGGTCGGGGCGGGAAGGTGGCAGCGATTTGTACTACACCAGTTTCGCGCTACGCTCGTTGGCCATTCTCGGCCTTTTGGAAGGCAGCGTTGCTCAGCGAGCCGGGCAGTTCTTGCAATCTCGACTGTCAGCCCATGAGACGCTGGTCGACCTGATGTCGCTGGTCTATTCGGCCAAACTGCTCGAGGCGTCTTGTGGACTGGATGCGTTTCGCGATGCGGGCCAGGCTTGGGCACAGCGTTTAGCCGAACTGCTGGACCGCCTGCGCCGCCACGATGGCGGCTACTGCAAGAGCCTCGAAGGCAATGTGGGCAGCACCTATCAGACATTCTTGGTGCTGCTCACTTTGCAGTTGATCGAACAACCGATACCGGACCCAGAAGCAATCGAACGTTTTCTGCTGGCACAGCGTCAGAGCGATGGCGGTTTTTTGGAAGTACGCGTCGGCAAGCGCTCGGGAACCAATCCCACAGCCGCTGCCATCGGCGCGCTGCGTGTCCTGGGTCGATTGTCGCCAGAGATTATGAATGCGGCTAGCACGTTCATGCAGGACTTGCAAACCGAAGAAGGCGGCTGGCAAGCCAATACGCGCATTCCCTTGCCCGATCTGCTCAGTACCTTCACCGCCTGTGTAACCTTGGCCGACTTGGAACAGTTGTCGATCATCGATCGCCCAGCAGCGGTCCGTTATGCCATGAGCATGCAGCGCGACTCGGGTGGCTTCGCAGGATTCGAATTCGATCCTGGTGAAGACGTCGAATACACCTTTTATGGCTTAGGACTGTTGAGCCTCTTGGCGACGGCCGATGAGTGATCGCTATCAGGAACGCGTTGCGTATTTGGCCAACTGCATCCGTTAAACATCACGGGCGTCTACCAAATACGCTCAAACACACAGCCCGCCGTGAAATAATCTCGCCGCCGCTTCAAGATCGCACTCTACCTTTTGTCCAGCATTTTCTTGTTGATATGGCTAGATTCTTTTTAAAGCCACGTCGTTCGTATCGATTGGCACATGAGTTGCCACTTTAGTCAGCCAAGCAGGACAAGCTTCCTGGCTGGACAGTTTCGCTGCCCAACCAGGCTCCTGACTGACCGAGGCTTACTCGGAGGTTGTTCTCACCTTAGCAATTCTCAAGCTGACTGGTTATGCCAGAGGTATACACGACAGGCTTGGAGAGCTCTGTATGCCCACTCAATTGTATTGGTCTGCTGACTCAAGTGACGATAGCCTCGCAACTGTCGATGGGGCAGGAAGTCCTCGAATTTGTCTAAGCGATAGCTGTCGTCGAATTCATTAAGCGACCAGTTGGCTCGAGGCGAGTTCTAGCCGCCAGAAGGTCGGCTGGTTCATAGCGTTATGCCTGTGGTGCGTGTGCCTGCCGCGCATGGCAGTCCCAAGCGGAGCGCTCTACGTCTGCACCTGGGTCACGGCATGATTGATAAATGGTTTGTGTTTCTTTGTTTGTTATTGATAGGACAAAAGGCAATCGTGAGAAATTCAAGTAACACGGGATTTACGCTGGTTGAGCTACTGGTGGTAATCGCCATCATCGGGATATTGGTTGGGCTCCTGTTGCCGGCAGTGCAAGCTGCGCGCGAGGCCGCCCGGCGTATGCAATGTACCAATAACCTCAAGCAATGGTCGCTCGGTTGCTTGAACTACGAGTCGGCTTACCGCGCCTTTCCCCATGGCCGTATCGACCCAGCCGTCGGTGGATATCGTTGGAGCTTTCAGGCTTCGGTATTGCCGTTTCTGGAACAAGCCAATCTCTATAACTTGATCGATTATGCGAACCCCAACAGCATCAATGATCGCAAAGTCACCGATGCCAAGTTTCCATTGTGCTTGTGCCCCTCGGATACGGATCGCATGACCAATACGGCCGATGCAGGGAATGATGTCGGCCGAGGTCGTACCAACTACCGTGGCAATGGCGGCAGCGACACAGGCTGGATCCTTTCCGGCTCGGTTATCAACATTGCTGCCAGTCCTGAACGAAACAATGGCATCTTCGTGACCAACAAAGTCATCAAGATTGCCGACGTGACTGACGGTACGTCGAACACAGCCATGATCTCCGAAGCCATCTTGGGTGATGGTGATCAGACCAGGCTTTCAACGCCAGGCGACTACTTTCAATTGAGCTACGCACCGACAGATCCGACGCCGGCCGATCGACTGATTATCTATAACGAATGCCGATCGCTGGTGCCAACAGCTTCGACGATACAGTGGTCTTACTCGGGACGTTACTGGTATGTGGGTAACTATGCCGTCACGCGTTACAATCACATCAT
This sequence comes from Ottelia alismoides, assembly GCA_037367405.1. Classification (NCBI taxonomy): domain Eukaryota; kingdom Viridiplantae; phylum Streptophyta; class Magnoliopsida; order Alismatales; family Hydrocharitaceae; genus Ottelia; species Ottelia alismoides. The sequence continues at coordinate 6,963,094 of JAZKJV010011400.1, read as the reverse complement.
GCCACCCAACGGTCGAAGCTGCGCCACCGCTGGTGCTGGGGCGTTGAATGTGCGCATGAATTACAAAGGCACGGCCACCACGGCATCCAGCCGTCATACTGGCGGTGTCAATGTGGCTTCGGTCGATGGATCGGTACGCTTTGTCTCCGATTCGGTGGACATCAATACCTGGTGGTCTTTCGGTAGTCGCGATGGTGGAGAGACGCTAAGTGACTTCTAAGCAACGATCCGCTGAAAGGCAACGTTTGACGGCGACGCGTTTTTCTAAGGTGTCATCGACCTTTAGCCGAGTGGCATTGTCACTGATGATTGCGGCAGCCGGATGTCAGCCGACTGAAACGACGTTCGAGCCGAGGGATCTGGAGGGCAAGGTAGACCAGTCACTACCCAAAGCCCTCCAGACGCGGCAAGAAACGGTAGCTCGATGGCTGCGTGGCATGCAGCAAGGCATCGGCGAAGTTGCAGGGCTGCGCCTGCTGGTACCAGGCGTCGACATGCAAGAGCCATTCGAAAAGTTCTACAATGCTCACCAGCGGCTGGTGCGGTGGGAGTTCGGTGGCCAGCCTCAAGGGAACGACGTCCCAGTCGTGCTGTACTTCGACAACAAAGAAAGCGGAGTCTACGAAGAGAGTCAACTGACTCGCGAAGAGCGAGTCTATACGCTCAGCGGTTCGGGCAATCGTTGGACTATCGCCCGTGCCAAAAAATGAGCCCCTGAAGCTTGAATAGTCCAGACTTGATTCGACGAGGAACAGTACCATGGTTCGGTTCACACCGCTGTTTTGCCTGGCCTTGCTTGGCTTGAGCGTTTTGTCTAACGATCGGTCGGCGGCGGCCCAATCGCCTGCGGCGGATTTGGCACGGCCCAATATTGTCTACTTGCTGGCGGACGATCTTGGCTGGGGTGACGTGGGCTGGCATAACAGCGAGATACCGACGCCCAACCTTGATAAGCTGGCCAGCGCAGGCGCGCGGCTTGAAAACTTCTACGTTCAACCGGTATGTACCCCTACTCGCGCCGCTCTTATGACTGGCCGCTATCCTATTCGTCATGGCCTGCAGTCAGGCGTAGTGCGCCCCTGGGCCCAGTATGGTCTGCCGCTGGACGAGCAGACATTACCGCAAGGCCTCAAGAGCGCCGGATATGCCACCGCCATTGTTGGCAAGTGGCACCTCGGACATTTTCAGCGGGAGTACTTGCCCACTAACCGCGGCTTTGACCATCAATACGGCCACTATAACGGCGCAATCGATTACGACTTGCATACGCGCGACGGTGGCTTCGATTGGCATCGTGATGACAAGGTCAGTCGCGACGAAGGCTACAGCACGCACTTGCTGGCCAACGAAGCGGTGCGGATTGTACAACAGTATGCGGGCAAGCAGCCGTTCTTTTTGTACGTACCATTCAACGCTGTTCACGCCCCACATCAGGTTCCCGAAAGGTACTTGGAAAAGTTCGGCCACCTGGCGGGGGAACGCAAAATCTACGCTGGAATGTTGACGGCTTTGGATGAAGCAATTGGCCAGATCGTCGACGCGGTAGACAAGTCTGGTCAACGGAATAATACACTGTTCATCTTCTCTAGCGACAATGGTGGGCCACAACCCGGCGTCGTTACCAGCAATGGTCCGTTGCGCGCTGGCAAGGCTACGCATTACGAAGGTGGCGTCAGGGTTGCAGCGCTAGCCGCATGGCCGGGCAAGATTCCTGAAGGCTCTGTTGTAAATGAACCGCTGCACGTAGCGGACTGGTATCCAACTCTACTGAAACTGGCTGGCGCGCAAGTAACGCAGCGTTTACCACTGGATGGTCTGGATGCCTGGAACACGATTGCCAAAGGCCAGGCCTCACCCCACAAAGACATTCTGGTCAACGCCACGCCATACTCAGGTGCGATTCGCGCGGGTAATTGGAAGTTAGTTGTCAATGGCGAACGCGCCGCGGCCGGCTTTGATGGCCAACAGGTACCGGCTATCGAACACCCTAATTACGAGTTGTTCGATCTGGCGGAAGATCCCAGCGAGACCAAAAATTTGGCCGAAGTGAATCGCGAAGTGCTGAACGATCTACTGAGCCGTTGGAAGAAGTATCAAGCCGAAGCCATCCCACCACGCGTCCAGCCCAAGGCCAAGGATTTCAAGGTTCCTGCGGTTTGGGGCGAGCCCGATGGACCAGCCACGCAGCATGCATCGATCGGTATTGCACCCAGCTTTACGACCCTCGATGACCGAGGCCAACCATGGAAAAGTACCGAGCATTTTGGCCACAGCTATCACGTGGTCTATTTCTATCCGGCTGACTTCACCGGCGGATGTACCAAGCAGGCGTGCGCCTACCGTGACCGCCAGACCGACATTCAAAAACTCGGAGCCGAGATTGTTGGCATCAGTGGAGATTCTGCCGACAATCACCGCGCGTTCAAGGAAGCTCACAACTTGAACTTTACTTTATTGGCTGACCCCGACGGCAAAATCGCAGAAGCGTTCGGAGTTCCCATCACGCGCCAAGCCAAACAGGTACAAGCCAAACTGAATGAGAGAGAACTGTTGCTCGAGCGGAACATAACCAGCAAACGCTGGACGTTTATCATCGATAGCACAGGCAGCATCATCTACAAAAACGAACAAGTCGCCGCTCAAGACGACGCCGCTCAAGTCATCAAAGTACTTGAATCATTGCGACAGAAACCGTAGGGGCCCCCTTTGCTTTGAGCTTATCGCAATCGCAATTACTTTACACATCAAGTAACCGGCCAACCGCAGGGGCCCCCCTTCTCCCCCAATGTACTCATTGGGGGAGAAGGGGACGGGGGATGAGGGGCCGGAGTGAGGTTTGCAGCACCCTACCGTGTGGATGTCAACGTTTGAATCTGCACGATTGCACGGGGCTCACGACCAACCTTCACTCTGCGGCCTGTTCCCATTACTTCACACTCGGGTCGTGAGCATCGATCCGGTGTTCTGGCTGCAAACCGCTGCGCGCCCCTCATCCCCCGACCCCTTCGATCTGAGCGTATCGCCATCGCCATTACTTTACACATCAAGTAACCAGCCGCCATCTCAGGCAACTCGGCTGGGCGCGATAACTTCGCTGGCGAAACGTTCCATTTCCTCGTACTGTGGACTGAATTGCAGCAGCAGCAAGTCAACGCCAATCTCTGCAAACTGGCTAATCTTGTCGATGACCGTGGCCGGGGTACCTATCAGGCCGGCCCGCAGGCCGCGGTTGGACACCGAGTAATCTTCCAGCGATACGCGCTGTTCAAGCTGGGTGCCTGCCAGCCATTGTTGGTAATTGTCATAGCCGGCAGCTGACTGCTTGACGTCCGTGATACGCTCCAATTCACGCTGCGCTTCTGCCTCGGTCGACCGAACGATACAGTAAGCGGCCACTCCATACTGCATGGGTGGCAAACCGCAGGCCTCGCGTCTGCGTCGCATGTCTTCAATCTTCGGTTTCACCCGCTCGGGCGGATCACCATGCATGACATAGGCATCGCAGCGCTGGGCAATCATCTGCTTGGCGGCTTCGGATTCACCACCCGCGTAGATCGTGGGACGCGGTTGCGTCAGTGGTTTGGGTTGCAAGACCGAGTTCTGCACTTGATAGTAGTGCCCAGAGAAGTTGACGCCATCTCGTTTCCAGAGACTATCAACCACTTCCAGCCACTCCGCAGTGCGGGCGTAGCGATCGTCATGTTCTTCGAACGCGATACCGTACTTAAGGGCTTCATCTTTCCACCAGCTGGATACTACGTTCAGCGATAAACGTCCTCCACCACCAATGTGATCAATGTTGGCCGCCTGTTTGGCCAGCAAGGCCGGTGCGTGAAAGGTTGGCCGGACCGCGACCATGTACTCCAACCGCTCCGTTACCGCTGTCAGTGCGGCCGCAGTGCTCCAAGCATCCAGCGAAGGTGCTGTCACTCCCTTGATGTCGTTGAGGTTTAACTCGGCGATCAGCGACAGGTCATAGCCGATTTGCTCGCTGCGAACAGCCAGCTTCTTGGAATAATGCCAGGTGGCTTCCATCGATTCATCGACGACATTGCGCAGCCAGCCACCGAAGACCGGCATCCAGTATCCAAACCGCATAGCCCAAAAACTCACGTTGAGAGGGTGAACATCGACCAGATCGACGCCGAAAGAATTGTGTCAAGTTCAGACTGGCAGCGGTGGCCGCACGTTGGTGGAACTGTGAATTGGATGGCGTTCCGCGGCTTTTGCCAGCCGCTGCTCCAGGTAATCCACCAGCCGGGCAAAGGGATCGAAACCGACTACTTGCATGGAATCAGCCACAAAGTTCGAGAGGGCATTGACGTCATAGTAGACGGTTCGTCCATCGCGGTCGTCAATCATGTATTCAATGCCGCCTACGTCGATACCGGCAATCTGCATGATCGCTTCACAGGCTGCGATGATGTCGTCTGGCGGTGTAAAGCCGTTGACTTTCAAGCCAGATTTAGGAGCGTCGATCGGGCAGGCCGAACGCTGCAAGGTAGCCCCATCGGTGCGCTGGCAGATATCGGCCGGACAAAGATTGAAGGACTCGCCGGTCGTATGCACTTGGATGGCATACAAGAACTTGCCGCCCAGTGTCTCGACGCGCGTGATGTACTGTCCCCGAGCCGGCGTAAACTCTTGCACTAGCGCCGTATAGTCGATGCCCAGGTCCAAGGTGCCCGCATCCACAGCCGCCTGTAGACTGTCCAACGAGTCAAACCTGGTGATACCCGCTCCGCTGCCACCGATGTTGGCTTTGACCACAATCGGAAACCTGAGCCCTTCGCAGGCGGCCACGATCTGACTGGGATGATTCACGACGCGTGACTTGGGATAGTCCAACCCCAAAGTCTCGAGAATCGTTAGCTGCTTGGCTTTCGAGGTTTCGACGGCGAAAGCCGCAGCTCCATTGACAACCGGTACCCGCAATCGCTCCAGATGAGCCAGGTAGGCGTGGGTATAAAAGATGCCCTGAACGCCCTCACGTAAATAGGCCGAGGGGCTCATGCGATTGAACAGCAATGAAAACTCCGGCTCGCGCTGGCTGGGATCGAACCTGTGCCGACGCGGATCCAATCGCACGTAAGGCAAACCGCGTCGTTCAAGTTCCAGAAAGAGCGGACGAAACCAATCAGGGTGTTCGTGATAAATGGCAATCGGTTTTGCGATGGAACTGGCTGTCATACGGCTGGATGTCATTGGGCTGGAAGCAGGTAAGCTCGTCGGTACGGAGCAGTTGGGAAGTCATCTCCACTCCCTATGATAACACCTGCGGCTTCAGTTGCTAAGCGACTCGCGGCGTGTGAGAACCACACTGCAAAGTTGCCAACACCAGACATCTATTGGGCAGCGTTACCATCTGGCACATATGACAGAATCTACGGCCGGGCCAAGATATACTGCTAGGAGAGTGCGACACCGGTTGGACGGTGCTACCTGCTGAATGGCAACGTTACGGCAGCCTGGCTGATGGCTTCCCTATGACCGGCAAATACTATGAAGCTCGTTCCAGACAATCTGCGATGTGATCAGTGCCAGGATTCGGCCGTGATCAAATTGCATGACCAGGAAAGCGGTATCGATCGGCTCTATTGTCGCGCGCACAAGCCTCAGTTGTGGCCAGGGAGATACCCGCACCTGAGCGTTCTACGGTTTCGTTCCGCCCCGGACAGCATCACCTCACGCATGTTGGCAATGCCTGAAGAGACACCGGAACACGCAGCTTTTCGTCAGGAAATGTGCGAACTACTAATCCTCCGCGGACAAGGTGCTTGTAAGTATTATTTGAGTAAGCTCACTGGCTCTGACCAATTTGCGTTATGGAATGACGAGTTCATCGACAATGCCCGCGAGTTTATCCTCGCAGCTACCCAGGGAGCTGCCAAACTGTTTACGATTAACCTCTCCACGATCGGCGCTTTCAGAGCGCTGTTCAAGCAGGCGTTCGAAGAATCAAGGGGCGTGTCAGCGTCGACTTTGACTCGTCCCGAACGCGGTGTGGTGATTCTGGCTAATCATCCGTTGTGGTCAGATGAGACAACTGCGGCCCAAGTGCCGACCACTGCCAAGTAGCTGCGACGAAACAGTGAGTATCATCAAGTGCGCGCTGCAATGTATTCACAGTGAGGGTCCTGACGTAATGGCCAAGAAGAAAACCAAACCATCCAGTGACCGGCCCGCCTTTGCTTTGGAGCAGATCATTCCCAAGATCAAGCAAATCCTGAAAATGGATCTGCGGACCGAAGAGGCTCGACAAGCTCAGGCGGAGTTCATATTTCAGACTCTCTCGGCCATGGCTGCTGACATTGACCAGGTTGTTAAGGCCGCTGGCGACTATCCAGAGGGCGTGATCTCAGGGGACGCTTGGATGACCGGGGCCGAGTATGCCGCGCACAGCGAAGCGTTAACACACCACTTTGCTGAAAACGGATGGCTGAAACATGAGGCCAATGCGAGCTGGCTGTGGGTACAAGCCACGCTGGCAGTTTGCTCGCACTATCATCACATGGTCGGCCCCGCCATGATCGCCAGCGCCCGTTGCTTTCAACGGACGGGGGATGTTGAGCAAGCGATTCAAATGTGGTCAGGTGTCGTTAGCGACTTTGCCTTTCTACTCGACAACTACGACGATGAGCCCAGCGGTCCCCACGCAGACGACCGAGTCGCCATAGAATCACTGCGGCATTGCTGCCAGCAACTGCAAGCTGCCGGCCGCAAACGCGTCGATTCTTTACACCTGGCCAAGCTAGTGACCAGGGCCAATGAAATCCTCGCTCGCCCAGCTCCCACCGAAGACGACGACTGATCGACATACCAGGTAGCCACCGCCTGACAGATGCTGGACGCGAATGTTAACGATTCCCACCGCCTGGCAGTTTTGATGCTGCACGTTTGTTGAGTGTCACCTCTCCCAAGGGCAGGCCTAACCAAAGCTCTGCACGTTCCTGCTTTTAGAGCAATTAAGCATTAATCTAGAAAAGTAAACCGAAACGTCACAGCGAACTCGCTGATTGGCCGTTACGATATACGAACTCTCGACATGACTCCACCATCGGAGCAAGCCCAGAATCGCACCATGAATTGAGCTGCAGCCAATACAGGCATTCTGGCAAGCAGAAGCTGGAAGTCGCACCACCACGCACGAACACTAGCAGGTTCACCATGACACGCAATCTTCCGTTTGCTCTCTGCCTGGCTGTAATGCTCATTGGATCGGTGCCGGCGGTGGGCGAGTTCCTGCTCGACTTTGATGACCTCGGGCTGGCCGACAACGATAAGATTCCTCAGACTTATGGTGACAATTCCCTGTTCACTGTCGCCTATCGAGAGCTCGACTCATTTGGCAATGGCCCTGTTGCAGCCAGCAATCTATCGTTTTGGACCAATGGTTATGGCGACCTGACCAGGGTGGTCTGGGGGTCTGATCAGATCGCGTCGCGAGTTGCGGAAATCCGCTTGGATTCGTTGACTGCAGCGCCTATTGTGCTGAATAGTTTCCAGGCAGCTGATTGGGACGGCTCTGCCAACAGCCAGACCTTTCGGATATATGATGGAAATTACAATCAATTATTCGAAGTTGCCAATTTTGATGTTACTGATATTGGACGCGATACGTTCAGCCCCAGCATCTCCTCCAATACGATAATCTTACAGTGGGACTATCCGTGGGCAGTGGCCGTCGACAATATCTCCATTACTGCGGTTCCTGAACCTAGCTCATTAGCGCTGCTGGCGGCCTGCAGTGGACTCTACGCTGTGCACAAGCGCGGGAGATCACTGGGGCGACTCTTCATAGCCAAGACGGATAGCATTTGACTTTGGCGATACTCGAGGATCTGAGTTCTAATCGGACTTCTTAACTGTTACGCGGCAAGGCAGTCGGCACGAGTGCTTTAATCCAGAATCTGGCGAGGCCTGGCTCGTCGAGATTTGCGCAGCACGATCACGCGTGTAGAATTGGGCGAGGTGATGCTGCTGTCGCTGGTTATCGCTGGACATAAGTCCCCTGGAAGGAGTCTGTCATGCTTGCTCGCTGGATTGGAATATGCGTTGTCACCTGCCTGATGGCAAGATCATCGTCGGTTGCTGCCCAAACACCGACGGCTAGTGACCTTGCGCGTCTGGTACCAACGTTCTCCAGTCAAGAAGCGGATAAGCCACCGTTTGCCTTTCGGGTCACTTGCCCGGTACAGGAAGATCTACTCGCAGAATTCGACCTTCGATGGCGCAAGGCGGGATGCTATTCGATGTTGTTATCGGACAACGAAACTCATACGCCGATCGCTTGCTTTCATCACGATGGATTTGCCATATACAATGCCGTAGAACGCACAGTGACGTTCGGCCCTGAAGTTACCCCGGAGTTTAGCTTAATTGCGAACAGCGAATCTAAAGTTGAGCTGCATTTTCTATGGAATCGACCTGATGGAACCGATCCTGATCCGGCATCCTTCAAACTTGATCTTACCAGTTTAGCGACGACCGACTCGCTGCAAGTCGAGACCACACCCGCTGGCAAGCGTCTCGCGATGACGTGCCCTTCACCTAGCGGTAAGAGCGTCGTAACGTGGGAATTTGAGATTGCACCAAAGATTCAATTCAAACAACTCGGAATATCTTCACGGGCGGATGAGCCAGCTTTTTTGCGGCTACACGATATCAGGACAGGCAATTCCATTTCCACGCTCCAGGCTCCAAAAACCGTCCCTGCGGGATCAACTATCCAAGCCGTCCCCTGGAAACCCGATGGGGATCCCTCTTTCGTTGAAATAATCACCGAGCTGTTTCATGCGGCGGTTGGACATGCGGCTATAACCAATGCCAAGTACCGCCAGCTAAGTTCCAATAGCCACGTTCGCGACTGGTCTCAGGTTGTCAAACAATTTGAATTGGATCGCCCACTGGTGGTTGATCTGTTTGCTGTTGATAATTAGTCCCGATTCAAAAATAGCTATATTTGTTGGTCATCATTCTCTCTGTCGATTGCCCATATACGACAAGCCCGAAGGAGAGCCCGATTGCCTAAGACGCTTACGCAATTATCGGTTGCTTTAGTCATCTTCGTCATACCCGCTTGCCTGAGGGGCGACGAACCATTGGTTGGCGAATCTCGAAACGCGGCGATTGCCAAACTGGGCGCGGTCTACGGTGAACTGGCTGCGCTCAATCAAATTCTTTTGAGCGATATGGCAGCCGCGGCCACAACCAAAAATGTGTCCACCATTCGATCCATCTTTGCCAGAAAAGAAAAAGATTTCGAAAGCCGTGCTGGGGAACTCTTGAGCCTGGCGGAAGACGTTCCAGATACGGAACTGGCAAGAGATGCAGCTATCCTGATTCTCAATACCACCTACTACGGCGAACGAGACGGTGCGATTGATCTGCTGGTCGAGCACCATATTGAATCCCCAAGAATGCGCGAAGCTGTAACTTGTCTCGGCTACACTTCCAGAAGGCTAGAAATCGTTGAACGGGTGCTGAAGGAAAGTAAAGATGAGCACGTCCATGCGCACTGTCGGCAAGTCCAAGCCGACACGTGGATGGAAGATGAGGCCAAGAGGCCAGAAGCGAGAGAGAATCTGTATGATTTGTTGCGAACTGGTGAATCAATCCCGTTCCATCGTGGTGGAACTTGGGGGCCCGGATTTCCGAAACTGTCGCTGGCCGAGGTAGCCTCGGCCATGCTGGCCAAGATGAATGCTCAAGACACCCTGCAAGTCGGGCAACCGATAGCCAACTTTTCGGGCAAAGATTTATCTGGCCAACCAGTCGCCATTTCGAACTACCGCGGGAAAGTGACTCTGGTCGTGTTTTGGGCCACCTGGTGCGGGCCGTGCCTGAAGCTCGCCGAGCTAGAAAAGAAGTTGGTTGAACGCTACGCTGGCTTGCCCTTCGATATACTTGGCGTTTGTGGTGACGCGGAAGTAACTCCCGACGTTATCAAGACCGCGGCTGACCATGGGATGACCTGGACCAGCATGCATGATGTTCTCGATGGTGGCCAAAAATTTTCTGAATCTGTCGGCCTGCATCGCTGGCCATTGGTGATCTTGGTGGATCGAGAAGGAATCGTAAGGGACACTGGGCTGCAAGGAGGCACTACGAATCGTACCGACCTGCAGCAACTGGAATTCTGCCAGGCCATCGAGAAACTACTGCCCGAGTACAAGCCCCCCAACAATTAAGACGGGCATCTCCAGCCACCATGGGCATACCAAATCCATACTCTAGTCCATCAAGCGTTTTACCACCAAGACGCAATAGTATCGCGGTTACGGCCAGCACCTTGCTGCTTGCACTGGGGACACTCTTCGTTTTTGGTTGGAGTACACCACCGGTTCTGAGAACGGTCCAACTTTTTGCGCAGTCAGATGTTCAAACTGGATTTCTGCGACTGACGATGAGCGGGCTGCTGGCGATCGGTACTTTGCTCTGCCTGGTCGCGACTGCAGCCTGTTGGCAGCGCAGTTGGAGGCGGCTGGTTCTATCACTGCTGGGCGGAATGGCGCTGGTGGCGATTGGATCATGGATCAGTCAAGTAAATTATCTTTGACGAAGGTATGCTGCCTGGCGCGCAATGGAGACCGACGAGACCATCCCACTGGCAACCACGATCGCTGAATGTATCGAGATTTACGTGGCCTTCCGTGGGACGCATGAATCCTTTGATTGGTGGGCTTATCGTGACTTGAAAAAAGCGGCAGGTCTATTTTCTTCATAGACGTTTACCGAGCGTGCAGGTCACCGCAAGTAGAGTGCGGCCCCTTTTTCCGGCTCAACTGTCAAGCCATTACTTGATCGACCGGAGGCTCGGTCGATCCACAGCGGCCTCGATCTGTTCGATCGCTTTGCGTACGGCACTAGCTTTTTGGTTACTAAGTGTTTTGGGAAAATCCACTTCGCCTTGATCGAAGCTGGCAGCCGTATCGCGAAGCTGCGGGAGCACGCGCTGAGCTTCTACGCCGTAGCTGACAAGTATATTCAGGATTTCAGGGGTCCGATTCTCACTAGCCCATGGATTCTGTTGACGAAGATAATCGGCACACGCCTGTATCCCCTCCTCGATATGATGCGAGGCAAGAACTTTGAGACCGTTCAAGCGAACTCCATCAGCGAACATTTCACCACTGGGCGCAGGTTTTTCGATCGCTTCAAGAACTGCAGGCAATAACGGCCGAAGTTCTTCATAACGCAGCCGCTCGTAGATTGAACTGATCTCCGTGCGAGCCCAACCATCCTGGTTCTGCAGGCCCCGGGCGATCGCCGTGCGTAATTGATCGCGATCGACACCATCGAGAGCATCTGCATCGGTGAGCATCTGGCTGAAGACAGCTGAGGATATAAATCGCTGCTCCATGCCGCGTGGATCTTCGGGCGATGGACCACGGGCGATCCTCTCCAGCATGTCTGGCAACGCAGGCAGCGCCGCTATGCCAATGGCCGCCAGCGCGGTAGCCGCTCGCACGCGCAACCAGAGATCTTCGTGGTGGAGTGACATACGAAGTTGGTCAACAGCCGATGCGGCGTTGCCTTTCAGCTTTTCTATCGCGGCACAGGCACCGAGCTGTGCATAGAGCTGGTCTGAATCCAGTAGCCCGAGGATTTCATCAAGGGGCGGGGTATCGCGCCGCGCGAGCGCCTCGGCGGCACGCTCGCGCACCACGGGTGACCATGAACCGAGGCGCTCAATCAGCTCTCTATTGTCGAACCGATCGTAGGTGCTCGTGCGGTCCTTGTTGTCCCATCCGCGTCCATCAGCAATCAAGCTTTGCGCATCGCCAGGCGTTAGCGGAGGAACGATACTGGGCTTTCTGCCTGTAAGCACAATCTTCTTTAGGGGCAGCGCATACGCGATCAAATACGGACCGGTGGCATCCCAGCCGTAGTAGCTATCGTGGTCCGGTTCGGGCGGGCCTTGATGGGCAAACGATCCATCCCAACACCGGGCCAGGTCGTGATACCAAGCACCAAATTCATGCGTCCATGCACCGGTGGCATGGGGACCAGCTTGCGCAATTGCGGGCAAAGACCACAACAAGTTAAAGTAGTTGCCGGTGTGACCGCAATCGCGCTCGCTGCTATGCGAAGCCACAGCCATACGCGTGAAGTACTGTGCACTACTGGACTCGCCCAGCAAATGAAACATGACCGCGGCCATACCGCACTTGCCATTGTCCTCATGAGTCTCGATCCATGCGGGATGGTCGCCATAGGGCACCGCTCCCTTACCATCATAGAAGCGAATGAGCCGAGTACTCAGCTCAATAGCGCGGGCAACTTCAACGTCGTTCACACCTGCATCGCGAGCCAGTATCATACCGATGGTGAGCGGCAGACCGGGAGAATTCATCATGCCGTAGCCTTGAAGTCGTCCGTCGGGCAACGCGAACGTGTGTCCCCAAGAACCGACCGCGCTCTGGCCGCCAGCCGCCTCCTGGGCTAACCGCCGCAGGTCTGGCAGTAACGAATCGTCGTGCGTGACAAGGATATACTCCGCCAGGAAAATCATCACGTACCCGTAATACCAAGTCCGAAAGTCGTGCGCGCGAAAGCCCGCCGCCCACTTGGCTTCACGCTGCAACAACTGTCGGTACTCAGCATCTCCACCAGCCAGCATAGCGAGCGCATTGAGCGAGCGCGGAATGGGATCCTCCTGACCGGTGTAGTCGGCCTGCTGCATACGAACAGCGAGCCTCTTCAGGCCACGCGCAAGAATCAGCTCGGATTTGGGACAGTTGTAGGGCGCCGTGGCGCTGAACGATCCCAGTATGGGCAACAGTAACTCGACTTCTTCCACGCTGCCATTGCGCCAGCGGCTTACTGCAAGCTTGCCCGCGCCCTGTTCACTCTCCGCGAAGCCGATAGCCTTCCCAAACTCCGTGCGTGGGTCGTACGAAAAAGGCTGGCCTCCGACGCCAAGGATCACATCACCAATGGCCAGCAAGCCGTCGGCCGGAGAGCCCTCGTCAACGGCGGTGATGGCAATCTGCCGAGCGTCCTTGGTGACCAATTGGTCGCAATACATCCAACCACGCAGACCGGTAGGGCCCAGATTCCAATCATGCCTGGCTTCCGCTGGAATCGTACCGCCGCGTGTCAAATCGGGAATCGCCTTGGGCTCGTCAGCGCGTCCAACTCTCGCTATCAATCCACACACCAACCCAGCCGCGCCCAACAGGACAATCAGTCGATTCCCACGCAGGATAGCCTCTAAGTTCTTGATGATATGGCCCACCTAAATCTGTCAAAGTTTAACGCTGCACCTAATCAACCGGTTAGCCCATTCTAAACCCCGGTCACCCATCCGATTTGAGATCAAGGCACTTGTTGAGACAGAAAGTTGCGCTGGGGGCAACTTTTTAAACATCGCCCAGGGCGGGCAGGCGCTAGAGGTATGGCCCCAATTTTGGCTGCCACGATACTTCCACACTTGACTGCGTGTAATACAGTTGTATTATACAGATGTACTAATTGGGAGGCAGAGGTTGTGGGCAACAAAAACGATTCCGAGCAGACTAAAGCAGCCCTGATCCAAGCGGCCGGTGAGTTGTTTGCCGAACGGGGCTTCAGCGGCGTGACGGCGCGGCAAGTTGTGTCGCGCGCCGGCGTATCGCTCGGGGCCATTCCCTATCACTTCGGCAGCATGGAAGTTCTCTATCGCGAAACCTTGATCGAAGCCTGCAAGGCTTCGATGGGTAACGGACAGCAGCAGTCGCAGACCGCCGCAGCTTCTCCTCGAGAAGCCTTGCGTCTGGCGGTGGTTATGTCGCTCGATGGCTACTCGGCCGTCGATGTCGCCTGGCAAGTAAAGCTGATCGAGCGTGAGTTCCTGGAACCATCCGATATGTTTAGAGAGGTGATCCGGTTAAAGCTGCGTCCCGATTGGGAATGGCTGTGCGGTATCATCGCTCGCGCCGTCGAGTTGCCCGTTGACAGCGAAGCGGTCGCCTTTGGCGCGGTCACCATGCATACGCTCGCCTCCACCTTCTTGACCTATCGGCGCTCGATCAAAGAACTCGCTCCCGCACTTCTCAAGCATACCGAGCAGCTCGACCAGTTGGCCGTTGTTTTGACCTCGCTGACCATCGACGCCGTCGAGCGTTATGCCCAGCAGTTCGACACCCCGGCTAAAACGCAGCCTTTGCGAAAATCCAAAGCGAATCGCTCATCACCAAGGGGTACCGCATCGAAAGGCACGAAGACATGACCCTCGTTGCGTTCAAGATCCTGCTGCACGACAAAGCCAAGTATCTGGCGCTGATTCTGGGAATCGCTTTCGCCACGCTGCTCATCAGCCAACAATCGGCCATCTTTCATTCGTTGCTGGATGCTGCCACGCGGGAAATCAAGGAAGCCAACCAGGCCGACATTTGGGTCATGAAGCCCAGCGTGGAAACGCTCGACCAACCCTATCCATTACCCGAGCTATCGGTAAACCGCGTGCGTTCGATTGATGGAGTCGCGTGGGCAGTTCCCTATTATCAATCTACCGCGCAGCTGCGAACCGAAGCAGGACGAATGAAGTTGGTGCAGCTGATCGGAATCGATGATTTGTCGATGATTGGCGCACCGCAAACCATGCTGATCGGCCAGCTCGAATGCCTCAACCAGCCCGATGCCGTGGTGCTGGATATCGCGGGCTTCCACAACATTTTTCCCGAGGCTACGCCGCAGACTGGGATGGTTGTCGAGATTGGCCAAGAGCGCGGCGTGGTGGCTGGGATCTGTCACATTGGCGCATCCTGGAGCGGCTTGCCTCGCGTTTACACCAAGCGTAGCCGGGCGGTGAAGATGGCTCGCGAGACGATCAATCCGGTCAGCTACGTATTGGCGCGCAGTCAGCCGCTGGCTTCCGCTGATGAGGTTGCCGCCCGGATCACGGCTATCACCGGCCTCAAGGCTCGCACGCATCGCGACTTTGCCAACGACACGCAGAGCTGGATCTTGAAGTATTCAGGTATCGCGGAAAACTTTGGTATCACGATCTTGATGGGCGTCGTGATAGGTGTTGCCATCGTAGGGCAGACGTTCTACATGTTCAGTTTGGAAAACCTCAAGCAGTTCGCCACGCTCAAAGCGATCGGGCTGGGGAACTCCGTCATTTTGAAGATGATTACCACGCAGGCAGTCTTTGTATCGGTCATCGGATATTGCCTGGGGATCGGCGCAGCCAACGTTTTCTTTGCCCTATCCAGCCCGCAGCTAACCGGCGGTCTGCGGGGCATGTTCATGCCACCCTACATCTTCATCGGCTCAGGTGTCTTCATCATTATCATCACGCTACTGGCTTGCCTGGTCAGCGTTCGCAAAGTGCTGGTGGTCGACCCGGCGATCGTGTTTCGAGGATAGCTGCAAATGAATCATGTACAGTGCCACGAACTGGTAATGGAGTTCAAGACACCCGCTGGCTCACAGCGCGTGCTCAAGGGCGTTGACTTCGATGCGCAGGCCGGTGAGCTGACGATGCTGGTCGGGCCAAGCGGTTGCGGTAAGACGACCTTGATATCGTTGATAGCCGGTCTGCTCCGCGGCGCAACAGGCAGGTTGAATGTGTTTGGCAAGGACTTGACGCGCATGAGCGCGCAGGAACTGCTGCCGTTCCGGCTGAGGAATATTGGCTTTATCTTCCAGCAATACAACTTACTGAGCGGTTTGAATGCGCGTGAGAACGTCGCCATACCGCTGGTGGCTATGGGCACCAAGTGGCCTAGCGCACTTGATAAAGCTCAGTCGCTATTGGAACTGCTGGGCATGAGTGCTCATTTGGACAAGTTGCCGAACCAGCTCTCAGGCGGACAACAGCAGAGGGTGGCTATCGCCCGAGCCTTGGTCCATGACCCGAAGCTGCTGCTGTGTGATGAACCAACCGCGGCCCTCGATGGCCAATCCGGGCAAGCGGTGATGACGCTGCTTCGCGAAATCGCAGTCAAGCCAGATCGAGTGGCGATCGTGGTGACGCATGATCCGCGTGTTTATGCCTACGCCGATCGCGTCGCTCATATGGAGGACGGCAGAATGGCCAAGATCGAGCGCAAAGCGCTAGGGGAGCAAACATGATCATCAAATATGGCATTCCTGTCGTGGCTGCGGCGGCCCTCGGCTTTGCCATCTCTACCGTTTCGATTCTTACGCCGAAAGAACAACTGGGAGCCGCTCCGCTGCCTCCACCAGTAACGACCTTGACCGGAGAAACAATTGCTGGATTGGGCGAGTTTCAGCCTGCCGGCGAGCCAGTTGCAATCGCTACACCGCTCTCGGGTGTGATCAGTGAAGTTTATGTGGTCGCGGGTGCCAAACTAGATAAGGGAGCTCCACTGTTCAAACTGGACGACCGCGCATTGCAGGCCGAGTTGATAACGCAAAAGTCAACGCTGGCCGCCGCCGAAGCGCGCTTGCTGAAATTGCAGCGAGGCACGCGCCCAGAGGAGATTGCACCGGCGCGGGCCAAAGTCGAAATGGCGATAGTCAATGTGCGCCGCGCAGAAGACCAACATCTTCGCAGTGAAAAACTCCGCGCGGGGGCGGCCATCAGCGAAGAAGAAATCCTGGCTCGCAAGTTTGCCCTGGACCAGGCGCACGCTGAATTGAAGCTGGCCCAAGCCGAGCTCGCGCGATTGGAAGCCGGCACCTGGGCACCCGACCTGTCGATCGCCGCGCAAGAAGTCACGACGGCCAAATCGCAAGTCGACCGTGTGATGATGGATCTGGAACGAACGCTGGTCCGCGCGCCGGTTGACGGTACGGTGCTGCACGTCAATGTGCGAGTTGGAGAATATGCCGATGCAGGCCGGACCGACTCGCCCCTAATCCAGATTGCCCCTCACGGTCCGCTGCAGGTACGCGTGCAACTGGATGAAGAAGACGTCGGTTGTTTTGCCCCCGACGCGCAAGCGGAAGGCTTTGTTCGAGGGCGAATCAGGCAGCAAGTCCCATTGCGATTCGTCCGGGTCGAGCCACGCGTGGTACCGAAAGTCTCGCTGACCGGGTCAGCCACCGAACGCGTCGACACGCGCGTGCTGTTTGTGATCTATCAAGTCGCTGACCATTCTCAGAAAGCTTACCCGGCGATGTACTCAGGACAAAAGCTGGACGTGTTCATTGAGAATCGGGATTAGGGCCCAGTGGCAAATGCTTGACAAATCAAGCGGGCTCGAATCTCAAGTAAGTATGCCAGGCGATTGCACAGGCACTGCCATGCTGCTCGAAACCAGTAAGTTTCAGCAGCCAGTAGTGGGCCGTACCGCCGATTCAATTTCGCTCGACTCTCGCCTTGTGACTGAGAAGGCGCATACGACCCAGTGGGTTGCGCATCGGTTCTGGGACGCCACTTGGTTCCGGAAACTCGTGCCGAACTCGAAAGCGGCCGCCTCGTTCATCGGCAATGGTTTGCCCGTGGGCTACGGGGCGTTCTCTAGCGCAGAGCTTTCGAATGATATCGATGATGGACTGGTCAGCTGCAGCCGCATCCGCGCGATTCAAAATAATATCTGGCAGACCAGTGACTTGCATTCCCAGCGTATATATTTCACGCCCGCCACCGGCGAGAGCCACGAACGCAAAACTGATTGCATCGCTGCTCCCATCTTCGGCCATTTCTAGCCATCCCCGACCGCCGTGGGCCAGGCAACTGTTGTCGATGAACACGCCTGCTCCGCCAGCGCGGATAATCGCCGCGCCGGCTTGCAGCATGATACGTGCCGACTCGAGACTGCCGCCAGGTCCGATCAGACCCACAGTCAGCGTGTAACGCCTGATGGTCTTCAACTCGGCTGAGGTGGCCGCGCGGCGAAGGCTGGAACGAAAGATATTGGGAAACTGTTGGTCGGCCGGTATCGTAAAAATTTCTACTTCCGTTTTGTGGGGCAGCACAAACCGGTCACCGATGATCTGATAACCAGTGGGCAATCGTTCATTGATCTCCTCCGGGCTACTCCACGCACCGGGAATACGCAAAGTGATTTCTACCTTCGGACGTCTTTTGGTTGTCATCAGCCATGCTCCTTTTATTATGCCTGAATCATTTCCAAGAGGCTCATTTTAGCAAGCTGTGTAGCCACCGTCGCCAGACGGTGGAGACGAAAAGTTAACACTTTCAACCGCATGGCAGTTTTGATGTTGCGAGTTTTGGGAGTGTCAACACATGTTACCTCTCGCGGCGCAGCCGAGGCAGCCGGCGCAGCCGGGGCAGGTCGTCCAGCTTTTAAGTCGTTTCCTTGGATAGGTTTAGAGCGCGCATGTCACCTCCCCCAGCGGTCACGGCATGGGAGGGCGAGGTCAGTGCTCTAAACATCTTTTGGCTTGAGCGAAGATGAAAACCCCTGTAATACCAGCGTTTATTGATGTTGACCTGTTTGAGGACCCCTGATCCACATAGTCCATTCAAGTGCCTCACCAAAGAATTGCGATTTTCCCAAGGGTTTTCGTCGTTTTTTTACACCCAAAGATGTTTAGAGCGGTGGGGCGAGGTTCCACCCGAGCCTTGGGCCCCAAGCGCCAATGCAGTCCTATTGGAATCTGAGTTTTGAATCATGGCGCGAAGCGCAGACGAACGCCCGCAGGCCATTTATGCCAGGCCGTTAACACCCATGAATCTTTGGTTGGTGATACAAACCGAAAGCTCGGCCGGAGCCTCGCCCTCCCGAGCAGCCTACATCTGCTGCACCTACGAATACTTTACATGTAAAGTATATTCACCCGACTCGATTACTTGGAACGACGGCTGGTGCGTGGTTGGAGTAGGTTCGCTGAACTGAATTCTCCTGGTTTGACTGTATACTTCATTTCACTGCGTTGATTGCGGAACCAACTGGTCACCAGCGCTAGGGTCTCGGGACGAGGCGAAAACTGTTGGCCGACATGATTATCCAAGGCCAACCACTTGGCGACCATGGTCTGGGTCTTTTCGATTTGTCGCTGCGTACGTGGGGCGGCCACCGCTCCTTCGACTACGCCGCGGCGAATCAAGTACCACACTTCGGGATGCTCGACGGCCGGCGGTTTGTAGATGAATGTAAAACTCTTGCGAGCCAAGGCTACATCGCCGACGCGCCGAGCCAGCCATTTGACCGCTTGCAGATCGTCGCGCAAACGCGCGGCCAGTTCAAAATGCATGCGTTCCGAGGCCACCGCCATCTGTTCTTCCAGCCAATCGACCGGGCGACTATCGGTGCCTGTCAAAAACTCGCGGGCTTGCTGCACTTTCTCGTCGTAAGCCCCGCGCGTACAACCAAAGGTGCACGGTCCCAGGCAAGTGGCGATCTCGTAGCGAATACAACCCGGCCGCGGCGAAATGTCGAACAGTTGCAGTTGATCACTGAAGGTAAAACGCTGATCGCTGCTACAGTCGCGCAATTTGAACAAGCGATTCAAGACCTCAACGGCGTGCGCGGCTCGCGTGGCTCCTTGAAAAGGCCCTACACAACACACGCTCTTGGGATCGGGATTGCGCGAGGTGTAGAGCTGCTCTGCGGGACTGCGTCCCAGGCAAATATGGATCGGCCGCTGTCGGCGTGGAATGCCTTGCGTGTTAAAGCGTGGCTGCAAGCGACGAATCAGTTGTTGTTCGCGCAGCAACGCGGCGAACTCAGTCGGCTGCGTTTCCCACACGATCGCCGCCGCCGATTGAACGATCCGCCCGGCTTTGTCCTCTTCGTTGTGCGGCAGGAAGTAACTGAGCACTCGATTGCGCAAACACTTGGACTTGCCCACGTAAACCAGGCGCCCATTCCAGTCGACCATGCCGTATACGCCAGGCGTCTTGGGCAAATTGCGTCGGACCAGTTTCTGCAACTCGGACCGATCATCGTGGGCGATGCGCGGCAAGGCCTGGCGCTGGTACGGATAGAGAGGATCGGCACCAAAGTCGACGAACGTCGATTCGCTCCACTGGGCTTCCATGCTCCGCTCCTTCTCGATTGCCACCAGGCTACTTGGCTTGATGAGTAGCCAACGTCACCAGACAGTGGACACGGACCGTTCCACCGCTTGGCAGCGGTGGCTACGACTGCCGCAAACTACGACTGCCGCAAACTACGGCCAACTCCAAAGATGGCCGATTCATCCAACGACCCTGATTCTAGAGCGTCCCACAGGCCCGCTCAAGTAGCAGACTGACAACGAAATTGGTGGTGATGCTAACACGTGGACGCACCTTCTTCGGCACTTATTGCCAAGCGGTGGAAAGCGTGAACGTTCGCGTCCACCGTCTGGCGACGGTGGCTACGAAGTTTGCGGACGACAGGCCATGCTATCAGCAAGCCACGGCAGCTTTATTGGCAGCGGCTCGCAGCTTAGGACAATGAGCGTGCCACCACTGATGAGCTCGCTCGTAATTCCAATCATCAGCATCGGCGCAGTCGGCCAAGGCCGAATCGAGCTGGCACACGGTCTTGTAGCGCATAGCGGGATCTTTTTGCATGCAGCGGAGCACAACCATCTCCAGATCGGCTGGAATCTGCCACGCCACCGGTCGGCTCATCGCTTGCGATGGAGGCATGGGGATTTCGTTTAAATGCTGCAGAATGACTCGCATGGCATGCGTAGCGGAGAAAGGTGGTTTGCCAGTCAGCATGTAATAGGCGACAGCTCCCAGCGAATAGATATCGGATCTTGGATCGGGTGTTTCTTCGCCCAGTGCCTGCTCGGGCGACATATACAATGGCGAGCCGGCAAACCCGCCGTCGACCGTTAAACCAGTCTCCATATCGCCATCGGTCTCGTTGAGCGCACGCTCGCCTTGCAAATTACGCAGCGGTTTGACCAGGCCAAAGTCCAGCAGTTTGGCCACATCGAATTGGCCGCCTCGTTCAGAAACAAAGATGTTGGCCGGCTTGACGTCCCGATGAATCAAGCCCAAGCCATGGGCTTCGTGCAAAGCGGAGCAGATCTGACGCAGTAAGTAAATGACGCGCGATGGCTCGAGCGGACCGGCTTTGCTGACCAGTTCCTGCAAGGTCAGGCCGGGCAAGTACTCCATGACGTAGTACAACGTGCCATCGGCCGTGTGCCCGTAGTCGTAGATGTAGACACTGTTCCAGTGGCTGAGCTTGGCCGTGGCCTGGACCTCGCGTTCAAAGCGAGCCAACATCTTCGAGTCGCCTGCGCGCTCGGGGCGAATAATCTTGATCGCACATGGCCTGCGCAAAAGCTGGTGCTCGGCCAGGTAAACCTCGCCCATCCCGCCGCTACCGAGCAGTTCACGCAGACGATAACGTCCAAATTGTTTGGCTTCGAACATCTCGCTGCGCAAGTTGTTGATTGTGCGGACACCAATGATGGCCACGGTGGCAGCCGCGGCCAGGCCGAGCGTCATGTCAATCAGTGGCGATGGATTGTTCCAAAACGCTTGTCGCGTCTTTTCATGAACGCTGGCGGTCAGAATGGCCACCATCAGTGGCAACAAGGCGATGCCGGCAGAGACCGCAGCGGCGCGTCGCCATGGATTGGGAATGAAGACAGCATGTGCAAAGATGAGCAAAGCCCAGCCATGCAAAGTCACCGGCACCATCTGGCCATATTGATCGACGGTGCTCATCAAAGTTCGGGCGGTGTGCGCGGCAAAGAATGCCGAGGGCAGACCGAATACCATCAGTTCGATAGCTCGCGCGCACCCGGCCGACATTGGTTGATTACTGCGCAGCCAGAGCGTTGTGCCGATCAGGACGCTGGTGACCGCGTACTCAGCAATCATCCACGGCCAGTTATCAGCGATCAGCCCCAGGAATTTGCTGATCGTTATCCAGATAGCAAAGATCGCAAAACCTATGCTCAGCGCGAGAGTCACTGCAGCCAAACGCGTGCGGAGCAGTCGTAACGCTTCTTTCGATTCACCTACGCTGGCATCGACGATATCGACCGGTCGCCGTCGGTCGGCTGCCTGCTGAGCCGCCAGGCGGTCACGAAATTCGATACTTTGGATGTCCGCAGCATCCAAGGTCTCTTCTAAATCGCTGCTCATGTTGTGGTAATTCCCCGGTGCACTGGAGCGGTCCGACGCCTAGACATAATATAACTGCCAGCCCATCATTAGGGCATTGGCCGTTTGCCCAAGCAGGTTCGGTTGCGAAACACTCGATGCCCGACTCCATGTGGGACGCTAAAGTGGTGAGCGAGTAGTTTCTGCGAGGCTACGCGGAGCCCTGGCAGCGCGGCAATACCCACTTGACGGAGTCCGCAAAATGTCGATCGCTGAAGCTCATGCATGGTTGTCGGCCAATCAATCGCGATGGACTCGCGAAGTGATCGAGCTGTGTAATGTTAACTCTGGTTCCTCCAACCTCGACGGATTGAACCAGGTGGCGGACATGTTGAGCCAATGGAGTGTGGCCGGTGCGCAGGCGACGCGGATCGGGCTGCCACCGCGTCGTGGCATTGCCGAAGACGGCACCGAACACGCCCTGGAGACGGGAGTGGCCTTGCAGTGGGAAATGCGCCCCGATGCCCCTAAACGAGTTCTGCTGGGAATTCATTACGACACTGTCTACACAACGGCCCACATTCCAGGCAAGTGCCAATTGGTCAGCGAGCACAAGCTGATTGGTCCGGGTACGGCGGATGCTAAAGGGGGAATCGTGGTGGTCCGGGCTGCGTTAGAAGCGCTCGAACAATTTCAGCTTAATCCTCAAGTGGGCTGGACACTTTTGCTAACGCCTGATGAAGAAGTCGGCTCGCCTTCTTCTGCTCATCTCTGGGAGTCGCTGGCGGCCACCCATGATTACGGTCTGCTGTTCGAACCGGCCATGGTCAGTGGCGCGCTGGTCGGTCAACGCAAAGGTTCGGGAAATTTTACGTTGGTAGTGCGCGGACGAGCTGCCCACGCGGGCCGCGATTTCGCAGCCGGACGCAATGCGATTGCCTTGGCCAGCCATCTATCGACGGCTCTCGATCGACTCAACGGTCGCATGCCGGACGTGACGATCAACCTGGGGCGCATCAGCGGTGGGGGTGCCGTTAACGTAGTTCCCGACCTGGCCGTGGTGCGCTTCAACGTGCGCGTGCCCGATGCCGAATCGCAAGCCTGGTTTGAACGTCAGTTATCCGATGTCCTCTCCGAGGCCGATTCGCGCGAAGGTTTTTCGGTAGCGATCCATGGCAACTTTAGCGCGCCGCCTAAGCCATTGACACCCACTCAGCGCGAGCTGATGAACGTGATCGAGCAAGCCACCGAAGCGTTGGGGCATCACGTGCACTGGCAAGCCAGCGGTGGCGTGTGCGACGGCAATCGCCTGGCCGCTGCGGGACTAGCCAACATCGATACGCTGGGACCGGTCGGTGGCAACTTGCACAGTAGCGAAGAGTGGATGGACGTAACCACTATTCCGCTCAAAGCCAGTCAAGTCATCGAGACCATGGTTCGCTGTACGATTACTGGCCACTGGCGTCAGTAATCATCTTTTGTGTCAGCAGCCACTGGCGACAAAGTTCAGGCCACTGCGAGGCACCTGGCTGGCCAGCGGCCAGCCCGAGTCCATGCCGCCCTAGAGGAAAGCAGTGCAATTCGCCGGGCACACCCTGAGCAGCCATGGCCGAATAGAACTTGAGCGCATTCTCGATCGGCACGGCTGTGTCAGCGGCCGTGTGCCACAAGAAAGTCGGCGGCGTGTCCTTGGTCACTTGAGTCGAATTGGATAGCGACTTGACCAGTTCTGCGTCTGGGTTCTCGCCCAGCAGATTCTTCTGACTGCCTTTGTGCGTATAGGGTTGATCAAAGTCGATCACTGGGTAACACAGGATGCCAAAATCGGGCCGGGAGCTAACGCGTTCGATCGGATCAACCGCTTGCGCATTGCCTGCATCAAAATGCGTTAACACGGTCGAGCACAAGTGACCACCGGCAGAAAAACCTATGATGCCAATGCGGCTGGGATCGATGTTCCACTGGGCTGCACCGGCTCGCACAGTGCGGATCATGCGCTGGGCATCCAGCATGGGAAATGGATGGCCATATCCTTTGCCACGATGTCGATAGTCACAAATGAAGGCTGTCATCCCAAGCTGGTTAGCCCACTTGGCAATTTGATGACCTTCGTGATCCATCGCCAGGCCGCCGTAGCCGCCACCGGGCAGAATCACTAGCGCGGCGGTCGGTTTGTCGGAAGTCACCTGGTAGATGATGGTCTGAGGTCTGTCCTTCTCTTCTGTGCCTTGCGCGCCGGGAGCATCGCCCGACCAAAGCCGCAGTCTGGTCGGTTCGGCAGAGAACAATGAACCAGCGGTGCAGAGACAAAGCAGGAGTGTCAAGGTAGCCCGGAGGGATCGCTGCATGATGGGTTGGACCTGAAGAGGTGAGTAGTAGGGTTGTCGACGAAGGGGCGGGCATGCCGGTCTGCAAGTCAATGTTGCTCTCTGGGGCTCAGTGCGCTCGCGCGCAGCATCGCTTGCCAAGCATGGAC
Organism: Ottelia alismoides; assembly: GCA_037367405.1. Taxonomy (NCBI): domain Eukaryota; kingdom Viridiplantae; phylum Streptophyta; class Magnoliopsida; order Alismatales; family Hydrocharitaceae; genus Ottelia; species Ottelia alismoides. The sequence goes on along the minus strand of JAZKJV010011400.1, from coordinate 6,938,699 downwards.
AGGGCATTATAACTTGAGCAAACGCCCTGAAAGCACCCATACTAACAGGCGCATGGTTTGCGAAGGTCGGTTATGATGAACGATTACCTCGCACGCGCTTTTCGGTTATTGGCTCACCCCACTGATGCACAGTTTAGTTCTCACCGACATTGCCAAACGCTTTGCGGCCGGCAATGCGCTCCAGGCTGTTTCGCTGACAGTTAGCGCTGGGGAACGAGTGGCCCTGGTGGGCGAAAGCGGCTCGGGCAAGACGACGCTGCTACGTATCATTGCCGGACTGGAAACGCCTTCTGCGGGCAAGATCAAGCTGGACGATGTGGACATTACATCCTGGCCCGCCAATCGTCGCGGTGTAAGTATGGTATTTCAGGACTACGCCACCTATCCACGCTTGAGCGTCGCCGAGAACCTGAGTGTTGCGATAGTTGGCAATGGATTGCCCAGAGCGGAAAAGGATGCGAGGTTGGCCGAGTTGTCGCAATGGCTGGGGCTGACCACACTGCTCAAACGCTTGCCGGCCGAACTTTCGGGTGGCCAGGTGCAGCGTGTGGCGCTGGGTAAAGCTTTGATGGCGAGGCCCAAAGTTCTGCTGCTGGATGAACCATTCTCGCAGTTGGATGTGCGACTGGTCGAACAGATGCGACAGTTGTTGGCTGAGACGCACGCGCGCTACGGCATGACCCAGGTGATCGTAACGCACAATCCGCTGGATGCCTTGTGTCATGTCGACAAACTGGCCGTCCTCCATCAGGGTACTCTGGTGCACTTTGATTCGCCTTGCCAGGTGCGTCAGAATCCTAAGACTCTGTTTGCGGCGGAGTTGACTAGCCCTTGTGGTTTAAACGTGTTACCAGCCGAAGCGTTGCCCGCGGTGGGCTCGCCGGCCGGTTCAGTTCTAGCAGTGCGACCAGAAAAGCTGCATCTGGCCATCGATCAAGCGGTTCCCAGTACGCTTCAGGTCGTGTCCTGGAAATGCCGCTTGGGCTCGGTTCGAGATTTAGGGATTGTGAGCTTGCGTGAGGCTAGCTTTGGTGCTCACCGACTGTCCATCCTGCACACCACAAATGCTGCATCGGTTTCCGCCGACCAGGAAGTCTATGTCTGGGCCGAGCGGCAGGACTTGATGTGCTTTACCGCCTGACTGTAACAATTGGCGAGCTGTAGCCACCGTCGCCAGAGGGTGGAAGCGAAATTTGGCGTATCCACCGCTTGGCGGCTTGCCAGCGGTGGTTACGAATCTTGCCCGCAGCCACAATGCCCAACATGCCAAGTGCCGCTCTTCGGGTAAAGATCGAGCTATAATTGACAGATACGACTTGTCGCACTTCTGGGTGACAGCATATAAAATAAGGTTGTGGGAGGCAGTTTGACCGACCACCAAGCCTGGGGCAGTGAAGACTCCGCGAATGTTGAGGTTTATTTATGCCAGTTATCTTGACCGAAAATGCCGCTAACCAAGTGAAGAAATTCCAAGTCGAACATCAGTTTCCCGCTGATGCCTTTCTCCGTATCGGCTTGGTAGCTGGCGGCTGCAGTGGATTCAGCTACTCACTCGCATTTGATGACAAGTTCGACGAAGAGAAAGACTCCAAGTACGAGCAGCATGGAGTTGCAATTGTCGTCGACAAGAAAAGCGCCCTGTACCTGGACGGCACGACCGTCGACTGGCACGAGCGCATCGACCGTCAAGGATTTAGCTTCGAGAATCCGCAGGCTCGCAAGTCGTGCGGTTGCGGCAGCTCGTTCTCTGTATAAGTTGCGTTCTCGGCACAAAAGCACTATCCGGTAGTCGGATATTTGGCGTGTTCGCCTACAATACAGCCGTTGGCCTGCTTGCCCGCATTACTTGGGCACGGGGTGCAGCGGCTGTTTCTGTTCAATGGCGATGAGTTGCGACTGTTATGGATCAACCCTCCACGGTGCTGATTGCTGCCAACCCCAAATCGGGCGCGGTATCCAGACAGGCACTGGTCGGGCAGTTGGCCGAACTGCTGCGCCGCGAGGGACGCCAGGTCGAAATCCTCGAAACCTTGGAACAAGTGGCCGTGCGCAGCGCGCAGTTGTGGTCACTTGGACAATTATCCGTGGTCGTGGCAGCTGGCGGTGATGGTACTGCTGCGGCGGTGGCCAATCTCATTCCGGCAGATGCCCCGATTGCGGTCTATCCGCTAGGCACCGAGAATCTGCTGGCTCGGCAGATGAACCTCTCTGCGGAACCCCAGGCTGCAGCCCGCACGATTCTGGGTGGCAAGCTGCGCAAGCTAGATGCGGGATTGGCCAACGGCAGATTGTTCCTGGTGATGCTGGGTTGCGGCTTTGATGCGGAAGTGGTGGCTCAAATGCATCAAGTGCGTCGTGGCCACATCAATCGCTGGTCGTATGCCAAACCTATTTGGCGAGCTATACGTAATTACAGCTATCCGGACATCGAAGTGGATTTGCTCGATGCAAACCAACCGATCGAAGGCATCAAGGGCCGGGGCGAGGCCACGTTTTCCACAGCCTGGCTTTTCGCATTCAACCTGCCTCGCTATGCTGCCAACTTGCGTTTTTGTGACCAGGCAACCAGCGATGATGGCTTGTTGGACTTGTGTGCCTTCACGCGTGGCGGACTGATGCGTGGGCTGTTTTACTTGACCTGTTTGTGGCTGCGACGCCACCAGCGATTGTGGGATGTGCGTCAGCATCGCTCCGCGCACTTTCGGCTCAGCAGCCAGGCAGTGGTGCCCTACCAGATCGATGGCGATCCTGGCGGGCAGTTGCCCTTGGAAGTACGGGTCCTGCCCGGCAGGTTGAACTTGCTGGTACCGGAGTAACCATTGGTCAAAGGAAAGGGCGGACAAGCCGACGACTTGCATGCGTGTGACGATTGATAAGGTCAGTTGTGGTGATGGTCTGCCTTTGATGCTGATCGCCGGACCGTGCGTAATCGAATCGCGCGAGCTGACGCTCTCGATCGCCCAACAGCTCCAGGCTATCTGCCAAGAACTGGGGATGCCTCTTGTATTCAAGGCTTCGTTCGACAAAGCCAATCGCACCAGCCGCACCGGTTTTCGAGGACTGGGCATGGATGAAGGGCTGCGAGTGTTGGAAGAAGTCCATCGCCAGTTGGGCTTGCCCACAGTGACGGATATTCATTTGCCAGACCAGGCGCAGCCGGTGGCTGAGGTGTGTCACTTGCTGCAGATACCGGCCTTCCTGGCCAGGCAGACCGACTTGATCGAAGCAGCCGCTGCGACGCAGCGACCACTCAATGTCAAGAAGGGCCAGTTCATGGCTCCGGGCGATATGCAGTATGTGCTCGACAAAGCCCGCGCCGCTGGCGACGGCGGTTGCATGTTATGTGAACGCGGCACGTTTTTTGGCTATGGTCGATTGGTCAACGACATGCAGGCTCTGCCACTGATGCGAGCCTTGGGTGCTCCGGTGGTCTTTGATGCAACGCATTCCGTCCAGCAGCCCGGTGGCTTGGGTGGAGCCACGGGCGGTAACCGGTCCATGGTCGAACCGCTGGCCCGAGCTGCCGTGGCCGCCGGTGTTGATGGTCTCTTCTTGGAAACTCATCCTGAACCCGACAAATCGCCCAGCGATGGTCCTAATATGGTTCCTCTGAGCGAGTTGTCGAAGCTTCTTGTTCGTTTAAAGCAGTTGTCAGAATTGGTGCGTTCATGGACTTAGTGCGTTCCGTACGTCAAATCTATTTGCCGCTGGTGGCTTGCCTGCTGCTCAGTGGTCCAATCGTGGGCCTGGTCGGATGCAACGACGAAAGTCAGAAGCTGACACGCAAAACACAGCAAGCGCTCGACGCTGCCAAGACCAAAAGCGATGCGCTCAACGATGCCACGCGCAACCTCCAGCAGATGACGCCGCTCAATCGCAGCAAGATCCAAGACGAAGTCCAACTGCACCTGAACAAGTGGTGGCAAACCGCTGCCAAAACAACCCAGTCCACCTTGCCAGAAGAGTTGATCGATGGCTTGCCGCCCGACCTCCGCGCCGAAGCCGCGTTTGCCAGCGAAGGCGATGGCCAGTTCGATACCTGGGACGTCGAATACATGTTCCAGTGCCGGCTGTATCGCAAACTGGCTGAATGGATAATCGAGCGGCCACTGCGTGATTCGTTGCTGCAACCTTGGATGGAGACCCAATCCAAGAGTTTGCCAGCCGAAGATTTTGCCAAGCTGGAACAGGCTTTCAAATTGTTTGATTGGACAGTGCGGAATATTGTTCTGATCGGCACCCCCAAAGATGTCGAGAAGCTGTTGGATGATCCACGCAAGCCGATCAACGATGCGGGCATCGGTTACCGTTATTTGCCCTGGCAAACCATCCTGTATGGTCGCGGTGACTTTGTCGAACGCGGACGAGCATTCACTGCCCTGGCACAACAGCGCGAGATTGAAACCTGTTGGATTGGCTTGAAAGTCTCGACCAGTCCGGCCACCAAGGTATGGGCCGTCGGTGTGTGGGTAGGCGATAGCTGTTATCTGTTCGAACCCAAACTGGGCTTGCCTATCCTGGACTCAGATACGCTGGCACCCGTCACCCTGGCCCAGGTGCAGAGCGATGAAAAAATCTTGCGACGTTTGGATATCCCTGGCCGCTTCGACTATGCAGTCAATCCAGGCGATACCAAACAGCTGTCCTTCCTGTTGGATATCGAACCGGCTGCAGGTACCAGACGCATGGCAGCCCTGCAGTCGTCGCTGACCGGTGATGATCGCCTGGCTCTGCAATTCAATGTCCAGCCGCTGGTCGCCAGGCTAAAGCGACTGATGCCCGATTCGCTGGTATCCATCTGGCAAACCCCGCTGCTGGCTCGTCTGTACGCCAAGGACCTGCGCGAACGTTTGACGATGAATTCGCCCTTCACCGCCCAATACATGATCGAGCATGCAGTATGGTTCATGGATACGCCGGCCGCCGATGCGCGGCTGAAGCATATCGCAGGTGAATTCGAATCGACCTTCGACGGGCGCGGTGCGCTGGCGACCTATATGGAGTGTCGATTGTCGGACGAAACGATCAATCGCCTGGTCGACGACCCGGATGTACAAAAGTCCTTGCAGATTCCACGCATGGCCAGCGAATCACTCGAGGAGTTTCAGAATCGATTGCGTCAAATGCAAATGGTCTTCAAACAAGCCAAGATCGATGCCAGTTTCATGCTGGGTCAATTGCACTTTGACCGCGGCAATTACTCAGCCTCGGAAGATTGGATGTTCAAGCGGACGCTCAGTAATCGACTGGCCGAAGGCTGGTACCCGGCAGCTCGATACACACTGGCCCGAGCGCGACAAGAGCAGGGCAAGATCAAAGAAGCGATCGACGTGCTGAACGAAGAAGGCAGTCCGATGGAAGCCGGCAATCGCCTCCGCGTGCGTTATCTTTCCAAGTAAGCCAGTGAAAGCCGACCGTCTTCGTAGCCACCACTGCCAAGTGGTGGACTCAGACGAGTTCGTCTTTCTTGCGCGATGATTGACCGCATAGCTCGACACCGTCGAAAGGTCGAAAGATGATTTTGTCCGCCCCCACTTGTCGCTCCAGGTATTCCTTGATGTCGGCAAAGTCTGCTTTCGACAGCAAGATCTCGTCCGAGATGCGATGCCGTTTACCTCGAAGATCAACCAGCCACACCTCGCCCTCATCAGCGTCGATCAGGAATTTATCGACCATCAGGTAGTTGAATGTTTTGGTCCGGTTGGCTCGATGGGTGTTGCCAAAGCGAACACAGGTCTCTGTAAACTCCAGCAACACTGTGTAGGGAACAATCAGCTTGACCAGCAACTGGATACCGATGAGCAGGCCGATTGCAAAGAATATCCAGCCGAGAACATTGCCCATGTTCATGAGCGTTTCGATCCAGTACGACAGCCCGGCGAATCCGAATCCGAAAATCATCGCGACAAAGTTGGCGGCGTTTCGCGAACTGTTTTCGAAGGTCATGGATACCCCATGAATTGAGCGGTCGCGTTCAGCGTCTGCGGCTGACGCGCAGCTTGGCACTGCGCGAACGGTTGTTCTCCATCAGCTCCTGGTCCGCGGCAGTTACCGGCTTGCGGGTGACGACTTCCAAACGCGGGTCGTCGCGAAAAGCATTCTTGACGATGCGGTCTTCCAACGAATGGAAACTGATGACCAGCAATTGACCACCAGGGGCCAAGAGATCGGGCAGGCGAGCCAGGGCTCGCTCTAGTATACCTAGTTCGTCGTTGACCAGTATTCGCAGCGCCTGAAAGGTCCGCGTAGCTGGGTCCAGCCGAGCGTGACGTGCGCCGGGCACCGAGCGATGAATGAGTTCCCGCAAGTGATTGGCGGTGCGAATCGGCTGCTCGCGGCGCTGCTCGACAATGCGCCTGGCAATGCGCCGACTGTAACGCTCCTCGCCGTATTTGTAGATCGTGTCGGCAATCTCTTGCTCGTGGGCGCGATCAAGCCATTGCCAGACAGGTTGGCCAACCGTTGGATCGAAACGCATATCCAACTGGCCATCGGTTGCAAAGCTGAACCCCCGCTCGGGATCGCTCAGTTGATCGCTCGACAAACCCAGGTCCAGCAAGATGCCATGGCAAGGCGGCCAGCCCAGTTCGCTGATCAACTCCGGCGCATCATCGTATGAGGCGCATCGCACCGTCACACCGTCGGGATCTAGAAGCCTGGTGAGACGCTCGCAAGCCGCCGGGTCGCGATCGATCGATAGCAGTTTGCCGCCGGGTGCCAGTCGCTGCGCAATGGCCGCGCTATGGCCACCACCACCGGCGGTGCCATCGATCCAGAACTGTCCTGGTTGAGGTTCTCCCAGCTCAAGAATCTCGCCGAGCAGAACTGGAACGTGAATGCTCGCGCCACTCATCAGTTGCGGTTCACAGAGGCCGTGTATCGCGTGGCCGCGATGGCCGCGCGTTTGATGGCCGCTTCCAAAGCTGGATCACTGCCGGCCGGCACGCTTTCCAGCGCTGCACCGTCGGTCCCAATCACGGGCTTGGCGGCCGTGAAGGGCTGCGATAGCACGCTGCGATTATCCAAGGCCACCACTGGCTCAGCCGGCTTGGGCAAGGCTTTGGCATCGATCGCCAGATGCGGTGTCACACCGCGTTCGCTGATGGCCGCTCCGCTGGGCGAGTAGAACTTCGAAACGGTCAGTCGCACACCGGCAGGGAAGCTCTTGGTGTGGAACAGACCTTGAACGCTGCCTTTGCCATACGATGTCGTTCCGATCAACATGCCGCGCTGATGGTCGCGAATCGCGCCAGCAAAGATTTCGCTGGCACTTGCGCTATCGCCATCGATCAACACCACCAGCGGTGTCGGCCAGGTACCACCGCGAACGGCTGTGTAGTTCTGGTTCTCGATACCGTTCTTGCCGCGAGTGCTGACAATGATACCTTCACCCACGAATCGATCAGCCACCGAGACAGCCGCATCCAGCCAACCACCCGGATTGCCTCGCAGGTCAATGATCAAGCTGCGCATCTGCTGGCGATCGAGACTGTAGAGCGCAGCATCCAGCTCGGTGACCGTGGTCTTCTGAAAGCTGTTAATCTTCAAGTAACCAGTACCGTTGTCTGGATCGATAATGTGAGCCTTTTCGATACTGGCCACCTCGACTCGGCGACGATCGACAAAGACTTCGAAGTTGCCGCGCCCTTCGCGATTGACCAGCAGCCGGACCTTGGAGTTTTCAGGGCCGCGCAACAAGTCAGCAGCTCGCTCGGCCCCCACATCTGCACAGCGCACCGAGCCAACTTCTACAATCCGGTCCGAGGGTTGCAAGCCCGATTCGCGAGCTGGACCACCGGCGATCACATTGAGGATACGCAGCGGCACCTCGTGTGGCTGCAAGGCAATACCAAGTCCAACAAAGTTGCCTTCGATTTGCGATTCCACTTCGGCCAATTCACCAGCCGAGAGGAACGACGAGTAGGGATCCAGCAGGCCAACAGCCCCGCAGACAAACTGCATAATCGTGGTCGAGGGCGATAAACCAATTTGTTCTTGCGCCATGGTGGCGACGCTGGCCAGAGTGTTGCGAGCCTCAAAGCGGCTGCGAATCGGGCGGCCGAGCGTATGACGATGGATGTTGGTGCGGAATTGCTCGATGCGCTGAGGGTCCTGTCCGCGGAGGAATTGATTGACGAACAAGGGTTCAGTCAACGCGACTTCCAAATACGCCGTGCCGCCGCGCACAATCTCGGTCATATCAACCTGTTCAACGTAGCTCATCTCCAGACGCGAGAGGACTTCGGAGTAGAGCTCCAATCCGTCATTAACGGAAATGGTTGCCATCGCATCCAGCAACGATGGATCCTGACAGCGTCGCACCACATCATAATGAATGCGAGAAATGAGCAAGCGACGTTTCAGCTCGGCCTGTTCACCTAGCAGGCGGCCGGCTTTCTCGTAGTGCTGGACAGCTTCCAGCCACTGACGATTCTGTTCGAGTTCCAATCCCTGGCGAAGTTGTTCTGCGACATTGGTCGCCGGCGTGGCGGGCGCATCGATGGCGCGCGGCGACTGACTGTATGCGTGTGGAAGCGCAAACAGCAGGCAGCACAAGAACAGGAACTTATGGAGCGAGCGAAATCGCATCGTGTTGATCCAGGGCCCAGGGTGTCTAACTTCGTGACGACTGGAGACGGGCTTGTTCCTCTAAAAGCCGATTGCGTTGCCACTGGGGGGATGATGGGCAGACAACTTGCCAACATCCTTGAGCGGCTTTGACAACCGTGCCAGCGTCCGTGCACGAAGTCAGCCCGAGGGAATATAGATCACGGTTAATGCCCGGTCAAAAAGCCGCTCGAAATTTCCTCCGAGCGTTTACGGCACAGTCGCGCTAAACGGTCAAGTCTAGTCCGAGTATGCCGGTCGTGCATCCCGGAGCGTACAGACGCCGCGCTTGAGCCGCGTTACCTTTTTTCCGTCCATTCCGGGTAACCGACGCGCCCTGCGCAAAGCCAAGCCTTGATGCGGACGCCAGGCAGCTTTGAGAAGGGAACCAGGTCTGGGTGTCTGCGGTGCGAAAATGCGACCTCGGCATGCAGCGCCAGCCTTCGGTGTCAGCCGGAATTTCCGCATCCTGGCGATAGATTGACAGCAAACCGGCTGTCATTGGCTTCCGCCTAACTGTATGCGCCCAGGCAACAATGGTCAAATTCTGAAGACCAATTTTCAAATGATCGCAGGATCGAAGCGAAATGCTGGCAGGCGCCGGGTTGTTACAATATGACACAAAGTCCTGGTGAGCGATCCGTCCTCCAAGGGCAATAAACTCACTGTCAGCCAATCCACAGCCAAAGCCAATCCACAGCCAAAGCCAACTCACAGCTAAAGCCAACTCACAGCCAATCAGCCCGGGCAAGTTTTGCCCGCACTGAGACCAGTTTCCGCTCAAGGTAGCCCATGCTCGACACTCGCGATTCAGCCATCCAGGTTCAAGCACTGCGTAAAGTCTACAAGTCCGGCCTGTTGGGCGCAAAGAAGTTTCAGTCCTTGGCTGGTGTCGATCTACAAGTGCCGCGAGGCGAGGTCTTTGGCCTGCTGGGGCCTAACGGCGCAGGCAAAACAACCCTGATCAAGATCTTGCTCGGGATCATTCGTCCCTCGGGTGGCCAGGCGGCGGTCTTAGGCAAACCGGCCGGTAGCAAAGAAGCTCGGCGCCACATCGGCTACTTGCCCGAGAACTTGAACTTTGCTGGCCACCAAACTGCTCAAAGGGCCATGCGCTACTACGGGCGCTTGAGCAACCTGGACGAATCGACCATCAAGTCGCGCAGCGCTGAGTTGATCGAACTGGTTGGACTAAAAGGACGCGATCGCGAATTGGTCACGCGCTTCAGCAAAGGCATGCGTCAGCGCCTGGGCCTGGCTCAAGCCATGCTACATAACCCGGACCTGCTGGTGCTGGATGAACCGACCGATGGTCTCGATCCAGTTGGTCGCTCGCAGATTCGTCAGTTGATCACCTTGCTTCGCGATCAAGGCAAGACAGTCTTCCTCAACAGTCACATCCTGCAAGAGGTCGAACTGGTTTGCGATCGCGTAGCCATTCTGGTAGCTGGTCAATTGCGCGGCGTCGGGCGGCCGCGCGAACTAACCGAACAGTTTCACGGCACCTTAGGCGAGACGGTACTTTTGGAACTGGGTGGCACAGGCAACGGACTGGTCGAGCTCGCCGGTCGGTTTGAAGGCAAATTGGATGGACTACCCAATGAACGCTGGATCATCACCGTAGCAGTGCGCGACCAGGGCGAAGTCGATCAACTCGTAGATCAGGCTCGACTGACCGGAGCCAGTATCATTCGACTTGAACGCAAACGGCCAAGTTTAGAAGAAGTGTTCCTGTCGATGGTCGGCGCTCAAGGACACGAGAACCAGCGCTAATTGGCCAGCGCCACTTTGTAGCCACCGTCGCCAGACGGTGGATATGAATATTAAGGCTTTCCACCGCCTGACAGCGATCACGACAATGAGTCCGGCATTTGATTTTTCACGGTTCCCAAGTTCCTCTTACCATATTCCATAGCTGGTACGATCCACTCTAGAAACGATTTATGAAACCGTACTTTGCCATCTTGATCGATTCCTTTTGGGAAGCTGTCTCCAGCAAAATTCTGTGGGGCCTGCTCATTTGTTGGTCGATACTCCTGGCTGGGCTGGCGCCGTTTGGTTACGTCACCGAAGTCGGGTATGAGATGAGCCGTGGTGACATCATCAACTCACTCGGCCTGGCCCAAAAACTGGCCAAAGGTTTAACCGCCACTGCCAGCGACCGCCAGAAGGCGATCTCGACTCGCTTGAGCGACTCGTTCAAACGCGAACTGAAAGAGATTAATGCCAAGTCCGATAGCGAACAGCGCAACGAGGCGCTGTCCAAATACGGTCGACGCGAACTGGCCAACGAACTGAACAAGCTGCTGAAAGTTCGCGAGCTGTACGATCCCCAAGTATTTGAGACAGTCGGCAAACTGGAAACGGTCAAGCCGATCGTCGAAAAAGATGCGGCCAGTCGCAGCGAGTTGGATGTGCAGTTTCTCAATCGCCAGATCCTGCGCATGACCTATTCGGCCGACCTCCGCGCCCCTCGCAACGAACAGATCTGGTTCGGCTATGCCGGCATCAAGATCGGTGAGCAACTGCGATTTGATCGTTCGCAGATCAACATGTTCATCGAAGGATTTGCCCTGCAACTGATCATTCGCTTTGGCTTGTCCTTTGTGGTGGTCTTTGTGGGCTTGATCATTACCAGTTCGATGATTCCAGAGACATTCCGATCGGGGGCCCTGCACCTGCTGCTCAGCAAACCCGTATCCAGACCGCTCGTATACCTGACCAAGTTTTTTGGTGGCACGCTGTTTGTGTTGATCAACATTGCTTATCTGCTGACGGGCTTGTTCTTGCTGGTTGGCTGGCGATTGGGAATTTGGAATGCGGGTCTGCTCTGGTGCATACCGCTACTGCTGTTTGTATTCGTCATCTTCTACAGCGTATCGGCACTGGTTGGCCTCATATGGAACAACCCGATCATCTGCGTGGTTGTTTGCATTGTGTTTTGGATCTTCTGCTTGACGGTCGGAGGGCTGGAAGGTGGCATGCGCATGCCGGCAGTTTGGATGCCGCAGATCGTTCGCTTTGTGCCAGTGGCTGATGACCTGTTGGCCATCACACAGGCCGGCGACGTCAATGTCTGGAATGAGAAGTTCAATGTATGGCAACCTGCTGCGGATTTGCCGGAGACTGGGCCCGGTCGCGTGGTAGGACCAATCGTCGATCTGCCGCGCCATCGCGTTGTGCTGCGGACCGATTTCTTCAATGGCCTGGGGGACTTTGAAACTCGCACGCGCAACTTGACTTACATCGACTTGAATCAACCCAATGTCGCTCGGGCTGAAGCCCCCGCCGCGCAGACCAGTAGCGCTGAGACTGCGGTTATCGACCAGGAAGACAGCTCCATTCCCAAGAACGTCCAGGAAGCTCGCGCTAAACCGCACTGGAATAGTGAGTCGGGTGTCGAACCGCCCATGCTGATGATCGACCTGGTACAAATGCACGACAAGACATTGGCAGTCACACGCAATGGTATCTTCGAGATCGACTGGAAGGCCCTGGAGGCTGCTGAGGCTGCCAAGTCAGGCCCAGGTATCTTCGGTGATCTGGGAGGCTTATTCAGTCGAATTCAACCTCAAGCCTTCAAAGATCTGCAGCCGGCTGACTATGTATTCGGCGATAGCGTGCGGGTGACGCGCACGCCCGATCAAAACAGTCTGATTCTCTTCAACAGCAACCGCATTGACAGCTTGAAACTGGACACTGACAGCGGCAAATTTGTGGTCGAGCATTCCTTGGCGATCGATGAAGAGGGGCGAGATACGGCCTTGATTGCAGCCTCCAATAACTTCATCGTGGTCGGTCGCGAAGAACAACCACTAATCATCCTTGACCGGCAATTGTCGCGGATCGTTTCGACCATCCCGCTACCAGGCGGCGTCGATCCGCGCCAAATCCAAGTGGCGGGCCAGAGCGACCAGTTCGCGATCGTAACTCACGATAATCGCTTGCTGCTATTGGATGCGGGCCAAGGCCAATTGACGCCTGCCAAAGTGCCGTCCCAAGGCTACATTTCCGGCGTTACCTGGGTCGATGATTCGAAGCTCTGGCTGGCCATTCGCCCAAGCAAAGCCATCCTGTGGAACATAACCTCAGGCCAGGCCGAACGAACCTTGGTACCTGAACCCTCGCGCCTGGACTTGTTCTACAATTACGTGGCGCGGCCTTTGTACCTGGTCAGCCCAAAACCTTCGTCGCTGAACGGCGTGTTGCAAAAACTGCTGCAACGCGAGCGAGCTGGTCAGACGCAGCTATTCAACAATGATCTCTCGGCGTTCCGAGTCGAAATCGAAGTCTGGCAACCGATCATCAGCAACTTGATCTTTGTGACCGTGCTACTGGGAATCGGCTGCATCTATGTCTGGAGAAAAGAGTTCTAATCCCGCCAACTTCGCAACCCGAAGCGTAAGCGAGGGATCTTACAATTCGTAGCGTAAGCGAGGGATTTCGCAACCCGAAGCGTAAGCGAGGGATCTTACAACTCGAAGCGTAAGCGAGGGATCTTACAACTCGTAGCGTGAGTTTTGATGTTGCGCGTTCTTGGTATGTCACCTCTCCCGGCGAAGCTGGGGAGGTCGCAGACGAGGCCTTTAGCCGAGACTGCGGGTGGGGGCCATGGGTAATGGTTGACTCATACCAAGCGCAATGCACCCCGAATCTTCGCCTTAAGGGCTCGATTCGACCTAGTATCTAGCATACCGACTAGAGTTAGACCTGCTGAGAGACGTTGCAACGTCTCTCAGCACAGCTGCGTAGTTCCTATTAACGACCCAGAGACCTTTGGATCTCGCGGGGGAGCCTGAACGCGTAGCTGATTGTTTTTATCCGAACGGTCGCAAGGTCGCATCGCTCTGCGGTGTAGACCGCATTTTACTAGGTAGGAACTAACAATGTCGAAGTTTAAGCGGGTTATCGGGATTGATGTGGCATCCAAGAAATTAGATATCGCGGATTCCCAGGGCAAGTTGCCCAGGTTGATTGAGTACAGCGTCGAAGCAATCGAAAAGCTGATCCAGAAGCTTGAAGAACCTGAACAAACTCTAGCGGTTTGTGAGAGCAGTGGTGGGTGGGAGAACGTCTTGTTAGACAAACTGCATGCGGCGAAAGTCAAGGTGGCGGTTGTCAACCCATTACGGATCTATCACCACGCTCGAGGACAAGGTTACTTGGAGAAAACGGACAAGATTGATGCCCAGATGATTTGTGAGTATGGACAGCAGACGGAACTGCATTTAACCAAACCACGGACCGAGGCGCAGAAGCGGCATCAAGCGATTGTTCGACGTCGAGTGCAAGTGCTCACCATGACCAACCAAGAAAAGAACCGAAGGATACTATGTGAAGATGAGGAGAGCCTAAAACTTATCGCAGAAGGTTTAGAATCGCTGAAAAAGCAGCTAAAAGTCACCAATAACAAGCTTAAGGAGTATACCGAAGCATTGGCCGAGGAGAGCCCCAATGTAGCCATCATGGCCAGCGTGCCTGGCGTTGGTCCGGTTACGATAGCGACGCTGATCGCGGAGCTCCCAGAGCTTGGTAGCATTCCTCGAAACAGCCTTTCCAAGCTGGTTGGAGTTGCTCCAATGACCAAGCAATCCGGAAAGAGCGATGGGAAGAGAAAAGTTCGCGGCGGTCGCGTAACAGTTCGGCGAGCGCTCTACATGGCAGCTCTTGCGGCTACCAAACACAACCCGGTGATCCGCAAGTACTACCTGAAGCTACTCCAACACGGTAAGCCTAAGAAGGTCGCATTGGTTGCTTGCATGCGAAAGCTGCTACTAATCCTCCATGAGATGGTTCGCAACGGAACAAGCTGGGAACTAGAAAGAAAGGCACGTGACCAGGATGTTTCCAACCTGGCCACGGGCACTACGTGCTCGATGAGCGATTGACTCACCGGCGACTAAGTTATCCCTGACAAGTTGCGTCCCCGCAGAGCTTGCTACGTTTCACTTAGCACAGTTCATAGTAATGCTGCGCCTATGGAAAATCAAACGCATTGATTTACCGGCGCCATGCCTAAAAAATCCCGGGGGTCTGGGGGCAGAGCCCCCGGAGAGACAAACGAAGGAAGAGATTTTAGACTCTTCCATTTGACAAACCACTAGACGGTCGCTCCCCCAAGCTGCGTTTGGGAGAGGTGACATCCACAAAGGGTGCAACGTCTAAAGCCCGCCAATAGGTCATGGGCCAGACGGCTTGCGTTTGCCCGCGGCCGAGCGACACTGGCGACTGCAGTAAAGCACCGCGGGCCAATTCTTGGCCCACTTCTTGCGCCAAGCAAATGGTCGGCCGCAGTGCTGGCAGATTTTCTCGGGCAGATGCGGTTTCTTGTGAGTCATGGTTGATTCTGCCAGGCGCTCGGCCTTCCGGTTATGATCAAGGCGGGCACCACAACTACTGTGGTCGCCTGCACTGGGCCGCATTGGAGACTAGGAATGAAGCTCAATAACAGGCCGTGGCTGGTCATGGTGATCGCTGCGATTTCCAGCGCGTTTACTTGGGCCGGTGAGTTACCGCAGTTGCGAGTGAGCGATAACCGACACTTTTTGCAGCAGGCTGATGGCCAGCCATTTTTTTGGCTGGCCGATACCGCTTGGGAATTGTTTCATCGCACCGACAAGCAGGATGCCATCAAGTATCTGGAGCATCGCGCCCAGCATGGCTTCAATGTCATTCAAGCGGTGGCTCTGGCGGAACTGGATGGACTGGGCACGCCAAACAAACTCGGTTTCAAACCGTTGATTGACAATGATCCTACCAGGCCCGATATCAAGGCAGGTCCCGACAATGATTACTGGGATCATGTGGACTATGTTATCGCTCAGGCTAACCAGCGCGGCCTATACGTGGGTTTGCTGCCGACATGGGGCGATAAATGGAATAAGAAATGGGGCCAAGGGCCGGAGATCTTTAGTCCCGAAAATGCGGAGCAGTATGGAAAGTGGTTGGGCCAGCGTTACCAAAACGCAGGCATCATCTGGATCTTGGGTGGCGATCGTCCGATCGAGAACGATCAGCATAGAGAGATCACTCGAGCCATGGCTCGGGGGCTGCGCCAGGGGGATCGAGGAAGTCACCTGATAACCTGGCACCCCAGCGGCGGCACGGGCTCCAGCCAGTACTTCCAAAACGAAGAGTGGTTGGACTTCCATATGCGACAGAATGGTCACACCGCCGAGTTTGGGGGCACTTACGAATCAACCTGGCGTGACTACCAATTGCAGCCCACTAAACCGGTCATCGATGGCGAACCGATCTACGAAGATCACCCCATTTCGTTCGATGCCGCAAAGTTTGGCCATTCGGTCGCAGCCGATATCCGCCGGACGTTCTACTGGGATGTTTTTTCCGGTGCATGTGGCCATACCTACGGACATCACTCCGTCTGGCAGATGTGGAGCGAAGACAAAGAACCAATCAACAATCCACTGATGGTTTGGACCGCAGCCATTGACCAGCCGGGTGCATTGCAAATGAAACATGGCCGCGCGCTAATGGAGTCACGCCCCTTTTTCACGCGCATCCCCGCTCCGCAAGTCATCGTGACTGATCGCGTGGCCACCAGCATTCCTGGGGCTGGCCGCTATCGCTTCGTAGCCACAGGCGATACCGATGGTACGTATTTGATGGTCTATTGCCCCGTCAGCCGCGCAGTCACGGTGAACACATCGTTTATCAAGCACTCCCAGCTCAGCGGCTGGTGGTTCGATCCGCGCACCGGGCAAGCCGCGGCCTTGGGCACTTTCGAAAATAGCGGCCAGCACTCCTTCACGCCTCCTTCGCCAGGTGAGTTGCTCGACTGGATTTTGGTAATCGACGATGCATCCCGGCAATACGCACCGCCGGGCAAGAAGTAATCGCGACGCTCCGCACTTGCACAGCCTGACGCTACCATATGTGTTATTAACTCGACTTTGGCAACCCACTTGAGGATTTGAGATCATGAAGATGCAAGCAACGCGAGTCGCATTGGCTGCGACTGTCACCCTGCTGTCCTGGACTTGTCTGTGTCTGGCCATGCCAGGTAAGGCGCAGGCCGATGAGCCGACCATTACGATCACCGGCGAGTCGGAGGTGAAGGTTGTACCAGACATTGTCAAGATCTCGATCGGCATTGAGGCTCGATCCAAAACCGTAGCCGCCGCGTCCGAGGAGGTAGAAAAGAAACTGAAAGGCGTACTCGAGTTTCTCAAATCCTCAGGGGTGGAGAACCAGAGCATTCAGACTGAGTTCATCACGATTGACCCAATTCTGCGCGACAATCGTCCAGTGGCTTCCAAGGGGCAAGCCCAAGTCCAGGTTAACGATCCCTTTGGCGAGGAAGAGTCGCCTGAGCCGATTGCGCCAATCGGCTATCGGGCCAGGCGTCAACTGACGATCGCGATACGCGACCTGAAGAAGTTCGAAGATATTTATAAGGGGCTGATCGAACGTGGAATCAATCGCATGGATGGGATCCAATTCGTCTCTAGCCAAGAAGACAAGCACAAAGACGTCGCCCGCAAAGCGGCCGTGCGCAATGCTCGCGACAAAGCTCAAGCCATGGCTGGCCAATTGGGAGCCAAGCTCGACTCGATCAAGACCATGCGCGAACAGGCTGACACGCCCGTATACGGCGGCTATCGCAGCGTCGGCATGGGAGACCCATTCGGAGGTAGTTCCGCTCCTGCTCCGCTTTCGGCAGGCGAGATTGCCATCAGGTCCTCAGTGGAGATCGTCTTCGTTTTGGGCAATGCCAAACTAGAAAAGTAGCCACCGCTGCCGAGTTTTGATGTTGCGCGTTTTTGTGTC
Source organism: Ottelia alismoides (assembly GCA_037367405.1). NCBI lineage: Eukaryota > Viridiplantae > Streptophyta > Magnoliopsida > Alismatales > Hydrocharitaceae > Ottelia > Ottelia alismoides. The sequence continues at coordinate 6,921,302 of JAZKJV010011400.1, read as the reverse complement.
ACCTCTCCCAAGCGCAGGAACGCTGGGAGGGCGAGGCCACCGCCGAGCTTTCGGTTTGTATCACCAACCAAAGATTCATGGGTGTTAACGGCCTGGCATAAATGGCCTGCGGACGTTCGTCTGCGCTTCGCACCATGATTCAAAACTCAAACTCCAATGGGACTGCATTGGCGCTCGGGGCCCAAGGCTCGGGGCCCAAGGCTCGGGTGGAACCTCGCCCTCCCATGCCGTGACCGCTGGGGGAAGTGACATGCGCGCTCGAAACCTATCCAAGAAAACGACTTAAAAGCTGGACGACCTCCGCAGACGGGAGAGGTGACATCCACAAAACGCGCCACATCAAAACTGCCAAGCGGTGGAAGGCGGTGGAAAGCGATAACTCTCGCGTCCACCGTCTGGCGACGGTGGCTACGTGGCGGCTAGAGGTACATGCCGACGAAGCCACCGGATTCGTCGCTGGCGCGTTGGATGCGCTGCAGGCGTTCTTGTACCTTCTTCAGATCGCCGGCTTGAATATAGCGGTCAAACTCCAGTTGCACGGCCCGCTGGACACATTGGCTGAGCCACTGGACGATCGCCTGATTCAGCCAACTGCAAGTCTCCCCGGCCAGTTCGACGCGCAGGTCGCACAGTTGCGTCTGCATATCTTGCGTATCGGTCAAGACCGTACCGTCGAAATCGAACTGGACCATGCCTTCCCGCGGATCGTTGGTCAAGTGAAAGGTGCAATGAGCGTTGTGCAGGAAGTAACTGTTCATCGTCCCATGTTTTTCGATCGCTTGTTTGACGCGCAGCATTTTGGCGGCCAACTTGGGCGATGCATCTATGGGTATATCGACTCGAGTTACTGTTCGTAGTGGCAAACAATCAAAAGCGATATCGACCCAGGTACCGTAGTTGATTTTGCTCATCTAGCGACTCACTGCCTTTGCGAAGGTGCTTGACCTCAACCAATCATCGGTTTGGCGCTTACCGCACTGTTACCTGGGCCCAGCCTTGATCGAATAAGATGTCGGAGATCACCAACTGGGAGGCATTGGGGACGCGCGTGGTTATCACGCGAGGCCAGGCTTGAGTCTGCTCGCGGAAGAGTTTGTCGAACTTGCCTTTGAAAAATGAACGCAAGGCCACCGACTTGATACCGCTGGCCGCGCGGATGAAATTCAGTTCCACATCGCCAATCCGTTGGAAAATCACGTGACTACTGGTGAACGCCGGTTGATACTTGGCGGTGACCGTGGCCGGTTGCAGCAGCTCCTGGTCTTCATTGGCCATGCGTACGATGCGCAAGGTGATCGTAACTGTGCGATCGCGAAACTCCACTTCCACTGGCTGATGGCTGGTGAAAGTGATCGACCAAGGTTTGCCTTCGGATTCCTTGATCAGTTCTTCGGGGACGTTCGGAGTGTATTGGCGCAGCAGGTCATCCATCTCCCAGCTATGCAAGGTCCGGCCAGCCAGAACGCTGTGCGCGAGGTTGATTGGCAGAGACTGATGCATCTCGGCCACCACTTCGTTGGGATCCTTGGGCAAGGGCGATGGGCCAGGAGCCGCCAATTGAGTCACGTTGGCTTCGCGGATATCGGCCAGGATGTGCGAGCTGCTGGAGGCCAGCGACCAACTTGGCATGGGCACCCCGAGTCGTACTAGTTCGACGCGCTCTTGGCTTAACATGGCCAGTCCGCCGGCCGGGCCACCACCGGCGGCTACTTGCTGCTCTATCTGATCGTTGAACTGTTTAGCCAGCCTTGTTTCCAATCGCTCTTGACCAATCGCATTGGCCAGCGGAGCTTGTTGAGCCGCTCGCTTCTTGGCGATGCGCCGCACGAAACGCAGGCGGTGATCGATGGCGTTGATCTGTGTCTGCAGTTCAGTGTTGGCGACCGCTGGGCCAGTAAAGCTACCCTGCGGCGTGATCGTGACCATCTTCGATGCATACACGGGCGAACTGCCGGTGGTGTAAATCTTGACGCCTCGATTGTGGCCGATGTTGTCGCTAGAAAAATTTCCGGAAAGCGTCAGCCTAATAGAAACTCCATTGGATTGAGGTTCCAGATCGGCCAGCAGTCGACCACTGATGAAGCTTTGACCCAGAACGCGAGTGCCCAAGACGCATTCATCCACTGGGTTGGGCTGGGCGACGTCGCGTCCCACCACGCGATTGACGAACTTTTCGCTGACTTGCAAACGTACGTTGGGCTGGGAATAGGCCGCGCGCATCGCTGCCACCAGTTCTGGTGCCTGGCGAGCCGAATGCAGGAAGTTGGCCATTTGTCCAATATCGCGCATGCGTTCCAGTTCACTGATCGAACTATCTGCGTAGGTCAGCTTGACAATTTTTTCAAGTTGCGAGTCGAGTGCCTTTAGCGAGGCATCGGGATTGTCACCGAAACGGACGGCATTGATGTAATCACCGATTGACTGACGCATGTCGCGAAACGGAGCCAGCTCGAAACCGCGCACATTCTGGAAGTAACGCAGGTGAACGTCCGTAAGGACCTTCAAGTCGGGCTTTTGAGCGCCCAGTTGCTCCAGCAATTCACGCCACTTGAGGAACTTCTGCCAAGAGCGGGTATTCTCTGTTCCAGAGCCACCCAGGTAAGCTTCGAACGCAGTCATCTGGCTGATCAAGCGTTGCTTACTCTCATCGGGCTTGGGCAGTTGAGCGGCCGAGAGAGACTGGCGAGCGCGATCGATGGCCGTTTTCAGGTTAAGCATGCTGGGACTAGCGTATGCTTGTGACCCGGTTGACGAATCGCCGGCCGCAGAACTGGAACTCGCGGTAGCCGGTTGGCTGGTTGGCTGGCTGGCGGGCTGATCAGGCGAAGGTACCGTTTCCGAGTTAGATTGTGCCAAGGCACAGGGGGCTTGCCAGGCGGCCCAGGCAGCCAGCCCCCAACAGGGCAAGTGATTCATCAACCATCGGGCTATTGTCATCGCAAAACTCCACTCCGGGGGCAGGTCAAGATTTCGCCCAATTGTACTGATTGCTTTCCAGGTCGGACACCCGCGGGACCAGGCTTTTGAAGCCAGCCAGCCGATGACGAAGGGCAGGGCAGCCGTTGGCCAAAATGCTTGTTTCAAATCTTGGTAGCAGTGCGAGATAGCAAAAATGAAGCCAAGCACGATCTGAGCGGCAGCCTGACTACATTTCCGCTGCCAAATACTTTAGACTTGGCTCCTCCTCCAACTCACTACCTGCCACTTGGACGTGACTGCCATGATCTTGTCGGGACAAGAAATCAAACGCCGCATGGGATCTGATATTCTGATCGAGCCGTTTTGTGAGTCACAATTGAATCCCAACAGTTACAACCTGCGACTGCACAATGAACTGCTGGTGTATGAAGAGGTTGTGTTGGACATCAAAGCCCCCAACCGTTATCGCCGCTTGGAGATACCGGAATCGGGACTGGTCATCAGCCCTAGCCAAGTGTACCTCGCCAGGACTGTCGAGCGCACGGAAACGCACAATTTGGTTCCCATGATCGAAGGCCGCTCGTCGCTGGGGCGGTTGGGGCTGTTTGTACATGTAACAGCTGGCTTTGGAGATGCAGGCTTCTGCGGCTATTGGACGCTGGAGATGTTTGCCGTCCAGCCGATTCGCATCTATCCAGGTGTACAAATCTGCCAGATCATCTACCACACGCTCGAAGGCGAGTGCGACGAGTATCGCAGCAAGTATCAGAACAATACCGATATCCAGCCTAGTCTGCTGTACGAAGAGTTCGGGGCCCGGGCCGACGATCGGCAGTTGCGCTTGCCGTTTCCGCCGAGCTGAAAATCGGGTGCAGCGAAAGGGGGCTCGCAGTACCGATCGCGGCAGATACGTGCGCAAGTTAGATAGTGGTGCGGGAGGTTTCATGGGGAGAAACCCGAGGGGGGATGGATGATGCGGTTCTTTGGGTGACCGATTGAGGACAGGTTCTCTGCGTAAATTGATGGATGTGTTCAGCGGCTGAGGACAGCCGCTCTACGTAATTTGCTAAATAGTGGAGCGGGCGATTGGCACCATGTATAATGGGACGCTGCGGAATCGCTCCCTGTGCCTAAGAGGCTGATGGATGACCCCTTGGAACGAGACATTCTCTCAAGCTCTTAACTGGAAAGGCGCGTTGCCTAAGGCGATGCGTCTGCACAATGTCTTTGTGCATTCCTCTACCATTCTTACCCTTCCACTAACGGCTCTGGTACTGCTAGGTCTGCTAAGGGTCGCCCCGACCGATGGCGATTGGAAAGCGGTGGCAGTGACACTACCAACTGTCTGGCTAGCAAGTTTGCTGGTTCGCGTGTTTTCTCAATGGTTGGCCGTGGGCTGGCAAGGAGATGAGTTCGAATTGGTCATCGGACCATTCGGCAATATTTCTCATGACTATGAACGCCTGCCTGCGCCCACGATGATGTTCTACTCAGGTGCCGGTCAAGCGGCTTCAATGTTCGTAGCCTTTATCGGTGTGTTCATTCTGGGCATAGTCAATACGAGCCCCGACTCCGGTGTCACCGCTGCCACGCTTCTGGACTTTCATACGGGTTTCAGCAGTAGCGCCTGGGCTTCGCAGATAGTGTGGGTCAATAGTTTGCTGTTCTTGGTGCACCTGCTGCCGGCAGTCCCATTCGATGGGCGCGCCTTCTTCATCGGTTGGTGTCGCGCCACCAACTCCAGTTTGCAGTCCAGCGATATCCACCGGCTGCTTTCGTCTACAGATTCGCATATGGGGATCGGGCTGGGTGGCATGTCGGTCGCCTTGTTGGCAACCTCGCTGGCCGAAGGGCAGTTGGTTATCTTGTGGGCCACCATGTTGTTCATTTCTATCTATCTGCTGTGCATCAGTCACTTCGAGGCTTACCAGGCGCAGCAGCAAGATGAACTGTATGAAGCCCCCGTTCCCAGAGCGTGGCGACAGCGAACCCGCAGTGCCCACTACGCGCGCAGCTACAACGAGCTAGATGAGTTTGAATCGATGGCCGAGGTGCCCAGCGCGCATGAGATTCTAGATATCGACGAAATCTTGCGCAAACTGCATCGCGAAGGCAAGGACTCGCTGTCCGCCTATGAGAAGGAAGCCTTGCTGAGCGCCAGCCGCGAATTGCAAGCACGACGCCAGACTCGCTCGTGATTATTCAGGCTGCAGAGGTTACGATAACGGCTCCCGCTGAGCCGTTCACCTCTTCTGAGAGCAGCCTACGATGCAACAAGTAAAACTCTTCAAGTCGATCGAGAGCGAGCTGGTATCGCTGGAGTCAGAGATTAACGCCTGGATTGAAACGGATCGTCCGCGTATCATCTCGATCACCGGAAACATTGCGCCTCAAACAGGCAATCCGCAACAAGCGGGTGCGTTTTCGGCTTCCGATGTCTTGGTGATCGTGTTGTACGAGGTAGGTAATGGTTGAACAGGGCTCGAGCGTGCGTGTGTTGGTGCTGGGAGCTCATCCTGATGACGCAGAGATCCATGCCGGTGGTTTACTGGTGCGTCATGCAGCTCATGGGGCGACCATTCGCATGGTATCGGTGACCGATGGCCGAAGCGGACATCACGAGATACCGCCGCACGACCTGGTGACGATTCGTCGGGAAGAAGCCCGCGCTTCGGGCCGCTTGATTCAAGCCGATGCAGTTACTTGGGATTTTCCTGACGGTGGTCTGGTGGCAGACTTGGCCCTGCGGGCCGCCATCATTCGCGAGATTCGCAGCTTTGCCCCCGACCTGGTTCTGACCCATCGCTTGTCAGATTATCACCCCGACCATCGCGCAGTGGCTCAAGCCGTGCAGGACGCTTGCTACCTGGTGACGGTGCCGCATATCGCCGCGGATGTGCCGGCGCTCAAACGCGACCCCGTCGTCGCCTACATGGTCGACATGTTCACTCGGCCAACACGACTGGAGCCGCATGTGATGCTGGATGTCAGCCCCGAGCTAGATACGCTGGTTCGCATGACCGCTTGTCATGCCTCCCAAGTCTTCCAGTGGTTGCCATATCACGATGGTTTTCTGGAGACGGTGCCCGATGAGGAGAACGCGCGACTGGTATGGCTGCGCGGTTGGCTGGTGAATGTATCGTCGCGCCGGCGCCAACATTTCGCCCGCGAGCTATCGGAACGCGGCCTGGTCAGCGCCGAGGCGATCGAAGCTTACGAGATCAGCGAGTACGCGCGACCATTGGATGCAAGCGAGAAACAGAAACTGTTTCCCGGTGGCAAGTTTGCCGCCTGATTAGCCATTCGTAGCCACGGCTGTATTGGTAGCCACCGCTGTATTCGTAGCCACGGCTGTATTGGTAGCCACCGCTGCCAAGCGGTGGACGGCGTTAGCTAGTCGCGTCCACCGTCTGGCGACGGTGGCTACGGGGCTTGCGTCTACCTACGTAACGATTCAGACTACCGTGGCGGTTTTTTCAGAGTACCTGGCTTCCATGCGTTCGAGGCATTTGCCGATTTGTCGGACGGCTTGACGCAGGCGGTTCTCGTTCTCAACCAAAGCCATTCGCAAGTAACCTTCGCCGGCTGGTCCAAAGCCGCTGCCTGGGCTGACCGCTACGTCGCCCTCTTCCAGCAGCATCATGGCAAAGTCGAGGGTGCTCATGCGCTTGCGCCACTTTTCCGGCACGCGAGCCCATACGAACATGCCGGCCCGTGGCGGCGTGGCTTCCCAGCCAATGCGATGCAGACCATCGACCAAGACATCGCGGCGTCCTTGGTAGATCAGCGATTGTCGTTCGACAGCTGCCTCTGTGTCGCGCAAGGCAACGATCGCCGCGATCTGAATCGCCTGGAACATACCGTAATCGTAGTAGCCCTTGATCGTTGCCAGCCCACGAATCATGTCCGCGTTGCCCGCGCAGAAGCCTACGCGCCAGCCGGCCATGTTGTAGCCTTTGCTCATCGTGGTGAACTCGACGCCCACATCAATCGCACCTTCAGCGGCCAGGAAGCTGGGCGGTTGATAGCCGTCAAAGGCCACGTCGGAGTAAGCAAAGTCGCTAATGACCATAAAGCCATAGCGCTTGGCCAGCTTGACGACTTCGGGGAAGAAGTCCGGTTCGACCGTGATTGTCGAGGGATTGTGCGGGTAGTTGATGATCAGCAGCTTGGGCCGTGGATAGAAGTGCTGACAAGTGTATGCAATGTTGGAGAGAAACTTGTCGCTATCGGCTACCTCGAGCGCCACTACGTTACCAGCGGCCAGCACCACACCATACATGTGAACCGGGAAGAACGGAGCCGGGATCATGGCTGTGTCGCCCGGGCCCATTAGCGCCAGGCACATGTGGCTGAAGCCTTCCTTGCTGCCCAAGCAAACGATCGACTGGGTCTCGGGGTCCAGCCGTACACCATACTTGCGAAAATACTTGTGCGCAAGCTCGCGGCGCAGATTCAACAGACCATTGCTCTTGCTGTAACCATGATTGCGAATGTCATGGGCCGCTTCGCTCAACTTTTCGATGATCAACTGCTCGGGCGGATCCGACGGGTTGCCCATCCCCAGGTCAATCACGTCATGACCAGAGCGACGTTTCTGATAAAGCGTGTTATTGATCCGTCCAAACAGGTAGGGAGGCAAACGCTGCACACGATCAGCATACTCGATGCGAAACGGAGCCGGTTCTTCCTGATGAGCTCCATTGTTTTCATGGCTGTTTTCAGACATTGCCCCAAACCTTGTATGACTTGTCAACAAATCTCTTTGAAGTAAACCCAGTGCATTATTTCATCTTTCGCCAGACTCTGCGAGCCCAATCAACCCCGAAGACTTGCCTCGCTGGTCAGGCTGCGTTGGTCAGGCGTTGCTGTCCAGACTGCGCTGTCCAGACTGCGCTGTCCAGAAGGCACTGGCCAGGCGGCACTGGCCAGGCGGCTTTGGTCATATCGCATCCAGCACGCGGAGGACTTCCGGCAAGTCGGTTTCGGTCGAGCCTCTGGCAAGCTTTAGAGGGTCCCAGTGGCTTAGAAGTTCGCGGGCATCGATCTTTTGAGGTTTCGTTATCAAGCCGGCTGTCCAGGCCAGGTAGCCCCACAATTGTTCCGCCTGGTAGCCAGCTTGCCGGAACCAGGCGATGCGCGTGTCTCCATGCCGCTTGGCCAGTCGCCGGCCATCCGGACCGATCATCAGTGGCACATGCAGATAGGTCGGTGGTCGCCAGCCCAGGCGTTCCAGCAGGTCCAACTGGCGAAATGTGCTGGGTATCAGATCTTGCCCACGCAGCACTTCCGACACCTGCATTAGCCAGTCATCGACGATTACAGCTAACTGGTAAGCCGGTGTGCCATCACCCTTGGCGACTAGAAAATCGCCCAGCGCTCTGGCTGGCGTAGTAACCTGCTCTCCAACAACCAAATCATGCCACTGGACCCTGGAAGTGCCCGAGCGAAATCGCCAGGCGTATTCCAATGGGTCCAGATGCTGAGCATCAGCCACCCGGCGGTGCCGGCATGTGCCTGGATAAATGGGGCCCTCGAGAGCTTCGTGCGGCGCGCTGGCCGCCGCGGCTATCTCGCTGCGCGAGCAATCGCACGGATAAACCAGTTCACGCTCTTTGAGCCACTGGAGCCATTCTTGGTAGAGCGACAAACGTTCCGTCTGTACGTACGGCGCATGTGGACCACCGACATCCGGTCCCCAGTCCCAATCCAGTTGGAGCCAGCGCAGATCCTCCAGCGTCGCTTCGCGCGCCCACGGCTTGACCCGCGGTGAGTCGATATCCTCGATTCGCAGAATCAACTGCCCCTGCCGCGAACGTATCGATAGCCAAGCCAACAAGAAAGTACGAGCATTGCCCAGATGCAACGCGCCGGTAGGCGAGGGAGCCAACCGACCTACCGGAGCGCTCATGCCCTGCCTCCACTAGCCGACTGCTCGAGCGACCTACACACTGCGCACAATCACGACGCTGTTGATGCCCAACATGCCGAAGGAGTTGTTGAGAATATACCTGGCTCGCTTCATCTCACGCGGCTGGTTGACAACCAGGCCTGGCAACGCGCAGTCCGGATCGAGATTCTCAACATTGATCGTGGCATGGCAAACATTGTCTTTGAGGCTGGGCAAGTTGCCAGCCAGTTCCAATGCACCCGCAGCCCCCATCGTATGACCGATGAAGCTCTTGGTGTTATTGAAGTGGATCTGTTCGCAGCCTTCGAACACATTGCGAAGGGCTTCGCATTCTTGCGCATCACCACTGGAGGTGCCGGTAGCGTGAGTGCTGACGATATCGATTTGATCCGAAGCCAGCCCGCCACGCTTGAGCGCCAGTTGAACACACTCGGCTTGTCGCGTTGGGTTGGGCAGGACAAAGTCCGTGGCATCGGTGTTGATTGCATAAGAAACTATTTCGGCCACGATATTGGCGCCGCGCTTGCGGGCATCGCTGAGTCGTTCCAGCAGATAGATACAGGCTCCTTCGGAAACGACGATGCCATTGCGATCGCGGTCAAACGGACGAGACGCTTTGGATGGATCGTCATGCGTCGCCAGGGCACCTTGACTCTTGAAACTGGCAAAGATGCCAAAGGTGTGAATGCTCTCCGAAACACCACCAGCAAGCGCCAGATCACATTCATCCAATCGCAACATCTGCACGCCTTGGATGATGCCCGCATTGCCCGCGGCGCAAGCTGCACCGATCGTGTAGTGCGGGCCAGTAATACCCATGTTCAGCGCAATTTCGCCGGCCGGATTATTGGCCACGGTACGCGGGTTGTGATGATGCGACCAATACTGAGTGTCGTAGTCGAAGGCTTTGATCTGGTAGATCTCGTTTTCTGTTTCGACATTGCCGTGTTCGGTGACACCGATGTAAATGCCTACGCGCGAACGATCGAAATTGGCCCAGTCAATTCCGCTGCGCTCGATCGCCTGGTTGGCAGCCCAGACTCCCACGCTGCCAGCCCGCGTACCGCGACGCACATCTTTTTTGGACTGATATTGTGTGGCCGGAAATTCGCATATCCCCGCCAACGTTTTACCCACATAGCGGATTTCGTAATCCTTGACGCCGCTGCGGCCTGCCAGAAGGTTGGCTCGATACTCTTCCAGGCTGTTGCCGTTGGGACTGGTCAGTCCAATCGCGGTAATAACAATGCGTTGTTCGTCGGGTAATTGGGCAGCTTTATCGATGGCAATCATTGGGAACCGGCAGGGCAGCGTGCAAAGGAAAATTGGGGACAGATAGCTGGAACCCCCGAATTATAGCAGGGCTGCTGGTTTGACAAGCTGTTGCCCAGCAAGAGTCAATTTGCCGTAGCAATTTGGCCGAACTGGCATTTGACGAGTAGATTCTTGCTAGCGTAAAATATCAACGTCAGCCGATACTTCGATTGTCGGTGCCTGATCCAGCCACCGCTCGATCACCCACCTTCCACATCCCGCCTGTAATGCTCAGCCACCCCGGATTCTGCGATCAAGGTCCAGACTGGAGTCCCGAGCCGTGGGAACCAATACCATGACCAGAACTTCGATCTTTGTGGCTCTAACTGTTCTGCCTGCGTTGGCGAACATGCTCGCTGCCGGTCAGGATGCCGCTCGAGGCGAAGCGGTCTACAAAGCCCAGTGCGCCGTGTGCCATGGTCCCGATGGGCAGGGAACCGCCGACAAGTACAACGAACCCTTGGCTGGCGACCTGTCGGTAACGGAATTGGCCAAGGTGATCGACGAGACGATGCCCGAGGGCGAGCCCGAGAAATGCTCGACAGAAGATTCGGCCGCCGTGGCTGCCTTTATTCATCAGGCCTTCTACTCGGAAGTGGCCCGCGAGCGACTGCGACCAGCCCGCATCGAATTGGCCCGGCTGACCGTACCTCAATATCGCAACGCCATCGCCGACTTGTTCAGTAACGGCGATTCGACGGAGTACATTTGGCAGAGCCCAGAGGGTTTGAAGGGCCAGTACTTCGATGCCAAACACTTCCAGCATGAGAAGCGCGTCTTCGAGCGGGTCGATCGAGGGATTGCCTTTGACTTCGGCGCAGGCCGACCGGACGACGAGAATTTTCGCGACAAGAATTTTGCGATTCACTGGGAAGGCTCGCTGCTGGCCCCCGAGACTGGACACTATGATTTTTGCGTCGAAACAGAAAACGCGATTCGCTTGTTCGTCAACCATGATCGCAAGCCGCTGATCGATGCGGGAGTACGTTCGGGTGATGATCGATTCTTCCGTGGCTCGTTGTTTCTGGTCGCAGGCCGGGCTTATCCGATCAAGCTCGAGTATCAGTCGGCGGAACTAACTTCGTCGGTGAAACTGAAGTGGAAGACACCACGCGGCGTGGAGCAACTGATCCCATCGCGCAACCTGCGCTCGGCGCGGGGCGGTGAAGTGATGGTGGTATCCACTCAGTTTCCCCCGGACGATTCCAACGCAGGCTTTGCGCGTGGTAATTCGATCAGCAAAGAGTGGGACCACGCCACGACCGAAGCGGCTTTGTCGGTCGCCGATATGGTCGCCGCCAAGCTGAACCAATTGGCTCAGACCAAACCTGACGATGGAGACCGCGTGGCCAAGATCAAAGCCTTCTGCGGTCAACTCGTCAGTCGCGCTTGGGCACGCCCGCTCAGCGAACAAGAACGTCATGCAATTATCGAACGAATTTTTGTCGAAGGTGTGCCACCGGAGTTGGCAACCAAACGACTGGTATTGGCCACGCTGAAGAGTCCTAGCTTTTTGTTCCGTGAGATCGGACAGGCTCAAAATTCCAATGCGCGAGTCGCCACGCGTTTGAGCTTCGGCATGTGGGACTCGCTGCCGGATCGCTCTTTGATGGAAGCAGCCGAGCGCGGCGAATTGAGTAACGCGGATCAAGTGGCCGCGCATGCCGAGCGGATGCTGAATGATCCTAGGACTCGCGCCAAGATTCGACAATTCGTTGGCTTGTGGCTGAAGCTGGATAGCGAGTTGGAATTGAACAAAGACTCCAAACTGGTCCCGGAGTTTGGAAGCGAAATCGCCAACGATCTGCGCACCTCGCTGGAACTGTTTGTCGACGAAGTGATCTGGAGTTCGGGTAGTGATTTTCGAGACCTGCTGCGAGCCGATTATCTCTGGCTGAACCGACCGCTGGCGGAACTTTATGCACCGGAGTATGCGCAGCAGCAGGGGGATAGACTGGGCGATCAGTTTGTCAAAGTGCCCAGCGGTGCTGATCGATCGGGTGTGTTGACGCATCCGTATCTGATGTCGACTCTGGCCTACCACAGCACCAGTTCCCCGATTCATCGCGGCATCTTTGTGGCTCGCAATCTGCTGGGCCGATCAATCAAAGCACCACCCGAAGCCATCACGCCCATTCCGCCCGAACTGCATGCGGGCTTGACGACGCGCGAGCGGGTAGCGCTGCAAACCAGCCCGGCCTTTTGCCAAAGCTGCCACAGCATGATCAATTCGCTGGGTTTTGGTCTGGAGAATTACGACCTGATCGGCCGCTTGCGAGCGATTGAAAAAGAAAAACCGATCGATGCCAGTGGAACCTACCGCGACCGGGCTGGTAAACTAGTCAACTTCAACGGCAGTCGTGAGTTGGCCAGTTACCTGGTAGAAAGCCCCGAGGCACAAGCTGCCCTGATCAATCAACTGTTCCAACATCTGGTCAAGCAACCGCCAGCGGCCTTTGGCCCAGAGACACTACCAGGCCTGCGAAGCCGGTTTGTAGAAAACAATTTCAGTATTCGGAAGTTAATCGTCGACATCATGCGTGTTTCGGCACTGCGTGGTGTGGAATTACAAAATGAGGGTTAAGCGTCATGGGTAGCTTGGATCGTCGTTCCTTCCTGCGTGACCTGGGTATTGGCGCAGCTGCGTTGCCCTTTGTTTTGAACCTGCAGAGCCTGGGCTGGGCATCGACCTCCAGCGCGCGACGGCAGCGCCTGGTCGTGATCTTCAGTCCCAACGGTACCTTCCCTGATCACTTCTGGCCCGAAGCAGACGGTCCCGATTTTGAACTGAAAGAAATTCTGCAGCCGTTGGCGCCTTTCAAGAATCAGGTTGCCACCCTGAAAGGTGTTTGCGACAAGATTCGCGGCGATGGCGATAGCCACATGCGCGGTATCGGCTGTTTGCTGACCGGTATCGAACTGTTTCCCGGTAACGTGCAAGGCGGCTCTGATACACCGGCAGGCTGGGCCAGTGGCCATTCGATCGATCAAGAGATCGCTCGTTACTTGCAGCAGAACGAAGCCACACGCACCCGTTTCGGTACGTTGGAGTTTGGGGTGGCCGTGCCGGAGCGAGCCGATACTTGGACCCGCATGGTGTACTCGGGGCCCAATCAACCGATTGCGCCAATCGATAACCCGTATCAAATGTTCCGCAAGCTCTACGGTAGCGTCGAAGATCGCAACAGCTTGCTGAGCGTCTTGGATTCGGTGGCTGGCGAACTGACCAAGGTCCAATCGATCGTCAGCAAAGAAGATCGTCAATTGCTGGAAAAGCATACGACCTTGGTTCGTCAACTGGAACAAGAACTGGCCGCGCCGCAAACCCAGCTCGACCATCCAGTTCCCGAGCTGACTCCGGGCGTCAGAGACGATAACGATAACATTCCAACCATCAGCAAGATGCAGATCGACTTGATGGTCAATAGCTTCCTGGCTGACTTCACGCGCATCGCCACCTTCCAGATTACCAACTCAGTTGGCCAGCCGAAGATGAAATGGATCGGTATCGAAGAAGGTCACCACGAGCTGTCGCACGAGCCAGATTCCAATCAAGAAGCTGTCGACAAGCTGGTCAAGATCAACAAATGGTACTGCGAACAAGTCGCGTACCTGGCCAAGCGATTGTCGGAGACGCCCGAGCCGGGTGGCCAAGGATCGATGTTGGATAACACGCTGATTGTGTGGACCAATGAACTGGGCAAAGGCAACTCGCACACCCTGGATGACATTCCGTTTGTATTGGTCGGTGGTGCCCCGAACATGAAGCTCGGCCGCGCCTACAAGTTCGACCGCGTGCCTCACAATCGTCTGCTGCTCTCGCTGGCCCATGCGTTTGATCATCACATCGAACGCTTCGGCAACGCCGACTACACATCCGGCGGCCCACTGGTAATCGGCTAATTCTGTAGCCACCACTGCCAAGTGGTGGAGCATCTAGTCGTTGCGCAAGTCCACCGTCTGGCGACGGTGGCTACGTGGTGTCTTGACCTGGCGAAGCAGGGGATATACGCTACTGACAGCCACTTTGGTGACGCGAGCGAGATGCCGATTGAAGCTCCTCGCGTGAACAGGGAACTCCGGTGAAATTCCGGGACGGTCCGGCCGCTGTGAGCTACCACGACCATTGACGCCGAAAGTTTTTGCGGTGGTTGATGTCACTCGAGCTTCATCTACAACGCCATTGCTTGCCCTGCGTAAGTGAGAAGGCTACGAAGCGTTTTTCGAGGCACAGGTAGCAAGTCAGAAGACCTACCAAAGGCGAGACGATAAGTGCCTTCCTGGTTTGAGGCGGTCGTTGCAGTCGTTTATCGACTGGATGCATTCCTGGTTTGAGACTGGCAAATGTGCCAGTCATTGTGGCGCATGCGTTCGGCCCCCAGCAGAGGCCGCGTCGTGCGCGAGGAGACTCTCGTGAGGAACTCGTTTTTTTGGATGAGTGCCTGCGCACTCGTCGCCTGGCTGCTGTGCCAGGTCGATCCGTCCGTTCGGGCAGGTGTGGTGGTTTCTACTTTTGAAGACGCCCCGGCCTTGCTGAACAATCTTAACTCGGATGCTTCGTTTGAAGGTCTGGTTGGAACCCCCAGTCAATTTCGCTCTGGGGCGGTCACGTTTGATAACGACGGAGTGTACTTCGGCGGAACTTCTTGGAGCGGCTTTGGCTATTCGCGCCGCACCGCTCCGGGTGCCGGGCAGGACATGTACAACAACAGCAACGACTTGATCGCCAAGCCTGGCGCGGGGGCCAACGGCTCGTTGGCTTGGGGTGTGGTGGCTTCAGGTGGAGTGATGACCGCCGATGCAGGTTACGCGTTTCGGTCGCTGCGTATTACCAATACGCTCTGGACATGGGACACGATTGTCAACGGTGATCCGCTGTTTGCTGGCCCGCCTATGGGCAATGGTGGTGGGACGGGGCGCTTTACCGGCCAAGATGATTTCTTTACGGTGCGCTTTACCAATACAGACACCGCGGCCTTCGCGGACTTCAACCTGGCAGACTTTCGACCGCCGGCGCAACCGGGTGGGCTGACCGATTACGTTCATGACTCGTGGCAGTTGTTTGATGTATCCGGCTTGGCAGCCAGACGCTTAAGCATCAGTTTTTTGGGTTCACGCGAAACCAACTGGATTCCGCCACCAGACCCGCCGCAATACTTTTTGGACACCCCGGCATACGCTGCCCTGGATGACATAACCGTGGCCAGCGTCACGGCTGTGCCCGAGCCGGGCAGTCTGCTGCTGGTCGGCGGCATCATGGCGCTGGGATTGAAGCGCTATCGATCAAGCCGTCGCAGCCCGCGTTCCTCGCAGGCCAGGCGTTATTAGACGACTACCGCGCAGTTGCGGTGAGTGTGGTTCCGCTGGTCCGATCCAGGCTATATCCTTTAGCTCTGGAATTTTGATCAGCGGTCTACGACACGTTAGGTATGACGACTCATGCAACTACTTCGATTTGATCCATCGGCGGCATTTCTGAGCGGTACAGGTCTGGAGCAATCGCAGGTTCAAACTCTGGAACCGACGCTCGACAAGCTGCGTCAGGAAGTAATCGAAGTTGACATGGAGATGTTGGCGGGCAAACTGCCAACACCGACCAACAAGCAACCGCTCGACGCTGCGTTCTACACGCTGCCCGAGCGTTTGCTGAGTGAGTATCAGCAGGATCGTCGCGGCTCGGAACTGGCTCGCATCCTGGCTATCGCCAAGCGTTTTCAGGAAACGCTCGATCGCGTGGTGGTGCTGGGTATTGGCGGATCCTACATGGGCGCACGGGCCCTGATGGATGCTTGCTGCCAGCCCTATTGGAATGAACTCTCACGAGGCGCTCGCGGCAGTCGACCGCGCATGTACTTCGAAGGCAACAATGTCGATAACGATGCGTCGCAGGGCCTGTTGCGATTGCTGGCCAGCGAATCAGCCAACGATGGCCAACCCAACTGGGGCATCGTGGTTATCAGCAAAAGCGGCGGTACGCTCGAGACGGCCGCTGCCTTTCGCCAGTTTCTGTCGGCTTTGGAATCGGCCTGCGGCGGCGATGCCCAGCGCGTTCGCGAGCGAGTGATTCCGGTAACCGGCGATAGTGGCAAGCTGTTCAACTTTGCCCAGGAACTCGGCTGCCCAGAAGTCTTCCCCGTGCCCGATGGAGTGGGTGGTCGCTTCTCAGTACTATCAGCCGTTGGCCTGGTACCTGCCGCCATCTTGGGCCTGAATGTGGTTGAACTGCTGCAAGGAGCTGCCGCCATGAACAAACATTTTCGCGAAGCCCCCGCCGCCGAGAATATCGTCCTGCAATACGCTGCCATCAATCACCTGATGGAGACCAAACGCGGCGCGCAGATTCGCTTGCTAAGCGTTTGGAGCAAAGCCCTGGAATCGGCTGGTATGTGGTACGACCAACTGATGGCCGAAAGCCTGGGCAAGTTTGAAAAAGGCGCGACCCCGCTGACGACACTCAACACCCGCGATCTGCATTCGCGACATCAACAACATCAAGAAGGCCGGCGCGACAAACTGGTCAACAACGTGATCGTCGAAAACTACCGCGACGATCCATTGCCGATCGGCAAACGGACCTCGGACCCCGATGGTCTCAACGAGATCGCCGACAAGACCTTGCCCGATGTCATGCGCGCCGCTATCGAAGGCACCAACCAGGCTCTGCGCGACGACAATCGTCCATCCACCAACATCTACATGCCACGCACCGATGAAGCTTCGCTGGGTCAATACTTCCAGATGATGATGCTAGCCACCGTCATCGAAGGCCGCCTGATGGGCATCAACCCCTACGGCCAACCAGGCGTAGAAGCCTACAAAAAGAATATGAACCGCCTACTGGGAAGAAAGTAGAAGCGGAGGGAAGGGGGAAGTTTGAAGTTGGAAGTTTGAAGTTGGAAGTTTGAAGTTGGAAGTTTGAATTGGGAGATTTGAGATTTGAGATTTCAAATCCCAGATCTCAAATCCCAGATCTCAAATCTCAAATTTCAAATCTGCGTTATAGGTCGATGGCTGAGTCGCTGGCGGCGTCGTTGCGTTGTTTGCGAATTTGTTGCATCAGATCGATGATTACTTGCGACTGAATGCGAACGGCCGAGGCGAAGTCTTTGGTATCGGCGGCCATGCGGGCATCGCGGAACTTTTTCTCGATCGGTGGCCAATCGATTTTCCATTTGCGTTCCACGGCCGCTTCCCGTAGGGCTTTCATAGTCCCGGCCAGGTATTCAAACAGGGCCAGAGTGGGAGCTGCTTTGAATTGCCGATGTGGACCTTTACCATAACGCGAACTGTTGTCTTCGCTGGGGCCATGGCTTTGAATGATTTGCAAGAACCCGGTGCCCAAGGCGATCAAACCCAAGACCGCAGCGACGATAGCCACCGGTGGCGCCCAGAGCGCCAGGATCAAGGCAGCCAGCAAACATACGCCGGTCACCACGGCCAGGGCCGGTGAAAAGCGACTCCAGTCCAGCGGCTGCTTGCGACTGAACGAGGCCTGCCGATCTTGCGTGGCAATCGAGTTCTCGACCACCTCAACGACAATGGCGGTGATGTTATCGGGGCCACCGCGCAGGTTGGATAGATCGATCAATATCTGGGCCGCCGTATCGGGTGGCAGGACGCGCAAGAAAGCCGCAATCTCTTCATCGCTGATCTGGCCGCTCAGTCCATCGGAACACAGCAAGAATCGATCACCCACAGCCACCGGAAATGGACCTTCCAAGTCGACTTGAACCGTGGCGTTAGGTCCCAACGAACGGGTGATGACGTTCTTGGGAATGACGCCGCTGCGGGCCGTCTCATCGGTGACTTCACCGGCCGCCTGCATTTCCCAGACGAGCGAATGATCGAAGGTCAACTGGTACAGAAAATCGCCATGCAACTGATAGACCCGACTATCGCCTACGTGTGAGAGCACCGCGCCTTCGGGCAACAGAGCCAACAGGCTGGCCGTCGTGCCCATGCTGCGAAATTCAATGTTGGCCTGGCCGCGTCGAAAGATCTCGGCGTTGGCTTCCGTAAACGACTTGCGCAGAGCCTCCACCGGTAGGGAGTTCTGCTGCTTGAGATATTGGTGCGGTATCAGGTCCGCCGCCAGTCGAGAGGCCATCTCGCCGGCCGCATGCGCACCCATGCCGTCAGCCACCAGAAACAAGTGCCCATACTTTTCCCAACCCGATTGCGACTCGGCCAGCATGACCGCGTACGAGTCCTGATTGACGGCTCGGCGCATACCGATATCCGAGAGCACCGAATATTTAACGGTACACTTCCATTCAGGCTTGGGGGCTGGTGGGTTTGGTTCGCTGACGGCCAAGTTTTTGCTAGCTGACTCTCTTCAATCGCCGTATCGCCGTTCGCTCCGCGACGGAATGGGGCGGAAAGCTCTTCCCTGACGTACATGCAAAGTTTAGCTATCTCAGCCCTCAGTTACCATAGAGCGCAGGGCCACCGAGGCGCGAAATCGAGCATGTAGTTGGTTAGGTACCAGGAAATCGATCTGGTCGTCGTTTCGGGCAGTTTGTAGACTCCGCAACGCGAAAGTCTCAGCCGAGCTTTCGAAAGCCGTGGAGAGCAACGTGGCCAGGAAAATTGCCTTTTTACCCTTATGCATAGTGGTAGCCATAGCCGTGTGCCAGGTGGGCTGCGTACGACGCCGTCTGACGGTCCGTACCAATCCTCCAGGAGCCATGGTCTATGTCGACCGTCAGTTGATTGGCCCCAGTCCCGCATCTACCGCGTTTACTTATTACGGCACCCGCCATATCGAAGTCGTGGGCGACGGTTACCGCACGGAAAAAGTTCTGCGAACCTTCAATCCGCCCTGGTACCAGATTCCCCCACTAGACTTTGTTTCGGAAACCTTGTGGCCCTGGGAGCTGCGCGATCAGCGCGTGGTCGATATCACGATGGTCCATCAGCCATCGGTACCCACCGAGGAATTGATTGCCCGCGGCGATGAAATGCGCACGCAAGCCGCCGCCGGTATCGCCGTTCCGCTGACTCGGACACAAGGACCGCCCGACCCACCAGCTGGTCGCGTTCTGCCGGTCGAACCGCCACCCTACGTTCCACCAACCACTGATCCGCTGAGCGCCGATGGTGGCGTTATGCCGGGCACAGTCAGCCCACCCCCGATCAATCAACCTTGGCGCCCAGGCTCCATCCTCCGCAACATCTTTACTCCAGGTGAAAGAATCCCCGAGGTCGGCGGCCTGCAAGGCGGCGGCTATCGGCCTCCAACCCCTTGAGCGGCTGACGCGAGAGGGGCTTGATGTTGCCGAGGCGGCGCGAGGAAGTGGGCGGTTTCCGACGCAGCGAGTCGGGCTACAACTTGCGTCGGGAATACATTTTCCGACGCAGCGCGTCGGGCCACAACACGCGTCGGTCTACTGCGCTAGGCCCAGTCTACGGTGCCTTTGGGCTCTTGTAGCACAATCGAGCGTAGGAAGCTGATGGCTTTCTCCAACCCCTCTCGGGCGGTCATCAAGCTGTCTTCGTGTTCGATCGACAAGGCATGGTCATAGCCGACCATACGCAGCGCGGAAACGAAGTCGCACCAAAACTGCCTGGGGCTGCCATAGCCAACTGTGCGGAACAACCACGCACGATTCAATTCGTCACCGTAGTGTTTAGTGTCCAGCACGCCGTTGGTCAGCGAGTTCCATCTCTGTATCGATGTATCTTTGGCATGCACATGATAAATCGCACCCTTCAACGCTCGCACCGCAGCGCATGGATCAATGCCTTGCCAGATCAAGTGCGATGGATCAAAGTTAGCCCCGATTTCTTCCCCGGCCGCCGCTCGGAGTTTTAATAGCGTTTCTGGATTGTAGACCACGAATCCGGGATGCATCTCAAGAGCAATCTTGCGAATGCCTTCGCGGCGCGCAAACTCGGTAGTCTTCACCCAGTAGGGAATGACGACATCTTTCCACTGGTAATCGAGAATATCCAGATACTCAGGCGGCCAAGGACATGTTACCCAGTTGGGTTGTTGGTCACCCGGCGCGCCGCCTGGACAGCCGCTGAACGTAGCCACTTGCTCCACGCCCAGCTTGGCCGCTAGACGAACACAGCGTTCAAAGGCCGCATGATGCTCGGCTGCCAACTGTTGGTTAGGATGAATCGGATTGCCATGCACGGACAAGCATGAGATCTTCAATCCACGCGACTGAATCTGGTTCAAAAACTCTTTCGCCTTGGCGTCGCTGGCTAACAGGCCATCAACGTCACAATGATCTACACCAGGATACGCTCCGGCACCAATTTCGACTGTCTGAACTCCCAGGCCTGCCAGGTAATCCAATGCCTGCTCGAAGGGCATCGATCGAAGTATTACGGTAAAGACGCCTACCTTCATAGTGAGTCCACTCGCGAAAAAGTTCGGGGATCGAAACGGGTGGTTGGATTGAACACTATCGAGGTGCGAAGATCAAGCAGCTGTGTAGCCGAACTGTTGGGCCAATGCCTTGGTATGCTGCCAGATGGCCTGGCGCAAATGGTCATCCAGTCGCGACGCTGGACAAACAGGGCGAATGTGAGCCAGCGAAATCGCCGAGTCGGACTGCGCTATCTTCAATCGAGCACACAACTGTTGCCAGTGCTGAGTGGGCTGCTGGCAAAACTCTTCGTAACGCACCAGGTGAATGCGTTCGCGTAGCAGGGGAGTTTGCAGCGCTTGCAAGATGTGTTCATACACGGCAGCCCACTGCAGCGCATAACCGATGGCTTCGTGGCCATCACGCCATTGGGCTTCGATTTGCGCCTGGTGTTGAGCGGTCGGGCAATGTGCCTGGCGCTGTGGGCCAAATTCAAAATGCCCCGCCGCTGCCAAATACTCTGGCACGCGCCGATCAGCTCGACTGTACTGACAAAATAATTGGTGTTGGCGCATTAGCGAATCGACGTGCCGCACAGGATGACGGACCGGAACCACAAACTGCGCGTCATACCACTGGGCCAATAGGGCCAGGCGAGCGACGTGATAATTGTTCTTGGCAACAATCCGCTGGCCACCGCGAATCAGCAGCAGTTTGCGCAAGTAATCGTGGTAAAACTGTCGCATGGGATGGCGCTCAGGCACGCTGTCGAGTTGCCAGGCGGGTAGATTGCGGCCAAAGGTTCTCCACAGCGGCTCGTCCATCGCTTCAGGACTTTCCGCCGTGATCATGATGCCATCCTGGTGCGGTCTCTCGTGGGCAACCGGCGCGCGATCGTTCGATACGTCCAAGTAGCGATTCCACACCCAGGGCACCGCCACAAACGGAAAGTCGCGATAGCGAGGTCCAACCACTCCCGGCAACTGATTCAGCAGTTCGACCAACATGGTGGACCCAGAACGTGCCAGGCCGCAAACAAAGACAGGCTGTTCGACCGGCCGGGCTTGCAGTTGGCTGGCCAGTAAAGAGTTCTCTAACTGCGCTACATACCAAAGTGGCCAGGCGAGCATGCGCTGAGCTCGAACGAGCAGCATGTCAGCGTGGCTTATCAGCATGAATACTTACCTGGCAGTTCAGCGGCGATGACGCAGCGGAGCATCTCATTTAGCGCAGCCGGCGATGGCGTTTGCAGAGAGTAAACGTGACTGCTGCCCCGGCCATAAACAGGAGATCGCGACCGACGGAGGGCAGTTGGGTATACATCTCCCAGGCCACCAGGCTGATCATCGCCCAGGCCAGCAAGTAGACGCCACCACCAACCAGCACCTGGGCACACAACAGACGCAGTTGCATCCATAACCATTGGCCCGTTGCACTCATCAATTGGGCGTAGCGGTCGAAAAACTCTTGATGGCTCTGCGCGGTAATCGCCTGGTACATTCCATGGCGCCAGGTGACCAACAGACCAGACAGGTGAAACTGGTTGGCAGCCGGCAAGGGTGCCAGCTGCGTGGCTGATTCACTCAGCGAGCCAGCCACGACGCCGGCTAGCAGCCATGACATGCCGGCGACGATCATGCTGGCCTCCCGGACTGCTGAGGGGCTGAGACCTGCAAGGCGCTGGTAGATGCCAGTGCGGAATCGGTCTCGAGCGACGTTTCGAGCGAACCGGATTCCGCCTTCTTGATCGTAAACAGCCGTACGATCAACCTCAGTATGAACACCAGCGGGGCCAAGAGCGCTAACAAGACTAAAGCCAGTACCGCTAACAACGATCCCAGCATCGTCAGGCCTGCGCCTGGTCCGGTGTATCCAATCAAAAATACGAGCATGGGACAACCTCTTGGTTAACTACTTAATTGGTCAACGCATTGGGCAAGCTGCGTAGCCACCGCCTGCCAGACGGTGGACGGAAACGTTGACGATTTCCACTGCTTGGCAGCTTGGCAGCGGTGACTACGAACACTGTGTCCAGTGAAAGTGGGCAGTCCGCCAAGTGGCGCTGTCCAGTTAGGAAACGAAATAAACAAATGACCAGTCATTTTCTTTACGGTTCCTTATTCAGAAATGAGGGCCTGGACACGTAGCTGGCATATCCGATCTTGCCACGGTTCCCCGGCACGCGAGGATCGTTGAGGACGTATTCCCAAACAACTTTGCCGGTTGTCAAATCGATTTCCCAAACAGAACCACCATGGGTGACGGCTAGCAGTGCATGTCGCTGGTCGGGATGGATGTCCAAGTGGCCGCAATTGGCCGTGCGACATAAATCGGGCATATCGCCGGAGTCTTTGGGGAATATGCATCTCGGGCGGTGAGAGAGATAGTCGATATGCACTAATCTTGAGCCGCCCAAGCTGGCCTGGCCGCCGAGGTTGTCCAGAACCAAGATGCCGTTGTCGTAGATCCTCGGTGCATGTTGCCCAATCGTGCTGCCGGAGGAGAGCCACTTGATCAGCTTGGTTTGCCGATCGATGATGGCCAGGGCATTGATGTTGCGCATGGAAACCAGCAGATCGCCCTCAACGGCACCGGGTAAGGTTTCCGCCTGTTGCTGGTCGATTACGCGCACATCGTTTAAGTGCAAGGGATCGTCGGTGCGAGTCTGCATCGCGTTGTTGCGAATCAGCTGCCCACCCCAACCAGACTTGCACAAGCAATCGAGCAACTGAATGCGATCCAGTTCATTACCGTCGGCATCCAGCTCGAGAACGTAATCGACATAAATCTTGCCCGTGTCCGAATGCAAAGTCGCATGACTGTCGCCCAGCGACAGCGGAGCATCAACCGACTCTAGTGCCGGTACAAAGATGTGGCCGCGACGATCAACGGAGAAGAAATGATGCGTCAACAACTCCTTCTTCCATAACAACTGACCGTCGCAACTGAACTTGGCCAGGCCAACCGCAAATGGATAGGTATTCTGACCATGAAAGGTCACCAGCAGCTCGCCCTGTGGGCTGAGGTGTAACCCGGTTGCGTTGGCTGGCCCCGATATACCAGCCACCTGCTTGACCATGCGGGTGTCGTCCCACAAGTGAGGATCGTTGGGCCAGGTGTGCAGTGTCTTGCCCGTGCGATCAATAATCCAGGCCATGCAGCCGTGGGTATGCCGCTCCGTTACATAACCAGCCGCCCCCGCGCTGATCAAAATGCAATCCTCCGAATCACGCGGCTGATACACATTGACCGTGGGGCGATCGACCGTCTGACGATAGGTCAGCAGTCCATCGACGTTCCGCGCGATGGCAACCTCGGTCAGCGCATCAAAGGCCACCACCGCCTGGCTGAGCGGTTTATAAGGAAACCAACGCAGCTCGTTCGCGATAAATCCATACACCAGCGCAAAGAACAGCAGGCTAAAGAGCGTCAAACCGCGCCATAGCCATGGGTTCGTCAGTAGTTTGATGAGTAGACGCATAGTGCACTTCAGGTGGCGATGTCCGAATAACCGGTCACCAAATTCCTAACCCAGCTTACGTGCAATGGTTTTGTCGCTTTAAGAAAAGTAATGTTGATGCGCGCATCTCACGACGCAGTTAGGTCGAATCGATATCCCCTCCGCAGAAAGACCTCTCCCGGATCGGCGTCAGCCACTGGCCCTTGGGTGGTGGGCGAAACGCGACATGGATAGTCGACCAGCGATCTCAACTGCGGGTGGCTACGGCCGCGAGAATGCAGCGATTAGCTGTTTTTCCAGCCACTAGAAGACGGACTCAGGCTGCACTACATTGATCATTCGGCCAGTCCCCTCTCGACCGCACCTCTCCTGATCAATTGCTGATTCGATGAGTCAATCGCCCGATGACGATCCCAGTTTCGAACCCAAAATGCGCGAGGTTCGATTCGAGTACACGCCCGGTCTGCCTGAAATCCTGGCTCATCTACGTGCTTCGATCTTGGTCACCACTTATCAGGCGGGCAAATTGTTGGTGCTTGGTACGCATCAAGGCAAGCTGACGATCTCGTTCCTGGACTACGACCAGCCGATGGGCTTGGCCGTTAGTCCCGAGCGGATCGCCATCGGCACGCGGCGTCAGATGCACTTTCTGGTTCCGGCTCACGAGACACAAGGCTCCGAGAGCTCCTATGATGGCTGCTTCGTGCCTCGCAGTACCCAATACACCGGCAGTATCCACGGCCATGACTTAGGCTGGGGCCGCGATGGCCTGTGGATCGTCAACACACTGTTCTCGTGCCTCTCGACATTGCATGATGACTACAGCTTTGTGCCTCACTGGCGCCCACCCTTTATCTCGCAGCTCATTGACCAGGATCGCTGCCACTTGAACGGTATGGCCATCGAGAATGGTCTACCCAAGTATGTCAGCGCGATGAGTGAAACGGACACCGCTGCCGGTTGGCGCCCCGACAAAGCCACCAGCGGTGTGATCATGGAAGTACCATCGGGCGAAGTCATTTGTCGTGGCCTCTCGATGCCTCATTCGCCGCGCGTTTATGGTGGCCGATTATGGGCCCTCAACTCCGGTTACGGTGCACTGGGGTGGATTGATACGCGAACCGGGCAATATCACCAGGTCGAAGCCATGCCAGGTTACACGCGTGGTCTCTCGTTCTATGGCCAGTTTGCTTTTGTCGGTTTATCGAAGATTCGCGAAACTTCGGTCTTCGGTGGCGTGCCGATCGCCGAGCACCGGGACAAACTGCACTGCGGGGTCGGAGTCATCGACTTAACCAGTGGCAAGACGGTCGCGGTATTCCAGTTTCACTCGGGAGTTAGTGAGATCTTTGCGGTCGATGTCCTGCCCGGCTTTGCCAATCCCCTGATCGCTGGCGCCTCGATCGATCAACAGGAACGGGAAGTTTGGATCGTGCCTGCCGAATCGATGCCCAGACCCAAGCCGGGTGTCAGGCCACCTATCTATGCCGGTGCCGGTGAGTTGGCCGCCGCCAGCGCTCAGGAGCCCAATGCTTTCGGTGCTCCAAGGGCATTGGCAGCCACGCATCGCGCCTCGGTCGGTGAATTGGTGACAGCCGCTCAGAACTTTCGGGCTCAAGGTCAACTCGAAATGGCCGCCCATAGTTACGAAGCCGCCATCGCAGCCCATCCTCAACCGGCCAATCTGCTGGTAGACCTGGGCAATCTAAGACAAGATCAAGGCAACCAACCGGCAGCCTTGCTCTGTTACCAACGAGCCCTGCAAGCGGATCCTCGACACGTCGTGGCTCTTCAGAACCTGGGCTACTTGCTGTTCAACATGGGTGAGGCTGAGAAGTCGCACGACATCTACGAGCGGTTGATTGCCCTGGATCCGTCGCCACTGAACAAACTGCTGGCCTCGTCGGTTTTGCCAGTGATCTACGATTGCCCAGCCGAAGTGGAGTTCTGGCGCAGCCGGCAGATGGCGATTCTGAATGAAATGGTGGCCACCGGCGCTCGGGTCGATGCAACTCGATCGTTGGTACCGACGAGCTTCTTCGCCGCTTATCAAGGTTTGAGCGATCGCGAGTTAATGGCCCAGCGTGGGCAAGTGATAGTCGGTCGCGATTATGTCACTGGCCAGGTGCGAGCCGCCCGCACCGGCAATCGCGTGAGGATCGGGTTCCTATCGGCCTACTTTCGCGACCACACGATAGGACGCTTGAATGTGCAGCGCTTGGAACATTTGGATCGCACCAAGTTTGAACTGAGCATTATCTACGCGGGCGGCCAGCGCGATGAGTTAACGGAACGCTTTGCCCGGGCGGCTGACAGGTTCATCCAGTTACCGCGCGATGTCGAACCAGCGGCCACGATGATCGCCAGGCTCGAGCTCGACCTGCTGGTCCATGCGGATGTGGGTATGGATGCACTGACGCAAACACTGGCTTACTCGAGACTGGCACCTGTACAGCTAGCCACGTGGGGCCATCCGGATACAACGGGCAGTCCGATGATCGACTACTTTCTCAGCAGTCGACATTTAGAGCCCAGCGATGCTGAGCGAGGCTACACCGAGCAGCTACTGATGCTGCCTTCGCTGGGCATTGATTATCAACGTCCGCTTGTGAAAGTACCGAAAACGCGAAGCCAGTTAGGCTTGTCGCACCAGCATCACCTGTACGCCTGTCCGCAAACGCTGTTCAAGTTTCATCCGGAGTTTGATGAGATCCTTGCACAGATTCTGGAGCGCGACTCAGTCGGTCAGATCATTTTGCTGGAAGGTCGTTTGCCGGAATGGACACATCGCCTGAAACGGCGTTTTCGTCGCACGCTACCTGAGCGTGGCGGCCGGGTGCAATTCTTGCCAGCTTTGCCACGCGAAGATTTTCTGTCACTGTTGGCTGTATCGGACGTTGTGATCGACCCCATTCATTTCGGTGGTGGCAACAGTTCGCTGGAAGCCATCGCCATGGGCACACCGGTGGTAACGCTGGAGGGCCGTTATTTGCGCAGCCGCATTACCAGCGCAATTTACCGCCAAATCAACTTGCCCGAATTAATCGCCGGCGATGCTAACGCTTACGTAGAGTTGGCGGTGCGATTGGGGACGCAGCCCGAGTACGGACAGCAAATTCGGCAGCGGCTCCAGCAGGCGGCGCAAGGCTTGTTCGACGATCGGCGGGCAGCGGTAGAACTGGCCGAGTGCCTGCTGAGCGTGGCGCGCTGAGAAAAACGCTGCTCAAAAATGGGATGAACAAAACGGCCCGAGTTGCCAAACGGTCCCTGGAGCGAGTATAGTCTGGACGTCTCACCCGTACTCTCGCCGCGTGGCTTGGCGCTCATGCCATGCGTCCCCATCCTGTCGGAGATCCCATCCATCGTGGCCGCTGAACAACCGTACAAACCTGGCACCATCGGTCCGGCTGACCCATTTAATGCGACCGAAGGCTCCGGTGGCTCTTCGGTACGTTTTCAACTGTTCATCATGATGGTGTTGCAGTTCTTTATCTGGGGCGCCTGGTTGCCACTCATTTTCGGTTACTTGCCCAGCCTGGGATTCAATCCGACTCAACAATCGTTGATCTTGAATGCCTTTCCGATTGCAGCCATCGTAGGCATGTTCTTTAGTAATCAATTTGCCGACCGCAATTTTGCGGCTGAGAAGTTCTTGGCGTTCAGCCATCTGGTTGGTGGCCTGGCGATACTGGGCTGTGGATTCACCACTTCGTTCTGGTCTTTCTTTGCCCTGATGCTGGTCCACTGCTTGCTCTATGTTCCCACCATCTCGATCACCAACTCGATTGCGTTTGCCAACATGAAGGATGCGCAGAGCGAGTTTGGGATCGTGCGCATGGGTGGTACGATTGGTTGGATCCTGGCCGCCTGGCCGTTTACTTTCATCTTGGTTGACTGGGCCGCCGTCGATGCTGCCAAGCCAGAGGGCATGGTCGCCTGGTTAGGAGCAGTACTGGGTAATGGTTTGACTGGTGATGCGCTTAAGAGCGCGACCAAGTGGACCTATGTGGTGGCCGGCATCGCCTCGATAATATTGGCGGCCTTCAGTCTAACGCTGCCCCACACACCGCCTAAGAAACCCACCGGCGATGGCTCGGACAGCCTGGCCTGGTTGGAAGCAGTTAAACTGCTCAAGCATCCGTTTGTGATGGTGCTGTGGCTGGTGACTTTTGTCGATTCGTTTGTGCACAACTGTTACTTCAACTGGACAGGCAGTTTTCTGGGCGCGACTCAAGAAGCCGGTGGCGTGGGGATCCCGGGTAACTGGATCATGCCGGTGATGAGTGTCGGACAATTGGCCGAGATTCTGACGATGTTCATTTTGGGGATCACGCTAAAGAACCTCGGTTGGCGAACCACGATGATCGTTGGGATTCTTGGGCATGCGGCGCGTTTTGCCGTGTATGCGTTCTTGCCGCAGTTCCCGTGGCTGATCATTCTCGTGCAGATCCTGCATGGTATCTGCTATGCGTTCTTCTTTGCCACGGTCTACATTTTTGTCGACGAGTACTTCCCCAAAGACGTGCGTTCCAGTGCGCAAGGTTTATTCAACGTCATGATCTTGGGTGTGGGTGCACTGGTGGCCAATTCCATTTGTCCGTGGTTGATCACGGAGGTTTTCACGAAAGACAAGGTGACTGACTGGCGTGGACTGTTCCTGGTACCTTGTGCCGCAGCTACGCTGGCCGCCATTGCATTGGCCTTGTTCTTCCATCCCCCCAAGCAAACAGCCACAACTGCAGAATAGAAGTGCATCATGATGAACAACAATCGACGACGGTTCCTCGTTCAAGCCGGACTGGCCGGTGCTGCGGTCGCGACTACGCCATGGCTGACATCCACCGCCCAGGCTGGAGAAGTGACGCATAAAACCAAGCCGCGCGTACTGCATAAGACCTTGAAGATCGGGATGGTTCAGGTCCCGGGCGACATGACCGCCAAATTCAAAGCGGTCAAGGCTGCCGGTTATGACGGGATCGAATTGGATTCGCCTGGCATCAATGTGCCCGAGATCAAGGCCGCAATCGAAGCCAGTGGCTTGCCCGTCGATGGTTCAGTCTGCTCGACTCACTGGACGATCACGCATACCAGTCCCGATGCCAAGATGCGGGCTCAAGCTCTGCAAGACCTGCAGACCGCGCTCAAGCAAACGCATGCCGTGGGCGGGCATACGGTCCTGCTAGTGGTGGGTGTGGGCAAAGATGGCCCAGAAAGCGAAATCTGGCCGCGCGCGGTCGAAAACATCCGCCAGGCAATTCCCTTGGCTGCGGAGCTAGGGGTGACGATCGCTATTGAAAACGTGTGGAACCAGTTTCTCTACGATCATGAAGGTCCCAACAATCAATCGGCCGACAAGTTCGTCAAGTTTGTCGATGAGTTCAAGTCACCGTTTGTGGGCATGCAGTTCGACATCGGTAATCACTGGAAGTACGGTAACCCGGCCGAGTGGATTCGGACGTTGGGCACTCGTATCGTCAAACTGGACATCAAAGGCTATTCGCGCCAAAAGAATGACTGGGCAGAGATCCTGGAAGACGACATTCCCTGGGCCGATGTACGTCAGGCGCTTGATGACATCAACTTCCACGGCTGGGTCGCGGCGGAAGTTGGCGGTGGTGATCAAGCCAGGCTGGCCAAGATTGCCCGCCAAATCGATCTGGCTTTGAATCTATCTGCGACCGCGTAGCGAGACAGCGCCACCGCGCATTCGTAGCCACCGCTGCCACGCTGCCAAGCGGTGGAACGCTGTATTCGTAGCCACCGCTGCCACGCGGTGGAAAGCGTTATCGTTCGCGTCCACCCTCTGGCGACGGTGGCTACAGCGCTTGCCATAAATGAAAAACGGCGATTGGTTGGGTAGTTCCAATCGCCGTGGCGGGAAAATTCGAGTTGTTTTCGTGTGCTCTTTAAAACACGTCGGTCAAGAAGTGATGGCCCCAGTGATAGCGGCGTTGGCTGGGATATTCGTTGTGCCACTTCTTGTTGTAGACCGGAATCTGCATTTCGGCTGGATAGCGATAGTACATGCTATCGCTGCTGCGATAGTATTCGCTGCCGTAAAAGTTCTGTGGATAGTAAACGTACGGATAGTGGTAGAAGCGGTTGCAATCGCGGGCGCCGGCGGCTCCGCCCCAGAAAGCGCCGTAGGCATTCGCTGGGCTGCCACCGCCGTAGTAAAACGGGTTGCCGGCCGCTGCGCTGCCACCACCGCAGTTGCCATAGATACAATCATCGGCCGAAGCCGTTACGGCTGCGGTACTTGCCAATGCCACCAGGGCCAACAGGCTGAGCGTGCTCTTACGAAACATTGTCGGGTTCCCTCCCGGGATTGAATTGTAGCCCGACGCGCTGCGTCGGAATCGGTTCGCCGGCGCGCTGCGCCGTCTGTGGTACACGGGGCACGGATTGCCCCATCGAAGGTTCGCTTTGAGCATCGGCTTGTTTTCCAGCCGGAGTTGAAGGAAAAGCCGTTACATTCGGCACCACGCAAATTGGCTGGATTCTGGGCAAACTTTAACGCGCAGCAGCTTTTATGTTACGATGCTGGCCAGTTGAATCGCGTTTGAACCAGTAGGTGACTGCGCCCGCGGTGCCGGTCCGCAAAGGAAGGATGCTGTTGTGCCCCAAGTAAAGTATCGCCATCGTCGCCAACAGATCGGCCAACTGAGCTGTTCGGTCATCGAGCCCGATCAAACGCCGAAAGCGCTGGGCGTGTTTTGTCATGGCTTTGGAGCTTCGGGTGATGACCTGCTGGGACTGGCCCCTGATCTCCTGGAATCGCGCAGCCACAGCGAGCCGATCCAACTGGTGTTCCCCAGCGGTTTGCTATCACTGGCCGATGAAGGCTATGGCGATGGCCGCGCGTGGTGGCGACTGAGCATCCAACGGCTGATCAATGCCCTCGAACAAGGGCAATATGAACTGGTTAAAGATGAATCACCACCGGGAATTGAAGATGCGCGGCAAGCCTTAGTCGACCTGGTGGAGAGTTTTCTGCAAGCCACCAATCTCGATTACACCCGGTTATTGCTGGGAGGATTTTCGCAAGGTGCCATGCTATCGATGGAAGTGGCGTGTTGCGGCCTGCCTCAGCCGCCTGCGGCCATGGCGCTTTACTCGGGATGTTTGATTCGCGAGCGGCAATGGAAAAGTACAGTTGCCAGGCTGAGCGGTACGAAGATTGTTCAAAGCCATGGAGCGCTCGACCCGATCCTGCCTCTGAAGACAGGCCAATGGCTGCGCGATCTGTTGCAGGCCGCTGGTTGCACAGTTCAGTTCCAGCAATTTCATGGTCCGCACACGATTCCCGGCGAAGCAATCGAGGCCACAGCCAATCTTCTGGATGAATTGACTGGATAATGACCAACAAGGAAGTCAAGGTTTTGGGGATCGATCCCGCGCTGGGCACGACCGGCTATGGAGTGGTCCGAGCCAGCGGCAGCCAGGTAGCGCTGGTCGATGCCGGCGTGATACGAGCCCCGCGTGAACGCTCTTTGGAGTATCGCCTGAAGGAGCTGTACGATGGAATCATGGAGATTCTGCAAGAGCACCGGCCCGATAGCTTTGCTATGGAGCAGCTCTACTCCCATTATGAACGACCACGCACGGCGATCTTGATGGGCCATGCGCGCGGCGTGATCTGCCTGGCTGCGGCAATCAGCGGCATGCAAGTGTCCTCTTACGAGCCGACCAAAGTCAAGAAACTTTTGACGGGCAATGGCCGCGCGCCCAAGAGCCAGATGCAGTCGGCCGTTCAATTGCAATTGGGATTGCCAGGTCCATTGGAACCGGCGGACGTGGCCGATGCCTTGGCGATCGCGCTGTGCCATATTCAAGCTCTGCGATTACCGTCACAATTGCCTGTATCGCTCACTCGGTCGCGACCAAGTGTGGCCGATCAGATCGCGGCACTTAAACTCAAGACTCGGAAAACGGAATGATAACGAAGATCAGCGGCAACCTCGTCTCCTTGGAAGAAGAATCAGCCACGCTCAGCCTCCCGCCCATGGAATATGAAGTGCTGATTCCAGAGTACACCCGCCGCCATCTGCAAAGCCAACGCGGCAAACCGGTATCGCTGCACACGATCTACTACATGGAAGGCAACGCGGCCAGCGGCGGCAAGTTGATGCCACGATTGGTCGGCTTTCTCACAACCATCGAGCGCGAGTTCTTCGAACTATTCTGCTCGGTCGACGGAGTGGGAGTCAAGAAAGCCCTGCGGGCAATGACCCAACCGGTGCAGGATACCGCCGTGATGATCGAGCAACAGGACACCAAGGCGCTCTCGGCGCTGCCGGGCATCGGGCCGGCCACAGCCGAACGCATGGTGGCCAAGCTGCGTCGCAAAATGCCCAAGTTCGCGCTCCTGGTACGCCGCGACGCACCAACAGCTTCGGAAGATGTGGCCGAAGGCGTGGTAGAAGAAACCTACCGCGCACTGCTAGCATTAGGTCATGGCGAAAGTGACGCGCGAACTCTGATCGATCAGGCACTGGCCAGTGGCACCAAGTTCAAGGATACCGAGACCTTGATCCAACTTATTTATAAACGCAAGTTCGGCTGAGCCCCCACCCCGTAGTGCGGCTCTCCTGAGCCGCCAGCTGCAATCTCGCAGTGCGGCTCTCCTGAGCCGCCAGCCGCAATCTTGTAGTGCGGCTCTCCCGAGCCGCCAGCACCCGTCCAAAAGCGCCGCGATAACTTAGAGCGTCTCTCCCCCGAGTCGCCCAAGCGGCAACCACCGCCTATTCACTTACTACATCCAAAGCTCAAGCTGCGCATCAAGCCTGCCACAAACGCCCGATAGCCCCAACATTGCCCTTGGTTCTAATGCTCGCAACAGATATCTTTAATGTATGACAAGTCATACATCAAAGCATATTCAGACCTGTGCGTGGCTGGAACGCGAACGAGTTTTGTTGGCGCCCTATGCGATGTTCTCGCGGCAGTCAGCAGGCCGGCGGTATCCTGAGCCTCAACACGCCTATCGAGGTCCGTTCCAGCGCGATCGCGATCGCGTGTTGCATAGCGCAGCCTTTCGGAGGCTGAGCGGCAAGATGCAAGTGTTCACCGGCAACATGGGTGACTACCATCGAACTCGGCTGACGCACACTCAAGAGGTCACCATGATCGCCCGCACTGTCGGGCGGGCACTGAGGCTGAACGAGGATTTGATCGAAGCCCTGGCTCTGTTGCATGACATTGGCCATCCACCGTATGGGCACAGTGGCGAAGAAGCTCTTGACCAGTGCCTGGTTGGCCAGGGCGGTTTCTCGCACAACGATTTTGCGTTGACCTTGGCTGAGGAACTGGAGACGCGGTATACGCAGTACAGCGGGTTGAACTTGACTGAAGAGGTCTTAAGTGGCCAACGCTTCCGGATTACTCATGCGGGTCATACACCACTGCTGGAGGTTCAAGTGGTCGATCTGGCCGACAGCATTGCGTACAACGCGCATGACGTCGACGATGCGCTAATGCTGGGTCTGATCACTTTGCAGCAACTCAGTGGGCTGTCGCTAGTTCGACGGGCGCGTGGTTGGAGTGAGATCAACCAGGTCGCCGGCAATCCACAAGCGGCCAGGCAGTTGCTAGTTCACAGTCTGATCGATGTTCAAGTTGCTAATTTGCTCGAGCATAGCCAGGATGTTCTGCTGGATGTCGCCAGCTTGGATAGCCAGGCGGTGCGTCAAGTTGGCACCACGTTGGGCTTCGGGCCATTGGTGGCCGAGGAGCGGCGTGAGCTGGAAGCGTTTTTGTTCGATAATGTTTATCGCCATCCCAAGTTGATCGATATGCGCCGAAGCGCGGCCAATCGCTTGCAATCGCTGCATCAACGCATCGCTGCCGAACCGCAGCTGTTGCCCGAGCGTTTTCAAAATCGGGTTGGCCGATCAAGTGCCGCGCGCGTGGCTGCGGAGTACCTGGCAGGCTTGACCGACAACGCGTGCGACCAGTTGTATACGCACCTAGTTGAACTGGGTGGACACCAATTACCGGCTTGGTAGCTGGGCTCAGGTAAGACACTTTGCCCGGCCATTGCCATCCGATACGGCTGGGCATGTGTGACGATTATGTCGGTTGCGTCGGCACGGAATCTCAGTCAGTTGTCATCTCGTTCAGGCGGAAAGTTTCTCCGACGCCCAATTCTAACCTAGGGTTCTATATGGCCGCCGATGGCCGATTTATGCCCTTCACTGCTATCATCTGGATATGCTTCCGTTTTGCCAGGAGGTTTCCGGAGGGTTACCGGTGACTTCGTTGGAGGTTTTTATGTCGAGGATACGCTGGCTTTACCGACTTGGTCGGCTCATGCAAGCTGAAGATGGTCCCACTGCGGTTGAGTACGCTGTGCTGCTTGCCCTGATTGTGGTGGTTTGCGTGGGTGCGGTGAAGAACATGGCAACTGCGACCGGTTCGAGCTTTGATCGTTCGTCTGCGGCCATCAATCAAGCGCTCGGCGGTTAGCGCGCGAATATATGCTCTGCCTTCACGCTTAAGCACTTTGCGGAGGTGCCTTGGCGTGACGAATGAAGCAGCGCTGCGGCGCGGCATCCTGTTTGCTGAAATGTCAAAACCTTTCGGGCCAACTCCTGGCTTAGGGCCGTGGCTTTATCGAAAGGTTGCATCAGCATGAAACGTTTGGCACTCTTGATGGCCGCTGTCGGATTGACGGTGGGTTGCGAACCGAACTCTGTTCCTAATCGAGACGGCACCGGTGGCAGCGCACCGGCTACCACATCTTCGCCTACTACCAATACAACCCCGCCCAGTTCCACAGGTACAACCCCTGGGACAACGTCTGGTACAACCTCTGGCACAACATCTGGTTCAAGCTCCAGCACCCCTTCGCCCTAGTGAGTGGGACAGCGCCCCCGGGCAAACTGCGCAAGATCACTGGATGAAGTCTTCGTAGCCACCGCTGCCAAGCGGTGGAGAGCGTTAACTTTCACGTCCACCGTCTGGCGACGGTGGCTACGTAACTTACCAAGTGACGCTGTCCAGCTAGACAGTGCCACTATCCGTAGCCACCACTGCCAAGTGGTGGAGTGCTTTGATATGCGCGTCCACCCTCCAGCAGGCGGTGGCTATACGTGAGGCTGCGATAGGCTAGCCCTCCTATCGCCTGGCGCTTCGTGCGCAAGACGTTAGAATGCTGAGCTGTGGTGATGCACTTCGTGATTTTTGCGCGGTCCAATTCCAATGCAAACTCCGTTTTATGAGAACTACACGCGGCTGGTGCCCGAAGTAAACCTGATCGAGACCTTGCAGGATCAGCTAGATGTCGACCTGAAACGCCTCCAGCGGATCACGGAGGCGCAAGGCGATACGGTTCATGCGCCTTATACATGGTCGGTCAAAGAAGTCTTGGGACATTTGATCGATGGCGAGGTGATCTTTGCCTATCGAGCGTTTCGATTCTCGCGCGGTGATACCACGCCGCTGTCAGGCTTTGACGAGAACCTGTTCGTGGACAATTCGAACTATCGCCAGCGAACGGTAGCGGATCTTTTGCAGCAATTGAGCCTGTCCAGGCAAGCCAATATTGCCATGTTCACCGCGCTTCCTGGCAACGTCTGGAATCTCAAGGGCATCGCAGCGGGCTTGGAATGGAAGGTCAGCGACTTGGCCAAAGCCATGATTGGTCACATTCGCCACCATCAAAAAATCCTGGAGAAACGTTGTGGTTGGCTGATGGTGGAAAGTGATTGACTTTGATCCTACGACAATCCAGGTTGTCCATTTTGTAATAGGCCGTAATTGGACAGCGTCGCTGGGCGAACTGTGTAGCCACCGCGTGGCAGTTTTGATGTTGCGCGTTTCTGTGTCACCTCTCCGGAGCGCAGGAACGCTGGGAGGGCGAGACTCCCGCCGAGCTTTCGGTTTGTATCACCAACCAAAGATTCATTGGTGTTAACGGCCTGGCATAATTGGCCTGCGGACGTTCGTCTGCGCTTCGCGCCATGATTCAAAACTCAAATTCCAATGGGACTGCATTGGCGCTCCGGGCCCAAGGCTCGGGTGGAACCTCGCCCTCCCATGCCGTGACCGCCGGGAGAGGTGACATTCAAAACAGGCGTAACATCAAAACTTGGCAGTAGTGGCTACGAATACTTTATCCAGCCTCGACTATAATAAAGTAAATATGCACTTACTAACGTTCAAGCGAGTCAGTTCCAGTTGCAACACCAGCCTGCGTGGCTTGCTGCTGCTATTGTGCTGCGCGGTTGGACTGGGAAGTAGTTTACGCGTGAGCGTGGCGGGCCTGGATGCCAACATGAAGACAGCCTGGTCCGTCGAGCGGCAGCCGGCTGAAGAATCACCTGCTGAGCAATCGCCTGGCGAGCCTTCACCGGCGGAAGAAGTCGAACCAGAGCAGGTGGCGTCAAGCGTCAGTGCGATGCAGCGCCAAGGTCGCCAATCCCTGGTCCGCCTGAGCTGGACTTATGCTGGCTGTGGAGACGCACTGCGAAGCTCTCGCACGACCAGGCCATTGGGAGCTCTAGGTATGCGCAATGGTTGTGGTGCTCTGCTGCGCTGTTGATTGAGCAGGCCTCTCTTTCTCGATCGCAGCTTTCTTTCCAGCCCCGGTGTCCCTGCTGACCAGGCCAAGACTTAAGTTGGCGCGCAGCCCAATGTCTCGCGTGGCCCGGCAACTCTCAGCAGTCCTCGCCAACACCATCTCGAAACTACCTACGACCTCAGAGTCGTCAGACCAATCATGCCAGATGGCTCTTTGTCCAAGTATTCGCCCAGCACTTTCCTGCGTGACCTGACCGCCGGTACGGTTGTATTCCTGGTGGCGCTGCCGCTGTGTCTGGGGATCGCGCTGGCCTCTGGAGCGCCACCGTTTACCGGCATCCTGTCGGGAATTGTGGGAGGCATTCTGGTTGGGTTGATCAGCGGTTCTCATACCAGCGTATCCGGCCCTGCCGCTGGCTTGACCGCCATCGTCGCTGCGCAGATCACATCGCTGGGATCATTCGATGTGTTCTTGATGGCCGTGACGTTGGCCGGCTTGATACAAATCATCATGGGTGTGGCTCGAGCCGGCTTTATTGCCTCGTTCTTTCCATCGAGCGTGATCAAGGGCCTGCTGGCCGCGATCGGTTTGATCTTGATCCTCAAGCAACTCCCTTATCTGTTGGGGCACGAGTCAGTAGGTGAGAATGCGTTTGAGGAGATGGCTAAGGAGTCGGGTGGCCACGAAAAGGGCGGTCATCAGAATCCGATCTTTTCATTAGTGGTGTTATTGTCCGGGCAATATCACTCCGGGGCGCTCACCATCGGCCTGGTGTCGCTGGCCATCTTGATCGGCTGGGATCGCGTCCAGTGGCTCAAGCGATCCCTGGTGCCTTCGGCCTTGGTGGTGGTACTGTTGGGCGTGTGCCTGGTGAGTCTGTTTCGACGATTCGGTGGCGACTGGCAAGTCGGTCCAGCTCAACTGGTCAACGTGCCTGTGGCTGGCAGCTTGCAAGAGTTCGTTGGCTTCCTGGTGCATCCGAACATCGGTTCTCTCGCACAACCGGCGGTCTACCTGGCGGCGGTTACCATCGCGATCGTCGCCACGCTGGAATCAATGTTGAATCTCGAAGCGGTCGATAACCTCGATCCCAAGCAGCGAGTCTCCCCACCCAACCGCGAACTGATAGCTCAAGGTGTGGGTAACTTTACCGCCGGCTTGATTGGTGGTTTGCCGATGACCTGCGTGGTGGTTCGTGGTACGGTCAATATCTACGCCGGTGCCCAGAGCAAGGTCTCTGCCATTCTGCATGGTTGCTTTCTGCTGGGCTTTGCAGTGTGGCTGCCTAAGTATCTCAACATGATTCCCTTGTCCTGTTTGGCAGCCATCTTGTTCATGACCGGATACAAACTGGCCAGTCCCAAATTGGTTGCCCAACTCTATCAGCAGGGCCGCGCGGTATTTCTGCCGTTTATGATCACGGTGATCGCCATCGTGATGACAGACCTGTTGATTGGTATCCTGATCGGACTAAGTGTCAGCCTGTTGTTCATTCTGGCCAGCAACACCAAGCGACCTATTCATCGCGTGATCGAACAGCACGCAGGTGGACGACTGCACCGGATCGAACTAGCCAACCAGGTCAGCTTCCTCAGCCGAGCCGTCTTGGAGAAAGCCTTGCGAGCTGTCCCGCGCGGGGACCATGTGATGCTCGATGCGCGGCACACCGACTACATCGACCCGGACATACTCAGTTTTATACGTGACTTTCGCGATAAGACCGCGCCGGCCCTGGGCATTCATTTGAGCTTCAAAGGGTTTCGCGAAAAATTCAAACTGCAAGACCACCTGCAGTTTGTCGACTACAACACCTCGGCATTGCAGAGCAAGTTAACTCCTGACGAAGTACTCCAAGTCCTGCGCGAGGGCAATGAACGTTACCGTACGGGGCAGCCCCTGTATCGCGATACCAGTCATCAGCGCGATGCGACCGCTCATGGCGAGTACCCGCTGGCCCTGGTGCTTACTTGCATGGACTCTCGCTCGCCCACGCACCTGGTCTTTGATATGGGGATTGGTGACCTGCTGAATGTCAGCCAGGCGGCCAATGCGCTGATGGGGCGGCGAACGCTGGCCAGTGTGGAGATGGGTTGTGCGGTGGCTGGTGCAAGGCTGATTATCGTGCTGGGCCACTTGGGCTCCAACGTTATGTATACCGCGGTCTCAGCAGCCTGCAACTCAACGGACACCACCGACTACGGCCAGCACTTCCACCACATCGTCGAAGAGATCAGCCAATCGATCGATGATGTTACTTTGCGAGAGTTCGATAACTTGAGCCCAGCGGAGCGCAAAGAGCGGGTCGATCAGATCGCCCGACGTCATATCCAGCGCAGTGTCCGCGAATTGCCGCAGCGCAGCCAGACGATCCGTCAGTTGCTGGAAGAAAAAGAGATTGCAATTGTGGGTGCCATGATTGATCCGGCCACCGGGCGAATAGAATTTATGCTCGATCAAGCAATTGGGCTGACCGGCGAGACGCGCACAGTCGCGATGGCCTGAGCGGTCAAGCGTTGGAATCAGCCTACAGAAGTGGATAACCTATGCAACCTGCCAACAAACCGCCCACGATAACCAAGGACATCTGCGCCGCGGTTGTCTTGTTCATTGTGGCGATCCCCATCAGCCTAGGGATTGCCACCACCTTGAATGTCTCACCTTATGCTGGCCTGATCGCCGCAGTGATCGGCGGCACGATCGTCGGCTGGATCAGTGGTTCGCAGACCAGCGTTAGCGGTCCATCGGCGGGGCTGGCAGCGATTATCTTAACCGAGATGGCTTCGCTCCGCGGCTTCGAAACATTCTTGTTTGCGTTGATGCTCGCCGGCCTGATCCAGGTGATGTTCGGGCTGTTGCGCGCCGGCGATATTGCTGACTTCCTGCCGTCGAGCGTGGTCAAAGGCTTGGTCGCAGCAGTTGGTATCATCCTGGTCTTGAAACAGATCCCGCACTTACTTGGTCACGATACCGACCCGATCGGTGAAATGTCCTTTTGGCAGCCTGACCGGCAAACGACCTTCTCTGAATTCTTGAAGATCTCCGGCGATACCCACTTTGGCGCAACCATGATCGGCTTGCTATCGCTGGCCATTCTTGGGATTTGGGAATTCAGCAAGAGCAGCCGACTAAAGGCGATCCCTGCGCCGCTGGTGGTCATCGTCGCAGGCAGTCTGCTTGGGCTCTGGCTCAGGCGATACGATACCAGCTGGAGTGGTCAGGAGTGGCACTTTCTGCGTATCCCAATCGCGGGTGCTGCCAACGATGGCCCAGCGCAAGTGCTGACCTTTCCGAGCTTCGCGCTCTGGACTAGTCCTTCGTTGTACATGGCCGCGATATTGATTGCGGTGGTTGCATCCTTGGAAAGTCTGCTGAACCTGGATGCCGTCGACAAGTTGGATCCCGAACTGCGTCACTCGCCAGCCAATCGTGAGTTGGTGGCTCAAGGCATCGGTAATATGCTGAGCGGCTTTCTGGGCGGATTGCCGATCACTTCGCGTATCGTGCATTCCAAGTTAGCGCTCGATTCGGGAGCACGCACGAAACTGACGACCGTCATTCACGGCTGTCTGTTCCTGGTGTGCGTGTGGCTGGTGCCCAGCTACCTGAACTTGATTCCGCTTTCGTGCATTGCCGCCATTTTGTTTTGGACCGGACTCAAGATGGCCCGGCCCATTCTGTTCCGTTCGATGTGGGCCGAAGGACGCTACCAGTTCGTGCCTTTCTTGCTGACGGTGGTGGCCATTGTCTTTACTGAAAAACTGATTGGAGCGATGATCGGTTTGACGGTGGGAATCGCGTTTATTCTCAATAGCAATTTGCGGCGACCGCTGAAGAAGATCAACGAAAAACATATCGGTGGCGATCTGACGAGAATCGAACTGGGCAATCAAGTCAGTTTTCTCAATCGCGGTGCTTTTGAGCGTGCGCTGCGCGAGGCCCGGCCTGGCTCGCATATCTTACTGGATGCATCCAATACGGACTTCATCGATCCCGATGTGCTCAGTTTGATCCGTGACTTTAAAGATCGAATTGCACCCAAGTACAACATCGCGGTCAGTCTGCGCGGCTTCAAAAGCCAATACAGCCTGGACAACGAGACCCAGTTCATCGACTATTCGACGCGCGAGCTGCAGAGTGAACTCAAGCCGGTGGAGGTGCTGAAGATTTTGCGCGATGGCAACCAGCGTTTTCAGTCTGGCCAGCCGCTCTTCCGCGATTACTCGACGCAACTGGCTACCGCGGCTCAGGGGCAGTTTCCCTTTGCCGCCATCTTGAGCTGCATCGATTCGCGAGCACCTGTCGAAACCATTCTGGACTTGGGGTTGGGGGATGTGTTCAGTATTCGCATTGCCGGCAACGTGGTCGGGCCCAAGGTTCTGGGCAGCTTGGAGTACGCTTGCGGCGTCGCCGGTTCGAAACTGATTGTCGTGCTGGGACACACCAAATGTGGCGCCGTCACCGCGTCGGTGAACTTCACCTCCTCAGGCACTCGACCAGAGGCGGCCACCGGCTGCGAACATTTGGACGCCATCGTCGATCGTATCGCCCAGTCAATCGGCTCTGAACAAAGCCAGCAATTCATCCAGGCCAATGCCCAGGAGCGGGCTGAACTGGTCGAGCGTGTGACGCGCGAGAATGTTCTGCATTCGCTCAGGCAGATCGTTGACCAGAGTTCAATTCTGCGAAAGCTGGCCAGCGAGGGCAAAATCGGCCTGGTGGGCGCTGTGTATAACGTGGGTTCAGGGCATGTCGACTTCATGATCGACGAAGCGATTGGACTGGACTGTGCTGAGTTGGTCAGTCACGCATAGCCGTTTGGTTGAGCTGGTTAGCGACGTCGTAGAGCGTCTGTCCTCAGACGCTAGCATCAAGCATCTTCATACCGCATCGGTCTGTAAGTTCAAATGCTGGGGCGACTTGTTTTGTACTGCATAGCAGCATGGCATAGCAGCTCCGGAGAGCTGCGTTACGTGATATTGCGATGAAGGCGGACGATTGTTAGACTCCGCGCCATGTTGATGCGTCGCTTCACGATTTACGTACTTTGGGAAGTAACCAAACTCTTCCTGATTGCGCTGACGGCCTTTACCAGCCTCATCATGATCTTGTTGGTGGCGGAGAAGCTGATTAGCGAGCGGGTGAGTTTGTTGGCTATTCTCGGCTTGGTGCCTTACGTCTTGCCGATGTCGATGCAGTATGCGCTGCCGGCAACGCTGCTGTTTGCCGTGTGCAGTGTCTTCGGGCGCATTGCCGCCGATAACGAAGTGGTGGCGATCAAAGCTGCGGGTGTGCCGCCGATGCGTATTATGGCGCCGACGCTGGTCGTCGGCTTTCTGTTCAGTCCGTTTGCTGTCTGGATGATGGACCTGGCCGTTTCCTGGGGCCGGCCCGGTATGGAACGCGTGATCATGCAGCAGATCGAAGATGTGGTTTACCACACGCTGCGATCCACCGGTTCGTATACGTCCAGCGGTGGATTTTCGATCCTGGTCGACTCGGTGCAAGGTCACGACTTGATCAATCCAGAGATCACGATCCAAGGCAGCCACGAAGGTCCCATCAACGTTTCGGCGCGCGTGGGAGAGCTACGTTTAGTCCCCGAGCTGGAAGTGCTGCGCGTGACCCTGAAAGATGCGGTGTTGAACGTGGGTACCAGCACTGAATGTCGTTTTCCTGAGCCATTTTCGCATGATATCAGCCTCGCCCAAGCCGCTCGTAAAGGGCGCGACGTGGGCAGGCCAGCAGATATTCCGCTGCGGCAAATCAGTGCTCAAGCCACCAAGGAACGCGAAACGATTCGCAAGACCGAAGAGTTGCTGGCGGCCCGCACGATGATGGGGCTGGCTGTTGGGCGTTACGATTGGCTGCAATCGGCCGATGTGATCAAGGCCAAGAATCAAATCTACATTGCTCGCGAACGGCTGGCCAAACTGAACACCGAACCGTGGCGTCGCTGGGCCAGTGGCTTTAGCTGCTTTTGTTTTGTGTGGCTGGGCGTACCGCTAGCAATCTGGTGTCGCTCGGCTGACTACTGGTCCAGCTTTGGCGTGGCATTCCTGCCGCTGCTGGTCGTGTATTATCCGCTGTTTGCCCTGGGATTGGAGCAAGCCAAAGACGGTGGCTGGCCGCCCTACAGCGTTTGGCTGGGCAATCTGGCGCTGCTGGCCGTAGGCTCGTATTTCATGCGCAAAGTTCAAGTCAACTGACGTGCACGATACCGCCGGTCGCCCTCGGTTGAGCCACGTTACTCCAGTGGCCATGCTACTGTGGCCATGCGAGTCGCAAAAATCTGCCTTGTCCTCGATCGCCTTCCTTGGCTACCATTGCAGCCAAATCAACATCCCGCCGAACTGGTTCAGGAGGAACCTGCGACATGTCTCTATTTGTGCGTTGCCTGGCTACGGCCGGTCTGTGTTTGAGTCTGCTGACATCCGCCCCTGTTCTGGCCGCCGATCCACCAGCCGCCGCACCCAAAGACGACAATCCAATGGCCAAGTTGCCCAAGGTGGTGGCCATGGTTGGTGGCCTGACGATTACTCGCGAGCAACTGGGTCAAGAGTGCGTCAAGCGATACGGCTCGGTGGTGCTGGATAACTTTTTGAACAAGCACTTGATTCTGCAGGCTTGTCGCGCCAAGAACATTGTGATTACGACCGACATGGTCAACGCTGAAATCAATCGCATGGCTGGTAACTATGGACTGACACCAGCTCAGTTTCTGAAAACACTGGAAGACAATCGAGACTTTCCACCGGAGCGTTATGCCAGTGAAATTGTTTGGCCCATGTTGGCGTTGAAAGCCCTGGCCGCTGACAAAATTCAGATCACTCGCGATGACGTTCAGAAGGTCTTTGCCAATGCCTACGGTCCCAAGGTCCAGGTGCGCATGATTGCCGTCAAGGACCGCAAGACGGCCGACGAGATTCACAAGCAAGTCACCGCTGCTCCCGACACCTTCAAGCGACTGGCTAAAGAGAAGAGCATTGATGCAGCCAGTGCCAGCGTCGAAGGTCTGTTGCCACCAGTATCGCAATTCAGCGGCGATGATGCGCTGGAGAAGATCGCCTTTCAATTGCAGCCCAATCAAATCTCGCCCGTCTTCCAGGCGGCCGACTTGTGGTTGATCCTGCAATGCGTGCGTCACATGCCAGCCAGCACGCCCGATGCCAAGCATATCCCGATGATCGAGCAGCGCATCGCTGACCAGTTGCAACAGGATCGCTTGATCAAAGCTTCGGAAGATCTGTTCAAGGAACTGCAAAAGGGTTCACAGATTG
Organism: Ottelia alismoides; assembly: GCA_037367405.1. NCBI lineage: Eukaryota > Viridiplantae > Streptophyta > Magnoliopsida > Alismatales > Hydrocharitaceae > Ottelia > Ottelia alismoides. The sequence continues at coordinate 6,877,579 of JAZKJV010011400.1, read as the reverse complement.
TTCAGGTGATTGGCAAGCCCGAACTGGAGCAGCAATATCCCAATGTGGCCGGCCTGATCAATGGTCAACCGGTTCCGCTGGATCAACTGGCCGCAGAATGCATCACCCGCCACGGCAAGCAAGTGCTCAAGGGCGAGATCAATCGCGTTGTCATCAATGGCGCGATCCAAGCTGCCAAGCTCACGATCACCAAAGAAGATATCGATGCCGAAATTGCTCGCGCCGCCGATGCGCTGGGTTACATCAAGAAAGATGGCACGCCCGATATCGATGCCTGGATTCAGAGCGTGCTGAAGGAAGAAGGCGCGACCTACGAACTGTATGTTAGCGATGCAGTATGGCCGAGCGTGGCGCTCAAGAAACTGGTCGCCAGCAAGGTTACGGTTACCGAGGACGACATCAAGAAGGGCTTTGACTCCAACTTTGGCCCCCGAGCCGATGTGTTGGCGATTGTGCTGAGCAATCAACGTATCGCGGAACAAGTCTGGTCGGAAGCTCGACAGAATCTCAACGAAGCCGCATTCGGTGAACTGGCCGCCAAGTATTCGGTGGAACCAGTCTCGCGCAGCAACTTTGGCAAGGTACCGCCCATTCGCCAGCACTCGGGCCAGCCCACGATTGAGAAAGCCGCCTTTGCCATGCAGACCGGCGAACTGTCCAGCGTGATCGCCGTGGGCGAACAGTTTGTGATCATGTACAAGCAAGGGCTGACAACGCCGATTGCTACTCAAATGGACAATGACATCCGAGCCGAACTGGTCCGCGAGATCACAGAAAAGAAGTTGCGGATCGAGATGCAGAACGAACTGGACCGTTTGACCAAAGCGACCAAAATCACCAACCTGCTGGAAGACAAGGCCGCTCCAACGCAGCCTCCTGTTCAGCAAGCTTCAACCAACATCCAAGTCCCAGTCAAGCGGTAAGCCACCCGGCTGGACTTAGGACATGCTCGCGTTGGCTGGCGCATGAGATGCCAGTTTGCCGTCGACTTCATTGGCGACGATCACACCGTAGTTGATCGCGCCCAGCCAACCAGACATGATGATACCAACGCTGCCAGCGTGATAGAGCCCGGGGATCTGCTGGGGCAAAGCGCGGCTGACAGCCAGTCCTTCGAACTTGGTTCCAAAGCTGGCGCCTTGCAAGTGATGCGTGTAATGCTGGAACGTGCGCGGTGTGGCCGCTTCTACATGCTCAATCTTGTGGCGAATACCAGGCACATACTTCTCCAGTGCCGCCACAGTTGTTTCGATCAGATCCTGCTTGCTGGCCTCGTAAGCGGTTTCATCCAGGTCGGCCCAATCGCTGTAGTTGGCGTTGGTGCTGCTGACGACCGCAAAGCGTCGCTTGGCATGCGGACGAGTGCGCGGGTAGTAGAAGCTGAAGGTTCGACTGGTGATGTCGCGGCTCAGTAGCATCTCGGTGCGGAACAGTGGGGCTGTCGAACAGAACAGCAAGTCACCGGTCGACTCGTCAATCTCCTCGCCTTCTTTAAGGGCCATATAGACCTGCGTGCTGCTGTTGTTCAGGCGCACGGCTTCGGCATCGCGAACGAATTGCGGATCGAAGTGCTCGCGTCCCACCAAATTGAAGATCGTGCCCCGTAGATTCGAATTACTGACGACAGCGCGGCAGCGGATGCGGCGTCCATTGACGTGCACTGCTTGCACACCTGATGGCGATACCTCGATGCGACTTACATCGCAGCGAATCCGCGTATCGACGCCATTGCGAGTCAACTCGGCTTGCATCTTACTGACCAGGTCATCGGTGCCGCCTTCGTAGATGAAGACGCCTTTGGCCATGAAGTTTGAAAAGACAATGCCGTACGTGATCGCCGGATCTTCCAAGGTGGATCCATTGGCATAGGTGATCGGTTCCATGAGCAGGCGAACGACATCTTCGCGGCCGGGGAAAAAGCGTTCAAACAGTTCGCGCGTGGTCAGTTGCTGGTCATCGTAGAAGTTCATGCCCCGCGCGGTGTCAAAGAACTCGTTGACCGTGGCTGCGGGAATCTGGAACCGTTCGACCAACAGGCGTGTGAAGTCCTCGCGATTAAACGTCGTGGTCAGCGAGAACATCGGGTTATCGAAGCGAATGTTCTTTAGCTGCACAATGTTGCTGGCGATCTCGTCGTTCCAGTAGCGTCGGCAGCTCTTGAGCATGCCCGCGGGAAAGCCATGCAGCGAGATATCAAATGTGTGACTGCCTGGCCGCTTGAACCAGGTGGCCAGTCCGCCCAGTTTGTAGTGCTGCTCCAGAAGCAGCACGCGATGCCCGGCTCGTCCCAAGACATTGGCGGCCGTCAAACCGGCTAAACCGCTGCCAATGACCACTACGTCGTATTCGTCCTGACAGCCTTGCAAAAAGTCTTTGGGCATCTGCTCGCTCGAAAACTGACAAAAACTGGCAACCTGGAAAGCTTCAAGTGTAGGGCAAGCTCTTGTGATCGACTAGGGCCGCCGTCTGCGGCCGGCCTGTCTGGAGCGCACCGCCGCTTACTTTCCCTATCTGCCGGAAGAGGGTAGTTTATGCGTTTTCCACCCGTTCACGCCTGCAGTTGGAATCAATCATGGATGCCAGTTACGAGAGTCTGGGCAGCTTTTATCTGGGCAAGAAGTACGACCTGGACAATCGCAAGCTGCTGGATGACCTGGTCTGTTACGATGCCAAGGACCTGACGACGCATGCGATGTGCGTGGGCATGACTGGTAGTGGCAAGACGGGGCTGTGCCTGGCACTGCTGGAAGAGGCCGCCATCGATGGGATTCCAGCCATCTGCATCGACCCCAAAGGCGACCTGGGCAACCTGCTACTGACGTTCCCCGAGTTCCAACCTAAACAATTCGAGGAGTGGTTGGACGAAGCAGAAGCCCAGCGCAAAGGCATCACTCTGCCTGAACTAGCAACCCAGACCGCGCAGAAATGGCGTGAAGGCCTGGCCTCGTGGCAGCAGCCCCCCGAGCGCGTGGCCCGCTTTCGCGACGCAGTCGATATCGCCATCTACACTCCCGGCAGTAACGCCGGATTACCGATGACGGTCTTGCGCAGCTTTGATGCTCCGCCTAAAGAGGTCAAGGACGATACCGATCTGTTTCGCGAGCGAGTTTCCGGCGCGGCTTCAGGGTTGCTGACACTTTTGGGAATCGAAGCCGACCCGCTCAATAGTCGCGAGCATATCCTGCTGTCGAATATCTTTACCCACGCTTGGAACAATGATCAGAACCTGGAGTTGGGTTCGCTAATTCGGCTGATTCAAACACCCCCGATCAGCAAGATTGGCGTCTTTGATCTGGAGAGCTTCTTCCCAGCGGCCGAGCGAATGAAGATGGCCATGACGCTCAACAACTTGCTGGCCTCACCCAGTTTTGCAGGTTGGCTGGAGGGTCAACCGCTAGACATCAAGAGTTTGCTGTACACACCTGATCGCAAGCCACGCCTGTCCATTATTTCGATCGCGCATCTCAATGATGCCGAGCGCATGTTCTTTGTCACGATCTTTCTGAACGAACTGCTGGGATGGATGCGATCGCAACCGGGCACCAGCAGCTTGCGTGCGCTCTTCTATATGGACGAAGTGTACGGCTACTTTCCGCCGTCAGCCAAGCCGCCCAGCAAACCACCCATGCTGGTTCTGCTTAAACAGGCCCGCGCGTTCGGCTTGGGCATTGCCCTGGCCACGCAGAATCCTGTCGACTTGGATTACAAAGGGCTGGCCAACATCGGCACCTGGTTCTTGGGGCGCTTGCAAACCGAACGCGACAAAGCGCGAGTCTTGGAAGGTCTGGAAGGTGCCGCGCAGCAAGCAGGCTCCAAGTTCGATCGTAATGCGATGGAACAAACCTTGGCTGCGCTGGGCAATCGTGTCTTCTTGATGAACAACGTGCATGACGATGGCCCAACGGTCTTCCAGTCCAGGTGGGCGTTGTCGTTTTTGCGCGGGCCTCTGGCGCGGCAAGATATTCAAAAGCTGATGGCACAGCGCAAACAGGCAGCGGCCGCACCAGCCGCGGCGGCCGCTTCACCTGCAGCAAATGCGCCTGCCGTAATCGCGGGCTCTCGCGATCAGCCAGGCTCGACCAGCCGGTCAACTGCGCCCGCTGCCACGTTCGCCAGCGCGACCGCAGGTTCTAAAGCGGCCCCCGATCGTGGCCGGCCGATCTTGGCGGCCGATGTGGTCGAGCGATTCGCCGAACCTATGCGGACCCCTTCGCCCAAGGATGCAATCGAGTATCGCCCTCTACTGGTGGGCAAAGCCTCCTGCCATTACGTGAAGGCTTCGGCTGACCTGGATGCCTGGGTTGATATGACCTGGGTGGCTGGCATCGATGGTGTGCTGGCCGATGATGTTTGGGAAAGTGCTGTGAGGCTGGACGGCGAGGCCCTGGGGCTGGCTAAAGAACCGATGTTTGAAGAAGCGGCCTATGCGCCGTTACCGGACTCGATGTTGGCTGCTCGTAGTTACAAGAGCTGGCAAACCCAATTGAAAGACTTTACCTATCGCCACGTTCCTTTGAAGATCTTTGAGTGTCCGGAATTGAAAGCCTACAGCCAACCGGGGCAAGACGAACTGGATGCGCGGCTGGGTCTGGAACAGCGCATGCGCGAGCTGCGCGATGCGGAGAAAGAAAAACTGCGCGGCAAATACGAAACGCAGGTACGAAGCTTGGAGTCGAAAATCGCGGCCGCTCAGGAGAAAGCCTCGCGCGAAAACAGCGAGTTCATGGGCAGCGCAATCGACATCATAGGTGGTACTGTACTGGGCATGCTATTGGGCAACAAACGCTCGCGAGTATCGACCACCACCCGTGGGCTGGGCAAAGCGGCCCAGCAGCGTTCGCAATCGCAGACCGCTTTGCGCGAACTTGAGCGATTACAAGCAGAGCGAGCGGCGATTCTGGAAAAAGCCGAAGCAGAAATTGAACAGATGAAGAATCGCTTTACTATTCATGGCATCACGATGACGCCGCTGGAGATACCCTGTCGCAAGAGCGATACGCGTATTGAACTGATCGCGTTGACTTGGGTTCCTTATGCGATTGATGCATCCGGCAAAGCCAGGGCACTGGTACAACTGGGCTAAAGCTTGGGTTGATGCCGCTTGGTGTCCATGGACAAACAGGTCGCTTACGATTAGCTTTACGCAACAGTAGTTTGAGGCGGAAGAGTTCATCATCATCGATTCAAGGCTTGGCCAGTTACGAGGTATCCGATGTCACTTTCCAGTCAGCGTTACAATGCCGCCGAGAAATTGAAGGACGAAGGCAAGCTGCCCGAAGCTGCCCAGGCAATCGAAGCCTTGCTGGCAGATGATCCTGAATATGTGCTGGCTCACATGATGCTCGGCAAGATTTATGTGGACTTGGGCCGATATGATGATGCCATCCGTCACAATCAACGCGCGGTGGAACTGGAACCCAACGAACCGCTCAATCATTCGGCCCTGTCGGTCAGTTATCAGCGGGCTTGGGAAGGCACCAAAGATCCTCGCTATATCCAGATGGCTGAAGAGTCGCTAGCCCGCAGCCATCGTTTGCATGGGGGCTAATTCCCGTGCCCCTTGCGTATGCTGGGTAGCCACCTTCGCCAGACCGAGGGAGCAAGCTAAGTAGCCAACGTCGCCAGACGGTGGAAGCGAAAATTGAAGTGGACGCGAGAGTTGAAGTTACCCACCGCTTGTCCGCGTTGGCTAGCAAAACTGTATTCAGTCAAGAAACCGCCCAGCCTATCAAGCGGCGCTTTCCGATCACCGGCTGTAGGGAGAAATTATGGGTCAAGTGGGAGCGATGATTGCTGATGCTGGTAGCGTGGGCGTCAGGTACGCTCGGCGTTTGCTGGATGGCATTCCGGTCGAGCGATTCGCTCGACTGTCCTGTCCAAATGGCCAAACGGTGCTTGCTAACCACCCAGCCTTCAACGTGGGACACCTGACGCTCTATCCCAAAAAGATGGTCGAGCTCTTGGGCGGAGACCAGGAAAGCGCCGCGCCTCCCCCCCGGTTTGATTCGCTGTTCTCCAAAGATGACATGTGCCAGGATGACCCTAACGGCACGATCTACCCTGCAAAGTCAGAAGTTTTGGCAGTTTTTCACGGGACTTATGATGCGGCTTTTTCCGCCCTGAAGAAGTGTGACGATTCTCTCTTGTTAAGTCCCAATCCGGTCGATTCTCCCTTACAAAAGCTGTGTCCTACGCTTGGTTCCATGCTAGCCTTCTATGCGATCGGCCATGTGACCATGCACCTGGGGCAGGTCAGTACCTGGCGTCGCATGGAAGGAATGCCAGCAGCCTAGCGCCCAGTTTGGGGGTGTTCAGAGCCTAATAATAGTCCTAGCTAATGGCCAGTGCGCCCAGGCCGGGAGGGAAATGGCCGCGCAGTCAATCTTGGCTGGTTGGCCTAGAAAGTAGATAATCGACGGCCCGCGATCACTCGAACCTGAGACAAATAGACGGGAGAGATGGGAGATGGATCCAAGTTGGACCAAGCAAACATCGCTTTTGGCGAGCATCCTGCAGCGTCTTGGAGAGTGTTTGAAAGTACCTCGCGAAGCTGCCGAGATACACCAGGTGCTGCGAGCCCTGGATGATTCGACGGACCCTAAAGTAGCGCAGCCACTGGGGCTGCTGGCCTTAGCCGGTCGGCAACTGGAATTGCGGCTGGCAGCCACCGAGTTGCAGCCACGCGATGCCTGGACGCTCGTCAGCGACGGCTTTCCGGTGGTTCTGGATCTAGGCGATGAGAGCTGGCTGGTATTGAAGTTCAAAACAGCTTGGCGCATCGAAGCGGTCAAGCTGTCGCCCGGCGAGAGTGGCACTGAGATTGAGAATCTGCAGATAAGCCTGCAGCAACTCAAGAGCTATTGGGGCGGGCAGCGCCGACTGGGAGCTCTCATTGCCCAAGGCACGACGGCTCATGCGGCTGCCCATGTCCGCCGAGTCGTAGCGGCCGACGGCCATGCAAATGCCGGTCACGGCGCTCATGGTGGCCATGGCCATCAGCACGGCGCGCCGCCGCTGCGCAGGCTGTGGGGATTGCTGCGATTAGAACTGCGAGACATCTGGACCATCATGCTCTTTGCGATGGTGGCTGGTGTTTTGGGCCTGGCGACGCCGCTGGCCGTTGAATCGCTGGTCAACACTGTGGCCTGGGGCACCTACCTTCAGCCGCTGTTTATTCTTTCGCTCCTGCTGTTCGGGTTCTTGTCTTTTGCTGGCCTGCTCAAGCTGTTGCAATTGATTATCGTCGAGATCATCCAGCGGCGCATGTTTGTGCGCATTGTCGGCGATTTGGCGCATCGTTTTCCGATGGCCAAGCGATCGGCACTGGAGAGCGAGCACCCGTCGGAACTGGCCAATCGCTACTTCGACATCATGACGATTCAGAAAGCCACCACCAGCATTATCCTGGACGGCATTTCGATCGTCTTACAAACGGCCATCGGCCTGGTGCTGTTGGCCTTCTACCATCCTTTCCTGCTGGGCTTTGACATTATTCTGCTGACCGTAATGATCGTCTTTACTTACGTGCTTGGTCGCGGCGGCATTCGCTCGGCCGTGGCCGAGTCACGCGTCAAGTATGACCTGGCGCACTGGTTACAGGATGTGATCTCAATGCCGACCGCATTTCGTTTGCATGGTGGTTCGGCGTATGCGGTCGATCGCTCCAATCGGTTGGTGGTGCAGTATTTGATGACGCGCCAGGATCATTTTCGCGTGCTGGTCAGGCAGTCGGCGTTTTCGCTTTTCTTGTTGGCGGTAGCTTCAACCGCGCTGCTGGGCCTGGGTGGCTGGCTAGTGATACGCCGCGAGCTAACCTTGGGCCAGTTGGTCGCCAGTGAATTGGTGGTCACAGCGATCGTTGGTGCCTTTGCCAAGATTGGTAAGTCGCTCGAGTTGTTTTATGACTTGTGTGCCGCGGTCAACAAAGTCGGACATATGCTGGACTTGCCCTATGACGAGCCTGCGTTGGACCGCAGCAACGATAATGTCCCGCCCCGTATTCGGTGGCAAAACCTACCCATTAGTTTTGCCGAATACGCTCCTGGAGATACGGTGATCATTGAACCGGGTAGCCGAGTGGCCGTCAGCGGCTGCAGCGGCAGTGGTAAGAGTCGCCTCTTGGGGATCATCGCTGGACTGTGCGATCCCGGGCATGGCTTTGCAGAAGTCGCGGGCTTTGACACGCGCGATGCGTCGCGCGTATCCGATGGTCACTTGATCTCGCTGGCCCGGCAGCCCGAAATTTTCCATGGATCGATCCTGGAAAACGTGCGACTGGGACGCAGTTGGATATCCAGTATCGACGTGCGACGCGCTTTGGAGCAAGTCGGCCTGTGGGAAGAGATCCTGGTCCTGCCCTTGGGATTGGACTGCGAACTGCAAACCGGCGGCTACCCACTAACGTATGAGCAAACAGTCCGGTTGTCGCTGGCCCGGGCCCTGGTGTCCGTGCCGAGCGTCCTCTTGATTGATGGTACACTGGACCTGCTGGATCCAGATAAACGACATGAACTGTGGCAGCACCTGAACCACAGCACCCAGTACACGACAATTTTGATTTCGTCTCACGATCCACAAGTCTTGAGTCAGTGCACCCGTGTGTTAACGTGTCTGCCAGACCATAATCACTCTCCTTCCCATCACGGACCGACAGAGAGCTCAACCCATGGATAAAGCACTTGATCACAAGCCCACCGATCACGCGCTCAATGACCTGCGACCAGAGCGGCAGTTGGGCCAGATGTTGCCGGCGATCCACCTGGTGCGCACCAACTGGCTGGTAAGGCTGGTAGGCAAGATCACCTTTGCGTTGCTACTGTTCTCGGTCATCGGCATGATCTTCTTGCCTTGGCAGCAGTCAGCCAGAGGCAACGGCATGGTCGTAGCCCGCAATCCGCAAGAACGCCCGCAAACAGTTGGCAGTCCTGCCGATGGCGTCGTCAAGCAAGTACGCGGCGAACTGATCGAAGGTACGCTGGTCTCCAAGGACGAAGAGATACTGCAAATTGAGCCGTTTGCGCCAGACGAACTGAACCAGCTCAAGTCGCAATTGGCTCAACTGGAAGCCAAACGTGATTTTGCCAAAATCTCCGCAGAGGTCGCTCTGCAGAACGTCAATCTGCAGGAGCTCAGCGGTACCGATCAAATCAACAGCGGAATGAAAGAGGTCGAAGCCGCCAGGCAGAAGCATGAACAGCAGAAGAACGAGGTGACAGTACTAACGGCTGAATTGCAACAAAAGAAGTACGAAAAAATTCAGGCTGAAGAACTCTTTCCCAAGCAGCTGATGTCAGAAATCGACTACCTGGACAGATTAAACGCTTATGCCCAAGCAGTTGCCAAATTAGATAAAGGCCAGGCCATGGTGCAGGAGGCCTATAGCACGCTCGATTCGAAAGAGAATGATCTGCTGTCCAAACGTAAAGAGGTCGAGATCAAGAATGGTCAGACTCAAGCCAAACTCCAGGAAGAGCGAGGAAAGTTGGCCACGATCGAAAAAGAGATCAGCGAACTGAATGTTAAATTGAGCTCCTTGGGACGGCTGAAGGTGACTTCGCCAGTTGATGGCATTTTGCATGAGATCTACGGCATTGAGGGAGCCAATACAGTCAAAAAGGGAGACAACCTGTTTACGGTCGTACCCAATGTCACCGACATCGCAGTCAGCCTATATATCCCGGGTCGCGATATGCCGCTGATTCACGTCGACGACAAGGTACGCTTGCAATTCGAAGGTTGGCCTGCGGTTCAGTTCGTTGGGTGGCCATCGGTCGCGGTCGGTACTTTTGGAGGCAAAGTTGCAGCCCTAAGTCCGACGGATGATACGCGCGGAAATTTTTCGGTCTTGGTTGTGCCTGATCCAGAAGAGCCCGAGTGGCCTGACAACCGATATCTAAGGCAGGGCGTGCGCGCTACTGGCTGGATTATGCTCAAGCAAGTTTCACTAGGTTATGAAGTATGGCGCCAACTGAACGGATTCCCGCCCGTGATTTCCGATCAGGAGCCCGGCAAGGGCTACAGTTCGTCGGACAAAGGCAAGGAAGACAAGGAAGGCAAAAAGCTGAAGCTGCCCAAACTCTAAGGGCACGCTACGCGCGGCGATGGCTAGCATTAGCCATTGCCAGCACGCTGGTGGCCGTTCCCAGTTCACTTGCCTACGCGCAATCTCCACCGGAGCCTACGGCCCAGCGGCCGGTCAAGTCGGCCTTCTCCCGACTACGCCTGGCTGGTTTTTCGCAAACCGGCGAAACGGCACAGCCGCCCGCACCTCCGGCAATAGTTCCGCAAGCCTCTGCACAATTGCCCAGTGCGCAATTGCCCAGTGCCCAAACACCCAGTGCCCAAACACCCAGTGCCCAAACACCATCTGCAAACGCTGGAGACGGTCAAGCTGCAGCGGCCAGCGGCGGCCAGCAACCTGAACCAGTCGTTGCTCAGGCTCAACCCCTGGAACTGAACGACCAGTTGCTGGCCAGTGGAAAACTCACGTTGGCGGATGTGGCTGCCAGTGTGGCTCGCGCCTTTCCACTGATTGAACAAGCACGCTTGCAGCGAGGTGTCGCTGGTGGCGAACAACTGGCCGCCAATGGCTTTTACGATCACAAACTCGAAGGCTACACGCTCTCGGATCCTACTGGTTTTTATCGCAATTATCGCCACGGCATCGGGTTGGCTCGGCAACTTTGGTGGGGCGGTTACTTGTCGGCAGGTTATCGCATTGGTCGCGGTGATTTCGAGCCTTGGTACAAGGAGCGAGAAACCGACAAGAGCGGCGAATACAAGCTGGGCCTGGTGCAGCCGCTTCTGCAGGGTAGGGCCATCGATCCGGCGCGTGTGGCCCTGTTCCAAGCCAACTTGCGCCAACAGGCGGTCGGTCCCGAAGTGGATCGCATGCTGCTGCTGGCCGCACTGGAAGGCTCGCAATTCTATTGGTTATGGGTCGCTGCTGGGGCCAACCTCGAGGCGCAGCGCGAGCTTTTGGAACTGGCGGAAACGCGCACTCAACAATTGAAAGACCTGGTCAAGGCCGGCGCCAACAAAGGTATCGACTTGATCTTTAACGAGCAGTTGGTGGCCGAGCGCAGACTAAAGGTCATTGAGTCGGTACAAAAGTTTCGCGAGACCAGCTTCAAACTGTCGCTTTATTTGCGCGACGAGCAGGGCCAGCCGATGGTCCCTAGCGATGATTGGCTACCCAGCGTTTTTCCACGCATCGACCGCTTACCACCGGGCGATTTTGCGGCTGATTTAACAGCGGCCATGGCTCAGCGTCCAGAACCTCGCTTGATCAATTTGGAACTGCAGCAAGTCACTTGGGACAATCGCCTGGCCCGCAATCAGTTGTTGCCTCAATTGGACTTGATCGCCGAAGGATCCCAGGATGCAGGTGACCCTGCATCCAGCGCCAATGACAAGAGTCGGTTTGAACTCGAGATGGGTTTACAGGGCGAAGTCCCCATTCAGCGGCGCAAAGCGCGAGGCAAGCTCCAATCGACCAGCGCCAAGATAGCCCAGTTGCAACAGAAGATTCGTTGGCAACAGGACAAGATAGGTGCCGAACTGCAAACCGCGCGGATCGCGCTGGATCAAGCAGCCCTGGGCGTTGAACAATCTGAGTTAGCCTTGCGGGCGGCCATCACGACCCTTGATTTGTACAACTTTGCTTTTTCAAAGGGCCAAGGCGACCTGGTTGACCTGAATATTCTGGAATCCAAAGCCACCGAATATGAAATCAAACTGATCGAATCGCAGTTCAAATGGTTCAGTGCCTTGGCAGAGATGCAAGCTGCCCTGGGACTGGATCCGATTGAACAAGCCATTCGTGTCAGCAGCTTGCCCCCAGCCGACAAGCCCTCGCCACGTAATTTGCCCAAGCCGCAGAAGCCCGACAACAACGTGCCTGCCGCGGCCAATGAGCAGCCCAAGGCTGAAGGTCAACAGTAAAGCGTCCGTCCTCAGACGCTGGACAGCGTCTCTTGGTAGCCACCGTCGCCAGAGAGTGGACGCAAATGTTAACGCTTTCCACCGCTTGGCAACGGTGGCTACGAAGACTGCGCTAGGACTCTTCGTATACGACGCGTTTGACGCTGTGTTTGAGAATGCGGTTGCTCGAGAGAACCGTGTTGGGATCGGCGGGGTCCTGGACGCAGATAACGAAATCCAAGTCGGATTCGATCAAGCGAACCACCCTAAAATTATGAAATGTCTTGCCCAGTTCGACAGTCACTGGGATTTCGCCGTTGAAGTAATCCAAGCTACGAATGATGCGTGGCTTCTCCGGCGCGTCGTAGCAACGCGCTAGCAGCAGGTGGACATCGCCAACAGTTAAATCGAGTGGATCTGGCATGCGCGATCAATCGCAGAGTGGAGGGCGTATCGGCCGTTCGATTCGCGTAACAATATATTATCCGTCTTGTTATCGTATCGAGTCTTTGGGAAGTTGCGAATAGTGTTGTTTTGTTCCCTATTGGAATCGTTATAACCGGACGGTGCCAGAGCGGTGCTGGAAGGATCACTGGCCACTATCGGCTGCTTCGGCCTCTCCCACCATGGCTAACATGGCCGCCGCTTTAGCAGCCTTGGCAGCTTTCTTGGCTTCTTCGGCCGCGGCAATCGCCTCGGCCTTGGCGCGACGCCTGTTCCACTGAGCCTGGCGTTCGACGTATTCTTTGAGCAAGGTAACCAAAACCAATTGCCGCCGGCGCATCATGCGCAGCAGCGCAGTCGCAGCGATGAAACCGCATCCCAGCCATAGCAGCAATTCAGTATTCATGGTGACTTTCCCGGCACTGGCCAGCTCTGCCAGGCTGAAATCTCAAAATCGCTATGGGAGCTGGGCAGAGGGTTTGTTAGGTTGTTGACACCCCAACCACTTCATTCTGCGGACATGGATGCAACGCAAATGACGCCAATTGCCCAAACTCATGCGATCTCTTCGGATCATTTCCCACGCCTGGCTACGGTGGCTACCCCCGGCCGTCGCGCAGCGCTTGCCAGTCAAATCGTCATTCCAGCCCGCCTGGCATCGACTCGTTTGCCAGAAAAACTATTGCTTCGCGAAACCGGCAAGACAGTGCTGCAACATACCTACGAAGCGGCCCAAGCGGCCCGGTTGCCCAGCGGCATTATCGTGGCCGTCGACAGCCCGCGTCTGGCAGAGGAAGTGAGTTCTTTTGGTGGTCGAGCCATTCTGACCGATCCAGATTTACCCAGCGGAACAGACCGCGTGGCTTGCGTGGCCCAGCAAATGGAACAGGTCGATCTGTTCATCAATGTCCAGGGCGATGAACCGGAGATAGCCGGGGAAGCGATTGACCTGGTGACCAACTTGCTCCTGGAACATCCTGAGGCCGATGTGGCCACGCTGGCTGCGCCCATTCGCGATCGCCAGCGTCTGGAGGATCCCTCGTGCGTCAAGGTCGTCTGCGATCACGAAGGCAGGGCGATGTACTTCAGTCGTTCCACGATCCCGCATGCACGTTCCTGGGATGATGCGCTACTTAGTTGCGATCCGCCGGCTTTCCTCCAGCACATGGGGATTTATGGTTATCGACGCGACTTTTTGTTGCGTTTGGGCCAGCTCCCCCCTAGCCCGTTGGAGCAATTAGAACGGCTCGAGCAACTGCGATTTCTCCAAGCCGGATGCAAGATCGTAGTCGGGCAAGTCGCTCGTCCCACTCAAGGGATCGACACCTGGAATGATTACCGGGCCTTTGTCAGACGTCGCTGTGCCTGTTAAGATCGGTCTTTTCCAATGTTAGCGCAGTTGAAGCCCCGTGGATCGATGGGCTGGTGGACTTGCGCTGGCAGCGACCGATCGAACAGGAATGCAACTGGATGACCAAGCACATCTTCGTCACTGGAGGGGTAGTCAGTTCCATAGGGAAAGGGTTGACCAGCGCCTCGATAGGCATGCTGCTGGAAGCTCGTGGCTTGCGCGTCCGCATGCAGAAACTGGACCCCTACATCAACGTCGACCCGGGCACGATGAGCCCTTACCAGCACGGCGAAGTCTACGTGCTGGATGATGGCAGCGAGACCGACTTGGATCTGGGGCATTATGAACGCTTCACCAGTGGCCCGCTGACCCGCGACTCCAATTACACCACCGGCCAAATCTACTTGTCGGTTATCGAGAAGGAACGTCGCGGCGAGTTTTTGGGTAAGACCGTCCAAGTCATTCCTCACATCACCGACGAAATTCAGAGCGTGATTCGCAAAATGGGCGAGCGTGATGTGGATGTGGTGATCACTGAGATCGGTGGTACCGTGGGCGATATCGAAAGCCTGCCATTCCTGGAGGCCATTCGCCAATTCCCACGCGAAGCCGGCGAAGAGAATTGCTTGTTCATCCACCTGACCCTGGTCCCGTACCTCAAAGCCGCAGCGGAACTGAAGACCAAACCGACTCAGCATTCCGTCGGTCAGTTGCGGCAAATCGGTATCCAGCCCGATGTACTGATCTGCCGCTGCGAGCAGCCCATCTCGCGCGACGAGCGTGAAAAGATCGCGCTCTTCTGCAACGTTCCGGTGCAAGCGGTCATCGAAGAACGCGATAAAGACTTTTCGATTTACGAAGTTCCTCTCAGCCTGGTCAATAACGGCTTGGATGAGTTCATCGTAAAACGCTTGGGCTTGCCATCGCATCCGGCCGATCTGCGTCCCTTGCACGAAATCTTGCGTCGGCAGCGCGAACCCAAACATGAGATCAGTATCGCCGTGGTTGGCAAGTACGCCGAACACAAAGATGCTTACAAGTCGATCTACGAAGCCATCGATCACGCTGGCATCCATCATCAAGCCTCCATTCGTTTGGGACGCATTCAAAGCACCGAAATCGAACGCGAAGGCCCCGAGCGCGTACTGAGCGGCTACGACGGAATCCTGGTACCGGGCGGTTTCGGCGAGCGTGGTATCGATGGCAAATTGCAAGCGATTCGCTTTGCACGTGAGAAGCAGATTCCCTTCTTTGGCATCTGCCTGGGCATGCAGTGCGCCGTGATCGAGTACGGACGCAACGTGATCGGCTTGCAAGGCGCGCACTCCAGCGAGTTCGATCGCGAGACGGCTCACCCAGTCATCTGCCTGCTGGATGAACAGCGCGAGATCACGCGCATGGGCGGCACCATGCGCCTGGGTAGCCAACCTGCCAGCTTGATCGAAGGTTCCCTGGCGCAAAAGGCCTACGGAGCCTCAGCCATCCACGAGCGACATCGACATCGTTATGAATTCAACAACGTCTATCGCCAACAGTACGAAGCCCATTCGATGAAGTTCTCAGGCACTAGTCCCGATGGCGGCCTGGTGGAGATCGTTGAACTGCCCGATCATCCCTGGTTCCTGGCAGTCCAATTCCATCCGGAATTCAAGTCCAAACCCACTGCCGCTCACCCACTGTTCTCGGGCTTTGTGCAAGCAGCCATCGCCCGGCACGCCCGCCGCAACCCATCACGCATGCCCACCCAAGAACCCGTCAGCAACAGCTGAGGGGGAAGGAGTAAGGAGTAAGGAGTAAGGAGTAAGGTGTAAGGTGTAAGGTGTAAGGTGTAAGGGGTAAGGTGTAAGGGCAGAGGTTGGAGATTTGAGATTGGAGGATTTGAGACTTGAGATTTGAGATTTCAAATCTCAGATCTCAAATCTCTCTTTTCAAACTTCAAACTTCAAACTTCAAACTTCTCACTTCTCACTTCTCTTCCACTCACTGGCTCAGTCTTCGCCGTAGGGCTTCGACTGGTAGCGGGGTGATGGTTGGGGCTGAGACCAGGTCGGTCCGGAGGATGTCGAAGGGCGCTTCGGGTTCTTCGGATTGCTTGTACTGCACAATGTACGCGCCGACTTGCAAGTAATCTGTCTGCAGCACTGGCGGCCAAAAGTCTTCACCCCGATTGGATAGCGTGCGGGCGAGCAATCGCGTTGCGCGTCCACTGAATCCACTGAGCACCATCTCCAGTCGCCCCAGCGACTCGCGATAGATGTAGAACACTAGTGCCGTGTCTTGTCCACCGGCGTAAGCCCAAGTTCCGTCAGCCTGTTCGTAATAGATGCCCGGCAGCTCAGCTTTGTCCTGGGCGCTCAATTGCATACCGGCCGAGGCACATGATGGATGCGGATCATGGTCGCGATAACGCAAGAAGAACGGACAAGGACGATCAGAAGCCTTGGCAATCTTGTCTTGGGATTCAAAGGGCGTTGCACCAAAGGTCTCGGCCAAGACCAGTTCGACTACCGGGTTGCTCTTGACGCTACCCAAACAGATTAGCGCGCGGTCACCAGCGGCCGACTTGAAGTCATCGTAGACCAAGGTCGCGCGTTCGATCGCTTCGTTTTGGGGTACGACACCAGGACTCCACACCAGCGTCTGCTTGAGCAACTCTGGGTGAGTTGGCAGGTCGGTGCGTGGCTGTTGCATGGAGCGCGCCAGCTTGTCCGTACCCCCCAGCGTCGTAACGCCGCTGAGCATCTCACCTAACAGCACTGCGTCGGATGCGACCACCCAGGCTGTATCGGGCGTATCATCTTTCTCTGGTCGTCGCACACCCACGCAAATCTCCAGGCGACGACGTCGAGCCAGCAGTTCCCAGAAGTGCTCGGGTTTGACGGCAAACAGGGCACCGGGCAATTGATCGGCCGAAGCATAACCATGTTCGACCAGGTAATCGCACAACCGCGACAGAGCTTCTAGCGGAATGTACTTGGCTTCATTCTTAAGCAAGGACGCCACTTGGTGACGGTCCAAGCCTGTATACTCAACAATGTTCTTGATCGTCCCAGGTCGCTTCTTGCGATCGGGGGTGTGGCCCAGAAGTTCGGCCAAGCGGAATTCGTAACGCATTTAAACTCACTTTAAGAGGCGGAAACCGGCCGCTAGTCGAAGTCGTATATTCCACCGAGAATGTGCCACTGACTAACACAACGCCGACCGCCTTCGGCACTAATGTTAGATTATCCACCCTACAACCAAAATGCTACTAGGGGCCACAAAAAAGTTTAGCTCCCCAATAGCCTCGCCGCTAAAGTGCGGGCCTCCGCCGGCTCAGTTGTCCCCTCGATGATGGTGCGACCATCCCGGAAGAGGGTCAGTACATGCGATTCCGTGGTCAATCGCAACAAGAATGGGTTATGCGTGACCGTGCCCAGTGAAGCCAACCGCATGCGCATCTGGTCGAGGTCGATGGCCGGCGAACCGGCAGCGGGGGCCAGTTGCACGGCATTCTTGCCACAGAGCACCGTGGCCAGGCTGGCGCGCTGGCCGCTCAAGAAGGGATACTCGCGACCAGCGCAGGCTGGACACAAGTTGTTGGTGCGCAGCGCATCGAGCGATAACATGCGACAGTTGGTGTTCCAGGTATCGACAGTGATCAGCTCTTTGCAGACAGCATCGCGATTACCACTGAGCAGCTTGAGCGCTTCGGCCGCTTGCCAACTGGCCACCAGGCCGATAGCCGGACCGAGTACTCCGGCAGTATCACAGGTGGGCATCGCATCGCGTGGCGGCAGTTCGGGTACCAGGCAACGAAAGCAAGCGGTCTCGCCAGGCACAATCGACATGACCTGGCCGCTCGAGCCCAAACATCCGCCATGCACCCAAGGCACCCGGCGGCTCAACGCATAGTCATTGATCAGCAGGCGAGTTTCGAAGTTGTCGGTGCCATCCATGATCAAGTCTGCACCATCCGCCAGGCGTTGAATGTTGGTGTGTGTGATGTCTTCGACGACTGCTTCGAAGCGTATCTGGCTGTTGATCTTGGCCAGCGCAGCCGCAGCGGCGATGGCTTTGGGCGTACTGGCCTCCGCGTCAGCTTCGGTAAAGAGTGTCTGCCTCTGCAAGTTCGACAGCTCGACCCAATCGCGATCGACGATCACCAGGTGCCCCACGCCGCTACGCGCCAGGCGTTCGGCGATGACACTCCCCAGCGCACCACAGCCGCATATCAACACGCGTGCCGCTTCGATACGAGCTTGACCTTCATCACCCAGCGCAGCAAACTGCGAGGCTCGTCGATACCTAGATGATGATCGTGAAGATGGCCCTGAAGATGACCCTGAAGTTGAATTCGTCAACCTGCTCTCCCGCTACTAAACCCGTCAGCCCGCTTGATTGTGCTAATATAGTCGCCTTTGCACCTACGTAGTTGCACAGCACCACTTGGCCAGCTTTGTAGCTACCGTCGCCAGAGGGTGGACTTTATGTAGCCACCGTCGCCAGACGGTGGAAGCGAAACGTAACGTTTCCCACCGCCTGGCATTTTTGATGTTCCGCGTTTTTTGGATGTCACCTCTCTCGGCGCAGCCGGGGGAGGTCGCAGACGAGGCCTTTAGCCGAGGCTGCGGGAGGGGGAAGTGCGCCATGGTTGACTCCTCCCTGGCGCAATGCCCCTCCCGAATCTTCGCCTTAAAGGCTCGATTCGACCTCCCAGCGTTACTTGAGAGGTGACACGCAAGAAATGCGGAAGATCAAAACCTGGCAGCCGTGGCTACCAACACAGTCCAGACAGCCGACTTCCCGCACCCATCATGCAGTGTAGAGAGGATTGGGGTACTTGATGAGACCCAATGATAACTCCTTTGCTTCCCCCACCCAGGCAGATTCGTCGGCTGGTATCAGCTCTTACATTTGGACCGTCGTACTGTTGCTGTGGCCGGTGGCTCTGCTGAACTATCTCGATCGGCAAATGATCGCCACGATGAAGAGTTCGATCATGACCGACATCCCAACGATTGCGCTGCAAGCCAACTGGGGGCTATTGCTGGCCAGCTTTAAGTGGGTCTATGCGGGCCTGAGTCCCTTTGGTGGTTATTTTGCGGATCGATTTTCGCGGCGCTGGATTATCTGTGCCAGCCTGTTTGTATGGAGCCTGGTGACCTGTCTGACTGGTCTGGCCACTACGTTCAATCAACTGTTGCTGGCTCGCGCTTTGATGGGCATCAGCGAAGCGTTCTACATACCCGCGGCCCTGGCCTTGATCGCTGACTACCATACGCGAGCCACTCGTTCGCGGGCCATCGGTATTCACCAAACCGCTATCTACATGGCGCTGATCCTGGGTGGCTTCACGGGCTACGCGGCGGATGCACCGCTGTTGGGTTGGAGGCGCACGTTCTTTATCGCTGGTGCCATTGGCATCATCTATTCCCTGCCGCTACTGTTCTTGTTGCGTGATGTGCCCAAGAACATTTTGGCGGTGACTACCACCGAGTCGGATAGCAGTCCGAATCGACGAGGACGCTTAAGCGACTTGTTTTCCAGTCCGTCGTTTTACTTTCTGGTGATCTACTTTACCTTGCCCGCCATTGCCGGCTGGGTTGTGAAGGACTGGATGCCGTCGATTCTGAAAGATCGCTTCTCGCTGACACAAGGTGCGGCGGGAGTTTATGCTACGGTTTACGTGAACATCGCTGCTTTGATCGGCGCGTTTCTGGGTGGCTTGCTGGCTGACATGTTCATGCGTCGTAGCGTGCGTGGTCGCATCTACGTGAGCGCGCTGGGTATGATCATGCTCGTGCCAGCGCTGTTGGGTATTGGGTATGCACCATCGGTGGGCGTGATCGTGTTGTTCCTGGTGCTGTTCGGTATCGGTTGGGGATTTTTTGATTGCAACAACATGCCTATCCTCAGCCAGATTGCTCGTCCAGATTTGCGAGCGACCGGTTATGGCATCATGAATTTTGTCAGCATCAGTTGCGGTGGATTCGCCGATTGGATTTACGGCTGGTGCAAAGACAACAACTGGGGCGACAATGTGTTCTTCAGCATTGTAGCCATAGCTACACTGTTCTCCGCTGGCCTGGTGCTGATGATTCGGCCCAAAGCAGAGCTGGGCTGAGGCCACGTTTGCAGTGCCTAATTGGACAGCGCCACTGGGCAAGCTGCGTAGCCACCGTCGCCAGACGGTGGACGCGAGAGTTAACGCTTTCCACCGCTTGGCAGCGGTGGCTACGAAGACTTCATCCGGTCCCTTAGTTCGCGCCGAGGTCAGTACTCGCCAGGAGTCATCAATCACCATGGATCGCAGACAGTTTTCGGTTTCGCTTGCTGCCCTGGGGCTGCTTTCCGGTTTGGGCCGCGGTCGCGCGCAAGCCCAGGACCAGCCACCGCTGCCGACTGTCGCGCGGGGCCATCAAGCCGCCGTCGCTACGGTTCACCCGCTAGCCACTGGTGCGGCCATCGCAGAACTGAAAAGTGGTGGCAATGCCATCGATGCAGCGGTGGCCGCTTCGCTGATGTTGTCGGTCGTCGACATCCACAACTCGGGCTTGGGTGGGGGTGGCTTGGCGCTAGTCCGCACTGCCAAGGGTGAACTCTTCGCCCTCGATGGTCGCGAGCGGGCACCGCTGCTGGCCACGCCCGCCATGTTCTTGCGCAATGGCCAGGCGGACCCGGAGCTGAGCCAAACAGGACCGTTGGCAGCCGGCACACCGGGCCTGGTCGCTTTGCTGGAACAGCTATCGCAGCGATTTGGTCGCCGTGGCTGGCAAGCGGCCCTGGCAGGTGCAGCCGAGGTCGCTGCTCGCGGCTTTCCAATCAATCGGCAGTTGGCGCAAGCTTTCTCCTCGACGACCGCCCAGTTGAAGCTATTCCCTGAGTCGGCGAGGTTGTTCTTGAACGCCGATGGGCTGCCACGCAAGGCAGGTGAACAGCTAGTGCAAAGCGATTTGGCCAGCACGCTAGAAGCGCTCGCGCGCTCGGGCAGTCCATGGTTTTATCAGGGCGAGTTTGCCGAGAAGGTCGACCGCTTCATGCAAGCCAGCGGTGGACTGCTGCGAGCCAATGACCTGGCTGAATACTATGTAGCCGAACGTCCATCGATCGAAAGCCGTTATCGCGATCATCGCGTGTATGGTTTCCCACCACCCAGTTCAGGTGGCATCCATGTCGCGCAGATGCTGGCCATGTTGAGTGGCTTTGACGTCCAGGCGATCTTCGAGCACTCACCGGCCGAGGGTCTGCATTTGTTGGCTGAAGTCATGAAGCGGGCGATGGCCGATCGAGCCTATTGGTTGGGTGATGCTGACTTTGCCCAAGTACCACGAGGCTTGTTGGATGCTGATTATCTGGCGGGCCGAGCCGCTACGATCGACTTGGAGCGCGCGACACAAGTGGCCGGTCATGGACAACCCCCCAAGGCCAACGAAGATCTATTCGCGCCTGGCAAGCACACGACTCACCTAACTACCGCCGATGCCGAAGGCAACGTGGTGGCCCTGACACAAACGATCAACACCTCGTTTGGCTCGAAGATGGTGGTGCCCGGTACCGGAGTGCTACTGAACAACGAAATGGATGACTTCAGTTTGGCACCGGGCGTGCGCAATGCCTTTGGCCTGGTCGGAGCCGAGGCCAATGCGGTAGCACCGGGCAAACGGCCACTCTCGAGCATGAGTCCGACCATCGTGCTGGATGATCAAGGCCAACTGCGTTTGACCTGCGGTGCTGCTGGTGGTCCCAAGATCATTACGACAGTGTTACAGACATTGGTGCGCGTTCTGGATTTGAAGGAAACGATCCAAGCAGCCTTGAACTCGCCACGCATTCATCATCAATGGTCGCCTGATACGCTGGCCTACGAGTCGGCCATGGCGGCAGATTTGGTCGCGCAACTGAAGGGCTATGGCCACCAGTTGAATCGCGGTCGCGTGCTCGCAGTGGGGCAAGGCATCGAACGGCTCGAGGGCTCGCTAGTCGCCGCCTCCGATCCACGCGTTGCCAGCCTGGCGGCCGCAATCGACAAGTCGTAAGGTAGCCACCGTCGCCAGACGGTGGAAGCGAAAGTTACCGCTTTCCACCGCCTGGCCGCCCGGAAGGCATCTGAACCGAAGGATGAACTGTCCTCTCTAACCTGCGCTTGTTTCGACCCGATCTTTTGATTCAACCGCCTAAATCAAGCGAACTCCTGATCTTCCCCGTGGAATAGCCGGTCTGCATGCGGCATCTGGCGAATTGGTTTGCAGAGGCTTGGGTTAGCGGGTGCTCAGCGTCTGGGGACAGACGCTCTACGGGCTGGGGCGAGACGTTACGTCTTTCCCGATCAACTGTCAGCAACTAAAATAAAGATAGGCCGACCTACCCCACCATTAGAGCTGACCCCGCCTTATGCAGCCGCATGAAAATTCTGGTTTTGGACTAACGCGCCGCGAGATGCTTGTTCGCTCGGGTATGGGCTTTGGTGCCCTGGCCTTGCAGCAACTTTTGGCCCAAGAACTGGCCGCCCAGTCGCCCGTGGCGCAGCCTGGTGCCGGTGGGTTTGCGGTCAATCCGCTGGCCCCGCGCCTGCCGCACTTTGCTGCCAAAGCCAAGCACGTCATCCATATCTTCGCCAACGGCGGACCGAGCCACGTCGATACGTTTGATCCCAAGCCATCGATTGCCAAGTATGCCGGCCAGCCCATGCCTGGTGAAACGCCGCGTACCGAACGCAAAACCGGCGCGCTCTACCCATCGCCATTCAAGTTTCGCAAGTACGGCCAAAGCGGCATCGAAGTCAGCGAGTTGTTTGCCAAGACTGCCGAGCATATCGATGACATGTGCATCATTCGCTCGATGCACGCCGATGTGCCCAACCACGAACCTTCGCTGCTGCTGATGAACTGTGGCGAGCCGCGGCAAGTCAGGCCTAGCATGGGGTCGTGGTTGACCTATGGCTTGGGAACTGAGAATCAAAACTTGCCAGCCTTCATCGCCATGTGCCCGGGTGGATATCCAATCCAGGAATCACAAAACTGGCAAGCTGGATTTTTGCCCGGGATCTTCCAGGGCACTTACATTGATACGCAGCACGAGTCGATCGACAAACTAATCGAGTACATCACCAACGAACGGATCAGCACGGCCGACCAGCGACGCCAATTGGATTTCGTGCAGAAGCTCAATCGCCGTCACCAGGCGGCTCGCGACGCCGATCCACAATTAGAAGCCCGCATTCAGTCGTTCGAGTTGGCTTATCGCATGCAGCACGAAGCGGCCGAAGTCTTCGATGTGGCTCGCGAACCTCAACATATCTTGGATGCCTACGGTCCAGGTGTCCACGCGCGGCAGTTGCTCGTGGCCAGACGCATGATCGAGCATGGCGTGCGCTACGTGCAAGTCTGGCATGGCGAAGGCCAACCGTGGGACAATCACGACGATATCGAAGTCAACCATCGACGTTTGGCGCAGCAGTGTGATCAACCGATCGCTGCCCTGTTGGCCGACTTGAAACAGCGCGGCATGCTGGATGAGACGCTGGTGATCTGGGGCGGCGAGTTTGGGCGCACACCGACCGTTGAGCTACCCAAAGAAGGCAGTAACGCCGGCAAGATCAATGGTCGCGATCACAATCACTGGGGCTTTACGATGTGGCTGGCCGGTGGCGGAGTGCGCGGCGGCTATGTCCATGGAGCCACCGACGAGTTCGGTTTCAAAGCGATCGAAAACCGCATGCATGTCCACGATCTGCATGCCACGCTGCTGCATCTGCTGGGCTTTGATCATGAACGTTTCACCTATCGCTATGCTGGCCGCGATTTCCGCCTGACCGACCTATACGGCCGCGTCGTCAAAGAGCTGATTGCGTAATCGTGAAGCGTCTGTTCTTGTGGGAGGGCGAGGTTCCACCCGAGCTTTGAGCCTCCAGCGCGAATTCGGTGCCATGGATATTGAAGTTCGAATCATGGCAGAGGCGCGGAAGAACGTCCGAGCGGGATGTGGGTGCAGGCGTTGAATCCCAATGAATCGTGGTTCGTGATGCGCACCCAAGGCTCGGCGGTGGCCTCGCCCTCCCGGAACCAGCGTCTGAGGACAGGCGCTCTACACGTCGCACACGCCGATGGCGTGATCGAGAGCGGCCAGGTGGTCTTTCCAAGTTGGAATAAACTCTTGAGCCACATAGCCGGTGTAGCCCGTTTCCAGGATGGCTCTCATGATCGGCGGGTAATTGATTTCCTGCGTATCATCCAGCTCGCCGCGGCCCGGGTTGCCGGCCACATGATAATGACCAATGTACGGATGATATTGACGAATGCGACGAATCACATCGCCATTCATGATCTGCACATGGTAGACATCGAACAAAAGTTTGAAGTAAGGCGAGTCCATGCCTTTGACCAGGTCGATGCACAATTCGACATCATCGCCAAAGTAACCCGGGTGGCCCTTCATCGGATGGGAATCATCGCGACTGTTCAGATGCTCCAGGCACAAGGTAATTTTGTGCTGCTCTGCGTAGCCGATCACGCGTTTCCATGAATCCAGGCAATGTTGCTTGGCGGCTTGTTCGCTCATACCGGGCACCCGCATGCCGGTGAACGTGATGACGCTCTTGGCCTCAAACTGGACGGCCAGGTCGATCGACTCGCGCAAAATCTTCTCGACTTTACCATGGTGCTCTGGATTGCAGGTGCCTTCCACAAATCCGTGGCTATTGACCAGCGAGATCTCCAGTCCTGCGGCTTTGGCGGCGGGAAAGTCTTTGGGAGCGATGCCCTCCATGCCTACCAGGCCCAGACGTTTCCCGGCCGCAGCCAGTTCCGCCGCGGGCATCGGGTTAAAGCACCAGCCCATGACCGATTGTCGAATCCGCCCATGGCGTTTGGAAGTTTGTTCATCAGCAGCCATCAATGTTGTTCCATTCCATAAACTAGAAGCACTTGCCGCGGTCACTGCGCCAATTGAGGCGGTCAGCATTTGTCGTCGATCGACGGATGAGTCATCGCGCATTTTCTTGTCCACCTGAACCGATATTCGTAGCCACCGCTGCCAGGCGGTGGAAATCTTCAACTTTCGCGTCTACCCTCTGGCGACGGTGGCTACAGAGCTTGCCTGGAGACGCTGTCAAGCAGGCTGACTAGCATGCATTCTACTCGGTGGGAAACAGCGGGTGGTCATCGCCTCGCGCTTTAGCCGGTTTCATGTTGACGTGCTGAAAACCTTTGGGCGTCACGCAGCGACCGCGGGAACTGCGAATGATCAATTCGGAACGCAGCAGAAAAGGTTCGACTTCGTCGACCAGGGTGTCCGAGGACACATTCATCGTATTGGCGATGGCCTCGATTCCCGTGGGGCCACCTTGGAATACGCGGATCAGTGTTTCAATGTAACGGCGGTCCTGGCGGTCCAAGCCCATGTGATCGATACCCGTCATCTTCAGGGCTGCTTGGGCGATTGCCAGCGTCACGTGCCCGTTGGCTTTGCTGAGGGCGTAATCGCGAACCCACAGGAGTCGATTGTTGGCCACGCGTGGCGTACCTCGACTGCGTCGTGAGATCTCGATGGCTGCATCTTGATCCAAGGTAACATTCAGCTTGCCGGCGTTGCGCGTCAAGATCTCGGTCAGTTCTTCGATCGAGTAGAAGCCCAGGTGCTCGCGAATCTGAAAGCGATCGCGCAGCGGGCCGCTCAGCATGCCGGCCCGCGTGGTGGCACCGATGAGCGTAAAGGGGCGCAGTTGCAGGTTCAAAGTGCGCGCGTTGACACCCTCACCCAGAACGATGTCGATGCGAAAGTCTTCCATCGCCGTATACAGATATTCTTCGACGGCTTTGGGCATACGGTGGATTTCGTCTATGAACAGGACCGAACCATCTTCCAGGTTGGTCAGGTAAGGCACGATATCTTTGGGTGCCTTCAAGCCGGGGCCGCTAGCCATTTGCACGCTGACTCCCATCTCGCGCGGGATGCAGGTAGCAAAGGTCGTTTTGCCAAGGCCTGGCGGACCATCGAACAGGATATGCCCCAGCGGTTCACCGCGTTTGCGAGCGGCATCGATAGCGATGTGCAGCACTTCGACCACATCCCGCTGGCCGACCATCTCCGCGATTCGCTTGGGGCGCAGCACCAGCTCCTGTTCGGGCTCTGGGGCACCGCCTTCAGATTGAACGATCGATTCGCGGACCACTCCTATCTCCTCCTGCATGTGGCTCGGGTCAGTAAACCCGCATTTTACCAGTTTTCCCAGGTCGCCCGAAAGGGCAATACACATAAACTAAACGGCCAGACCGCAGGGGCGGGGGATGAGGGGGCGAAGTGAGGCTTTCAGCTACGACGCCGTATCGATGTGAACGTGTTAGCCTGAATTCACTCTGCTGCACACTCGAGCCTCCGGATCAACCGGCGTTCTTAATACATACTGCTGCGCGCCCCTCATCCCCCGACCCCTTCGATTTAAGCTCATCGTGGCGCTTGAGTGAATCTTGTTAGCCCAGTTCGCGCCACACTCTTTAAGCCGAGATACTTTACACATAAAGTAAACGTCCAGCGCGCAGGGGCTCCCCTTCTCCCCCAATGTACTCATTGGGGGAGAAGGGGCCGGGGGATGAGGGGGCGAAGTGAGGCTTGCAGTGACGAAGCCGTATCGATGTGAACGTGTTAGCCTGAATTCACTCTGCTGCACACTCGAGCCTGCGCATCAATCCGGTTTTCTTTATACATGCTGCTGCGAGCCCCTCATCCCCCGACCCCTTCGATTTAAGCTCATCGTGGCGCTTGAGTGAATCTTGTTAGCCCTGATCACGCCACACTCTTTAAGCCGAGATACTTTACACATAAAGTAAACGTCCAGCGCGCAGGGTCTCCCCTTCTCCCCCAATGTACTCATTGGGGGAGAAGGGGCCGGGGGATGAGGGGTCGAAGAGAGGCTTGCAGTGACGAAGCCGTATCGATGTGAACATAGTGGCTTGAATTCACTCTGCTGCACACTCGAGCCTGCGCATCAATCCGGTTTTCTTTATACATGCTGCTGCGAGCCCCTCATCCCCCGACCCCTTCGATTTAAGCTCATCGTGGCGCTTGAGTGAATCTTGTTAGCCCTGATCGCGCCACACTCTTTAAGCCGAGATACTTTACACATAAAGTAAACGGCCAGAGCGCAGGGGCTCCCCTTCTCCCCCAATGTACTCATTGGGGGAGAAGGGGAGCCCGTTCGATTTAAGCTCATCGTGGCGTTTGAGTGAATCTTGCTAGCCCTGTTCGATCAAGTATACCTCGCAATGCGGTTTCCCTCTTTGTCGATAAGTGAATCCTTGCGACTTGGCCTTCTGGCGATGCCGGCAGCGAGGGCGAGTCGTCGACAGCGGCTAGCAGCGTCCATACCGCGGCGGCTGTCGATACTCCGGCTCGCAGACGCAGAGTGTATGATGAGGTCTTCGCCCACTTGGATGAACTGTTGGATGTTAGACCAGATCTTCGCAGTTGAAAGCAGGTAGCGCCTGGTCCATGGTGGCCATGGTGGGTGCATGCGCCGCTCTGCGACTGGTTGGCACCGAGCGCTTGCGGAGGATTGCGGATGACCATTGACCTGACCACACCTGCCTTACTGTTTTCGACCATCTCGTTGTTGCTGCTGGCCTATACGAATCGGTTCTTGGCGCTGGCCACGATCATTCGCAAGCTGCATGCTGACCATCAAGAATCGCCCAACCCGATCTATCGCTTGCAGATCGACAACTTGCGAAGACGTATCATCCTGATCCGCGACATGCAAACTCTGGGTGTGGCCAGCTTGCTGTGTTGCACGGTCTGCATGGCGGTTCTGTTTGCTGGTTGGATCGTGGCAGGCAAGATCGTGTTTGCGACCAGTCTGCTAATGATGACCGGTTCGCTGGGCCTATCGATCATCGAGATCCGCATGTCCGTCGGCGCACTGGACCTGCATCTGCGTGATATGGAGCAGGGGTGAGGTGTAAGGGGTAAGGTGTAAGGGGTAAGGTGTAAGGGGTAAGGTGTGAGGTGTAAGGGGTGAGGTGTAAGGGGTGCATGTAGCTTGGGCACTCTTGCCCGAGTGCTGGGTGGGGCGCTGGCTCTAATGCCACTCAAGCCACTGGGCGATGCGGTCGGGACAGAGCCTGGTGGTGCGATCGTCACTTTCGCGGCAAACGGCGCCGCGGATACCGATGATGACTGAGCCGAGTTGATCCAGGTTATGCCAATCGCTGGTGCGCAGGCTGCCGGCCACGACCAGGCTTGCCCCGATATCGGCGGCTTGAGACTTCAGTTGACGGACTTCGTGCAGACTCAGCCAATCGAACAAGCTGTGGCCATCTTTGCGCCAGGTGTCGATCAACACATAGGGTGATTGAAACCGCCTGGCCAATTGCAGAACCACGCCTGGTTCAGCCGCGGCGGCGCGGCGGCCATCGGCGTACAGAGCCCACACGATCTGCACGTCTGCCTCAAGCGCGGCTTGGTGCAGAGAGTCGAGCTGGCTCGCCTGGGGCAGGGCGGAGCCGCAGCCGGCCAGACCCAGCTTGAGTATCGGAAAGCCGGGTAGTCGCTGGGGCGATTGCGTGGCGGCCCACTCGGACCATTCGCCTAAGGCGGCGCTGAGTTGAACGGGGCGCTTGAAATCCTTGAGAGTAGCCAGGACCTGGCCGCTGACCTGGGCAGTGGCGCGGCCCAGGGCACCGGAGCTGGGATCTTTCAAATCGATCCACGAGACACCAGCCGCGGCAGCCACCTGGGCTTCGTCCGCATCCTGAACGCTCACCAACAGCTGGCGGGTGGTAAGTGGGGGGTGATAGGCAGACGCTATGGCCATAATACGCAACTTTTTTTGCTTCGAACGGCTGTGATGCCACGGTAGCTAACTTGGCATAAGTGGTCTTGCCGAGTTTAATGAAAGGCTAACTGCGACGCGATCCCCTTGATTACAGCATCTTGAAACGTTTGACTTATAAACTGGTCGAGCAGCAGTCACAACTGGAGGAGATGATAGAGGCGGTTACTCAATCGCCAGTCATCGGTTTTGACACGGAGTTTGTCGCCGAGGACAGCTATCGACCGGACCTGTGCCTGATCCAAGTTTCGACCGCCAACCTTATCTTTCTTGTTGATCCAAAAGCGGTCAAGCAGCTAGACGAGCTCTGGCAACTGCTGATCGATCCTGCGCGCAAAGTCATCGTGCATGCCGGTCGCGAAGAGACGCTGTTTGTCTACCGGGCCACTGGCAAGACCATGCCGGGCTTGTTCGATATCCAGTTGGCAGTCGGCATTCTGGGTGGCGAGTACCCGGCTTCGTACGGCAATCTGCTCTCGCGAGTCCTGGGCAAAGTGCTGGACAAAGGCGAGACGCGGACCGATTGGCGAGCCCGGCCGCTGAGTACTTCGCAGCTCGATTACGCAGCCCTGGACGTTCTACACCTGCCGCAGTTGTACAAGAAACTGGAACAGCAGTTGATCGATGCCAACCGGCTGGGCTGGTTCACCGAAGAAATGGTTCGCCGCCAGACCGCGCTGATCGAAAGTCAACAGCGCGAAGCCTGGCATCGAATCGGTGGTGTCCAGTCGATGCGAGGTCGACAACTGGCCATCGTCCGCGCTCTGTGGAAGTGGCGTGAGACGCGAGCCGAGCAGCGCAACATGCCGGCTCGCCGCGTGCTGCGCGACGATCTGCTACTGGAGATTGCCAAGCGCTCCTGGACCGACCCGGCCAAGATCGCTACGATCCGCGGCTTGCATCACGCCGGTATGCAACGCTTGTTGCCTGAACTGGCTGCTTGCGTAACCGAAGGACAGGATGCGCCCGAGCCAAGTTGGCCGGGCCAGCGAGTCTCCAAACGCGTGCGGCCTCCAGCCCTGCTGCAGCAATTCTTGACTGCTGCCATGGCCTATATCTGCCGCTGCCACAATATCGCCACAGCCATCGTGGGCACCTCCGATGATGTTCGCGACTTGATCGTGTACTGGATGGAGGGCTCACCAGAGCGCGATGCCGATATGCCAAGCCTGCTGTTGGGCTGGCGCGGTGAACTGGTCGGTGAACCTCTGCATGACATCTACACCGGCCGCAAAGCCCTGCGCGTGCTCGACCCAACCGATGATATGCCGCTGGGGCTGTGCGATACCAGCGATACTCAGAACGATTAACGTAGCCCGACGCGCCTGCGTCGGAAAAGATTGCCTTTGCGTGTCACCTCTTCCGCGCGCAGAGATCGTCCAGCTTTTCCCAAACGCAGCGAGGGCGAGGTTCCACCCGAACCTTGAGCACGGGGCGCGGTAGCAGTCCCGTTGAAATCAAGTTACGAATCATCGGCAGTGTGTGAGGGACAAGCGCCCGCAGGCGGCCATGGTGCAGTGCCTTGATGCCAATGAATCTTGTGCGGCGGGGCAGAACGAAGGCTCAGCAGGAGCTTCGCCCTCCCTTGGCCTGCGACCTCCCCCAGCTGCGCTTGGGAGAGGTGACACAGAAACGCGCAACATCAAAACGTGTCAGCGGTGGCTACGAATAGAATGTTGGCATCGAAAGCCGTTGCTATTTTGGCGTCAACCGCCGATGGCTGCGATGCGGGTGGGCATGCCGCCAACTGTTTGCTTGCTGGCCACGGACATGTCGGTGGTATCGATGATCCATATTGAACCATCACCTGGGTTGGTGATGTAGGCATAGCGGCCGCTAGCAGCGAAGGCGATTTCGTGGTGGCCACTGTGGCCCTCGATCCGGCTGGCGCCAATCTCCAGTTGATGCTCAATTGCGGCATCACCCAACTGGCCGTCGCTATTGGCATCCAGCGAGATCGCCAGCAATTTTTCTGGCGAGCTACCGTCGGAACATTCCTGGAAGACCATCGCGTAGTGCTTGCCCTTGGAAGTTCGCACCGTTTGAGGCGTGGTCGCCGAGGTTCCAGCAGGCAAGGCCAGCGGTAGCTTGACGACTGCGGGTTTCGCAGCGCGAGAATCGATCATGCACAACTCGGTTGCTTCGCCTCGCCCGGTGGTAAAGACAACCCACTGAAGGTGATTGGTAAATGCTCCCGTGCGCAGCGGTTGATCCTTGGCATCTTTGCCCAGGGGAAGGTGATGGACTTTGATTTCGGTTTGGTTTGTGGCGGAGGAACTGGTTGCCTCGATCCAACAGACGCCGTCGGTGGGAGCGAAGAAGACCCGGCCCGAGTTAGCCGTAGCGCCATGAATTCCACCGGAAGGCAAGTGAAACTGCCGGCGAGTTTGGCCCGCATCGATCAGCGAGACGACATCGACGCGGCCCAGGTTGTCTCCGTCGCGATCAATCCAAGTAGCATAGGCTACTTTGTTATCCACGGCTGCCAGAGTTATATGGCCGCCACCACCTGAGAAGAATTGATTGGAGACTTTACCAGCCTTGACTTGCTTGGGATCGACTACGCTAAAGCCGTTCTTTTTATCGTTGGCCAGGTAGAATCGCCCGGCGTACTGATAGACGTGGGCCGGATTGCCTTGATCTTTATCGAGCACATGTAGTGTGGCTTGAGGTGCGGTAGAGTACTTCCAGTGAAAGTGATCGCCGTGCTCTTCTTGGGTTACGCCTGCATCCACGGCCACCCAGCCACTCTGGATTGAGCCACCTTGATCATCATGCACGCCGGTCAGAACGAGGCCATCAATCTCCTCCATCTGTACGAAGTCGGATTGTTCTTCGAGCTTGGGGAAGTTGGCGACTTCAGCCGCAGTAAGCGACCATTGGCTGCCTTTGCGGGCATCACCCCATCGCAGTGTGCGGGCTTCGTTGTCTTGCCAGATAATGCGACCAACGATTCGGCCGTTACCGGTCGCCGGTTCAGACTTGTTGCCTTGTGCAAAGGCAGGTGTAGCGCTAGTGATAACCAGGCACGCCCACAGAGAGGTCGATTTAGGGAACTTGAGCATAAAAGTATCCTTGGAGGATGGAGCTTCGCAGAATTGGAATCCGGTATTCATGGTAGCCTTGTACTGGGCAAGGCTAGCCAGGAACTGGGCTGTCACATCAAATCAAGCGGACAGCTTTGCGAGGTAGTTCGATATCAAATGGCTGGCTCGCAGGCGGCCACTTGATTTTTAGTGGAGTTGTTAATGGATTGGACCACGGTGTGGCCAACTGCCATTCACTACTGCCGGTCGATTCGATCATCCCGACCAGCTCGGTGGCGGAGTCAAGCGTTTGCTGACCGATCGGGCTGAGCATGATCACGCCGTCGGGCGAACTGCTGCCCTCGAGGACAGCAATAGCTTCGCCGGCCTCGATCTTCAGGAGCGTGACTCGCACATCGCTGGCCGGCTGGCCGTCGATCAAGACTCGGCAAGCTACCGACGGGCCGGAGGCTGGCGCCGAGCACCCCGAGCCCAGCAGCCAGCCACAACCGTAAAGGCAGAGTTTGAGCAGCCCACGCCGAGATGGCTTATCAGTTGGCATCGTTGTTAAACACTTCTCCACCATCGCGTGAGAACATGGCCCACTGCGTTATCTGGTCGATCGAGTTGCCAACCATGCGCACGCTGCCATCACACATGGCCATCTGAGCACCACCGGTATGCAGGCTGCGTGGAGCAAACCAACCTCGACCGTGCACATTCACATCGGGCAGACGGTGATTGGGTGTCAAGTAACCGTTGGTGATGACCGAGAAGGGCACGCCACGAATCCAAGCTTCTGCGCGCGTGCCACGAAACGATGTAATGCCCGGTACAATGGTACTCAGGTCAGGGTTACGGATGGTGGCTCCACCCAGCGTGAAACCTGGAGTGCCTGGCGGATTGGAACTGGAGCCGCCCCAGCTGGCGATTCTACGATGAGGCAAACGGCCATCCAGCGGTACGCTGGTGGATACTTGATTGTCACCGATCAAGGTTTCGCACAGCATTACTGTGTTCGAGGTGCCATCGGTGACCTCTGCCATTCGCATCCAAGAATTTTCCCAAACGACACCATCAGTTCGATATCGGTCGTCGTAATTGGTGCCAGTACCCGAGCCCAGCGAGAACATGTAGTTGGTCGCTGCGTAGAGGCCGGGTGCACCACCGGCCAGCGTAGTGGGGCGCGTAGGCACGGCCGCATCGCTTGGGCATAGGAAGACGGGCACGACAGTCCCGGAGGCCTGAGCAAACACCGGGTTCAACTGCGCGTTCCAGGCTGGTCCAACAAACAGCGGCAACCTGAAGTCGATCAAGCTCTGCAAGTTGGCTTGTTCAATAAAGGGCAGGATGCGAGCTTGAGGTGAAAACGAGCTCGAGCCAGTCAGTCCTGGAAAGCGCTTGTAAGCCGACTCGTAGTTGTGCGTTGCCAGCGCCATCTGCCTCAAGTTGTTGGAACACTGCATGCGCCGTGCGGCTTCGCGGGCCGCTTGCACTGCAGGCAGCAGCAAGCCAACCAATATCCCGATAATGGCAATGACCACCAATAACTCAACCAGAGTAAAACCGGTGCGTTTAATCTTCATAAGTGATTTATCCAGGGAGTGAAATGTGTGTATGTACGGAAGCAGTCTTGCCAAGGCGTTTGCGCAGCCCTGAGTGGCAATTGCTGGCGAGCGAACACCACCCGCGTGGCGCACGTTTACGAAGGCAGACCGAATGAATCGATGGAACGCAGTTAGATTGGAGCGGGCAGGCCTAGACTCGCGGCGGGGCACGAGCCGGGTGCAGGTCGTAAACTAGCGAGGGTGCCTGCGAAGAGGTCAGGCAGAAGGTCGCTTCATTACCGACAGAGATAACCAACAGTGAGTCGGCTTGCAGCCAGCCACTGCAGGCGTAGAAGTGACAAATGGCACAGGCAGCATCCAAGTGCGAGGCAGGAACGGGCTGGATTGCTTCCGAAGCTGGCGACGAGCGATGAGCCGCACATGAGCAACCTTGCGGCCCATGCGTGTGTGCTGCACAGCAAGCATCTTGATGAGCGCAGAGCGAACCTGGCTGATGCCGGTGCCAGTACGGCCCAACGGCAGCCGGTACGCCATATAGCGCAAGCAGAACCCAGCTTAACCACTTGTGACTGAACACAATCACTCCGCATTGCCAGAAATGCGGTCCGACCACGCCCTAATATCCGAGCCCGCAGATCAAAAGTCAATGGCCAGAGCAGTTGTTCAGGCTAGCTTTTGCCAAATCCTGTTTGATACACGGCATGCACCTACTTATCTTGTGCATCTACACATCCAGTGGGCCTGCAGTACAACTCTAATGGCCTGCAGCGGTCAGTCGCCCATCTTCCATGCGGATAATTCTGTCGGCGAAATCCAGAATACGACTGTCGTGGGTGACCATCAAGATCGGAATCGTGCTGGAGCGGGCCAGTTGCTGCAGCAGTTCAACCACTTGCCGGCCGGTCACCCGGTCGAGCGCCGCGGTCGGTTCATCCGCCAGGATCAAGCCTGGCTGGGTCACCAGCGCCCGCGCGATCGCTACGCGTTGCCGCTGACCGTCGGATAACTGGCCGGGCAGGAAATCCATGTGATCCGACAGCCCGATAGCCTGCAGGACGTCCTCCGTGCGCCGCTGGGCGTCGGCCCGCTGGATCGCGGGATGGGGCTGGTTAGCGTGGCTGATCGTAGACTTGCGAGATCAGGCAGGGCGGCTAAACTGCGGCGAGTTAGAAATTCGGCTGGGCTTCTGAACTTAACATTTCCATAACATGATCTTAACAGACGGCCGATACAAACCAGAGTTTGGGAAATTTCACTTCCGACCTCGGGGGACAAGCTTTAGTGTGGCCTCCAGTAACCGATAGCTGTTGGAAGTTGTTCAATTGCTAGCAACGGATTGTATGACCAAGGGCCACCACGCCACTGGCTGGGCAACGATTTGCCTCATTGTGCACTGTGCGTTTGTCTGCAACCGCTTAGAAGCGGCACCGCCAGAGGCAAGTGTCGACGCGCCAACCGGTCAACCGTCGTCGCGCAGAGTCGATATGCAGTCGTCCAAGGGCAAATCGCAGCTGGCCACTCTACGGGCACAAGAAGAAGCTTCCGGTAGCGACAAATCCAAACAGAGTTCCGGGGCAACCGAGTTGTCGAACCAAGACAACAGCTCGAACGCTCAGGACAGCGGGTCCAAAAGTCAGGACAAAGAAGCCAAGGACAAGGAGTCGAAGGGTAAGGACTCAAAGGACAAAGACAAAG
The DNA here is from genome assembly GCA_037367405.1 of Ottelia alismoides. NCBI lineage: Eukaryota > Viridiplantae > Streptophyta > Magnoliopsida > Alismatales > Hydrocharitaceae > Ottelia > Ottelia alismoides. The sequence continues at coordinate 6,842,767 of JAZKJV010011400.1, read as the reverse complement.
ACTCCAAGGGCTCTAAAGACAAGGATAGCCAGTCGAAGAGCAAGGAGCCCAAAACGCTGGCCGAAAAGCTAGAGAACCTTGGTCGCGTTTACCAGGATGACGAAAATCCGATCATGCAGGAGCTGTGGTTCCTGGGCCGCTATCACGGCCAATACTACACAGCCGACAGCGATCAAGCTCAACAAGATGAATGGGAAAACCGTCGATTTCGCATTGGCTCGCAAGGCAAGTTCTTCGAGAAGCTCACTTTGCACGCCCAGATGGTCAGCGGAACGGATATGTTGCCCTTCTACAACGGCTTTACCGAGCTCTGGTCGCAGTGGGCGTTTGATGATAGTTTCGCGCTGACCTTTGGCCAGCAGAAGCATCGCTTTACGCACGACCGCAACGTGTCGAGTCGCTACATCACGACACTCGAGCGCAGCATGCTAACCAATATGTTCAACCTGGACTATACGCCTGCGGTAACGGCTTCGGGCAAGATCGAGAAGTTCTCGTACTACACCGGAATCTTCTCCAACGCGACCAGCCGCGACATGTGGGACGCGTTTACCGACTATGACTCGGGTTACTCGCTCTTGGCGTCGGGCACCTGGGACGTCAACAATTACTTCGGCATGGATGAAGCGTTCCTGAACCTGGGTTACTTGTACAGCGATGCCAACGAGAACGCGACGAATCTCAATCGTTACAAAGATGGTTACTCGGCGGCCTTGATTCTGACCGAAGGCCCGAGTTCCCTGGTATCGGAAGCCTTAGTCGGAACGCGCAGTGCCAATGGCGATGCGCTAGGCATCAACATTCAGCCCGGTTATTTCTTAACCGAAAAGCTGCAGCTATCCACGCGATATCAATTGGCCTTTTCCGATGAGCGCAATGGCCTGATTGCGCAGCGTCGTTATGAACGCGCAGTAGGAGTCAACTCGGGGGATGTCTATCAAGCGGGTTACGCTGGCTTCAACTACTACATCGCTGGTCATCGCATCAAGCTGATGAACGGCCTGGAGTATGCCAATATGAGCGGCCAGGATGTCTGGACGGCCAGCATCGCGGTGCGCGTGTTCTGGGGGCCCAACTCCAATGGTCCATACCCGATGGCCAAGTTGCTCAAGCCAAACCGATAACGCCTGGCCATCGCTTGAGTGTTTCGCCTATTGTCAGGCATGCTAGCCTGGCGCTTTGATGTGGCGACTTTTTTTGCATGTCACCTCTCCCGGCGCTCTGCGCCGGGAGAGGTGACATGTATATACACGCGACATCTAGGCTGATTGTTTCAATCGATAGTCGGTGGCCAGCAAGCTGCCGTCGCGGACCTCATAAGTTCGGTCGGCCAGCGCGACCAAGGCTTCGCGATGGGTGATAATGACAATCGTGCAACTGCCTTTGATCTCGGCAAGCGATTCGCGGATCTGCAGTTCGCTGGCCATATCAATCTGGCTTGTGGACTCGTCCAGAATCAGCACTTCAGGCTTGCGCAACATGGCGCGAGCCAAGGCGATGCGTTGGCGTTGACCGCCGCTCAGACGCTGACCGCTTTGACCGACGACGGTTTGATATCCATGTTCCAGCGAGGTAGTGATAAAGTCGTGGGCATGGGCCAGCCTGGCTGCGGCCATGACTTCTTCGTCGCTCGCCGCAGGACTACCATAGCGAATGTTCTCCATCACCGATCGATTGAACAGTTCGGTGTGCTGGCTGACCAAGGCAATGCGCTGGCGAATGTCTTGCAACGCCAATTGGCGATAGTCGACGTCATCGATCGCGAGGCGACCATCATCCGGATCGTAGAACCGACACAGCAGTTGAATCATCGTTGACTTGCCACTGCCATTGGCACCGACGATAGCGACGACTTGTCCAAACGGAATCACCAGGTCGATGCCTTTCAGAACGGGACACTCCGGTACATAAGCGAACGTCAGATTCTCGATGGCAATCTGTCGGTGAGGGCGAGCGATCTCTACGGGCTGCTTGGGCTCTGGCAAGGCGGGGGCCTGGTCGAGCATCTGATAGAGACTGTCGGCAGCAATCGAGCCCGCGTAGATCGAAGTGAACACACCGGACATTTTCCGCAGTGGATCGCTGGCTCCGATCAACAAGGCAAAGAACATCATCAGGCTGGCCACATCCATCGGTTGATCACAGATGCGGATAAAGCCGATGTGCGTTTCCTGATTGACGATCAAGTAGGCCCCAGCACAAACGGTGATAGCCACCATGCCGACACCAATCAGTTCCGTAAAAGGTCGGCTCATACCGGAATAAAACAGCATGCGCATGCTCAGGCTTTGCATGTCTTTGGTGCAGCTGGAGAAACGTTTGCGCTCGTAGTCCTCCATGTTGTAGGCTTGCACTGTGAAGATATTGCTTAGCGCTTCCAGGATTACTTCATGGAAGCTGGTCGTCCGTCCAATCATCGATCTGGCCATGGCTTTGAAACGGCCATTGAACCAGTACACCACCACAACCAACAGCGGAGCCAGCAGAACGCTCATCAGCAACAGTCGCCAACAAACCAACCCAGCTCCAATCAAGCAGGTGATCACCCGCAACGGTTCGCGAATAGCCGCACCGAAGAAGTTCAATAGACCATTGGTCAACATGTCAGCCGTATGCGTGATCGATGCCAACAGAGAACTGGTGCCGTATGTTTGATAGGTTCGCCGATCGTAGCTGAGCGCCTGGTCAAACAATCGCGTACGTAGCGAACGCACAATTGAGGTGGATACGTAGCCGATCATCAGATCATTGGCCAGCATCATCATGTGTTTGATCAACGTGGTCAGAACCACCACGCCCATGATAAAGCAAATGGTATTAAATGCGTTAGAAGGCAGATAGCTGCGGGCCATCGATAACTGCCAACGCTGCCAGGCGAGCGATTGGTCGCTCTTCTCCAGCTTGTCAGTGACCTGAGCCAGTTCTTCCTTCAAGGCCACCGTTGGGCTCTCCGCAAGATCAGCGGCCGCTGGCTGCGGGGCTGCTAATTCCTCGCGGATGGCCAGTTGCCGAGCAGCCTGGGCGGACCTGGTCGCGGCAGTTGACTCGATCGTTTTTTCGAGGCGGCTCTGTATCGACTGCCCTTCCAGTGTCATCTGGATGACGGGATACATGGCCCCGATATTGGCACTCCAGAGTGTAGCGACACCCAGGGAACAGAGCGTAGCCATCACCAGCATTGGCCAGTGATGTAACGAATCGCGAATGGCCCGGCGAAAGTTTTTCATTGTCTCTCGGTTTGGTCGGCAGTTGAACTAGCCGTGGGCGCGAACGACCGGCGTGTCGATCAACGTCGCTTGAGGCTGCTGAGGATGGTTCGGCTTGCTGCAAATCAGCGTTGTGCATGTAACAGAACCAACCGCTCGCGCCAACCTCATCACTCTGCGCGTCCGCCTGATGATCGCAATGCTTGCAGTCATCGGCCTGTCCCTTTGGACACAGTGGCTTGCGCCGTAGCTCGGCCACGTCGTAGCCTGGCCACTCCTGGCCGATTTGATCACCCATGACGCCTCAAGATTGCCCCTGCTACGTGCGTGCGTTAATCGAGCCTGACTAAAGCAACACTGGCTTTTTGCGGGTTGCCAGGGTGAGACCTATTTCTCAATCAATGTTGACGTGCGGGCAAGAATTTGTTTAGCATCCCCTGGAAATTTGCGGCCGATTGGGAATTGGCTGGTGGACTCGCAATTACTTAGGGAGCGATAACGTGTTGCAGATTCTCAAGCGTGTTTCGAAACGGAAAGCATCTCCGCGACCTGAGCCCCAGTCAGCCCCAGCGGTCTTTGTGCCCTCGGAAGAGGCTCGCGCCGAATTCCCCGGCTTGTTGAAACAGTTGCTCGATCGTCCCGAAGGCGATGTTTATAACTGCCAGTTCTGCGGCTGCCGCAATGAATTGGCTCGCACCAAGCGAGTGAACTCCAACTGCCTCTTCAGCCAGCATGAACTGAAGCGGTTTGTCTGTTCCGGATGCGGCGGAGTATTTGGCCCAACGCCGCTGATCAATTGCCAACCCCAAGAACTGGGTAGGCTGTATGAGTGTCTGTATAAGTTTTATCGCGAAGGCTTCAGCCAGCCTTTCCAAGAGAAAACTTTTTACTTGATGAATCCATCTCGCCGTCATGAATACTTGAACTATGCCTGCGGTGACTGGACGGAAGGCTGCGAACGCCTGCGTTCGCTTGGCTGGAACGTGTGGGGTTACGAGCCCTTCCAGGCCGTGGATTCCGAAGCGATTGTCACCGATCGCACTGCCGTGATGAGCAAGCAATACGATGGCTTGATGACACACAATTTTATCGAGCACGTACAAGATCCATATGCATTCTTCCGCGAATGCCATTCGATGATCAAACCCGGCGGGAAGATGGCTCACTCGAGCGCATGCTACGATTACGTCTATGAAGTCTCGCCGTTCCACCTGTTCTTCTACTGCGGCGACTCGGTCAAACGACTTGCAGAACGCACTGGATTCCGATTACTGGCAGAGCATCGAGTGGATCAGGATTTTCCTGGCTACCAATACGTCTGCTGCATCTTCGAAAAGTGCGCCTGATCGAATAACGAACGAACGTAGAGCGGCTGTCTCCAGCCGCTAGCCCCCAGTGCAACCAAGCCACTACAGCTGATGGCTTGGTTTGAAGCTAGCTGACTAGCTGGACAGCGGCACTTGGCAAGCTGCGTAGCCACCGCCTGCCAGACGGTGGACGCGAAAGCTAACGCTTTCCACCGCTTGGCAGCGGTGGCTACGAAGACTTCGTCCAGTGAGCCCGCCCAGCTTGCAAACTGGCGCTGTCCAATTAGCAGCTTCCAGCGCCTGAGGACAGTCGCTTTGCAACGAAAGCATCAACCACTAACGCTTGCCAGTCAGCAATAGTTTTCTGCGGACTTTCTGAATCAAGCGGTTCAATCGCACCTTCAGCGTCTTTGGAGGCGGGATGATGCTGGCAACCGAAGCTGTCGACGTGCGCTGGATCGAGTCAGCCGCTGGTGACCAGTTGCGTTGGCTGGGGCCTGAAGCGCATGCTGCCTCAAAGATCCTCAGATAATCAGCCGCCACGTCTTCCCAGGTTCGATGACAGAACTCTTGGAAAGCCGCTTCAGCTTTCTGTTTCGCTTGTTCTGGCTGGCGCAGTGACTGGTCGATGGCGGCCAGCAGTTCGCCTGGATCTCCGCACTTGAAGCGTGTGCCATAGCGATCTTCGGTACCCAAGCGTTCGATGAAGGGCGGTATATCGCTATGAATCAGCGGCGTCTTGGCTCGTTGAGCTTCAAAGATGGAGGCGCTAAAACCCGCTTCGGATCGCGACGCCACGATGCAGCCGGTGGCGGCCCGATACAGCCCAGCGATATCCTCGTCGGGCACAAAGCCCAGGATATAGTAATCGCGACCATGGACCAATCCATTTTGCTCGATGCAGGCCTTGACCTTAACGCTGGTCGGATCGGTGGCTTTGGAATCGGGCAGCATCAGATCAGTGTTGACGCCGGCAATAACTAAAGGAATAAAATCCGCCCCGTGAGATCGCTTGCTTTGGACCAGGGCTTCGAAAATGGTCAGGGGATCTTTGTGGCCAATTGCATGGAAGGCCAGCCAGTAACGTGGCGGCAAGTTGTGGGCTCGTGAGACGCGAGCCGCTTCGGCCTCTGTTGGCTCGAAGGACTCGGGCACAAAGTCGGCCAGGTAGACCACGCGTCCTTTGTCTTGAGGCATACCATAACGTTCGGTGGCTCGCTGGGCCGTACAAAACGAGGAAAAAATCAGCGTCTGAGAGACCGCCACAAAGTTGCGAGACTCGTCGCGGAATCGATCGCCAAACAGTCCATCCCAGTTCAGTTCGTCAAAGGCAAAGTCATGGACGGTGGGGATGATGTGGGCGGGAATATCGACGGACTGCTGCGTCATCCGCATCGTCCACCAGGGCTGAGGCAACCAGACGACGTCTGCACCGACGGCCTGCTTTTTTAATTCTTGCCAGAAGGACTCCTGATTGGACTGCAGGAAATCGCACAGCTTGGCCCCCAGGTTGTCCTTGATCTGGTCGCCCAAAACCGGCGAAAAGATTTCTGCGGGCCACGGCAACACTTCCCCATTGCCATCGACCGGTTGTGACAAGACTCGAAACTGCCAGCGATCGGGGTCGGCAGTCCGCAGCCAGGTGCTTAGCAATCGCAAGACGAACCGACGCACACCACCGTTACCAACATAGGGAGCGTATACCAGAACGGTTTTTCGTTTCTCAGCCATTAACCTTCGTCCCTGAATCGATTTCTGTTGCGTGTTTTTAGCGACAATTGGTATACTCTGCCGGCCAGCAACATCCAAGACTAGTTGTCATGTCATGCCAAACTTATTCGCATCTTGGCAGACTCGACGACCTGTCGCCCGAGGCTGAAGCTGCAATGGCTCTGGCCCTGCGCGTCGTACGATGGCAGCCTGAGGGGGCGATGAGGCATAGGGGTCGGCTGCTGCCAGGCAGGTAGCAACCGCACCAGCACAAACGGACTTGTTCGCTCCCTAACCAACCGCACGGCTACCGGGCTTGAGGATTCTATGGTGAATATTCGCAAGAAGCTGCTGGCACTGGGTGATCGCTGCACGAGCGCCTGGCGAACACTTGTCTCCAGCCAGGCAGCGACGATCGACTCGCTGAATGCGACCGTGGCTAGTTTAACCGAGCAACTAAACGCCACGCGCGCGGAAGTATCCGCACAGTTGCAGAACCAAGGTTTGCACGCAGTGGCTTACGATGCCAGCGCCAAGTCGATCGAGGCCCAAGTGCGCACCATCGCCGACGGTTACCAGCGGCACACAGTCGAACACTTGCGAGAGATTGGAGACCTCCGGGGCTTTGCCTGGAAAGTCTACTCACAGAACGGCGAAGATGGCATCCTCAAAGAGATCTTCCGCCGCATTGGGACTACCAACCAGATGTTTGTCGAGTTCGGCGTCGAGTCCGGCGTTCAGTGCAATACGCGTTACCTGGCAGAATTGCTGGGCTGGTCAGGTACCTACTTCGAACCCTCCGAGTCGAACTTTCCCAAACTGCAAGCCATGTGGCAGTCCAATCCCAAGGTTCAGACCTTCCCGGACGCCATCAACTCACAGAACTTCGAGGCCAAGCTGGAAGCGGCCAACGTGCCCACCGAATTCGATCTGCTGGTGATCGACATCGATAGTAACGACTACTGGGTCTGGAAATCGCTGCAGCGCTGGCATCCGCGCGTGGTTGTGGTCGAGTACAACGCCTTCTACGACCCGCCTCGCAAATGGGTCATGAAGGAGGACCTCAATTACACCTGGAACCAGACAACTTACTTCGGTGCGTCCTTTACTTCGTTTTATCTGCTGGGCAAATCCAAGGGCTATCGCCTGGTGGGTACCGACCCGATGGGCGTCAACATGTTCTTCGTCCGCGAAGATTGTATGAACGACCAATTCCTGGACCCTGCCCTCCACTATTACTTTCAACCCTTCGGCTACACCCGCCCACCATCCTTCGACGGTCCTCACGAAGAGATCTAACAAAGCGTCTGCATGCCAGTCCGAGACGCGACGGGAGAGCGAGGCCGCCGAGCCTTAAGCATCGGGCGCGGACGCGGGTCCGTTGGAATTAAGCTGCGTAGCCACCGTCGCCAGACGGTGGATGCGAAAGTTAGCGATTTCCACCGCTTGGCAGCGGTGGCTACAAAGACTTCAGCGATGGCAATATATCTTGGTTGGTCGGGCCAAAGCGAAGGCTCGGCGGGAGCCTCGCCCGCCTCGCCCTCCCACGCTCTACGACTGGGTTGGCTTCAATACCACGGTGGCCAGTGGTGGCAACGTGATCAGCATCGAAGCCGGGCGGCCATGGTGGCCGTGCCAATCGGCCAGGCTGCCAGGGTGGTTGCCTACATTGCTGCCAGCATAGAAGCTCGAATCGCTGTTGAAAATCTCTTGGTAAAAGCCCGCTCTGGGGACTGCCAGGCGATAGTTGTGCCGCACGATTGGCGTGAAGTTACAAGCGACAACCACAAAGTCATCGGGATTCTCGGACTTGCGAACGTACGAGATGATACTGTCGTTGTTGTTCATGCAATCAAGCCACTCAAAGCCTTCACCACGGAAGTCGACTTGATGCAAAGCTGGTTCTCGTTGCACCAGGTGATTGAGGTCCGCAATCAATTGCTTGATGCCGCGATGGGTATCCCATTGCAACAGATCCCAACCAATCTCGCTGTCGTAGTTCCACTCATGCCACTGAGCCAATTCGCTGCCCATGAATAGCAGTTTCTTGCCGGGATGGGTCCACATGTAGGAATACAGCAATCTCAAGTTGGCAAACTTTTGCCACAGGTCGCCGGCCATTTGACTGATCAGCGAACCTTTGCCATGGACGACTTCGTCGTGCGAGAGCGGCAGTGCGAAGTTCTCGGTGAAGGCATAGATCAAGCTGAAGGTCAGTTCGTTGTGATGATACGATCGATGCACGGGTTCGTGCCGCATATATCGCAGCGTATCATTCATCCACCCCATGTTCCACTTCAGCGAAAAGCCCAAGCCACCGGCGCTGGTGGGCCGACTGACGCCAGGCCAGGCGGTGGATTCTTCGGCCACCGTCAAAATGCCTGGATACTGTGCGTGAGCTTGTTCGTTGAACTCGCGCAGCATATGGATGGCATCCAGGTTCTCGCGTCCGCCATACACGTTGGGAACCCACTGACCGGCTTGTCGGCTGTAGTCCAAGTACAACATGCTGGCCACAGCGTCCACGCGCAGACCATCGATGTGATATTTGTCCATCCAGAATAGTGCATTAGAGATCAGGAAGTTACGGACTTCGTTGCGTCCGTAATTGAAGATCATGGTGCCCCAGTCGGGATGTTCACCTTGACGTGGGTCTTCATGTTCATACAGCGCCGAACCGTCAAAGCGTCGCAGTCCGTGACCATCTTTGGGGAAGTGGGCGGGGACCCAGTCAACCAAGACGCCAATGCCATTCTGATGGCAGTGATTGACGAAGTACATGAAGTCTTCAGGTGTGCCATAACGGCTAGTCACGCTGAAATAACCAACCGTCTGATAGCCCCATGAACCAGTAAAGGGGTGTTCGCTGATGGGCATCAGTTCGATATGCGTAAAGCCCATTTCTCTACAGTAGTCGACCAATTGATGAGCAATGTTGCGATAGTTCATCCAGCCGTGCGTACCGTTGGGATCGCGACGCCATGAACCCAAGTGCAACTCGTAAACATTGATCGGGTCACGCAGTGGATCTCGACTAGCGCGGCGATCCATCCATTGGCTGTCTTGCCACTGGAAGGTGCTCAGTTCCGTAACTACCGAAGCTGTGCGTGGTGGCAGTTCGGCATAGAAGCCAAACGGATCGCTCTTGTCGATCACCTGGCCATCGCAAGTGCGCACGCGGAACTTGTACTTCTGGCCGGCACCGATATGCGGTACAAACAGTTCCCAAACACCGGCCGGGATGTGTTTGCGCATCAAGTGCTGACGGCCATCCCAACTGTTGAAGTCACCGATGACTTGAATGCTCTGGGCATTGGGGGCCCAAACAGCAAAGTTCACCCCGCTGATACCGTCAATGGTGCGCAGGTGAGCGCCCATCTTGTTATAGAGCTGCCAATGTCGACCTTCGCCGAACAAGAAGCGATCGAAGTCGGACAGGAATGGTTCAACGGCATAAGGGTCGTGCATATCGATGATTTCACCGCTCTTGGAAGCTACACGCAGACGATAGTTAGCAGTATTATTCGGCCCTCCCAGCGGGCAAAGCGCTTCGTAGAATCCGGCTGGATGTACGCGACGCATGGCTCGCTGTGTATTTTGTTCCGTATCCACCAGCCATACTTGCTCGCTATCGGGCAGGTAGGCGCGTACCGAAACGGCTCGGCGTCCGCCATGCTCGATCGTGTGAGGGCCAAGCATTTGGGCAGGGTTCTCGAGTTGTCCTTCGATCAGCCCATTAATGCCGTGCAACGAAAGTTGAGTACGCACACCGGTCTCCGGAATCTAAAAGTTATAACCTGCACGCAGCGAGCCGTCAGGGCAGGACCCGGCGGCTCTGAACGTGGTTGGGGAGTTGAGTTTTCAGGGCGAATGCAAATTACGTGCGTATTTCGGGCGCGCAGCCTCACCACAGAATACGCACTGGGGGGCCGATTTGGATTTAAACCGACAACGCTTGGGGCAGTGTCGGTTCCCAAGGCAGGCGAGGTGTCTATCCAGATAAACTGCTGGAAAGACCCGACCAGCGGCCAGAACCACCCAGCCGACCATGTCGCCACCCCAGCCAACCGGCTGCCATCTGCCACCAAGAGGACTCTCGCCCTTGTAGGTGCGATCTGGGCACACTCCGGACACTGGCGGCGCGGCGCATCGGCTGTTCGACCAGCGGTTCAGCATCTTCTGCTGACCAGGCCGGCTCGGGCTCGGCCACTCGTCGACGATCACTAATGCGAAAGTGAGGAGCCGGAATCAGCGGGCGATTGACCGCCGGGTCCGCTTCCCTTTCACCGAGCAACATGGGCTCAACAGGGTTGGTCACTTCCTCAGCGACCGCAGAGACTTGCTGAGCCAACGAGGACTCGAGCAAGCGGCAAGCCACTTCATGATAGCGCATCGCGCCGTCGATACGCTGCCAGAGGTCAGCGTTGCGAATCGGTTTCTGCACTCCGAAGTGCTCCCAGATGTAACCAGTCTCTCGCCATTCGCTCAGCCCGTATCGCAGGCCGCGAGCCACATAGCGACTGGTGGTTACTAATGTCACTTGACTGGGTTCTTCCAAAGCTTCCAAGCCGCGGACAACGGCCAGCAAGGACAAGCGTTCACGCGGCGTGGCTCGTTCGCCATCAGCTGCTTCAAGCCGGGCTTGAGCATCGATGCGCTCGAGCACAAAGTGCCAGCGACCTCCCACCGGATCGGTATCCGATTGAGCCTTGCTGGACACACTTGCGTCGCAGAAAAGTAAAAAATGGGGTTTGGCAAAGACCATGGTTGGTTCCTGGCGTCGCTTGATTAGTACAAGCGGATCGCAGGTTTGCGAAAGTAACCCCATCCATGGCCACCGACCACCCTGTCTCTACGTACATGACATTCCCGCCACAGTCCTCAGACTTCTAGTACTGATCTTATGTGCTCGTGAAGCGGCGAGGCTCTTGATCAGTTGTTGGGCGTTCTCGGAATGGTCAAGTATTCCAGCGAGGTTGACAGGGTGGACGTCCTGTTTCGCTGGTTTGTACGCCTAACATCGGAAACTCTTCGCAGCCGCTTCGCTAAAAACATTCGCTAGTTCTTCGCCAGGAGCGATATCTTGCGCAACCTGACGACTTTAGCGATTCCAACAACGCGCGAGCGAGCCCTTCGTAGCCACCACTGCCTTCGTAGCCACCACTGCCAAGTGGTGGATTGTTGAACCATCGTGCAATCCACCGTCTGGCGACGGTGGCTACCTGGCGGTCTATGGGCGTCCCTGGCCCAGCCGCTGGCCGCGAGGTACAATAGAGGCACCCGCCTAATCCCGCTGAATTTGCTCGCCGACCGCGCAAATGTCAGTCCCTCCGTTTGAAGATTAAAAGCTCCGCATGATCTGGCGAATTCTCATACTGACTTTGCTATCAGTCTGCTGCGCCGGCCCGTTGCCCACGCGCGCGGATGAGGCCACAGACTTTTACCAGCAACGCATCGAACCAGCCCTAAAACAACACTGCTACGAATGTCATTCGCACGCAGCCGGTGAATCCAGCGGTCAATTGATGCTCGACTCGGCCGTTGGCATGACCGGTGGCGGCACGCGTGGACCGGCAGTTGTGCCCGGCAAACCGGAAGAAGGTTGGCTGATTAAAGCGATCGCTTATGCCGACACCGATCTGCAGATGCCTCCGGCCGGCAAACTGCCCGACGAAGTCATCGAGGATTTTCGCAAGTGGATTGCCAGCGGCGCGACCGGTGCCCCGCAAGGCTCCGCTCCTTCGGCCACCGGAATCAAACGCCTGGCCCCTGAAGAAGCAACCACGCATTGGGCTTACGTTCTGCCCCAGCGCGCCACGCTGACTCCCCCGGATCAACTATTGGCCGATGCACTATCACATGGTATCCAGCGCGCGGCCCTGGTCGAATCGTATCGTGGTTTTCATCAATCGCGAATCGATGCGTTGATCTTGAGCGCGCAACTGCGGGCCGGCCTGCTGCCCTCGGCGCCGGCTGATCGCACGACGCTGGCTCGCCGCCTGGCCTACGACCTGACCGGCCTGGCTCCGCAACCGGACGAATTGGCGGCTTATCTGAACGACCCTCTGCCAACGCCGCTGGCCACTGAGCGTTACGTCGACCGTTTGTTGGCTTCGCCTCACTTTGGCGAACGCTGGGCCAGGTATTGGATGGATGTAGCCCGCTATGCCGATACCAAAGGCTACGTTTTTCAAGAGGACAGAAACTACCCGCAAGCCTTCAAGTATCGCGATTGGCTGATTAGCGCGTTCAACGCGGACAAGCCCTACACGGATTTCATCCGCGAACAGTTGGCCGGCGATACGCTCGACCCAGACAACTCCCAAGGTCGTGTGCCAGCGCTAGGCTTTTTGACTTTGGGCCGGCGCTTCTTGAACAACAAGAATGATATCATCGACGACCGCTTGGATGTCACCATGCGCGGCCTGATGGGACTGACGGTCGCTTGTGCCCGCTGTCATGATCACAAATATGACCCGGTCAGCCAGGCAGACTATTATTCGCTGTATGGTGTCTTCCTCAATACCGAGGAACCGGGTGGCGATCCTTGGCCGCATCGACTTTCTGAATCCAAAGAAGATCGCAAATCATTTGTGCTCATTCGTGGCCAGCCAGGCAATCACGGGGCCGAAGTACCGCGCAAGTTCATCAGCTTTATGGCCCCTGATGCTCCCAGCTTTACTCAAGGCAGCGGTCGAATTGAAATGGCCGATCGGATTGTGTCAGCCAACAATCCACTAACGGCCCGCGTAATGGCCAACCGGGTTTGGATGCGCTTGATGGGTACATCGCTAGTGGAAACGCCTAGCGACTTGGGCGCTCGTTGCCCCCCGCCCAAACTGCAAACGGTCTTGGATGAATTGGCCGTTGAGTTCATCGAGAGCAACTGGAGCGTCAAAGAGTTGATACGTACTATCGTCTGCTCGGCGGCGTATCAACAGGCTAGCCTCGCGCGCGCAGAGGCAGTGGCCATCGATCCCGAGAACTCGTTCTATTGGCGCAGTAATCGTCGTCGCATGGATTTCGAATCGTTGCGCGATAACACTCTGGCTGCCGCTGGCCAACTTGATAAACGCATCGGTGGCGCAAGCGAGAAAATTCATGAACGTCCCTTCTCGCATCGACGAACCGTCTACGCGCATATCGATCGACAAAACCTGCCAGGTGTGTTTCGCAACTTTGATGTGGCCAGTCCCGATGCGCACAGCCCACAGCGTTTGCAAACCACTGTGCCGCAACAAGGTCTTTACATCCTCAACAGTGCTTTTGAAAGCGAGATTGCCCAAGCGATTGGCCACCAAATCCGCGCGCTGCCTGATCTGCAAAATGATCCGGCTGGCCAGGTGCGAGCACTGTTTGAACGTATCCTCCGCCGCCAACCCGATAGCGATGAACTGAGCGCTGGAATCGAGTTCTTGCAAACCGTGGCTAACTCGAGCGTTTACGTGGCTGACGAACGTTGGCAATGTGGATACGGGGCTTTTGATCCCGAGAGCGGTCTGGTGAAGAGCTTTACCAAGCTACCTCACCTGACCGAAAACGCCTGGCAAGGTGGGCCGAACCTGCCTGACCCCAAGCTGGGCTGGTGCATGCTCAGCAAAGAAGGCGGCCATCCAGGGCATGGTCTGGAAATGTCGGTGGTTCGTCGCTGGATAGCGCCGCGGGAGGGTGTCATTGCCATTCGCGGCAAAGCCCATCACCGCTCCGATATGGGTGATGGTATTCGCGCGACGATTGTTTCCAATCACGGCGGCAAGCTCGGTCAGTGGACATTGAAGCAGAAGGAAGAGCGTACTGCCGTACCATCAGTAAGGGTCGTGGCTGGCGAAGTGATCGACTTCGTTACTGATTCGATCACCGACGAAGCCCACGACAGCTTTGAATGGAAAGTCCGCGTGCAGTATCAGGCGGGTGGCGAAACGTTTGATTCCAGCAAACAACTACCCGCAGTAGCCCCAACGCCCATGGCGCCGCTGGACCAACTGGCCCAAGCGCTATTAGCCTCCAACGAGTTCGCCTTCGTCGACTGACCCTCCGCAAAATCTAGCCCGACGCGCCGCAAATGTAGCCCGACGCGCCGCATAGCGTAGCCCGACGCGCCTGAGTCGGAAGATGTATCCCCGACGCGCCGCGTCGGCCCACAGCCCCCCACTGCTCACCTCAGCAATACGCAGTCTTACGTTTCTTTCCCACGCGTCCGGCAGCGATCACTTTATTGATATAGGCAGCCGCGTAGGGTACTTTGCAGCTTGTATCGCCCATGTCCAATTCTAGTGGCCCAAGCTTTTCCGCGACCTTCAAAGCGTGATCGGTCAGTCGCTCTAAATAGCTGCCGACACAAATCAAGAAGTTATTCATGGTATAGGCCACGCGCACGGGTGACTGCTTGATCAGTTTGGGGATGCCGGTCACCAGTTTCTTGACGGCCGCCTGGTCGATTTGGTCATCTGGGGTCACGCCTATATAGGCGGCCAGAGTTGCCCAACCGGTAGCCATCAATTTTGGATCGCTCGACATGATCCAACGATTGCCCAACTCCCAACCGTGAGATGATTCAGCCGCTGCCCAGGCAACGCTGTATTCGCTGATCATGTACCAGTTGGCGTTTTCTGCCCAGCGCTGCAAATCTTCTGGCGTCAACTTGCCGGGCTCGCAAAGGTAGCTGGCCAGGTACTGGGCATCGGCGTTGCCGGTATTGAATAACTCCAGGGCCAATTTATGGTCGCGTTTGAGCCGTTTTTGAATCTCTTTCAGATGGGCCACTTTGACACCAAAGAATGGCTCCACTGCGCCGTGTCGCCCATGAGTCTTACGCGTAGCAGGATCGGCCAGTTGCTTCAGTTCGGCCATGACAGCGGTTTTGGTTGGCATCGCTTTCTCTCCGGTTGGACGCTAAGGGGGACCCTTTCTCAATGGCAAGTCGCTGGTGGCTAATGTATGATACTCCGCATTCGATTGGAACGTGGCGATGCAGTACTAGTGCGCGGTGGCTTGCGCGTCGACACGGACCGCGCCCAGGGCTTGGCCCACTGGCGTTTCGGCTAATGGCTTAGCCCCGCAAGACAGTTTGTACTTTCCCGGAAAGACCGAGCAGCATGAGTATGGCCCCAGAGAAAGTCACCAATGGCGTTACCCCCTACATTTCGCCCAGCAATGAGTCGGTAGCAGAGTTCTCCTGGAAGGCTATTATCCTGGGCTCTTTATTTGGAGTCTTGTTCGGCGCCTCCACGGTTTACTTGGCGCTCAAGGCTGGCCTGACAGTGTCGGCTTCGATTCCAATTGCAGTGCTGGCCATCTCGATCGGCAAACGCTTTTTGAAGACCACGATTCTCGAGAACAACATCATTCAAACGTGTGGTTCGGCTGGCGAGAGCGTCGCGGCAGGCGTCGTGTTCACCTTGCCGGCGTTTATCTTCTTGAGCAACCCTGAGAGCACCAGTTACTTCCAAGTGATGACGATCATGATGATCGCCACCTTTGGCGGCATCTTGGGGACGCTGATGATGATTCCGCTACGCCGCCCGCTGATTGTTAACGAGCACGAGACTTTGCCCTATCCTGAAGGCACCGCGTGCGCTCAAGTGTTGATCGCTGGGGAGAAGGGTGGTTCGTTAGCCTCGACGGCGTTCTTCGGTTTGGGATTCGCTGTTGTCTATGCCGTCTTGCAGAAAGTGTTCCACGTTATCGCCGAAACGCCGCGCTATGTCACGGCGCTCTCCAACAAGTATCTGCCGGCGGCTTCGGTGGCTGGCGAGATCACACCGGAGTATATGGGGGTCGGCTATATCATCGGCCCCAAAATCGCTGGCATTCTGGTGGCTGGTGGCGTAATTGCATCGTTTGCTTTAACGCCGCTGCTGGCTACGTTAGTACCGCAAGAGACAGTGGCCGCTCAGTGGCAAAAGCTGGGCTTCAAGCTGGATGAAAAAGTCTGGAATGCCGAGACCAAGCAGTTTCTCGATCCAGCCAATGCCATCTACCGAACTTACATTCGCCAAATCGGCGCTGGTGCTGTGGCGGCCGCTGGTTTCATTACGCTGCTCAAAACGATGCCCACGATTCTGGCTTCGTTCCTCGAGGCCTTCCGCTCGCTGGGCCGACGCAACGAGGGCGGTCGAGCTCGCACGGAGCGCGATCTTTCGATCTTGGTAGTCGTCTTAGGCAGTTTGGGACTGGTCGGTCTCATGGCTGTTTTGCCGGGGATTCCAGGTAATTCGATTACCAACAAGTTGGTCATTGGTGGCCTGGTCATACTGTTTGGATTCTTCTTCGTTACCGTGGCCAGCCGTATTGTCGGGATCATTGGATCATCTAATAGCCCGATTTCGGGTATGACCATCGCCACAATCATGGGCACGTCGCTGGTGTTCATTGGTGTTGGCTGGACCGGCACAGTTTATGAACCGATGGCCCTGGTCGTAGGTAGCCTGGTATGCATCGCCGCGGCCAACGCTGGAGCCACTAGTCAAGACTTGAAGACTGGTTACCTGGTTGGCGCTACGCCCATGTACCAGCAGTTGGCACTCTTCATCGGTGTGATCGTTTCTTCGCTGGTGATTGGTTTCACGGTCAAGTACTTGGACACGCCCACCGCAGCCCTGGTAGAGCGCGGCGAACAACATGCGATTGGTTCGCTCTACAATGCGCCTCAAGCGACATTGATGGCCACATTGATCAAGGGCCTGTTGTCGTTCAATCTCGATTGGCAGTTTGTGCTGGCTGGTTGCTTTATCTCGATCACCATGGAGCTGTGTGGTGTCAAGGCGCTCTCGTTTGCCGTCGGCTTGTACTTGCCTTTGGCAACAACCTTGCCGATCTGGATTGGTGGTGTGATCCGCGGCATTGCCGACGCATTCAAGAATCGCGGTCAAGGCGCAGTGGCTGCTTCGGCTCACGATGAAGAGCTGGGCAAAGGCAATTTGTTTGCTACCGGCCTGGTCGCCGGCGGTGCTCTCTCGGGTGTGATCGTCGCTTTGCTCTCAGTGAATGAAGGCGTCGGCAAAGCTCTGGCCAAGGTCAGTGCCGAGGCACCGCTGGAACATGCACTAGGCGGAGTCACTGGTTATCACTTGTTGGGCGTGGCCTGTTTTGCTTTCATGGGATCGATCTTGTTCGCCTTTGGCCGCAAGAAGTAAAGTGAGTCTGCCATGCAGTTGCGCATGTTGGCTTTGATACTGCTGGTAACCACTTCGGGCTGGGCCGCTGAACCTCAAGTACCCGAGGGTTACAAGCTGATCATCAGCGAGGATTTCGATAGCGAAGCCTCGTTAGCCAACTTCGCCTTCTCAGACCCCGATGCCTGGCGCTGGACGAAACAAGGCCAATCCGGCGGAGGTTTGGAGCTGTATCAGCAGAGCAAGTACGCGCCACGGTACCGTTCTCCGCTGAACATTGCCTTATGGTCCAAGCAGCGATGCGGCGACTTTGTGTTGGAAGTGGATATGAAGCAGACGGGCAAGGAGTACGGCCATCGCGACATGGTGTTGTATTTCAATTTTCGCAGCCCGAGCCAGTTCTACTACACGCACCTGGCAACCAAGCCGGACCCGAATGCTCACAACATTTTCGTAGTCAACGATGCTCCGCGAAAATCGTTTGCCCCCATATCGGCCATGGGGATTGACTGGGGACATGACTGGCAGCACGTAAGAGTCGAACGAGCCGGCGATGACATTCGCGTTTATTACCAAGACATGAGTCGGCCTGTGCTCAGCGCCCAGCACAGCGAGTTTCACGAAGGTCATATCGGCTGTGGTTCGTTTGACGATACCGGCATCGTCGACAACTTGCGCGTCTGGTCACCAGCCGCCACCGCCTCTGAAGCCCCCAGCTTTTAGCCTTGATGATCTTGTTGGCTGCGTGCAGAGCGTCTGTCCTCAGACGCTAATTGGACAGCGCCACTTGGTAAGCTGGACAAGCTCACTGGATGAAGTCTTCGTAGCCACCGCTGCCAAGCGGTGGAAAGCGTTAACTTTCGCCTCCACCGTCTGGCGACAGTGGCTACGCAGCTTACCAAGTGGCGCTGTCCAGCCAAGCAGCTGCTGACCCAAGTCTCTTCAAACCGATCGACTGGCTGTTGAAGCTCTGGCCGCGCTGCCGGCGGCTGGGGACAGCCGCTGTACGAAAAAGAGCAGGGCCAGTGTGAACGAACACTGGCCCTGCGAGGAAGTGGAAGTAAACTGGCCTCGAGTTTTAGTCGAGGAAGCCAACCAGGTCTTGGCTGCGACTTGGTTGTTGTAGTTTGCGAACAGCCTTGGCTTCGATTTGGCGGATACGTTCGCGGGTCACCTTGAAAATGTGACCGACTTCTTCGAGCGTATAGCTGTAACCGTCGCCCAGTCCATAACGCAGTTTGATAATTTCGCGTTCGCGATAACTGAGCGTCTTGAGGACGTGGTTAATGCGATCGCGGAGCATTTCTTGGCCCGCGCCGATGGCGGGGCTCTCGGCAGTACCGTCGGGCAGCAGATCACCGAATTGGCTGTCTTCGCTGTTGCCCACGGGTCGATCAAGGCTGATCGGATAACGGCTCATGGCGAGCACGCGTCGAGCTTCCTCGATCGTCGTTTCAGCACGGCGGGCGGTTTCTTCAAGCGTTGGTTCGCGACCCAACTCCTGCAGCAACTGCCGCGACACGTTTCGCACTCGCGACATGGTTTCGACCATATGCACTGGGATGCGAATGGTTCGGCTCTGGTCGGCCACGGCCCGGGTGATTGCTTGGCGAATCCACCAGGTCGCGTACGTACAGAACTTGAATCCACGTCGATACTCAAACTTGTCGACCGCGCGCATCAAACCGGCGTTGCCTTCTTGGATCAAGTCCAGGAAGCTCAAGCCCCGGTTGCGATACTTCTTGGCGATCGACACGACCAAGCGCAAGTTACCCTCGGAGAGCTGCTTCTTGGCGCGTTGGTACTCGTTGAAAACCTGCTGAACCATGGCGACGCGATTGCGCAAGCTGGTTGGCGTTTCCTGAGTGGAGATCAGGATCTGGCGATACTCCTGGAGGAGTTCGTTACGCTGGGCAGCCGACACGCGGTCACCGGCCAAGCGGTCGATCTCTGACCGCAGGTCATCGACTCGACGACTGAACTTGGCTAAATCATCAATGCGTGGTTCGAGACGCTGGGTACGGAGACCGAGCTCTTCTACCAAACGCACAGCCTTGCGACGTCGACGCCCCAATGCTCTCCAAGCCTCTTTCCTGCGTGCCATCGGCGTATTGCTGGCAAGCGCGATACGATAATCGCGGCGATTGCGCTTCAGTAGCACTTCCAGAGTCTTGAGATTGTGAGGCAGTCGTCCGAGAATTTGCTCCTTTTCCAAATGGTCAGTGACTGAAACTTGCACGGTTCGATCGAACGGCAGCTCGCTACTCTCGACGCGCCTGAGGATCTTGTATGCAAACTGCATCACGTAGTCGCATTCAAGCAGCTTGGTGCGGAACCGGCGGCGCGTTACTTCAATAGTCTTGGCAAGGCGAATTTCTTCCGCGCGAGTCAGCAACGGAATCTCGCCCATTTGCGTCAAGTACATGCGCACTGGGTCATCGGACCAAGTCTCAATCTCCTCGTCGGCAGCGGCCAAGAGCTCTTCGTCGCTTTCAAGCTGAACTTCGCCCTCGGCGGCCAGGCCATCATCATCGGAGAGGACTTGAGGTTCTACCGGCTCATCGTCGTCGATTGCCAGCTTCTCAAAGCCTTCCAATTCGTCGTCGGCACCGCGTGTGGCGTCGTCATCGAATTCGTCCAGCATTACGTCGAACAAGGGCTTACTCCTGTTGTGCCAAAGTGACCATGTCTGCTCTACCAGCAAAAGCGCGAAGCGTAGCGGAGTGGTCTTCTTTCGAAAGACACAACTACTCTACCACCCAGCTTCACAACTGCTTGCTCGCCGCAAACAAATAGTAAAACGTTCTATTAAGTCCCAATCTGGCGACTCGGTAGTCCATTCAGCTCAGCTAATTTGTACGCTCGCGCTCGATTCCGCTTGCCATGTGCCGCTCAACCACCTGCCGTCAACGACTCAACCGCCCCAAAAGCACAAAACTTGTTCGGCTTCCAGCAACCGGTTGGGCCCTCAAACAAACGACGGCGCAGTCAATCATCTCGCACACAGCCCTAACACGAACTCAAGGCCATCCTGTGAGCTGAACCTCTCTACCGCTTCGCCACTAACATCCGCGCTCCGTCAAGCTTTCAGCACTCAGCCATGCTCGCCTTCCAAGAGAGACACTGCCCCCAAGGGTCCAACTTGCAGATTCCACCGGCCGCTTTTGCCCCAAAATCCAATCCTGGCAAAAAATAATTCCTGCTCGGCTCCAGCGATCCAAACTCACCTGCAACTTTTTCCCGGGATGTGTCGTTCCCTTTTCCTGACCAGCTCTCAACCTGCTCCACCCCTCCAAGCACCAGTGGCCAACGCGAACTTTCGGGGGCATAAGTCAAATACCTGCCCACACCGGTTGGCGCAGCCTGGAGTGGCTCGCTACGATTGAATGCACTGAAATGAGTTGACAGGTAAGAGAAAGTCCGCAAATCGCCCGCAATTGAATTGGTTCAGTTCACCGACATCGAACTCACTTGGTAGCGCGCGGTCTTTATTTGCGAAGGCCCAGACGCAGAACTTCTCCCCGTGTCAACCATTACTAGGAAACCCCGAACTTTGTCCGCAGTTCCGTCGTAATGCCGCTCACACTCGGCTCTCCTGCCTGAGTGCAGCCAGTCCGGCGGGCGCCTTGTTTAACGCTCGCCAGTGATCCCAATTCTAACTACCAGTCTGGCTCGGTCCAGTCACTGCGACCAAGTTCCCCAAAGAACCTGACAGGGATATCCCCCGGCAGAGTTTACCAACAGAAATTCAACAGCCATGCACTATCAACTTACTTGCACTTGTGGCGCGTCTCATGCGGTTACCACGAGTCAAGCTGGGCAATCTATCGCTTGTTCGTGCGGTCAGAACCTAGAGATTCCCACCTTGCGCGGCTTGCAAGAACTGCCGCGCATCGAGACAGCCGCTGGTCAAGCGACCGGAGCCAGCGCGGCCGCTGCCACGCGCGGCCGGCCGGCCATTCTTACTGGAATGCTCTTGGCCCTGTTTTTTATCTCGCTGCCTACCACGATTTTCTTGTCCTACGTGCGGTGGACGTTGGACACTTCCCAGAGTGAGGAGGCCGAGCGTGAAGCCGCTTTCAAGACACTGGACGAAGCCGGCCCGACGCTGCTGAGCGATGCTTGGAGCCAATATTCCAGCGTCGCCTTGGGACCACCGGGCAAGCCGAACTTCTACTACGTCGATCGCTTCCGCCGCCGCCTGGAACTGGGCCTGGGCATCGCCGCCGTCCTGACCCTAGCCTCCGGCCTGGGCGCAGCCGCCCTAGCCACCTCGCGCCGCACCTAACGCCACACCTACGCCCCGGCTCTCAGAGCAGCTTGACAACAGCTCTCGACCGAGCAGACCACTCGCACCGATGTGCCTGCAGGCGCTGGCTTGTCGAGCCTGTTCGGGGTGAAGACCACAAAATTCTCATTTCGCTCAAACTGGGCTGGACGAAACCGACGGGTCGGATACTATTTGACTCGCGGGATGGAGCAGCCCGGTAGCTCGCGAGGCTCATAACCTCGAGGTCGTCGGTTCGAATCCGGCTCCCGCAACTTCTCTGTTTGGTTAGGAAACTAACCGCAGTAGGTTATTCGAAGAAGCCGACGTTTAGCAAACAAGCAAAACGTCGGCTTTTTTCGTATTTCCCTGCAATCTTCAGGCTCTCGACCACTCGCCAGAGACTCGATTCCCGGTCGCGACTCTCGCCAAAACAGCCCCTCTCTGTTGGCCAACCAGAGACAAATACTCTCAGAGTCTCTGGGTTATGAAAAACGCTGGGTTAACGACTCTGGGTTATGAAATGTCTGTCTGAAAGGACTTTCTTTTCGGTCCATTGGTCTGGCTCACTAGGAGGTACCAAGTTACGAACTTCCCAAACAGGTGATGGCTCGTGCGTGCGGGAGTTTCGCACAATCTCTCTGCATCTCAATCTCTGAACGAGTATCGATTGGGAGATTGCGAATAAGCACGAAACCGACTGCGAAGGATTTTCAAAATCAAGGCGGAAGCGAAAGACAGCGAGAAGTGGTATGCGGTTTCGCATCAACGTTTTTTTAAGATTCTCAAGATTCTGCGTCGTCACGGAGTGTGCACAAGAAGCCACGAGCTGTTATAGGCAGCGACGCTTAGCTAGGAACCTCACGGATCGTGAGGTCGTTCGCTGACTACTTAGCAAATTGGAGAGCCAAGGACACACGAATGGTCTGTGCCGCCAGCAGTTGATGGCAAAAAGATTCTGGATTTGGAGAAATCTGGGATCGATTTGCTTCGACTAATCTATGGCGAGGGAATTTATCAATGTCGGGAGTTGATGTGAAGAACTGGCAAGAGATCGTAAAGGAGCACGGACCATCAGCTTACCAAGCTGCTTGGCGAATCCTGGGGCATACTCAGGACTGTGAGGACGTACTCCAAGAGGTCTTTATCGAAGCGTACAAGTTTTTCGCGTCGGGTAGGGTCCAAAGTCCAAGAGCGTTTCTATACCGAATGGTTACGTTTCGAGCTTTAGATGCCTTAAGACGCAGGAAAGACCATTCGGAGCTAGATGCATCTCGCCTACTGGATCGATCACAAGGGCCGCTGGAACAAGTTGTTCAGCGCGATGAAGATCTTCGGTTGAGAATGATCGTGGCAGAACTTCCCCCTCGGCAGGCTGCTGTATTCTGCCTCGCCTATTTTGAAGAATTATCCGCTGAAGAAATTGCTCTCGCGCTTGAGATTTCCACGAACGCGGTTGGCTTGGCGCTGCATAAAGCACGCGCAAAGTTGCAAGAGTGGATGAGCAAGGAATCGAAGAGGAATCAATAATGAACCAAAACCACGATGAATGGGAAGCCAACATGCCAGCTGAATTTCGAAACGAGTTAAGCAGCGTTCGTTCGAGTGTTGTCCCTGGAGAATCCATGAGGCGATTCATGCTTGCTGCGGAAGAGGTCGAATTGACGGTCGCTGCAATGAAGCGTGCATCGTTCAACGCAAACCTATTCGCCATCGCTGGGTGCCTCATTGTAGCGATTGGAACTTTGTTACTAACGGCATGGTATCAAGTTGGTTTTTTGATCGCGTCAATCGTTGTCGCTTATGCGTTCTCAACCATCGGTTTTATCTTGGTACTTATCCGCAGCCTTCGCGACAAAAGAGTAGCCGGCGAGATTTTGTTGGACTGCGGTCGAATGAAGACAACCGGATTCGCATTCCTTCTCTTGGCCATACTTCCACTCTCGATTGTGCTTGTTTCATGCGTGGACTTCAATACGACGCCTTGGTATTACTGGCTATTGGGCGTGGTGCTTTGCATGCCCGCGGCGATTTACTTCTTATCGATTGCCGCTGGGCATTTGCAATTTCGCACGAATGGCATTTGGCACTATATCGGCCTCTTGCCATGGCATGAGATCGAGTCTTGGGGTTGGACCGGGGAATCCGGATCGACATTGCTCATCACCAAAAATGGAAGATGGCTCTTTTCGCGACGCGGGGCGCTCCATGTTCCAATCGAATTGAAGGAGCAGGTGGACGAATATCTTCGACAGTACTGCGTTGCAACGCCGAAGAGCGAATGACATGGTCACTTCCTGTAATTCGGAGTAGGTACCGTCCTGCCGGGGCAACTACTGCTTCGGACGCGTTCGCCCAAAAGCTTGAATCAGTCAGAAACCGCAGGAAAAACTACGCTTCGTTAAAAATCCATGTCATTTTTTTGGAATCGTGTCAGACTAGCCCGCTAGTTCGAGTTTAGTCCTGTAGAGACCAAATTATGACCGAATTTCCAAACACACAATCATTGCTGCTGGCGAATATCCAGTCACCCGAAAATCGGGAAGCCTGGGCAGAGTTCGTACAGATCTACCGTCCTGTGATCTACCGCATGGCTAGACGACGCGGAATGCAGGACGCGGACGCACAAGACCTTTCACAGGACGTCTTGCTCCGAGTTTCCAAGTCGATCGAAGGATGGGTGCCGCAGGAAGGCGTCCGATTTCGGCATTGGTTGAGAAAGGTGGCCAGCAACGCAATCGTTACCGCGGTGACAAAGTCAAAGCCGCGCGGAATCGTGAACGGTTCTGCAGCCGAACAGATCCTTGCCGAAACGCCCGAAACTTCAGCCATCACAACCGAGTTGCGGGACGAGTGTTTCAGAGAGCAATACCTTCGTGCCGCAGCTATTGTTAAGGTCGATGTCAGTCCCGTTACTTGGGCTGCATTCGAACAAACGGTCATTCTAGGCCAGTCTTGTGAAGACGCCGCGAAAACTCTTGGCAAAACCCTTGGCACCATCTACGCCGCTCGTAGTCGTATTCTCAAGCGACTGCAAATCGAAGTTCAGCGTTTGGAAGGAGATAATCGATGAAATTCCCAGAACATGAATCGCCCATCGCTGGATGTGATCTTCAGCGAGTTCAAAACTTTTTGAATGCAGATCATTATCATTTGGACGATGCCGACTTCATTGCGCATCTTGACGCGTGTCCAGCGTGCCGAGAATATCTCGAAGCGCAAGCAGGCGATCCCTTGCAATGGAAGCAAGCGAAAGACTTACTGCAGACCAACGAATTCGACCAAGCGAGCAATGTTGACTACTCGGCAGCGACCTGCTGTGGGCCGGACACCAGTCATCCAGCTACAGTAAAAGACGTGCTGAATTTGCTGGTCCCCTCTGAATTCCCAAACCATCTTGGACGGCTTGGCACGTATGAGGTTACAGGCGTTGTTGGCGTCGGTGGAATGGGCGTCGTGCTTAAAGCAATCGATCCATCGCTGGACCGTGTTGTCGCGGTTAAAGTAATGAGCCCACGACTCGCACACAATGAGAATGCTCGCAAGCGATTTGCACGCGAGGCCAAAGCGGCCGCAGCAGTGCTGCATCCCAACGTGATACCGATTCACAGTGTATCAAGCGGCTCGACGCTGCCATATCTTGTGATGTCTTACATTCGCGGGGGATCGTTGCAGAAACGACTTGACCACGAAGGAGCGCTGCCACTGGTGGAAGTACTCCGGATCGGCTCGCAGATCGCGGCGGGATTGGCGGCTGCTCATGAACAAGGGTTGATCCATCGCGACATCAAGCCAGAAAACATTCTGTTAGAAGAAGGTGTTGAACGGGTCACGATCACCGACTTTGGCTTGGCTCGTTCGGTGGATGATAACACCATCACACAGTTGGGTTCCATTGCGGGGACGCCGATGTATATGTCTCCAGAACAAGCACGAGGCGAGCAGCTTAGTCAATCGAGTGACTTGTTTAGCCTCGGTAGCGTCCTGTATGCGCTTTGCACCGGTCGCCCACCCTATTTAGCAAATAGTTCTTATGGAGTCATGCGTCAAATTATCGACGAAGCTCCTCGGCCGCTAACCGAGATCAAGCCTGAAATTCCGGAATGGTTCGCCAGGATTGTTGGAAAACTGATGGCTAGAAATAAATCGGATCGTTTTGCATCCGCGACTGAAGTGCGACAGACACTCGAAGCGTGTCTCAGTCACATTCAGCAACCCGATGGTTGTGTAGTTCCGGAAATTCCAGATCTGCTTCCACATCCAAGTCACCCCAGTAACAAAGGAACCTATAGAATGATAAAGTTTGCAGCCGGAATGTTAACGATGGCGCTTATCGCGATCGTCGCGAGTCAATTCAATTGGCCCAGTAAACCATCACCTACAATTGCGACCGAAGATCCGGCGGAAATTCAGCTCGACGTAGCGTTCGATGTTTCTGAGATTTCCGAAGAGCTTGCAGAACGGCTGATTGGAAGAGCTGAACACGTTGAGTTTACGAAAGTGACAACACTTTCGCCTAAAGTCGCCGCTATCTTGGCAGAGCATCCAGCGAACCTCAGTTTTCCCGCGATCGAGCAAATGACACCAGAGGTGGCCAATGCGTTGGTTGGCGAAAAGGAAAACTTGTGGATTGCATTGAGGGGCCTGAAGGAAGTATCCCCGGAGTTAGCACGATCGTTTTCGAAAGCCAAGTGCGCGTTGGATCTCAGCGGCGTTGTCCGATTGACTCCTGAAGCAGCGGAGATCCTGGCTAAGGGTAACGGAACACTCATGCTCGGTTTACAGTCCATGACGCCAGAAATCGCCCGATGCTTGGCAAACCATGAAAACTGGCTAAGCCTCGACTCGCTTCGCGAAATTGATGTCGACTCGGCCAATGAATTGGCTAAACATCGAGGATGGCTCTCTCTGGAAAGCATATTCCTTATAACGCCGGAGGTCGCCGGAGCATTTGGCAATTTCAGCGGTGATAAACTCGAGCTTGGGCTTACCTCGTTGGACTTTGAAACGGCAAAACAGCTTGCCAGTGCAAAGTGTCAATCGGGACTCTACCTGAACCAACTCAAGACGGTTACAGCCGAAATCATTGAAGTGCTCGCGAGTGGAAATAAGATCATTAGTCTTCAGGGGCTCAAGATGGATGAATTATCTTTCAAAGAAACAATCGAGCCAGTAGTCGCAGGGCTTCGAGCGAAGGGAAAACTGGTGCTATTGCCTCGCTTCAACTAGGTGAGTTGTCGAGGCTCACACTATTCGTCGCAGTCCGAAAAGATCTTGACCAGCCAATCGATCTCAATGCTAGTTTTTCATAAGCCTCTTCGATTGGCTTGCGTTCTTTCGCAAATTCTTGAAGCGAAACCAGCGTTCCCATCGACGGAAAAACGAACTCGTAAGTTATTCCAGAGGAGAACCATCAATGAACTTATGGTCAATACGTGCGAGCACTTGAGCCTTGATGGAGCGGCCTGAAGCGCGAGCTGGAGTGAAGCGGAGTTGACGTAGTAGTGGTAAGTAGGTGTCCCAGTGGCCGCCGGAATACACTCCGCTTCCATTGGCAAATGCATCAACTACTATTCCGGACTCATCCAAGGTCAAGAAGTATGCAATCCCGTCGTCGAACGTATTCCAATCTTCATAGGAGTCTCGCAACGTCCCTGCTTGGTTTCGTTCGTAAACATCGAGTAAAAATTGGGGGATGGTAAGCTGCCTCTGTATCTCGTTCAGATTCAACGGTTGAGGATACTCATCGACAGGCTGATGCCTCCAAGTTTTGTATAGATCTTCATTGGCGTGAGCTGTGAGTACTACGGCCGGCGCAAATTGGTCGAACTTTGGGAATTCCATGTTTTTGCCTGCCTCACCTTGAGAGTACTGAGTGATTTCGCGAACTCTGCCATTATCCCAGTAGGTTGTCTTTACTCCATGACGCTGTCCGTTGACGAAGTCTTGAACACTCCATACCACACCATCCCTGTATGTGATCACTTTTCCATGGGGGATTCCATTCTTCAACTCCGCTTCGCGTGGCCAACCGTTTTCGAAGAAGACGTCGAATCGCCAGTCGATTCGGGGCGAAAAATCTCTAAATAGTCCAGTGCCGTCTTTTACAATTTGTTCGCGATTTTCGTTCCAAGCGTTGTGCACGATTAGTATT
This sequence comes from Ottelia alismoides, assembly GCA_037367405.1. Lineage (NCBI taxonomy): Eukaryota > Viridiplantae > Streptophyta > Magnoliopsida > Alismatales > Hydrocharitaceae > Ottelia > Ottelia alismoides. The sequence goes on along the minus strand of JAZKJV010011400.1, from coordinate 6,815,009 downwards.
TCTCCCTCCGCATATTCCGCTTGCAACTCTGGCGAGCCATCGTCGAAGAACTTCAGCCATGGTCCGATTTTATTACCCTGGACTGTGTTGACCTCTTCGGCTAATTGGCCGTTTTCGTGATAACGTCGAATTGGTTCCGCTGCATAGCCACTTTTGGCCATTACAAAGCGCTTCTGCAATTTTCCACTGGGAAAGAACCACTGGATGATTCGGTACTCGCCTTGCTTGGATTCGCTTCGTTTGACTTGTCCATCAGGCCAGAAGTCACCGCTAACCTTGCCTAGTTTGTAATAGACCGATTCGTGAATATTGCCATCTTCAAAGAATGTACGGTGGACGCCGTGGGGCTTGCCGTTCTTCACTTCCATTAATTCTTTGACCTGTCCGTTCGCGTAGTATCGTTCGACGGTTCCCGTGAACTTCAGATCGATCGGCTTGTTCGATTCATCCACCACTAATTGCTCGATATGATCTATTATCCATGAGTTGATGGCTCGACTGCAGCGAAGCATGTACCTGATGAATGGACGATCAAGCTGTTCCAAGTCTCTCATACTGCCAAACAGTCCGTCCCATGGATTGCTCGTGATGAACGAAGCGCGGTGTTGGTGATAGATCGTAGTTGCGTCGCGCAGGATCGTCGCGGCCTTTGATAAGTCGAGCGTATCAAGTAGTGCGGCTAGTTCAAGAACACCTTGGTCACCTCGTTGGTTGTAGAAGAACTGAGTGAACCCGCCATTGGGCAGATTGATCGCTGCCGAGCCCCAGGCCGTGATGGCTGCGTGATGCGCGGTCAATTGAGCGTCGGGATTGAGTTCAACGTAGACGGCGATCGCTTCGCAAATTGCGCATACTAACCCGTCGTTGCGATTGTAAAAGAACTCGAGTCGATGCATCCTCGGCAGCGTGTTCTGTTTCGGCATTGATGAACTGGTCCGTAGAGTTAGTAGTTGAGCTCAGATGATGCCGACAGGCTACCGTTTTCGCGGTCTACAGTCGCCAACGTCCAAAGGTGAGACGCGTCCGAGCCGGGCTTTCTGGTCCAATATTGATGATTGTGCTAAGTATAGTGTACATCGATAGCTCATCGATCGCGGCAAGAACTCCCGGGTTAATGGTTCGCAATCGCGATCGCGTGTTGACGCACCAATACCTGCTTAAAGAAGTGTGAGGGCCTGGTTCAGCGAATGAGCCGCACTACGTTCGCGTCTTCATGGCCAACCTGCGAAAGTGTTTTGGTCAGGCGGGAAGTGTGAAACGCGAGAGGGCTAATGGTTTAGCGACGGGTTAAAAAAAGCGGACTAAAGACTGTGTTTATTTGATTGGGGACCAGCCCCCAAACCCCCGGGATTTATCGCATACTGGTCAAAAGCAAGCAGCTGTAGCGACGGGCAATTCACCAGCCGCTACGCTTGCTTTCGACATCAGCGCGACGCTCGGGTTGCTTCCCAGCAGAGCCCTATCCTTCGGTTGAGTATCTGCAGTATAGCTTGCTGACAGTGAAGCAGGCTGTGCTTCTGTTTGTTTCTCGCGCTGCTTTGCGCGATTCTCCGCGCGTCTTTCGCGAGCTTCTTCCAGCTTGCGATCACGCTCATCGAAGATCGCTTGCTGACGACCTTCGAGCATGTCCTTGGGCGTCACATAACCCAAGGCGCTGTGAAGCCGTCGCTCGTTGTATTCCTCCACATAATGCCCCACAATCCGTTTTGCATCTTCCAGACTCAGTGCCACTCCAGGGCGAATGCACTCGCCCTTAAGTGATTTATGAAATCGCTCGATCTTACCATTGCTCTGTGGATAGAACGGACTGGTGCGAACGTGCGTCATACCGCTGATGCGTATGAACTCTTTGAAGTCTTTTGCAATGAACTGTGGGCCGTTATCAGAGATCACCCGAGGTCGTGCCGCAGGATGTTTCTCCTTGGCCGCCTGCAGAATGATTTCTATGTCAGACACCTCCATCTTCTCGCGTATGTCCCAGTGGATAACCGATCGACTATAGCCATCCAGTACCGACGCGATGAAGTAAAACGTGCCTGCGATATTCAAGTAAGCGATATCGGTGTGCCAGTGCTCGTGAGCCGCCAAGGGCTGCACGAATCCGGTCCCTTTCTTCGTTGGCTTCTGCAACGGTTTCATCAAGCCAGCCGCTTTCAGCACGTTGTAGACAGTGCCCGGGCTCGTGGCCACAACATTGGCATCCATCATCATGTACGTCAGTCGTCGATAACCATTGAGTGGATGATCGAAGTGAAACTGAATGATGGCCTGCTTCTCCCAGTCCTCAAGCCAATGGTCGCGCGGGATCCAACGGTGTGTCGCTGCAGACCGCGACTTCGGTGACGAATCGAGCGAGATTTCCGCGTTGGACGAACCTGTTTTGGGCAATCTCGGAGACTCTTTACCCGAGCCGCTTGCTTTCGTTTCCAACAAAGCCCTCTCTGTGTCCGACGTCTCCAAAACGTTGGGTTTTGGCGACGCCCAAGACACTCAAAGCGGAGGTAATTCATGAGCAACGAAGCAAGACACAGAGACATCGCAGCACTGTTGGCCAGAGGTGTGATTCGGATTAAAAGAAGCCCGCTGGCAGCCAAGGCGATCGAGTCATGCATGCCTGACAGCAATGCGTATTCCGCTGATCAGCCCTTTCAGGGAGAGAACATGCAAGCGGACGATCAAAGCCACGGCCAAGTGGATTCAAAGGCACCAATTCAGCAAGGAGGCGATCAATGAGCCCAAACGTATTACTCGAAATCGCCGAGTTGCAGGACAAAACAGTTAGCCAATTGGTCCATCGCTACGAACAAGTCTTCGAAGAAGAATGCCGAAGCCGCAACAAGCAGTACTTGATCCGTCGCATCGCGTGGCGGCTTCAAGCAAACGAAGAAGGCGGGCTGTCCAGAGCCGCGTTGAAGAAGGCCGAGGAGTTGGCGATTGGCGCTGAGACGCGTGTGACAGCTCCAAGGAAGAACAGCTCCGAGGGCGTCAAGTTGGTTCTTCCTGAGCCCAATTCGTTTGTGGACTGGGACCCGCGATTACCGCCGCCTGGCAACATCGTCGAGCGGCAATACAAGGGCAAGATGATCCGAGTGATCGTCTTGCAAGAAGGCTTTGAGTATGAGGGGCGGCGCTACAAATCGCTGACGGCGATCGCCAAGGAAGTTAGCGGCTCGCACTGCAATGGATTTCTATTCTTTCGACTTGGGAGACGAGCATGAGTAACAAAACCCCCAGTCCTTGAATGCTCGGTTGGTCGATACGACGATCGAGCCTGATTCATAGCGGGCTGCCACGACTTGAAACATCAGATCCGCACCGCGTTTATCGATCGGAAGATATCCCAGCTCATCGAGGAGGAGAAGTTGCGGACGAACATACTCTCGGAGCTTCTTCTCCAGAGTTCCATTAAGCTGTGCTGTAGTCAGCACGTTGATCATGTCGATGGCTCGAGTAAACCGAACCGTGATTCCCTTTTCACATGCCACGTAACCAAGCGCGGTTAATAAGTGCGTCTTGCCCACACCGGTCGGTCCGATCAGAACCGCGCAGCCATACTGATCAATGAATTGACAGTCGAATAGACGCAGTACCTTCTGCTTGGCGATACGTTTAGGGAAGTCGAAGTTGTATTCCGCTAGCGTTTTGGCTTTGGGAAGATGAGCATCTCGCACGCGCCGGGCCAATGCGCGACTAAGTCGCTCACTGACTTGGCCGTTCATTAGTTCCAGAAGTACGTCGAGTACCGATGTGTTTTTGCGAGAAGCTTCATCCAGCGTCTCTCGATAATGCTCGGCGATGTAAGACAACTTTAGATCGGTCAATAACTCACGCAGCTTATCATACTTGGCTGTCGACATCGTCATCCTCGATAAAGCGATCGTATTTAGCTGGATCGGGTGGATCGAGCTGGATCTCCGTCAGATCCGTACGCTGTGGTTTGATGGTGGTCGGTGAAGGCAATGACTGTTTGCGTCGCTGCTGATACAGAATGGTTTCCACATAGGCTGCATCGAAAGTCTCATAGCTGTTGGCTACTGCGATGGCTGAGAGCACGGATTGGCTACCATATAGAGCGATGAGATCGGCCAGTTTGCGCAAGTGAACCGCTGGTTTCACTGGGCGCTTACATAGCCCCACGTAAAAGCTTTGGGCCACTTCACCCAAGGCTAGGAAGTTTCGGTGAATGTCTCGCGAACGTTGTATCTTGCGCATGGCAATCGCCTCTGCCAGATGTTCTTTGATGATGATCGTTTCACGCTGCGAGTAGCAGCGCACATGTTCAGCCACTTGCTCGGCTTGATGACAGATCGCAACGTACTGTTTATTTGCCCGAATCAACACCGTCTTGCCAGCCAGTTGTGGCGGTACGCTGTAGCGATTGGTTTCGAAGATTACTTGCGCAGTTGATCGCACTGAAGTAAGGACGACTTCGTCGGTGTCGAATCGTAGTTTTGGCAGTGGCCGAAGAGCCTGTTTCTCTTGCGTGAAGCGATCGATCGGACGTTCTTTGAGCCGATCATGAATGCGTCGGTTGGCAACATCATCTCGCCAACTGATGGCAAGATCGTTGTACGCTTGGAAGCTGGTGAGTTCATCATCGCGACCAGCTAGTGCATTATGTTTGACATAGCGCACGCTGGCCTCAACTCTGCCTTTACTCTCTGGATCGCGTGCCTCACAAGCCACTGGCTCCATCAGATAATGACCACACAGAGCCGCGAACTCCGGATGCAGTACAGCACTGCGACCAGAACCACTCAGCACAGCCGCTTTGAGATTATCGAAGATAACTTTACGAGGACTGCCGCCGAAGAACTCAAGTGAATTGACAAGCGAACGATAGAACTCGCTCTTGCGCTGCGAAAGCGTGAACTCGATATAGCACATGCGCGAGTAGCCAAGAACTGCGACGAATACCGAGACACGTCGAGTGCTCTTGCCAATCTTGAGTTTGCCTGCATCGCCCCAGTCGATCTGCAGTGCTTCCCCAGGGCTGTAGTTGATATCCTGATAAACGCGAGAGCGAGTTGGCCGCACTTGTCGTAAGTAACCACGCAGTAATGACAGGCCACCTGAGTAACCAGGCTGTCCGTCAACCGATTGCGATATCTTCTCCATCACTCGAATGGCAGAAAGGTCTGGGTAACGAGCGAGTATCGCTTCGATCTGCGATTTGAACGGATCAAGCTTGGATCTTACAGGTCGAGGAGATCTCGTTGGTGGATCAACCAGCTGCAGCGCGCGCTTGACTAGATCGCGACTGCAGCCAAGCTGGCGCGCGATGGCTCGGCCCGAGAGATTTTCGATCTCATGCAACCGACAGATCTCTGCCCAGATGGCCGCTTTCATCGCTGTACTTGCTCCGGTTGCTGGTCGAATTGCAAGAGCATCTCAGTCAGCTGAGATCGAGCACTGCGCTCAGTGACTACATCGGGCAGCGATAGAACTTGAACCAGCGGATTGCGAAAAGCGATCAAGTCCAGCATGAGCAGTTCACCACGAGCTTTCGCGATCGACTGCTCGCTGGTGCGCAGCTTGAGCGCTAGCGACGTGTCGCTGTAGTAGGACAGGCCGTGCTTATCACCCACGGCTGCCAGGAATAGGTACAGAAAGACCGCATCGCCAGAGAGCCCAGTGGCATACTGACGTAAGAATCTTCGATCGAGCCACGACCAATCACTCTTGGGCAGGCGGCGGACGCGAGAAGGAACCAGAATTTCTTTGCTGATCATCGACTTGTCTCCCGGAAAAGGTCTCAGAAGATAAGCCGATGATCCTTGCGAACCTATAGTCACGGACACGTTGCGTGCCATTTGAACGATCCATCATCATCTCAACCGGCTGTGGTTCACACGCACCATCATGGCTACTGTGTTTGGATGAATCTCGTTTGGTGATGCTGCCGAGGTCTTGCTTAAACTGTTGTCGCATAAAGTGCTTGCGACAACGATCTCGTACGCGATCCACTGCACGTCGGCATTCGTTGCTGCAGTACCGCGCGGCTCGACTACGTGATGAGCGAACCGGATCGTAGCAACCAGGTCGATCGCAAAAATCTTTCGGATGAGCTTTGCAGCGTGACCACGCGCGCTGCGGTGGCTCTAATTCGCCAATTGCTGGATGCTCGGAAACGGTGGCTTGATCTCGGCGCTGCCGCTGGGCCTGTCGGCGCTCTTGCTCGCGCCGCTTGTGACGCTCACGCCCCTGCTCGGTCTGGCGCACACGTCGCTGACGTTTGGCAGCCTGCCAACGCTCGACCAGTCGCTGGCACTCTGGCTGGCCGCAGAACCGCTGGTTCCACCGCCGCGGAGTGTAATGATTCTCGCAACCCCGGCGCAGACATTTACACTGACCAGACTCTCGATTTTCGGAGCCTGTCAGCGATAATGATCTAGAATCTGAAGAGCTATCTTCTCGTAAATTCCCCACGGGAGGTTGAGTCCCAACGGGAAGCCCGAGGAAGTCACTGCTAATGACCCCTCGGGCACTTTCTTTCTCAGCCCACTCTGGGCCGTACCACTACTTAAAAGTAGTTGAAGAAGACCAAGAAGGAAGAATTACCAGATCTATTTGGCCTTGGCCAAGTACCACGAAAAGTAAGAACTAAACAAGGACAGACTGGTACAGTCGAGATTGCTGATTTTGGCTAAGTAGGAACTGCTGGTAACAAGTATGCACCAAACGACGAAATTGGCGTTGCTGGTCGAAGTGACTATGTAGCAGTCGGTGGAATGGCATTGGGTACCGAATCCACTGGTGTGATGCTGAGCAATATCCAGGTGGAACAGGGTGTCTGGGGTTTGCCGAGGCATGTAAAAGGTAAATCCGTCAATCAAGACAGATCTTACACGGCTCCAAAGCAGACGAACTTTCAAGAGATACTCGATGGTCTCTCCAATACGATTGTTGTCGGCGAGGTAGCTGGGCGTCCCGACATTTACATCAGAGGCAAGACAGGAGCACCGATCAGTTTCAGCAACGCGATCGCATAGATCTTGTCGAGCGTTAACGTGTAGATGATCAATGCCATGATGATGGCTGCGATAATGGTAAGCAGTACACGGAACATAAAGAGTTGTTTCCCTCGCAGTTCTCTCCGTGGAGGCCGAATCATCGACCCTTAACGGCCCACAGTTCATTGCGAAAGACTTCAAGGAGTTCATACGCATCAGCGGTATGACGCACGTACGCACCAGTCCCTCCTATCCACAGAGCAATGGTAAGATCGAGCGATTTCATAAATCACTCCAGGGCGAATGCATTCGCCCTGGAGTGCCACTGAGTCTGGAAGATGCGAAACGGATTGCGGGGCACTACGTCGCGGAATACAACGAGCGACGGCTTCACAGTGCGTTGGGTTATGTCACTCCCAAGGACACGCTCGAAGGTCGTCAGCAAGCCATCTTTGACGGGCGTGATCGTAAGCTGGAAGAGGCTCGTGAGCGACGCGCACAGAATCGCGCAAAGCAGCGAGAGAAACAATCGGAAGTGAGCTGAATTGTTTCCAGCTCGTACTTTTTAAATCTGGTGGGATATGCCATGTCCAATCTATCGTTCTCGGATCTCTCGATCAGCCAGCGCCGCGACCGGATCGCTGCTGTCCTGGCTGTTGGCCTTCATCCGAGTTCGATCGAGCTGTACCGCTAGGAAGTTCACGATTTGTGAAGCAGCCAAAGCGGTGTCGACTGCCCGCAAGCGGTTGCATCATGTTGGTACTCTGTGCTACCGAAAACCTTGTTTCGCTTAGGCAATCGGATCATTTCGTCCCGGCTCCATTTGACTTGTCTTGCGACGGCTCCGAATCCACGGGGATTTCTGGGGAGCTCAAAGCAACGCGGAAGCCGATGTAGTCGGAGCGAGTGTCTGGAGGGAAACCATTACTCCGGCCCCCCGATTTGAAGACCACGGCATCAAACATCCAATTGCCACCACGAAACATACGGAAATCCCCCTGCTGTGGGCCGGCGGGATCTCTGACCGCACCCTCCGGGTAATCGCCTGCCCAGTCGCTGCACCACTCATTCACATTGCCATGCATATCATGCAGACCCCAGGCGTTCGGATCCTTCTTGCCGACCGGATGCGTTGTGCCTTGACTGTTCGAACTGAACCAACCGTGATCATCAGACAGTTCCAACCCGCCAAACGAGAACGGCGCGTTGCTGCCAGCACGACAGGCGTACTCCCACTCCGCCTCCGTCGGAAGGCGGTAAACACGACCAGCCGCCTTCTCCTCGGGCAGCTCCGACAGTCTCTTGCAGAATTCGACAGCGTCCTCCCACGAAACCTGATCGACGGGATGATTCGAGCTATCAACGTTAGCGATCATGTCTCCTTGAAATTTACTCGGGTTGTTGCCCATCAGCTTTGAATACTGGGCCTGAGTCACCTCGAAAGCGCCCAGGTAGTAGTCCCGAGTGAGTCTGACTTCGTGCCGAGGTTCCTTAAAGCGGTAACCCTCTTCTTGAACCCCCGAGCCCATCTGAAATTTCCCCTTACCGATCGGCACTAGCATCATACCCAAGCTGTTAGTGATTCCACGATCCTCTTTTTCCTCTAAGGATTCAGCACTGCTCAGACGAGCTTTCTCCACCGCCGCCTCGGCTGCGGAGGAAAGCTGTTTTGACGCACTCAAGATCGGGAGGACCTCTTTCGGCCCCTGACCGCGAAAATGAACCGTCATCTGGGAGAGGTCGATTTGCACTCGCTCGTCTACCGCAGAGGCCCGTTTCAGATGAACGTGCCACTCGTTCCGTTTCACCTCGTCGTAGACGATTTCTCCGCTCATCCAGCGTTTCGGACCGGTTTGCTCGAACGACTGCTCAGCAGATGAGCTCTGGTAGGAGACCTTGGTGACGTTTTGACCTCTGATCTCTGGGTCGATGGCTGCCCTGGAAACCTCAAGCGGCCAGCTATTACGAACAATCCGGAACCCGATACTGAAGCATTCACTCGCCCCCTGCCACCGATAGCTACGGGTCGCCAGTCTGCAGCGAGTGGCTTCCTTGAACCAGCAGCCGCCCCGGATCACGCGATCAGGACCTGTTTCCTTCGCAATCGGATCCGTTCCGCCCGGCAATTCCACGTAGTAACAATCCTGAACCCACTCCCAGGTACTCCCGTTCATGTCGTGCAGGCCCCAGGCATTCGGCTTCTTCGTGCCTACTGGCTTCAGATAACCGCCGCTGTTTCCGTCGTGCCACGCTACCTCATCAAGACTGCCTCCGGGGTACATTCCGGTCTCACCCGCTCGCGCCGCGTATTCATACTGCGCTTCGGTCGGCAAAGACATCTTTCCGCCATCCTCGCTCCCAAGCGTGGCATTCAGCTTTTCCATAAACAGCTGAGCGTCGTCCCAACTGACGCCCACCATGGGGAAATTGGGACCTTTATTCTTATCTGAGAAAGGCAAGCCGTAGGGGCCTCGACCCTCCAGTGGATTGCTGCCCGTCACCGCCGCAAACTGCGCCTGGGTCACTTCGGTTTTTGAGATCCAAAAGCCCTTGCTCAGGGTGACTTTGGCCTGATCTTCTCTGGCTTCCCTGCCCGTCTCGGAGGGCGGGCTCCCCATCATGAACTCACCCGCCGGGCACCAGCAGAAGGTCATCTTTACGCCGGGAGCGATCTCGAACTCACGCTCCTCGCCGGCTCGGTTTCCCTTGAGCTTTGCGTAAGCCTGTTGACTTGGAGCAACAGCGGAATTGACGCCTGGTGACTCAACTGCGCTTTCATGTGCCGTTGCGAGGCCTGCCATAGTAACGAATACAGCGAGCGTTTTCGCTAGTGTTCTCATATTTGTGGTTCCGTTTGGTAATATTGCATTTCTGCTTGACCCCAAAGTGTGTTACTTGAATGAGTTCGCGGAAATAAAGTTCGCGGATTCAAAAAATGTTTGTTTCACGCAAAATGGAGGATGATTTTTTTGACAGTAAGGATTCGAACTCACGGCCTCGGAGGTCAGTAGCGGCGAGCTTCATAACCGCTATGATGACTGGAAAATTGGCCGGGCCTAGTATTCGGCAATGACTTTCCATTGATCATCTAATTTGCGCATTTGAACGAACCTGAACGCGCCGGGAACAGAGACCTTCAGCAAGACATCGTTATCAGCGATCTTGAATCGCAACGATCGGTACAAAGATTCGCTCTGCTGATTCGGTTCCGTTACGTAGTCACCCTCCGCGACATCCAACTGCTCGATTTGAAACGTGCTGACGATCGTGCCAGCAACAAAAGCCGGTATGGAATCTCGTGCGGCCTGATTTTTGAGTGCCACGAGCATTTCAGCACGCTTCACCGGCACCCCGTATTCGCTCATTTTCCCGGGGACTTCAAGCCCAAAAGAGAAAATGCGGTTTCCTGGTAGCAATTGCACCTCGGCAGCGTAAAGTTGTTTCAGCTTCTTTTCATCGTAAACCATGCAAGCCTGGAGTAAGTCCTTCGCCAAAGCAGTAACTTCAGGATTAGGCCGTAGGGCCGCCGTCCTTCCAGTCGGCCCCGAAAGTTTGACGTCTTTAAAGCCCAACCAAAAAACAGGATGAGTCGTTGAGTCTAGATGGTAAATCGCGACGGGGCCAGCCGGAGCAAAGAGCGCGGCGAGTCCTCTGTTTTGAGACGCGTCCCCAATCGTCGCCTCCAGTTTTACGATATCTCCAGCCTTGAAGTCGAGTTGATTAGTTGTCTTGAGCATAATCGCTGCGAGAAATGGTTGTGCGTTCTGGTTTGCGGCGACTTTCGGTTGAAGCTGGGCCACACCATTAAAGGCAACATCTACGTCGAGTGCCAATTCAAATTCCCACTTTACCTTTTGCCACTTCAACGCATTGTTCACTTGAAACTGAACGGTATCTTCGGCTGGAGACAGGTCGACAAATCCGCCAGCACCATCCGTAACGGGCAGAACTTCCGAATTTAATTCTTCGCTTCCGGGCATTACTGTGACTCGCTTTTCCAGCGATGGCTTATCGGGGACTTTCGCCTTGCCGACAAGCTCCGCAAGATACGTATCAATGGCGACGATATCCGACTGCCAACCTTCGCTTGATCGTTTTTCTTTTTCAGTCTGGTCATCTTGTGGCACCTGTTTTGCGGGAGTCGTCTGTGCGACCGAACTATTCTGGACCTTTCTTTCGCGAATAATCTCCCAGGCCTTGATAAACGGGGCCGTAAAGAGTTGCAACAGGTGCGTTTCTCGATCGTTCAACTGCGCCGTGTTGATCGCTGGGTCTGCCACGATATTCAGATTTTTCCAACCGGTCTCTCCCAGTTCTGCGGTCGCGATTGCGATTGGATCTTTTTGCTTGATTCCTGGTGCCCAGATCGAACGCCTGACATTCAGCGAACTGGCGGTCGAAGTGACCTGATAGACGTCGCCGTAATATGGCAGAAAGACGTAGTACTGATGTTCATCCGCTAGGAGGGCTGACAAGGACGTATCGAGGTCCGCTACTTTGAGGAAAGACTTAGGGTCAGCGTTTTCAATCAGATGGTCGCCGGCGTAGACACCAGTTTTGTCCTTGATGACAGATTGGTGAATTGCCTGAAACGTGGGCGCATCAAATCCAGTTATCTTATTATCGCCGCGCCAAACACTACGGCGATCTGCAGCGTACGGACTGTCGTTTCCAAGCGCACCTGTTCCAGATAGTGATGAGCCATCCATTCGTTGATGGGAACAAACGGACTGGTACTGCAGCAGGATTGGTCTTTCTTGACAGTGGCCGGAAACGAGCGAAAGTCTGATATTCCGGATACGTGATCCGCAGGACGCGCTCGCGTGGTCACAGTTTATGACTGTCTATAAGCCAGTCATTTACTTGTTCAGTCTCGGCAGTGTCATGTACGCGATGTCCACACGTTATGCAACTTTTCGGGCGGCATCGAGTTACAGCGTACTGCGCCTGATCACCGACAAAGAGTCGATCCCTGGGTGGACGAGCCAAGATCGATTGGCTCGGGCTCAATGGCAAGTTCAATCAGCTTCGCAACTTCATTGAACGCACTTCAATCGGGAAAGTCGAAGATTACTTGGTAATACCTGGTGCTTACGAACTCGTTTGCAACGCGCTCATCTGAATGAATCGCTGCGTGAAGGCTTTGATCGGTTGGGCAAGAGGCACGTCAAACTGTTAAGCCTTTAGCTTGAATGAACTTGAGATTCACTGGAGCGGCCGACTGAACTCTGCCAGCTTGTCTCGGTTAGTGGCATCATGGGTGAAAAGATTAAGCGTTGGCTTCTTCTGCTGAGCACGAAGAAGAACCTGATAGGTTTGAAGCGTAAGTTGGCGGTTCTCGACGATTCCAGGTATAGTTTTGCTTCGCACTTGTTGGTCATCGAAGGCGGCGTCTCCAGCGATTATAACTTGCTGTTCTCCAAGGTCGATCACGACACTTTGATGACCGACTGTATGCCCAGGCGTCGAGATAACGAAGAGATCTTTGCGTTCGGTCAATGGCATGACAATACCAAAGACTTCGTGCGGCTCAGACAGTGTTGTTGTCTGTACGCGACCTCCCTTTGGTAGCCTCGCCAATAGCCTACCGCCTCGTGATGTGGGTGTGAGCTCTTCAGGCGAGACCAGGAGTGGCGTGGAATGGCCAAGCTGGTCTATGTTGCCGATGTGGTCGGAATGCGTGTGTGTCAAAACGCAAAGATCAATGTCGGCGGGGGTTAGTCCGGCGACTGCTAACGCGTGGGTAAGATCGTTTCCGACTGCCGCAGTTGCATCGATGATCTTCGGATAACCCTTTGCCAGAGTTTTGGGTACGCCTTCAAAATATGCCGACGTACCGAAACCGATGGACTCGCCTGTGTCCACTAGAATACGACGTTCGGGATGATCAATTAACCAAGCTGTGCAATCAAGCCAATCGGTAACGCTTGTGTTCGACATCATCACGGGGAAACGAATCGCATCATCCACATCGGACAGCTCTTGTGGCAATTCACGATGCCACTCTCGCACTCGCACCACACCGACAGGTAGGTGCCAAAGTGTAACTCCATTGCCAAGTTCAAAAGCGGAGGGAGCTTGTGGCAACGGCAACGCAGGGCGAGGAGACCACCGAGCGACGGATGCCCCAGCGAAAGCGCCTAGCATACGTGCGACGTAGTAAAGTTGAGTTGGAAAAGAGAGAGGCTTGGCCATGCAACGTTTGGAAACTCGAAATGGGGTCAGAAGGAAGTCCGAGAGACGAAGCAATGTCTGCTGACTATCCCGTCAATTATAGTTAGTCTCGGTAATCAATTGGCGAGGTCGACGGCGGCGTTCCAGGAATCGCTGATTCGCAATTCATCGATTTGAGCGACTGCACGAGTGTCCAGCGAAAGTCGAATGGACGCAAACGTCTTGGGCCCGGTCGCTGCTGTTCCGTAAACCGTCCAAATGGACGGCTGAGCTTCATCGACCAGCTCATTGGCTCGGTAGACTCGTAAGTTCGCGATGGTGGAGTTTGATTCCATTTTGTACATGAATACAAACAGATGCGGCTCGCCGACAGCTAGCGACGTTGCCGTTGCGTCAATCAAGCCCGAGTTACTCAGAAACAATCGCTGGTCGGACCTGACGCCAAAAGAGACCAAAGGGCTTCTGGTGAATCTTGGTGACGCGGAGTAGGGTTCAAGAGCAATTTGTAGCGCGGCAAATTGTTCATCGTCCTTGCTGTTGAAAGTAGACTGCTCCTCAGAAGACTCAGCTTCGGACACCTGTCGACCGATCAACAGACTCACAAAGATTGTTTAGCCTGGGCTCAACTCAATCGGCTTATCGAACTGCCTCCGTAAACTCTCTCCGCCTCGAAGCGTTAGCAGTCGGCGGCCTGAACGGATATCTATCGACGGATACCCAGTTTGCCATGTGGCGCTGTCCAACCAGTCAAGGTGCCTGCCGATCTTTCGCAGTGAAGAGCGAATCGGACATCTCAGCCTCGAAATCGATGAGGAAGGATGTTGAAGACCTTTCAACCTTGGGCTCGCTATCGGGTTGCTTTGGATCTACGGTTCGGGATTCACGAATCACCAATGTCGGATACCAGAACCCCTTCGGGCTACGCTGGAAGTTCCGCATCGAGTATTGATTTTCCACGGCGTAGCCGGTTCCATTTGACTGGACTGCGGATAATCCATCGCCCTGTCCGTTCGGTCCTTCCAATTGGTCGAGTACCATCCGAGTCGCAATGTAACCGCGATCACCGTCCAGCCAATACCTCGAGCGATGATAGGCTTGAGGTTGTGATATCGTCAGAGCGTAGGTCAACAACGATCCACGCGGCAGTTCGGGCGTCACGGCGGGCTCAAGCTGGACGGTAGTGGTTGGCCCCGCTCCGACGTCAGGATAAACAAAGAACTCAGGCAGTACATGGCTTTCAGGGCCCAGATGATAACTCCGGAGAGATTCACCCTTCTGAATTGACGCCAGTGGTTTCCACGCACTGACACGATACTGCCCTTTTTCGATTGTTCCTGAATACTCGGCTCGATAGCTGGTCTTTCCATCACACACGACGCTGGGCCCGAGTCGGAAGTGTTTATCTAGCTGATCCTTCCACCAAGTCAGATCGCTGATCCCCTCAGGCTTATCCGAATACGGAGAACAGTCTTCAACCGGAAAGCACTTTTCAACGCGGACTTGATTGCCACGACGCCAGACAACTCGCTCGGGCCACAAAGCGTTGAAGGGCTGGTCGGGCTTCGCGGGATGAAACACAATCGCATAATACATATCGAAGTCGTTTCGACAGGCAGCAAGGGCCTTCAGTGCGCGGTTGGCATCATCAGATGGGACTCGGTCATCTAGTTTCGTATCGCGAGGAATACCCAGTGCATAGATGTCGGCCGGGCCTTGTTCTGGATAGTCCATTTCAAATACGATTTTCCGCTGAGCATCTGTGGGTAAACCCGGGCCACCATCCAGGATGGAATGCATCATCGTCTGCGGGAGCTTGGTTGTAGGATCGACGCGAAACTCAAGCCGCTCCAGCCGCTTGTTGTCCAACTCGCTTGTGCCGCGCTGGAGTGTCAATTCGATGTCGAGCCACTGCTTGCCATTCTCGCTAACCGTACGGCTTCGAGTATCAACGACCTTTGCATGATCGACCTGATCCACGTTAGGATTCTGCCCCAGCATGAGCTGCTCAAAGAGAGCGAAGATCGGCACTGAGCAACTGTCCGCGCGAAGTGGGGCACGAACAATCGAGCCGCGAGAATCGTCGTAATCGAACTGCAGGTCACTACGCATGTCCACGTACTGGGCCATTGGTCCATCGCGAAACGCAGATTTTTGCTGTGGAATCGATAGCCAATTTTCGCTGACTGCACCGTTATCCATTTTAGCTCGCAAGCGAATCCAGGCTCGTGATTGAAGAGCCTCTTCAACCTGAGCCCAACTTGATGGCGATTGCATCATGAAGGCGATCAGTAAAGCGGCAGCAATGCCACAAGCAACAAGTACTTTCGAGAACTGTCTACGCCAGTTTGCTCGAGCCGGAGTGGTCGCATGCTCAGCTTGAGTTTCGTCGAGCAACGTAGCTCGCAGTCGATCCACAAACGCGTTATCGGGCGTTGGTGACGTAGGATCGCACTGGCCGATCAATTCATCCAGTTGATGATCACTCAAACCTGTTGGTGGATGGTGGGAAGTCATATTCAATCTCCGTGAGTAGGAAAATACCATGCCAGCACGCTGCGTAATTCGGTGCGTGCTCGGGACAACAACCCTTCGATTGCCTTTTCAGTCTTGCCATGAAGGGACGCGAGTTCGGAGACGGTCTTGCGCTCAACGTATTTCGCAAGTAGCAACTCTCGGTACGAATCCGGGAGTTCCAAGAGCGATGCGCGAACGACCTGAGCCAGTTCGAGGCGCTGGAGTTCGTCCAGCGGCTCGCGCGACAGGTGCGAGGCAACCGACGCCCCATCTGCATCCTGTTCGCACGATACTCGGGCGTTAGAGCGCTGACGCCTGTAATGCAATGCGACCTGAGACCTAGCGATTGCGAACAGCCAGCCTCGCACTTGATCCGTCGTCGAATCAAATCGCGAGACTCCTTGCAGGGCGTTCATCCAAGTAGCTTGAACGACGTCCTCTGTTGTGGATGAACTGCCTCCAACCAAGTGAAACACATATCCATAGATCTCTCGGATGTGCCGATCGTAAATCTCGGCCCATGCGTTTGATTCTCTGCGTTTCAGGCGCTGGACAAATTCGTTCATTCAATCTCACAGGGTTCTTACGTTGAAACTCGGCAAATGCAGTGTCAGTGGTTGCAGTCAGGCTCCTCCGTTCTATCCGAACAATAGGAAAATGCGCGAACCAGCAAAATCCCTCGCATTTTTTCTGAGGGGGCTGCTCAAGTTGCCTAACTCTGGAACTTAATCACCAGTGCCTTTGTAGCCAGCGCTGCCAAGCGGTGGAGAGTCAAACTAAACGCTTCCACCGTCTGGCGACGGTGGCTACCGAAAAATCTTCGAAAGTAACCGTTGTAGCATTACTACGCCCGTGGTAACACGGGCGTATTACATGCGTAGTAACAGGAGTTTTCGAAATGAGTGAACGTCAGGAATTGCAGCTCACGGATGCTGAGTGGGAGGTGATGAAGAGCGTTTGGGAAGCTGACGATCAAACGCCTGCAGAAATTATCGCTCGCGTACAACCCTTGCGGGAGCGAAGCCATCGAACCATTCGAACTTTGTTGGCTCGAATGGTCGATAAGGGGGCCGTAACGGTGCGAGTCGACGGATCGCAGTATCTCTACAGTGCAGCGGTTTCTCGCGACGACTGCGTGCGTGCAGCGACTAAATCTTTCAGCCAGCGTTTCTTCGCCGGCGATTTGAAATCCCTGTTGATGCATTTTGTCGAACGCGAGTCTTTTGTCTTGCCTCTGATGGAAATGGAAACGCTTCGCGGATAGGTTAGCATAACCATTCCAGAGGAGTGTATCCATGAACAAGCGTCGAACATTTACAGCGGATGAGAAGGCAGCGATCGTTCGTCGACATCTTTGGGATAAGGTCCCAGTGAGCGATCTTGCTCAAGAGCACCAAGTTCAACCGAGCCAGATTCACAATTGGGTCAACCAGGCCAAGCAGTCACTCGACAAGCTGTTCGATCGAGCACCAGGTCGACCGGCTGGACCACGTACTGACTCGAAAGATCAAGAGATCGCGAAGCTCAAAGCCAAGCTCGCACAGAAGCACGAGGTGATCTCGGAGCTCATGGAGGAGAACGTCAAAGCAAAAAAAGCCAATGGGGACCTTTGAAAGGTGTCTGGGTTCCCCACGATATCCGCGATCGTGTCGTTGACTACATGACGTATTGGCCAGAACGAACAGAACTTCCCCAAGGACAGCTGCTTAAGTGGGCAGAGCTTGCGACCAGCAAGTTCTATACTTGGAAGGAACGCTATGGTCATGCCAATGATCACAACGGCAAGATCCCACGCGACTGGTGGCTGGAAGAATGGGAGAAGCGAGCGATCATCGCTTACCATGACCAACATCCACTGGAAGGTTATCGACGCTTAACATTCATGATGCTCGACGATGACATCGTGGCAGTGAGTCCAAGCTCAACGTATCGCGTGCTCAAAGCGGCTGGTCGACTGGATCGCAGGCCGGTGTCACCGAGCAAGAAGGGAACAGGCTTTGTACAGCCAGAAAACCCGCATAAACATTGGCATGTTGACGTTTCGTACTTGAATCTGGGAGGCACTTTTCACTTCTTGATTTCAGTGCTCGATGGTAAGAGTCGATTCATCGTTCATTGGGAGATCCAGCCAACGATGAAAGAGTCCGACATCGAGATCGTGGTTCAAAGAGCGCTAGAGAAGTATCCTGACGCCAAGCCACGAATCATCAGTGATAACGGACCACAGTTTATCGCCAAAGATTTCAAAGAGTTCATTCGTGTCACCGGTCTCAGCCATGTGCGCACCAGCCCGTACTATCCGCAGAGCAATGGCAAGCTCGAGCGATTCCACGGTACGCTCAAGCGCGAGTGCATCAGGCCCGCTGAACCAGCTACGCTTGAGAAGGCCAACAGCTTGGTAAAAGACTTCGTTCACCATTACAACCATGTTCGGTTGCACAGCGCCATTGGCTATGTAACACCGAACGATTGCTTGCTTGGCCTTACCAGTGAGATACATGCAGAGCGCGATCGCAAACTTGAAGAAGCTCGCGCGCGACGCAAACAGGCAAGAGCGACGAGTTCACAAGTTGCTTGAGTCCAGAGTAACGATTAAAACAGAGATGGCTTCGCTGAAGGGTAAGGCTCTGCAGAGGTGCAACCTGAGCGTCATCGAAGCCCAAAGTCGGGAAATGTGAGTGGCTCCACAAGCTTGGAGCCACTCACACCCATTTCCCGATTTTGCCCATATGCGATAAACCTTCGCCGCACGATGCGGCGATCTTCCTGGCTGGATGCCTTTCCAGTGCCGCTAATCCACCCGCGATCTTCCAATTACCGTTGAACCAAGACATCTTTGTCCGAGCAGGAGGCTAATGAGCTGCGTAAACGGCTCGATCAAATCGCACAGCCGCCAGAAAGTACCAAGCGGAAAAAGAAGGGGCGAGGGAACTAACTGTCACCTAGGACACGCCTTGGCTGATCAAGCATCAACTCAATTATCGCATCGGAATGTACCTATGATGTTTTCCTAGGAAACAAACCAAGTGCTGAGCCTGCTGTGGCGAGCGACTTGGCAGTCGGCGGTGTTAGCCTTATTAGTAGCTGCAACGATACACCTGTGTCGCAATTGGTTGGCTGCCAAATGGCGCGTCGTACTGTGGATGTTGCCTTTGTGCCGAATGCTGGTCTTAGTCGTTCCTGCAAGTGGACTGAGTATCTTCAACGGCGTTCGTCTGATATCCGCACCGCGATATGCACGCCCACGCGTAGTCTTTTCCCGAAAACTAGCGATTTGATTACACAATTCCGGCGACAGCTTGACTCTATGTAAGTAGCCAGTCAGCTTCGATTTGACTCAAAAAACGGATGCAGTTCACCATCGCTTGCTTCCGTAGCGCGCAAGCGGCTCAGAGGCTTCGAGGAAAAAGGCCGTAGCGTTATTCCCCAAGGGACTCCAATCATGACTTATAGACTCACCTCTTCATTGATATCGATGCTCATCGGGGCAGCGACGTTCCTAACCACTGTTACGAGTTTTGGTCAGGCCGACGACGGAAAACGAGTAAGCTCAGAAGAAAAGGCCGGCTCGATCTCTGCCGCGATGGAGTCGTCTTTGGAAGCTCTGCCAAAGCTCTACGAGACAGTAAGCAAGTCGATCGTTCGTGTCGAAGGGATGGACATTACCAACACGATAAAGAGCAGCAAGTCTGGGGTTATCGTATCACCGGAGGGGCATATCCTGGTAGGTGGTTCTGCTTCGGAAGACCTGAAAGTCTATTTGAGCGATGGCCGAATTGCGACGGCCACGGCTGCCGGTTGGTCGAACGAATGGGGGCTTAGTGTCAGAAAGATCAATGAAATAGGCCCATGGCCAGCTATCGAATTGGGTTCGACGAAGAGTTTGAAAGCCGGAACTCCCTGTCTCGTCTTCGGTTACCCACCGCGCGCAGACGCTAAATTCGACTCGTCACCTGCAGCCAGGTTTGGGTTCATTGACCGTAACGTGTCGGCTCACTGGTTTACAACATCCTGTTTTCCGGGATTCGACGAGAGCGCGTTAGTTGTTGGAGTGGATGGCCGATTGCTCGGAATCAATAATTGGGCAAGTTATCATGCCGCAATTGATGTTTTCGTCGCCAATCGCAAAGACTTGTTCGCAGGAAAGAACCTCGACTGGGTTCGGTATCCGCCCACACGAGATTCGGTCTATCACCTTGGTGCCGGACCGCACCCTGAGATGCTTAACTGGCGAAAGATAGAGGATGGGTTCAGTACTTCAAAGCCGCCAGAGCCAATGAGCGATGAGCAGATGTCTGACGCCAAACAGATTGCGACGAAGACAACAGTGCGATTGGTTTCCAAAGATCGACTTGATGCTTTGGGAGAAGGCCCTGACCGTTGGAGCGGCGTCATTGTTTCGGAAGACGGATACATCCTAACATGTGCCCATACCGAACATTTGCCTGGAGAACGATTCACAATTCGATTTTCTGACGGCCGTGATGTAGATGGCGTTGCGTTGGGTACAACTCTGACGGCAGATGTTGGTCTCGTGAAGATCACGACCGCCGGTTCATGGCCGTTCGCGAAGATAGTCGACTCGTCGACATTGAATCCGGGCGATCCGCTTGTGACCGCTGGGTACCCGGCAATTAACAACATTACGAGGAAACACTGGTCAACGGAACGAATGCCGCAGATCGACACCACGACGGTAAAGCTCCCTGCCTACTTGCTCTGGAACGGCGGGTTCAGAACAACAGGTCGCACCGATTGGCCCTACCAAGGTGGCATGTCCGGCGGAGGAGTTTTCAACCGAGATGGGTGCTACGTAGGAATTTTTCAAGGAAATGATTCGCCAAATTGCACCGAACTCGCACAAGCCCAGTTGAATGAGTTGAAGCATATTCAGTCGATCGACACCGCGATTGGATTGCCGCATCCGCTGCGAAAGCGATTCGTCGCTCCCAGCATGTCGGCGGCTCAGTCGGTGGTGGAACTATTGGTTGATTCCGAACCTATTAGTATTGGAACCGTCGTCGACACCGAGGGATGGATTCTCACCAAGGCGAGCGCCTTGAGTGGAAAAGTGAGTTGCCGATTGCCGGACCAGTCGGTCGTGGTCGCCGAAAAGAGAGCTGAGTCGCAGGAGCATGACCTCGCTTTGTTAAAGATCGACGTTGCCGGACTTACTGCGGCCGAGTTTTCAGAAAAGGAACCGCCATCCATCACCCAGGCGATGTGTGCCGTGGGACCGCGACAAGTTCTCAAACCCGGAATCGTGTCCATCGAAACTCGCCCAGTCCCCGCCGAATCAAGTTGGAAAGGTGAGGGCACAGAGGACAAGCCAGAGGGACCGATGATATCTGAATCCATCATTAGTGTGAATAACAAGCAGAACCTGAGCACCAGTGGAACGAAACTGCAATTTGAAGACATTATCACCTCCATCAACGGCCATCCGACTCCCAACGTCGCCACTCTCGTGCAAATTCTGAGAACCAATCTCGCCGATTATTGCACTGGTGATCTGGCTTCGGTCGAACTGCTTCGCGAGGGCGCATCCTTCAAAGTCAATACATCACTACCGCGGGCCGCCGTGGAGAATTATTGGATGATGGATGAGTATGGATCACCGAGGCAATCTGGCTTCGATTCGGTTTTTGACACCGATATCGAACTTCTCCTCTCAGAAGTAGGCAGCCCTGTGATTGATCTCGATGGACGCATTCGCGGCATCGCAATCGCCAGTCGCGGCCGCAATGAAACACAACGCGGTCCGACATGTGTTCTGCCAAGCGACATCGTTGGTCGAGTGACAAAGCAGCTCATGGTTGAGGCAAAATCAAAGTAAAGGGATTATTCCTCGTAGCCACCGCTACCAAGTTTTGAAGTTGCGCGTTTTTGTGTCATATCATGCGACGATCCTGAATTCTACTGGCACCGCGGCGGCCATCAAGCGTTTGAGTTTGTTGACGCCGCCAGGAGTTTTAAGTCTGTCATGGATGTACTTGAGTTCCCCACCTGTGTTTTCTTGGCGGTAAGCCAAGCAGAGTCCATGGAGTCTTTGCATGGCCCACCACTGGCGTTTCTCCTTGGGCAGTCGCGAGTCATTCATTCGAGTGATTCGCATGTCCTCGAGAAACAACACGGTGGTGATCGCCAAGTTAGCCCATGTCTCCACAGCACGGAAGTCATGAAATGAGTATTGGGCAAAACCCAGCGTCGACTTGAGCTCCTTGAAGAACAGTTCGATTTGCCAACGTAGGGAGTACAACTCGATCACCTCAGGCATGCTCATATTCACGGCGTTCGTTATCAGGATTTTGACGTCGTCTGGAGTCGCTTTTTCCAATTTCGGATTCGTTGTCGAAAAAACGAGCTGTACGGGACCGACGTTCCGTACCTCTGCTTTTTCTTGGTACGCGTAGTAGTCGCGATGTTTCATTTTCGGCCCGATGCGATACTTAGAAAGTCGCCTGTAAGAGGCATACTTTCCCGTACTCGCTCGTAACCTAATTCGCTTGACCGACAAACTCGTCCAATCCTTTAAACGTGACCGCAATTTGGGGCGGTTACCCTTGGTTCCTTCGTAAACTCGTTCTGCATTAGCCGCGAAGATCCATATGTACCCTCTTTCTTGGCACGCTTCTTCGACGACCTTAGATTCGTAGGCCGAATCGCCCAAAACAATGACGCTCGCGCCTTCAGGTACCGGAAGGGTTCGAACCAACTCCGCAGCACATTCAGCAGTCGTACGCGCTTGGAGATTGTGCTGCTGACAGTACTCTGGGGTGTAATGAGGTATCTGAAAGGGAATACGTATACCACTGGGCGTAATCAGCAGACCAAACGTGAAGCTGTGAGTCGACTTGGCTGAAGTCTTCCTTGAGTTGTATCGTCGGTCTTTGCGCTTTGATCGTTTGCCCTGGCGACTAACGCTACTGCAGAAGTATGTATTCTGCGCCTTCTTTCCAGCCAGCGTCTTCTGTGTTGCATCGATTATGAACAGGAACACACCGCGTTTTGACTCCTTGGCCAATAGCGCGGAAACAAGTGGCTTGTTGAAGTCAGTTTTTCGCCACCGTTTCCTAGATAGAAAACGAGTGACCTCGCCACGGTGGACAACTTCGGAGCAAATACTACCCGCTGCTGAAGAGCAAGTCATCCGCCCACGATGCAGCATAAAAGCCAGGATCATTCGCATGAACATCAATGAGACCCGCTCCTTGACGTTACACTGCGACAAATACCCCTTGAGAGATTTAGCTGACCGAGCGAAAATGATCACGACGGGTCCTTCCATGTTTTGAGTTCTTGCAAACCCTTCATGGTCAGGACCCGTTATTTTTTGCAATAGCAGTTTTTTGCTAGCTCTGAAAAAGCGCAACTTCAAAACTACCAAGCGGTGGGGCGTCAAATAAAAAGCGTCCACCGTCTGGCGACGGTGGCTACAAAACATCGGAGTGTAACGATGGCATTCTCCTACGAATCAAACGAAGTGTTGAGCCTGCTGTGGCGCGCGACTTGGCAGTCAGCAGTGCAGAAAGACATTTTACGGATCAGAAAAGACATCGTGAAACGGTCGCAGGAATCTTCGCTGCGGCGACCAGTCGGCAACTGCGAACACGATGTCTGCAAATTGTCGGTTGAAGTTGTTAACGAGCGTAGCTTTGAAATCTTCGGCTGTCTGAACAGGATCATTGCCAAATGCTCCGCACCCCCAGGCACCCAACACCAGACTCGTATACCTCTGTCCTGCAGCGATATGCAGAATCCGTTCAATGCGATTCCGTAGTAACTCCCGCGAACGCGGCTTTCCTACCTCAGGTGCATAGGGAGCGGCGGAGGTGACAATGTCGATCAGAATTGGATTGTCGAAGAAAGCACAAGAGTCGTTGCAAATGAACGGAACTTGTGGTGAAACAATGCCCCAATCCGTCGACTCCGCTTCGAAGCGATAAGCGTGGTGCAGATACATTGGGTCGCCGACCAAAGTCCAGTAGAGAGCTGAACAGCGACAAAGCGATTCCTCCTGTGCGGTCGCTCCTCCAAAAAAACCACCGCCTGGAGAAGTGCCATTAGCAAAATTTAGTACCAGCGGGCTCATGCCTTGGTCTCTCATTCGAAGCGCCGCACCGAGGCTTGTTTCGTTCGTTACTTTAACACGAGTGAATTCGAAGGCAGGCGAGGGTAGCGACGGCAACTCCTGCCAAGGTGGGATCGATCGTTTGGTCAAGCAAGCAGCGATGATTTCATCATGCCACTCAACATTATCGCCGGAAGCATTTTGGTAAATGCCACCTTCGACTGCAGACTTTATAAGTCGAGAGCGATATATTGCAAATTCGCGAGAGATATTGAGCTCCTGTTTCCTCGCTTCAGCAAGCACATCGGAATCTAGGCAATCGAGTACTATCAAACGGTCCGCCATCAGCTTGTTCCTCCTCGAGATCAACTTGGGATACGCTCACGCGCGCCTGAAGAATGCTGCGCCACACGGCTCTACCGGCGGCGAATTGCAATACAAGAATACATCACTTTGTTTAAAGTAAATCACATTTCACGTCCATGCCATCCTCAAATGGATGTACCCAAACCGCGCGATGATGAAACTCGGCAGCGATCCCAACATCTCCCAATGCAATTCCAGAAGCCAACCGAAGGTAAATGGAGCGAGTTTGTGGCTTGGTTCGCTCAGCAAGTACTTCTCGGTCACTCGCAGGAGAAATCGGGGTCAGGTCTAGACCTGACCCCATTCTTCTTTCTCATCGATGCTTTAGCAGTTTTTCCAGTTGCTTTTCGAGATCTTTCTCTTGGTCGCTATGAAAAGGTCGAATCCCCTGCGAAAGCACCTGTCCGTTTGCGTCGATCAACAACGTGGTAGGTACCGCTTCGATTCCGAAACGCTCGGCCAGCGATTTGTTGCAGTCCATGCTCAATGAATGGTCGTGGCACAGCTGAACCCAGGGGAGTTCATGCTCAGCAGCGAAGCGACGGATCCGTTCGGGCTCTGCGTTCAAGCAGATGCCAACAATCTGAAAGCCGCGATCGCGGTACTTGGCATAGATCCGTTTAAGCGCAGGAAGGTCCTTTAAACAGGGCTGACAGCGCGTTCCCCAGAATTCAACCAACACGATTTGTCCGCGCAGCGACTGGATGTCGAACGCCTGTTCGTCCAAAGTCAATGATTGGAGGACCATCTGACTATGCGTCATCTCTAGACGCGTTGCTATGCGTTCCAGTCGACTTACAAACGCGTCTTTTTCCGAACTAGACTTCATAGTGGAGAGTTTGTCGAGCAACCAGGCAATGAATCCACGCGTTTCGTTGTTGCTTTCCTTTCCTTCCAGCACGCGCAGTGTCATCTCTGCAGCCGACTGCTCTTGAAAACCAAACACATCGGCACTCGATATCAGGTTCTTCGTAAAATCGGCCAGTTCATCGATCGTGGCTTGCGTCCCTGGCCTAATCCCGCGTGCAATCGCCCCGCCCAGATATTTCACCCGGTAATGCTCAATTTCCCGTTGCTCGGCGAGCGTCAAATCAGGTGAATTGGCTGGTATGTACTCGCACGCATCTAGCACAGCCTTGCACACCTCATCGGCATTGTCGCCCCGCATCAGCAACCCTTGAGAGAACTCCATCGAGCCATCCATCTTGCGTAGGAAATCGAGCATAGCCGGCGGACTCTTATCGGCTGGCATCGCATACTCTGCATTCGTCTGGTATTTGGCTCGCAGGCCGTCATACACCAACCAGTTGCATACCAGCACTAGCAGGAAAACAGGCAAGCCCATTAGCCTTGCTCGCTTCATGGTTCTGTCCTTTCGACATACCAGTAGCCTCCACAGAAAATTAGGCTAAGCCCGACTAAACTCGAGAACATGTTGAAGCGGTTCAAAAACTCGAACCGACTCAAGTTCGGAACGTCCAGCAAATAGTTGAACAGTACCAGCAACGCAAAGATGCCCAGCGGCGTGAGCAGACCACATAAAATTGGAACACCGTTCGAGTTCTGCCAAGCAGAGACGGCCAGTGCGCCGCCGGTCATCGACAAAATGACTGCCACAAATTGAAAAACAACCGACAACTGTGTGCCATCGGTGAACGGGTAACTTGTCGAGCGGACGTAAGGAAGTAGAGTGTCCGACAGCAGGGCGGCCGGAATGTGTACAAGGATCATGAATGCGGCCATACCAAACAGCAAGCTGTACTTGCTGACTAGATGTTGAATTCTGCTTGGGGGCAGGCAAGCCAAGAACTCAGCGGATCGGTCAGCCCGTTCTAGCGTGAAGATACTTCCAGCAATTAGTACCGAGCATAAGGCCGTTACGCCGAAGCCCAAGTTGTATCCAGTGCGTAAGATCAGAAAACTCCGAATTGGAATCGTCTGCATAGATTCGTCTTGGTAGGTAGTCAGCCAAGTGATCCCGACAGTGGGGAAAATGTAGCATCCAATTGTTGCCGCCACCGCGGCAAACAAATAGCGATGCAGCAGTCGCATGTCCTTCTTGATTAGTGCTGCGAACATGAAACATTCTCCGGATTGGAGGCAGAATTGAAACCACGCACAACATCTTTAAAAATCTCTTCCAAATTCAAGTCAACGACTTCGACCGCCACCACATCATTGTTCGTTTCAATCTGGCGCAATAGCTCGAAAGCAAAATCGTCGACGGTCAACGTCCACTCGCGGCGTGATAATTTCTGGTTTAGAGTCTGTGGCGGAGCTGCGGACGGTAATCTACCGTCTTGCAGTACAACTTGAATGCGTTTGATCCGCTGGCGAAGTTCGTCCGGAGTACCGCGTACCATTAGTCGCCCCTGCACCATAATGCCAACTTCATCGGAAACTCGTTCAACATCGTCTACATGGTGACTTGAAAATAGGATTGTCTGGTCACCATCGACGTTACTTTGCAGGACACTCTCTAGAAAGTCTTCACGAATGATTGGATCGAGCCCCGAGGTGGGTTCATCGAGGATCATTAACTTAGGACGATGAGCCAACGCCAAAAGCAAACCGAGCTTGGCCGTCATCCCTTTCGATAATGAGCCGACTCGTTTGGCGGTGGGCAATTGAAATTTCTCGAGTAAACTTGTTGCCAGCTCAGCGTCCCACTGATCGTACAGCGGCTCGACGAACTTCAGAACTTCACGGATAGTCATCCAACGATAGATGTAGTGCAATTCGGGCACGTAACCTATTCGTTGGCGCAGTTCAGATGATCGCAGATCATGGCAGCCCAGAATCGCAATCTTCCCCGAGTCACTAGGGATTAATCCCATCAGCATTCGAATAAGCGTGCTTTTGCCGGCTCCGTTAGGTCCCAGCAAGCCGAATGTAGTCCCTTCTGTGATGTCCAGGTCGATTCCGCAGCAAGCTATCTGGTGGCCATAATGCTTGGTGAGCTGATGCGTCTGAATAGCCGCAGTGCTTGCAATAGCATTCATCGATTAGCTCCAGCCAGATGTTCTCGTAGAGCCAGTTCAAAAGTGAGCCTGATTTGGTCCGGTGTTAAACCTTCCGTGGTAGCTTGCCGGATGACGACATCCAAAGAACGGCTTAACTTCTTTTCCGCCATATTGAGTTTGCTGCGAGAATTCTTGGCGACGAAGATTCCTACACCTCTGCGCGATTCCACGATTCCTTCACGCTCCAGAGCCTCGTAAGCGCGTTGGATCGTGTTCGGATTGACCTTTATGTCAATTGCCAGTTGTCTTAACGATGGTAGGAGTTCACCCGACTTGTACACTCCAGCATCGATCGACTGACGCAGTTGATCGGCAATCTGCCGGAAAATGGGTATTGGGCTTTTCGGATCGATTAGCATAAGACTCCTTTGCACTAGTGCACTAATGCAGTATATTCACCGTCATCATAGCTGTCAAAGGGGCTCCTTGTCTGTATCGTCCCAGCAAGAGCCTGTTTTGGGCAATCTCGGAGACTCTTTACCCGAGCCGCTTGATTTCGTTTCCGACAAACCCCTCTCTGTGTCCGACGTCTCCGAAACACCGGGTTTTGGAAGCGATCGAAATATTCAAGAAGGAGGTAAATCGTGAGCAACGAGAAATCGGGGTCAGGTCTGGGTCAGGTCTCATTTATCTGCGTAATTGGAGACCTGACCCCATTTTTCTTGCTCGATGCCAATTCGCGGATCACAGCCATCAACAGCTTCAAAGATGGTTTGGCCAGCTACACGTACGACCAGGCTGATCAACTAACAGGCGTGACCTACAGCACTCCTCAGCTCAAGCACGCCAAGGCGAACGCGGCGGGGCTAATACTCAATGCTGCCGGCAATGTGACTGGCGTCGTTTGGTTACGACGCCAATGGTAATAATGCCAGCTTCATCGTGGCCAGTCATAACCAGGTGGTGGCTGACAACAAGTATACCTATCAGTACGACAACGAAGGTCGACCGATTTCGCGCACAGCCACGGGCGGAATTGTTACCACGTACTCTTGGGACCATCGCGGGCGGCTGGTCGAGGAGAGCGATCGAGGGCGACTTTCGCGCGGAGCAAGATCGTTCATTTCTGAACAAGTGGCTTCCAGAAAAGAACTTTTTCAGTTTCGCCGAGGGACCTGGGACACAGTTCCTTTTTGACAGGCATGGTGCTGTCTTTAGCTGGATTAGGCAAACCTCACAACCGCAGAGTGATCACGAGAGACTGACAAAGGCTCCCACCTATTTGGACCAGATCTGCGAAACTATTGAAGATTTTTTGTCGGAACTCAAGAGCGTTGAATAGTGTACGAAAGTCGCATGTAGCCTTAGGATGATCCTGAAAAGGTCGATGGCGGAGCGCGAAGAGTTGAGGGATTAAAGAAGTGTCTTGAAACTGAAGGTAGACTAGATGTTTCCGTGTCGACGTGATGGCCTGTTTGGTTATGTTGGCCGAGATGGGCAGTTCATCATCGAGCCGGTGTTTGAGTACTGCACGCCAGTTGTCGAGGGGCTTGGCGCTGCAATTTTATCAGATGGCAACGTGCGGATTTTCAACGGCTCGGCAGTGCAGGTAGGATCTTTCAGTGGCGCGACGGAGATTGGTTATCATTACTCGGGTGGTCATCTATCGTTTCAAAAAGGAGAGAAATGGGGCGTCGTTGATGAACATGGGAACGCGATTATTCCACCGACATACAAGTATGTAGGACCCGTTTATGAATGTCACCTCGTCGTCGGTACCGACGAGGGGTATGGCTTACTCAGGCTCGATCAGACTTGGTCAATTCGTCCGCAATTGGGACTTATGTTGAGGCCCTTTCGTCCGGGTGCCAAAGTAAGTTCAGCGTGTATGGATGACATCTACTTTCTCATCTCGAAAAGTGGCAACCCAGTTTCTAAAAGAAGGTACTTCAACGCTGCTGAAGGTCTAATCCCGGTATCCCACGGGAAGGGTGGTGAGGGCAGCTTTGGATGGGTCAATGAGGCAGACGAAAACGTTGTTGGAGCGAGATTCGATTGGCTTCTCCAAGAATTTCAAGACGGCTTGATAGGTTTTCAGCTCGAAGGCAATTGGGGACTTTGTAACAAAGAGGGGAACATCGTAGTACAACCCCAATTCACCTATCTGAATTTGCCCTCTGAAGGTCTCTACGGCGCTTTGATTGGAGGTACGTACGAACGGCTCACACCCAAGGGTGGTAAATGGGGGTTTGTTAACGCCAAGGGCGAGATTGTCATTGATCCCAAGTATGACGGTGTTCGGCCTTTTATGAACGGGGTAGCAACGGTTTACGAGGGACGGCCAAGACGCAAGTATTCACTCATCGACAAAGAGGGAAACTGCATTGCACGATACACCTGAGCTACGGGCCACACTGCGCGATTGGGATAGGACTTCGCGCCCCTGTTAACCCACCACCCACTTTCTTCCCGTTCGGAATCTTTGCCCCGCTAGTTAACAGGCAGCGCGAGTTTCCGAGGTGACGGGGAGGCCAAGGCTGCGATAAACTAGGGGAGTCGTTTTCGCTCGTCTTGGCTTAACTTGTTGTTGCACAAGGCTTTACAGCGAATCCTCTCGCGCGAGATTTCGAAGAGGGTTTGGCTCGGGGAGCCTTTCAGAATTGGTTCGAAACTGAGCCAATCTGGTAAACACCAGAAGCCGAGACGAGAGTCTCGGCTTTTTTCGCATAAATCCCGCGTTTTCTGGGGTTTCTTGTTTACCGCCGCCCCACGTTGTTCGTCTCTGCCTGCCAGGTCAACGTCCAGAATCGCTCGTTTCCTGGTCCCCACCCCGTCCAGGATAGCGAAATCTCTCGGACTCTCTCGGTTAACGGCGGCAGGCGGGTTAACAGAATTTGGCGATCCGAGAGAGCTTCTGGCGATTGCTTTCTGAGAGTTTGAGACCGCTTGTCTGCTCGGTTGCTCTAGATAGCGTTTCGGTGGTGCCAAATCGTATCAGTTGCCACCGACGCATCGAAATGAATTAGCAAACTCGCCTCGCCCTTTTGACCTCGACAGATTCGAGAGCCGCTAATGGGGATTGCGTGAATCCAGGTAGCTGGGGCGATTCCATTGAAGCCCGAAGTTCAGCCGCTCGCGGCCTCAATTTTCTGATTTTCATGTCATGATCAGCGGGGTACGGCTAAGTATCAGTAGACGACCGTTTTGATTGAGCTGAGTCGAGGACGCAAAAACATGGACGAACAATATCAACAAGCGATTCGCTACTGGACGCTAGCGCAGCCGGTAGTCTCAGCCTACGTAGCGGCAGTCGTTCGAGACTTTCGGGACCGTGATGATGTGCTGCAGGCGATATCCGTTGCTGTACTAGAGGCGTTCTCGTCCTATGACCCCGCACGCCCCTTTACTCCCTGGGCGATGGGTATCGCGCGAAACCAAATTGGAACTTACCTGCGCGAACGTAAACGCAACCGCCTAATCTTCGATGCAGAAACGGTTGACCTGCTGGCAGTGGCATTTGAAGAGCTCGACTCAGCTCAAACTCGAAAGCTGGACTTTCTTCAGGATTGCTTAGCAAAGCTCGAGGGGCGGGCTCGTCAGTTGTGCGAACTGAGGTACCAAAATGATTTGAAACCCGCAGCGATAGGCTCTCTTCTTGGTATGGCTCCAAATACTGTAGCCAAGTCACTGCAGCGCATCCGCGATCAACTGCGGCAATGTATCGAGCGAAATGCTGCTCTAGAGGGAGGGCAACCGTGATTCCTGATGCTCGTGAACTTATTGACGGCTATCTGGATGATGTGTTAACGGCAGATCAGCAAGCGGAATTGAGTGCTTGGATCAAAGCCAATCCGGAAAATGCCCGGATCTTTGCAGAGGCAATGCTGCTTCACGATCGCTTGCGAAACACCCTGGGTTCTGCTGAAACGCCCGACGCCACCCTTCCATCATTAACTATCGAATCGCCCCGGGGTTGGCTTGGGGGCGCATGGTTGATGAGTTCTCTCACAAGAACAACGGCGGCCGCTGCGGTGCTTATTCTGGGGCTCGCTACGTTGTGGTTCAGCATTGGTACGCCAACTGCCTCAGCCGCGATTCGTGAGCTAGATCGAATTATTGTCAACAGCATGAGGACGAAAGATCGGACTTTCGAAATCGTAGTTGAAGACATTACTACTGAACGCCGCGGGAAGCGTTCTGCTAGATCTGAATCACAGCGACCACCGAAGCCACCGCTGGATGGAGCCGCATTGTACGTTCGCTCGGGTAACCAGTTTGTGCTCATTCGTAAAACCCAGGATGGCTTACCGTTTGTTACGGGAAGCAACGGTCAGCAGAGCTGGGCAATCAACACGCGAGGTCCTGTTAGAGTTAGTCCCGACGTTCATCGCTTTGATCATGATCTTCCAGGGCACGAAACGTCTGTCCCGTTAACCAATCTTAATGAAGGTCTCCAGCAGCTGAAGCGTGCCTATGACCTAACTTTCTCCGCACTTGGCCCTGAAGAGTACCAGACCGGGGATGGTCATGAAGCTCGCCAATTGATTGCTGTGAAAAAACCAAAAGAGCGCGGGCCTCAGCGAGTAGAAATCGTCTACGACGCGACCACTGGTGGCATTCTGCGAATGCGTTTCGTTCAGATGCCCTATGGCCCCGACCGTTTGGATCTTCGTTTATCGCTGGTCAGTGAAGAGGAACTGTCGTCTGACTTCTTCGAACATACAAGTCATCACGCGCCGGATCGAAAGATAGAAGTGGAGAACTAATGATGAAACGGCTGATTCCCATACGAGCGGCGATTGGAAAGCCAAGAAGATCTCATGGGGACCAATAGATCGCGATACGAAGAATCCACGCATCGAAAGCGTAGAAGTACCGAACAACTGGTATGCAGTGGACTTTGATGACAGTGAGTGGGGCAAAGCCAAAGAACACGCCGAAGAGCAAGTAGGTCCGAAGCAACCTTACTTTGACAGCGACTTTAAAAGTGCCAAGTTCATTTGGACTGACGACATCGCACTCGACAATGTGGTTCTATTTCGGCATGTCGTGAAGTCTCCGCCAGATGGGAAGCAGCGAGTTGATTTTCGAAATCTCAACAATGTCATTCCTGAGAATCCACCTCGGGGGCAAGGTCGGCAAGAAGGGCAACGCAGAAATAACGGAGCAAAACGATGATCCAACGTTTCGATTTATACTTGATCACATTGCTCAGCTTGCTGTGCTTGAGTGCTTCGCCTGTTCGAGCCGCTGACCAACCCAACTTCATCTTCATGCTATCCGATGACCAAGGCTGGAACGGCCTGTCGGTCCCAATGCATCCTGACGTAGCAGGCTCAAAAGCCGATATCTTTCACACTCCGAATCTGGAAAAGCTTGCGGCGCAAGGGATGCGATTCTCGTCAGCTTATGCGCCTGCGTCGGTCTGCTCACCAACGCGGATCAGTATACAGACTGGGAAGAGTCCTGCGCAACTTCACTGGACCAAAGCGGCACCAGCGGTCCCGGGGCGCAAACTGATCGAGCCTCGTTTGATCAAGGACTTGAGTAAAGACGAAGTGACCATCGGCGAACTATTGAAGCGAGCAGGTTACGCCACAGCTCACTACGGCAAGTGGCACATCTCCGGCGGAGGTCCCGGCGCTCACGGATACGACGAACACGACGGCGACACTGGAAACGAAAACGCTTTCAAGTTCACGGACCCCAATCCGGTTGACATCTTCGGTATGGCTGAGCGTACGGCCAAGTTCATGGAAAAGAGCAAACGTGAGAACAAGCCCTTCTACATTCAGCTTTCGTGGAATGCCCTTCATGCAGCAGAACTAGCCAACAAAGCGACGTTGGCCAAGTACGAAAAGCTCGCGACAAACAATTCAAAGCAGGCGGCCACGGCAGCCATCACCGAAGATCTCGACTCGGGAGTTGGCAAAGTACTGGAGGCTGTCGACCAATTGGGGCTGAGTGAGAACACCTACATCATTTACATGTCGGACAACGGTTCAGGCGGTGGTGGGCGTCGCGGTGGACTTAGCGGTGGCAAAGGTTCTGTTTGGGAAGGCGGTATTCGCGTGCCGCTGATTGTACGAGGACCGAAAGTTACTGCAAATTCATGGTGTCATGTGCCAGTTGTTGGTTACGATTTTCTTCCAACCTTATGCGCCTTGGCAGTTGTTCCTTCGAAGGAATTGCCCAGAGACATTGAAGGCGGCGACATCACAAGCTTGCTTCACAATAGCGGCGGCGGCGTTGTTAAGCGCCAGCGCGAAGAACTTGTTTTTCACTTTCCCCACTACCAAAGCGATGATGGCCCCCACTCGTCGATTCGAATAGGGAACCTCAAGCTGATTCACTTCTACGAAAACGATCGAGTCGCTTTGTTTGATCTTGCCAAAGATATTGGAGAGCGAAACGACTTAGCCCAGCAAATGCCAAAGGACGCTCAAGAGTTGAAAGGACGCTTGGACCAATATCTGACTGCCATCAATGCTCAATTGCCTACCCCCAATCCAAACTTCGATCCTTCCCAGCCAGTTGCGCCGCGTAAAGGTGGCAAGAACGGGAAGCAAGGAACAGACAAGAAATGATGTTTCAAAACAATTTTCGATGGCTGATTATCGCGTCCCTATTCTTCTTTGGAACAGTATCGCGAGCCCATGAAGGTCATGAACATGGTTCTGCGGATCCTAGTGTCCGAGTGTGGACTTTCGGAGACACCGGTGCCCATATCCACGGTGCATACGTCGCCTCGCGCGACAACAAGGTTCAAGTGCGCCGCATGGACGGAACCGTCATCTCTCTTGAGATCGAAAAGCTAACAATCCTGGACCAGAAGTGGATTGAGAGAAAGGTAGCGCAGGTGAAGGAGATCAACGAGAATACAACGCCAATTCAAAGCGAAGTAAAGCTTGTTGTAGCCAATGTTCCTAACAAGCCCGCAATCGCTGAGACGTTTGAGCCCTTTGCGAAGCTGAAAGCGGTCAAGTATCGACAAGACGAAGATTTCTTTTATGTAGAAACGAATTCGATGCCAGACCACCGGATGATGGTTGGTATCACTGCTTGGCAACAACAAGTCCCGATTCCACAGCCCTACTTCGGCGATAACGCTTGGCGAATTCCGCTCGAACCTGTGGTTGCCAAGAATCCCTTGTCAGCCAAGTCGCATTTCTTTCGTGGCGCGATTGCCTTGGCTGCGAACGGAGTACCCATTTTCAATCCGATCAAGAATGATGGGCCAACGGACACGCTTCTGGCAGGTGAGTTAGACGAATTCGGCGGCCACTGCGGGTGTGGCGACGACTATCACTATCACATTGCTCCCACGCATTTACAGGCGATCGTCGGCAAAGATAAACCGATTGCCTACGCGCTCGATGGCTATCCAATTTATGGATATACCGAACCGGACGGCTCCGAGGTCCAAGGGCTCGATGAGTTCAACGGGCATTCCACACCACAGCTCGGCTATCACTACCACGCTACAAGAAAGTATCCGTATCTCAATGGCGGTTTTCATGGAGAAGTCAAAGAGGTCGATGGTCAGGTTGACCCGCAGCCGCGTGCTGGTGGAGTACGAGAAGCACTTCCGCCGCTGCGTGGAGCCAAAATCACTGGCTTTGAATCGAAAGACAACAAGAGCTTTAGTATCAAGGTTGAAGTAGGCCGCGAGACACGCTATGTCAATTACTTTCTGAATCAGGACGGTTCCGTCAAGTTCGACTTCGTAGATGGCAATGGCAAAGTGAAGACTGAAACCTACTCGCCACGACAGCGCGGAATTGGTGGTGGAGAACGAAGAGGCGGCCCTGGCGGTGGTAATAATCGACCGCCACGCAACGAGCCACCTCGCAGAGATCCGGCTCCCAGCGATACACCGCCACCTCAACTCAATGCTCCGAAGGAAGATGCATCCTCCAACAAGACCAGCGAAGGCTTATCCGTATCAAGTACTGCGATCGGTCGTGATGGACGTATCTCATCGGAATTTACTTGCGATGGTGAAAGCGCATCACCACCACTGCAGTGGCACGGTGCTCCAGCTGGAACCAAGTCCTTTGCGATCAGTCTTTGGCATACCGCTCCTGATCAAGAAAAGTCTTATTGGCTGATCTACAACATTCCCGCCACAGCCAATCATCTAGTTAAGAATGACAAAACCACGGGCACCGTCGGCTTGAACGACAAGAAGAGGGCATCCTATGAACCGATGTGCTCCAAAGGACCAGATGCCAAGACATATCATGTTTCTGTTTATGCCCTGTCTTCCGAAGTGGAGCTCGCTAAAGGCAGCGACAATCGAGCTGCGTTACTGAAGGCGATCAAGGGCATCACGCTCGCCGAAAATACACTTGATTTTGTCTACGAGCGAACGAAGTAGTGACCATTCGCATCACCGGTACCAGCCAAACTGCGATCGCTCGAATTATGTTAGATCCGCCCCGCTGCACCACTGAGGAACAGATGTACGATTGCCTCAGCGAGATTCTTTGTCAGGTATCGTTTGGGGCGGGGTTTGCGCGAGAACAAATTCAGTGGTTGATCCACCATGCTACAAAACGAAAGAGCGAGAAACTCTGCGTCAGAAGCTAAGAGTTCGCCGGTTCGCATGCCATTCTTCATTAGGCCAACGACGAGTCGAAAGCGTTTCTCAGTTAACTTGTCCAATACGCCATCAATCTCGGGGACTGTAGGTCCGAAGTAGGTCTGAAACATCAATCTTGGTACACGTGGGTCCGCGCCACATTGCTCAAAAGACGATGTCACAAACGCCAGAAGCTTGCCTACAACCGTCGCCTCATCCGCGATGATCTCCGCCAGACGTTGCTGGCTCTCACCATAGTGCCTTTCAATCAACGTTTGAAGCAGTGCCGCTTTGTCGGCAAAGTGATGATAAAGAGTCGGCTGGGTTACACCGGCTGCCTTTAGGATGTCGCGAATCCCAGTCGCTGCATAGCCTCGTTGTGAGAACAAGGTGAGCGCTTCATCCAACAGCCGCTCTCTGGTTTGGGCGGCAGTTTCACCTCTTGTGCTCATGGTGCTTGACTCACATCCTTCCGTGGCTGGTTGAAGTCATGCCCCAAATTGTCGAAGATCGTGTGGATCAAATCCTCCGTCTTGTCAGCAGTAAGCAGAAAGAAGCAGAACAACATTTCGTCAGTCGTCTCCTCGCCCCAAGTGACGCGTTTGGGTGGCGAGGACGGATTCGATGGATTGGATGCCGAGTTATCGAAGACAGCATCCACGACTAGCTTCGTACCAGCCTTCAAACGAATGGGGCGCTCATAATAGTATTCGTCTTGCCAGTTGTAATTCCACTCGGGAATGTCGATGAGGACTTCCCGCTCTTTATTCGGTTGCATCGCTGTCACTTGCATTGATTTCCCGAGGAGATGCATGTGAGGCACAATCCCGACCATGATCACATCTTTAGGGAGCGTGTAGGATGTCGAACGCTTGTAGTTGGCCTCGCCAGCGGGAATATCCATTTCATAGTTTGCCATCCAGATGCTGCCCACAAGCTTTGAAGATTCTTTCAGCGACTCGGCACCCGGTTTGTTGACGAAATAAAGTCCGACCTCAGACTGGTCAACCTCTTTCTTACCCGTCGGATGATAGTGGACCTGCACCACGAGATCGCTACCCTTCTTCAAATACCTTCCCATATCGTTCGGGAGACGCCGTGCAGTGTTGCCAATGGCCCCCCCCCCAGTGCACCACTTGGCAAGAATCCTGGGCCGCCAAAGTTGGAGTAGCCAGGTTCGGGTGTTGCAGCATCGAGCTTTCTCGCTTGCCCTTTGTCATCCAGGAACAAAACTGCGTGATGGACAACGCGTTTATTGCCAGGATGGAATTCGACGGCAGCGACAAGTTTGTCCTCCGGAATTTTGATCGGCAGCACAAAGTTCTGCAGCAAGTCCGGACCATTGGCCGGAACCGTAAACGGGTCCTGCATCTTTACGACGAGATCCGGAGTGCCCAATTGCCAACCATCCGCGTACATAGCAGCAGGTGGGAGATCTGCTTCGTCGCCGAATGCACATCCCTCTTCAACCCATTGGGCTAACAGTTTCAATTCGCGATCGCTCAACCATCGTTGCCCCACGAATCGATGAGCTGTCTCTGGGCCTGGAATCCACGGAGGCATAAGGCGACGCTGCGTTACCTCGACGATCATATCCGCGTGTGACTTCGCTTCTTCGAAATTGGTCAATGAGAAGGGAGCGACTTGCCCGGGGCGATGACATGTTTCACATCGCTGTCGCAGAATGGGAGCGATATTGCGGGTATACGTCACCAGTGCGGTAGTTGTATCAGCTCGGTCTAGTGCAAGTACGCAGCCAACTGGTTTCGTCTGGCCAATGATTGGCATCTTTTGAGCGGCAACGGCCGCGATCGCGTCTTCTAAGTAGTGGTTCTCAACATTCAATCGCCGTCGACCGATGGACTCATATGCGTTGTCGATCGCACCTCTATAAACCACATCTCCAGATGCATTTAGAACAAATGCCTCAGGTACATGAGTTGGCTTCAGTACACTTGCGAGGAGTTCAGAAGCATCGAACAGAATAGGAAATTCGGCTTGAAATTCCGCAAAGTGCTTGGATACGTGCTGTCGCGAAGTGTGTGGCTCCGACACGACACCATACAGCTCGACGCCAGGTGGTAAAGCTTTTTGCAAACGATTGAGTTCGATAATGTAAGAGTTAGCAATCGGGCACGTGGTAGATAGAAACACGAAGGCCCGATTCCACTGTTTGTCGTTGACAGAGAGAGGGTAAAGCCGGCCATCCAAAGCCTGCGCGTCAAACGGAAAGTTGATTTTGTTAACGAACTGCCCCATAGCCAACAGACAGCGGGCACAAAGAATAATCAGGAAAACAAGAATCGCTAGTCGCATCAGCGAGACCGCTCCTCGTCGTTGAAACAAAGCCACCTCGCTATACCCAATGGTATAGGCAGAGTCGCTTAGTATACCGATCGGTATACTCAACGTCAAGCTGTTTCAGAGGTAGGGCATCGCCTTCACTTGTACGTGGTACCGATGTACCGACCTGGGGTCGATGCGTTACCTGCTGGGTCTATCCGCGGAATTTGAAACACAGAGCCACAGAGAGCACGGAGAATTCGTGTCTCTCTGTGCAATCTGTGACTCTGTGTTTCTGATTTCTTACTTCGTCACCTTGTGCCCGAAGGACTGGTCATCGCCTTCACTTTTACGTGGTACCGACGTACCGACGTGGTGTCGGTGCGTTACCTGCTGGGTCTATCCGTGGGATTTGAAACACAGAGCCACGGAGAGCACAGTGAATTCGTTTCTCTCTGTGCCCTCTGTGACTCTGTGTTTCTGATTTCTTACTGCGTCACCTTGCGCTCGAAGGACTGGTCATCGCCTTCACTTTTACGTGGTACCGACGTACCGACCTGGTGTCGGTGTATTACCTGCTGGGTCTATCCGCGGGATTTGAAACACAGAGCCACGGAGAGCACAGTGAATTCGTTTCTCTCTGTGTCCTCTGTGACTCTGTGTTTCTGATTTCTTACTTCGTCACCTTGTGCCCGAAGGACTGGTCATCGCCTTCACTTTTACGTGGTACCGACGTACCGACGTGGTGTCGGTGCGTTACCTGCTGGGTCTATCCGTGGGATTTGAAACACAGAGCCACGGAGAGCACAGTGAATTCGTTTCTCTCTGTGCCCTCTGTGACTCTGTGTTTCTGATTTCTTACTGCGTCACCTTGCGCTCGAAGGACTGGTCATCGCCTTCACTTTTACGTGGTACCGACGTACCGACCTGGTGTCGGTGTATTACCTGCTGGGTCTATCCGCGGGATTTGAAACACAGAGCCACGGAGAGCACAGTGAATTCGTTTCTCTCTGTGTCCTCTGTGACTCTGTGTTTCTGATTTCTTGCTGCGTCATCTTGTGCTCGAAGGACTGGCTATCGCCTTCACTTTTACGTGGTACCGATGTACCGACCTGGTGTCGGTGCGTTACCTGCTGGGTCTATCCGTGGGATTAGAAACAAAGAGCCACGGAGAGCACAGTGAATTCTTTTCTCTCTGTGCCCTCTGTGACTCTGTGTTTCTGATTTCTTACTGCGTCACCTTGCGCTCGAAGGACTGGTCATCGCCTTCACTTTTATGTGGTACCGACGTACCGACCTGGTGTCGGCGTATTACCTGCTGGGTCTATCCGCGGGATTTGAAACAAAGAGCCACGGAGAGCACAGTGAATTCTTTTCTCTCTGTGCCCTCTGTGACTCTGTGTTTCTGATTTCCTACTGCGTCACCTTGCGCTCGAAGGACTGGCTATCGCCTTCACTTTTATGTGGTACCGACGTACCGCTACCCTGGATCGACTCGATGGCCTGCCAGTTGCTCTCACCTGCATCTCACCCAAAGTTGCTCGGTCGCCTTGCCCGCTATGACATCAATTAACGCGGTCATTCGAATTTCCATCAGTTACCACATCGCCAGCAAAACGCCAGAACCAATCTGAGTCGCTGCCGCCGGTCATGGTGTCTACCGCCAGGTCGTCGATCAGCGTCGACTGGTTGATGAAGAAGTTCCCATTCCTGCGCGTCGAGGCGCCTGTGCCTCGAAGGTTACTGACGCGCGTCGCAAAGCTGTTGGGGCTGCTCCATTCATCCAGAATCGCTCGCAATGCGGTATCATTCGCATCGTGCAGAGTGGAACCACCGATCAGCAAATCAGAGCCGCCTAATCCGCGCAGCACATCCGCCCCCTGACCACCGATCAAGATGTCGCGCCCTCCGCCACCCAGCAGCAGGTCGTTACCAGCTCCACCCAGCACGATATCGTTACCTTCGCCACCATCGAGCGTGTCGTTGCCCTCTCCGCCGCGCAAGAGGTCATCGCCACCCAGGCCAAAGATCTGGTCATCGCCCGCGCCACCATCGATCGTGTCCGCAAAGTTGGATCCACGAATGGTGTCATTGCCATCGCCACCGTTGGCAACGGATCCAGGTTGTGTACTGGTCAGCTCGATGGTGTCATTGCCTGCACCACCATTGACCAGTGCGCTCAGACTGTTACTGATCAGTACATCATCTCCATTGCCACCCGAGATAATCTGCACCCCGTTATTGGCCGTTACTCGGTCGTTACCATCACCGGCATCAATCTGTGTCAGCAAGCCAGGCTGAGTGCCTGGGACCGTAGTGATGATCGTGTCATCGCCAGCGAACGCATTGACGTTAATGACTTGTACCGGCTGTGATCCAAAGACCACTTGAGCGGGATTGGAACCCACTTGCACCAACCAGCCATTGTTGCTGGTAGGAGCCACAATGATCGTTTCGCTCAGGAATGTGCCCATCACTTGCAGGGTATTACCTACGACTCCACCGCCAACTACCGTCACTCGGTAGCTCTGCACCAAGCTACGATTCTGAGCATCACGCAACGTTACGGTAACCGTGTACTGTCCACCGGCTGAAAACAACTTGGCACTGGTCACTGTGGCCGAGCTACCACTGGTAGTAACCGTGCCTGTGGCCTGCGCGCTGCCATCACCCCAGTTGACCGTCGCCGTCAGTGGGCCACTGAGGCTGCTACCGGTCAGATTGAAAACGGCTGACACTGCCAAGACGTCGGCACTCACATCGATGAATGTCTGATCATTGCCAGGGCTGGTGCGAACGATGTCCACACCGCCTGCCCCATACACCCGATCATCACCCAAGCCACCATCGAGTGTTTCTATTGCAGCCGAGCCAACCAGGGTGTCGTCGCCTGCTCCACCCAGCAGGCTGTCGAAGCCACCCGAGGGATTGCTCAGGCTATCGTTGCCATCACCGCCATCGACGATGTCGTTGCCAACGCCTCCATCGAGCGTGTCATTGTCCGCTCCACCCTGCAGTCGATCATCACCACCCAGACCAAAGATCTGATCGTCGCCGGCTCCGCCATCGAGCGTATCGGCAAAAGCTGAACCGCGAATCACGTCGTTGCCATCGCCACCGTTGGCGATATTGTCAGGTAAAGCCGTATTGAGTTCGATTGTGTCATTGCCCGCTCCACCATCGATGGCTCCGTAGCCACCGCTAGCGACCAGGTAATCATCCCCCGGTCCACCTAGCAGGGCTTGCACACCGCCAAAGGTGAACACGCGATCATTGCCAGCGCCCGCATCCACGACGACTGGGAAGTTAGCGGCTGTACCAGCTGAAGCTATGGCGACATTATCGTTACCCTCTAGCGAGAATACGGTAACGCTCTGCACACCGGTGAACTGTTGCAGTCCATTGGGCAGGAAGGCAGCCCCGACAGCGGCCACACTGCCACCGATGCCAACGGTGATCGTGTCATCGCCTGGCGTGCCCACGACGATCAACGAGCCGTTAACTACACTAGCCCCAGCCACAATGACCGTCAGCGTGCGCACATCGACTCCGCCATCATCGTCTGATAAGCGTGTCGTAACCGTATAGATACCGGCATTGGTGTACCGTCGAGCATTACTGAAGGAACCACTGCCGCCGGAGGCATTGACGCTACCAGTGGAAGTCGAGCCATCGCCCCAGTCTGTCGTAACCCGGAACGTATCCAGTGTGCCAACATCGGTAAACAAGCCATTGAGAGTCACTGTCTGATTGATGCCAATGAAGCTGCCAGGAGTGACGTTGGTCAAAGAGGTGATCACTGGCGCGACGTTATTGACGGTTACTGTCGTCTGAGCATTGGTGCTCCCTGAGTCTTTGTCCGTGATCGTCAAGTTGATAGAGTACACATCGCTGGAGGAACTTGTCGGGTTATCGTCCAGGTACCGATGTGTGAGCCGGAAGGTTGTGGTGCCTGCTGCAAACGTGTAACGCTCTACATTGTTCGGCGAGAGCGGATCACCCCAGTTCACATCCAGTGTGAACGTAT
The DNA here is from genome assembly GCA_037367405.1 of Ottelia alismoides. NCBI lineage: Eukaryota > Viridiplantae > Streptophyta > Magnoliopsida > Alismatales > Hydrocharitaceae > Ottelia > Ottelia alismoides. The sequence goes on along the minus strand of JAZKJV010011400.1, from coordinate 6,773,074 downwards.
CCAGAGTACCTGGGTCAGTGATCGTGCCGGTCAAAGTCGTGACGCCGTTTTCATTGATCGTGGTGGCTACCAGGTTGGCTAGAACGGGAGCTACGTTATTCACAACTACGCTGGTAGTCGTCGTAGTTGCAGCGTTGTCTTTATCCGTTACTGTGACAGTGATCGTGAAATTACCGTTGTCCTTGTACTGATGGCTGGTCGATGGGATTGAGAGTACACCGGCTGCCAGACTTAGCGTATCGCTCGATCCATCACCCCAATCAATGAGCACCGCATGAGTATCGAGAGTCCCCGGATCAACGAACGAGCCACTGATACTGGTCGTGCCGTTCTCGTTAATCGGTGTGGCCGAGACAACTATCGAGGCATTGCTGGGTGCAACGTTATTCACAACAACGCTCGCCGTAGTCAATGTAAACGCGTTGTCTTTATCAGTTACTGTGACAGTGATCGTGAAGTTACCGTTGTCCTTGTACTGATGGCTAGTCGATGGAATCGCGAGCACACCTGCAGCCAGGTTGAGCGTATCGCTCGATCCATCACCCCAATTGATCAGCACTGTATGCTCATCGAGAGTCCCTGGATCGACAAACGAGCCACTGATACTGGTCGAGCCGTTCTCGTTGATCGGTGTGGCCGAGACGGTTATCGATGCGTTACTTGGGGCGACGTTATTCACCACCACGCTGGCCGTCGTCGATGTTACAGCGTTGTCTTTATCAGTTACTGTGACAGTGATCGTAAAGTTACCATTGTCCTTGTACTGATGGCTGGTCGATGGGATCACGAGCACACCTGCAGCCAGGTTGAGCGTATCGCTCGATCCATCACCCCAGTTGATCAGCACCGTATGCGTATCGAGAGTGCCCGGATCGACAAACGAGCCGCTGATACTAGTCGAACCGTTCTCGTCGATCGGCGTCGGTGAGACTGTTATCGACAGGTTGCTTGGCGCAACGTTGGTAACGGTGATGCTCAGTGGTGCTGTGCTTGTGTTTCCGACATCGTCGCTGACCTTTAGCGAGCCGACAATGGCTGTTTCACTCCCATCTTGCACAAACCGTACTGCACCTGCGTTGACCTGAGCTTGAGTGAAGGTAGTGACTGCCACACCGGCAGCAGAAACCAACTCGAATTGTCCGCCAGTGACTTCGCTGACCGTATAAGTCAACGTGGCAGGATCGTTGTCGGGGTCAGTTGCTTTGAGATTACTAGCCCCGAGAACCAGCGTACCGCCTTCTGGAATACTGAACACGCTCGTGGAGATCTCTGGCGGTTTGCCCAAGTTGATCAGCACGCTGACGGCGGCAGGAAATGAATTCGAGGCTAAATTCGAAGTAGCCAAGTCGGGCTTGCCGTCACCATTGAAATCGCCGACGGTCACGTCCACCGGATTACTCTGGATTGCCAATCTCTCCGAAGAGGCAAACGTACCATCCCCGTTGCCAAGTAGTACACTCACGTCGACCGAATCTAAATTCGCGGTCGCCAAGTCAAGCTTGCCATCCCTGTTGAAGTCAGCCACCGCGACTGAATTTGGCGAGTCTCCGACGCCAAAATTCATCGCGGTGGCAAAGTCCCCAAGTCCGTTCCCTAACAGAACACTCACGGTGTTGCCACGAAAATTTGAGGTGACCAGGTCAATTGTGCCGTTGCCGTCAAAGTCACCCGCCTTCACTGAAACAGGGTCAACCCCAACGCTGAAATCTCTAGCGGTTTCAAAACTTCCATCACCTTTACCCAGCAATATGCCGACGCGGCTGCCAGCTGCTCTCGAGACTGCGATGTCAAGCTTTTCGTCGTCATTGAAGTCACCAACTGTCACTGAAGAGATACCACCTTGGCCGCTAAAAAAACTCGAGGCTGTAAAATCCCCGTCTCCTATGTTGATAAGTACGTTGACACGAGAAGTAAATTGAGTCCCGATAAGCAGGTCGGGTTTGGTGTCGCCATCGACATCACCAACAGCTAACGAAGTGGGGGAACCTCCGACACGAAACGTCTTGCCTGCCACAAAGCTCCCTCTTCCGTTATTCCGCAGTATGCTTACGGTGCCGTCACCCGTATTCGTGACGGCCAGGTCGAGTTGCTGGTCGCCATCGAAGTCCGCGAATGCAGCCAAAAAAGGTCCAAATCCAGTGAAAAACTCTGCATCGCGCGCAAAGCCACCGTTTCCATCATTCAGCAGGATGCTTACACGGTTGCCCAAGCTATCCTGAACTGCCAAGTCGAGTTTCCCATCGCCATTGACGTCACCTGCTGCGACAGACCGCGGACTACCGCCTACATCAAAACTCACCGCAGGTGCAAATGTCAGCAGCCTGCGAGTCTCAAGCGGCTCAACGGTCATTCTACGAAGCCGTTCTGGACGAGTCACCTGCGAGCCATTCAAACACACCAACCTGCGCAGGGAATTGCGAGCCTTTGCAATGGAAAGCCCACGACACAACGACTTGCGAGAATGGTATTTAAACATTGTGGGCACCTATTGTGATGATAGAGATTCGTTTGGTGGCGATTAGACAGCGATGAAAGAGTTGCCTACTGAAAGGAAACCGAAATCTTGAACTTTATTGCAGCGAAACCAAAAAAATTTTTCCTTTTGCCAGCAGAATTTCGCACTTACGAGAAAATCCGTGTCTACGGAAAGCCCGACCATATACAAAACGACGAACATTGGCGCACACGCCGCCAGATACTTTACACATAAAGCCTTTTACGATAACTGACCAGTTCAGGCACTCGCGACCAGCAGCCACCCGTAGCCACCGCTGACAAGCGATGGACATTCAGCTGTAATGCACCTGGCGAAGGTGGCTTAGATGTTTGGGGGTCGCCAACGATGATGTGACCGACGATACTCCTAAGCAGACCGTCTTGCGAGGCAAAACGAACTACGCAACCTCACCGAATGGTGGAGTAAGAGTTTGGTAGTTTAGTAGTCTGCAGCGCGTCATGGGGCAACGACTGACCTGTTACCCTGACGCATCGAACCAAAATGATCGTGGTCACCGACTCGACGGATTTGGACGCGTACTCCAAGGACTTACCCACCCAAGGCAGTTGCCCAAACAGTGGAAGCGGTTTCTGTACGATCGACTCTCGAACCTCTGGTCCTGAAGATAGTGCCACTGTTTTGTTAAGTGGGGTTCGGCACCTGTTTGTGAGATCATGGGACTGAAAAATTGGCTGGTCCACCTGCCGTGGCCCCACGGGTAATTCAAGCGTGAAGTGTTCCAGTCGCTCGAAATGCGATTGCGTGACTCTGAATCGCAAGTCGACACTCTCTTGCTGGTCGTCGAGAGTACCGCTGAATTCCAGAGCTATGCCATCGTTCAGCTTGAAAGTCACCGGCACAAAGCTCCCAGTTTCACGGCCGTTCTCGTCTTTCTCCGGCGCGTAACTGACAACAAATTGCAATTCGCGACCGAGGCCCACGCTGACATTCCTTGAGGAAATTGATCCAGGACGACCTAAACATTGACACAGTTGGAGAACTATTGCGAGAACAGCAAGTCTTAATGCAGCGCTTCTAAAAACAAGTAGCTGGAACATTTGTGCTCAATCCAGGACCAGCCAATCTACGCGCAGGCTCGGAGGCTAGGGCGTTGCTTCAAACTGAACCCATTGAATGTCCTTAGGGTGCTTGTCCGGTTCCAAACGAGTCGAATGCAAGAGTTGGACCTTCCAGCGGTCGGCTTCCCTCACAATCACTGCACTTTCAAGCCAAACGAAAGTCAGCAGCCCGCCATTTCGACGAATCTCAGCCTTGTTCCAATAGCTGAGCCAGACCACGTCGCCTTCCTGCCTGGCTCGAATCTGCTGGAAGAAATTCTTGCGTTCATAGGGCCCGCCTTTGGGCTGGACTGCATCCACGAGCTTTTGCATCGTCCACACTTCACCATGTTCGAGCAACTGGAAGTCTTCCGTTGCCTGCTCATGCATGGCCTGGCCATCATGTTTGGACATCGCCGCGAACAGTTCTTTTACCGGTTGAAAGGCCGGATGGTCTTCAGCTACCGCAATTCCGCTCCAGAGCAAAACTCCACCAAGCCAAAAGCCGAAACGCAAAGTCTCTCGCACCCAACACTTACTTTTCATAATTTCGACTCTGGATATGGCAATGAATCCGTAACATCGCTGCAATGTACGGTGAGGCATGCGTATCGCACTCGATTGTACGATCAAATCGAGTCACGCACCAACAACAAAAGTGTGAGACCAAGACCAAAGTTCTGATTCCCTCGTGACTCGCTGACGCGATAGAGTCGATCAAACACACGTGAAAGGTGTTTCTCCTCGATTCCAGATCCGGTGTCAGTGAAAGATACGGCTACTTCGCCCTCTTGAGCGTCGACCGACAGCGTGATCTGCCCGCCGCGAGACGTATGCTCAATGGCGTTGGTCACCAGATTTCCAATGGCCCGCTGAAAGAGCATCCGGTCTGCATAGAGAGTTGCCGAAGTCACGCAGATTCTTGATGGGTATCTGAAACCTGCTTACAAGGGAGAGCGCAAAGGATCATCTTCGGCCCGCCAAATCGATACGTGGTAAACTAGGAAACGCGGGATTGAGGTCCAGTTGCCGCAAAACACTGATTCGCCGGCCTAGCGCTTGCGATAGGCCTGCACCGGTTGGCCTTCAGATGAATACTTTACTAATCAACCATCGCTCGAGTATTTCACAACGCTGGAGTGACTTCGGAAAACCGAAGGTCTACCGAAAAAACCGCGAATCTACTCGTGGGTGATTCAGTTTGGCAGCATGAAACCATGACGAGTTTACCAACCAGGCAACTAATCTAGTTTGAGTGACTATGCCGGAAATACGTTTCTATGCGACCAAAGAAGATCTGGCACTTGTGTTCGAGTCGATGCTCTCCGAACTGAGGCTTGTCGCCTACCAGATGGTCTCGGAGCCCGGTGAGCCGCTGCGCCGTTTTCAGACTTTGGTGGAGCTATCGAGCCATTTTCGCTTCTGCAGCAAGAGTTGCGACTTCGTTTGGTGGGACGCGGAGTCGATGCCGCCGAGTCGACCAAAACGAATGAAACTCGATCCAGAGAAATCGGGGTCAGGTCTGTGTCAGGTCTCAATTATCTGCGTAATTGGAGACCTGACCCCATTTTTCTTGATCTTGAAGGCATTACCGAGGTTGTGAGCATTGGGCAGGTTGACGTTTCCTATGATTTTGCCCTGTTTAATGCAGAATGAGTCAGACGGCTAAGAGCCTGAAGGCCGACTGGCGGCTCAAGCTGCCAAGGAATGATCGCCACGCGGCTGGCTTGGACTTCTTTGACTTCGCGCAAGTACTTCTGCTCATGCGATTGACGCTGCTTCATCAGCGGATCAGTAATCGGTAATGGACTAAGCACTTGATTGATGACCCATGCATAGGGCTCGATCTCGGCACGTCGCAAGTCCTGCTGCAGGGCGGCCGCTTCATGCACGGGAGTAGCTTCTGGAAGCGTGACGATCAATACGCGCGTGAAGTCTGGATCTCTCAAACGCGGAAGCAAGTTTTCAACGGCTGCCGGCATTTCGCTCGACTGGCGTGTGACTTCACGGTGGTAAGCGAGTGCCGAATCGAGCAACAGAACTGTGTGGCCGGTGGGAGCGGTATCGAGCACCACAAACTTGTTCGTGCCCGCAGCAACCGCATCGGCGAAGGCTCGGAAGACAGCGATCTCTTCGGTGCACGGCGATCGCAAATCTTCTTCTAAAAGTGCTTTGCCTTGAGCGTCCAGGTTTACACCGGCTTTACCGAGTACTTCAGCAGAGTACCTGGCCGTTTCTGCTTCCGGATCGATACGGCTAACCGACAAGTTGGGCAGTCGTTCATCATTCATCGCGGCTGCGAGGTGCGCTGCAGGATCGGTTGTAGTTAGATGAACTTCGTAACCGCGCTCTGCGATGGCCACGGCGACTGCGGCGGCGACAGTTGTTTTGCCAACACCACCTTTGCCCATCGCGAGAATGACCCCATGACCTGGGGCAACCAGATCATCGATCAATTCAGAGAGTAAAGGCAGTCCGACAACTCGCTCTATGCCTTCTTCATGAACACTATCCAATGCAGCGGAGTCAACGGTACCGAGGTGACGGAGTGAGGCGATTCCAAGTATGCCATCTGGACTGAGCGGCACAATGGTCTGAGGAAACGCTTTCAAGCTTTCGGGAGTTGCTGCCAGTGCCGAAGCCCCGCCCTGCTGCAAAGCAACTGCGTAAGGATCACTTGAGTCGATTGCGTTGAACACACCGTTGACGACGAGGTGTTGATTGCGAACTCCAAGTTCAGCCAGTTCACCGCTGGTACGAGCCGCTTCGCGAAGCGCACTGGCTTCGGCGCGGACTACGAGCACGAGCGTTGTCACTGCCGGATCGCCAAGGGCTTTGACGGACTCCTGATATAACTTTTGCTGTGCCTGCAAGCCAGCCAAAGGCCCCAAACAACTGGTCCCTGTGGTGTTCTGTTCCATGAAACCATCCCAGGCCGATGGAAGTGTGAGCAATCGCAAAGTGTGACCGGTCGGTGCTGTATCGAAGATCACATGGTCGAACTCAGCGGTTGCCGCCCGATCACCAAGCAAGCGAGAGAACTCATCGAAAGCTGCGATCTCAAGCGTGCATGATCCGGAGAATTGCTCCTCAATGCTCTTGACGGCTGCTTCGGGTAGTAACCCTCGATAGGGTCCAACCATGCGTTCGCGATACTCGGCCGCCGACTTCTCGGGATCAAGATTCATGGCGAAGAGCGTCTCAATCGCTGGGATCGCGGTCGGATGGTTTCCGAGAGTTACGCCCAGCACTTCATCAAGATTGGACGCCGGGTCAGTCGAGACGAGCAGAACCTTCTTCCCAGCATCAGCAAGCTTAACTGCGGTCGCACAGGCCACCGATGTTTTGCCAACACCACCTTTACCTGTGAAGAAAAGATTGCGGGTTGGATGTTCCAAAAACTTCATGATGGTAGGGAGTCAGTAGTTAAGGAGTAAGGTGTAAGGTGTAAGGAGTAAGGTGTAAGGTGTAAGGTGTAAGGTGTAAGGTGTAAGGTGTAAGGAGGATGGGGTACTGTGAGTGAGCAGGAAGTCGCTTATGCCTTACCCCCTACTCCTCAGAGCTTTGTTAACAACACCCACTCGTTCCACAGCATCCGCCAGCATTGCTAACGGGAAGAAGTTTTTTCGCTGGCGTACTGGCAACCCAGCCTGCGAGATCTTCGCGCGATGGATAAACGGTTCGGCTGACAATCTCGCCATCAAGCACGACGACTGGCAGGCAGTCGGTTCCAGCGGTGCTCAACAGTTGGTGGATGGTTTTGTTTTCGATAAAAGCTTGTGGTTGTTGAGCGAGGTTATAACGCTCGACGTGGTGCCCTTGGCTTTTAAGCCAATCGAGATCCGCCGCAAACTTGGGCAACACGGGATCGACTTCGGGACCACAGACGCCAGTCGAGCAGCACATGGGTTTGTCATAGACTTGTACAGATTTCATATTTTTCTCCTTAGAGATCGGTTGAAGATTCAAAACGGGGATGGTGTTTATGGTATTGGTCGAAGGCTGCTTCAATGCGTGGACTCTCACGCTTGCGGCATAGGCATTCGCATCGAACGACTGCATGACGGATGCAAGCCCCTGGTGCAAAGACTTTTCATCCGTGCCGCACGATCCGCCACCACAGCATCCGCCATCGCTGGCCATTGCATAAGCGTTAAGGTCTGCGCCTGTGTCGGTCACGACCACGGATGTAAAGCCAGCTTGTTCTAATTGGCTGCGATACTCGTCGATGAGAATTGCACCTGAGATGCAACCGACATACGCTTCTACACTTTGCTTGACTTCGCTCGGCAGTTCTTGCTTGAGAGCCATATCGCTCAGTGCCACGCGTCCGCCTGGTTTCAGCACTCGCAGAATCTCACGAAACACAGCCAACTTATCGGGTACCAGATTGATCACGCAGTTGCTGATCACACAGTCGACAGAGTTTTCGGGGAGTGGCAACTGATCGATGGTTGATTGATGGAACTCGACGTTTATCAGGCCGAGCTTCTCTTGGCCAGCGCGGGCTCGTTGGAGCATTTCTGAGGTCATGTCGATACCGATGACACGACCCGACGCACCTACTTTGCGAGCGGCGAGAAACACATCCATGCCACCGCCGCATCCAAGGTCCAAGACAACTTCGCCTTCGCGGATGCCTGCTAGTGCCAATGGGTTGCCGCAAGACAAGCCCATGTTGGCTTCAGCTGGCAGTTGATTGAGTTCGTCTTCTGAGTATCCAAACGCCGACGCGATGGACCTGACCGCCGTCGACTCGTTGGATAGTGCGCCCTTGGCAACGCCAGCGTATTGGTCTCGCACATCATCGATAATCATTCGCTCGCTCATTGTGGGCTCCTTGCAACCCATCGGCTATCGCCGAAGTACGATAGGCTTGGGTAAAATTTTTTGTGTTGGTTACTAATGAGCACCCACCGGCGCTCAATTCCTGTTCTTACAAGTCCGCGACAAGCCTTTTCAATTTGGACATTGCCTCTTTGTTGATGCAGTAGCAAACCCGTGGTCCGTCGATCTCGCCCTGCACTAAACCGGTTTCCTTCAGAATTTTCAGGTGCTGGGAAACTGTGGATTGAGCCAATGGCATTTCCTCCACGATCTCTCCGCATATGCAAGAGGTTCGGTTGAGCAACAATCGCACAATCCGTACCCGCGCAGGGTGGGCTAATGCCCAGGTAAGTTTGGCCAGGTCTCCAGCCCAAGCGACATCGGGCAGTGACAGTTTCTCGCTGGTGTTGCAGCATTTCTGGGCTTCCGCCTTGATTCGGACCATCGCTTGAGAGCCTTTCAATTGACTTGCTTATCGCAACGAAATGCTTATCGTCGATTAACGATATGCTTCTGCACGTATTTCGTCAATGCCGGCTCCAATGTCGACAGCGTCCCGAATCACTCGTGGTTCACTCCAAAGACGAGTGGTTTGACCTTTCGGAATTGATCAGTCACGTCGCCGTGGAGTTCCATAATCCTTTTCTCAACCTGCAACTCTTGCTCGTCCTGCCCCTTGGTAAAGTCGAGTTTGCTGGTATCGATCCAGACAACATTGGGCGCTAGAGTGCTTTCGAAGTAGTACTTTCCAGCCGTAAGGTCTACAACCGTTCGAAAGTACGTCGGCGAGATGTTCGGTTTCTCTGGATCGCCCAAGCCAAACGGTACCGATGTGTTTCGCATCACGCTCATGATGTACGCTGCACCTTCACCAGGGGTGGATGGTTTGGGTAAGGCATTCACATAGACCGCGGCACGAACAAAGCGGTCCATCGATTTCCGTTCGCCAGGCAGAGGCTTGTCGCCACCGAATGTGCGATACTGTTTCAAGTTTTCGATTTGCTTTTGATACACCGGCTCGTTCGTCATCACGGTGTAACGTCGGTCGTGATGGATCTCCGCTTTGCCACCGATGTACTCGATAACAGCTGAGTCACCAGACTTGTCCTCGATGGACACGTGCAACATGGTTGGCGCACCGTTTGGCAACACGATTGGTTCGATTTGAAACGCGATAGACTTGTGGGCTTCGACAGCTTCGGCGACTGTTGCATAGTTATCCAGGTAGTACTGTGCCCACTGCAAGACGCCTATACCTTCTCGTTTGGGATCACGCTTGCCGAAATCACAAACTTCGGCCAGGTAAAGAACGTGCACACTCAGGCCCTTCTCATTCACTCCTTGATGCGTCGCGTTATCGTACGCAGTAAGTGCCACGCTGCCGTACTTCGATGTCCACGTGTGAGGGTTCTGTTTGACCGCTCCCACACGTTCGATGCCGCGCGGGAACAGCCGGAAAGCGGAGTCAACTTTACCGGTCCAATCATTGGTACGACCAACGTAGACGTGCCCTCCTTCAGGTGCCCAAAGAACTCGGGTACAGGGACTAGCAGAAGGAGTTGCGAATAGCCCGACACAAAGTACAGCCAAGAAGCAAAGAGTTTTGCGCATGTCGACCCTTTCAAGATAAGGATAAGTAGACAGACACTCTGTGAGGTATCAGCCAGTCTCGGCGATCACTCAGAATGGAGCAAACAACCATCTGCTAAATCTGAAGCATGTGGCTGCTTTTGATCGGTCGTTATGTAACCCCAAGCGAAATTGTAATGAAATTCGCAACTTTGGTCATCAACAGCCTCTGCGGCAACTGCCAAAGCTCATTTTGTTTTCTCCATCAAGGCTTGGTTACATTCTCCAATACTTGTCTGATTTCCTTCCAGTCGCCCGAAGAAGCTACTAACTTGCCGTCAGGGCCGATGAGGTAATAGGCGGGCACGGAACTGACCGCCAACTGACGCATAAGATCAGAATTGTCACCTAAGAAGTTCTGCGCCCAATTAAGCTCAAGATTTTTCGCAAGGGCTTGCCCCTGTTGCTTGTCCACGTCAACGTTGATACCCACTGCAACCAATCGGTCTGCCTCCCGTTCAGCGATGTCTGACTTGAGTTGTGGCATGGAAGCCAGGCACGGACCGCACCAGCTGGCCCAAACGTGTAGCAGCACATGATTTCCGGCCAGATCGTTCACCGAGACGACTTGACCTGCAGCATTGACGAACTGGTAAGCACGCATGTCAGAGCCAGGTCGCGGTCCCGATAGGCACTCAACCTCGACTATGTTTAGATCGAGCTCGCCTGCGCGAGTCTGCTCCAGGGGGACAGTGAGGGGAACGATACGAGTTCCCACCGCTTCGACGAGGCAGCCGGCCGGTTGATCGTAAAGCTGAATCACTAAATCGTAATCGCCAGGTTCAACCCCGTGAATTTTGAAGTAACCGTCCTGGCGCAACTTCACGTAATGCCTCTCCTTTGTGGCTAGCCATGAAGGAAAATCAGTATGCCTGAGCCACGCACTCTCAATGGGTCCATGAGTAGCTGGAATGCTCAGTGGCGTGGCATCAGACGGCAGGCTCACTCCAACTCGGCGACTGACGAGCCAGTTTAGCGACCATTGCTTTGAGAACTTATCATCGCTTCTGCCCTGTGCGACAACACGGCCGGAAATGGTGGCGCCTTGGCCGCCTAACACAATTTGTTCACGATCACCTGGCTGCAAGTCGAGCGGTATGGACTGACTGGATGTCAAACTTGAATCGCGCCAGGGACCAAGGGATGCACCGACATATCCCAACATTGGTGGCAGACGTCCAAAATCAAAATTGCCTTCTGGATCTGTCGTAGTGACAAAGCTGTCTTGGAATCTAGCCTCAGTAAGGCGCCGCTGAACCAAAGGTGTGAAGTAAATAGCTTCATTGCCAATGGGAGCACTGCCCTGCATCAAACGCCCCGACACATTGGCATAAGGCTGAAGGAGTACTTCGCCAATCTCTTTTTGCTCCGGACTCAAGACCAGTTCAGCGAATCCTTCGTCGTTAAAGATACGAATCCTCTGCGGCTCGAAGGATGCGGCCACTTTAAAACTACTTGTTCCCTCGACTTTGAATGCCTTGCCGAATCGCGTGTCAGGACTTTCCAGATCAAACCGTGAAGCGAAGGTTGCTGTCCCTATTGCCACTTCGAACCTGGTAGCGGGGCTTCGATCCGGGGAAAGGACTCGACCGACCAGAGGAGCGGCGGGCTCCAATCGAAAGTCCTCCACCAACGGCGGATCGCCTGCGGCCAACGACAGACGCCCCAAGGCGGTACGGTATCCATCAGCCTCGATCCTTACCCGGAACCGATCCGTCGACTCCCCATACGAGTTTATTTGAATTTCATATCTGCCATGCTTGCCGGTAGCAACGTTGTCTTCTTGGAAGTCCGTCGAGTAGAAATCAGGGCTAATGGCTTTGACACGCATGACCCTGAAGTCGTCAACGGGATTGCCAGTCTCAGCGTCCACCACATTGCCGGAGATTCTTATCGGGGCCGTAAGGACAACGCGATGTGCATCGGCTTTGGCGACCAGGGTTATCGATTTTGAATCATAACCAGATTTATAGATGCTGTATTGGACTCCGTCCGACGGTGCCCAGTCCCACACGTAAACGCCGCGATCGTCGGCTCGTCGCGGGATACCCGAGTCCGGCACATTTGGATGATCTTCATTATAGATTGCACTAGTACCACGCCATCCGTCTCTTCCAAACGAAACGCTTGCGTTGGGGATCGGGTTTCCGGCTGAGTCGACAATCTCGATGCGTATGGGATTTCCAGGCGCCAGCTGAAAATCACACGGTTGTGTTCCGTGGCTTAAGTCAACCTCACGTTGTTCAGGGGCGAATCCGGGAGCCAAGACCGTGATTGGATACTTGCCAGGAACCAAATTGGGAAGTTGAAAGGTGCCATCTGACTGAATGGGTACCTCATTGACACCAGTGGCGAAGTAAGGATCTGAATGCCAGATGACCAGGCCCTTCGTCACTGGTACGCCAGCGCGGTCGGTTATTGTTCCGCGTAGAGCGACTCCGCGGTCCATGACCAAGGTAGCAGTTCCCTTTCTCAGTTGCTCAGTGGTGATACCCTGCTTTGCCTGGTAACTCCCCCACTTTCTATCGCCTGCAAAGTCAGGATGATCGACTAGCAGTTCAAATTGGAGTTTGGGATTTCGCGCGAGCGAAGGCGCATTGAGAACTTCCCATTTACCGTCAGCGTCTGTTTTCGCCAATTCATCGTCCGCTAGCCAGCCGCTACATTGGGCTGGTGGCTTGCTTTGTTGAGCCCGTTCATTCAATGCCACCTCGCCATCGGTTCGTACTTGAACGGTGGCATTGGCAATTGGCTTGCCTGTGGTGTCTATGATCCGCCCGGCCAAACGTTCTCCCCTCTCGAAGTGGAACGTGTATTCATATGGCATCGAAAGTTTGTTCTCGTCAAACTTGGCGTACTGTGGGACATAACCTGGAAGGCGAGGCCAGAGCTGAAGACTCAGCTTGCCTTCACGGAATTTTATGAGGGTTGTTCCTTTCGCGTCCGTGGGATAGTGGATACGTGGCAGGTTTCCGATTCCTCCGCGTCGCTGGTAATCGATGCCAGTAACGTAAACGTCGACTCCCTCTAGCGGTTTGGATTGTTCGTCTAAGACTCGAATAAGCATTGACCGGGCTTCTTCATCAACCGCATCCTGTGGCTGTGGGTCGGCATGGCTTTCGGTAGGCTTATCTTCTAGCGTCCCTTTTGGCTCGCCAGCCGGTGTACCCGTTTCATCTTGCAGTTCGGCCGCGCCTGTACGAAGTTGAACAGTTCCAATTGCCAAACTAAAAACTAACGCCACGCCAACCGTCGATGAAAATGCGAGTTTTCCAAATGGTGCTCGGACTCGGGTACCATCGAGCGCGCAGCGTATTCGACGAGCGATATCGAGTTTGCCAGCCACTCGAAATTGACTCGCAGCAGATGCTTTTCGCATCAGGCATGTGGCTAGAACGGTTGTGAAAAGTATGCCAGTTCCCTTCAGCAGTGCGCTGCCGAGTTGAGCGTTGTCGATCCAGATATTCATGACTTGCCCTTTGATTTGGCTTTCTCAATTGCTGTGCGGAGTTCATCTAGCTCAGAGTTCGTAAGGTCTTTGGCAGACTCGTCGATTAGGGCTGCGATAGCAGCCGCAGGTTGATTAGGGAAGAAGACGTCTAGCAATCGTCGTACGGCCGACCTGGCTACGGATCTATTGGAAGCCGCTGGGGAATAGATGTGGGTAACATCGCTGCGGTCTCTTTTCAACAACCCCTTTTTCTCAACTTGTCCCAGCATGGTTCTTACCGCCGAGTAGCTGGGGGATCTTGCAAGCCCTCGCGGACTTGAGCGACTGACGCACGCTTGAGCTTACAAACCACGGCCATGATTTGTTGTTCGCGGGGGCTAGTTCCCTTGGAACTTTGTCTGATATATGCACCTCGGTAGCGTGCTATCAAATTGACACGTGTCAATTTATTGACAAGTGTCGAGGAATGCAACCGTTTCGCGACCGCTAAAAAGGCGATTTTCCAAAACTTCGCATCTGGCCGTGGCCATCTTTCCCGAAGCGCAACAGGCCTGGATGATCTACGACTTGAGCGAAGAAGTACTGATACTCAAATCGAGCTGGAAGAACACCAACCCAGTTTACTGTCGGATCTTCGGCGAGTCGGGGTACGACGATCCGCAATAATCCTCTAAGCACTTGAGCAAAAGCTTTTCGGGTCAAAGGCACATACTAGAACCCTGGATCTAGTCGTTGGCAAAGCAATGTTGAACTAAAAGAGTAACCGCTTCGACTAACGGATACATACAAAGGTATGTTTGGCTGCTAGTCTGGAATCGCTTGCCGCCAGGTGCAATTCTTAATTGCACAACAGCCGGTTTGATTTCTAGCTTGACTATCTGCGTCTGCGTCTGCGTCTGCGTCGAGTAGGAGTAGGAGTAGGAGTAGGAGTAGGAGTAGACAACGCCGAGCCTTGATTGGGGCTCGTTGCCACTACATCACTAAGGCATCGTCCACAAATAACTTACCGCTTTCAAAACTTCTTCGCCCTCCAAAACGTGAAACCGTTTCCTCCTTGGTTAAGGAGTGCCTTTGACCCGAAAAACTTTTGCTCAAGTGCTTATGGCGTCCATTTGCAGACATGATGATCGACAAACGCGAGAAATTTGAATCTACTTTCCCTGTTACGATAAGTCCGGTCATTTTTTTACGGTTCCTTAGAGTTCATCCATGACAGATGCATGGCAGGCGCAGATATCTATTTACGGTTCCTGATTTTTGTGGCGGCACCCGTCATGAACAAGCACACAATTGAGCGTGCAAACTCCGTTGTCAGATAGCGCTTGGGTCGAGGTTTACGCGAAAATAGATTCAGCGGTTGATCGACCATGCTGCAGAACGACAGAGCAAGAAACTCCGAATTCGATTCGGAAAGCTCACCGGTCCGCATGCCATATTCCATAATCGCAACTACAAGTCGAAATCGCTTCTCGGTCAACTTGTCCAGTACTCCATCGATCTCAGGTGTTTTGGTCAGGCGGGAAGTGTGAAACGCGAGAGGGCTAATGGTTTAGCGACGGGTTAAAAAAAGCGGACTAAAGACTGTGTTTATTTGATTGGGGACCAGCCCCCAAACCCCCGGGATTTATCGCATACTGGTCAAAAGCAAGCAGCTGTAGCGACGGGCAATTCACCAGCCGCTACGCTTGCTTTCGACATCAGCGCGACGCTCGGGTTGCTTCCCAGCAGAGCCCTATCCTTCGGTTGAGTATCTGCAGTATAGCTTGCTGACAGTGAAGCAGGCTGTGCTTCTGTTTGTTTCTCGCGCTGCTTTGCGCGATTCTCCGCGCGTCTTTCGCGAGCTTCTTCCAGCTTGCGATCACGCTCATCGAAGATCGCTTGCTGACGACCTTCGAGCATGTCCTTGGGCGTCACATAACCCAAGGCGCTGTGAAGCCGTCGCTCGTTGTATTCCTCCACATAATGCCCCACAATCCGTTTTGCATCTTCCAGACTCAGTGCCACTCCAGGGCGAATGCACTCGCCCTTAAGTGATTTATGAAATCGCTCGATCTTACCATTGCTCTGTGGATAGAACGGACTGGTGCGAACGTGCGTCATACCGCTGATGCGTATGAACTCTTTGAAGTCTTTTGCAATGAACTGTGGGCCGTTATCAGAGATCACCCGAGGTCGTGCCGCAGGATGTTTCTCCTTGGCCGCCTGCAGAATGATTTCTATGTCAGACACCTCCATCTTCTCGCGTATGTCCCAGTGGATAACCGATCGACTATAGCCATCCAGTACCGACGCGATGAAGTAAAACGTGCCTGCGATATTCAAGTAAGCGATATCGGTGTGCCAGTGCTCGTGAGCCGCCAAGGGCTGCACGAATCCGGTCCCTTTCTTCGTTGGCTTCTGCAACGGTTTCATCAAGCCAGCCGCTTTCAGCACGTTGTAGACAGTGCCCGGGCTCGTGGCCACAACATTGGCATCCATCATCATGTACGTCAGTCGTCGATAACCATTGAGTGGATGATCGAAGTGAAACTGAATGATGGCCTGCTTCTCCCAGTCCTCAAGCCAATGGTCGCGCGGGATCCAGGAGTTGTGCTCAAAGGCCTTACCGTAGTAACGCTTCCACTTGCAAAAAGTAGATGACCAAAGCCCAGCCCAGCTGAGCAACTGGCCTTGAGTGACTTCCGTCTTGGCCGTCCAGCGCTCAACGTAGTCCACTACCTGGTCGCGAATTTCGTGGGGAACCCATTTGCCGTTCAGGGTTCCCCAAGTTCTTTTTTTAGCTCGACGTGCTCCTGCAGCAACTCAGCAATCACTTCGTTCTTGGACTGCAGCTTGGCCTCCAGTTGCTCGATCTTGCGAGCAGCCGCTTCGTCTTGACGCTTCGCGTTAGCTCCATTCTTTTTCCGCTCGAAGCAACCTTCAGCGTTCTCGAACAGCAGCCGCTGCCAGTTGTAGAAGTTGACCGGGCTGATCTTGTACTTGTCGCAGAGTGTCGACACGGGCACCTTCTCTATCAAGTGCTCGCGTACTATCGCTACCTTCTGCGCCGCAGTTAAATTCGTTCTCTTGGACATCTAGCGTTTCCTTCTCTAGGACCGCTAAACTCTAGCACATGAATCGCGTCACGCTTCCGATCTCAGCAAAACACAGGAACCGTTGGCCCATAATAAGTTTGGAACATAAGCTTTGGAACGCGAGGATCAGCACAGCAGTGCTGAAACGACGATGTAACGAAGGCAACTAGTTTACTTTCAACAGTCGCTTCGCTTGCAACGATCGCTTCTAACCGTTGTTGGCTTTCGCCATAGTGTCGCTCGATGAGCGTTTGCAACAAGGTTGCCTTGTCCGCAAAGTGATGATAAAGCGTGGGCTGGGTAACTCCAGCGGCTTGCAAAATATCCCGAATGCCGGTGGCAGCATATCCACGCTGCGAAAACAAAGTCAACGCTTCATCGAGTAGTCGCTCGCGCGTCTCAGTCGCCGCTTCACTTCGCGTACTCATGGGGATTGGTCCAAGTCTTTACGCGTCTGCTTGAGGTCATGTCCCAAGTTGTCAAAGATCGTATGAATCAAGTCTTCGGTCTTGTCCGCTGTCAACAAAAAGAAACAAAACAGCATCTCATCAGTTGTCTCTTCACCCCATGTGACTCGCTTGGGCGGTGACGACGGATTGGAGGGATTGTCTGCCGAGTTGTCAAAGACGGCCTCCACCAGCAAATTCGTGCCAGCCTTTAACCGGATCGGTCGCTCGTAATAGTATTCGTCCTGCCAGTTGTAGTTCCAGGTCGGTATGTCAATGAGCACTTGCATGGGTTGATTGGGTTGGGTGGCGGTCACTCGCATCGATTTGCCCAGCAAATGCATGTGAGGAACGATTCCCACCATGATTAGATCTTTGGGCAAAGTGTAACTCGTTGAGCGTCGACGGGCAGTGTTGCCAACGGACCAACCTCCTAAAGCGCCACTTGGTAAGAATCCCGGACCTCCAAAGTTGCCATATCCTGGCTCTGGCGTCGCAGCGTCGAGCTTCCTCGCCTGCCCCTTGTCGTCCAGGAAAAGGACTGCATGGTGAACAACCCGCTTGTTGCCCGGATGGAACTCGACGGCGGCCACCAGTTTGTCCTCGGGAATTTTGATTGGTATCACAAAGTTCTGAAGTAAGTCCGGACCATTGGCGGGCACCGTGAATGGCTCCTGCATTTTTGCGAAGAGATCGGGTTCACCCAACTGCCAACCATCTGCCCACGGAATTGCTGGCGGCAAGTCTGCTACATCGCCGAATGTACAACCTGCTTTGACCCAATTGGCCAACAACTTCAGCTCTCGATCACTTAGCCAGCGCTGGCCAACGAACCGATGCTCCGTCTCTGGTCCTGGAATCCAAGGTGGCATGATGCGTTGCTGGGTAACTTCCAGAATCATCGCCGCATGAGACTTTACTTCTTCGTAAGTCGTTAAGGAGAACGGGGCAACTTGGCCTGGACGGTGACAAGTTTCGCAGCGTTGCTGCAGGATGGGAGCAATATCGCGGGCGTACGTCGACTTTCCCGTAGCCACCTCCATTCGTTCTGGCGGAAGCACGCAACCGACCGGTTTGGTCTGGCCAACGATCGGTTGTTTGTTGGTTGCAACGGCAATCAGTGCGTCCTCCAGATAGTGATTCTCAACGTTGGCTCGCCTACGGCCAATGGCTTGGTAGGCGTTATCGATCGCACCGCGATAAACAACTACACCGTTCGAGTTGATGACAAAGGCTTCCGGTACATGGCTCGGCTGCAAGACGCCTACCAAAAGTCCAGAGGCGTCAAAGAGAATGGGAAACTCTGCTTTGTATTCCGAAAAGTGTTTCGCAGCGCTGAGTCTTGTCGTATTTGGCTCCGACACTACACCAAAAAGCTCGACTCCCGGTGGCAAGTCTCTCTGCAAACGATTGAGTTCGGTAATGTAAGCGTTGGCAATTGGGCAGGTGGTCGACAGGAAAACGAAAGCACGACTCAACTGTTTGTCGTTGTTTGAAATTACGTGATGCTTGCCGTCCAAAGCCTGCGCGTCAAACGGAAATTGGACTTCGTTGATGGACTGTCCGATAGCCGATTGGCAGAATGCACAGAAACTGACCAGAAAAATGCTAAGCGCGAGTCGCGTCACCGCGCACCCTCCCCATCGGTGAAACAGACTGTCTTTGTATACCATCTGGTATACCCCGGCAGATAGCATACCGACCGGTATACTGCACGTCAAGCTTCTGCCGTGGTACTCGCTAATGACCGAAGAAACGCTCGCGTTAAAGCCATCTCTATCTCAATATACGTTCGGTAGTTTATTGTTTTGCAGCGCCTTAGCTGGACAGCGCCACTTGGTAAGCTGCGTAGCCACCGCCTGCCAGACGGTGAACGCGAAAGTTAACGCTTTCCACCGCTTGGCAGCGGTGGCTACGAAGACTTACTCCAGTGAGCTTGCCAAGCTTGCCAAGTGGCGATGTCCAATTAGCATTTGCGAGAAATTTGCATCACTGCAGATTCGATTCAAACTGAACCCATTCAATATCTTTGGGCTCTTTATCCGAGTCCAAACGAGTCGAATGCAAAAGCTGGACTTTCCAGCGTTCGCCCTCTTTTACGACCACGGCACTTTCGAGCCAAACGACGGTTCGCAGTCCGCCATTACGACGAATCTCAGCTTTGTTCCAATAGCTGATCCAAGCCACATTCCCTTCTTGCCGAGCGCGAATCTGTTTGAAGAAGTTGTCACGTTCATAGGGATCACCTTTAGGCTGGACCGCATCTATCAGCTTTTGCATCGTCCAGTCTTCGCCATGCTCGAGCAATTGGAAGTCTTCTGTTGAAGTCTCCTGCATGGCCTTGCCATCATGTTTGGACATCGCCGCAAACAGTTCTTTAACTGGCTGAAATGCAGGATGATCGTCAGCTGCCGCAATCCCGTTCAGGACCATAACGCCAACAAGCCAAAAACCGACACACCAAGTCTCTCGCACCCAACGCTTGCTTTTCATGATTTCGACTCTGGATATGGCAATGAATCCGTAACATCGCTGCACTGTACGGTGAGGCATGCGAATCGCAATCGATTGTACGATCAAATCGAGTCACGTACCAACAACAAAAGTGAATATGCTCTCTAAGAGATTATTGGGCTTATCGGCCAGCGTGTAGTCACGGTTGTCCCCATACCTGGAGCGCTTTGAATCCCAACAGACCCACCGTGCAGCTCAAGAACGGACTTCACGATCGTCAGACCAAGACCAAAGTTCTGATTCCCTCGTGACTCGCTGACGCGATAGAGTCGATCAAACACGCGTGAAAGGTGTCTCTCTTCGATTCCAGATCCGGTGTCAGTGACGGACACGGCTACTTCACCCTCTTGCGCGTCGACCGACAGCGTGATTTGCCCGCCGCGAGGCGTATGCGCAATGGCGTTGGTCACCAGATTGCCAATGGCCCGCTGAAAGAGCGTCCGGTCTGCATAAAGAGTTGCCGAAGTCGGTCCCGTCTTCAGAAGCACTCCCGCTTCATCTGCTGCCGCTTCATAAAACTCCTGAATCGTTCCGAGTTCGCTGCCTAGATCAAGTTGCTCTCGCTTGAGGGTAGAACTTGGAGATTCGGAACGCGCGAGAAACAGGAGGCTGTCCACCAACTGTGAAAGCCGCGATGCCTCTTCCAAGCATGACCCGAGCGCGTCCTGATATTCGGCCGAGGCGCGTGGCTTTTGAAGAATGACTTCTATCTCACCCCGGAGGTTATGCAGTGGAGACCTAAGTTCGTGGGCGATATCCCCCGAAAAACGGTTCATCCGTCCAAACGCTTGCTCCATTCGGTCGAGCATCGCATTGAATGTACGCGCGACATCGGCGAGCTCGACGGAATATTGACTCGGGTCCAATCGCTCATTGATATGATGCAGGCCCGCTCCAGCAGCCAGCTTTGAGAGCTCCCCCAGTGGACGCAAACCCTTTCGGATTATCAAATAGCACCCAGCGGCCGATACAGTAGCGGCGACGAACAGTACCAGGTAAAGCTGCTTGCGATAACGGCTCAGAAACTCTTCTTCTTCGCGGCGATCCAAGGTGGCCTGAAGAATCAAGCCACCGCGATCGCTAAACGGAATCCGCGTTGTCAGTATCTGCCATGGCCCTACCTGCGATTCCAGGTTTGCATCGATCGCATTCTGCCATTGAGGCCACAGGGCTTCGTTTGCTCTGGGCGTCGTCGCCAGCAGTTCTCCGCTGCTGGCCAACAATCGCATTTCCACTTTTAATGGGGATGGTGCGTATTCCAAACGGCTCCATTCTTCCTTCACGGACTCGACTGGCTTGGCATCGTGTTTCAGGCGCTCAACTACGCCGGCAATCTTATCTCGAAGAAACTCTTGATCCTCACGTTCGAAACTTGAGACAAGCACGAAGTAAGAGAGAGCTGTAACACTTCCCACCAGTAGCATTGAGAACAAAGAAAGCCAGAGGCTCAAACGAGCAGCCAGCGAGAATCGGCTAGCTGCGATCTTCGAGCACATATCCAGCTCCTCGCACGGTATGAATCAGTTTCAACTCAAATGGATCATCGACCTTGGATCGCAGCCGCCGTATGTGTACATCCACGACGTTGGTGTCACTGTTGAAGTTGATATCCCAGACTTGCTCTGCAATCAACGTTCGCGACAGTACCTCTCCAGAGCGGCGCATTAACAGAAACAATAGTGCAAACTCTTTCGGCGAGAGTTCAACCTTCTGGCCACCGCGCATGACACGTCGCCTTTGGAAGTCTGCTTCCAGATCGGCGATTCTTAGTACATCGGGCTGTCGAGCCACACCTCGGCGAATGATCGTACGCACTCTAGCCAACAACTCCGAAAAAGCAAATGGCTTAACCAGGTAATCATCGGCGCCAAGCTCCAGACCACGGACACGATCCTCTACGCTGTCCCTGGCGCTTAGGAAAAGAACTGGGGTGGTGATCCCGTTGGCTCGGCACTGTGTCAGCACCGACCAACCGTCCAGTGCTGGCAGCATTACATCAAGTATCAGCACATCGTAGGACTGAGTGTTCGCAGAATGAACGCCGTCACGACCGTCGGCCGCGATGTCTACCACGAAACCATGTTCTCGAAGGCCCTTGGCCACGTAGTTCGCTGTTTTGGCTTCGTCCTCAACAATCAGTACTCGCATGTCTGCCTCGGGTTTTTCGCCATTATGGTCAGGGATTTCAAACTGAGGAGCGCAGGAAATTGAGACGGAGTTCTATTATGACAGGATTGTCATTTCAACGTCATGTTGCTGTCAGAAGGCACCTTTAAAATACCTGGCGTTAGCTGGACAGCGCCATTTGGCAAGCTCACTGGATGAAGTCTTCGTAGCCGCCGCTGCCAAGCGGTGGAGAACGTTAACTTTCGCGTCCACCGTCTGGCGACGCTGGCTACACCGCTTACCAAGTGGCGCTGTCCAATTAGGCATACAGAGCATGTTCAGCAGGATTGATGGAGCATGAATTCAAGAGGGTTACGCCGCTCGCAGGGAGCGTTCACGCTAATCGAGCTACTGGTCGTCATTTCCATCATCGGTATCCTGGTTGGGCTGCTACTGCCGGCAGTCCAGGCGGCTCGTGAAGCGGCTCGGCGCATGCAGTGCAGCAACAACTTGAAACAGCTCGGACTGGCGCTCCACAACTATCACGATTCTCGAAAGGCTTTTCCGCCAGGCTATATTGCCAACCTTGATGCCGTCGGAAATGAACTTGGTCCGGGATGGGGCTGGGCCAGTATGCTCCTTCCCCAACTGGAACAGGCCTCTATGTTCGAGCGAATCAATTTTTCTCTTGCGATCGAAAATCCGGTTCACCGTTTGGTTCGCGTCCAGTCAATTCCTACCTTACTTTGTCCTTCCGATCCAGCGCCTACCTTATGGAAGACCAAGCGACGCAGTTTATCGACGGGAGCCGAACTTGGCGACATTTGTGAAGTCGCATCTGCCAACTACGTCGGGGTGTTTGGCACATCGGAGCCAGGCGTTGGAGGGGACGGCATCTTCTTTCGAAATGTGGCCACCAAGTTCCGCGACATACTGGACGGCACCTCCACGACATTGATGGTCGGTGAACGCTCGTTTCGCTTGGGCGAGGCGACATGGACGGGGGCTGTTAGCGGCGCAGTGATCGTACCAGACGGGAGCGATGGGGTCGGAACCGGGCCCCCAGAGGCGGCATCAGGTCTGATCCTTGGTCACACTGGCGACGGTAACGGCCCTGGCGATAATCGCTCTCACGTGAATCAGTTTTACAGCCTTCATAGTGGAGGTGGTTCGCAATTCTTGTTCTGCGATGGGCATGTCGTGTTTCTGAATCGTTCCATGGATTATCAGGTCTACCAAGCCTTAACCACTCGTGCCGGCGGAGAGCCGACCGGCAGTGACTTTTAACTTTCGCACGTGTAACCTACAAAGAGGTCGTAATGAATAAGCGTCAGTTTGCCTTCGTATCCTTGAGTTTACTGGCTGGCCTGATGACTACTGGATGCTCCGAGGCATTTGAGAAAACGGAAATGGTTCCCATTGATAAAGTGCCCGAGCCAGTCATGGCTGTCGCCAAAGAAAAGCTGCCCGGCGTCAAATTTGATACTGCATGGATCGAGAAGGAAGGCACTGAGACATTCTACGAAGTTCGAGGAAAGTCCACCGACGGGAAAACTCGCGACATAAAAGTATCCCCCGAAGGAAAAGTTATGGAAATCGATTAATGATTCCCGTCTGGATGGGTGCGACAGTTCGAAAGAAAATCCAACACAACGGTTGGCCGCTCTTTCTCATATTGCTGTTTGCTGTATGGTGGGGCGGCCTGACTTTCTACGCCGCTATTGTTGTGCCGATCGGGTCGGATGTTACCAGCAGTGTTGAGCAAGGGTTTGTTACTCAGCGCGTTACTCATTGGCATAACTGGCTCCTGATCTTGGTCACAGCAAGCGCATGGGTTGAGGCCTTCAGGCGGCGAAGAGTTTTATGGTGGATAATCGCTGCCATGCTACTGGCGATCGCGACAGGCCTACTGTCTGCTCATCATTATTTAAGCAGTTTGATCGACGCCACCGAGCAAAGCGTACCGGTAAACTTCTATCGCATGCACGCGATGTACCTATGGCTAACAACCGCCGAATGGCTTCTGGGCTTCGTTATGGCGGTCATCTATACTCTCGACACGGAGGCCTACAAGCACGCCGGGGCGCGATGAACGCTGCTATGGGCAGATGACTTGAGAGGCCTGAGTCTATTTCATGAGATGTTTCAAATCGTCAATGGAATTGGAAATGATCTTGCCATCAGGGCCGATGATCACGTCGAAGGGCATGTAGCGAACGCCAAACGCACGCACCAAGTCGCCGCCCCATCCACGTTCGTCACGCAGATTCTTGAAGGGTATCTGAAACTTGTTTACAGCCTCATTGAATTTCTCCTCGTCATTGTCCAGGCTGACAAACAAGACTTCCGTGTGGCCTTGATCCAGTTTTGTAAGCGACTTGATGTGTTCTGACATCTGGCCCATACAGGGCCCGCAGGATGTTGCCCAGAAATGAAGCACAATCGTCTTCCCACGCAGCTCTTTTGAATTGATCGTCGTTCCCGTGTCGGACGCGAACTCAAATTCGGGTGCAAGCTCTCCAGGTTTGAGCTTGACCTCTTCCGAAGTAACTGTGGCGAAATGGTGTTGTATTTGTTCAGCGGTGTCGTCGGCGCGAATTCCAACACCACTACACCATGTACAAATCAGCTGACGATCTGCCTTCTGTAAACTCTCGTCGTGGACCAGCTCATGTAGCGCCTGAGCCGCAGTAATGTCATCGGCTGCGATGTTTGCCAATGCCAGATTCGCAGCGAACCGTACAACGGGATCATCATGTCCGCGCAACTGTTTGCCCAGGTCGATAGCAACTGGGTTATCAACCACCAAAATGCTCAAAAACGCATCAAGCGTCAGCCCGTCTTTGCCCTCTCGAAGATCCTTGATCGCACGTTCGGCTTGGGGATTTGGATTGTGAATCCCATCGGCATAACCCAATATCGCTTTACGAATCACTGGTGAAACCGAGACGGTCCTTTTCTGCATCAATTTCACAAATTGGTCTTCGCCCAACAAGTCGACCTCGAACTTGACAACTTTGGAATTAAGAACTGTAGGCACAAACTTCTTGCCGCTAGCACCCCTGGGCGCTGTTGATGCATCAAGTGCGCTGGACTCTGTCTTCTTCGGACGCACCATCTGGACAGTCAGTTTTTTGCGATCCGGAGAAGTGCATTGATAGTTTAGACCACGGAACGTCGCGACCTCAGCCTCGTTTTCCTGAAGCACAAAGTCGTCATGGAAAGCGTAAAGAAACTGCGGTTGGTTCAATCGAATTTCATGTAGCACCGCCTTGCCTTCGTTGTCGGTTACCGCATTGTATCGATCTCCGCCGTTCAGGTTGGCGATCGGTGCGGGCTCGCCAGCGATTTGTGATTTCGCCAATTCAATCGATTTGTAGCAGTAGCCAAACAACGTCGTTCCGAAGTCGTGAGAATAAGCCTGATTGAGCCAACTGCAAACATCGGCTCCGACTATTGGATTTCCGACTTGGTCCAGCACAAGCACCTCGATCGAACCGGTTTTTTCCATAGTCAAGGTAACATTGGCGTACTCCCGAGACGCAACTTGATCTTTGTCCAATTCGAGTACTTCTCCTCTGGCCAAAGAGTCGCGCCATTGGTCGGTCACCCAGCCTCGACATAACGCGATCAACTGAATCGATTCACTCGGAGGCAGCGAAGCAAACTCGAACGATCCGTCGGCAGAGATGATTGCTTCGTCGGTCCAACTGACTGATGGATTTGTCGTAACTGATGGCCCAAGAGGTCTGGGGACGCAAAATGCAATAACCTTTCCGAGTTCTATCGGCCGGGGCACATTGTCGGCCAGCTTTCCTCGAAGAACCATGCCTGGTTGGACGACGATTTCGCTCGTGAATACATTCTCCCTTGAACAGAGCAGATCGAATGGTTCACTGAACAGATGTTTCCCATCGGCAGCTGGCACAGCGAGCATCGTCTGGGTGCTGCCAACAGGCAGGCTTCCAGAGTGCAGTTTGCCATCCTGCAATCTCCAAATCTCGCGGTCCCAGCCAGGCATGACATTCGAAAAATCCTTGATCATAAGGCCATCAGGACCTCGACAAGTCAACGCGACTTGACAGCCTCGTTCCAGGGTCCGAGTAAGACTTTTGACAGTGATGTCAACTTCGACGTCACCCAAAGAAATGTATTCCTCGTGCTTAATGCGAAAGATGAGTTTGGTAGTGGTTAGCCCTTGCGCATTTGCCTCAAGGCAAAACTTGTTGGGATAGTCGACTTCAACTTCGCCATTTGCATCGGAGATATACTCCGTTGTAGGAGCAAGGTCTTTCGGCCAGCTATAGCCTGACGCCGGATCTTCTTTGCATCGCACGCCGGCTGCCGTTACACGTACATTTTGGACGGGCTTACCGGTTTCATCCGCGAATCGCAAGCTGAACTTCTGCAATCCCACTGAGTTGATCTGCTTATTGCGATCGTCGTCCGCTGCGCCGACGCGAGTCAACACGACAAATGTTGGAAGAACACACGCGGCAAGGGTGAAGAAGGTGATGATTGCAGCTTTGGATGGGCGACGAAGAAAGCTGCGATTGGGTGTGAGAATAGCAACGATCCTGGTCTTGATGTCCTCTATCGATCCAGTCACTGCCAGGGCAGGCGTCGCCTTGCCAGATTCAGATACATGAGTCAGCGTGTCAATAATCGCTTCTGCGTAAACGCTTGGACGATTGGCCAAGTCGGAGAGAACGGCTTCGTCACAACATCGCTCACGTTCCACTCGCAATCGTCTGTTCGCTATCCAGACCAGTGGGTGAAAGAAAAACAGTGCTTGCACCACATTCTGTAAGTGATTCACTGCTGCGTCCCATCTGGACACGTGAGCCAACTCGTGAGCAATGATGGACCGACATTTTTCCCGCGAACAACCACCAGAGAAGCTTGGAGACACATAGATGTCGCCTCCCAACCAACCCCATACAAACGGCTGCGCCGCGAAGTCCACCTCATACAACCTGGGCGATCTCTTTAAACCCGACGTACGCACCAAGTCGCAGAGAACTTCTTGCATTGCTTTTTGTGCCATGACGCGAGATCCAACGATCGTTCGATGCGTTGCCCAAGCCTTGGCAACCATGATCAGAAGAAACAGGGCAACCCCAGCCAACCACGCCAAAGCTAACCAATGTTGCAAGCCGAGGCTGGCAATCCTCGATTTTGCTTTCGACTGGTGCTCAATCGATCCAGAGGCAGTGTGGGAGGCGATTGGCTCATCGATGGTCGGAGCTGTGTTGGTCGAGCCTCGCGAAGCAGTATGGTACGAATCGTTGGTCTCTGTTTCGGCGGATTGTTCTCTGACGATACCAAACTGCACTGGAGCATTCGATCGAGTATCCGCAAGCTCTTGAGCCGGCAATACTGGTAGCGAAAAGGTAATGATTGGTGGTGTTAAGCATTTGGCGATAACCAGCAACCACAGTAGATATCGCCAGTGGGCGCTCGCTCTGCGCAATAAAGCACAGGCGCTCATGACTATCAAAAAAACAAGGCCGATCTGCACGCTTTGGGAAAGCAGAATTCCAGCAAGTTGATTCAGCAGCGAGTTCATGAGGGACCTCGAATTCAGATTGCCGTTAAGGTTGTGTGAGAATGGCTTATGGCCAGGGCGCTGGGCACACGAAAAAGATCATTACTTTTGCTTGCCTTGCTTTTCGACAAGCTTCTTAAGCTCTTCCAGGTCCGATCCCTTCAACTTGCTATGATTGGCCAAGTGCAGAATCAATGGCAATGGATCACCGCCGAAGAGTCGTTCGACGAAATCGCCCACTGTTCGCTTAACCACATGCTCCCGCTTGACTGCCGATGAGAACAGATGGGCTTTGCCTTGCACAACGTGAGTGCAATAGCCTTTCTTTTCCAGGCGACGCAGCAGCGTCTGAACTGTCGCGTAGCCGATCGAACGATCTTCCGGCAAAGCGTCATGTATGCCTTGGACCGTTATCGGCTCAAGCTCCCAAAGCAATCTGAGAATCTCGGTTTCAGCTGAACTTAGTGCAGGCAGAGACTTGTTCATGGCTCAACTCCTAGTACGAATGTACAACTTAGCATATCGTACATTTGTACGAGCTGTCAAGCTCTCGATTAAAGAAGGACTTTGGAGCAGCGTTTTCCAGGGATTACGGGCTGCGATTCGATTTTGGCTACGACATCCGCAGCGTTTCAAGCTACAAGAACTTACTTGGCCCGCCGAGGCCAGCCTTCGAAGCCAACTGGCAAGATCTTGATAGTCGCGTCGCCACAACTTCGCTAAAATTCCGGCTGGGTTTTCAACCTGTCTGGTTAGGGATAGTGCGGTGGCGGTCGAGAAATACTTTTCACTGCAAGGACAATGCGCTTTGGTCACCGGTGGTGGCAATGGGATTGGCAAGGCCCTCCCAGCGCCTTCGAGTTTGCCTGATGGCAAGGGTCAGGCAACTCGGCCTGCAATCATTCAAGGCATAAATGGCTGGTGCGTTCCAAATCGATGGCAACGCCTGGACCGGCATACCGAAAGCCTCCACGTGTCTACTCGTGGGCGATTCAGTTTGGCAGCTTGAAACCATGACGAGTTTACCAACCAGGCAACTAATCTAGTTTGAGTGACTATGCCGGAAATACGTTTCTATGCGACCAAAGAAGATCTGGCACTTGTGTTCGAGTCGATGCTCTCCGAGCTGGGGCTTGTCGCCTACCAGATGGTCTCGGAGCCCGGTTAGCCGCTGCGCCGTTTTCAGACGTTAGTGGAGCTATCGAGCCATTTTCGCCTCTGCAGCAACAGTTGTGACTTCGTTTGGTGGGACGCGGAGTTGATGCCGCCGAGTCGACCGAAAAGAATGAAACTCGATCCAGAGAAATGCGACGGGCACACTTTCCGGTACTCTGCCGAGTTCGCTATGATCCAAATCGAAACCGGCTTGAAGCGATCGCAACTTTTGACACCCAGCGAGTCTGGACTGGTGACTCAGGCTCATTATCAATCCGTGGGTGGACGAACCAAGATCGATTGGCGCAGCTGCGTAGCTACCGTCGCCAAACGGTGGACGCGAAAGTTAACGCTTTCCACCGCTTGGCAGCGGTGGCTACGAAGACTTCATCCAATGAGCTTGCGAAGTGTCGCTGTCCAACTATGAACTGGTTTGCAATGGCGGATGGCTGACCGAATCGCTCCGTGAAGGCTTTGATCGGTGGAGCAAGAAGGATGTCAGGCGGTCAGGTCGCAAGCGAGAATCCGATTTAAGCCCGAAACGTCCAGGTTAAGAACCAATTTTGAAGCAAGTGCAACAGTGAAAATACAACCAAGGCATGTACTCTGTGTGATCGGTAATTGGAGTAGTTTTGAGCCAGTGCAGTCGATCATAGCCCGTGTAAGTCCAGGATTTGCGCTGGATCTTGAGTATTCGCAACTCGAACCAGATAAGCGCATGAAGGAGGCGTTCAAGGCTTCATTGGATCGCAGTCAACCTACGATTCAAGGCGCGGAGTGGCGAACGATCGACGCGCATTCGGCCGTGGCTTACATTCTTTCACCGCCCATCAAGAAAGCGGACTCCGAGTCGATGTCGGCGACGGCTTTGCTATTGGTGGCTGAGCTACTTAAGAAAGGTGGGGCTGCAGCCAAAAGCGAGAGCGCTGGGTTGGCTCATGGTCGAGATCGCTGGCTTGAGCTGGCGAGTCAATACCATCAGGCGATCAAAGATGGCGATGCGCATGCTGCGTCGACGACTCTGTATCGAGCGTGGGTGCAACGGGCCATTCATGACGAAGACACGAGTTCGCTGTATTCAGTCGGCATGCATCTGCTTGGACTTCGAGACGTCGAAGTCGACGATGACCTTAAAGTCTCCGATGCCGTGACATGGATTGACCTGATGGGACTGTATTTGGTCGCTGACAAGCCCAAACGAGCCTTGCGAAACGGAGAAGGCTTTCGACTGAGCGATAGCGGACCGCGACGCATCATCGAGCTGGACGATTGCGATCGCTATGCAGACGATGACTTTTTCTTCAATCCGTATGGCTATGTCCGGCTTATTGAAGCTGATTAAACTAACCGATCGCCCTGGAGGCAGGTACTACGGTTGTCCCTTCCGTAACTTCTGTTTGACCTGCCAAGGACTGCCAATCGCCGGACTTTACGCCCCCTTTAAAACCTCCCTATGTCAACCTTAACTCGCAACCTAACCGACAAGGATTTGAATCGCTTTGAACGAGGGATCCTCAGGAACATCAAGCGGTATGGCTGGCATGCCAATGGGATTCCAGCTGAAGGTTCGTCACCCGATTGGGCCTATAGCGTGGGACTCTTCGCGAAGTACGGTCAGCCAGAGCTGATCGTATTTGGACAGGAGGTCGCCACGCTGCATCAGATGATTTCTCGCTACGCCGATCTGCTGCAAGCTGGCAAGAAGTTCGGCGATAGAACCAAGATCGAAGGTATGCTTCCGGACAAACTGTGCATGCTCCGTCTGGTTCATGGTCCATGGCGAGAACCATTGCTCCGCTCAGCCAGTTGGTACTACCACTATCAAGAGTATCCGGTGCTACAGTGCTTTTGGCCGGATCGTCACGGTTGTTTTCCATGGGACGATCAATGCAGCAAACCTACTCGCAAGGCTCAGCCGCTGCTGTACGAACAATCGGTTGAGAAGACAGGTTTGCCCAAATCGCTACTGGTGGACGAACCATGGCGATTCACCGATTCCCCAGATTCTGCTTGTTTTACGAGCAACCACATTCGGGAGGGCTCGCCGATCACGTTTGTCTCACACGACTTCGAGGGTGACTGGCAGTTTCACGGTGATCAAGATCCGGATCGAGTGAAACCGAAAGTCGTTTGTCTCTCGGACATCGTCGAGCTGGATGCGACGATCAACGAACTGCACGACCTACCGCGGGGCTGGGCGGCCGAGCGTAAATCACCTAAGCACAAGTGGAAACGTCTCAAGTATCATCCGTTTCCAAGCTTTGATGAATATGGCTACTTCCTGGAGGAGGCTGTCGAGCTTGCCAAACACCGCGCTGACCTCAAGCCTCCGTCCAAACGAAAACGCGAGAAGTGTAAAGTCGGCGACAGCGTCAAGTTGTTCGTCCGTTTTGCGGCAGAAGATGCGCCGCGCCACGATAACGAGCTCGAGCAACGCTGGGTTAAGATCACGGATGTCGATGCCGACACCGGCTATTACACTGGGATCACGGAGCATGAACCAGCTCACTCAGCGGCTTTCAATAGCGATGAACTGCGGTTTCATCCACTGCACATCGCAGAGATACTCAAGAAACGGGGGCGATGGCCTTGGAGTTAGACATCGCTTGCGCGATTGGTGAGCTGAATCTCGAGCCGCTGGAAGAGTATCGGGGCCAAGAAGGCGCATTGGAGCCGGGGCATACTTCTTTCAAGTTGGAGAAGTGAGACGGGGCTGGATATGTCCAAACAAGTACTTTCTTCACAACAGGTTGCTCATCTGATTGACCATGTTAATGAACATGTCCAATCCGAAGGCTGCGACCACACAACGCGATTTGCAAGTCGTTGGGCGGAGGAGAACTGCGTTCCATGGCCAGATCTGCAGGACGCACTTGATCAAGCAAGTGTGTATTGTGATTGCGAGATTGTTTTCAACCTCGACATGGGACAGCCATTGGTTCTGCAGCCGGACCAGCCGGCCGATCCACCTGAAAATCGTTGGTTACTGCCACCCGATTTCGTGCCGACAATCACGAAAGTTGAGAAGATACTTGTGGGCCGTGAAGGGATTGGCAAAAACAACCATACTTTAACGGGCGAATGGTTGATCCCTGCACCAGTCGACGCAGTTCCGCGGCGGCGCGTACGCAAGCTCGTGCACTTTTTCATTGGTCTGCGGACAGGATTGCCAACTGAAATAGCACTGGTGGAAACAATCGAATCGATGTCATTGGATGAGTTCACAGCCCGAATCTGCGGCTCTACCGTTCAAGAATCAAGAGCTATTCCCCTCGAAGTAGCCGCCTTCATCGCACAGAAGATCGCCCGCCTGCCGCTCGGAACGTACGTTGGTACGGACATCGTCGAAAAGGTCGGCATTTCATCCAAGCACCGTGAGCTCTCCATTCACCGAGTGGCCATCAGGGGATCCGCCAGTTCTTGAAGCCCAACTTGTCCGCCCAGCTCCTGCTGATTCTTGTGCGTCAGCACCTCACTGCCTTAGTCCGACGATCTCATCGTTCTGTACGTTGGCTAACGTTACCCAAGACTACGACCAGTTCAAGCAGGCTTAGCTTAGTAGTGTTATTGTCGACCGAGTCAGAGCGTGCTTTCGCCGCGTTCGTAAACCAGATTGGCACGCCCGACGATCAGAGGATCAAGCGGTCCGATCTGCTCCAATTCTTTGCCGTCGTAATTCAGCTTGTGCAAGATGTAGCGCATGGCATTCAGTCGCGCGCGTTTCTTGCAGTCGCTCTTGATGACAGTCCACGGAGCATCGGTGGTGTCGGTGTGAAAGAACATAGCCTCTTTGGCTTTGGTGTAATCGTCCCATTTGTCCAGCGATGCTTTGTCAATCGGCGAGAGCTTCCACTGCTTGAGCGGATGCGTTTCGCGTTCCTTGAATCGGCGGCGTTGTTCTTCGCGACTGACCGAAAACCAGAACTTGACCAGGAAGGTGCCACTGCGAACCAGGTTGCGTTCGAACTCAGGCGCTTGGCGCATGAATTCCAAGTACTCGTCGTTGCTGCAGAAGCCCATCACGCGTTCGACACCTGCTCTGTTATACCACGAGCGATCGAACATCACGATCTCGCCGCTGGTGGGCAAGTGCTCGACGTAACGTTGAAAGTACCACTGTCCGCGCTCGACATCGCTGGGCTTTTCGAGCGCCACCACGCGAGCTCCGCGAGGATTGAGATGCTCCATGAATCTTTTGATCGTGCCTCCCTTGCCCGCCGCATCGCGTCCTTCGAACAGGACTACAATCTTTTGGCCAGTGCGTTTGACCCACGACTGAAGCTTCAGCAGTTCGACTTGCAAACGATACTTTTGCTTTTCATAGTTCTTGCGCGACATCAAGCTCTTGTAGGGATAGCCGCCGGATCGCCAATCGGGAGCCAGTTCGTCATCGGGCTGACGCTGATGCGGCAACTGCGGATCATGTTTGCCAATCAGTGAGTCGCGCAAGATGGCGGCATCGTCAGCCGATGCCCCCGACATGATGGCGTCGAGCACTTTGGTGAGCGTGCCGACGTCATACGGCGGAACCGAGCTGACCACATCCTTGACCGCTTCGATCTTGGCGTGCTGAGCGGCTGATAACGCCTCTTGGACCACGTGATGCTCGATGCCACTGGCTGACAGCGAGGGTGCAACATCGCCTTGAGAGACAGCTCGCGGCTTGGCCTGATTCTTGACGGGCTGCTTGGTGCGAGCGGCCGCACCATTTCGATTTTTGCCCGACTTGGATTTGCTGGTTGGTTCTGGCCCTTGAGTCATTTTCGTCCGCCCCCTCCAAGCCCATGATCGCAAACTGACCGCATCTTGTAGTATAAGCTACGCTAGCCAGGCTCGTATGCGTGATTCAATTCGCCGCATTGCGTTTTGCGCCAGAGCCCCCAGTCCAAGGGCCTGCTCAAGCCAGTTCGGCCTCGGCCAGCTTCTGGACCGCTGGGGAGCGTCGCCAGAGGACGGCCAGCATCGACAGCGAGACGATCATGCTGGTGGCTATCCAACCGTTCTGGTAATGCCAGCCGGTCGCGTCCAGCGTGACAAACCAGTCGGTCGCTTGGGGTAAGGCCAGATCGCGCGTCGCCAGCCAGCTCAACGAGACCGAAAGCGAATTGTTCATCAAGTGAATCAGCATGGTGCAAACCACCGAACCGGTTCGCCAGGCAATTACGCCCAGGAGCATGCCCATGATGGTTGCCGCGATCGACTGCTGGAGAAAACTATGCGCCAGGCCAAAGAACAGGCTCGACAGCAAGATGGCTCGCAGAGCGCCATTGTTGCGCAGCAAGCCTCCGAAGATAAAACCGCGATAAGTCAATTCCTCGCACACCGCTGGCAGAACGGCCAGGATCAGGAGCACGGCCCATAGCGGCTGAGCGCTGATGAGCTGTGAGACACTTTCCAGCACGCGCCTGGTTTCCGAGCCTATCTGAATGGTACTGGAGATCGCTTCACCCAGTAGCGTGTAGCTTGGATGCAAGGCGACCGCCAGCACGATGGCGGCAGCGAAATGATCCAACGGCACGCTCTTGATGCGCAGCGCCTGCCGCATGGAGCGCGTCAGGAAGATGGCCATCAGCAGGCACGGGGTCAGGATCAGTCCGATCTGAGTCACAACAGCGCGCTGGGCCAGCACTGGCCAGTTGATCGTAGTGGGAGCCGCGACAAACTGTGAAAAGAACATGGCTACCAGGATGATCAACCCGCACAGCATGGCTTCGCTGGGCGAAGCCACGGTGCCGCGATCACGCCATACTTGACGCAGCCAGCTCTGAAAATTCCAACGCTCACTTTCGCTGAACATCACCGATTCGCTCTCGAACTGGCGAACTGCCCAGCGAATTGCCAACAAACAGCAGATGGCCGTGACACTCATCACGATCGGCAAGTGGATACAAGCTTCGGTCATGCGTCCTTCCATCAACGCGCGAACTACGAAGATGGCACCCGATACAGGCACCATGCTGGTCGCCAGCGTCAATTCCAAACTGGGAATCATCGGCAAGGTCACCAGCGGTACCGTAAACAGCAACAGCGGCATCAAGTAGTACTGACCTTCCTTGGTGCTGCGGGCCAAGGCGGCTACGGCCAAGGCGAGAGCGCTGAAGAAAGCGGACATCGGTATCAACAGCAACAGCAACCAACCGAAAGCGTGCAGTGGCAAGCGTCCGAAGGCTTCGGCCAGTTGTGGTGTGCCTTGAGATACCAACTGCTCCAGAATAAAGCCTGCGGTTAAATGCATGCTGAGCAGATTCAGCAGGGCGCTGAGAATGCTAAAGGTAGCCACCGTGAAGAGCTTGCCCCACACGATTTCGCGCCGTCGAGCGGGACTGCTGAGCAGCGTTTCCAGCGTACCGCGTTCTTTCTCGCCAGCACACAAATCAATCGCCGGATAAAACGCGCCCGTAAGCGCCCAGACGAGCATGATAAACGGCAAGATCTTGGCCCATAACATGGCTTTGCGCATCGACGACTCGGAGGTGTCGTTTTGTTGAATCGCCAGCGGCTGGACCAGGCTGGGATTGATCCCGGCAGCCGCTAACTGCTGGCTGACCCAGCGCTGCTGCCAGGCTCGCAAGATGTCCTGCAACCTGCGCACTGCAATCTGCGATCGATCGCGCGCCAGGTTCGCCACCACTTGCAAACCCGGCGCCAGGTTCGCGCCGTCCAATCGGAGTGGCGCCGCACCGGTGACCGTCTCGCTGCCGGCTGTCTCGCTGCCGGCCAATGATTCAGCCACGGCTTGTCCGCGCAATTGTTCGAGGTGCTCGACAAAGTCGGGTTGAACAACCAAGATGACATCGCACAAGTTATTGATCAGCGACTGCCTGGAGAGCGAGACCACCTGTGCAGCGGTACCGGTGACTGGCCAGGTTTCGGTCTGGAGTTCCAGTGGGTCACCGATCAACTGTTCATCCAGACCCTCGACCAGTTTGGGCTGGCTGGTCTCTGGATCGGCTGTAACCAAGGGAGGATTTCCGGGCCAATGATCGATGCCCACAATGCGAACGCGAACACTTTGCTCGCGCTTGAATTGAGCGATCTGCATCATCAACATGCCCAACAGCGGATAGAGCAGCAAGGGCAGGATGGTAATGGTAAAGAGAGTGCGTCGATCGCGCAACTGGTCGCGCATCTCGCGGATATAGATCAAGTGAACATGTCGCCAATTCATACCGGTGCTCCGCCCAGCGCTAAGCTCTTGATGGCTTCGGAAACCTGGGCGCGACGCTCGACATCCGATTGATGGAGCAGCGTGAAGAACAACTCTTCAAAGTCGGTCTGTTGATATTGCTGGGCCAACTCCGGCAAAGTGCCACTGGCCAGGATTCGACCGCGGTACAAGATCGCCACGCGATCGCACAGGCGTTCCACTTCGCGCATCACGTGCGTGGAGAAGATTATGCATTTGCCCTGATCGCGCAGGCGATCAATGATGCCCAGCAGCGCACGGGCCACCAGCACGTCCAAGCCCAACGAGGCTTCATCGAATATCAGTACGGGTGGATCGTGTACGATGGCCCGAGCGATCGATACCTTCTGACGCATACCGGTCGACATGCGACCACCGGCGATATCGCGATAGTCCATCATCGACAGGTCTTCGAAGATCTGGTGCATGCGGGCTTGTAAGCGCTCTTCGGGAATGCCATACAAGCGGCCAAAGTACTCCACCATTTCCCAGGCCGTCATGCGGTCGTAAATGGCAGTGTTGCACGACACGAAACCAATGCTGTGCCGGACTTCGTCAGGATGTGTGGATACATCAAAGCCGTTGACGCGCGCGACACCGCTAGTCGGCCTCAGTACGGTACTTAGAATTCTCAGCGCGGTCGTCTTGCCGGCACCATTGGGCCCCAGCAAGCCAAAGATCTCGCCCGGTCGAGCTTGGAAACTGACCGAATCGAGCGCCATGAACGTGCCGCTGTGACTGTCCGGGTAAGCTTTCGTCAAATCCACGACGTCGATCATGCGCTACTCACGCTCGTCCGCTACAGGGGGCACACTTAGGGGCAGCAGTTGCCCGTCAAGCATAGCCAGCAATTAGCGGCCTTCGCTATGCGATCCGTCTGCGCCATTGCAGAGTTAGCGGAATAGCGCCCTGTTCAGCAGGTATAAACGATACAAGTCGCATAAACGCGTTCTTGGAGAGGCCCTCTGACGCTGGGAACAGGAACAGGAACAGGAGTACGAGTAGGAGTACGAGTAGGAGTACGAGTAGGAGTAGGAGTAGGAGTAGGAGTAGGAGTACGAGTAGGAGTAGGAGTAGGAGTAGGAGTACGAGTAGGAGAGGGAAGGTGGGTAGCGGAAATTAGTTGATATGTAAAGTATTTTGCGGCCGGCTGCGCTGCTGCGGCCACGGACTTGCCTGACCGGGGGCTGCGTAGCCACCGCCTGCCAGACGGTGGACGCGAAAGTTAACGTTCTCCACCGCTTGGCAGTTTTAATGTTGCGCGTTTTTGTGTCACCTCTCCCGGGGCGCAGCTTGGGGGAGGTCGAATCGAGCCCTTAAGGCGAAGATTCGGGAGGGGGCAGTGCGCTGGGTAGGAGTTAACCATAGCGCATGGCCCCCTCCCGGAGCCTCGCTAAACGCGGGCTCCGACCTCCCCCGGCTGCGCCGGGAGAGGTGACGTTACTTCATCCAGTGAGCTTGCCCAGCTTGCCAAGTGGCGCTGTCCAATTGCGCATACTTCTCTAAAACGAGTGGTATCGCTGAGACGTTTGAATTGTCCGCAGGCCTTCGTTGCCGATTAGAACTCGGCGGAGCCCGGGGTGCGTGGGAAAGGGATGCAATCGCGAATGTTGGTCATGCCGGTGACCCACTGCACAACCCGCTCCAGGCCCAATCCAAAACCACTATGCGGAACCGTGCCGAAACGGCGGAGGTCGATGTACCACCAGTAGTCTTGCTCGTGCAGGTTCATTTCCTTCATGCGTGCCAGCAGCACATCTAGACGTTCTTCACGTTGACTGCCACCGATGATCTCACCTACGCCAGGCACCAGCACATCCATGGCCGCTACCGTCTTGCCATCATCATTGCAGCGCATGTAGAACGGCTTGATCGTCCGAGGGTAGTTGTACAGAATCAGCGGACCCTTGATGTGTTGCTCGGTCAGGTAACGCTCGTGTTCCGCCTGCAAGTCGCAGCCCCACGTGCAGGGATATTCAAACTTCTGTCCCGACTTGGCCAAGATATCCACCGCCTCGGTATAGGTCAGATGCTCGAACGGTTTATTGAGCACGCTGGCCAGCGAGTCGCGCAGACCGGGTTGAATGCGTTCGTCGAAAAAGGCCATATCCTCCTGACACTTGCCCAGCACGTCACCCAGCAACCGCTGGATAAAGCGTTCGGCCAGTCCCATATTGTCGGCCAGTTCGAAGAAAGCCGCCTCCGGCTCGATCATCCAGAACTCGGCCAGGTGCCGGCTGGTATTGCTGTTCTCGGCTCGGAACGTTGGGCCAAAGGTGTAAACCTTTCCCAAGGCAGTAGCATAGATTTCGCCTTCGAGTTGACCTGAAACAGTCAAGTAAGCAGACTTGCCGAAGAAGTCCTTCTCGAAATCAATCTTGCCATCTTTCAGCGGCAGCTTATCCAGTGGGAGCGTGGTCACGCGAAACATCTGTCCAGCGCCTTCGCAATCGCTGGCGGTGATGATCGGCGTGTTCAGATAGAAAAAGCCTTCATCCTGGAAGAACTGATGAGTGCTCATGCTCAACTGGTTGCGCACGCGAGCCAACGCGCCAAACGAGTTGGTCCGGGGCCGGAGGTGAGCCCATTCGCGGAGCTTCTCAAACGTGTGCCGCTTTTTTTGTAGCGGATATTCCTGCGGATCCGCCACCCCGATGACGCGGACGGAACTGGCCAATAACTCAGTTGCCTGGCCTGCACCTTGGCTGGGCTTCAACTGGCCACTGCAAACAACTGATGAACCAACGGACAGGTTGGCAATGTCGGTAGCGTAGTTGGGCAGAGTGGCTTCGGCGATGACTTGCAAGTTCGATAGCGAGCTGCCATCGTTGACTTCGATAAAGCTGAAGCCACCCTTGCTGTCGCGTCGCGTGCGTACCCAACCGCGCACTTCAATCTGTTGCCCTACATGGCTGGGATCGCGAGCCGCTAGCACGCTAATCCATTTGGCTTGCCCTGTTCCGGTGCTCTCAGCTTGGCTCATCAATGTCCCTTTTCTGCCAGATATCTTTCTGCGTCCAGTGCCGCCATACACCCTGTACCAGCCGAAGTGATGGCTTGTCGATAGTAGTCGTCGGCAACGTCACCAGCCGCATAGACACCTTCTACGCTGGTAACGGTACGAAATGGTTTAGCCCACTGGATATAACCATTGGGTTTCATGGCTACCTGGCCGCGCAAAAAGTCCGTGTTGGGCGTGTGGCCGATAGCGACGAACATACCTCCGACCTTCAGCTCGCTGCTGGACCCATCGACCGTATTGCGAAGTTTAAGGCCAGTTACCTGTTTGCCATCACCCAGGACTTCTTCTACCTGGCTGTTCCAAACCATCTTGATCTTGGGATGAGTCAGCGCGCGTTCCTGCATGATCTGCGATGCGCGCAGTTCATGACGGCGGTGAACCAGGTAAATCGTGTCGGCATTTTTCAGGTTAGCCAGGTAGGTGGCCTCTTCGACCGCCGAGTCGCCGCCACCGATGACCGCCAACGGCTTGGAGCGATAGATGGGCAATGCGCCATCACATACAGCACAGGCGCTAACACCTTTATTCTTGTAAGCATGTTCCGACTCGAGCCCCAAGTAATTGGCTCGGGCTCCGGTAGCGATGATGACCGTGTGCGTCTTGATCGGCTCGCCGTTGGCAGGCTTGATCGTAAAGGGACGGCTGGAGAAATCGACGTCGACCACGTCGTCGCTGACGACACGCGTGCCAAAGTTCAGCGCCTGCTGTTTCATCAATTCCATCAGCTCGACACCTTGGACCGCGTAATGCGGTTGGCCATCGCGCTCGTGCCCGACCGGGGCCGGCGGCAGGTTCCAGTGGCGGTCTTGATCGACGGCGCTTTCGACGAAGGCCCGGATGTTGCCTGCCGGAAAGCCCGCGTAGTTTTCAACTTCGGTTGTGAATGCTAGCTGACCGAGTGGGATCATTTCGGGCTTGACGGTGCCTTCGAACAACACCGGATGCAGACTAGCGCGAGCCGCGTAGATGGCTGCCGACCAACCGGCCGGACCACTACCAATGATTACAGTGCGTTCAACGTCGCTCATCAACCACCAACTTCCTACGGTAATGCTGTCAATTAAAAGTAACGGAGAATTATAGGGCTCCAGTCAAGCCTGCTCCAGGTGGGGTATCGCGTAGAGCGCCTGTCCCCAGAGGCTGGCACTGTCGGCAATTCCAGCTCCAACCATTCCCCTGCGTTCCAATTCGACTCCAGCCTGTGGGTACGCACCCAAGGCTCTGTTAACTCACCCTGCGATACCCGCCAAAACGTAACCCAAGTCTCCAGTTGGGTAGATTTTGGGAAAAACCAGCTCACTTCGTCTTGCTTTACGGGGGCTTGCGTCTGTACAGTGTCCGCGCGTCAAGTTGAGAAAGGATGCTCGCAATGACACAACCCCAAATTCGTGTGGCTGAACCGGTGCTGGATGGTCACGAAGCCAAGTACGTCATGGACTGTCTCCAGGAGACTTGGATTTCATCGCGTGGCAAATACATCGAGCAGTTCGAGCAAATGTTGGCCGAGTACTGCCAGGTGGCAGATGCAGTAGTCACCAACAATGGAACGACGGCCTTGCACCTGGCGCTGGTCGCCTGTGGGATTGGCGAGGGCGATGAAGTTATCCTGCCAACATTGACTTACGTGGCAACCGCCAACTGCGTGCGTTACTGCAATGCAACGCCGGTGTTTGTCGATAGTGAAGCCAATTATTTCAACGTTGATGTCCGCAAGATCGAGCGGGCGATTACACCGCGGACCAAGGCGATCATGACGGTGCCCTTGTATGGTCACCCTGTCGATATCGATCCCATTCTGGAAATTGCCGATCGCCATGGACTGATGGTGATCGAAGATTCAGCCGAAGCGCTGGGCGCTCGGTACAAAGGCAGCCCTGTCGGTTCGCTGGCCCGTTGTTCGACCTTCAGCTTCTTTGGCAACAAACTAATCACCACTGGAGAAGGTGGCGCGATTGTTACCAACGATGCTCAGTTAGGCAAATACATGCGGTTCCTGCGCGGCCAAGGGGTGGATCCCAACCGACGCTACTGGCACCCTGAGATCGGCTACAACTACCGCATGACCAACGTCGCGGCCGCGATCGGCGTGGCGCAGATGGAACGAATCGAAGAGCATCTGGAAAGAAGACGCCAGGTCTCCCGCTGGTACTTCCAGCGCTTGGAGGCTCATCAAGATCTGTTGCAGTTGCCCTACGCAGCGGAATGGGCCGAGCATTCCTACTGGATGTATACCGTGATGCTACAAGCCGATGTCGATGTCGATCGCGACCAGTGGATGGATGAACTGGCTTTGCAAGGCATTGAAACCCGGCCCGTATTTTATCCAGTGCACTGGATGCCAGCGTACAAACAATATGCTGGTCACTTTCCCGTGGCAGACCATTGTTCCTCGCGCGGCGTGAACTTGCCAACTCACGGCAAGCTGAGCGAAGCAGATGTGGACTATGTTTGCGGCCAGGTCGTCAGTTCGATTAAGCGACTGAGCAGCCGTCGTTCGACAGGTATCAAGAGGGCCGCTTAGTATGTCTCGGCGCCTGGTCATTCTCGGCGCTGGCGGACATGCCAAGATGGTCATCGAAGCAGCTCGTACGCAGGGACTCTATCAGCCCTGCGTATGCCTGGCTCAATCGCAGGAACACGCCGATGTCTTGGGAGTTCCCATCGATGTCGAGTCGCAAGAAAAACTGCGTGAATTGCTCGAGCCCGATTGCTGGGCGCTGGTGGCAGTGGGCAG
The DNA here is from genome assembly GCA_037367405.1 of Ottelia alismoides. NCBI lineage: Eukaryota > Viridiplantae > Streptophyta > Magnoliopsida > Alismatales > Hydrocharitaceae > Ottelia > Ottelia alismoides. The sequence continues at coordinate 6,731,827 of JAZKJV010011400.1, read as the reverse complement.
TAACAAGCTGCGAGCCAAACTGACTGCCAACCTCGTAGCCCTCGGTTACCCCTTGGCCACCGTCATCTCCGCACAGGCCTGGGTCTCGCCATCCGCATCGATCGGCGATGGCAGCGTGGTCATGCCTGGCGCAATCGTAGGAGCCAGCGTGAGAGTGGGACAGGGAGCAATTATCAACACCGCATCCTCTGTGGATCACGATTGTTGCCTGGGCGAATTCGTGCACATCGCGCCTGGCTCACACCTGGCCGGTAATGTATCTGTTGGTTCAAACGCCTTTCTGGGCGTGGGTGTCAGCGTTATACCCGAGCGTCGTATCGGGGCTGGTGCCGTCGTCGGAGCCGGGGCGGTCGTGGTGCGCGACGTACCGGATCATGAAACCTGGGTAGGTTGCCCGGCGCGCTGCCTGAAATCTCTGGCCTAATTCAATAGCACACACCCGTAGCCACCGTCGCCAGACGGTGGACTGGTTAATTCGAACTCGCAAAACCACACGCAACGCGCGGCCTTCAATCGCATTGATCGCGGTTTAATTTCTGACATCGAAAACTCAGGCATACAGTCATTTTGCGTCTTGCGGCAGTAGTGACTGCGCAGCGACCGGCCGCACAAGCGTTACAGCTTGTGTAAGCGGCCTGGGAATCTTTGCAGATCAGGGAAAATAGTCGGTTGTCGGCCGCACGGCGCAAAACCAGTTGAACAATTGTCTGCAAGAAACCATTTTGAGCTCTCATCGAAGCTGGCGAGTTCCCGGTCCTGCGAACAGGCCGCTGCCAACGGGGGGTGAAGCTCATCAGAGATCTATACGAGGATCGAAAATGCTAGTTCGTTTGTTTGCACCTGTTGTTGTCGCCGCTTCGATGCTGTTTGCTTCGTCGGCTGACGCTGGTCTGTTCCATCGTGGTTGTTGTGACGCAGCACCAAGCTGTGGTTGCGAAGTCGCTGCTCCTAGCTGCGGATGCGAAGTTGCTCCTAGCTGTGGTTGCGAAGTTGCTGTTGATCCTTGCTGCGGACCGAAGTTCGGTCATCGTCTGCATGGTCTGCTGAGCAAACTGCATGCTCGTCACAGCTGTGCACCAGCTTGCGACGCATGTGCTCCTGTTTGCGAACCAGCCTGTGCACCAGCACCAGTTTGTGCACCAGCACCAGTTTGCTGCGAACCAGCTCCTGTTTGCTGCGAAGAACCAGCTCCTTGCTGCGGACATCGCCACATTTTCCGTAACCTGATCAGCAAGCTGAAGGCTCGTCATGCTTCTTGCTGCGAACCAGCCTGCGACGCTTGCGGTGCACCCGCTTGCGATTCTTGCGGCGCACCAGCTGCCAGCTGCGGTTGCGGCAACTAAGGCTCACGCCTCAGTTCAGTTAGCTTGCCTGGCAAAGAGAAGCGTTGCCTGAGCCAAGCCACTAAAACGATCATGACGGCAGGACTCAAGTTTGAGTGCCTGCCGTTTTTGTTGTCTGTGTACCTAATTGGACAGCGCCACTTGGTAAGCTGTCCAACTAAGCAATCATCTGCGCCAGCCCTGCCAGCCTGGTCTGCCAATCCCATTGACCTTCGGTCGAAGTCTCCCACCAGACTAGAAGAATGTGGGCCAGCTCGGCACTGCGATCGACCGAAACGCGTCTCCATAATCGCAGCGCCAGTTCAATCCGTTCGGCATTCAGCTCGGCCAATTGCACTTGTTCAGCGGCCGAAAGCACCACAGGTATCAAAGCCAGCTCGGCGATCTCACCGAGGGCATGGCCATGAACATGATCGCTGAAGAGGGGCCGATCCAGATTCAATTGCCCGAGTAGCCAGGCCAACCGCAACACTTCTGGCAAACGCGGATCGACGTCCGTCAACATGGCTTCCACATGCACCCGATTGGTAAACAAGTGGGCCAGGCCATCGCCTCCATAGACGGGCGGTACCAGAATGATGCCAGCCGATTCAACTAAAAAATCGGGTTCGGTCGTGGCGGCCATCATACCCAGCAGTCCCGGCCCGCGCGCTTCCCAAGCCATCTGCAAAGGATCGACTCGCAGCGCCAGCTCTTCCATCAGATTCGGAATGCGGCGGCGCATGGCCAACTCGCATTCCGCAATCGCACTGGCCAGGCGGCTAACCGTGGCCGGCGAGTTGTGGCTCCCGACCAGCCGCTTCATGACTCGTTCGGCCAGTTCCGAGTTGATGGGCAGGTCAACGGCCAGGCCGATGAGCTGACGCCAAAAGGTGCTGGGCGGAATTTGAAACGACTCGGCCATGCTGGCCAGTTCCTGGGCACTGGGAGCCAGCGATTCCTGAAGCGCAGGGTCGATCAACGTTCTCCCGTCGGCCAGTACCCAAACAGCATGCAAGGCAGAGACATCGGGATTTGGTTGCCAGCGAAGTTCCATGATTGATTGCTTTACGACTTACCCATCTGGCCGGCAATCCAGCTTTCCAGTTCATTCCAATCGACCGGCGGCAACTTGGACAGATCTGGCCTTAACCGCACCGCGTCATGGATGTAAACGTGGTTGATCTCGGCCTGCGGCTTGGTGGTGTTCCAGTGTACCAGTACACGCACACACATGGGCAGCGAGTTGGGGACTTCGATTTCGTAGCCACACAGCAAGGGAACTTCCAACCAGCCCAATTGCCGCGCGGCCAGGGCTGGGAATTCTGCGTTGATGTCCTTGGTCACGGTGAAGATCGCGCTGGCAATGTCGCTGGTAACCATGGCATTGCGGCGGACCAGCAGAGCCAGCATTTGCCTGGTGGCTTGCAAGATGGCTTCCCGCGAATTGTCCGTCACGGTCGTTGCCCCTCGGACTCCTCGACACACCATGCTCATGCTCGTTGATCGCTTTCGTTGCTAGTTGGGCAGTGCCGGTTAGGTAAGGTGGGCGGCCAACCGGTGGTTGTTCTCGCGGGAAAAAGCTGCTACAGGCCGTTGCCTGTTTGTCAAGGCGGCTCGCACAGCCGGGCGGGTAGGGGCTACTATAACAAGGCTAGGAACCGGTGAAAGTACCACTCGAGTCTTCAAGTGTCTCCGCCATGAGCGAATCGAACTATCCACACGAAGTCGAAACCAGTTTTGACCCGCGCGAGTTTGCCGTGCTGATCGTCGACAACGATCGGGCTCACGCCCGCGCGATGTCGGAAAGTCTGGAACGCGTCGGCTATCGTTGCACGGTGGCCACCAGTGGTCCGGAAGGCACCGAAGCCATCGAGCAGAACACCTTCGATGTCGTTATCACCGACCTGGTGATGAACGATATCGATGGAATGCAGATCTTGCAATCGGCCCGCTCGGCCCTGCCCGACTGCGAAGTTGTCATGGTAACTGGCCATGCAACCGTTCCCAAAGCGGTCGAAGCCATGCAGCATGGGGCCTTCAACTTTCTCGAAAAACCGATTACGCCTGGACGATTGCGAGCAGTAACGGCTAAAGCGATCGAAGCTGTCCAGCTGAAGCAGACCAATCTCGAGCTTCGCCAGCGTCTGGACGAGAAGTTTGGGTTCGAAGGCATCATCTTTGCCAGCGACCGCATGCGCGATGTGATCGAACGCATCAAACGCATCGCCCCTACCGATGCCACGGTCTTGATCACCGGTGAGAGTGGCACCGGCAAAGAGATGATTGCCCAGGCCATTCATCAGAACAGTCCACGCAAACAGAAACGCATGAAGGCGCTCAACACGCGGGCGGTATCCGAAAACCTGGTGGAGAGCGAACTGTTCGGCCACGTCAAAGGGGCGTATACCGATGCAGTCAGCGATCGCGTGGGGGCCTTCGAGTATGCCAATGGTGGCACGCTGTTTTTGGATGAAGTTGGCGATATGCCGATGAGCACGCAGATTAAACTGCTGCGCGTGCTGGAAGAGCATAAGATCACGCGCGTCGGTGATAACAAAGCGATCAAGGTCAACGTGCGTTTATTGAGCGCCACCAATCGGCCGCTGGAACAACTGGTCGACCAAGGGCTCTTTCGTAATGACCTGTTCTATCGTTTGAAAGTTGTCACCATCCATCTGCCACCTCTGCGCGAGCGTCGCGATGATATCGTGCCGCTGATGGACCACTTCAAAAAAATCTTCTTGCGGCGACACAACAAGCAACCGGCCAGTTTCTCGCCGGCTGTCACCAAGCGATTTTTCAGCTATGCCTGGCCCGGCAACATTCGTCAACTACGCAACTTCGTCGAGACGATGGTCGTGCTGGATACCGATCGCGTGCTGGACTTGGATGATTTGCCACCGGAACTTATGGAAGATGGCGATCCACAATTAACCATTCGGCCTGCCGGCAGCGAACGAGCGGCCAGTGCGCCGGTGCCGGCGCTTGAAAGTGGCGCAGGGGATTCGCACCTGATTGGCCAGACGATGGAGTCGATCGAGCGCTGGGCTATCGAAGAGACACTGAAGCTGACGGCTGGTAACCGCGAAGAAGCGGCCAAGATTCTGGCGATCGGTGCTCGCACGCTGTATCGCAAGCTGGACAAGTACCGACACGACGACCAGGCAGGCGAAGACCACTCCGATTCTGCCATGCATGCAGAGGAGGATTAGCGCCATGCCCACCATTCGCCAACTGTCCGCCAGTATCGTCAACAAGATCGCCGCCGGTGAAGTCATCGAACGGCCGGCCAGCGTCGTCAAGGAGTTGCTGGAAAACAGTATCGATGCCGGGGCCACGCGCATTGAACTGGTGATCGAAAGCGGCGGCCTGGACATGATTCGCATCAGCGACAATGGCTGTGGTATCGTGGCCGAGGAATTGCCCTTGGCCATCGCCAGTCATGCGACCAGCAAACTGCAGACGGCCGACGACCTGTTTGACATTCATTCGCTCGGCTTTCGCGGCGAAGCCTTGGCATCGATTGCCGAAGTCAGTCACCTGACGATTCGCAGTCGCGTGGCCAGCGAGCAAGCCGGGGCGGAATTGATCGTGCGCGGCGGCCAGGCCGAGCCGGTCGCGCCGGCCGCTTCCTCCGTCGGCACCGTGATCGAAGTCCGGCACCTGTTCTTCAACACTCCTGTACGGCGCAAGTTCCTGAAGGCTCCGCAGACCGAAGCCGGACACGTAGTCGAAGCCTTCACACGCATCGCCCTCGCCTTTCCGCATGTGCACATGACGTTGCAAAGTGGCACGCGCCAGATGTTCGATCTGCCTAGCACGCACAATATGGTGGAACGCATCGGCAAGTTTTTCGGGCACGAGATTTCCGATGCGCTGATCTCAGTCGAAAGCCAACATGAAGAGATCAGGCTGCATGGCTTTGTCACCGACCCGGCCGTTAGTCGCAGCAACAATCGCATGCAGTACCTGTTCCTCAATGGTCGGCACATTCGCGATCGTTCGCTGCAGCATGCACTGGGTGAAGCCTATCGCGGCCTGCTGATGGTTGGTCGCTTTCCAGTCTGTTTTCTGCACCTGGATATTCCGGCTCAGTTGGTCGATGTCAACGTGCATCCGACCAAGATGGAGGTGCGCTTTCAGGAAGGCGGCAAGATCTACTCTCAGTTGCTGCAAACCTTGCGGCATCGTTTTCTATCGACCGACTTGACGGCCCGCGTGCGTTCATCGGACATCGAGCGGGCTCAAATGAATTCGGGTGTTGGACCAGGGGCCGAGACTGGCAGCGTCGATGCAAGCTACGCACCTATGCCGAGCTTGCGCGATGATTCTCGTTGGGATGCCCATGCGGATCGCATGACCGCGCCCAACCTTGGGCAATCAACGCTGACAACGCAGCGTCTGCCGCTGACTGCCGCGCCTCCAGAGTTTCGGCCGTTCCCCAGCCTGGCGTCGCCGTTATCGGCAGTAGGCGGTGTGCAGGTTGCGTCGCTGCCGCAAGCGTCTACTGGTGTGCCGGGACCGGTCACATCGCTGGGCAGTCGATCAACGCTCGATCGCGCTGCTGGGCCGCTGACCGCTTTAGCTGGTCCATCGATGCCCGTGGAAACCGCGACTGTCGGCGGCGCGTTTTCCACGCCAGCGGCTGAGGATGGGTCTGCGGGTGCGCGATTGGACCCCGCCCACGACCAGGCTCTGCGCGGCAGTCATTTGGGGTTTCAGATTCATAACCGCTACCTGGTGACCCAAGACGAACAGGGCATGGTGGTAGTGGATCAACACGCCTTGCATGAGCGCATCTTGTATCAGCAGTTGCGAGCCAAGTTGGACTCCGGAGCGCTGGAGAGTCAGCACTTGCTGGTACCTGAGCCGTTGGACTTGACCCCAGCCGAAGCGGCCGCGGCGCTCGACTCGCGCGAGCTCTTGGCCAAGATCGGTATCCATGTCGAACCGTTCGGCGGCGACACGATATTGATGACATCCTACCCGGCCATGTTGGCCAACATGCGCCCGGCAGAGATGCTGCGTCAAGTCCTGCAACCGCTGATGGAAGGTGGCAAAGAGCCCAGTGCCCGTGACCTGCTGGATGAACTGCTGAACATGATTGCCTGCAAGGCGGCAATTAAGGCGGGTGATAGACTCTCGCCTGAAGAGATAACGTCGCTTCTGGAACAGCGATACCATTATCAGGATACGCATCACTGTCCGCATGGACGTCCGACGGCATTGTTCTTCTCCCGTGAGCAACTGGACAAAATGTTTAAGCGGACCTGACAACCATGGACGTGGATTCGATTCTGGGTCCGGGCGGGAACATCGCTCGGCGAATCGGCAATTATGAGAACCGGCCAGAACAGTTGGCCATGGCTCATGCTGTGGCTGATGCGATCCGCGATCAGAAACACTTGATTGCTGAAGCCGGCACCGGGGTGGGCAAGAGTTTTGCTTACCTGGTACCAGCTATCTTGCATGCCACGGCCGATCAAGCTGAAGATGCCCCGCCTGAAGCGGAAACGGAAGAAGGCAAACGCAGTCGGCGCGTCGTGGTCAGTACGCATACCATCGCCCTGCAGGAGCAACTGATCAACAAAGATCTGCCTTTGCTCAACAGCGTGATTCCGCGTGAGTTCATTTCGATTCTGGTCAAAGGCCGGGGCAATTATCTCAGCCGGCGGCGCCATGACCTGGCGCGGCTGCGAGCCAGCGCGCTGTTTGATGATCTCGAGCATCAGCAACTGAAGCAGATTAACGCTTGGGTCGAGTCAACCAGCGATGGTTCGCTGAGTTCTCTGCCCTTTCGGCCCACTTCCGGGTTGTGGGACGAGATCGCCAGTGATGCGGACAACTGCCAGGGGCGGCGCTGCCCGACGCATGGCAAATGTTTCTACTACCAGGCGCGCAATCGCGTCTGGAGCGCGCACATCATGGTGGTTAATCATGCTTTATTCTTTAGCGATTTAGCGCTGCGACAAAGCAGTGGCTTTGGCCTCCTGCCCGACTATGACGCGGCCATCCTGGATGAATGCCATACGATTGAAAGCGTAGCCAGCGATTACCTGGGCATCGTTGTTTCCAACGGCCAGGTCATGTACACCCTCAACAAACTTTACAACCCGCATACCGGGCGTGGATTGTTTGTGGTGTTGGAACTGCACACCTTGCGGCAGCAAGTGGAACGCATTCACGGCGCGCTGGACCAATTGATGTTCGACCTGGAACAGTGGTTTGGTCCCAACGAAAACAATAAAGCTCAGCGTGTGCGCAGCAAATTGACCATCCCCAATCATGTCTCAGAGATGTTGGCGGAAATGGGCAAGCGGCTGGCAAGCATCGCCGAGTCTTCTGAGGACGCCAATCGCAAGACGGAGCTCACCAGCCTGTCCAAACGGCTGACCAGCCTGGCTGACTCGCTGAACCGCTGGTTCGAGTTTGAAGACGAAGGCCTGGTCTACTGGGCTGAGCGCACCGTCACCCGCCGTGGTGACCCGCGCATTGAACTGCACGCAGCCCCGATCGACATCAGCGTTTATTTGCGCGAAATGCTGTTTCAAAAAGTGCCGAGCGTCATCATGGCCAGCGCAACCATTGCCGTGGGCGGTCAAGGAGCAGAGGCCACCGGGCCATCTGTCACTGGGGCATCTGTCACTGGGCCATCTGTCACTGGAGCGGCTACTGCTGGAGCGGCTAGTTCTGGGGCCAAGAATAGAGCCGCGGGGCGCAGCAAGACCAAGACCAACAACTTTCAGTTCTTTCAAGCGCGGATCGGCGCCAGTGGCTCCAGGACCATTCAACTGGGCAGTCCCTTCAACTACCAGCAGCAAGCCGAGATCATTGTGCTGCCGCGAGCGCCCGATCCATCGTCGGAGCCTGCCCGTTTTGAGCAAGCGCTGCCGGAGCTGATCAAGCATTACGTGGCGCGAACCGATGGTCATGCGTTTGTTTTGTTTACCAGTCATCAATTGCTGCGGCGCATGGCTTCGCAACTGAGCCACTGGTTTTCCGAGCAGCAATTGGCTCTCTTCAGCCAGTCGGAAGGCCTGCCGCGCACGCAATTGCTCGAGCAGTTCCGCAAGAATCCTCGCTCGGCGTTGTTTGGCACGGACAGTTTTTGGCAAGGCGTCGATGTGCCGGGCGATGCGCTGCAGAACGTGATCATCACCAAGCTGCCGTTCAGCGTGCCGGACCATCCACTGCTGGAGGCCAGGTTGGAAGCGATACGCGCCGCCGGTGGTAATCCGTTTCGCGACTACCAGATCCCCGAGGCGGTCATCAAGCTGCGGCAAGGTTTTGGACGATTGATTCGCACCGCTTCCGACTCGGGGATTGTGGTCATTCTCGACTCGCGCATTGTCAACAAGGCCTATGGCCAGACCTTCCTGGAGTCGCTGCCAGCGTGCCCAATTCGGTACCACTGAAGGGTGTCAGGAATCTGGGGGCATTGCTTCGGCAGCTCCGTGGGATCATGGCCGCGTCGCTGGTCCGGCTATTCTGGCAGATGAGCTGGTATTAAAATACAGCTTCAGATCGTTCATCGAACTCTAACGCAAAGCACCCCATGGCGGCACGACTACCACTGATTGTTTCCCAACCGGCTCGACGCGACACAGCGGCCGTAGACCTGATTGAAAACATTGTGGCCGGAGCGCTGCTAGTTCCCAGGCTGGATGCCAATCTGGTCGGCGACATCAGTTCGATTGAGCTGGGTAGTACGGACCATTTGTGTCTGCAGGGACATGGTCGCGATGTGATTTTGGCCAGCTACCTGGAGATGCCTGCGGCCATGGCTGCCTGGAGCCGTTTGGGACAGGCAGGCTGCTTCATCGACTGCAGTTTGCCGGTGGCCGAGATTCGCCGCGCCTCGGGGCAAGCAGGCAATGAACGCAAGATTTTCTTCTTTCGCTTAACGCCTCAAACGCGCGTCCCGACACTGTTGGATCAATGTCAGGAACTGGTCAACGCACAGGCCTCGCAGTTGGTATCGATTCAATTAGGCATCGTGCCACCGCTTAAAACTGGCATCCATCTCGATGGGGCTAGTACCGAGAAAAAACGCGAGGCGCCGCAACCGAGTGCCCCACGCGACAATCATCGCAGCGAAGCGGCGACCAATAGTCCGGGCCGCATACTACGTCACGACGAAGAGGATGATCGCCAGTGGTCGGCGCTGGATAAACTGGTCGACGAGTTGGACGCGATGGACCTGTAGTTGGACAGCGCCACTTGGCAAGCTGGGCAAGCTCACTGGATGAAGTCTTCGTAGCCACTGCTGCCAAGCGATGGACAGCGTTAACTTTCGCGTCCATCGTCTGGCGACTGTGGCTACGAACAGCCGCCAAAAAATACAGCCTTACCAAACTTTCGCCTCTAGGCAGGACGCGAGAACAGCATGACTGAGCCCCGATGGATTGCCTACGAATTGCATGACGGCTTGCTGCAGTGGGTGATCGGTGCTCGCATGCATGTCGCTGGAATGGTGGCGGCATTGGACCAGCAGCGCCCGCCGCAAGATGTACGAGCCGATTTGGCGCAAGTGTTGGCATTCTTGAACCAAGCGGCCGAGGATGGCCGTCACTTGATCGGTTTCATCGAAGGACTGGAGGATGAAGGCGCAGTGGATGTTGTTCGGGCTCTCGCGACCAGTTGCGAGGTACTATCCCGCAAGATTCGCGTGGGCCAGCCGCCGATAGAATTTCAACCGCCCGCCCTACCCTGGCCACAAATGCCTCCGCCGTCCGCCTGGTCGATTGTCCGCATCACGCAACAAGCGATTATCAATGCCATGCGCCATAGTGGCGGTTCACTAGTATCGGTCAGTCCCCAGCGGTCCGGCGGCCAACTGTCAGTGGTGGTACGTGACAACGGCCACGGCTTTGATCCGGATGCTGAATATCCCGGCCATTTTGGGCTCAAGAGCATGCGGCATCGAGCCCGCCAGGCGGGGCTGGACTTGCAGATTGAATCATCCTCCACGGGAACAGTGGTCACCCTGACGGTGGGGGACGAGTCGATGCTGAGTCAGCAGGGTCAAAGTTGATCAGGAATCATTGCATTAGGCAGCATTTGGCGTTGCCTGTTGGCTGCGTTTGGGTATACTTTGGCCCTTTCGGGTGGCGATTTTTGCTTGGCCATCGATGTTCATTTTCGGATAGATGAGTTTGGGAGCAACGTAAATGGCCCGCCATTGCGAAGTTTGCGGCAAGACCGCTTCGGTTGGAAATCAAATCGAAACTCGTGGTAAAGCCAAGTATTTGGGCGGTGTGGGTACCAAGGTAACCGGTATCACGCGTCGCAAGTTTCAGCCCAATCTGCAAACGCTCAAGGTTGAGCTGCCAAGTGGCCAACACAAAACCATGCGCGTCTGCACTCAGTGCATCCGCTGCGGCGTGGTTCGCAAGGTTGTCAAGCAGAAGCCTTTCCAACTGCCCACGGTTGCCAAGTCCTAGGTTCTTGCCGTGAGTATCTCGAGCGAAGATGTCCAGAAGGTAGCCAAGCTGGCTAAGCTGGAGATTTCTGGCCAGGAGTTGATCACATTCGCTGGTCAACTCAGCCGGATCGTCGAATTGGTCGAACAGCTAGGGACGGTCAAGACCGACGGCGTCGAGCCGCTGGCTCACGCTATGGATATCCACTCTGTTCTGCGAGCCGATATCGTCCAACCGGGACTCGATCGAGCTTCTGCGCTCGCCAACGCTCCTCAGCACGACGAAGAGTGCTTCCGCGTTCCACCGGTCATGTAGAGTCACCGTGGAGGGCGAGGCTCCCGACGAGCCTTCGCTCTGTCCGACCACATCAGATTCATACCTGGTTGGCACGAACATCCCCTGCGGGCCATGGTTCGAAACTTTACATCCCAATGGGACCGCGTCCGCGCTGGGTGCTCGAGGCTCGGGTGGAACCTCGCCCTCCCATGCCCCCGCCCTCCCATGACCCCGCCCTCCCATGACCTTGTCTCTCGCACTCAGGCTGGTTGCCAGTTGGGACCGCTTCGATTCATAATACGGCTCCGCTTGGATCCCGCCGTTTTACTCCTTCCTGGAACCGCTTCATGATTTATCGATTGACGGTGTTGGTGGTTGCATGTCTTTGCCTGAACGCCTTGTCTGGCTGGGCGGCCGAGCCCAAGTACAGCGAGCAACTGATCTTTCCGCTCAATGCGCAGCACAACCATGCACCTGGCATCGTGCAGTTGAAGAACGATGATCTACTGGTTTCGTGGTATCGCGGCGCGGGTGAGCGCACTGCCGATGATGTGGTTGTGTTGGGCTCGCGGCTGAAGGCTGGCGAGTCGACCTGGAGCGAGCCCTTTCTGATGGCCGATACGCCGGGCTTCCCTGATTGCAATACGTGTATGTTCATCGATCGCGATGACCAGTTGTGGTTGTTTTGGCCGATCATCCTGGCCAATACCTGGGAGTCTTGCTTGACCAACTACGCGCTTTCCAGCGACTATCTCGGTGCGGGTTCACCCAAGTGGACCCGGCAAGGCACGATCCTGCTCAAGCCGACTGACTTCGGTGACGAAGGCGAACGGCGGCTGGATGAGTACTTGGGACGCATCAAGATCACCTTGAGCGACCGCCAGAAAGACGTTATCGCCAAAGCCCGCGTGCGCTTGCATGACAAACTGTATCAGCGCCTGGGCTGGCAGCCTCGCTGCAAACCGATACAGCTCAAGAGCGGTCGCATCTTGCTGCCCCTCTATTCCGACACCTTTTCGTTTTCGATCATGGCCATCACCGATGATGGTGGCAAGACGTGGCAGGCCAGCCAGCCAATCATGGGCTTCGGTGGCATTCAACCCGCAGTCATGCAGCGCGATGATGGCACCCTGGTGGCTTACATGCGCGAGAATGGATACACCGGACACATCCGAGTGTGCGAATCCAAAGACAACGGCATGAGCTGGGGAGCGGTCACCGAGAGCGCATTGGTCAACCCTGGTTCGGGACTGGATGGCGTGCGTCTATCCAATGGCCACTGGGTTTTGATCTACAACGATACGTCCGACGGTCGTAACAGCCTGGCCGTATCGATCTCGACCGACGAAGGCCGCAATTGGCAGCATACGCGTCATTTGGAAAAGCAACCCAGCGGTTCGTATCACTATCCAGCGGTGATCGAAGGCCGCGATGGTCTGATTCACTTTGTCTACAGCTATTTTGTCGAAGGTGGCAAGAGCATGAAGCATGTCGCGGTGGATGAAGCTTGGATCCTGGCGGGAGATCGTCCATGAACTTGTATGAAATGTCGTGGCCACAAATTGATGCGATGCCGCGCTCGACGCCCGTGGTTGTGCCGATCGCCGCCGTGGAGCAGCATGGCCATCACTTGCCCGTCTATACCGACAGCATGCTACTGGGTGAAGTATGGCGACGTGCGCACGCGGTGCTGGGTGACAAGGTACTGTCCCTGCCCTTGATGTGGCTAGGAAACTCCGATCATCACCTCGACTTCCCGGGTACGATATCCGCGTCACCGCGTGTGTATTTGGACTTGCTGGCTGGCCTGATCGACAACCTGGTGTTCCATGGTTTTCAGAAGATCGTGTTGATCAATGGCCACGGAGGCAATGATGTACCTGGCAAGCAGGCCATCTTCGAAGCTCGTCAGCGTTATCGCCAGCGCAGCGATTTGCGATTGATCTTTACAACCTACTGGGGCTTGGGCGCCAGGCCTTGGGAAGCTGATCCAAGTTTCAAGCAGCGTGAGATGGGGCATGCATGCGAGTGGGAAACTTCGATGATCCTGCGACTGGCGCCGCACTTGGTGGGCGATTACAAGTCGGCTCCCGAGGTTTCGTTCAGTCAACCCTATGCTCCAGCCAGCCTGGCTTGGATCACTAAAGATCGGTCGACCATCGGGCACATTGGTTCGCCTCACCTGGCCACACCCGAGAAAGGCGAGATCCTGTTCGAAGCGTTCTCGAAAACCATTATTCAGCTACTGCAAGAAGTCGCAGCATAAGGTGTTACGTCCCATGATTGATCGTCGCAAGTTCGGACAACTGGTCGGGGCAGGTGCGCTCGGCCTGGCTGGAGCCCGCCTGGGTTTCGCGCAAGACAAACCCCAAAAGAAGATTGCGTTTCTCGGTACGGTCATCTTCAAGCATTCGCACGCGCAGCACTTTCTCGACCGACTGTGCGAAGGCTACATCTGGAATGGCGCCTGGCAACAACCTCGCTTGGAAGTGGCAGGTACCTATATTGCGCAGTATCCAGAGGGTACGGACTTGGGCAAAGAACGCCTGGCCCGCTACAACTTGAAACCGGCCAGCTCGGTCGCCGATGCCCTCTGCCTGGGCGGCGACAAACTGGCCGTCGATGGCGTAGTGCTGATCGGCGAGCATGGCGATTATCCCAAGAATGAAAAAGGTCAGGTGCGCTATCCGCGTTATGAATGGTTCAAAGAGATCGTCAAGGTATTCGAACGCAGTGGCCGCGCGGTACCGGTCTTCAACGACAAGCACTTGTCGACCGATTGGAAAGAATGCGAAGAGATGGTTGCCGATGCGCGGCGTCTAAACTTCCCGTTTCATTCGGGCAGTTCCTTGCCGGTCACAGTACGCATGCCATCGATCGATATGCCCTGGGGAGCAGACTTAAGAGAAAGCGTCTGCGTGGCTTACGGAGGCGTCGACAGCTACGACTTCCATGCGCTCGAGACCGCTCAGTGTATGTCCGAACGGCGCAAGGGTGGCGAAGTTGGCATGAAGCAATTGTTGGCTCTCAAGGATGAGAAAGTCTGGCAGTACCTGGCTGAACCGGCACAGAAGCGAACGCGTGAACTGGTGGTGGCAGCGCTGTGCCGCAGCCATAACTTGCCGGTCGAAGGCGGTTACATGACTGGCAAGGTAACCTTTGAATGGGCGAGGAAAGCCCTCGGTTCGATCATCGGTTACTTCATCACCCATAACGATGGCTTCAAGACAGCCATCTTCATGACCGGTATCCGCGACTTCAATTACGCGGGTGCTATCGGCGATCAGGGTAAGATCCTCAGTTGCCAGATGTACTTGCCCATGCCCGGCCACGGCTCCAGCACGGCTGATTTCTTCAATCCACTAGTGCGGCACCTGGAGGATATGATTCTCGAGAATCGTCAGCCCTATCCAGTCGAACGCACGCTATTGACCTCCGGTATGGTGATCGCGGGTGTCGAGTCGCTGCATCGAGGCGAAGTTGTGGTGGAAACACCGGAAATGGCCGTGAAGTACTCTGTGCCCAATGAAACCTATTACTGGCACGATTGATTAGACCAGACAATTCTCACGCCACGCAGTATTCGTAGCCACCACTGCCAAGTGGTGGATGACGTCAACGCACGCGTCCACCGTCTGGCGACTTTGATGTTGCGCGTTTTTGTGTCACCTCTCCCGGGGCGCAGCTTGGGGGAGGTCGAATCGAGCCCTTAAGGCGAAGATTCGGGAGGGGGCACTGCGCCAGGGATGAGTCAACCATGGCGCATGGCCCCCTCCCGCAGTCTCGGCTAAAGGCCTCGTCTGCGACCTCCCCCAGCTGCGCCGGGAGAGGTGACATGAGCTGATATTCCCCAAAAAGCGCAACATCAAAATCTGGCGACCGTGGCTACGAGGTTTGTCTACCCTCTGGCTACGGTGGATCAACTGCCTTTTGGTTTGCGTTCTCGCAAGCATTGCTTGAACGCATTAACCAGGCGACTTTGGAAGCGGTAGGGGTTGGAGACCATCACGATCTTGCGTGTTGGTTTGACGCCCCAAATGGAACGATAGACGCGGTGCTTGCTGGAGTCGATTGCCCGGGCCATTTCGGGAATCATGCTGACACCATGCCCCAGGGATACCAGTTCTTGTACGGTAGCTAGTTGGCTGGTGCGTTCGACGGACACTGGATGAAACGACTTCTGTTGACAGAACGAGACGATGTTATCGGTCAAGCAATGCGCTTCGCCCAGCAGGACAAAGGGTTGATCCTGGATATCCGCTAAGCGAACTTGTGATTTGGCAGCCAGCGCGTGATGGTTTGGCAGAACCAGCCATAACTCTTCTTCGAACAGCTCCTCGATCTCCAGATACTTGGCGGTGATCGGGAGTGCCATGATGGCGATATCCAGTTCACCGTCGGTCAATAGCTTGAGCAGCTGCTCGGTTGGTTCTTCGTTGATGACCACGTTGGCGTGACGATGCGATTTGCCGAAGGCCTTCAGGAGCTGAGGCAAGAAGTAAGGAGCGATTGTTGGAATGGCCCCGACTCGAATGCGTCCGGTCTGGCCGTCATCGCTGATCTCAACGCAGGTGTCTTCAACCAAGGCCATGATCTGTCGAGCCCGAGCCAGCAGCAGTTGGCCAGCATCGGTCAAGCTGACTTTGCGAGTCTGGCGCTCGAAGACTGGCTGGCCCAACTCCGATTCCAGCCGGGCAATCGAGCGGCTGAGGGCTGACTGCGACAAACCTACAGCCTCGGCGGCGTGAGTGAAATTACACAGGTCGGCGACTTTGATGAAATGCTTTAGCTGCTCGAGTTCCATAGCCTGGCCGTCCCTCCTGACGATGCACCCAACGCATCGAATCCATGCAAATCATGCATTGGACGAATTGTGCGCTAATGAGAATAATTTAGCAATGGAAATTGAGGGGTTTCCATCTCGCCCGGTTCCGTTGCCCTAATGACCGTACTCATTAGTTCGATAGTTCCGGGCGTTTTTTACATGTAGCCACCGTCATCAGACGGTGGACTAGCGACTTGGTAGCCACCGTCGCCAGAGGGTGGATCAAGACTGAACTCGCAGATACGCAATTGGGATTCGCGTTCCACCGCTTGGCAGCGGCGGCTACGTGGAACGCGGGAGCACTTGGTGCTCGAGCGGCAGGGCAATTTCAAAGCGAGCCCCGCCTGCGGGACTGGTGCCTACGGCCAGATGGCCGCCGTGTTCTCGCATAATACCGTAAGCGATCGACAGGCCCAGCCCGGTTCCTTCGCCCACATCTTTGGTGGTAAAGAAAGGTTCGAAGATACGCTCGCGCAAGTCATCGGGAACGCCGGGCCCCGAGTCATCAACGCGCACCACCAGCCACTGGCCAGTGGGCTCTGCTTGCACGTGCAACGAAACGTTGATCGAGCCACCGCCAGGCGTCGCTTGGATGGCATTGACCAGGAGATTGGTCAAGACCTGCTGAATCTGGGCTTCGTCGGCGTGGCAAGTGGGAATAGGTGGCTCTGGTTCGGCCAAGTCAACCTGAATCTGTTTCTTGCTGGCCATGGTATCGACCAGTTGTAACGTACGGCGAACCACGGCCAGCAGGTCGCACGGAGCGGTATGCGGGCGGCGTTGACGGGCGAAATCCAGCATCCGCTGGACGATGCTGGTAATACGATCAGCTTCCGACTTGATGGTTTGAGCGCTGGTGGTCACTTCGCCGGGCGGTAGTTTGCCTGAGGCAATCAGCGCCGCTCGACCGGCCACGACGTTCAGTGGGGTTCCGAGTTCATGAGCCAGGCCTGCGGCCATGCGCCCCAATGTTCCCAAGCGCTCGGCGTGTCGAAGTTGTTCCAGGGCTTGCAATCGGTCTTGGGTTTCACGCTGAATGGTCGCTTGTTGATGAGCCAGTTGTTGGCTCATCGAGTTCAAGGCTTGAGCCAATTGATCCAGTTCGTCGCCGCTATCGAGTTCGGTGCGGGCTGAGAAATCGCCGCGGCCGATCTGCTGGGTCTGAGCGATCAGCGCGCTCAAGGGCTGAGCCACCCAGCGGACACCGGCCACATAGGCGATGGCCAGGCCCAATAAAGCCGAGGCGGCCATCGAGAAAATGGTAGCGAAGACTAACTGTCGGGCTTGCTCATCTAAAGCCGATAGCGGCTGTGTCAGTTCGAGCGCGCCCAGTTCGCCTTGCCAATTTTCCACCGGCATGTAGGTGTGCAGATTGCGATTGCCAGAGGTGTCGACACTTACCAGCGAGAACAACTGACCGCGTTGCAACACCGGCCAGACTTCGCGAGGAATGCGAGGCCTGAGCTGTCGATCGGCGTTGGAACTGAAGAGCACGAACTCCAACAGCAAGGGCTTGTCATGCTGCTCGATCCATTCGTGGACCGCGCGGTCTACACCGCGCGGGCCGGCATGTCGCCAGGCGTCGGCTAACAGGTCCTCCATTTCGTCGGCCAGTTGCTTGGTCAGCAACTCTTGCTGCTTGGTCAAACTGGCATAGGCCGAGCGCACCGAGATCGTACCGGCTACGAAACTTACCAGCACAACAACTGCGACCAACAGTAACAGGATTTTGGTTGTGAGCTTCACGGTAGTTCGACTGTCTGGAAAAGCGTTGTCAGTCCCCGCATCGATTCTGGCTGGGGAATTGTGTCTCACCCTGGGGCAAAATTCCCCAGAGGCATGAGCGTTTACCGGGTCTGAAAAATCGCAGAGTCATCGATTTTGTCGATTTTTTCGGGACTTTTGCCGCGTATTGGCTGGCACTACGCGATTTTTATGCCTCTGGCATAGTTCGTGCGAATAGGGGTTCCTGCAATTGGGACACGCATGCCAACTGAGGCTCAGGGGCAATCACAATTGTCGCCACGCAACGTCCCACAAGTTAAACGAAGTTTCTAACCAATAAGAGTATGGGGGTACGGAAATCATGTCCAAGAAGATGTTGCTCCGCAGAATGATCGCAAGTTCCACACTGGCCGGTGTCGTCGGACTGGGCGCAGCCATGGGATATGTCTACGGCAATCCCGGGACGCTCGATCCTACGCCGGTTGTCTACAAAACCAGTACTGCCCCGGATGTTACACCTGAAGAGGCGCAGCGCGCAGTCAGTTCGGCCAAGGACTTGTCAACCGCGTTTCGCGTGGCCTCTGACAAAGTGCTGCCGTCGGTCGTGACGATCGAGACCAAGACCAAACCTGTAGCGGTCAAGCGCGATGCCAATCGTCGCGGCCGTAGTCAGCAAGTCAACCCGTTTGCTGGCACTCCGTTTGAAGAGATGCTCCGCGGCTTTTCGATGGAAGAGTTCGAAGGGCAAGAAGGTTCTCAATTCCGTGGCCCCCGCTCGATGCCTAGCGAAGGCTTGGGCTCTGGCGTGGTGATCGACAGTTCGGGATTGATCATGACCAACAATCACGTGGTCGCGGGTGGCGAGAATGTCGATGTGCTCGTGCGTTTGTGGGATGGCCGCGAGTTCAAGGCGGAGAAGGTTTGGACCGATCCCAAGACGGATATCGCCGTCGTGAAAATCAAAGCCGACGACCTGGTCGTGGCCAAGATGGGCGATAGCGACGAAGTTGCCGTCGGTGACTGGGTACTGGCCCTGGGACAACCCTTTGGCTTGGAAAGCACAGTCACGGCTGGCATCGTTAGCGCGACGCACCGTGGGGTGGGCATCAATGCTCGCGAGAGCTTCCTGCAGACCGATGCGGCCATCAACCCAGGTAACAGCGGCGGACCACTGGTCAACCTCGATGGCCAGATCGTCGGTATCAACACCGCGATCTCTTCGCGAGGCGGCGGTAATGACGGCGTTGGCTTTGCCGTGCCGATCAACCTGGCCAAGTGGGTCAGCGACCAATTGGTCAAGAACGGTGAAGTACGCCGAGCTTACCTGGGCGTAGGCATCCAACCGGTCAACGCCACCTTGGCCAAAGAATTCAACGTCAAACCGCGTGAAGGCGTGGTGGTCACCGATGTTTATCCCGATACGCCGGCCGCCAAGTCCGGATTGAAGTCAGGCGATGTGATTCGCACCTTCGCGGGCGTCAAAGTGGATAGTCCGCGCGAGTTGCAATTGCTGGTCGAACGCGCCGAAGTCGGTCGCCCACACGTGATGGAACTGGTTCGCAACGGCAAGTCGATGACCTTGAACTTTGTACCTGAGTTGCAACCCGGGGACTTCGAGGCCAAAGCAGCCGGCGGTAGCGCAACTGAAAGCAGTCCGTCGGCGTCTTCCGGTTACGAGGCCTTGGGGCTGGAATTGTCCGACTTGACTCCCGCGGTTGCCAGGCAACTAGGTGTCAAGGAGAAAACGGGCGTCGTGATTACCGATGTTGCCTCAGGCAGCCTGGCTGCACGGGCTGGACTGGAGAGCGGTATGGTGATCACGCAGATCAATCGTCAGGTAGTCGAAAGCACCAGCGATGCCGACAAGATCTTGTCGGGATACAAGGATGGTGACCAGTTACTGCTGCTAGTGAAGAGTCGCGAAGGTTCGCGATTTGTAGCGATCGGTGAATAACGACCGCGGCAGTTGAGCGTAACGCAGTTGAAGAAAAGACTGGCGAGGCTTGAAGCGAGTCTTGCCAGTCTTGGTTTTTTGGGGGAAGGCCGACGCGGCGCGTCGGGAATACATTTTCCGACGCAGGCGCGTCGGGCCACATCCTGCGTCGGGCCACAACTTGCGTTGGGCTACGATTCGTTCGTTTCGGGTGGGGGAGGGGGAACGAACTTAGGCGTGGTGGCTTCGATCTTTTCTGGTTCGGGCTGTTGCCAGGCTGGTTTGCTGGTGGCGCGTGGATCGGGACGATCCCAGCCTTGGAACTCGCGTTGGAAATCGGTGAGACCTTTGCGAAGTTCTCGATAGCTGCCTCCAAGGTTGCGAGCAACCTCGGGCAGCCGCTTACCAAAGAGCATCAGCGCAATAACGCCGAAGAAGATCAGCTCGGTAGGGCCAAGATTGAACATGATAGGTAGTCCTATTCACCTTCAATCTTTTGTGCTTCATCGGGATCTTCTCGCATCCCTTTCTTGAATTCTGTCGCGCTTTTTCCCAAGTTGCGCATCAGCGTGGGCAGTCTCGAACTGCCGAATACCAGCAGCACAACTACCATGAAAATGAGCAGCTCCGGCATACCCAGACCAAACATAGTAACTCCAACATCCCAAACAAATCAGCGGCCAGCCCCGTAAGTGGAGGTGCCGCAGCCGACGCGCCAGCGAATGCAGGTCAGTCCCCCTCAACGCGAGGGTACGGCCGGAACTAGCGGTCAGCATGGAGAGTGTCCGATCTCTATTCTAAAGTAACCCCCGAAGGTGTCAAACCAAGGTCGGCAGCTGGCCAGAGTGCGCGATTGCGCCAATAAGTTGGGCCGAATAGCTCGCCAAGCCCCTGAGTGGCGGCAATAAATCGGCGAATTTAAGAGTTTCAGCGCCCAGAATCCAACTGGACACGCCTATATTTACTATGAAGCTGAATGCAACCGATACCACATTTTCCCCTTGTCCCGGAGGTTGGAGTAACCGTGAGCAACAATCCGTATGCCGTCACTAGCAGTGACTTCCGCGTGGCCGCCTTGGCTGACGTTTCGGAACGTAGCGACTTTATTCGCCGAACCTACCTGCACCTGGGTGGCGCGATCATCGCTTTCGTGCTTTTAGAAGCCCTGATGCTACGAACGGTCGGGCCGCTGCTGCTCAAATCCCTTAGCGGCAACGCCTGGATGCCCCTGATTTTCATCGGCGCCTTTATGGCCGTCGGCTGGGTGGCGCGTTGGTGGGCCGAATCGGACGCCAGCCCAAGCCTGCAGTATGTGGGGCTAGGCCTGTACGTGCTGGCCGAAGCAGTCGTTATGGCTCCTCTGCTGTACATCGCTACTCTGAAAGACAGCAACATTCCGATGTCGGCCGGCATCATTACGATGGTGGTCTTCCTGGGACTGACCGCGTTCACCTTTATCTCCCGCAGCGATTTCTCTTGGATGAGAGGGCTGTTGGTCGTGGCTGGTCTGGGTGCAACCGGTGCCGTACTCTGTTCGATCGTTATGGGATTTTCGCTGGGCATTTGGTTCTCGGTGGCCATGGTCGTCTTGGCCGCGGGATACATCCTGTATGACACCTCCAATGTGCTCCACCGCTATCGAACCACCCAACACGTCGCTGCTTCGCTGGCCTTGTTCAGCTCGGTAGCCGTGCTGTTCTACTATGTCGTCCGCATCCTGATGGCTCTGCGCGAAGAGTAAACGCAAACCGCCAGGCCATAGCGTCTGGCATACATAAACCAAGCCTATCGACGGGCGACTCACCAGAGTCGCCCGTTTTTCTTTGGAGTGCTTAGTCGGACAGTGCCACCTGGCACACTGGGCAATTTCAACTGGATGCCGTCTTCGTAGCCACCGCTGGCAAGCAGTGGAAAGCATTAAATTTCGCGTCCACCGTCTGACAAGTCACGGTCACTTCCGCGTGAGCAGACGCAAGGCAAGGGATTTGAATTCTTAAATTGCCACCCGAGGTAGCGGTCGCCCCGTCGTCGACCATGGCCGGCTTTCGTAGAATGGCACCGAGCAAGTTCTGCACTCTATCGCAAGGAGCACGATGGTGGCTCTCAAGTACAAATTTCTGGTTTCACTCACAATAATGCTGGCTAGTCTCATGGCTGCCGGCAATCGCGCAAGGCTACAGGCTGAGGAGCACATGGCAACCAAGGTAACATCGATCGAAGGGATTACTGAGTACCGGCTCGAAAACGGTACGCAGGTGTTACTCATTCCGGACGCAAGCAAGTCCATGGTTACCGTGAACATGACCGTCTTTGTCGGTTCGCGCCATGAAGGCTATGGCGAAGCCGGGATGGCTCACTTGCTCGAGCATATGCTGTTTAAAGGTACGCCGACCCATCCCGAAGTCCCCAAGTTGCTGACTGGCCGCGGTGCGGACTTCAACGGCACGACCTGGCTGGATCGTACCAACTACTACGAAACCCTGCCCGCAGCTACCGAACGCCAGGCGCAAGAGAACCTGGAGTTCGCCTTGAAATTCGAAGCCGACCGCTTGCTGAACAGTTTTGTCAAAGGCGAAGACCTGGCCAGCGAAATGACAGTCGTGCGCAACGAATTCGAAAGTGGCGAGAACAGCCCCGCGCGCGTCTTGATGCAGCGCGTGCAGGCCGCCGCGTACGAATGGCACAATTACGGCCGGTCAACCATCGGCAATCGCAGCGACATCGAGCGCGTGCCCATCGATCGCTTGCAAGCCTTCTATCGCAAGTTTTACAGGCCCGACAACATCATGGTGGTCGTGGCTGGAAAGTTTGATTCCGAAAAGTGCATCGAGCTGGTCGAGCAGTATTTCGGCGGGCTGAAGAATCCTGATGTCCCCCTGGATCGAACCTACACCACGGAACCGGCCCAGGATGGCGAGCGTACAGTTGTGCTGCGCCGAGTGGGCAATTCGCAATTGATCGACCTGGCCTACCACGTGCCCAGCGGTGGCGATCGCGAATACGCAGCCGTTGAAATGCTCGCCTACATTTTTGGCGCCGAGCCCAGCGGACGATTGTACAAAGATCTGGTACTGACAGAGATTGCCAGTTCGGTCAATGCGTACGCGATGGCCCTGCACGATCCCGGCCTGATTATGTTCGGCTGCCAGGTTTCTAAGGAAAAGTCGCTCGAAGACACGCGGCAGGCTGTGATCGATACACTTGAGAACGTAGCCGACAAGCCGATCACGGAAGACGAGCTGAATCGCGCCCGCACTCAGTTTCTGAAGGATCGCGAGCTGCGAGCTCACGACTCCAAGGAGATTGCAATCGAACTGAGCGAATGGGCTTCGCAGGGCGATTGGCGTTTGTACTTCCTGTTCCGCGATTACGTTGAATCGTTGACGGCTGATGAAGTCACCGCGGTTGCCAAAAAGTATCTGACGCGTAACAACCGCACGGTTGGGCTGTTTATTCCCAGCGAAAAGAGCGAACGCGTCGAAGTGCCGTCGCGTCCCAACCTTCAAGAATTGCTCTCGGGGTACGAAGGCCGCGGCGAGGTGGAACAAGGCGAGAACTTCGACCCCGATCCAGAAAAGATTGAACAACGGATCACGCGTGGCAAGCTGAGCACGGGACTCAAGACGGTCTGGCTGCCCAAGAAGACGCGCGGTGGCATGGTCACGATCCAACTGAATCTGCGTTATGGCAACGAGCAAGCGCTGCAACCCCTGGTGGCTGCGGTGGAGTTCTTGCCCGAGATGATGTTGCATGGCACCAGGCAACTGGATCACGAACAGCTTCAAGACAAACTGGATGAACTCCGCGCCAAGCTGCGACTATCGGGAACCACGGGCTTGCTGCAAGCCACGCTCGAAACCAAGCGCGAGTATCTGCCAAAGATTCTGCCGCTGCTGGGTGAGATTTTGCGCGAGCCGCGGTTTGCGCCGGAAGAGCTGGAAATCCTGCGCAGGCAAGCAGTTACAGGAACGCAATCGCAACTGTCCGAGCCACAGGCTCTGGCAGGTGTCAAGCTACGTCGATTGCAATCGCCTTATCCCGCGGACAACATTCGCTATGTGCCGACCTTGGAAGAACGCATTACGCGCTACCAGTCCGTCTCGACTGAGCAGTTGCAAGAGATCCATTCCAAGCTGCTCAGCGGTGAGCATGGCGAAGTATCAGCCGTGGGCGATTTTGACCCAGCCGAACTGACCACAGCGCTCGAGAAGATTCTCGGCGGCTGGAAGAGCAGTGTGCCGTTCAAGCGAATCGATATGCCGGCGCGCGTGGATGTGCCCGGAGTTACCGAAGAGATTCAGACCCCTGACAAAGAAAACGCCGTCTTCCTGGCTGGACAACAGATCGCCATGCGCGATGATCATCCCGATTATCCTGCGCTGACGATTGCCAACTTCATCTTGGGTGGAGGGTCGCTCTCGTCACGCCTGGCCAATCGAGTGCGTCAGCAGGAAGGCTTGTCGTACGGTGTGGGCTCCAGTTTGGGCGGTCATCCGATCGACGAGCGAACCGCCTTCAGCCTGTTTGCCATCACCAATCCTGCCCAGCGCGACAAACTGGTGAAAGTGATCGACGAAGAGTTGAAGAAGCTGGCCAAAGAAGGCGTCACCGAAGAGGAACTGGAAGCAGCCAAAGAAGGCTATTTGCAGAACGAGCAACTCACACGCACCGATGATCGCATGTTGGCTCAGATTATCAGCAGCGCGGCCTTTGCGGGCCGAAGTTTGGAGTATGATGCGAAGTTTGAGAAACGCGTCAGCCAATTATCAACCAAAGAAGTCACCGAAGCGTTCAGAAAGTACATCGATCTGCCGCGATTGGTGATCGTTACTGCGGGCGATTTTGCCGCTGTCACCCAAGCCCCCGAACCAGCAGGAGCCAGTCGATAGCTCGATGCTTAAGCGTGCGTTCATCACAGTCGTCCGAGGTCAAGCGGCTCAATCGCAATATGAGCTGGATCCCTCCCAACCGGTTCGCATTGGCCGTGGAACCGGTTGTCAGATCTATGTCTCAGATCCATTGAGCTCGCGAACGCATGTGGTGCTGAGCTACGAATCGGGCCTGTGGTACGCGTCGGACGCCGACAGCCGCAACGGCACGCTGGTCAACGAGCAGCGTATCAGCCAGGTGCAATTGAACGATGGTGACCGCATTCGCATTGGTTCGACGGAACTGGATTTTCATTGGGTCGATCCCTCCGATTCGGAAGCCGACTCAAGTCCGCTGAACCAGACGCTGGTGCTGGAGGCTCCGATCTCGGCCGAGGCCAGCTACATCAGCGCGATGGGCCAGCTCTATTCGCGTCGACGCATGCAGGACTTGATGGACTTGTTCCAACTGAGCCTCTGCTTGCTACGCTGCAGCTCACCCGAAGAGGTGCTGGATTTTGGAATTGATATCCTGCGAGTCCGAACCGAGTCGACGGTGGCGGGCATTCTTTGGCTGGATGACCAAGGCCGGTTGAAACCACAAAAGGTTGTGCCTCCCGAGGGATTCAACAGTATTCGGCTCAGCCGTAAGCTGACCGATCGCGTGGTTCAGCAAGCCAAGGCTGTATGGGTCAAACAAGAAGCTCCCGCGCCCGGCAAACAGGATTACGCCGATGCCATGTGCATTCCGCTGATGCGCAGTGGTGAAGTCATGGGGGCAGTTCATCTCTATCGAGAGATCGGCCAGTTCGAGCAGATGCACTTCGACTTTGCTATCTCCGCCAGCGCCATGCTCAGCACAGCACTGCTGTCGACGCGAAATCGAGCCAGCGAACGCGCCGACCGGAAACGGTTGGCCGATCGCAATGCCGACAGCAACGAGATGCTGGGCGAGTGCACGCCGATCAAAGTGTTGAAGGATCGCATCAAGCGCGTGGCTACAGCCAGCGGTTGCGTGCTGGTGCGCGGCGAGAGCGGCGTAGGGAAGGAGCTGGTGGCCCGCGCAATCCATCGCGCCAGCCCGCGCGCGGACCGGCCGCTGCTGTGTGTCAACTGCGCAGCGATCCCAGCCGAACTGATGGAAAGTCAGTTATTCGGCCATCGCAAAGGGGCATTCACCGGTGCCGAGCGCGATCATATGGGCTGGTTCGAACAAGCCCACACGGGCACGCTGTTCTTGGATGAAGTAGGCGAGATGACCTTGGATGGTCAAGCCAAACTGCTGCGCATCCTCGAGGGTCATCCCTTTTTGCCAGTAGGTGCCACCAGCGAAATCAGCGTCGATGTCCGCGTGATTGCCGCAACCAATCGCGACTTGCGCGAATATGTGCGCGAGAAGCAGTTTCGCGAGGACTTGTATTATCGGTTGAGCGTCTTTGAATTGCTGGTGCCTCCGCTGCGTCAACGCGGAGAGGACATCGGCTCCCTGATCGACCACTTTCTCAAACACTTCCGCTCGCAACATGGCCGTCCCGGTATCGACCTGGCGCCAGCAGCCCGGAAGATGCTGCTGGAATACAACTGGCCTGGCAACGTGCGGCAGCTGCGCAATGTAATCGATAGCGCTGTGGTACTGGCCGCGGGCGATCAAATTGAACCGCACGACCTGGCCCTGCGCGATGCCGGCGTGGACCAACTCGATAATTTGCGAATTGACGTCTGGGAAGAACGATTGATTCGCGAAGCCCTTCAGAGAACGGCCGACAATGTGCCGGAAGCCGCCAAACTACTGGGGCTCAGCCGGGCAACGCTTTACCGCAAGCTGGAGCAGTACCAAATCGAGCGATAGCTGGCTGGCTCGAGGGGGCTTGGCCGGACGTTGGAGCCCCTCAAACGACATTTTTTGGTGAAGATCCCCACCTGCTGATTGATTTGTGTCATAATCCCGATATCCTGCTAGTCAGCAGTGTCGCATCTGCGCAAACTGCACGCCCGCCTGTATTCTTTCCTCACAAACAGACCTTTTCCCCAAATTCGTCAACCTGGGATTTCGAGCCAGTGCGTTGACCACGCCCGTCCTGCTGGTTCGTTTGCAACTTGAACATTCATGTAGTTCCCGCGCGCTTCCGATATCAAGTTTCGTTGTCGCTTGGGATAATTTTGTTTACGAGAACTAAACCATTGCTACCTGCCTGGGTAGCCTTGGAGGGGCCATGAAAGCGAATCCAGCGGAATCTGAATCATCCAAGGGGCGTACTCTCCTGAAGGACAAAGCCTATTTGGCTCTCAAGGAACAGATACTCTCGGATCGGTATCCGCCTGGTACGGCCCTGGCTGAAAGGCGCCTGGCTGAAGAGCTGGGGATGAGCAAGACGCCTGTCAAAGCGGCCTTGGAACGACTGGAGTTGGAAGGCTACATCACCATTGCCCCGCAGCAGTTTGTGCGTGTCCGCGAACTGGAAACCAGTGATATTGCCGAACAGTACGAACTGCGAACGGCCATCGAAACCTACGTCGTGCGTCAGCTAGCCGGCCGTCTGACACCTGAGCAGTGCGAACGCCTGGAAGACAATCTCAATCGTCAGCGCAAACTGGCTGAATCGGCCGCCGAGATCAGTCAGCGGGTGGCAGTCGACGGTGAATTTCATCTGTTGCTGGCAGAGATGGTGGGCAATAAGGCCCTCTTCCGCATCATGTCAGACCTGCAAGACCGTATCTATCGCGTAATTATGCGGGTGCTGAAGCGCAATCCTGATCGCTATGTCGAGAGTGTGAAAGAACACGAAGAGATCGCCCAAGCGGTGATGGCTGGCGACGGGGAACTGGCGGCTGTGATAATCGCGCGCCATCTCGGTCACGGCCGATCGATCATACTGGGCTGAGCCTGCATACTGGGCTGAGCCTGCATACTGGGCTGGGCCTGGATACTGGGCTGGGCCTGGATACTGGGCTGGGCGTTCAGGTCGAACGAACCTGCATGTAAGTTTGCAGCGTGGCGATGATCTGGTCCAAGTGGCTGACGGTAACCATCATGTCGGAATCGGCCATATCGGCCACGTGCTGTGTGCGGCCGCGGAGCTTGACGACTTCTTTCTGCCACAGGACACAGGCTTCGCGTACAGCCCGCAATTTGGCTTCGCACAGTTTGCGTCGCTCGACGGCTTTGTCGACCCGTTTGCGTTCTTCCGTGCATGGACGTTTTTCATCGGCGCGTACGGTTGCCTGGCAGCGGGTCAGCGCTTCACGGCACTCGTTCAGCCAGCGTTCGGCTTGGACGCATTGTTGTTGCCAATAGGCGGCCGCTTCATCCTCCAGCCAGCGTGTCAATTTCTGAATCTCTGTCTGCAGCGATTCGGTTTCCTTCAGCGTTTGACCGCGTGTCGTCGTCACGCGATCGCGCAAGGCCTGCAACTGTGAAAGCGATCGCACATCGGCCGATTGGCTCATAAGAGGTGGCTCCCAACCGGGCATCGCCGCATAGCGTGGCGATGCCCGTGCATGTTACTGACGATACCTGGCAGCCAGCGGACCGGGCCGTTTAGCGTGCGTATTCGGCTGAGAAAAACTTCTTGCTCTCTTGCACGGTGGGCTTGATGGTACGCGAGCCTTCTTTCCAGTTGGCTGGACAGACTTCGCCATTCTTTTCGAAGAACTTCAACGCTTGGACCATGCGCAGGGCTTCGTCCACACTGCGTCCCAACGGCAGGTCATTGACGACTTGATGACGCACGATACCCTTTTGGTCGATCAGGAACAGCCCGCGCAACGCCACAGCATCATCTACTAGCACGTCGTAATCGCGTGCGATCTTCTTGTTGATGTCGGCGATCAGCGGATATTCGATATTGCCCAGACCGCCTTGGTCGCGCGACATGTTCCGCCACGCCAGGTGGGTGAAGTGGCTGTCGACGCTCACGCCCAGGATCTGAACCCCTTGGGCGCTGAACTCGGAATCTCGGTCAGAAAACGCGATGATTTCGGTGGGGCAAACGAAGGTGAAGTCCAGCGGATAGAAGAACAACAGGACGTATTGACCTTGGTAACTGGATAGCTTGACTTCCTTGAACGAACCATCGGGCATGACGGCTTGTGCGGTAAAATCAGGAGCTGGCTTTTGAACCAAAACACTCATAGAACTCTTCTCCAAATTCAAACTGGTCGAAAAAAATCTTGACTCAATGTTGACGGGTTAGTTTTTCGACTTCGCCTGCGCCGGCAGACAAACCGTACAGTCTCTCGCTAACTCAACCACTAAATCCTAACGCCAATTGAACTACTTGGGGAGGGTTCCACTGATGCAATCCAACGACCATACCACCAGTCTGGAAACATTGAAGGCTTGGATGCGCCAATTTGTGGCTGAAAGAGAGTGGGAGAAATTCCATAATGGCAAGAACCTGGCCATGTCGCTGGCCATTGAGGCTGGCGAACTGATGGAGCACTTTCAATGGCTGACGACCGACCAGGTTGTGGCCGGCCAGGAACTGGACTTGCCGGGCATTCGCGACGAACTGGCCGACGTCATCTGTTACGCAGTTTCCCTGGCCAATGCGCTGGAGATCGATATTGCATCCAGCGTCGAGCAAAAGATGGTCAAGAACCGGCTGAAGTACCCAGCAGGCGAAGTTCGCTAGCGCCGCCTGCACGAGAGACTTCCAGGGACCTGGCAAGCGGCGAGTTTACCGAAGCCGTACAAGGCGGCTGGGCGGAAAACTTTACCGCACTTGCCCAACGGGAAATCGCTGACTGCGGGTTGTGCGGCGTGGGCAGTTGGTTCGATCTAGCCTTGCGGAGGACCAGCAAGGCCCATGACTGAGAACGCCTTTGATACGCTAGCGCACCGCTTGCTCGACGAATTGGATGCCCGCCATGATGAATTGCTGGCCGAGCTCGATTCGCTCAACCAGCGCGTCGATGCTGTTCTATCTCAGTACGTAACAGTGCGTCCGGACGAAGCTCCAGCCAGCGATGCATTGTTGGCTGACATGCTCTCCGACGAGGGCGACGATTAAGTCACCTTATGGTCCAACGGTGGTTGGAACCTCGTTCTCGCCGGGCTGAGTGCGATGAGCCCAGCCCATTCGAATCAACTGTTGAGCCAAGAAGTAGGCAGCCAGGCTGGCCAGCAGGCCTTGAATGTCGGCCGGTATATAGGCATACGCTTGCGCCAATCCCTTCAGGAAGCTGCCGCCCATTTGCTCGGCCACATAGTCCGGATACTGCATGGCCGCATAATTAACTGCGTCCTTCGCTTGCAGTTCCTCCAAAGCTGAAATGGGAAAGACGAAACGCTGAAAGCCTTCGCGCAGAGACCAGACCGCGCCGCCCAGGAGCATTGGCAGATACCCGCTGAGTTGTCCCAGCGGTTTGCCAAACACCCCCATCGTCAGCGGCACAAAGAGCGTACACATGGCCAGCGATAGTTGAATATCCAGCAGGCTAATGATCGATTCACCGGTCATGGCCGCCACGATACTGCCAGCGGTTACCACCAGGATGCAGAAACGGTCCAAGGTCAAGTGCCCGGAGTCGCCCGTCTTCCAGCGTCCCAAAACGTTACTGGCCAGGATGGCTGCTTGGGAAATCGAGGCGCTGGTGGCCACTGATACCACGATCGCAATCACGGCAATAACAAAAACGATCACCATTACTTCGCCCAGGAAATGGCCAGCGATGATCGGTAGGATGCGTTCGTTATCCAAGTCATCAGCCGTGATCGCCGTGCCCAAGTGCTGAGCGGCAGCCAGGCCCAAGAAGACAGGAATCAAACCGAACGTCAGGTAGAAGATGCTCGAGAGGATACAGGAAAGCTGTGCAGTGCGCTCGCTCTCCGAAGAGAAGATGCGCTGCTGCAAATCTTGCCCCGGAACATTGCCCAGCAGACCGGTCAGGAATGTCCCCACGGCCACGAAGATCGCGTACGGATGCAGAGAGGTGAAGAAGGAGAGCCGCTCAGGCGGCGAGTCCGCCAAGACCTTCTGGACGCCAGCGATTGGATTACCGCCTCCGATGTCGGCCGAGACCGCATAGCCCAGCACGACCAGGCCGATGATGGCCACCAGAATCTGCAGTGCATCGGTCAGCGTCACCGACCACATCCCACCGACCATCGTGTACGAGAGGATAATCACGGCACAGACCATGATCACTGGAAAGGGCTCAAATCCAAAGTACGTGTGGGCTAGCGCGGCCAGGGTGATGTACTGTGAACCGATCCAGCAGAAAAAGGTGGGCACTTGAATGACGCAGGCGATGAACTCGGCCTTGGGACCATACTTCTGCAAATAGAAGTCAGCCATGGTAAAGAGCTGCATGCGCCACAGCCGGGCGGCAAAGACAACTCCGGTGAACAGGAGCGTGGCTGAACAGGCAAACGGATCGAGAATGGTACCCGATACACCGTATTCGAACGAGTTGCGCGTGGCACCCATGATGGCCGAAGATCCGAACCAGGTCGCCATCAACGCACCCCATGAGAGATGCAGAGGCAGCCTGCGACCGGCAACCAGGAAGTCCTGTTCTGTCTTGACGTTCTTGGCAGCGTAGAGACTGACCGCCAAAAGCCCCACGAAGTAAAGTACCAGTGCAACGACCAGTCCGGTCTGACCGGCCGGAGAAAGCTGGATTACACCCAAGGGGGCTGAGTGAAGAAGGTCTGGCATCACGAGCATTCCCGCGCGATGGCGATAGAGGTCACGATACGATATCCGCCAAGTCCAATTTGACAGAAAAATCTACCACGCCTCGGCCACGGGGTATAGGCTGCTTTCCGCGACCGACCGCCCGCCAGAGATGAAAAAAGCACGCCCACACTTTCGCATAGACGTGCTTTCGCTTTGGATGTCTTCGATCAGCGGCTGGTTACTTGCGTTTCCAAACCGATTCGATTTCGGGAGCCAGGACGTTGACCAAGGACTCGATGGAATCGTCTTCGCCTTCAGCTTTCAGACCACCGATACCTGAGAATTCGCCTTCGCCTTCGCCACCCTTGGAACCATTGAGATGATTGATCACCAGCAAAGCGTCCAGAGCCGAGATGGCTCCGTCAGCGTTCACGTCCAAGAACAACCTGCCACCTTCGCCTTCGCCACCTCTGAGACCGCTTGTGCCACCATTGTTCAAGGAGTTGATCACACTGAGCACATCCAGTGGCGAGACACTGCCGTCGGCATTGACGTCAAACGGGTTGACTCCGTTGGTGTTTGATTCGCCTGAGCCACCGGTGGCCACAATCTGGGCTGAATCAAAGCCGAAGCGGATACGATCTGCAACCACTGCCGATGGTGGCTGGAACAGCAACGTGTCGTGCAGCGGCGAGATGTCTGCTGGGTCGCCGATGAAGCTCACATTACCTACAGCCTTGGCGGTCAGCCGGATGGTGAACAGTTCGAACTCTTCGGGACCAAGCGGGCTATCGCCAGCTTGAACCGCCCCCACCTCGTTGATCAAGCCTGGAGTTCGAATGTCGCCGCTGCGAATTGGATTGGGCAAGCGGTTGTAGTTGGTGCCAAAGGTGATGGCAAATCCCAGCGGATTGGCTGGATCAACGTCAACACTGGCCAGGTTGGGGTTGTACAGCACATCTTCAAAGGCCGCGAACACACCACCTTGGAACGGACTTCGCAGATCCTTGACAAAGCCCTTGAGCAAGAACTTGCTGCCGACAGTAATCGTCTCGTTGTCACCTAGCGGGGTTCCATCGAGCTTGTACACCTGTAGTCGCAGCGACACATCGTCGTTGGCATCCGTAACGGCTGTGGAACCGACCCGCACGGTTACACGAGCCGTGCTCTGGATAGAGCGGCTGTCTTGAATCGTGTAGGTGAAGGTGTCGGTGCCCGTAAAGCCTGTGTTAGGCGTGTACAGAATGCGATCGTCAGTCAGGTCATTGGGCGTACCATTGTTGCTGATTGCCACTGTGCCATTGGCTGGCTGAGTCGCGCTGAACAGCCGAATGCTGCCGGTCGAGCCGGTGCGGTCATTAGGCAGAACCAGCAGCGGGAAGTTCAAGGCGCCAGCAGGTACGTTGGTGCTGAATGAATCATCCACCGCTTGTGGGAACTCGACGCTGTCGCCCACGATTTCCAGCGAGGTACCCTGGTAGCGAATCTTTTCTGGCGGCAGCGGTGTCGACTGGTTGTCAAACAGCAGCGTATCGGCAATTGGATCGTCGGCAGGGTCCGGTATGAAATTGGCCAATCCAGGCGACCGGGCCGTGAAAGTCAGCGAAGCCATGAGAACTGGATCCGGCTCGTTCATCGCCAGGGCTGTGTTGAAGGCCCCGAAGTCATCGATGATTCCCGGGATGCTGGCGTCGCCCAGTCGCAGTGCATCGTAACCATTGAAGAACCTGACGTCGAAGTCAAACCGACCTCCGGTAGTCGATGGAACGGTACTGACCAGCTGCAGGTTGTAGAGCATGTCGGCATATGCTGAGAACACGCCCGGCGACTGAACGAACGGAGGATTCGAACGATCATTGCGCAGGTCATCAACATAGACATCGATCCTGAATTGCTGTCCTTGCGGAATAGCCGTGATCGGATTGCCGTTCAAGTCGGTCGCGACATAACGAATCAGAACGTCATCGTCGTTGCGATCGCCAGGTAACGTGTGCAAAGTAACTCGAGCAGTCGAAGTCTTGCCTGATGCATCGGCCACTGTATAAGTGAATGTCTCCGTGTCACCCAGGCCTCGCTGCGGCGTGTAACGCAGTGACTGACCACCGGTGGCAATCGAGATCTGACCACCCTTGTTAGGCGTCGATACCGAGATGATGCTCAGAGCACCGGCTCGACCTTCGATATCGTTAGCCAGGACATTCAGCGGGAAGCTCAGGGCATTGGTGGGGACATCGAAACTGTCGTCGATGGCCCGTGGATCTTCGAAGAACAAGTTGACCGTGACCGCAACGTTGGCTGTGGAAGTCTCGCCAGTGGCCGTTTGCACGGTGTAGGGGAAAGTGTCGGTGCCCACAAATCCATTGGGTGGCGTGTACAGGATCTTGTTGTCACTGGTGCGTTGCACAATGCCGCCGGCGCGACTGGGGCCAGCACTAATAATCGCCAGAGTCTCGCCAACCACTTTGAAGTCATTGGCCGTGACATCGAACGAATTGAGAGTCGAATTGCGAGAAACCTGGAAACTGTCCGCTACGGCAATCTCAGGAGCATTCACGATCGTGAAGCGATAATCTTCAACTTCGCCCGAACCAGACAGACCGGTCGGCCCCAGATCGCGATCGTTACTCAAGCGAACACGCATGTAGGTGTCGCCCAGTGTCGCTCCGCCCAAGGCTGGGAAGCTGACCGTTTGAGTGCCGTTAATTACCTGGAAATTGGAAATGACGCGCTCGCCGGAGTCAGTAAAGTCGCCGTCGCCATTGAGGTCCACCCAGGCATGCAGGAACGCTGGTGCCGCGGTGGTGGTGGCCGTAACGCTCAAGAGGTTCGTCGTCGTGCGTGAAAGAGGCCGCGCCAAGGTCACGCCATCCTCGTCATCGATGACGGTATCATTTGCATTCAAAGCCCCATTCAGATCGTCACCCAGGGCGGTAGCAGTCGGCTGGCCTTCTTGCTCTGCATCCCAGTTGGCCCCCAAGCGCAAACCCTGCACAAATCCGTGGCGGGCGCCGTTGCTGCCGTTGAGTGTGCCATAGCTGTTCGGCGCGTCACCGAAATCCAAGAACAGGCGATTACCAAAGTTCAGGCCGGCGACATTGGTAGCGTCCACGGCCGTGTTACCAGTTAGCGTGACCACATGAACATTGTTTCGAGCCGGTCCGGGGAACGTCTGCACAAAGCCAGGTTCCATGACTTCGCGAATGACGTAGGTTCCCAATCCAGGGAAACGCAACGAGTAACGACCGTTAGCATCGGTTTGAGCTTGCGGTTCGCCGATATCGATTCGTTCGTCGCCGTCCAGGTCCATATAAATCCAGACACCGGCCATGCGCGGCTCGCCAGCATCCACCACGCCGTCGCCATCCAAGTCATTCCACTTGAAGCCCGTGGCCGTTTGATCGACACGCTCGTTACCAAAATTAATGTTCTGAACAATCTGACCGTTGGTCACGGTCACTGCATAAAAGCCAGCCACCGGCGTCGTCAGACGCCAACCCGGGAATGGCACGAGGTCTTGGCGAATGATATAGCTGCCAGGATTCAATCCCAGGCTGAAGGTGCCCACAGAACTAGTGAGCGCTTGTGGCTCGCCGAAGTTATAGATTGCATCGTTATTGAGGTCGGCATAGACGCGCCACTGCCAGAGTCCGATTTCGCCGGCCTCGCGAACGCGGTTGGCGTTAACGTCAAAGAAGACCGTGCCGTTGACATACGCCCCTTGAGTACCCGTGGAGAGCGAGTGAGCCAACAAGGCGGCGGTGTTCTGGAATCCACCGACAAAAATGGTCGAGTTGATATCCAGGAAGTCACTGCCGAAGCTCGCGGGAGTGTCATCCGGAGTACCGAAGATGCCGTCCCGGCCGACACCCAAGATGCTCGCTGGACTGTTGGGATCTCCACCGGCATCCATAATCTGCTGGGTGGCATTGGTCGGGTCCGTATGCCAAGCGCCAAAGAAGTGTCCGGCTTCGTGAGCAGTCACCACTGCCAGAGCCTCAGCCACGAGGTCCATCGTGGAGATGTTGCCAGCGACAGGCACATCACCGAAGTTTGGAAGAATAGCTTCTGGCAAAACCACCGCAGTTTCTTCGCGGCGGAAGTTACCCACGTCAACCGACTGGGCGATACCAACCGTGTCAATCAGCAGTTCAGCGGCCGAGCCGCCGATGATCACGCGGCTGACGTTAGGCAATCCCCATGGATCGGGATTGTCGCGGCTATTGAGGATCTCGATATCAAAGTCACCTGGAACACCGGAGGCAGGGTAGTAGCCGTTGCCACCAGCAGTCGCCAGACGCATAAACCGTTGGGTGAAAATCGTAATGATCTTGTCGATCATCTCGTTTTCATTTTCAGGCGACAGGCCCCAGTCAGGCAGAAACCTCGACATGGGAGATAATCGGGCAGTACCCACCGCACCGAAGATCTCGCGCCGCACAGTACCACCATCGAAATCCAAGAAGATTCGTTGCTTGGTACCAATGGGTTCTGCCTCAATCGCCGGACGATAGACCCGCAGACTCAGGGTGTAAGGAATATCACCTTGGCTGACGCGAATGAAGTAACGTCCGGCGGAAGGAATCACCAGCGGATTGATCGCCGCTACGCTCACGCTGCCAACCTGAACGTTCGTTAGCGGGGAGTTATTGGGGTGTGTAAAGTTGCGAGTCGGCGTATTGGCTGCCGTGATTTCCAAGCCACGCGAATCCATGACGGTCAAGTCAAAATCCTGTATCGATGCACGCACAACTGCGTCCAGGATATCGCCGGCCTTCAAATCGACCGCAAAATAGTCTTCGTCAAAAACTTCCCGAATCGGATTGGACGGCAGAGTGCCCAGCACATCGACTCCGCTGTACTCAAACGCTCCGGTGCCCAACGGCAAGAACTGGGCAGTCGCGCGGCTACTGTTGGGTTCAGCCTCAACAAGCGATAGGTTGCCTTGACTGCCTTCGCCTCCCAAACGGGAATTGTTGACATCGGCATACTGGATGTCGCTGATCGCCTTGAACTCTGCGTAGGACAGGTCCTTGGGCAACCAAGCCGAAGACAAGGCTTGAGGCGGATAGTACATGCCGTCTGACCAAGGCTGTACAGTCATCAGCCGACGATCTTCGAGCGATTCGAAGGAGCGTTGGACTGATCTGCGAATGGCAGACTTATTGGACGTTGAAGATGAGCGCTTCTGAGCCTTGCGAGACTTCACTTTACAGTCCTCAAGAAATCGAACGGCTTGTTTGTCACAGCCAGCAAAATAACCGAATAGCAGCATCCGCGGTTGGACGCTCCGCCATTCGCCTCTCGACACATGCCACGCCTCGATGAGGCGAAGTGGGAATTTGGATAAGATGCGTAGCCTAGAAAAGGCTAAGTTCGATTCTAATTCCGCAGCCCACCCTGTCAACGAACGGCTTTCGTTCTGTGATTGCATCGGAGGGGCGCAAGTTCCGTAAAGCTACCAATTTTTACGTTTGAATGGCTTAAGATAGGTACTTGCTAGCGTTTATTGGCAAGAACTCCAAAAGTTTGGCTGGACTACCGCATTCCACGACCTGGAAACGGCCAGAAGAGCTGGCTCTACCAGGCACTACGAAACCCCTCTTTCAGGCAGCCACTAGGGAT
Source organism: Ottelia alismoides (assembly GCA_037367405.1). NCBI lineage: Eukaryota > Viridiplantae > Streptophyta > Magnoliopsida > Alismatales > Hydrocharitaceae > Ottelia > Ottelia alismoides. The sequence continues at coordinate 6,695,208 of JAZKJV010011400.1, read as the reverse complement.
GCCGAGACAAGACCGGCCGGGTCGGTAAGGGATGAAAACGAGGATGTTCTGGCGGATCGGGCAACTCTTTTTCGGCCTGCCACCGGCTGAACCAGCCAGGCAGCGGAGCCACGACGGGATCGGAGATTGCATCGACAACCGGGCAACAAAGCGGCCGGCAAGCAGGCTGACACGCGCGGCCACGGAGCAGGACACAGCCCGGGGACACACCCAGTATCGCCAGGCCGACCAGCGCCTGAAAAAAAAGGGAAAGAACTCGGTATCGAGCCCGATTGCCTAGGGTTGGAACTGCTCCCTCAATCGTCCCCTGGGCGCGAGTTTGATAATCAATGCTGGCAAACACTTTCTCTGTGTTCCTCTAGCCCCGCTAGCGATGAGCGTTCCCTGAAAGTCTGTTCTGGGTTAGCATGAAGGATTCTGCTACAGCTTTGATTCGGCACATGATTGCAGTTCGCTACACGGAAACTGGTAAAGTAGCGGGAGTTTGCCGATTGCACGGCGCAATCAGCTCCCGAACCACGGATTCTTTCGGACTTAGCTAAAGCTTGCACACCGCCTATGGTTTCGGCACTGCCACATCACCATGTCTTTCACCGACCCTTGAGAATTGGGAACGTCCAAGTGGGCTTTCCGGTTGTGCAAGCGGCCCTTAGCGGCTACAGCGACTGGCCGATGAGAATGCTGGCGCGCGAGTTCGGAGCCAGCTATACACTGTGCGAAGTCATGCTCGACCAATTCCTGGTGTCGTTAAAGGACCGGGAAAAGAATCGTCACTTCCTATTCAATACCGAGGAAGAGCGGCCAGTGGCTGGGCAGTTGATGGGAGCCGAGCCAGAGCAGTTTGCGGCTGGCGCTCAGAAGCTGGTCGAAGCGGGATTCACGGTCATCGACATCAATTTCGGCTGCCCGGTCAAAAAAGTGCTCGGGCGCTGCCGCGGCGGTTTTCACCTCAGTCAACCGGCAGTGGCCCTGGAAATTGTGGCCAGAACCCGCGCGGTCGTACCTGACAATGTACCTGTCACTCTGAAGATGCGCCGCGGGATCGACGATAGCTCAGCCAGCCGCGATAACTTCTATCAAATTCTTGATGGCGCTTTCAGCTTGGGAGTGGCCGCCATTACCGTGCATGGCAGGACAGTCGAGCAACGTTACAACGGGCCCAGCCGCTGGAACTTCCTGAAAGAGGTCAAGCAGCACGTCGGTGACAAAGTCATCCTGGGAAGTGGAGATCTTTTCACGGCTGAAGACTGTCTGCGGATGATGGAAGAGACGGGGGTCGACGGGGTCACGGTAGCCCGCGGCTGTATTGGCAATCCCTGGATTTTTCAGCAGTGCCGGGCGTTGGCAGAGGGCCAACCGCTGCCGCCGCCACCGACCATTTTGGAGCAGAGACGGGTGCTGGAACGCCACTGGGAACTGGCCCAGTCGCTCTATGGGCCGCTGCGAACTGGGCCCTTGTTGCGAAAGTTCGGCATCAAGTACACCGGCTCGCATCCCGAGCACCTGACTGTCCGCGAAGCCTTCACCAAAGTGCGGACTCGCGAGGACTGGCAGGCGGTGCTCGATCAGTGGTACTCAGTCGAGGGGCCAGGCGTGTTCCCATCGCCAGAATTGCACCGGGTCCAGGGAAGCGGCTGCCAAGAAAACCAGTGAAAAATTTGACAGTTGCCGCCTCTCTCGGATAGTCTAGATCATACACGCCTCTTTTCACCCCGATTCGGTTACGACAACGCTCGTCGCTTGCACAGCGAGAACTGTGCATGGTCTGCGCGAAGGTTGTCGGCTTGTCCAAACCCTCCAGAATCGGAAAACGGCTGTGGTCGTGGGAGCAGGAACATGAAATTGCGAAAACAATGGTTGGTTGGTTTGCTGGCGACTGCGGGACTGTGGGCTCTATCGGCCACAGACTCCCAGGCTCAGCAGAAGTATGCGCAACGGCCCATTCCTCAAAACATCACGCCCAGCGCGACCAAAGCGGCCGCAGCCGAAACCGGCAACCTGTCTGCTCAGTCCAAAGACGCCATCAAGCAGATGGTCGACTACTACATGAGTACGATGACGGATCCTCGCAAGTCCGATTCGTCGCGTTTGCGACTGGAGGGTGAACTGCGGGCGGTGGCTTCTGTGGATGGCAACAAAGCGGCCGCGGAAAAAGTTGTCGAGATCGCCACTTCGATTCTCCAAGGCAATTACCATCCGGCCGTGCGCATCAATACAACACTACTGCTGGCTGACTTGGAAGAAGGCGATCGCAACGGTCGCGTTCCCTCGCCAGCGGCCGCCACGCTACTGGTGCCGATTGCCACCAAGCCAACCTTTCCCAGCCATTTGCGTTCAATCGCGCTGATGGGCTTGGAGCGGCATGTGCGGGCCATGAAACCAACACCGCAGAACTTGAATGAATTGCCAGGCCGAATCGAGTCGATCGCAACCAAGATGATCGACATCATCGCCAGCAAGCCAGTTTCCATCCCAGAAGAGAAAGCCCACTGGTGGATGATTCGTCGCGCCTACGATGTGCTCGATGCAACTCAGGCCGTGATGAACCAAATCCCACCGCGCGAACGCAAGACGCTGCCTTCTAGTCAAAAAGCCATGCTGCAAGCAATGGATCTCTTCATGGATCCGGCCACCCTTCCCAGCGTCAGGCTCAGCTCGGCCAAATATCTGACCCACTTTGATTTCAGCGCTCCAAAAGTCTTTTTGGATGACAAGAAGGAGAAGATCGACCAGGCCAAGTCGCTGGAAACCGAGATTCTCCGCTCCAAGATGTTTGTCGCAGTGGCCGTCTTCCTCGATCAAGAGGTCGTTGGCTGGTACGAAGCCGAAAGCGACAAGAGCCGCATGCAGTCCAGCATGGGTAGCATGGGCGGCATGGGAATGGGCGGGATGGGAATGGGCGGTATGGGCATGGGTGGCATGGGCGGCATGGGCGGCGGCGAAGAAGGCGGCATGCCGGGCATGGGCGGTATGGGTGGCATGGGAATGGGCGGCTATGGCAGCGACGGCGGTATGCCTGGTTCGCGCGGCGAAAATGGCCCCAAGCCAATTGATACTCAGAGCTGGGACTTGCGCCAGAACCGTCGAAAACTGAACATCTATTGCCAACTGGCCCACGCACTTCTCAAAGGCACCCTGGCCGACGGCGAACGTGACTACGATGCGTCGGGCAAAGGTGCCATGGAATCGGAATTGCCCACGAAAGCTCAACAACGGGCGGGTAAGTTCTTGATCGATGCACTGGAAGAAGTGCAAACGGTCATCAATGAAAAGTCGTTGACCACAACCAGCAGTTTGATGACTCGAGTTCGCATGCCTCTATCCAAGCTGCGTGAAGCATGTGAACTGATCGAGCCACTCAGAGAGCCAGCGCCGCCGATTGATAAAGACGGCAAGCCAGTGGCCATTGAGTCGCTCAAGATCCTGGTACCGGGATTCAAGGAACTATCCCCTCGCATGCAGTCCTTCAAGAAAGCAGACAAGAGTGGCGCCCTGGATTCACCGGTCGGTGACAATCAAGCAGCAGCCAACCCTGCAGATGGTGCAGCCACTGGTGAAGCCGGCGCGGCAGGTGCAGACCAGCCAGCCGCCGGACAACAGCCAGCAGATCCAGCCCAACCAGGTGCTGGTCAACCTGGTGCTGGTCAACCCGGTGCTGGTCAGCCCGGTGCTCAGCCTGGCAAGTAAGCCTATCGCCAAGTCGATTGCATTCTACAGCTCCAATGATCGCCAGAGATACCAACTGGCGATCGATGCATAAGGACGCCAAGCCTGAGCCAGCTCTTCGAACTGGTTGGGCGTTGGGCTGGATTGCAGCCGGTACCATTTTTGAACCGCATTGCGAATGCCCAGATCGCCAACTGGTAAAACGTCCATACGTCCCAGTGCAAAGATCATGAACATGTGGGCTGTCCACACTCCGATGCCCTTGACTTGCACTAGTTCTGCAATCACTTTTTCATCACTCTTGCGATTGATCGTGCGCAGATTCAGTTGGCCGCTGAGTACCCGTTCAGTTAAGTCGATCGTGTAAGTGGCTTTTTGTTGCGACACGCCCAGTTGGCGCAGCGACTGCAAATCCAGCGTCTGCAACGTTTCGGGGGTGATCTTGTGCGGTTGCACATGATCGACCAGTCGCTGCAGGATCGTCCTGGCCGCAGCGGTGGAGATCTGCTGGGATAGGATGGACCGAACCAGAACCTGGAAGTAATCTCGCTGCGGCTTGAGTCGAAACGGTCCGACTTGACGTATGATATCGCGCAGGACAGGGTCTTGCCTGCGTAGCTGCTTACAGCCCAGCAGTATGAGTTCATCGCGTTTGGCCATCTGCAATTCTCTCTGGGGAGCACTTTATTTCGGCGTCGGTTCGCCATCTATAAAATGGGACGATCAGCATATTCAAAAACTCCGTCATGCTTGATTCGGCAAAAGGTATCCCCACAAGATATCCACGACACCCCACTCGTCCAGGTTCAGAATCCCATCGAAATGGCCGAATCTAAACAACGCTTGGACTTCCCCTCGCACTGTAGCCAAGTCAGCTAACCGCCCCGCTGCGTTCGCCCGTACCTGTGTCGTTCTGTGGTGAGTGTTCCGGTTATTGGATGGTGGCAAGGGATGACCAAACACAACGGTTGGGTCATAGAATTAATCCAGGACATGACACCATCTCCGATATTGAGATGGTTGCGCAAGTTTCGTACCGCCACGACCAAGGCGTCTGCTTTCAAGAGCGTATCCCAGGCGCAGCTGAGCCAGATTCTAACGTGGTTTGCGACCGACACCGATACGGCCATTGTGCTGACTGATCCACACGCGATTATCCAATGGGTCAACCCAGCGTTCACAAGGTTGACGGGGTTTCAGCTGGCCGAAGTCCTCGGGCAGCGCGCCGGTCGAGCTCAACAAGGGCCCGAGACATCGCCAGAAGTTCTGGAACAGATGCGGCGATCGATCTTACGTGGCGAACCATGTAGTGTGCAACTGGTCAACTATACCCGCGAAGGCGATGCCTACTGGGTCGATACCGAAGCTCGACCTATCCGCAATCAGTTGGGTGTGGTCGAGCACTTCATCATCACTCAGAAAGATGTCTCCCAGCAGCGCAAGCAAACCGAACAACTGCAAGCTGCCAAACAAGCGGCTGAAAGTCTGGCGACGGAACTGGCGGCCAGTCGCGGACAATTGCGCATGGCTGCTGACGCCGGCGGGTTATCGCTTTGGGACTGGGACCTGGCTGGCGATCGATTCTGGCTCAGCAGTCTTTGGATCCCAGTAGCCAATGAACAGTGGATCGAGAATTGCGGTCTGCGCGATCTCTTTACGCTGGCGCATGAAGAAGACTTTCGCCGAGTCGAACAAACAATCAATCGCTTGCTGGCACCGAACCCACCTCAGATCAATGAACAGTTTCGCATGTTGATCGCTGGCAAGTGGCGTTGGGTCAACTTTCGTGGCGCCGTCTCGGCTGTCGATAGCAATGGTCGGCCCACGCGCGTCAGCGGAACTTTGCTGGATGAGACCGATCGCAAACTGGCTGAAGAACAGGCTCAATCACAAAAAGAACTACTGCAAACTGTCCTGGAGCACATCCCGCACGCCGTTTTCTGGAAAGACGACCAGTGCCGCTATATAGGTTGCAATGGTCGATTTGCACACTGTTTGGGACTCACATCGGTCGTGCAGGTTTGTGGCAAGAGCGATGCCGAATTGCGATCTTCTCAGGCCGAAGCTGACGCCATTGCCGCGGCCGACCAGGCTATCGTGACCAGTGGCCAGGAACTGATCGCCCAGCATCAATCGGTAACCATGCAAGACGGCGAGAAACGCGAATTGTTGATCAGTAAAGTACCGCTGCGTGATGCGCGTGGGAAAGTATTTGGCATGCTGGGCATCTTCAATGACATTACCGAACAGAAACGCATGGAGAAACAGTTGACCGATGCGCGTCAACTGGAATCAATCGGTCGCCTGGCCGCCGGCGTGGCGCATGAGATCAACACGCCCATGCAATACATCAGCGACAATGTCGAGTTTCTCTCGGAGTCGACCAGCCAGGTCTTCGAGTTGATTGACAATGTTCAAGCCAGTATCGCCAGCCTACGGATCGACGCTCCGGATCAATTGCGTTCTCCCGAACTGATGCGACTTTCATCAGCGGACAAGAAACTGAACTTCATTCGCGAACAAGTGCCCAAGGCGATCAAGGATTGTCTGGTTGGTTCGCGCCGCGTCATGGAGATCGTGACAGCGATGAAGGTCTTTTCGCATCCGGGAACCAGTTCCTATACGCCAGCCAATATCAACGATCTGATCGCCTCGACCGTCTCCATTACTCGCAATCGCTGGAAGTACTGTGCGGAACTGGAATTGAATTTGGCGGAAGATCTCCCGATGATTCGCTGCTTGCCAACCGAAATTAACCAGGTGATTCTGAACTTGCTGGTCAACGCTGCGGATGCAGTAGCTGAACGATTTGGTAGCGGTGACCAACTGCCAGGACGAATCAGGGTGCAAACGGCACGCACCCCCGGAGGCGTTACAATCGAAGTATCCGATAACGGCTGCGGTATTCCGGAAGAGAATCAAAGTCGGATCTTCAACCCGTTTTTTACAACCAAGGAAGTCGGCAAAGGCACTGGACAGGGACTCACCCTGTGCTACGGCGTGGTATGCAATAAACATGGCGGGACTCTTACCCTGGAGAGTCAACTTGGCGAAGGCACAGTCTTTCGCGTATTTCTGCCTGAGATACCATGCCCGGTATTGCCAGAAGCCGCCGACCCGTTGGTCCCCACAACAGATTGCGTTTGCTAATATTCGAATTCGTATCCCCAGTCACGGGTGATACATTCGCCAGGGAGATCTCAGTGGAAACCAATTCCAATCCAAATCGCAACATTCTGCTGGTCGATGACGAACAGGCGATTCTCGACGGTATTGCCCGACGACTGGGAACCGATTACCAACTCACGCTGGCCAACGCGCCTTTGGCCGCGCTGGACATGTTGGCTGCCGGCGAAAAGTTTGCGGTGATTCTCACCGATATGCAGATGCCCGGGATGGATGGCCTGTCGTTCATCAGGCGCGCTCGCGAAGTTTCACCTTCGTCCGTCTTCCTCATGCTGACCGGAAACCAAGATCTTCCAACCGCTACTCGAGCGCTCAACGAAGGCCAGGTCTTCCGCTACTTTACCAAGCCATGCGCCAGCGCCGATCTGCGGGCTGGTTTGGACGCAGCCCTGCGTCAATGGGAATTGCTGCAAGCCGAACGCGAACTGTTGCAGCGAACCTTTGTGGGCAGCGTCAACATTCTGTGCGACATCATGGGCTACGCCCAGCCGTTGCTGACAATTGTCAACGAACGCATGCAACGCCTGGTACGCTCGGCCTGCGAAAACATGGGCTGGCAAGCGCATTGGGAGTACATGGTAGCTGCTAAGTTGGCCCTGGTCGGGTTTGTGGTCATCAAGCCAGAATCGTTTGCTACCTTCTTGGCCAGTTCGGCCATTACCGAAGAAGACAAAGCCCTGTATCTGGGTGCCCTCGACACCAGCGCACGTCTGCTGAGCAAGATCCCACGGCTCGAACGCATCGCCGCTCTGGTTCATCAGATGCGCATGACCGATGGCGCGCTGATCACCAGCGGCGGATTCGATGGTGCATGCGATATCGAAAACGGCGGCACTATGCTCGGTCTGGCCCTGGCTCACGTCATCGGTACGCGCAAGTACGGCATCGATATCGCCGCCAACATGGCCACGGAACAACTGTATGCTTCGCCCGACGCAAAACTGGTAACCATTTTCCGCGAAGTCGACAAGAACTCGCGCGTCAGCCGCAACCAGTCCAAGAAACTGGCCCTGAATGAATTGTCTTCAGGGATGGTTCTGGCTGAAGACGTCAGTGTCAAAGGCGCGCACATGACCCTCCGCGCCGGCGATGTCTTAACCGATGTCGCCGTTGCCAACCTTCCCAACATCCCCGGCGTACCACCAACCATGAGCGTCATGGTCCCAGAGTGATTTGAAATCTGAAATCTGAAATCTCAAATCTCAAATTTGAAATTTGAGATCTGAAGATCACGTCTCCAGTGTCCAGGCGTTCATTTCACCTAGCGACGCGGCATCGGACAGGTCGAACTTCAAGGGCGTCACCGAGATGTGACCATCGGAGACGATAGTCAGATCGGTCGGGTGCGCGGTGCGGCGCGGTGGCGGGTCATTGGTGGACCAATAGTAGTTGCGTCCCTTCGGATCCTGACGGCAGATGTAGTGCTCGCCATAACGTTCCACGCCCATCGGCACACAGTGCACTTGCGGATGTCCACCACTGGCAGCCAACTGAACGGCTGCCGTCGGTAAATTGATATTGAACAGTTGTGGCGGACGAGTTTGTTGTTTCAGGACTTGCTGAATGATCCGCACTGCCAGCCTGGCTGCCGTGTCGAAGTCGGCGTGAGCATCATACTCCAGTGAGACTGCAAAACTGTTCAGGCGAAAGAAGGCACCTTCAATTGCGGCCGCGACCGTGCCAGAGTAGAGCACGTTAATACCTACGTTCAAACCGCCATTGATTCCGCTGACCACCAGGTCCACCGGCGCGCCGATCAACTGGCTGACAGCCAGCTTGACACAGTCGGCAGGGCTACCTTCAACGGCATAGCCACGGAAACGGTCGCCTTCGAAAATCTGTTTGCACAGCAGCGGAGTCAGATAGGTGATTGAGTGTCCGACGCCGCTTTGCTCGGTGGCAGGCGCAGCGATATGCACTTCACCTATCTTGCGCAGCTCGCGTTCCAGCGCAGCCAGGCCAGGTGCGTAGATGCCATCATCATTGGTCAACAATATTCGCACGCTGGTTAGCTCCTAAACAAAACGCAACAAAGCATATTTCTTTTTGCCAGATCGCAGCACGATCACCGACTCACTGGCCAGGTCCCCTTCGGTCAGTTTGCGATCCACGCCGCTGACGGGACGATTGTTAACGTACGCACCACCTTGTTCGATCGTGCGCCGAGCATCGCTCTTGCTGCTGGCCAGCTTGCTATCGACCAGCGCGTCGACCAATTGAAAACCATCTGCCAAGCGCGACTGGTTTACTTCCAGGCTGGGTACGTCCGCGAAGATTTCCAGCAATTGGGCGTCTTTGAGCCCCACGATCTCGCCGCCGCTGAAGAGCATGCCGGATGCTTTGGTCGCGCTCTCCAGCCCTTCGCGACCGTGAATGAACTCAGTCAGCCATTCGGCCAGGCGTTGTTTCACTGGACGTGGATCGCTCGCAAAAGTTGTTGCCAAAGCATCGACCTCGTCTTTAGTGATTAACGTCAGATAGTTGATGCACTTGAGCACATCGCGATCGTCGATGTTCTTCCAGTATTGGTAGAAGGCGTAGGGCGAGGTGCGCTGGGGATCCAACCACACGGTCCCCTTCTCCGTCTTGCCCATCTTTCTGCCATCGCTGGTCAGCAGCAAGGGACAGGTCAGGCCGTGCAAGCTTGCTCCGTCCATGCGGCGGGCCAGGTCGATACCTGCAGTGATATTGCCCCACTGATCGCTGCCACCAACCTGCAAATGGCAGCCATGTGTGCGCGACAGGTGCACAAAGTCGTAGGCCTGCAGCAGCATGTAGCTGAATTCGGTGTAGCTGATACCCACACCTTCGCGTTCAATACGATTCTTTACCGAGTCTTTCGACAGCATCACCGAGACTGGAAAATTCTTGCCGATGTCGCGCAGGAACTCCAGATAGCTCCAGGGGCCAGTCCAGTCGAGATTGTTGACGATGATGGCTGCAGCCGAGCCGCTGAAGTCCAGGTAACGCTCCATCTGACTGCGCAGCCCCTGCACGTTAGCATCCAGCGCTTCCTTAGTCTGCAGGTTTCGTTCTTCGCTTTTGCCGCTTGGATCGCCGATCATGCCGGTGGCTCCACCGACCAGCGCAATGGGACGGTGACCGTAGGACTGGAAACGCCTGAGCATCATCAATGGCAACAGACTGCCCACGTGCAGGCTGGTGGCCGTGGGGTCAAAACCAACATAGACCTTCTGTGGTTTGGACAGATACTCGGCTAGTTCTTTTTCATCTGTCGTTTGATGAATCAGGCCCCGCCACTTCAGTTCATCGAGAATCATTTAGCCTTCCTGTTTAATCTGCTTGAGCTTGGCGAGCGCGGCTGCCACGTTGGCTCGTTGTTGTTCCAATTCGGCCAGCGAAGCGCGTTCTTTCTCGACCACTTCCGCCGGCGCACGCTCAACGAAGCTGGCGTTGGTCAGCTTGGCATGTTTGCCCGCAATTTGTTTGTCCAGGTTCTCACGCAACTTCTCGTTGCGCGCGATCTCGGCAGGTACATCGATGAACTTGCCCAGGTCAACGATCACTTCCATTCCATCGGCATTCAACTGGGCGGCCATATCTGGGATTGGAGCCTTCGTGTCCCAGGTGGTCACTACCGCACCGGCCAGGGCTTTGAAGAAGCTTTCCATCGGCTTGAGCAGGTCAATCGTCGCCGGCTCGCATTGCAGTTGGAAACTCAATTCGGCTTTGGGCGGCAAATTTTGGCGTGAACGAATTTCGCGCAGGGCACCCAGCACGGCTGCGAACCTGGCGAACTGACTTTCGATCGCCGCATCGCGATCGGCTAACTGGGCGCTTGGCCAAGGTGCTCGGATGATCCACTCCGTGGCAGGCTGGGTTTCATCCAGAGAGCGGCGCGCTCCAAAGCGAGCCAACTGTTGCCAGATAGCTTCGGTAATGAATGGAATCATCGGGTGCAGTAATCGCAGCAGATGGTCGAGCACGTGCGCGAGAACCAGTTGTGTCGCGCCGCGAGTTTCAGGATTCGCCAGGCGTGGCTTGGCCATCTCCACGTAGTAACTACAGAACTCGTCCCAGGCAAAATCGTAGAGCTGCCGAGCGGCGTCGGCAAAGTGGTAACTCTTCAGGGCTTCGTCCACGGCTTGAGTTGTCGTGGCCAGGCGACTAAGGATCCAGCGATCTTCCAGCGGTAACTTCGCGCGGTCGAGTTGTGCGTTCTGGGCGCCGGTGTAACCGTCCAGGTTGATCATCACGAAACGGGCGGCATTCCACAACTTGTTGCAGAAGTTGCGGGCGACTTCGAATCGTTCGCTGACCACAGCGGCCTTGGGTAGTGCTTTGTCCTCGGCCGATTCAGCCCACTGCGTGGAGAAGGCTTGCTTGCACTTGTCGCAATTCAGTTTGGGCTGCGTGCGATTCTGTTTGGTTTGCGGATTGAGCGCTTCGCAGTGCGGGCACTCGTACTGCACCGGCATACGTACATCTTGCGTATCGGTCGTCAGCCACGTCAGGCCGAATCGCAAAGCATCGGCTCCGAACTTGTCGATCACGTCGATCGGGTCCACGCCATTGCCTTTGCTCTTGGACATCGTTTCGCCAAAGGCATCCAAGATTTTGGGATGGATGAACACTTCCTTGAATGGAATCTGACCGATGTTGTTCAGGCCCATCAGCACCATGCGAGCAACCCACAGCGTGATGATGTCTCGACTGGTGATCAGCACGCTGGTTGGATAGAAGTATTGCAGTTCGGGCGTATTCTCCGGCCAGCCCAAGGTCGAGTGAGGCCACAGCGCCGAACTGAACCATGTATCGAGCACGTCCTGTTGCCGCGCAAAGCCGGCCGCGTCTAATTGTTGTTCGAGCGTCTTATTCTCCTCGCGCAAACATACGTGCAACAGATCAGGCTGTTCAAAGTCTACCGCCAGCGACGGATGGGAATTGGCGAGGGCTTTCCATTTGTCGGCTTCGCGCTGACGCGCTTGGTCGGAATCAAACTTGCGCGTCCAGATAGGAATCTGGTGTCCCCACCAAAGCTGTCGACCCACCGGCCAATCGCGTTTCTCACTCAGCCAGTCCAGGTAGCCTTTGGCATACCGTTCTGGGAAGATCTTGACTCGTCCGTCAGTGACCGCATCCATCGCGCTTTGAGCCAACCGATCCATGCGCACAAACCATTGATCGGCCAGGTAGGGCTCGATGGGAGTCTTACTGCGATCACTGTGAGCCAGGTCGATTTCGCGAGCCTCGATGCGATCCATCAGCTCGAGAGCTTCCATGTCGGCCACAACTTTCTGGCGGGCGGACTGGATCGATAAGCCTTGGTACTTGCCCGCGGCTGCGTTGAGCGTCCCGTCGGGATTCAAGATGTTGATCATCGGCAGACCGGCTCGCGTAGCCACATCGTAGTCGTTGGGATCATGGGCAGGTGTGATCTTCACACAGCCCGTACCCATCTCGGGTTTGGCCCACGAGTCGGCCACCAAGGGAACATCCCGATCGATCAGCGGTACGCGTACCTTCATGCCGGCCAGGGCCATATCACGCAGTTTGATCATCGTCGGCAACAGGCTGCCGCGTCGTTCGGCTAACTCCTCGAGTTGCTTTTCGATCGGGGCTTTCTCTTTGGCCGGCGCGGCCGCCAGTTTTTCGCGCAGAACTGCTTCGGCTTGATCGAGCGCAGCGGCCGGGTCGGGATGCACGGCCACGGCCGTATCACCTAGCATGGTCTCGGGCCGCGTGGTGGCGATCGATACAAACTGCGGACCATCGGCCGGCGCGTTGATGATCGGGTAACGCATGTAGTAGAAGTGTCCCTTGACTGCTTCGTGAAACACTTCGTCGTCGCTGACGGCAGTTTGCAGATAGGTGTCCCAGTTGACCAGGCGCTTGCCGCGATAGATCAGTCCCTTGGCAAACAGGTCGAAGAACGTGGCCCGCACGGCGCGAGCGCATGTTTCATCCAGGGTGAAGCGAGTGCGACGCCAATCGCAACTGGCTCCCATCCGCTTGAGCTGTCCCAAGATGCGAGTTTCGTATTGATCCTTCCACTGCCAGATGCGATCTACAAGCGCTTCGCGCCCCAAGTCATGACGCGTTTTGCCTTCGAGTTCTTTCAACCGCTTTTCAACAACCGCTTGCGTCGCAATACCAGCATGGTCGGTACCAGGCATCCACAAGGCTTCGAAGCCGCGCATGCGATGCCAGCGTATCTGGATGTCTTGCAGCGTGTTGTTCAGGGCGTGGCCCAGGTGCAGGGCGCCAGTGACATTGGGCGGCGGAATAACAATGGTGAACGGTTTTTTGGACGCCGTTACTTGCGCTGAGAAGCAGCCAGCGGATTCCCATTGGGCATAGATGGCAGCTGATGCGGCTTGGAAATCAAACCGGTTGGGAATGTCTGCCCCGGCGTCACTGCCGGTCGTTTCGTCCGAGTTGTTGCTGCTTGACATGACACTTGTTGCTATCGTGGCGAGAATGAAATGCAGGGCACTGGCGCTAGATAGCCAATGACACCCAGAATTGTAACGAAGCTCGCCAAATTCGTGGCTAGGGACAAGGGAATTGCCAACTTGAATTTCAGCCTAAGTCGCTTAGAGGGCGCCAATCCACTCTTCGGCGGCGCGCTTGGCCTGTCCGAGCACATGTTGGTAAGAGAAGTGCTCGAGTTCTTCACCCAGAAGTTCTACTTCGTAGTAACCCTGGTAGCCTTGTCGCTGAAAGGTTTGCAAAATCTCGGGCAACGGCAGAAACCCATGGCCCAACAGGCAACGATTCTGTTCGCCCATCGGTGCATGTTTCGCATCGCCCAGTTGCACCAAGCGCACATACTTGACGATGTGCTCCAGCCAGCTGAGGGCATCGCAGTCCTGGCCCAGATGGTAGCAATCAAAAACCAAACCTAAATTGTCGCGCCCAATGGAATCGATAATGTCCAGGCACTGCGGGACCGTGTTGATAAACGTCCAATCATGCGCGCAACCGATGTGCATCGGTTCTAAAGCCAATTGTACGCCGACGGCTTCGGCTGCTTCGGCCAGTTCCTTCAGGGCTGCCCTGAGCAAGCGATGCGCATGGTTGCTGGTGTGTCCGCTGCGACCACCCGCCAAGACGACCACACACTCGGCTTTGAGATCGGCGGCCAATTGAATCGCATCTAAGCCATCGTGCAAGCTATCGCGATAACTGCGGCCGTCGCTGCCGGTGAAGCCACCGATCCATTGCAGCGACGAGATCGACATGTTGTTATCGTGCAGCAACTCGGCTGCTTTTTCTTCGCCGTAATCGGCCAGCTTGGCTCGCCAGATACCGATAGCATTGTAGCCTTCGGCGCGGTAGTGCAACACATCTTCTTCGAATGACCATCGAAACGTCGACAACTCGTTAACAGACAAACGCAACATCCAGTGCGACCACCTGTAGGAAAGGTTTCTGCCGAACGGCAATCCGTATGGCGAGTTTGATGGGGACGAGGCCAGCTGTGAATCCGCCGGAGCGACGTGTGTTCAGCCGGGTGGCTATTGTTAGAAACTTTCTCCGCCGTGTAAAGCTGAATCTCGATGCCTAGCATGAAAGAATTTTCTAGCAAGCATGGCTGGACTACCACCCTTACGGCCTGCCTCCGATTTGCGTACAATACCGGCTTAAGGCTTGAGCCGCACAACTTATCATCTGGTGACTTCCAAAACCGTCAGAAAGCTGCTTGCACCCGTGTCTGAACCATCGCGTATACGTCGTGCCCTAATCAGTTGCAGCGATAAACTAGGTCTGGTCGACTTTGCTGCGGGACTGATTGCCTCTGGTGTTCAGATATACAGCACTGGCGGTACGCGGCGACATTTGGAAAGCCACGGGATCGATGCGATCGAAGTGTCGCAGATCACCAACTTTCCTGAGATGATGGATGGTCGAGTCAAGACGCTGCATCCCAAGATCTTCGGTGGTATCCTTGGCCGGCGCGATAACGTCGGTGACTTGCGTTCGATGCAGGAAGAGGGTATTCCTGCGATTGACTTGGTGGTCGTCAATCTTTATCCGTTCGAAGCCACGATCAATCGATCGGGCGTGACGCGCGACGAGGCAATCGAGCAGATCGATATTGGCGGGCCCTCGCTAATTCGAGCTGCGGCCAAGAATCACGAATGGGTAACAGTCGCTACTCGACCCGAACAATACAGTTCGATCCTGGCAGATATCGAAGAGCTGGGCAGCGTTTCACCCACGCTGCGTCGTCGCCTGGCGGCGGAGGCGTTTGCTTCGACCGCGGCCTACGACCAGGTGATCGCCGATTACTTCCGCAGCGAATCGGCTGCTGGCGAATTCCCACCGCACATCACGGTCCGACTGGAACGCAAGGCACATCTGCGATACGGCGAGAACCCTCATCAGAAGGCAGCCGTCTATCGCATACCACGAGATAGATCGGCCAGCGTGCTCAGCGCGCGACATATTCACGGTCGCGAACTTTCATACAACAACTTGCTGGATTTGGATAGCGCCCTGGCTATCGCTCGTTCATTCTCGCAACCAGCAGCCGCAGTGATCAAACACAACAATCCTTGCGGTGCCGCCACGTGTGCCAAGCTTTCGCTGGCGATTCGCAAAGCCCTCGACGGCGATCCGGTTAGCGCCTTCGGTAGCGTGATCGGTTTCAATCGTACAGTCGATGTAGAAACAGCCGAGATCCTGGTCGAGCCCACGCGCTTCATCGAAGCAATTGTGGCTCCCGATTTCGAAGCCGGTGCCGTCGGTGTACTGACGACGCGGCCCAAGTGGCGCGACAATGTCCGCTTGATGCAAGTCGGCCGACTGCCGAGTATCGAACCAGAGCTGGCCATTCGTTTTCTGGCTGGCGGTGCGTTGGTACAAGAGGCCGATACGTTGCCAGTTATCTCGTCGCAGTGGCGTACCGTTACCGATGTGCCAGTAGCCGATGCGCTGTGGGATGATATTCACTTTGCCTGGGAGATGGTCAGGCACGTCAAGAGCAATGCGATTGTCTTGGCCCGCGATACGTCGCTGGTGGGTGTTGGCGCAGGGCAAATGAGCCGCGTGGACAGCGTCGAAATCGCCATTCGCAAAGCTGCTGATCGCTCGGCTGGCAGCATCTTGGCATCCGATGCATTCTTCCCATTTCCTGACTCGATCGAAGCGGCCGCGCGAGCCGGCGTGGTTGCCATCGTTCAGCCAGGCGGATCGCGACGGGACGATGAAGTGATCGCTGCCTGCAATCTCCATCGCATCCCGATGGTCTTTACCGGCGCAAGGCATTTCAAGCATTAGTACGATTCTCGACAAGATCGTCGCCACGAAAGTACGCGAAGTGGCAGAGGCACGCAGCCTCGTTTCCATGGCGGAGATCCAGCGGAACGCCGCCCACGCGCCAGCGGCTCGCGATTTCCATGCCGCTCTCTCCGGCGCCCCGCCCATTCGCTTGATTGCGGAAGTGAAGAAGGCCAGCCCATCCAAAGGTATCATCCGCGCGGACTTCGATCCCGTCGCCATCGCCAGACAATACGAAGCGGCCGGTGCCTCCGCACTGAGTGTCCTGACCGATCAAGATTACTTTCAAGGCTCGCTGGATTACTTGCGCGCGATTCGGGCGGCAGTCGCGCTACCACTACTGCGCAAAGACTTCATCATCGATGAATACCAGGTCTATCAGGCCCGGGCCGCTGGTGCTGACGCAGTCCTGCTGATCGCCGAATGCCTGAGCGCCGAGCGTCTGGTGCAACTCTACCAGTTGATTCGTCAACTCGGGATGCATGCGCTGATCGAGTTGTATGACCCGTCCAACTTGGACGCGGTCTTGGCAACACAAACACCCATCGTCGGCGTTAACAATCGCGACCTGCATACATTTGTCGTTGATTTGGATCATACATTGCGACTAAAGAAGCAGATACCAGCCGACCGTTTGCTGGTGGCCGAGAGTGGCATCGCCAACCGGGCCGACGTCGAAACACTGGAAGCTGCTGGTGTGGCCGCCATGTTGGTGGGCGAATCATTGATGCGACAGTCGGATATTGGGGCCGCAGTTGAAAAACTTCTAGCCCGAAAGAGCGCCAAATGAAACGAGTTCTGGTAACCGGTGGAGCTGGGTTTATTGGTTCGCACCTGACGCGAGCCTTGGTCAAAGCCGGCCACCAGGTTCGTGTGCTCGATAATTTGTGCACCGGCTTCCGGAAAAATCTGGATGAAGTCGCCCAAGAAGTAGAGTTCTTTCATGGCGATGTGGCTGACGAATCGATCGTGGCCAAGGCTATGCAAGGAGTGGAATTAGTTTATCACGAGGCCGCCTTGGCTTCGGTACCGATGAGCGTGGAAAAGCCACTAGCAACCAATCATGCCTGTGTCACGGGGACCGTAAACGTTCTGCATCAAGCGGTCAAGGCCGGCGTCAAACGCGTAGTTTATGCAGCCAGCAGTAGTGCTTACGGTGATCGTCCTTTTTCAGCCAAACGCGAAACGGATCTGCCCCAAGTCTTGAGTCCCTATGCAGCTGCCAAACTGGCTGGTGAACTCTACTTGCAAGCCTTCTACCACAGCTTTGGCCTGGAGACCGTTGGTTTGCGGTACTTCAATGTGTTTGGCCCCAACCAAGATCCCGGCAGCCCCTACTCGGCAGTTATTCCGTTGTTTGTTACCAGGCTCCTCAGTGGCCAGCGCCCGATTGTCTATGGCGATGGCGGTCAATCTCGCGACTTCACCTTCGTGGGCAATGTCGTGCAAGGCAATTTACTGGCCGGCCAGGTGGAGGGCATCGGCGGTCAAATCATGAACCTGGCCGATGGACGACGAACAACCTTGCTGCAATTGCTGGAACTGTTGGCCAAGTACTTGGGCGTGCCCGCCAATCCAGATTTCCAGCCTCCGCGCATCGGCGACGTCCGCGAAAGCCTGGCCGATATCTCCATGGCCAGAAAACTGCTGGGCTACGAGCCCGCTACCACGCTCGAAGAAGGCCTGGCGCAAACCATCGACTACTACCGAGCCATCGCAAAGTAGAGCGTCTGTCCTCAGACGCTGGCCGCCAGCGTAACCCAGCCTCGACAGCCATGGCGAGTCTTGCTCTGGAGCAATGTCGAGGTTGGTTTGAAGAAGGTTGAATGGTACTGCTAGCGGTTCGGGAGAGCCGCTCTACAGTTTCGGAATCGGCCGCGAGACGGGAGGCTGATTCAATCGGCGTGCTTGCTCGTCTTGAGACGGCGCTGGCGGCGGAGGCGGATTGTTGTTGGGCCGCTGCGGTGGCGGTGGCGACAAGTCCGTGAATTCTTCAATCCACTTCCAACCGATGGGATGATTCAGTTCGTTCTGAGCCAGCACAGCCCAAGGAGTGCCGGCGTGTTGCTCGGTCACTCTCTTCAATAGGTCGCGCGCCAGCTGACCTTCTTTCTCCAGTTTGCTACCTACACTTATCTCATCATCGGGCTTCAGAATCCAGGTGTTGTTCTTGCCGTCCTTGAAAGGCATGCCTCGCTTGGCTTTGGCCAGCATGGCGTTGTAACCTTCGGCCCGGACCTTATGAGCGATGACGGTGCCCAAAGCCAGGTCGTAACCGGCCAGCCAGCGTGGGGCCGTCTCGCGATCGCGTACAGCCTGGCCTTGCAACAAGACCTGCGTCAAACCATTGAGCTGCGGTTCTAACCGCGCGGCGGCCTGTTGAGCTTGAGTCAGTTCGTTCACGAGCGAGGGCTCATCGCGTCTGACGAACCGAGTGCGCGGAGTCTCCAGCGTATCGACCGCAGCCATTCGCGAGGCGGAGATCAAGATCTGGCGCAGCGGGCTTTCCTTGGCACGCTTCAGATACTCTTCCTGCGAGACGTAATCGGGAGCATACTTGCCCATGACTTCGGGATCGAAAAAGTAATTCAATTCGCTGGCAAATGCATCGATGTCCTGGCGGTTCAAACGCTGGTTGAACTTGCGATTAGGGTGCACGGTAAAGTAAATGCCACCCGTCTCATAAGCCAGGCGCGATAACGCGTAGGGACCAAAACCCGAATCCATCATCGGTTCGTCGTACGCATTGTTGCGATAACCCAAGCGGACGCGTTCAGGCATCAACGATTCCGGACCTTGATCCACTTCACCCCACTTAGGCGTTTGGTCAAACTTGGGATCGGGATCGACATATTTCATGTAGGTGAATTCGCGACCGAACGGAGCCGGTACGCCAATTACAAAAACTGGTATGCCTTGCTTGCGACACTCGCGAATCGTCGCTTCCATGCCGTGCATATCCGAACCACGTTCATCGGTAACTGCCACGAAGATCACGTTGCGTTCAGGACCAGTGGTCGGTCGAGTGGCCCGATAAACTTTGTATTTGTCGGCCGCCAGGTACAGCGCTGAAAAAATCTTTTCATTGCCCGACTCGTCCAATTGGATCGAGTCGATCACGCTGCGAATCTCGTTCATATCCGAGGTCGGCTTTTCGGTCAGTTGCGAAACGCGGTCGCCAAACGCAAAGATGCTGGTCAGCAACGGCTCTTCGGACATCTTGCCCTTCTCGATCTGGGCTTTGGTGACGATTCCTAGTTCTTCATAAATCTTGTCAAAGCGATCGCGAATCTCCTGTCGTCGATGCAGCAGGCTGACCGATTGATCGAAGAACCAGACGACCAGCGTTGGTTTCTCTTCCAGCGATTGCAGAATGTAGTAGGTGATCTGATCGATAGCCCCATCGGTGCCCGTCGTGCCAACGCCGGTCATGCCCTTGGCCACCGTCTCGGACCTCACCAGTCCCACTGGCTGCTGGATGCGTGCTTCCAGATTCAGCGCCGGCATCATCACAGGAGTTTGAGGCGTCAACGATTCGATGTCCGGGATATCAGCCACAATCGCGGCGGTGCTGAGAGCCATGCCCGATTCGGCTCCCGAGCTATTGGCCCCCATCTCTTCAGCCGGTTCGTCGGCGAAGGCCAGGTCTTCGGTTATCGCCAGTTCTTCAGGGGCTTCGGCAGTTGCCAGTTCTGTCAAAACAACCGGGGCTTCACCTCGATCGGACAGTATCGGAATCAAGGCAAGCGTCAGCAGCAGTACCGTATGCACGACCAGGCTGAGCAAAAAAGATTGAGTGTCACCACTGCTGAGGCCCTGCCACCAGGTGGCTTCTGGTTCGTCTGCCAGTTCTTCCTCGTCGGCGGTTTCATCATCGAACAAGAGTTCGGTATCGACGACGCCATCGGTCAACGAACCTGCCTGACCGACCTCCAGCGTCTCAGAAAGCTCGCATGAGGTTGGCTCGGTTACTGCTTCGGCCTCGATCAGTTCGTCACCGTCCAGTTTTTTCAGCATCTTCGGCAGATCCCCAAGGCTTCCAGCCCGCTGTCACGCAGTTAGCGGAGACAGCTACCATTGTAACCCAACCTAGTAGTGTTAGCGACGTTTGAGCTGTGATTGTACTCGCCCCCCTGGCTGAGGCTGGGATTTTATAGCAAGCCTTGGGCGCAGGCGAGAGAAATCTCTTGGCAACCTCCGGGAGCCCAGGCTTTCTGGCTCCGAAGGCGAGGGCAAGTCGGCCGAGAGTGGCTGACCTGGCACGAAATCTACGGTTACCAGGGCGGAGTTCCCTCTACCGTCGCCCCGCTGGGCTAAATCAAACGCGTCGGGCACTTCGGGCCAGGGTAAGCACTTCCAGGGTGCCCTAGGGATCAGCTATCCTAGAAGTATTCGTGTGTTCTCAGTACCTTCCCGCCCAAGGAAATTCATCTTGCCATCGAGTCGATCGGGGTTTTGCTGGCTGGTCGTTCTTTCGTTGATTTCTTCCACTGTTGGAGCCCGATGGCTCCTGGCCGACGAGGCAAACGATCTGGCTGCGGCTGGCTCGCGCATCACGCAAGATTTGACCTATCTGGCTAGCGACGAACTGGCCGGTCGAGGCGTGGGGACCGAAGGCATCCAGCAGGCCGGCGAATTCATCGCGGCCCGCTTCAGGGAACTGGGGCTAAAAACGGACGCTTTCGATGGCCAGCCTTTCCAGAACTTTGGTATCCCCGGACCGAAAGGTTTGGGCCCCGCCGCTCAGAATGTGCTGAAGCTGAAGGTCAAGGGCGAGCCACCGACAGACGCAAAACTGGCTGAACTGAAACTGAGTGTTGATTACACACCGCTGACCCTGGGCTCCAACGGTCAGTTCAGCGGTCAAGTCGCCTTTGCCGGTTATGGAATATCGGCTCCCGAATTGAACTACGATGACTTTGCGGGTTGGGATCCAACCGGCAAAGTCATTATCGTCTTGCGCAAAGAGCCTCAGCAGAACGATCCCAATAGCGTCTTCGATGGAACGCAGAATTCCAACTACGCATTCTTCACTGCCAAAGAGATAACCGCTGCCAGCAAGAAGGCTGCGGCGATGATCGTTATCAATGATGCGCAAACAGTTCAAAAAGAACTTGCCAAGATCGAGGAAGACCTGGCTCAAGCCGAACGCTCTTTGGCCGACATACAATCGCAACCCATGCCCGAGGAAGCCCAGCAACGCGATGCACTTCAATCGCGTTTGAAAATCGCTGCTCAAGTTGTCGAAGCCCTGAAAGAAAAAAAGGCTCAGAACCAGGGCGATGCCGTCATGAAGCCCGAAGCTGCCGGTACGCCGGCCAATGATCAAGCGATCCCCACCTTCTATTGCACCCGCGCCGTGGTCGATCGCCTGTTGCAAGCTGGCGGCGCGCGACCTTTGGCAGAACTGGAGGCGGCCATTGATCGCGATGGCAAACCGCACAGCATCGTGCTCGACGGTGTCGAAGCATCAGGTGAAACGCTGTTGCAAGCCACCGAAACACCTGTTCGCAATGTGATTGCCGTCCTGCCAGGGGCAGGCGAATTGGCTGACGAGTACGTGGTCGTCGGCGCCCACTACGATCACGTGGGTATGGGTGGCATGGGTTCACTGGCTCCAGGAACCATCGCTGTACACAACGGTGCCGACGACAACGGATCGGGAACCGTATGCATGTTAGAAGTGGCGCGTCAGCTGTCCACGATACAGACTCCCAATCGCCGATCGGTGATCTTTATGGCCTTCTCCGCTGAGGAATCGGGGCTGCTGGGAAGTGTGCATTACGTCCGCAATCCCCGTTGGCCACTGGAGAAAACAGTCGCCATGGTAAACATGGATATGGTTGGCCGACTGGCCAACAACGAACTGACGGTCTACGGTACCGGCACGGCCATCGAGTTTGCCCCGCTGATCGATCGACTGAATGAAATCTACAAGTTCAATGTGGTCAAAGTGCCTCAAGGTCGCGGCGCCAGCGATCATCAGAGTTTCTACGATGTCCGCGTGCCGGTGTTCCATTTCTTCACTGGGCTGCATAACGAATACCATCGCCCCAGCGACGATGTGAACCTGATCAATGTTTCCGGTATTGCGCGCATCAGCCGCATGGTGGCCGATGTAACCAAAGAGATCATTGAATCGCCCACCCGACCACAGTACGTCGAGGTTCGCGGCAGCGCAGCGCCACGCAGCCAATCGGGAGCTGGTCGTGCCATGTTAGGCGTGCGTTTGGAACGCTCGATGGAAAGTGCTCCGACTCTAGTCGCAGTCAACGATGGCGGCCCGGCAGCCAAAGCTGGATTGCAAGCCGGAGATACCATCACGGCTATCGACGGTGCCCAGGTCAAATCGGTCGGTGAGTTCCGCGAGGCCATGTCCAAGTTGAAGAACGGTCAAACTGTCTCGCTGGAATTCAAACGCGAAGCGGAGACAAAGACTGTCGAGGTTAAATTAGGCGAGTGAACTCGGAAGATTCGACCAGCCATTGGCAGACTGCATGCAAGTTATTGACCGAGAACTCAGTCGGCATCGGCTTGGAACGCACGTTTCCCGAGCCGACTGCCAGGCTGAGTCTCTTGGCGGCTCTGACAGCCAGTGAACTGGCTGGCGCTGTCCCTTCCAATCAGCAGGGACAGCAACTCTCCGAGCGATTGGCCGGGCTGATCGCGCAGGCGCAGACCATCAATCGCATCGGCAAGTGCCCGGTGGTTGGCATCACCGGTTTGTTGAACTCAGGCAAGAGCTCGCTCCTGGCATCGTATCTGAGCCCAGCGGGACGTCGGCGCGTCCTGCGCGGTACGGCTAACAATCAAGGCACCCATCGCTTTGTCTTGTGGTTGCCAGACGCCTGGTGGAACGATCCAGGCCTGCTGGCTCTGCTGACTCAGTTCATGACCGATCTGTTTGGCGTCTCCCCCGAACGCTTGTCGGACGATGCCGATAGCGCGTTTGCCCAGTACAACGGGCAGTTGGCTGATGGCTTGCCCACGGGCACAGATCCATTAACGGTGCCACTGCTGGCCCATGACGCAGCCTTGGATGCTATGGGCCTGGCGCTCTTGGACTGCCCTGACATCCAATCCGCCTTTCGCGGGATCGCAGAGCCCAGTAGCCAGGCGGCTGTGGTCGACGCGCTGGAGTTTCAGCATCGTCGGCGCGCGATCCTGGGACGCGTGGGACGTTTGTGCAGCGCGTTCCTCGTGGTCAGCAAGTTGAGCAGCCTGCATGACGAAACCTTGATCGCGATCTTTGAGACACTGCGTGATACTATGCCCGGCGTCAGGCGAATACTGGCAGTGAACAAGGTCAAAGCGCGCTATTGGCCCGAAGTGGTCGATGAACAAGCTCAAGGTCTGGTTGATCAGTTCAAGATCAC
Organism: Ottelia alismoides; assembly: GCA_037367405.1. NCBI lineage: Eukaryota > Viridiplantae > Streptophyta > Magnoliopsida > Alismatales > Hydrocharitaceae > Ottelia > Ottelia alismoides. The sequence goes on along the minus strand of JAZKJV010011400.1, from coordinate 6,671,734 downwards.
GGACGTTTACATGGCTTATGATTTTCGCAGTCATTGGGCCGAAGCTCGCTTGCCGCAACCGCCACCCAACTTGCAGACACTCGCCGGTGATCCGCTACCAATTTTCTTCAAGGCTCGGCGGTCCACACGCTCGGCCAGTGCTGCTCAGCGACCAAGCGATACTCTGGATCAGGCGGCAGATTTCAGCGGTATGCGACCACCGGAAGTTGAATGTTATCTGCAGGATCTCTCCAGTCTGCTGGATCCGGGCAGCCTGGTGATCGAAAGTCGACGCAGCGTTTTGGAGCAACTGACCAGGTATTCGTATCAAGCTCTCGACTGGGTCAACGCGCAAGCTGCGGAACGCGAGCGGCAATTGCATGATGCCTGGCAGATGATCGCTGATGCCTGCCTGGCCTTCATGGCACAGCGCGATGACCACGATCAAACCGTCGGTTTGCGATTGCAGACCTCGCCAGCCATCGTGGCGCAAATGTCCGACTCGCTGGTACGAGCCGCTCCTTGGTCGATGCGACCGAGCCTGCTGATCGATCGTTCGGTTCGTCAACTGCAAACATCGATCGCCGGTGGTGTGCGACGCGTGCGTTGGCTGCAATCAATCTCCTCCAGTGTCTCGCAGTTTGTGGCTGGCTTTCGTAAAGGCCAGACCGGCAAAGTGGTGACCGCTGATCGTTTTCAAGCGCAATTGGAGCGCTACGATCGCCATCAAGTCTTTACCAGTTGGCCAGGCGAGGCGCTGCACGCGGCATGTGAACATGCGCTGGCCAGGTTTCAAAAAGAAGATACCTCGCGACTGGATTCAAAATGGCTCGACCACTGGAGCGCGGAAGTCTGGCAGAACATGCCTCTAAAACGCAAGCTGTATGTGGGCATGATGCCGTTGGCTCCCATCTTCGGCCCACTCTTGGCCGTAACGTTGATACCCTTTGACGGTGGTGGAACTGCTGTATTGGTTTTTGCCACTACGAAAGAACTGCTGTTGGCAGCCGGCATCGCGGCAGTGGCTACACCTACGATAGCCGGCAGCGAAGTCCAGGATATTGTCGAACGCGAAACAGCCCTGACTCAACTGAGCGATTTGTTTGCCATTTCATGCGATGCGTTCGGCGTACCGCGACCAGTGGCCGAGCAATTGCCCAAAGTCAAAATTGCCGGCGTCTTGCGAGACCTGTCATCCAGCCAGTTACCAGTCCGAGCGCCGGCTACCAAGAACTCGCTTTCGCAGTGGCGACTAGCTGACAGATTCCGCGAGCAACTGGACAGGGCACTGCAGGCATTGCATCACCAACTCGATCGCCCATCTGCCCAGAAGACCACTCCATCATGAACAGTTCCGCCAGTGGCATTCAAACGATGTTCCATCATCCCTTCTCGGCTCGCGTGGCTGATGCTGCCCAGTCCGTTTTAGGACCTTCGGCTGCATCCAACCTCGTCCTGGAGGCTTGCCGCAAGTTCGATCAGGAAGTCAGCAACATTACCGGTTCACGCGGCATCAACTCGCTTTTGATCGCCATCGTGGGAGCCAAAGGGCAAGGCAAGACTTGGGTCGCGCGGCAAATGGTCCGCGATGCCCAGGTGCGTGGTCGCTTGCGTAGCGGTGATTTGATCGATGATGCAACCACGCGATTGGTGTGGATTGGACCAACATCGCCAGAGAAACTGGATGGCGATAGCGAGCTATTTCACGCCTGCGCCAGTGAGGCGATGTTCGATATCGGCAGGCCCTACGTGCTGTTGGACACACCTGGTTCCACAGACTCCAATCAGCGTGCAGCTGAAATCGCCAGCGAAGCATTGTCCTTGGCCCCAATCAAATTGTTGGTGATCGCGCGAGATCAAATTCGCTCGGCGGCCAGTATGTCAATCGCGCAGCGCATTGATGGTTCGGAATGCATTCCGGTCATCAGTTCCGTTGAACCCGACGAACTGAACTCGGCTACCGATGCGGGGCGATTACTACGTCATGACCTGGATGCTTTGCGCAAACAGATTGGTACCGTAGCCCCACGCGTTCACCTGGCCGAAGAGATCCTGGTGCCGGATTTTGAGATTAGTGGTGATGAGACGCCCTCCCAGGAATCGTTCCGTACACAGCTGCTAGCGCGACTCAGCCGTATGCGACTGGATGAATTGTCGTTGGCCTCTTCGCGCGAAAGCCGCTTGCAAGCGGTCGAGGCCAGGCTGCGCCGCACGGTGGCCAAGAGTCTCGAACAGCAATTACCGCAACTGGCCAGCGCCGTAGCGCGACTGAATCGCGAGACCGATTCCTTGCCCGACCGAGTACTGGATTCACTGCTGGGCAGTCCTCAAATACTGGATACTGGCGTGCGTATGCGTCTGCGTTCGCAGCTGGTGGGCGATACGTACCTGCTATGGTTTCCGTATCGCACGTTAATGAGCGTGCTGAACATGACGCAAGGCGCATGGGATCGAGTCATGCTGGTGCTGGCTGGCAGCGTACCGAGTCTGTTCGGAGCCCTGACCACCTGGGCGCGCAATGTTAGACAGAATCGCGAGTTCAGCTCTGAAATCGAAGATGGCATTCGCCAGCGCATGCAGCGACAGGTCGAGGAACGTCTCAAACCACTGTGTGATCAGTTTCATCGCGCAGTCCTGCGACTGCGAGCCGGTCAGGTCGAAGAGCCAGTGGCCGAGGTTGGACAGATGAGCCTCTCGGGTATCGAAGAGTTGCAAAACCATTCGCGATCGATCTTCGAAAAGGCCATGCATAACCATGCCACGCCCAGTTGGCTGGCACAGTTGTTGGCCATCGGAGGCACGCTGCTGTTCTGGGGCTTTATGGCTGGTCCCATCGTCTCGATCTATCACCAATACTTTACCGCCTCCTACGAATCACTCGTCGAAGGCAAGGCTCATCCCGAAGGTTTCCCGCATCCCAGTCCCAGCTTGATCTTCACCAGTATCATCCTTTCGCTGCTGCCATTGATCGTTTACTGCATGATCGTGTTGACACTGGCCTTGACCGGCCGCAAGATCCGCCGCGTATCGGGCGAGATTCAATCACAGCATGTGCAGACGATCAATCAATTGCGCAGCGAAGGCGTCATTCGCCTGGAGTTTGAAGATCGCCTGTTGGAGCAAGCTCGATTCTTGTTGAGTTTGTCGCCCGAGGAAGTTGTGTCCTCCGCGCCCGTTCGGCGTCAGCCATAAAGGTACGCCGCCGTGCAAGCTACATTCGCCAAGGTGCTCACCGCGCCGGTACCCGCAGCCATCGCAGTCATTGCCGTCGATGGTCCCAGTGCACTTGGCATCGTCAACCAGCATCTGACTGCCAACGATGGCCGGCCCAAGCGACTGGAGCCAGGCCGGGTAACCTTCGCGCTATGGCACTTTCACCACTGTCAACTGCCACCAGAGCATGTGGTCGTTCTGGCTCGCCAGGCAGAGTTGGTGGAAATCAATTGCCACGGTGGCCCCGCGATCATCCAGGCCATCGTGGACGAACTGTGCAAATCGGGCTGCCAAACATCAACCGTGCATGAGTCTAGCGCTGGCCACGAAGATGTCTGTTCTCGCCTGGCGATTGAACAAGCGGCTGAGCAAGCACTGATCCATGCTCCGACATTAAAGGTCGCGAGCATCTTGCTGGATCAAATGCAGGGCGCGCTGGTTGCAGAGACAGATAGCTTGCAAGCCGCGCTAGCCGACTGGAATACAATCTTGGCCCAAGATATTCGCCAGCGCCTGCTGAATCACGGTCAATTTGGAATCAAGCTGCGCGACGGTTGGCGGTTGACGTTGGCAGGCCCGCCCAACGTCGGTAAGAGCAGTTTACTCAATGCTCTCTGTGGCCTGGAACGCGCGTTGGTGCATGATCAACCTGGCACCACCCGCGATGCCATTGATACGCGCATCGTAATTGCCGATTGGCCACTCATCCTGACCGATACGGCGGGCATCAGGCAGACCGAAGAAGTGATCGAGCGTCACGGTATCGAAACGGCCAGCGCGCGTTGGCAAGCGGCTGATATCGGTCTGCTGGTCGTTGATGCGCTGGTTGGCTGGACTGAGCAGCATGCCCAGTTGCTGGATGCGCGTCGCGGAGGGGCGCTGGTCGTGGTGCTAAACAAATGCGATGCGCTGTCGGCCCTCTCAGTTGAGAAGCTGTGTCAATCGGTAATTGAGCAAACTGCCACCCAGGTTGTCCGCGCTTCGGCAACCGCACCCGGTGGCATCGATGGCTTAATCGATTGGCTTGGACAGTATTTGGACAGCCGCAAGCCAGAGGATGGTTCGGCGGTACCGTTTACTGCTGAACAACTACAGTGGATCAACCAGGTGGGCAATCCGAGCCACGCTCACTGAGGACGGGCGCGCTTGGCATGATAGGCAGCCACGCCGGCCGCAATCTCTTCATCGGTGATACCGTAGCTTTTCAGCAAGCGGAACATGACGCTACCCATGCGGAATGGTCGGCCGATGCGATCGCCCACCAAAGCTTCGCTGAGCGAATTGACTGGTGGCTGATCATTTTCCACCACTGGTACTGATACGCTCGGGCATTCGGCTACAATTACGCCTTCCTCTTCGGCCGAAGTTGAATCCCAAGCAAAGGTCAGTTGAGTTACCGATGGGCTCGACAAGGTGGCAGTGGTCATGTTCGCGTTCGGCTCGTGGCTGTGAGCCGCTCCCAGCTATGATTAACTTGACAACAGGCAACTGATCCCAGTTGCGTATGCTGTTAGTTTCGAGAGCCGCCGGACAACTTCGGTCACTGCCATTTGGGAGAGAGAAAATTTTGTCTAGAACTGCGATAATCCAGGAAATTCACGCATGAAAGCTGCTTTCATAAATTCCACTGGCAGCCCCGATGTCATCCAGTACGGCGATCTGCCCGACCCCACGCCAGGTCCCGGTCAGGCGCTGGTGAAAATGTCTGCCGTTTCGGTCAACCCGATCGACACTTACATTCGCAATGGAGCCAACTACTGGCCCTTACCGCAGCCCTTCATCATCGGCTGTGATCTGGCCGGGACGATTGTGGCCCTGGGCGATGGCGTCAAGAACTTGCAAGTCGGCCAGCGCGTCTGGTGCAGTAACCAAGGATTGATGGGCCGCCAAGGTACCTTTGCAGAACTGTGTGCCGTCGATGCTCAGTGGCTGCACCCAACGCCCACCAATGTTTCAGACCAGGATGCCGCCGCGTGTGCCCTGGTCGGCATCACGGCGCATCTGGGATTGATCAAAGCAGCCCGCCTGCAACCCGGCGAGACGATCTTTGTCCGCGGTGGCGTCGGCGGCGTAGGTTCCATGGTCTTGCAAATGGCCAAAAGTGTCGGAGCCAAAGTCATCACTACCGCCGGCTCAGCCGAGAAAGCTTATCGCTGCCAGCAACTAGGCGCGGATGTCGTGATCGATTACACACAAGGCAACGTGGCCGAGCGTCTCAAGGCAGCAGCACCTGGGGGTGTGAATGTCTTTTGGGAAACTCTGCGCGAACCGGATTTTGATTTCGCAGTGCAATCGATGGCCGAACGAGGTCGCATGGTCTTAATGGCCGGGCGCGATGCGCGACCTCAGTTCCCAGTCGGTCCGTTCTATGTAAAAGGCTGCAGTCTGCTGGGCGTTGTCATGTTCAAAGCCACCGCCGAAGAACAACGCAGTTGCGCCTCCGATATCAATCATTGGTTGGGCACAGGTCAACTGAAGGCCGTGGTCGATCGAGTCTTGCCACTCAGCCAGGCCGCCGAAGCGCATCGCTTGCAAGAGGCACACACGGTCCACAAACAGAGCTCCCTGCAAGGTAAACTGGTCCTCGTCCCTTAAAGACTGCTTGTTAAAAAAAGCGCAAAACTCCTGCGTTTTGTCCACAAGCTGCCCAGGTAATCCCCGCTAATCGAGGCGCACTTGAACACTCAACCATCATCGACAGAAGTCAGCGCCGCGGGCCGCTGGATGGCGTTAATAGCTGCGTTGTTGGGTTGGATGTTCGATGGTGCTGAGATGGGCATGTTCTCGATGGTTGGCCGCGATGCCATCAAGGACTTGCTGGCTGGCACCAATCCTTCGGAAGCCGATGTCGGTAAAGCGATCGGGATCATCATCGCTGTCTTCCTGGTGGGCGCAGCCGCTGGCGGTGTGCTATTTGGATGGCTGGGAGATCGCATTGGTCGCGTTCGCGCGATGAGCCTGAGTGTGCTGGTCTATGCGCTGCTGACCGGTTTATGTGGCCTGGCTCGGACTCCCTTTGAACTGGGCGTGCTGCGCTTCCTGGCCTCGCTGGGAATGGGTGGCGAGTGGGCGCTTGGCGTGGCGCTAGTGATGGAAGTGTGGCCCAATCGTTCACGAGCATTGATGGCTGGCCTGATAGGAGCCGCCGCCAATTGCGGTTACCTGATTGTGGGCTTTACCAGCATGGGGCTCAACTCGGTGATCTTGTCGCTGGCTGGCTGGTTGCAATCGATCGGACTGGATCAAGCCAGTGTCGATTGGTTGGTGGCTCATCGCGGCTGGCGCTTGATGATGATGATCGGTACCTTGCCAGCCCTGCTCACGTTCTTCTTTCGAATCTTTGTGCCAGAGTCTCATCGCTGGGAAGACCAGCGGCAACGCGGACATACCAGCGGTTGGAGAACCAACGATCTGTTGGGAGTCCTTGTCGGTTGCCTGGGCCCCGCTTTAATCATTGCCGTTTGGGCCAGCAAGCTCACCTCGGCATCCCTGGCAGAAGTGATCATGATTCGTATTGGTGGTACCCTGGTGGGCTTGGGTATCGCTACCGCCGGCTTTACCTTTCCGGTATTGCGTTACATCAGTCGTTCGCTGGCTCATGAACATGTCGTAACGGCATCGGGACTGGATCGGCGCCGCGTACTGGGCAGGATGTTTTTGGGCGCCAGTTTGAGCGCGGTGGCTCTGCTGGGCACGTGGGGTACCACGCAATGGGCCGTGACTTGGGCTGGCAGCTTGAAAGACGCAGCCATGCACAGAGCCATGGCCGAGACCAGCCTGCCGATGGAACAGCTGATCGCGCAGCAGGATACGCTGCAGCGTTATGCTCGCGAGTGGACTCAAATCGGCACGGCACTCGGGGCTATCATCGGCACCTTGTTGGCCGCATGGGCGGGCGAACTTTTTGGGCGCCGCACGACCTATTGCGTTCTCTGCTTGCTGTCGATGCTCTCGGTGCTTTATCTCTACCAGTTTCATAATCGCTTTGATCTGTCGTTCTTATTCGCAGCTACGCTTGCCGGTATCTGCACCGCTTCGTTTTACGGTTGGCTGCCTCTGTATCTGCCGGAACTCTTTCCGACGCGTGTGCGAGCAACCGGCCAAGGTTTTGCCTTTAACTTTGGTCGAATCCTGGCAGCGATCGGTACGCTGCAAATGAGCAGCCTGCTAGGCTTCTTCGCTGGTCGCACGACCCTGGCGGGCGAAGGCGGCTATGCCGTGGCCTGCAGTTGGCTGACCATGATTTACCTGCTTGGCATGACAATCATCTGGCTGGCTCCTGAGACCAAGGGACAGCCATTGCCAGAGTGAGCGATACGGATTTTTGCTGGATGCAGTATTTGTAGGCTACTGAATGCCATGTTTTGATGTTGCGACTTTTTGGAAATGTCACCTCTCCCGAGCGCAGCTTGGGGGAGGTCGAATCGAGCCCTTAAGGCGAAGATTCGGGAGGGGGCACTGCGCCAGGGATGAGTCAACCATGGCGCATTGCCCCCTCCCGCAGTCTCGGCCAAAAGGCCTCGTCTGCGACCTCCCCCAGCTGCGCCGGGAGAGGTGACATTCACAAAACGCGCAACTTCGAAATCTGGCGACGGTGGCTACGCGATTGGTAACTAATCAGGCTTTGAGTGAGCGTGTCCAAGCACCCAGTACGGTTTCGCCAATCAAGATGCCGATAGCTGCGACCAAGATCCAGCGCCATAACTTCTGTCGGCTTTCCAACTCATGCGACTGCGACAGACGCGCGCTGGCCAGCTGCTCTTCGGCCGAGTTGCTCTTACCGGTAACAACTCCGTATTGCTCAAAGCGATCGGTATCCAGCGGATCGAGCTGGCTTTCCGACAACGGCAGGATGACCGAGACCTGGCGGCGCTTGCCATCTTCGACCAACCAGTAGAGACCAGGGGTATCGAGTGCGAGTTTGCCAGGACCAGCGATCTGGATTTGGGTACCATCCAGTTTACTGACACTAACCTCTGTGCCTTGCGCCACTGGGATCGGCTCGCCAACTTCATAAACGGCATCCACCACCATCGCGCGGCCCTGCAAATCAAACATGCCATACATCAATGGCACAAACTTGGTCGATAAAGCGAGTTGACTGCTGGTGGCCTGCCAGCCAGCGGTCAATATCCACAAGTCACCGAGGCCCAGCTTGCGATGGATTACCGCTGGCGAATGATCTTCGAACCGAGCCAAGACTCTATAGCTGGATTCCCGTGCGCTACTTGCCTCAGCCGGCGATCCGCTGGTGGGTAAATTCAATTGACGATAGTTCCAAAAGCGAACCTTGCCAAAGTCGTTGTACTTGGCATCGGCCAGTGGCAAGAACAGAGGATGCCGAAAGTCGATCTCGGTCCAGAGCGCAAACTTATTCTCCGCCGCCTCGCTGATCTTCAATGGTTCTTCGGTGCCCAGCAGAGCCGAGAGGGCGGCCGCAGTTGCCTGTTGCTCAGGCGCATCCGCCGCGATCGGTCGCGCGAGCACAACCACAACCGGTTTACCCGCGCGCACAGCCTTTTCGAGCGATGAAACCAAGGCGGTGGCCAGCGGTGCTTCGATGGCCAGGCCGGCCAACGACGGATCATCGATCGCTTGAGCCACCTGATCGGCCTTCATGCGCTCGAGAGTGACCGTGCGAACTGCTGTGCTGAAGGGAACCTGGCTGAGGAAGAAGAACAAGTCGTCCTCGGGTTTATCGGGCTGAGTGCCTACAAGAGCAATGCGTTCTTGTCGTGCAGCGGTGCGTGGCACGTCCAGCAAGTTATCAAATGTTGCTTCGTCGCCTGACAGTTGCAACTGCGTGAGCTGGCCTGCTGGCAGCGCCACCGGGACAACGCGGGCCTGGCCAGGCGGTACTTGGACGCGCGTCGGTGCGAGCGTGTTCTGGCCAACCCACTGCAACTGGAAATCCACGTTGGATGATGCTTGATTGTTCTCGATTCGGACGCGGATTTTATTTTCCTGGTCGCTGCTACTTGCACCACTGATAGTCACGTCAGATTCATTGGCCACAGCTTGCATCAAGGTGGCTCGCGCGTTTCCAACTTTGGCAGGGCTGATGCGGCGAATATCCAAGCGTATTGCCTCGGGCCAATCAAAGCCTTGCAGGGCATCGATGTCGCTGCTTTCATGCAGATCGCTGATCAAGACAATTTCGCGGCGCAGTTCGTCGGCGGCGGCACTAGTACTGCGTTCTTGCAAGAGTTCGACAGCGGCCATCAGTGACTGTGCCAGACGGGTCGACTGATATCCCGGCTTGAGTTGGCCGAGTTCCGCCAGGACCGCCGCTTGCTGCGCCTTGGGACTGGAGGCGCTTTCACCCTGACTGGTCAGCGGCAAACGAACTTGCAGTCGGGTATCAAATGTCGCCAATCCTAGTTCGTCCGTTTCACCCAGGCCTTGGATGTATTGTTCGGCCGAGGTAATTGCGCGTTGCCAGACATCAGGCCGCTGCATGCTACCACTGACGTCGATCAGCAACAGGATCTCGCGCGTGGCCAGTTGCGTCGGAGCCAATTCCACTGACCGTAAGAAAGGTCGCGAAAACGCCAGGGCGATCAGTAGCAAGGCCAGCCCGCGCAGCAACAAGAGCAACCAGTTATCAAGGCGACTGCGCCGAGTGAGCCGTGGTGGCGAGGGCTGCAAGAACATCAGCGAACTAAATTCGCTCTGCCCTCGAGGTTGACGACGAATCAAATGAAAAACGATAGGGGCCGCAATCGCAAGCGCAGCCAACGCATACAGTGGTGCCAACAATCCCAAAATGTCTGCCCCGATTCGAATGGGTCCAGCCGGGCGGAAGTCTACCGATCTGTATTGTAACCGCTTGAGACAGTGGAGTGCTGAACCGCAGCTGCGGCTGTGACGTAGCAGCCGACTCGAATCGGTGGCTACGTAGCCACCACTGCCACGTAGCCACCACTGCTACGATAGGGGTAGGGAAGACGCATTGAGTTGCGTCTCCCCTCCCTCCGAACCGTACGGGCGGTTTTCCCGCATACGGCTCTCCAGTGAGTAGGTTCATAGGGACTGAGCGAATCGTACATGGGCATCGTGCAGGCTATAGAGCCCTTGTTCGAAGAAGTATTGATTTGGCCAGCGCTGATGCGGTGGTAGGCGCTTCGGATTGCGTCGATGACGTTTCTGGAGGATACGCCTCAGGCGGCGACGGATCATTCCATCATAGGCACCGAACACATTCCAGAAGCAGTGGCGAAAGTAGTTGAACCAACCGCGGAGAGAGCGATTCAGGGTCGTTATGATCTTGGTCATGGAATCGCCAGACGTACGAGGCGTAAGTTCCTTGATGCGATCAACGACTTTCTGATGGCTTTTCTGTCGTGGGAAGCGAAAACGCCCCCGGAATGAATAGCCCAGAAATGAGAAGCTCTGCTCACGACTGTCGACGATGTGCGTCTTCTCTGGATGGAGCGTCAGCCCTGCTTCATTAACCCATTGGCGTACCATCGCCAGTGCAGTCTCTGCTTCTGATTGGCTGCGGCATAGGATGACGAAGTCATCTGCGTAGCGAACCATCTCAAAACCTTGGGCTGACATGTGATGATCCAGTGGATTGAGGTACAGGTTGGATAACATCGGAGAGAGAACCGCTCCCTGGGGGACACCTGCTTCGGGAGTCCAAGTTGCCAGTTCCGACATGATCGCCTGATCCAGGTACTTTTTCACCAGTCGTATGACGGCACTGTCGGAGACCTTCTGTTGGACTAAGGCCAACAGGCGATCCTTCGGTATCGTGTCGAAGTAACCTTTTAGATCTGCGTCCACGACGAAGACATAGCCCTCAGCCAAGAGTTGATCTACGCACCGTAGTGCGTCGTGACATCCTCGTCCGTGGCGAAAGCCAAAGCTGCGTGGATGAAATGTGTGATCGAAAATTGGCTCTAGTACGTGAACCAGGGCCGTTTGCACGACTCGGTCACGGACCGTGGGAATGCCTAGGGGGCGTTTTTCTTGACTGCCGGGTTTGGGTATCTCTACTCGACGAACTGGAGCCGGTCGATAGGTCTCGGTTTTGAGTTCGTGTTGTAGCTGAGCGAGTTCCTCTTGGTTGTTGGTCCAGAATTCGTCAACTGTTTGTCGGTCAACTCCAGCGGCACCTTTCTTCTCAACGACCTTAAAGGCCGCGTGACTCAGGTTCCGCTGATGCCACACCTTGTCATACAGCGTATGCCATTTCCCTCCTCTCACCTTGTTTTCCAAAAGTGTCGTCAGCATGCTTTCTGTCCAGACCGCGAGCGAGGCCCATTGGTTTATTGCCGGTGGCTCCACGACTGGTGTAGCCGTAAATGGCACTGTAGTCGTTACGTAATCTTTCTTGCGTTCTCGTGGTTTGTTCATAGTTGCATCTACCTTCCTGTCGCCCTTTGCTCGACCAAGTTATGTTGTCTTGGCTTCATCGCTACTATGACGACTCTGACTTCCATTCGTGCGATCTACGCGCGCCCGTGTGGCCCTATGGGGGAGGCTGGTTTCGCTTGCGTATGATCTGCCTTCACGAAGGGGGGATCCCTTCTTATCTCGTTTAACCTTCCTTCCATTCCGTCTCCAACCACCGCATTGCCATTCCCTCACTCCAGCATCTGCGCGTTACTGCACCTGGTGTAAGTTCCCCGTGTCTATCCTGCTGACAAGTCGATACATAGGACTACAGGATGGTCGTCGCACGAAGAAGGGTTCGGATTATTGTTTGCCAGGTACCTCCCCGGTTGGCTTGGCCGAATCGAGTTCGCTTGCGCTACGGACTGGAGTTTCTCCTCAGGTTGCTCTCCACCTTTCCTCACGGAAACGCAGTTACCACTGTCGGATACAGGGCGGTAACGTTACCCTGACAGGGACTTTCACCCTGCTGATTAAACGCCTTCAAAGGCGCACTAGCCACCACTGCCAAGTGGTGGAAAGCATTACCATTCGCTTCCACCGTCTGGCAGGCGGTGCATACCTTGCTTACCTAGTTCTGTTGGCCGCGCTCGAGCGCTTCGATGATGCGATCGACATCGTAGACACAACCGCCCCAAGTACCGCCACCGACGCGCTGCAGAGCGGCCCACAGACGCGTGTCGTCAGGCAAACGCGCGTCGGCATGGAGGGCCGGGTGCGACGGCCGAGAGTCCAGCACTTGGGTAGCGGCCGCCGGAGACAGCGGTGCATCTTTAGAACCGATGAAGTTGATCGAGCCCGCCAGGTTGCGACGGTCGATGATCACTTCGATCATATCACCATCACGCAGCTTGCCGATTGGGCCACCGGCCAAGGCTTCGGGGCCCATGTGACCAACACAAGCTCCGGTACTGACACCAGAAAAACGAGCATCAGTCAGCAAGGTGATATGCTTGCCGAACTTCAGATACTTCAGGGCCGAAGTCAATTGATAGGTCTCTTCCATACCGGTACCCAGTGGACCGCAACCTATCAAAACAATGATATCGCCGGCTTCGATCGTGCGCGAGGTCTGTTTCTTGATGGTGGCGATCGCTTCGCGTTCGCTGGTGAAGACTTTAGCCGGTCCAGTATGGCGGAAGACGCCGTCGGGACCTACGACCTCCGGATCGATACTGGTAGCTTTGATAACCGAACCGTCGGGACAAATATTTCCGGTAGGCAAGACAATCGTACTGGTCATGCCGCGCGAGCGAGCGATGACTGGTGGAATGATCACATCATCGGGATCGACGCCATCGCGCGACTTGAGCAACTGGCGGAGTTCCTTGCGCCGCGAACTGGTCTGCCAGTTGTCTAGGATCTCGTTCCAGGTCAGGCCGCTAACAGTCAAACATGTGCCATCGATCAAGTTGGCTTCGCGCAAGTGCCACATGACCTCGGGCACACCGCCGGCCAGGAACAATCGCAGTGTCGGATGGTTTTTGGGACCGTTGGGTAACACATCGACAAAACGTGCGACTTGTCGATTGACGTCGATCCAGTCATGCACCGTTGGACGCGGCAGCCCGGCGGCATGGGCGATAGCGGGAATATGCAGCAGCAAGTTCGTCGATCCACCGACAGCCGCATGCACCATGATCGCATTGCGTACGGAGGCGGGAGTGAGAATATGTTTCAGCGTCAGCTTGCGTTCGGCCAATTGCATCAACGCACGGGCTGAGAGTCGAGCCATATCCAACCAGATCGGTTCGCCGCTGGGAGCCAGCGCGGCATGAGGCACGGTCAGCCCCAGGGCTTCAGCCACAACCTGGCTGGTCGCGGCAGTTCCCAGGAATTGGCAACCGCCACCAGGGCTGGCACACGCTCGGCAGCCCGCCGCAGCCGCATCTTCCAGCGACAGTTCGCCATGCGAGTAGCGCGCGCCGATGGTCTGTACCTTGGCCGTATCTTCGCCCGAGATCGGTGGCAGGGTTACACCACCAGGCACGATCACGCCTGGCAAATCACTGGTACCGGCCAAAGCAATCATCGAAGCCGGCAAACCTTTATCGCAGGTAGCCACCGCTAACACGCCCGACCGACCGGGCAGCGAGCGAATCAGTCGCCGCATGACGATGGCTGCGTCGTTGCGATAGGGCAGCGAATCGAACATGCCGACCGTGCCTTGCGAGCGGCCATCGCAAGGGTCGCTGCAGTAGGCAGCAAAGGGAATCCCGCCAGCGGCCGTGATCACTTCAGCGGCCGCGCGAACTTGCAGACCAACTTCCCAGTGGCCGGTATGGTAGCCCAAGGCAATCGGCTGGCCATCATCGGCTCGCAAACCACCCAAGGTGCTCAGCAGCAGGAACTGCGGACCAGCCATCATTTGCGGATTCCAACCCATCCCGGCGTTTTGGGTCAAGCCGAACAGGTCGCCGCTGGGCCACTCGCGCAGCATCTCGTCGGTCAGATCCAGAGAGCCGCTCGGCCCGGCTGCACTCGTACGATTCTGATCGGCTCGCTCACTGGTCAGCGCGAACCATGCATCCATCTCGATTGCCAAGGGATCAGCCCTTTCTATAACGGAACGTCACCGGATCATTCATTTCAAACACCATAGGCTCCTCGGCCCCGCTAAAAATTGTAAACGCTGCCGCTCGGTTCGGTAGGCCGGAGCCAGCGTGAAAAACTCTGAAGAGTGACGCGCACGAAAGAACGGCCAGCCATGCGGCTGACACATTCTTCACCTTTGCCCCTCGTTTTTGGCGAGATATTTTGCGGATACATCGCCAAATGTATATTATACGACAGCTTTTTGGCGAGCTATAACGGCTCTAACCAGCCAAAAACCAACTCAAGCAACTCCCGGAGAACTGGAATACGACCCATGGCCAAAAACGCGCAAGTGATCGGACGAGTGGCCGAAAAGCGGGTTCTGGATACCGTACTGGCTTCCAGAGACCCTGAGCTGGTGGCTGTCTATGGTCGCCGCCGCGTTGGAAAGACCTTTTTGATCCGCGAATACCTCAAGCCCCATGTCGTACTGGAGGTGGTCGGGATGCATGACCAGAGCACGGCGGTTCAGTTGGCCAACTTCCTCATGTCACTTCGAAAAGCATTTCCCCTCGTTCCACTTTTGCCGCCTAGGACCTGGCTCGAAGCCTTCGAACTGCTGCGACATTGCCTCGACCAACCCTCACAGATCAAAGGGAAGCGAGTCATCTTCATCGATGAGTTTCCGTGGCTGGCGACCCGCAAGAGCAGCTTTGTGGCCGCCTTTGACAATTTCTGGAACAGCTACGCCAGTCGACAGCGCGATCTGGTTGTTATCGTCTGTGGATCCGCAGCCGCCTGGATGATTCGCCATACGGTCGATGCTCGTGGTGGACTGCACAATCGATTGACGCGACGTATCAGACTGGAGCCATTCCGTCTGGACGAAGTGGAGCAATACCTGCAGTATCGCAAGATTCGCTGGGACCGGCAGCAGATCGTGATGGCCTATATGACACTGGGCGGTATCCCACACTACCTGAATCTCATTCAACCAGGCCAGTCCGCAGCTCAGTGCATCGACGCGGAGTGTTTTCATCCCGAAGGAATGTTGCGCAATGAGTATCCCAACCTGTACGCCGCCCTTTTCGAGTCCTTTGCCACGCACGAAGCAATCGTCAAAGTCTTGGCGACAAGCTGGAGCGGTCTGACTCGTGATCAGGTGCTCGCCAAAGCGAAGCTATCCAGTGGTGGTGGCGTTACCAAGGCCATTGAGGAGCTTCAGTTATCGGGCTTTGTGACCGAAACTTTTTCGCTGGACAAGAAAGCCAAAGGCAGCTTACTGCGTTTGACAGACGAGTTCTCGGTCTTCTATTGGCACTGGATGCACTCCACAGCCGCTGCGAATTCGTGGCTGCGACAATCCGCTGGCCGCCGCTATGAAGCCTGGTGTGGATACGCCTTTGAGTCGCTCTGTTTCAAGCACTTGCAAGCGATTCGCAGAGCCATTGGGATCGCCGACGTGGAAACACAAGCGGCGTCATGGCGATACGTCGCCCAAGCGGGCTCGGACGAAGAGGGGACTCAGATCGATCTCCTGCTGGACCGCGCCGACCACTGCATCAACCTTTGCGAGATCAAATTCTCCGACAAACCCTACGTGATCACAAAGAGCTACGCCCAAGCATTGGAACGCAAACTACGTGTCTTTCGCGCTCGCTCCGGTCGCAGGCAAACGCTGTTCCTGACGATGATCACTCCGCACGGCATCGCCCCCAATCGGTATTCGGAAGAACTGGTGACAAATGAGGTCGTCCTGAACGATCTTTTCGCACCGTAACAACTACAGCCGCTACGTCCCAGTCGGACAAGCCGACTGAGGGCGAAGCCGCAATAAGGGCGCAGCAGATCGGCCCCCGATGGGCTTGTCCCATCAGAGCCCACGGTTCACAGCTAGAACACGCCAGCAACAACAGACCCCGGCGGGCTTGTCCAGTCCGGTGAATCAGGCTCCCGAGCTAGCCAACGGCGCGCTGCAGGAGCTGTTTACTCAATCAGCGTATGGGGAGCTTCTCCGCGACGACGCGCGGCGCGGTTCTCCAGCAAGCTGGTAACGAGGCTGGTCCAGCCTGTTTGATGACTGGCGCCCAAGCCGCGACCATTGTCACCATGGAAGTATTCATGAAACAGCATCAGCTCTTTCCAATTGGGATGAGCAGCATACTTCTCTTCTTCTCCGAAACAAGGTCGACGACCTTGCTTGTCAGGCGTGAAGATACTGATCAAGCGGCGTTCGATCTCGTCAGCCACCTGGCCCAGCGTGCAGTACGTGCCACTGCCGGTGGGACATTCAACCTGGAATGATTCGCCATAAAACGAATCGTAGGTTCGCAGCGATTCGCACAACAAGTAGTTGATGGGATACCACACTGGCCCACGCCAGTTGCTGTTGCCTCCGAACATGGCCGTATCGCTCTCGCCAGGCACGTAACGCACGATATGTCCAGCGCCCGCGCACTCGAAGACGTAAGGCTGCCGGCCATACACGGCCGACATCGATCGAATACCGTAAGGCGACAAGAACTCTTTCTCGTCCAGCATGGTGATCAGCAAGCGTCGCAGTCGATCGGCACTGGGCAAAGCCAACAACCGTAAGCCAACTTTGCCACGCTCGGCGCAATCCCGCGTCAGGTAAGTCATGTAGCGAGCCATGCCTTGCCGGTTTTCCAAAAACCACATCATGCGTTTGCGGAAACCTTCGAGGACCTGCAGGTGTTCCTCCTCCAACACCACCGGCGTGCACAGCGGGATCAGACCGACCAGCGAGCGTACTCGCAGCGGTATCGACTCGGTGCCGGTCAGCATGTGATCGTAGTAGAAGCCATCCTCTTCATCCCACAAACCTGTGCCGTGCAAGGTATTGGTGGCATCGACAATGGCCAGGTAGTGCTCGAAGAACTTGCTGGCCATGTCCGAGTAACCCGGCTGGTCGACGGCCAGTTCCAGGGCCATGCGCAACATATGCCCACAGTAGAAGGCCATCCAGGCGGTAGCATCAGCCTGGTTCAGCCAGGCTCCGTTGGGCAGCGGTTTGTTGCGATCAAAGACCCCAATATTGTCCAAGCCCAAAAAGCCACCGCTGAAGATATGGTTACCGTGCAAGTCCTTGCGATTAACCCACCAGGTAAAATTCAGCAGCAGTTTCTGAAACGTCTTGGACAAGAACTTGATGTTGCGTTGGCCTTTGGGACCGCTGTTGAGATAGACGTTCCAGCAAGCCCAGGCATGCACCGGTGGGTTTACATCATCCAGCGCCCATTCATATGCCGGCAACTCGCCGTTGGGATGCATGTACCATTCGCGCAAGAACAGGATCAATTGCTCTTCGGCAAAATGCTGATCCAATCGAGCCATCGGTAACATGTGAAACGCCAGGTCCCACGCCGCGTACCAGGGGTACTCCCACTTGTCCGGCATGCTGATCACATCGCGATTAAACAAATGCCGCCAATCAGAGTTGCGGCCGTGTTTGCGCGAGTCCGGCAATGGTGGATGAGCCGGGTCACCGTCAATCCAGGCTTGGACTACATAATGATAAAACTGCTTGGTCCACAGTAATCCGGCGTACGCCTGGCGCGCGATCATCCGCTCGTCGGCATCCAGCTCTTTGGGAATACAATGATCGTAATACTCGTCAGCTTCGCGCCGGCGATCGCTGAACACCCGTTCGAATTCGCCACCAAACCAGACCGAAGGAGTTTGTGCAGCGCTGGCCATGCGAGCTCGCAAAACTACCTGGCCGCCGGCAGGGATGGTATGGATTGAGTAGGCAGCTACCTTGGTACCAACGTTCTTCGGTTCGACGACATCGCGGCGGCCTGCGATGACATACTCGTGAAAGGCATCCTTGAAATAGTCACCGATTGAAGGTGCATCCGGATGTCGTTTGGGGTTGGATTCATTGTCGGTGAACAGGTAGTTGACTGGCGACTGATCGCTGGGAGCATCACACTGGATTTGCCAATCGCCCAGCGTCTGGTGATGGCACTGCAAGACATTGTCTTTCAGTCGCATACTGGGTTTGGGCGTGCAGCCTTCGTGGGTACAGTTCCAGGTCCATGTGTTGCGAAACCACCACTGCGGTAACAAGTGAACCGTGGCTGCTTCCGGGCCGCGATTGATGACCGTGATTTTGATCAGCACATCATCGGGAGAGTCCTTGGCATATTCGACAAAGCAGTCGAAGTACCGTTCGTCACTAAAGATCCCCGTGTCGACCAGTTCGAACTCGCCCTGCACCCGGTTGCGACTGCGAGACTCGTCGACCAAACGCTGGTATGGGAACTTGGACTGCGGATATTTGTAGAGTCCGCGCATGTAAGAATGCGTGGGCACCGCATCCAAGTAGTAGTAGCACTCCTTGACGTCTTCGCCGTGATTACCTTCGGGGCCGGCCAGGCCGAACAATCTTTCCTTCAAAATTGGATCCTGGCCATTCCAGAGCGCCAGTGCAAAGCAGAGACGGCATTCGCGGTCGCAAATTCCCAGCAACCCATCTTCGCCCCAGCGATAGGCTCGGCTGCGCGCGTGATCGTGCGGCAAGTAGCTCCAGGCCTCCTGACTGGCTGAATAATCTTCGCGCACCGTCCCCCATTGCCGCTCTGATAAATAACTTCCCCAACGTTGCCAATTGGCGGTCCGATTCTTGGATGCCTCGAGACGAGCCAACTCAGAAGTTTGACGATCCGCATACTCGGTCATAATTGGGAAC
Source organism: Ottelia alismoides (assembly GCA_037367405.1). Lineage (NCBI taxonomy): Eukaryota > Viridiplantae > Streptophyta > Magnoliopsida > Alismatales > Hydrocharitaceae > Ottelia > Ottelia alismoides. Next base: position 6,652,896 of record JAZKJV010011400.1, on the reverse strand, counting down.
CGTCCGATAGAAGTCCGGGCACAAACAGAGATACCAGTGGACAGGTACGCAGCCCTGTCCCTGCAAGTTTATCTTTTTTCGCGGATCCTGTGTCAGCCACGTGCAGGCTGGGCTGGAAAATGCGAACTGACACATTTCCCTACAAAAAAACGTCGCCGGGGTAACCAGCGACGTTTTCATGATTGGACGTAGATTGGACCCGCAGGACCACGCCGCAGACTAACCCACTGACTTGATGGTCTTGATCAAGCGGCTGATGATCTTGTACGGATCGGCCTGCGAATTAGGACGACGATCTTCCAAGTAGCCCTTGTAAGCGTTGTTGGCGACGAAGCTGTGTGGAATACGGATCGATGCACCACGATTGGCCACGCCGTAATTGAACTTGTCGATCGATTGCGTTTCGTGCAGACCGGTCAGACGCAGGTGGTTGTCTGGACCGTAAGCAGCGATGTGCTCGTCGCGATACTTCTCGAAAGCTCCCATGAGCTTCTCGAAGTATTCCTTGCCACCTTCGTTACGCATCTTGTCGGTTGAGAAGTTGGTGTGCATGCCCGAACCGTTCCAGTCGCCCTTGATCGGCTTGCAATGGAACTCGACATCGATGCTGTACTTTTCAGTCAGACGCACCATCAGGTAGCGGCTCATCCACAGGTCGTCGCAAACCTTCTTGGAACCTTTACCGAAGATCTGCCATTCCCATTGGCCCTTGGCAACTTCCGCATTGATGCCTTCCAGGTTGATACCTGCGTCCAAGGTGATGTCGATGTGCTCTTCGACGATTTGTCGAGCGATGTCACCGACGTTCTTGTAGCCCACACCGGTGTAGTATGGACCTTGAGGAGCTGGATAGCCTTCGGCTGGGAAGCCCAGTGGCTTGCCGCTTTCGTAGAAGAAGTACTCTTGCTCGAAACCGATCCACAGGTCGGACATGTCATCGACCGTAGCGCGGAAGTTCGAGGGGTGTGGAGTATGATCAGGCAGCAAGACTTCGCACATGACCAGGAAGCCGTTCTTGCGAGTGCTGTCTGGGTACAAAGCAACCGGCTTGAGAACGCAATCGCTGCTCTTGCCTTCAGCTTGTTGCGTGCTGCTGCCGTCGAATCCCCACAGCGGACAATCTTCTACGCTGCCGGGTGCCTTATCAACGACCTTGGTCTTGCTACGCAAGTTCGGCTCTGGGAGATAACCGTCGAGCCACACATACTCCAGTTTGAATTTGTTGTCTGACGACATAAAACGGGTTCTTCTCGAATGGAGTGCCACATCTTCGAAACACTCATCTCTACCCGCGTAGTGCCTCACTGCAACCCAAGGCCCGCATGTTGAGACTTGTCGCATCTACAAGCGACAAACTGACGACGAGTTCGAACCAAGTTGAATCGATCACCAGAACCTACCCCGTTCCGCAATCATCCAACTGCCGCCCGCCGTGACCCTAGGATCGACCCATGGTCCTCGTCCTCAGCGAAGTCGGCCGATAAGCTAGCACGACTTCGCCAAATCTTCAAGTTCCCAATGGGAAGATTTCTGCCATTCCACCTGCCTACGCGCCCACTTGCGGTTAACGGTCGCCATTAAGCAGGCTTTGCGGGCGATTATTCTCACTCAGCCCACCTTCGGCGAACTCGCCAAATAGGTAGCACCACTTGGCACACTGGGCAACTTTGCTAGTTACAGTCTTCGTAGCCACCGCTGCCAAGCGGTGGAACGCGTTACCATTCACGTTCACCATCTGGCGCGCGTCTACGCTCCGAACTTGCCCATCCGCCCCGCATTGGATAGTGCCAACAACATCAAGTACTGAGCCTCGAACTGCCCCAAACCACCAGTGATGGCCGTGGTCTCGTTGAACGTAGCGTGAGGATCAGGTCGACAGCAATCCGATACCAACAGCGTCGGCACTGGATGCCATGAATGACTCTTCAAGTAACTGGGGGTCGAATGGTCGCCGGTAACGATCAGCACATCAGGCCCCAGCGCCGTCAGGGCAGGCAGGGCCGCATCGAGCTCTTCAATGCGCTTGACCTTCTCAGCAAAGTTGCCGTCTTCACCGGTGCTGTCGGTGTATTTGAAGTGGATGAAGAAGAAGTCGTATTCTTGCCACACACTCTTGAGCACTTCGAACTGCTCGGTCAGCGTCGTTGCTTGGCCAACAATGTTCATGCCCACCAGGCGAGCCAGGCCTTTATACATCGGATAAACCGCGATGGCCGCAGCCTTCAGTCCATACACTTCGTCGAACGGCGCCAGTTCCGGTTTGTTGGCAAACCCGCGCATCGTGTGGAAGTTGGCTTTTGGATGTCCCTTCAAAATCTCTTTGGCTTGACGCAGGAATTCTTTGGCGACTTCGGCCGTGCGCTGGCTGGCCGCGTCTTCGGCCACCGGATCCAACGGCGGAACGCCCACGGCTTGGGGATCGGTATCCTTTACGTTGCCACCCAGCCCGGGAGCGCGAAACACCACCACAAACCGGTGCTCCTTGACAGGCTCGACAAAGATCTCGACCCCGGGGATTTTTACTTGGCGCAGCGAAATTGCCAGGGGAGCACTTTCTTCACTCGAGATGCGCCCGGCGCGGCGATCCGAAATGTTGCCTTGAGTGTCCAGCGTGCAGAAGTTGCAGCGAATGGCGACGTCACCTGGTTTGAGTTCAAAGCCGATGCCAGTGGCCTCCAAAGCGCCACGTCCGATCTGGTACTTCAACGGATCATAGCCGAACAATCCCAAGTGCCCCGGACCACTGCCTGGTGCAATGCCAGGCTTGACCGGAATACTCAGCCCTTGCACACCGCGTTTAGCTAGCGCCGACAGGTTCGGTGTCTGGGCCGATTCCAATTCGGTCTTGCCACCTGGCTCCAGTGGCAGACCACCCAGGCCATCAGCCACCAGCATGACGATCTTGGACTTGTTCTTGACTTGTAATTCACGGGTTAACTGATGCATATCCATCGAGCAGGCCTTTCAGAAACGTGCGACTTAGAAGCGGCACATTCTAGCTGGATAGCGCCATTTGGCACACTGGGCAATTCTGCGGCAAACAGTATTCGTAGCCACCGCTGCCAAGCGGTGGAAAACGTCTGTGTTCGCGTCCGCCGTCTGGCTACGGTGGCTACCTGGCGTGCAATGTGGCTACGCACTGGGCGGCATTTTCGACAGGGCAGCCGCCGTCCCGAATGCAATCAGCATCAGGATCCAAACGATGTCCAGAAAGTGCCAATACAGGGCATTGAAGCGAATGGCGAAGTAGCTCTCATGATCGTACTTGCCGCGCCAAGCGCGCACATAAACCACGCACAGGCCAATCATCCCGCCCACCACGTGCAGTGCGTGCAACAAGGCCAGGACGAAGGTCATTCCATACAAACTGCGATTGGCAGACATGTCGTCGGCAAACCGTGAAACGATGACCATCATTCCATAGCCTTGTACGCCAAAGAACCCCAGCGCGAGAATCACCGTCAGGGTCAAGTAGCGGAGCAGATCGGTCCGCAGTTCCCGCTTGACGGCTTCAACCGATAGATGCAAACAGGTACTGATGGCGATCAAGATCACCGTGGTCCATATAAAATTCAGCGGCAGAGAAAACGGAGCCACTTTCTCCGTTCCGCTGGTCAAGCGTAGCACCACGTAAATGGCATACAGCATCACCGTGGCCACAAAGAAGATCGCCAGCGAAATCAGCAGCAACCACGCTCCTTGAGCGCGACGCTGGTCATCGCTGCGGATGCGCGGGTTGAAGAAATCAGTCGTGATGCGTCGAGGTGATGGAACCATAGGCGTGCGGCTCGAACTTGACATTCAGGCGCTAAAAAGCTTAAACCTAAGCGACCAGGAAGTTTAGGCAAGGCCCTCGATACTTGGACGGTGGGTTTAGTCAAGCTCGATACGGCTGCGGGTCGCGATAAGGCTGAGCATGTTATGGATGACACAATCTTTTTTTCAGTCGGTGAACCGAGCGGCGATTTGCATGCCAGCAACCTGATTGCTCAGCTAACGCAGCAGAGCGGCTCGCGACTGAAGGCCCGAGGCTTGGGTGGTTCGCGTATGGCTGCTGCTGGGGCTGCAATCGACTATGACCTGACTCAGTTGGCAGTGGTGGGCATTGTGGAAGTCCTGCCCAAACTTCGCCAGTTCTTTCGTGTAGCTGACTTGGCAGAGGACATCTTGCGGCAACATCGCCCCAGGGCGGTTGTCCTGGTCGACTTTCCAGGTTTCAACTGGCACATCGCCAAACGAGCTCATCGCCTGGGCATTCCAGTCATTTACTACCTGCCGCCCCAGCTCTGGGCTTGGGGCCAGTGGCGTTTGCGCAAGCTGCGCAGAACCGTCGATCATGTGCTCTGTAATCTCCCGTTCGAACCGCAGTGGTACGCCGAGCGTAACGTCGAGGTTCAATATGTGGGGCACCCGTTCTTCGATGAGGTGGCAGAGAAACGATTAGACCAACGTTTTTTGGGACAATGGTCCCGTCATGATGGCCTGCAAGTGGCAGTTCTGCCTGGCTCGCGCACCCGCGAAGTCGAAAAAATCTGGCCGATGCAGTTGGCCGCCATTCGCGAACTCTCAGCCCGTTATCCGCACACGCGTTTTTTGGTGGCAGCCTATCGAGACAATCACTGTCGCCGCTGCCAACAATCCCTGACCGCGGCAGACAAGCATATCGATATCGAGTTTTTCGTTGGCAAGACCAGCGAAATCATCGAACTGTCCGACTGTGCGTTGATGAAATCAGGCTCGGTCAGCCTGGAGATGATGGCTCGCGGCAAACCGGCCGTGGTCGCCTATCACGCCAGCCGCGCTACCTATGCCATCGGTCGTTGTCTGACCAATATCCGCACCATGACCTTGCCGAACATGATGGCTGGCCAGGTTGTTATGCCAGAATTTTTGGCCGTGGGCTCAACGGCCAAAGCGACCGGGCAAATCATCGCAGCCATGGACCGCCTGCTGGGCGATGCCGATGCCAGGCACGAACAGGCTCAAGCCCTGCGATCCTTGGCAGCTCGTTATGCGCAGCCAGGAGCCAGTCAAAAAGCCGCCGAGGCTATTTTGCGCATCTTGGGTGCTGAGCCTCATCAATCACGAGCCACTGCCTGAGCGGAATTGCGAGCCTTAGGCCGCGCAGCTCTTGTCGATGTTGGACGCTCTGGATGAGTCATCAGGGAACAGGCCAGCAGCCACGACCTGGCTACCTTGCTGGCATCAACATTGCTGGCATCAACATTGCTGACATTGACCCGGAGCAGCTCTTTCGAGGATACTGAGAGGGATTGTCCACGCTTTTCCTTCGCCTGCAGCGGCGAAGACGTGGATGCGTTTAACCCCAACTCAGGCATCAGACTCGTGTCGGTCGCAACTCCCGTGGATTTAACCAGTTACTGTGAATCGGTGGCCAGGCGTGCCAAAGCTAGCACCGGTCCGTTGGCTGCGTTGCGATCCGAAACGAAGAACAAATGGCTGCGCGCATGCGCGGCGGCCCTGCGAGCCCACACCGCTGAGATCATTCAAGCCAACGAACTGGACTGCGACGCGGCGGACGGTTACGGACTAACGCCTGCGGCCATCGATCGCTTGCGTCTGAATGCGGCCCGCATTGACGACATGGCCAGCGGCTTGGAACAAGTGGCCGCCCTGCCCGACCCGGTAGGCGAAACAATCGAGGGTTCAATTCGCCCCAATGGCTTGGAGGTGCGCAAGGTTCGGGTTCCGCTGGGCACAGTTTTTTTCATTTACGAATCGCGTCCCAACGTGACAGTCGATGCGGCAGCAATTTGCGTCAAGAGCGGCAATGCCGTGATCTTGCGAGGCGGCAAAGAAGCCTTGCATTCATCCAAAGCCCTGGTGGCGATCATGAATCGCTGTGCAGCCGAATCGGGACTGCCCGCTGGCTGTGTCCAGTTGGTGGACACGACAGATCGCGCCGCCGTTGGGCACTTCCTGTCCTACTCGCAGTACATCGACGTGGCGATTCCTCGCGGTGGTCGCGGACTGATCGAGCGCGTGGTGAGCGAAGCCAAGATGCCGGTGATCAAACACTTCGATGGCAATTGCCATGTGTATGTCGATCGTTCGGCCGACTTGGAAATGGCCATGGCGATCTTGATCAATTCCAAGTGCCAGCGCATGGGAGTGTGCAACGCCTGTGAAAGCCTGCTGGTACACGCAGAGGTCGCGGCTCAATTCCTGCAGCAGGTTGGGCGAGAGTTCGCCCAGCGTAACTTGACCATGCACGCCGACCAGCGAGCCCTGCCAATGTTGCCCGGTGCGATACCAGCTGCAGAGAGCGATTGGTCGGAAGAATACCTGGGCCCCGAGATCAGCATTGCCATCGTGAACGACTTGGATGCAGCGATTAGCCACATCAATCGTTACGGTTCACATCACACCGATGCAATCGTCACGCGTGATCTGGAATCGGCGCGACGATTCCAGAGGGAGGTTGACTCCAGTGCCGTGGTGGTTAATGCCAGTACTCGTTTCAACGATGGTGGCCAATTAGGTCTGGGAGCCGAAATTGGCATCAGCACAGATAAACTCCATGCGCGTGGTCCATGTGGCTTGCGCGAGTTGACAACTTATAAGTATTTATTGACCGGCGACGGTCAACTGCGAAGCTGATCGATCGGTCCGCACGAAGCGAGACCATGTTCAGCCGCTGATGAAGGTACAAGGAAGGATCCACGACCATGTCCGATGAAAGCTTGGGTCGGAACGAAGTCGAAGAACTGCTCAAGTCGATGGAAGCTGGCGAAAAACGCAAGCCTCCACCCTCGAGCGGTTCGTCTGGAGGTTCTGGGGGCGGTGCCGCCAAGGGTTTGGACCTGGGTAGCGACCTGGCGGAATCCAAAGCCGATGCGCTGCTATCGAAAAAGTCTGGCCCGCGACAGCGCGTGGTCGCTTACGACTTCAAGCGTCCCGAGCGCGTCGGCAAAGAGCAGATGCGCGCCTTGCAATCGCTGCATGAAGGCTTTGCCCGTAATTTCGGCGCTTCGATGTCCGCCCTGCTGCGTACGATTGTCGAAGTCAAGCTGATCAGCGTCGATCAGTTGACCTACAGCGAATTCGTGTACAGCCTTGAAATACCCACCTGCTTCAATTTGCTCAAGCCACAGCCGCTGGAAGGTAACTGGATTCTCGACATCAGCCCCAGCCTGCTGTATCCGATCATCGACCGTATGCTGGGCGGCGTGGCGACGACCGATTCAACCTTGAAACGCCCACTGAGCGACATCGAGTTGCGGCTGACCAGTCGAATCACCACCGTGTTCTTGCGTGAACTGGCTACCGGCTGGGGCAACGCAGTCGAATTGAACATTGAAGTGCAGCGGGTGGAAAGCAATCCGCAGTTGGTCCAGATCGTGCCGCCCAACGAAGTGGTCATCCTGGTTAGTTTTGAATTAACCATGGGTAAGACGCGCGGCATGATCAACTTGTGTATTCCGTTCAACACCATTGAACGCATCGGTACCAAGCTGTCGAGCAATAGCTGGATCGGTTATGCCTCGTCGCGCAGTTCGGAACACACGCAAGCCAGGATCCTAGAGCATCTGGAACACGCGGTGGCTGAGCTGGTTGTCACCTTGGCTACATCCAAGATCAAGACCAGCGACCTGTTCAACCTGCAAGTCGGAGATGTGATCAGCACTGAGAAAGATGTGCGCACGCCCTTGGAAGTAGAAGTAGAAGGCGTCGTCAAATTTCTGGCTGCGCCTGGGGCGTACAAAGGTCGTACGGCCATCGAAATCCAGGAAGCCGTGCTCAAGAAATCTGTGGTCTAACGCTTTCCACCGCTTGGCAGCGGTGGCTACGTAGCTACCGTCGCCAGACGGTGGACGCGAATGTCATTGCTTTCCACCACTTGGCAGTGGCGGCTACGAAGAGCGTATCCAGCGAAACTACCTCTGCCCACAAACGCTAACAGCCGACGCTGGCGGCGTCGGCTGTTGGGCGTCTTTTAGGTGCTCAGGGCTGCTTACAGCATGCCGAAGCAAGCGAAGTAACCGATGGCTGCAATCGTCATCGGAATTCCATAAGGCAGCAGGAGCATGCGACTCTTGCGTTCTTGAGCCATGTCGTACAGTTTGTCCGCATCGCGTACGGTCTGAATCTCTTGCAGAATGGCTTGAGCTTGAGTGAAGTGCTTCATCCAGTTGCCTGACCAGGCGATTTGGAACAAAGCGATGATGCCACCGACGATGGTGGTCAAGGCAAAGATCCACAGCGTGTGTTGGATACCGACAAACGCGGCGATACCTGCCAGCAATTTGACGTCACCAGCGCCCATGCCACCGATCAAGTGGAGGAAGAAGAGGCAAGCGAATCCGACGAAGGTCGCCAACAGGCTCAGACCCAGGCCGGCAAAGCCACCGACGGCAAAGCTGTAGATCCAGCCCGCGACGATCAATGGATAAGTGATTTTGTTAGGAACTTTCAGGTACAGACCGTCGATGACAGCGGCCACGACCAGGGTAATCGAAACGGCCCACATGACCCAATGCGTAGCCAGGTGATTGAGAGCAATATCGAGCGACATATCCGTAGTAATCCCGTGCTGAGTGTGCGATTTTTTAGGAGGGGCAAACCGTTTGTTTAGCGCAGGTTGCAAACCCAAATCAGCAAGGTTGCCGCCAGGGTGCCGATGCAGCACAGCATCTCCCACAATCCGGTCAAGGACTCAACTGGCAACAAGTTCATGAGCATGATGGTTTAGTGCGCCGTATAAGTGAAATTGGCGACCGACGGTCCAAACACCGTCGATCGCTCAAATGTCGAACCAAGTTTTCAACCAGTCCACTGAAGGACCCAGTCGAAATTAGCCACCCAGTTGGTTGGCAACGTTGGTGAAGGTCGTGTTGGCGCGGCTACCGATCGAGGTGATAGCGCCCAAGCAAACGACAACGATCAGAGCCAGCATCACAGCGTATTCAACTGCGGTTGGGCCGTCTTCCGACTTCAGGAAACGATTAAACTTCGAGGCAAAATTCTTCATGGCATCTCTCCGATTGAGGGCCCCTTGCTTTTCTTGCAAGGTAACAGGAAACGAGAAACTACAAACGCGGCAACTGTCTCGGGCGACCTCGCCATGGCCACCTCAGCCGTCACTCGCGTAACGTGCCAATCGTCGGCGCCGGTGCTCATGCACCACTTCTCGCCCCCGCATTGGCTTGGCACATGAAACCTAGGTCACTTGCGCGCTGAGTCAAACGAAAACAATCAGAAAAGCAGCAACGACTGGCGAATTTTGATCGATCCGAAAAACCTGAAGGCCTCCCATCCCGCACAGCCTGCACGCGCCACACATGGATGCATAGGCAGTAGATGTATGAGCAGTAGATGTATGGGGAGGAGATGTCTGGGCAGTAGATGTATGGGGAGGAGATGTTTGGGGAGGAGATGGTTGGGGAGGGCGAGGCTGCCGCCGAGCCTCGAGCCCCGTGCGCGGACGCGGTCCCATTGGCAATTAAGGTTCGAATCATGGCAGAGGCGCGAACGCGTGTCCGCAGAGAATGTGGGTGCTGGCCGTGTATTGCAATGAACCCTGGTCGGTGGCACAAAGGGTTTGCCGTAACTTGAGTTAGACGGTTCTTGCGGCTGAGAACAGCCGCTCTACTTGCTGGCGCGCTTTCGGCGCAAGCCTGAACCTACTTGAATCAACTTGCTCGATTTTTACATAAGCTCAAAAGGTTAGCCGATATCGACTGCGCGACATTTTCTGCGAGCCGGTCCAAAACTTCAACAACTGGCTGCGCGCTGCGTAACCATGTGGTACATCCAAACATGCGGGAACGGTATCACACTGCAATACCTCTTACATAGGATGAGCGTGGGGCAATGCTCAATCTCATTGATTCCCATTCTGCACTGGCAGAACCAGCCGTTGGCATAGTCGAAGCTACATCGGAAGAGTCCTCGATCAACGAGGATCAACCGCAATCAGTCACGGAAATCGTCCGCAATCTGGGATCGGCGCTCGATCGAGCCGTCCGAGACATCCTGAAGGTAAACTCGGCCACTAAAGTGCTGGCCCTTAACGCCCGCATCGAAGCCTCAAGGGCGGCAGAACATGGCGCAGCCTTTGGTATCGTGGCTCAAGAAATGCAACGCCTGTCTGAACGTACCAGCCAGATCGCAGCCTCGATGGCCGATCAAACGCAGAAGAATACCCAGCAACTCATGTCACTGATCGGCTGGCACATTCGTGGTCAGCGGTTGAGCGATCAAGCACTCATGAACATCGACTTGATCGATCGCTGCTTGTACGAACGGACCTGCGACGTGCGATGGTGGGCAACCGATAGCGCGGTAGTCGCGGCGCTGACGGATACACAACCTGCTAGCTGCCACTATGCTACCCAGCGTTTGGGCGTCATCCTCAAAGCCTACACCGTTTATTTCGACCTGGTGCTCTGCAATCCTCAGGGCATCGTCGTGGCCAATGGTCGGCCCGAGTCGTATCCGGTCGAGGGAACCGATGAGAACCGCCAGGCGTGGTTCACCAGCGCAATGGCAACCGCCAGTGGCGACGAGTTCGGTTTTCAGTTTGCCCCGCGTTGCTCACTGGTTCAGGGACGCAACGCCCTACTCTACTCGGCAGCGGTGCGCGAAAACGGTGATTCGCTCGGACGACGTTTGGGCGCGCTGGGCATCGTGTTCAATTGGGACGGCCTGGCTGAACCCATCCTGCAGAAGACTGCCCAGGCAGAGCCAGGCACGCGCTGCTTTATCATCGATTACCAAGGCGACATTCTGGCCGCCGATTCACCCTGCGGAAGTCGCTTGCAATTACCCGGTTTCGATCGCGTGCTGACCCAGTCCAAGGGCTACTTTATCGATACCTTCGATGGCCAACTGTGTTGCATCGCTCATGCCGCATCCCCAGGCTTTGAAACCTATCGCACCGGCTGGTTCTCAATCATTATCCAACCAGTGTCTGCGTAGTAGGACATAAGAAACGTGGACCCGTCGTAGCCACCGTCGCCAGACGGTTAGGCGAACAATTTTTTCAGGACACGGCCTTCGTTTTGCGTGGCTCGTTCGGGCCGGCCTTGATGGTGATAGACCAATTGCCAGTGGTCCAGTCCAAGTGCATACAGAATGCTGGCGTGCAAATCGTGCACATGCAATCGATCTTCCACTGCATGCAAGCCGAGTTCATCAGTCGAGCCGATGGCCTGGCCGGCGTTGACACCACCGCCGGCCATCAACATCGTAAAGCCATAGGGATTGTGATCGCGACCATTACCCTTTTCGCTCATCGGCGTTCTGCCAAACTCGCCGCCCCAAATCACAAGCGTACTATCGAGTAACCCGCGGCGCTTTAAATCGCGAATGAGGCCGGCGACTGGTTGATCACTGGCTCGGCAGAGCCCCGAGTGATTGCCTTCGATGTTGGCATGCGCATCCCATTTGCTACCTGCGCCATGATAGAGTTGGACAAAACGCACTCCCCGCTCTACCAATCGTCTGGCTAACAAACAGTTGCGACCAAAGCTCTCGGTTTCTTTGCGATCGATGCCATACAAACGCTCGGTCTCTGCCGACTCGCTAGCCAGGTCAACCGCTTCCGGCGCTTCGGCTTGCATACGATAGGCCAGTTCATAAGCGCGGATACGCGCTTCCAGTTCCGAGTTGTCCGGACGCTGCTGGGCATACGTGCGATTGAGTTGCTCCAGCATCCGCAGCTTGGCAGCTTGCCGCTGCTCGCCAACCTCTTTGGGTGTCGAGAGATAACGAATCGGTTCCTGAGAACTGGAAAGTGGCGTGCCCTGGAAACTGGCAGGCATAAAGCCAGCACCCCAGTTGCGTGCTCCGTTGATCACTTTGCCCGGATCGTCTTCAATCACAACAAATCCTGGCAAGTTGGCGTTTTCTGTCCCTAGCCCATAAGTAACCCAGGAGCCCAGCGAGGGTCGACCAGCCAGGATCGAGCCGCTGTTCATTTGGCAGACGCCATTGGAATGATTCAGTCCGTTCCCCCAGCAGGATCGGACAACCATCCAATCGTCGGCACATTCAGCCATGTGCGGAAGCCAGTCGGAGAACCACAAACCGCTCTGCCCATACTGCCGCCATTTACGTCGGCTGGCCATCAATGGGGCATCGTATTCACCCATCGGCGTAATGATCGGTCCGAAGCTCTCGGGCAGTTTCTGGCCTGCCATCTCGGTAAGTTTGGGTTTGGGGTCAAACAAATCGATATGGCTGGGACCGCCTTCCAGAAACACGAAGATCACGCTGGTGGCTCGTGGCCGGTGGTGCCGCCCGGTAGGCTCTGGTTGGCTGGCTTGAGCGCGATTAGTCAGGCTGCTTGCCAGCATGGCCTGCAAGGCCAAAGCGCCAAAACCGCCACCGGCTCGGGCCAACATATCGCGTCTTGAAAAGTATCCTGAACCTCGGGGGCTTGTCATAGGTAGGGCCATCAATCGATGTACAGGAACTCGCTGCTGTTGAACAAAACGTGGCACAGGTCAGCCAGAGCGGTCGAGTAGGCATCGGCTCGAGCGTCACTATCGGTCGCAGCCACAGCAGCCAGTCCCACTTGTTGGTCGACAAAACGCAGCGCCTGGCTGACTTCTTCCGTAGTGGGCTCGCGCGAGTAGGCTCGCACCAGCGCCAGTTTAACCTGCTGGTCGGTCGAACTGGCCGAACTGCGCAAGCTATTGGCCATTTCGCGGGCCGTTTTCAGGGGCCAGGGTGCATTGGCCAGAGCCAGCGATTGCACCGGGGTGGTCGTCACGCTGCGTTTGGCTACCGTCCCGTTTCCATCAGGTGCGTCGAGTACATTCAGCAGCGGATCGGGTCGGTTACGCATGACCTTGGTATAGATCGAACGACGCCCAGCGGAATGGTCTGCCGCTGGACCACCTACAGTCCAATCCATGGCCTCGGCCGCGACCAACATGGCATCGCGAATTTGTTCGGCATCCAACCGTCTGGCCGGGTAATGCCATAGATATTTGTTGTCTGAATCTAACTCTGCCAATTGATCGCCCGCTGGATGACGCGAGGCCTGGCGATAGGTGGCTGAAGTTACGATCAGTTTGTGAAGTTGTTTCAACGATCGACCATGTTCCAAAAACCATCCAGTCAGCCAGTCGAGCAGTTCCGGATGCGAAGGCGGTTGGCCCAAGCGACCAAAGTCACTGGCATTGGCCACCAGGCCATGACCAAAATGATATTGCCAGACTCGATTAACGATCACGCGATGGGTTAGCGGATTGGCCGGATCATTGATCCAATTGGCCAGCGCTGTCCTTCGGCCTGTGGTGCTACCATGCTCGGGTGGAATTGCGACCAGTTCCTGTCCACCCAAGACTTCCAGAGTTGCCGGTGCGATTGCGGCCTCTGGCTGAGCCTTGCCGGCGATAAACGTTGGCGGCGCCACGCTGCCAGTTTCTCCGGCGGCCATAACCAACAGCGGACTGGCCGGCTTCAAGTGATCGAAGCTGGCCAATTCTTCTTTCAGCTTCAGCCAGCGTTCTTTCTCTTCGCCGCTGAGCAATTTGCCAAAGTCCAGGCCACTCCATTCAGCGATGATTTGCCGATTGGCCAGGTCAGCCAACTGCACTTCCAGAGGCTCACGTTGTTCGTCCGGTCTGCGCAGCAGCGGTCGAACGTCGGGTGGAAACTTGTCGATGGCCTTTTCGGTCGTTCGTTCGCGTACGCCGCGTTCCAGTTCAGCCATCTGCTGGCGGATGTCGCGCGTGGCCTCTTCCCATTGCCCCAACCTGGCCCGGTAGTCGGCAACCTGTTCTGAATGGCCGGCCAGCGTTTCATCTTTAGGCAGGAAAGCAGCAAAGCTGGCCTGCAGACGATAGTAGTCCTTTTGCAGAATCGGATCGAACTTGTGGTCATGACAACGCGCACAGCCGATCCCCAGTCCCAGAAACGCTTCGCCGGTCACATCGGTCAAGTCATTTAAGATATTGCTCCACTGCGAACGCACATCGCGCTGGTTGTATTCATAGATCCAGTGCCTCAAAAAACCGGTAGCAGCCAACGTCTCACTGGAAACATCGGGCAGTTCATCAGCAGCCAATTGCTCCATGACGAATTGATCGTACGGCTTGTCAGCGTTCAGCGACTGGATCACGTAATCGCGATACAGATAGGCGGCCGGCCGGTAGGCATCTTGTTTGAAGCCATCGCTCTCCGCATATCGAACCACATCCAGCCAATGTCGCCCCCAGCGCTGGCCATAACGGGCGTCGCCCAGCAGTCGATCGACCAACCACATATATGCCTGGCCAGGTTCCTGGGCACTATACTCTGCCAGTTCGGTTTCCGTGGGCGGCACACCTACCAGATCAAAATACAATCGCCGCACCAGCACATGGCTGCTCGCCTCTGGGGCCATCGTCAAACCCAGCTCGCGTTGCCGAGTTATGATGAAGGCATCCAGATCGTTCAGCGGGCGCTGGCCTTCAGGCTGGTCGGGTATCGCCGGTACCGACACTCGGCTCAGCGGACGAAAGGCCCAGTAATTGCGATCTTCATCAGTCAGGGCACCTCGGCGGAGTTCCAGCCCAGCCTGGGCGGAGGCCGGCCAAGAGGCGCCATTATCAATCCAACGCACCAAGGCGTCGACCTGTTCATCAGCTAGCCGTTTGCCCGGCGGCATCTCCAGCCCATCATGCCGAACGGCCTTGACAATCAAACTCTCGGCCGCCTGTGAAGTGCTGACTGCAGGTCCCGAGTCACCACCCTCTTGCATCGCCTCGAGTGAATCAAGCCGCAGATTGCCTTCTTGCTTTTCACTTCCGTGACACTTCAAACAGTTCTCGATCAACAGCGGACGGATATGATTCTCGAAGAACTTGTTTTGCTGATCTTTGGCCGCCAGCTGGTCAGGCGACTGGCCATGAGCAGAAACTGCCAGTAGACATAAAATTGCCACCACACTCCAAGACGCTGAATACCATTTCATGCAAACAAATCCTGGATGGTTGGATGTGGCCGGTGGGCGGGCTGCGCCGAGTCCCCAGGAAGCTATTGCCCCAAACAACTATGGCGGGCAAGCAAAAGAGGCAGCGCATCCTTCATGCTAACGAAACCGACAGCCAGCTTCAATAGTTTTCCAGAGGTCGATTGCCGGCGCACGCGCGTTCAGAATAGCTAGGAGCATTCAGTTGAAATGCCAACAGCCCCGAGCTGCCTGGCGGCTATCTCGGCTGATTTGCAAGACAGTTTTAGTTGACTTTAGGCACAGTGAATGGTAGCGATCGGTCTTTTACCAGCGAAACGAGCCTGCTAGATTAGGGTCTTGGATGGGGAGAGAATCGCCAAGGAGTTCATGAATGCGTTTGCCACGGCCTGCACAAGATGTGCTTTCCAGCATGTTTTTTGTTGCCTTTTTTGCTTGCATCAGCCTATCCGCGCCGGGACTTCAAGCGGCTGAGGAATGGGCTCGCAAAATGTTCACCACGACGCAGCATGACTTTGGCACAGTACCCAGAGGTGCCAAGAGCGAGTTCGAGTTCAAATTGAAGAATACCTTCAAGGAGAACATCCACATCGCTTCGGCCAGGAGTAGTTGCGCCTGCACACAGCCCAAGATCCTCAAGGCAGATCTCAAAACCTACGAAGAAGGCGCGATCATCGCGGAACTCAATACGCAGTCGTTTGTCGGCCAGCGTTCTGCCGTGGTCACCGTGGTCTTCGATCGACCGTATTACGCCGAAGTTCAACTGCTGGTCAAAGGCAACATCCGCTCCGATATCGTGATCGAGCCCGGCGAGGTCAAGTTCGGTGACGTCGATGTCGGCCAAACCAAGTCGGCCGATGTCAAAGTCTCCTACCAAGGGACGACCAATCGCGATTGGCAGATCACCGACGTTCGCAGCACCAACCAACATCTCTCGGTTAAGCTCAATTCCCAAAAAGAGAATGGCCGAACCGTCTACATGATGAATGTCAAATTGAAGGAGACGGCTCCTTCAGGTGAATTGAATGACGAGATTCAGATCGTCACCAACGACAAGCAATACAAAGAAGTGACTTTGCCAGTGCGCGCCAGTGTTATCCCGCCGCTGTCGGTCGCTCCGCTATCGATTGAACTGGGCAGCTTGAAGGCGGGTGCCGCCGCCAACAGTCGCCTCATCCTGAAATCCAAAACACCGTTTGGCATCAAGTCAGTCGATTGCGAAGATGATCGCTTTACCTTCAAAATCCCCGAAGGCGAAAACGTGGTTCGCATCGTACCGGTCGAGTTTCGTGCAGGTGACTCCGTGGGCGCGTTCAAGCGAACCATCGAAGTGACCAGCACGCTGCCCGATGAGGCCAAAGTCGAAGTTACTGTCACGGGCAATATCATCGAGTAGCCAACTGGGCTGACTTTTGGTGGGGAACGTTAACTTTCACGTCCACCGTCTGGCGAGGGTGGCTACGAAGCCTGTTAACTTTCGCGTCCACTGTCTGGCGACGGTGGCTACGACAGCACTTGGCGGACCAGGCCGGCCAGGACTCGGGCCAGTCGATCATCTTCAAACTGGTCGGTGGCCGCACCCAGCGGATGACACGTTATCCAGTTTCTGCCATCCGCCTGCCGCCGCTGGGCCACGGCGGTCTGCAAACCATGAAAGACCTCGCCTTCAAACAGCAGGTGAGGCTGGACGACTAAGACTTCGGCTGGCTGGTTGGCTAACCAGTCCAAAGTCTCGGCCACATTGGGATGCCTGACCGCTACGTATCCCACTTGATGACTGGTCAGGGGAGTCAGCTCGCAGCGCAGGTGAGCGAACTTTTCCATCGCCTGGGCTGCTGTTGGACTGCTGCTGCCCCGCGCGATCATGGCCAGGCTGATGTCCGTCGCCTGACGCTGTCCTGCCTGCTCAAGTGCCTGGTTGAATCGCTCGGCAGAGAGGGCCAGCACTGTCGGTTGATGCTCAAGTGGAGGCGTTTGAGCCAGCACTTCGACACCGCACGCAGCGGCGGCCGCTTGGACGGCTTCGGGAATATCGCGATCGGCGTGACCGGCCCGAAACAACAGAACCGGCACAGTAATCAATCGACGAATACCGCGCTTGGCCAGCGACTCAATACCCTGCTCGATCGACGGCTGAGCCAGTTCCAGGAACCCCAGTTCGGTCACTAGCGGCGCCAGGCAACCGGCTGTCTGGCAAGCCAGATTCCGCATTTGCAGTTGACCGACCGGATCGCGCGTACCGTGGCCAATCACCAGAATTCCTAAATCATCCATCGGCTACCCTCGTTTAGATCGCGGCCCGGCTCCGGTCTGAGCGTAAGGGCCATGGCCCCGTTTGCCCGTGCGAATCGAGACTATCACCCAATTGACGATTTGCGTAGGTACCAGTACACTCGCCAGCCTATTTTATTGCCGGAAGTCAATAGGTTTTAGGGAGTTAGGTCTAACTTCCCCTAGTAGCGCCAGGGCTCAATCCGATCGACCCTGTGGCTGCTGAAATTTCAGCCTCGGCAACCTAATTCGGAGGTGCAACTAAACGTCATGGCCAAGTCAAACAAGATGATTTACTACTTCGGCAAGAGCAAGACCGATGGAGCGGGCGATATGAAAGCCCTGCTGGGTGGTAAAGGTGCAAACTTGGCGGCCATGACCAAGATTGGCTTGCCCGTACCCGCTGGTTTTACCATCACCACCGAAGTCTGTGTGCACTACTACCAGAACGGCAAGAAGCATCCCGATGGCTTGATGGCCGAACTGACCAAGGCAGTTAGCTGGTTGGAAAAGGAAACCGGCAAAAAGTTTGGCGATCCCAAGAACCCACTGCTGGTTTCGGTCCGTTCGGGCGCGCGCGATTCGATGCCCGGTATGATGGACACGATTCTGAATCTGGGTCTCAATGACGAAACCACCGAAGGACTGAAGAAGGCCACCAGCAACGGTCGGTTCGCTTGGGATTCCTATCGTCGCTTCCTGCAGATGTACGGCGACGTAGTTATGGGCGTTCAAAAACGTCACGAGAATGAACACGAGCCCTTCGATGAGGTCATGGACCACTTGAAGGAAGAAGTTGGAGTTAAAGAAGACGTCGACTTGACCGAAGCGCATCTGCAAGAGTTGGTCAAGCGGTTCAAGAAACTGATCAAGGATCGCACTGGCAAGCAATTCCCCAACGAGCCCATGAAGCAGTTGGAAGGTGCCATCAATGCAGTGTTCGGTTCGTGGATGAACGAGCGAGCCATTCTGTATCGTCAGAAGTATCGCATTCCCGATGAATGGGGCACTGCCGTCAACGTGCAGAGCATGGTGTTCGGCAACATGGGTGATGACTGTGCCACAGGTGTGGCCTTCACGCGTGACCCAGCCACCGGCGAGAATGTGTTCTACGGTGAATACCTGGTCAATGCTCAAGGCGAAGACGTTGTGGCCGGTGTTCGCACGCCGCTGGAAATCGCCGAGATGGCCAAAGACAAAATTATCGGCCCAGCCTTCAAGGAACTGGTCGAAGTTCGCAAGACGCTGGAGAAGAACTTCGGCGATGTGCAGGACTTTGAGTTCACCATCGAAAAGAAGAAGCTGTACATGCTGCAAACACGTAACGGCAAGCGTACCGCGCTGGCTTACGTGAAGATTGCTCACGACATGCTGAAAGAGAAACTGATGACGCCTGAGCGCGCCATCGAGTCGGGTGACCCGGAAGCCCTCAATCAACTGCTGCAACCTATCTTCGATACGGCCGACTATGAAAAGGCTCGCAAGGATGGCAAGCTGATGGCCACTGGTTTGGCCGCTGGTCCTGGGGCTGCCTCGGGTGCTGTGGTCTTCACTGCAGCCAAAGCCGAAGAACTCGCCGCCAAAGGCCAGAGCGTAGTTCTAGCGCGTATCGAAACCAGCCCTGAAGATTTGCGCGGCATGATTGCCTCGACAGGTATTCTGACCGCTCGCGGTGGTGTCTCCAGCCACGCAGCTCTGGTCGCTCGTCAAATGGGTAAGGTCTGCGTGGCCGGTGCTGGCGACGTTGAAATCGATTACGCCAAGAAGACGCTGAAGGCTAATGGCGTGACTCTCAAAGAAGGCGATGCAATCAGCATCAACGGCTCGACCGGCGAAGTCTTCAACGGTCTGATCAAGACCGCCGATAGCGAACTGAAGCAAGTGCTGGTCAACAAGACCATGAAGCCTGCCGACAGCAAGGTCTTCCAGTACTACAACAGCTTGATGAAGCTGGCCGACAAGTACCGGAAGTTGGGCATTCGCACCAACGCTGACCAACCTGACCAGGTTGCTAACGCTGTGGCCTTCGGTGCTGAAGGTATTGGACTGTGCCGCACAGAGCACATGTTCTTTGAAGGCGATCGCATCATCGCTGTGCGTAAGATGATACTGGCCGAGAAGGAAGAGGACCGAAAGGCCGCGCTGGCCGAACTGCTGCCTTACCAGCAGAAGGACTTCGAAGGCATCTTCCGCGCCTTGGATGGTCTGCCAGCCTGCATCCGCCTGCTGGATCCACCACTGCACGAATTCCTGCCACAATCTGACAACAAGAAGGGCCAGGAAGAAGTCGCCAAGCAACTCGGTTGCTCGGTCAAAGATGTGCAGCGTCTGGTCGATGAACTGCACGAGTTCAACCCGATGCTCGGCTTCCGTGGTTGCCGCTTGGGTATCGTGCGTCCAGAAATCTCCGAGATGCAAGCGCGAGCCATCTTCCAAGCCGCCGCCGCGGTGATGAAGGAAGGTATCAAGGTCAAGCCTGAGATCATGGTTCCCCTGGTCGGCTTCAAGAAGGAACTCGATCTGCAAGTCGAGATCATTCATCGCGTGGCCAAGGAAGTGATCAAGGAAACCGGCAAGAAGATTGCTTACACCGTCGGTACGATGATCGAAGTTCCACGCGGTGCCTTGACCGCTGATGAGATCGCCGAGACCGCCGAGTTCTTCTCCTTTGGTACCAACGACTTGACTCAGACCTGCTTGGGTATGAGCCGCGATGACAGCGGTTCATTCATTCCACCGTACCAAAGCCTTGAGATCCTGAAGGCCAACCCATTCGCCTCGATCGACACGACTGGTGTGGGCCAGTTGATGAAGATTGGTGTGGACAAGGGACGCAAGACGCGCGAAGACTTGAAGATCGGTATCTGCGGTGAGCATGGTGGCGATCCATCGTCGGTGGTCTTCTGCCACCAGATCGGTCTGAACTATGTCAGTTGCTCGCCCTTCCGCGTTCCCATCGCACGCCTGGCAGCCGCGCAGGCCGCGTTGAAAGATGCCAAGAAGTAAGCCAGGCGACTGATCCATCGACCTTAAGTCGATCGACTAAAAACGGAAAGAGCGTCGAGACAAATTCTCGACGCTCTTTTTGTTTTATCGCAACTGCGGGCAGTAAGTGATGAAGGGGATGAACTGGTGTCACTCCCTGAACCATCACGCTCAGGGACTGGTGGACGGACAGCCCTCTGAAGTCAGATCTGCTTGACGTATCCCAGTTCGGTAATGACCTTCAGCATTTCTTCATAGGTAATGTAGCGTCGACGATTCTGGAGCTTGTAATTGTCGATGGTTTCAGCCAACTCGCGGGCGGCAGGGGATAGGCCATAGTGAGTGTTGCCGAACTGGCGACGTTCGATCCCACCGCTGGGACCGGAGCTCTGTCGTCGGTCAACGAAATCGGTTGGTGCTTGTGGCTCCAGCGCTGCGGACATCCGGTTACCCTGTTGAAGTGAAGAAAGAAATCTAATTCCACCGCACCCAAACCGTACCTTACAAAGTGGAATCAAGCAAATTCAGTTTTTCACTGGCCGCTGGGCTTGGGATGTCCGACCCACATAACCGGTGTTTTCGTGCCAGACGGATTCTGAGACTGTTGATCCAGCGACGCTTGAAGGCGCAGGGCAGCGCTATTTGTCGGGTTGTGCTGCAACGCTCGGTTCAAACAGAGTCGGGCTTCGACGACATCACCTAGCTGGCTTTGTAACTGTGCGAACTCGACCAGCAATTCACTCTGTTCGGCAGACAGTTTAGGAGCCGCACTGCGCAAGCACATTAGCGCCGCTTGGGGTTCATCCAGATCGGCCAATGCCTGAGCGCGCAGCAAGTACGCACGCGGTGGAATCTGGGGTTCGCTGTGCTGGTCATTCATGCGATCCAAGGTTGCCAGCGCGCGCTGGGGCTTGGATGTCAACCGATATAACTCGGCCACCGTGACTTGCACTTCAGGCCAGTCGGGCCGATACAGCAGCGCCCGGTGATAACAGGCAATCGCCTCTTCCATCTTCGACGAACATCGCAACACATCGGCCTTCAGTGCCCAGGCCGCGGGATCGTTGCGGTGTGTGCGCAAGGCGCTTTCCGCCATTTCCATGGCCCGCTTGAAATCACGCTGCTCCAGGTACATCTGCCCCAGCCGAACTTGCAAATCCGGATTGGCTCCGCTCAACTCAACAGCCTGCGACATATGACGCGTGGCCACCTCGGACTGTCCGCGCTGCCACAAGACCTCGGCGTATCCCCACTGGGCACGCTCGTCATTAGGACTGTGTCGCAACGCCTCGACAAACAGACTTTCCGCATCGTCGTATTTGCGCTGTTGCAGGGCATCAGCCCCCAGCAGTGAATACTTGCGAGCTTGGGGCAGGTCCTTGGTTTGCCGAGCCTGCAAAACACGACAGCCCGGAGCCAGCGTGATCAACTGAAAACACGCTAACCAGAGAGCGGCGACGCGAGTGGTTTTCGACCGGTTCGACACGGACCAATAACAGTCTTAAGTACTTGTGATGACCAGCCTTGCGGTACAATGCCAGGATCCTATCGAAAACTCCCCAGCCAACGCTAGAGCGTTCTGGATAGTGACATCTCAATTGCTTGGATCGCAAAAATGCCCAAAACCTACACAGGCCTTGGCTTAACGCTACTTTACCCAGATTCCTGGACCATCGCCGACGAACCCACCAGCGATGATCGCGAAGGAATCATGCTGGAGAGCCCTGGAGGCTCTTTTCTAGCCATCAATCTGCTGGGCCAAGAGGTCGATGTCGACGGCGCCGTCGATGAAGCCGCCGAGGCCATGAACGCAGAATACGAGGATATCGAGACCGAGCCCTATGAAGTTGAAATCGCCGGCCAGCTATGTATCGGGACCGTGCAGCGGTTTTACTACCTCGACTTTGTAGTGGCCTCAAAACTCTTCACCATTGAGCTTGAGGACCGAGCCTACCTGATCCAGATCCAGGGCGAAGACCGCGACATGGACGCCCAAGCCGCCGTATTCGAAGCCGTACTGACTTCCATGGTCCGATCGCTGGCGCAGAAGGAGCCGTAAGGCGTTAAACTACTGGGAAACTACCGGAGAACTTTCCCGCGCCGGCGGCGTACTGGCGGCCAGTTCTTGGGGCCCCGCGCACGCTTCGACACTTGGTTCGTCTAACCTCCTATCGCAGATCTCCTATGCCCTATCTTCGCTTCTGCATCTGCTTGTTGCTGTTCATCGCTGGCGTTCATGCGGTTGTGGCCGAGGAGGCCGCTCCGTGGCGCGCGGGCCTGGCCAAAGTTGACATCACCCCGACCGAGCCCTTGCGACTGGGCGGTTATGGCAATCGGACACAACCGTCCACAGGTATCGCTGACCATCTGTTTGTACGTACGCTGGTGATGTCGCAAGGCGAACAGACGTTGGCTTTGATCTCGATCGATTCCATCGGCATCGTCGCTTCCATGACACGGCGCATCGAAGAACAGTTAAGCGCCAAACATGGCTTGTCACGCAGTGACTTTGTGTTGTGCTCGACTCATTCTCATGCGGCACCATTTGTGGCTGTGGGCGAGTCCAACATGTTTCAGGCACCGCTCACACCGGCAGAATTAGAAGCCAGCCAACGTTATGCCAGGCAGCTCGAAGCAAGCATTCTGCGAAGCGTTGAACTGGCGTTGGCCAATCGCCAACCAGCTCGACTGGAGATCGCCAGTTCCACTGCGGATTTCGCTATCAATCGCCGCGTACTAAACCAGGGCATATGGAGTGGCTTTGGCGTGCAGCCCAACGGACCAATCGACCGGCGCGTGCGCGTGCTGCGAGTCAGCGACCATCAGGGCAAGCTACTAGGTGCCGCCACCATGTACGCTTGCCACTGCACTTCGGTTGGTCCGGAGTTCAACCAGGTCAGCAGCGATTGGGCGGGACTAGCTGCCCAAGAACTGGAGGCCCAGCATGCTGGTTCGGTCTTTGTACCGGTGATCGGCTGCGGAGCCGATGCGAATCCTGAACCCCGCACTGGTTACGCAGATGCCCAGCGACATGGTCGAGCCATGGCGGCCAGTATCCAAGCCGCCTTGGCTGGTGACCGTACAGAGCTGGTACAGTTCCCCAGCGCGCGTTTTGGATACGCCGGCCTGGCTCCGGAAATACCTGCCCGCGCCGACTTGGAAGCTGCCTTAGGTGAGGCGGACGTCTTTCGGCGCCGCTGGGCCGAGCGCATGCTGGCCACCTTGCAGCAAATGGGCCGCTTGCCCGAGACCTATCCACAACCGATTCATACCTGGTCGTTTGGCAAAGAATTGGTGTGGGTGTTCCTGGGTGGCGAAGTGGTTGTCGATTACCAACTGCGACTGGAGAAAGACCTGCCGGCGGCCAATGTATGGGTGGCCGCCTATGCCGACGATGTCTTTGCTTATGTCAGTAGCGAGCGTATGCGGGCCGAAGGCGGCTACGAAGTCGATGGTTCCATGGTGTACTATGGCCAACCTGGGCGCTGGCAGTCCGGTACCGAAGACCTGATCGCGCGACGCACGCAAGAGATTCTCAGTCAAACCACTGCCGAAGACAAACCGCGAACCGCCGAGCAATCATGGCAATCGATTCATGTGCCCGAGGGTTACGTGGTGGACATGATGGCCGCCGAACCGCTGGTCAACGACCCAGTCAATATCGCTTTCGGACATGACGGCCGAGTGTGGGTGGCTGAGATGAGCGATTATCCGCTGGGCTCGCCTGAAGGTGGACGCGTCCGTTGGCTGCGCGATACCGATGGCGACGGCACGCTGGACCAATCGCAAGTATTCCTCGACGGCTTGAACTATCCCAGTTCCGTAACTCCCTGGCGCGACGGTGTGATCGTCATTACCTCGCCTGCCATCTTCTTTGCGGCCGACCGCGATGGTGATGGCCGCGCGGAAGTGCGTGAAGAGTTGCTGCAGGGCATTGCAGAAGCCAACCCTCAACACCGGGCCAGTGGTTTCGAGATCGGCTTGGATGGTTGGCTCAATCTGACCTCCGGCGATGATACGCACGAACTGCATAGCACGCGCAGTGGACAACGCACCGATGCCTCGCGCCGCGACCTTCGCTGGAATCCAGACACTGGCGAATTTCAGTTAACCGCTGGTCATACTCAGTTTGTGCGAGCCCGCGACGAGTTTGGTAACTGGTTTGGCAATGTCAATAATCAACCGATGCTGCATTACGTTATCGAAGACAAGTATCGTACGCGGGCCGGCTTTAGTGGTCCGGCCTATAAACATCTGACCGATCCACCGATTGCCCCGCCAGTACTGCCGGCCAGTCGCACGGTCGATCGTTTTAATGACCTGGCTACCTCCAATCGGTTTACCAGCGCGTGCAGCAGCATCATATGCCGCGTACCGGGCTTGGGCCCACAAATGCAGGGAGCCGCCCTGGTGTGCGAGCCTGTTCACAATCTTATTGCTCGCTTTCATGTTCAAGCTGATGGGGCTACGTTCAAAGCCGTGCGTTTTGAAGAAGATACCCAGTACGACTTCTTCGCCTCCAGCGATCCTTTCTCGCGTCCGGTGCGGATCGTCAACGCCCCCGATGGAACGCTCTGGATCGCCGACATGGTTCGCCAGGTCATCGAGCATCCCGAATGGATTCCCAAAGCGTGGCAATCGAACTTGAACCTGCGCTCGGGCACCGGGCTGGGACGCATTTACCGGGTGCGAAGAAAAGACTATCAACCGCAACCGCTACCCGATACCTCCAAGATGACCGAACAACAATTGCTGACCTCTATCGTCAGCGACAACGGCGCGCTGCGCGACCTGGCTGAACAGCAATTGCTATGGCGATCGAATCAAGACACCTTGGCGAAAAACAATGCGTCAACCGCCAAGGCACTGTCCGCCAAGGCACTGTCCGCCGAGTCGATCAAGCGGCTGAAAACGCTGGCCGTCAGTCATCCGTTGCCAGCCGTGCGTGCACAAGTGCTGGGCACGCTCTCAGGCTTGAGACAACTCGACGAAGCCAGCCTGCAACTTGCCCTTCAGGACAAAGATGCACACGTCAGACGCTACGCGGCCAGTTTGCTGGACGCGTCACCCAAGGACTTGATGAACGTTATCGGTCGCGAAGAGGACATCGGTACGCTGGTGCAATTGGCCCTTTCGCTCGGCTTGCAAGATTCAACAACGGGCACTCCCGCGCTGGAAGCCATAGCAACCCACGCAGCGAACGATGCATGGTTAGCCAAAGCCCTCTCGCTGGTGGGCGACAACTCCGTGTCTGCGACCTTGACCGGACTGATCCAGTCGTTGCCACATTTGGATACAGCCACGCCAACAGTGCGTGCGGCGGTTGAAGGCACCTTGGCATCACTCTGGTCGCGCGCTGGTCAAGATCAGCAACTGTCGATTCTCAACCGTTACTTCTCTGGCGAACAACCGCAACTGACGCCCGTGCAAATTAACTTGTTATGCGCGTTGTCGGCCTCGGGCAAACTGCAATTGGACCAGGACAACCCATTAACAGCCCAAATCGCTGCGGCCTTGCGACAAGCCAGTGCCAAGATGCTGGATGAAGAATCAACCGTGCAGACGCGTCGCCAGTTGCTGCCTCTGATATTGATTCAGGATGGCCCCGTAGAAGAACGTTTGCAAACATTGGTGCAATTACTGGAGGCTCAACAACCGCCCGAGATACAGCAAACCGCCCTGGATACCATTCGGCGATTGCAAGCCGACACCACCGGTCAAGCGCTGATGGCTGCTTGGAGTGGTTTATTGCCTGACCTGCGCAGCGGAGTGCTGAACCTGTTGCTCGAACGTCGGCCATGGGCCGAACAATTGGTGGTTGCGCTGGAGCAAGGCAAGCTGAAAGAAACCGACTTGGACACGGCCATCGTCCAGCGTTTACGAACTTATGGTGACCGCAAACTGCTGACTCGCATCGAAAAGGTTTTGGGCTCGCCACCGATCTCCGATCGCGCTCAGGTCGTCAAGGAAATGATGAGCCAGCTAAGTGGCACGGGCAACATTGAACGGGGCCTGCGACTGTTCAGCGAACACTGCGCCATCTGTCATCGCGCCGCCCCGGACCGTCCAATTGTCGGGGCCCCCTTGGAGAATATCAGCAACTGGAATCAAGAGCAGTGGGTAGTGGCTATTCTGGACCCCAGCCGCAGCATTGAACCCAAGTATCACCAGTACATTGTCGTGCTGGCAGATGGCCGATCCTTGTCCGGTGTCATCGAAGATCGTTCGTCGCACCACCTGACATTGGCTGCAGCCGACGGCAAACGTCACGAGATCGAACTGAACCAAATCGAATCTCTGAAAGATCTGGGAACATCGATGATGCCCGAAGGTCTCGAAAAGAAACTAAGCCCCACAGACATGGTCAACCTCTTGGCCTATCTCCAGACCTTGAAGAACCAGAACTGACTTCTGCCAATCGCCATGCCCCCTCCCGAATCTTCGCCTAAACGGCTCGATTCGACCTCACCCCAAGCTGCGCTTGGGAGAGGTGACACGCAAGCAGCCATCAAAGTTGCCACGCGGTGGAAAACGTTACCTTTCGAGTCCACCGTCTGGCGACGGTGGCTACGAAGATACGAGGCGGTGCGTCCATTTCTATTTTCATGACAAGTAAGCCCTCTATGACAAAACCGATCCTACTCCTTTGCGGACTGATCGTCTTCAGCAGTTGGTCGTCATGGCTCTCGGCGCAAACCGAGACCACAGTTCCCAAGAAGTCCGATGGCGTCCTGCGTGTAGCTACTTTTAATGTTTCGCTCAATCGCAAGCAGCCTGGCCAATTGCAACAGGACCTGGCCGGCGATGATGCCCAGGCCCGCAGCCTGGCGACGGTGATTCGGGCAGTCCAGCCTGATGTGATTCTGCTGAACGAACTCGATTGGCAACCTCAAGTCGATAACGCGCAAACGTTTGCCGAGCGTTACCTGGCGGACAGCTCACCTGACCTTTTGGGCCAGCCAGCCTGGGAACTGAAGTATTGTTATTCGGCCCCAGTCAACACCGGAGTTGATAGTGGCTTGGATATCAATCGCAACGGGAAACTGAACGAGCCCGAAGATGCGTGGGGATACGGGGCCTTTCCTGGTCAGTATGGCATGGCCATCCTCAGCCGCTTTCCAATTGCAACCGATCAGGTTCGTACATTTCAACTCTTGCGCTGGTCGCAAATGCCTGGCGCTCTTGTACCGCGCGATCCCTCTTCGCAAAAGCCTTACTACTCAGAGGAAGTCTGGCAGCAGTTGCGACTGTCATCCAAGAGTCATTGGGATGTGCCGATCGAAACCCCTCTAGGCACGATCAGCATCCTGGCCAGCCATCCCACGCCGCCGGCTTTTGATGGCCCCGCCGATCACAACGGTTGCCGCAATCACGATGAAGTACGTTTGTTGGCTGACTACATCAATCAAGATCCCAATCATTACCTGGTGGACGACCAAGGGCGGCGCGGTGGTATCGCGCCCGATCGAGCCTTCGTAATTCTGGGCGATCTCAATAGCGACCCGATCGATGGCGATAGTCGTCATGCAGCAATCGAAGGTCTGTTAAAGAGTCCGAAGATCAATACAACTCAGACACCAGAGAGCACCGGCGGTTCAGTCGCCAGTCAGCGACAAGGCCAGGCCAACCATCAACAGCGCGGCTCAGCTGCACAAGATACGGCTGATTTCTCCGACAAATCGGTTGGCAACCTACGCGTCGACTACGTCTTGCCGTCAGCCAGCTTGCGAATCGTCGCTTCGGGAGTCTATTGGCTGAGCCCTGACACTGGCGGCATCGATGCGAACATAGTCAAGCGTCTGATGGACGCTTCCGATCACCACCTGGTATGGATCGACCTGGCCAAGTAGAGTGTCTGTCCCCAGACGCTAGGCAAGCTCACTGGATGAAGTCTTCGTAGCCACCGCTGCCAAGCGGTGGAAAGCGTTAACTTTCGCGTCCACCGTCTGGCCGGCGGTGGCTACGCAGCTTACCAATTGGCCCTGTCCAGCTAACCAGGCATCTTCAAACCGATACTTCTAGTCTGATTGGTTCGAAGAGCTCATCGCATCTGCGTCTGAGGACAGACGCTCTATCAAAAACCAAAGCGACCACGTGAACTGGAGTTCACTGGTCGCTTGATGGTTTCGGAGAGAAGGGCAAGTTGACTGCAGATCAACTAACGATCAGTGGCGTCTGATCGGTGGCGATAGTTGATCGGTCGCGTTACCGCAAACTTACAAACAGTTAGTCGTTGCTGTTCAAGTCGTTCAGCTTTTGGATGTATTCGTCGCGTTCACGACGGGTAGCTTCCAGATCGAAGACCAGGTATTTCATGTCCAGTCGCAGTTGGCCCAGAGCTTCTTGGACCAAGGTCAGGATGCGACGGCGGCGAACGCTGCTTTCGGTGACTCGACGCAGCGAAGGCAGCAAGCGAACGCGTTGTTCGATTGGCAGTGCTTCAATCGCTTGAGTCAACTCCAGCAAATCTGCGGGGATTTCGTCTTTTTGAGTCTCAATCGAACCGGCGGTAACGGAGTTCATAGCGATTCATCCTTTTGAGTGAGAGCCATGCGTGCGTCGCATCAATGCTCATTTGGTATTGCAGCCAAAGTGCCAATCTCACGTGCGACCATGATGATAGACCCTAAGTGACCATATAGCAAGCACTTAGGAAAATCCTCCCCAGCGGCAAAGTTTCTCCATGTGGCATAAAAACACCACGTTTCGGACTAGCGTTTTGCCGTAAGTACTGGTAAGTATGAGACTTAAGCCATTTGACGGCAAAACACCCTGATTGAGGCGTTTTGGCAACAAGTTGCAAAAAATCACTCAAGAAACTCATGGACGAGTTATCCCACTTACAATCCGGCTCGATTCCAGTCCCGGCGCGCAAGCGAGGACGATTGTCGGCTGCGCTTCAGTGGCTATGTGGCCTGCTGTGCCTGCTACTAAACCAATTACCTGCAGGCGCCCAAATATCTGATTCGTTCGAAGGCGGTCGTCCACGTTGGATACTGGTGGAGAGCGACTGCTCGGCCGAAATGTCTGGCCAGGAGATTTCGCCAGCCCAACCGCAGAGCGGTCAGGCCTGCGAGACCTTTGAAATGTTCTGCACTGCAGGCACCTACGCCTACCTGGCTATGCCCATTGAACCCTGCGCCTTGATCGATGAACTGGGCACAACCTTATGGGTCCAATGCTCCAGTTCGCGCATCCGTTTGGGCGTCAGTGTAATCTTTCCACACGCAGTCAACCCGGCCACCGGTGGTCGTATTCAAACCGTGCTTTGGGGTAGCACTTACGACGATGCTGGTCAGTGGCAACGCCTGGTGATCAGCAATTGCGCTCAAGCGTTGGCTCAAGAGTTACCAGCCTTGCGTCAACGCTATGGATCGAAAGTCAACTTCGATGGTGCGTATGTCGACGCGTTGGTACTGAACGCCTACACGGGGCCTGGTCGTTATCGTGTCAACGTGGATGAATTGTCCATGCCCGGCATGATACCAATTGCTTCGCTGGGGACACCGATACCAGTTGACTGGCGAGCGCGTTGGCGTTGGCGCGACGGCGCTGGCACCGAAGAACTGCGCTGGGCACAGAGCACAGCGGCGCGAGTACCTGTATGGTGGCAGTACCAGGGCGAGTCGTTGCCCTCGCTCAAGTCTTTGGGGTTTCATGGTCTGTTACTTGATCGCGTGCCTAGCGATGCGATGCTGACCGAAGCGCAATCGGCCAGGCTGATGGTCATCGCGCCGCCACCGACTCAAACCTTGGCTGTTGATCAAAAGCTATGGGAAGGTGTCAAAGGTTGGCTGGTCGGTGCAGCAGTCGATGGCCGTGGATTGGATCGACTCAAGAGCGAAGTCTTGCGAGTGTCCCAGTTTCCGGAAGAACTGCAGCGTCCCACGATCGCCGAAGCCATGGAAGAATACTGGGCCTTCAGCCGCGTAGTCGATGAATTGGTTGTACCGGCTCCGCCGCTGGTCTCTGCCGGTTCAGAGCGTGAGAAACAAGACTGGCTGTTAACCAACTTGCAGAATTCGCAGCGACTGGCTGGTGGTTGGGTCTCTATTTCAACGGATCCACTGCCCGGCTGGCGCGAACAGGTCCGCCAGGCACAGCAGATTGTCGAGCCCGGCGCGGATGAACTGGAAACAACCGATGCCATGCGTATTCGCTTGCAAGTTGCCAAAGCGATTGCGGCCGGTGCCAAGGGATTCTTGTTTCGCTCCAACACGCCGCTGGATGTCGCCGGCGCTGAACATCGTGTGCGCGTCGCCGCCATGCGTACTGTTAATCGAGACATCGCCTTACTGACGCCCTGGATTGCAGGCGGGCAAATTGGTCCAGCGCCACAGCTCAATCGCTCGCAAGAGTACTTTGCGGCCACGTGGATTACTTCGCGCAGCCATATGATTATGTTCGTGGCACATACTGATCCAACCGATCAAAGCCTGCCACCCACGCGTGGTGCGCCGCTGAAGGCCAGTATGCCGTTGCCCACCGGCATCCATAACGTGCTGCGCGTTACGGGTGGATCGGTGCAATCCCTGTTGCTCACGCCAGGACCTGAAGGGATGAGTTGGGAGATACCGGATCCGGAACCAATCGAGTTCTGTATTCTGACCGAGAATCCCTTGGTGCAACGCTTTGTCTCGCGATATGCAGACCAGGTGGGCATCGAAGCAGCCGAAGACATGCTGGACATAGCCAGCCATCAATTGATGTTGGCCTCGCGCATCACCGCAGCGCGCTGGCCAGTGCCGGAGGACGAACTGTCGCGGCGTTACTTGAGTACAATCGCTGCTGGCCAGCGGCGCATCGAACAAGGGTACGAAGAACTACGACGTCGTCGACCGGCCTTGGCGCATGCCGCCGCAGCCCAAGCATACGATGCTGCCTTGATGATCGTGCATGAATCCTACACGACGGCCATCGCAAACCTGGCAGCCCCGCAGTCGAGCCCCTTCGTGTTATCGACAGCCAGTCTGCCCTATCATTGGTTGTTGGCGCGATCCTGTCAGCGAAGTACTTGGCGCAGTGTTCCGTTACCAGCCAATGATTTTTCGAGCCTCGAAGAAATCACCCGCGCAGGCTGGACTCATCAACGACGCTCCAGCGACCGCGCCGATATGCAAGTGGAACTGGTGCCTCAACAGCGCGAGCCGGTCACCGCGCAGACCGTCTCGACCGCAGGAGCCAACTCGGGAGATTCATCGACACTGGCCAAATTGGGCTTGAGATTGGCAGCCATGCCCAAAGCAGCGCGCTCGCTGCCCGGCGGCTATGAAGGCGCAACCATTCGCGTTCGCAGCGCGGCTGTACCGATCGCGCGCGGAGAACTGGTCAGGATCACCGGACAAGCCCTCATCCGTCGCCCGCCGGTGGATCCAGCCGCCGGTTTGTTAGTCTACGACAACAAAGGCGGGCCAGCGCTCGGCCAACTGATCCGCGGTCAAAGCGGCCAGCGCGTCCCGATTGAGCTCTATCGCTTTATCACAGACGACCAGCCGCTACATGTGCTGACTGAACTGCGCGGGGCCTGCGACATTATCCTCGAAGGTGTATCGATCTCAGCCATTGCACCGGCTGTCAATTTTCGCAACTATCCGACCACGCCCGCACCGTAGAGCGTCTGTCCTCAGACGCTATGCACCCGCTAGCCAACGCATCTTCAAACCAATCGGCCAGATTGACCAATCGGCCAGATTGTTGGTACAGACGTGGATACCCAATGAATCTTCGTCCGCGCTACAAGCTCAAGGCTCGGGTGGAACCTCGCCCTCCCAGCGTTTCGCTACATGCTCTTGCCGATGGCCGCAGCGACCTTCATGCAGCGTTGCATGGTGTCTTCGAACTGTTGGAAGTCGAGCGATTGATATCCATCGCTCATAGCGGTTTCGGGGCTGGGGTGAACTTCGATGATCAGACCATCGGCCCCTGCGGCCACAGCAGCGACGGACATGTCAGGCACCAGGTAAGAGTGGCCCGTGCCGTGGCTGGGGTCGACGATCACCGGCAAGTGCGTCTTGCGATGCAAGTAGGGCACGCTGGCCAGCGGCAGTGTGAACCGGGTATGGCTTTCGAAGGTCCGAATGCCACGCTCGCACAGCATGACATTGGGATTGCCTTCGTTGAGGATGTACTCGGCCGCCAGCAACCACTCTTCAACCGTGGCACTGGCGCCGCGTTTGAGTAGCACGGCCTTACCGCTGGCACCCACCGCTTCCAACAAGCGGTAGTTCTGCATGTTGCGAGCCCCGATCTGGAGAATGTCCGCGTACTTGGCCACCAGGTTGACCTCTTCGGTGCTCATCACTTCCGTGACAATGGCCAGCCCGGTTTCCTGACGGGCCAGTGCCAGCAGCTTCAAGCCATCTTCTTTCATGCCTTGGAAGCTATACGGACTGGTGCGCGGCTTGAATGCGCCGCCGCGAAGCGCGGTGGCTCCTGCCTGCCGGACCGCGTGGGCAGTGGTGACGATCTGTTGTTCGCTTTCAACCGAACAGGGCCCCGCCATGACACCCACAGCCCCACCACCCGCTTTAAAGCCGAGCACCTGGACCTGCGTGGGTTCGGACTTTACTTCGCGACTGGCGACTTTGTAGGGAGCCAGAATTGGGACGATGTCGGCCACGCCTGGGCTCGAGGCCAAGGATTCGCGTTCGCCACCACGCTTATCGCCAATGGCAGCGATAACGGTGCGTTCCGTACCACGGATAATGTGCGATCGCAGTCCCAGTTGCTGCACGCGCTGGGCGACATGTTCGATTTGGCCTTCCGTAGCATTGGGTTCCATAACAACAATCATCGGGGCGCTCCTTGGTTTCTCAATTAGGTTTCAAGCGGATGTATGGGAGAAAGTTGTAGCCGAGGCTTGCAGTCTGTGTGTCCGAGTTTTCATAGGATACTAACGAAAACAGCCCCGAGGATCAGCTAGGATCACCGGGGCTGTGATGGTGTTTCGTGTTGACCAGACGTCTACATACCACCACCCGCCCCAGCACTAAACTGGGTAAAGGTAAAGTAGTAAGTAAACGAAAAGGTGCGGTTCATAGTGCTGATTATGCAACGAGCGAAAAGAAAATCAAGTAGGGCCTACATGTTCGTGTCGTCGTCTTGGGCATGGTGACCAATCAAGCTGTCGATAATCTCTGTCAAAAGCCGCTCGTGGGTGCGGCTGTGAGCGTAGATCCTGGCCAGCGTATGGCTGACCGGCAGCTTGCGATAAAGCTCGTGCATCGTCAGTCGCCGAATGCGGCCACTGCTGGCGTCGAAGAAATAATTCAAACCCGCCGTGGCGCCCGTCGTATGCGGCCGATGCATGTGCCGAGCCAGGTCGACCCGCAAGGGCAAGTCCTGCAAGTCGGCGGGTAATCGCTCGCGTATCACTTCCGCCAAAACTTTCGGACTATTGAAGATGCTGCTGGCTTCCGATTGATCTTCGGAGAAACTGAGCGAGCGCTGGCAAACCATGATCCACGGTATGCGTCGCTGCAGCCACTCGTGCCAGCGATTACCCAACTTGCTCAGTTCCGGCTGTTGACTTCTCCGCCAGCGATTGACGTCGGTCAGCAGCGAGAACTCGGTCAGTTCCAAATACTCTTGCAGCCGCTCGCGCGGGTCGCCTGGAAACAGATACTGTCGGCTCTCGCGAAACAGGTCAGCCAACTCCAAGTCGATCGCGCGGACGGTGCGGTGAAAGTAAACGTTGCGGAACAGTTCCGCTTTCATCGACAAAAAGTGCACCAGTGCGGGCATGCCCCGCTCGTGAATGGTCAGTCCCTCTCGAGAGAAGAAACTGTAGTGCAAGACGCGCTGTAGATCGAAAGCGCGCGGGCTCAGGCCGGTCATGTATGCATCGCGCAGGACAAAGTCCATGTTATCGATCGTGTAGATGCCGCAAAACAAACTGCGCAGCAAATGCATCCAGCGCGGGTAATCGCTCGACTCGTCATGTCCGGCGTCGACCACCGGCGCCGTGGGCCGCTGAATCAACCACGCAATCGACTTGGGATCGAGCGTGACGCCGGCTTGCAAACAACCCGCTGGCGATCGACGCAGCTGGCATAACCAATCACCGAGCTGATGTTCGATGATGATAGCCCCTAGCTTTTCATGCGTCAGTTGGTAGTGACGCAAATAGTGCGCATCAAAAAAGTGTCCAAACGGTCCATGCCCCACATCATGCAACAGCCCGGCCATGCGCAACAGCGAATCCACGTAGGGCAGAGGAGGCGTGTGCGGATCTGCCTGGCAGAGCGACGGGTAGAGTCGCTCAAGTGCGCGGCTGGCCAAATGCATCACGCCCAGGATGTGTTGAAATCGCGTGTGCTCGGCCGTCGGAAAAACCCACCAGGCCGTTTGCAATTGTCGTATCTGGCGCATCCGCTGGACCCAGGGATGATCGACGATATGCCTTTCACATATCTCGCGGGCCGCTTGACCGTGTGGGGCTACGAAACGAATGTATCCGTGGATTGGATCGTGACAAAGATTCTCGCTGAGGTAATCGTCCATGTTGGCTTTCGTACAGTCTTCGTAGCCACCGCTGCCAAGCGGTGGAAAGGATTAACTTTCGCGTCCAACGTCCAGCAAGGTGGGTAATCAGCTTGAGTTCGGAAGTCTCTTGTTTTGCAGGACCTTATTTCAGCTTGTCGATCAGGTAATCCTCGATCGAATTGTGCTGAACATCCGGCGCACCGGGATAGACCAGTTCACATTCTGCCCCGACTTCGCGGCAGCGTTCTTGTAGTTTCACACCGAAGTTAGCCGTGTGAGTCGGATCGTCTTGCTCTTGGCCCAAAGCTGGCGGAGCAGCATAGAACAGGTAAACCGGTGGATCGTCAGCCGAGACGTGGGCAAAAGGCGAATACTCTTGGATCCAGGGTATCAATGCTTCGCGTCGGTTAATGAACGCATCGAAGGCTGTCAGTTTTTGGC
Source organism: Ottelia alismoides (assembly GCA_037367405.1). Lineage (NCBI taxonomy): Eukaryota > Viridiplantae > Streptophyta > Magnoliopsida > Alismatales > Hydrocharitaceae > Ottelia > Ottelia alismoides. Next base: position 6,617,789 of record JAZKJV010011400.1, on the reverse strand, counting down.
TCGGTTGGCCCTCGATCCCAAAAGCATGAGCGCCATAGCGACTATTGGGTGTCCACTGGCGCATCTGCTGCGGGTCGAGAGTTGTCTGGGCACCAGTGACCGCTGCGCATAGTAAACGCGTAGATTGTCGCTCGACGGGATCTGGACTGTCGGCCTGCGCCATATCGGGATGGAAGGCTAACCATAAACTCGAACAGGCGCCAGCCGAGCCACCGCTGGCCGCGATGCGCGTCTGGTCGATATTCCACTCTGCCGCTTTATGGCGAATGAATTGCAGGGCGCGGGCTGCATCGGTCAGCGGCGCCTTGACCGGTGGCGTCACTTCTTGAGCGCGGGCATCGGCGATAAAGCGATATTCGATCGAAGCAACCGAGATACCGCTGGAGAGCAACTTGGGCAACATCTTAGTCAGGCCTCCCAGTCTTCCACCACCTTGCCAACCACCGCCGTGAATGAACAGCAGCACGGGCGTTGGCGTACTCGACTCAGCCTGCCAGAAGTGAATCAACTGCTTGGGGTGCGGACCATAAGAGACATCGTAGTGGGTCGGCTGCGGCGTCGGCTGGAATTTGGCCAGCGCTCGCGCTGCTTCAGTCGGCTCGATTTCACGCACAAAGATGTGGCGCCAGCGAATCTCGCCGCCATGAGTCTGCAATTGGATGGGACCGCGCGCCGGCAGCGGTTTGCTCCGATCCCAGTAGTTCTCCATGATCGCCCCGTCGACGACCAGGCGATTATTGAGCGTGACCCAGACTCGATCGCCCAGGATGCGGATCTTCATTTGATTCCATTCGCCGAACTTTTTGTCCGCCAGCATCGAGGGATCGCGTCCCAACTTGCCCGGGGTGTTATTGAACAGTCCACCTGAACCCAAGTAGGGCTTGCGCGTGGGGTTGTTGGCATCGTGCTTTTGATTGGTGTCCCAGATCTGAACTTGCGGACAACCGCGCAAGTAGATGCCGCTATCAGCCCCGGCGACCGTTTTGTATTCCAGCCGCAATTCGAAATCGCCAAACTCCTGATCAGTTGTGGCATAGGGTCCAGTGCCGTTATTGACCAGTTGATCGTCTTCGACCCTCCAGTGATTCGAAAACTCGGCGCGTTGATGCTGAAGATTGGCCTCCAGCGCCTGACCACTTAAGCTGGCCGAACTGTGCGGATCCCAACCGTACCAGCCACTCAGGTCATGACCATTAAAGATGGCGCGAAAACCCTCGGGCACCTCAGGCTCGGCGGCATCAGCAGCAGATAGGCACGCGACCAGACATGCCAGGAATACACAGCGGAACATGGCGAGATCTCGAAAAGCGGGAAGTTGACGGGAGTGCCTATTCTAACGCCTGCCACTCAAACCTGCGCTGGGCAATTAGCAGCGGAGAGCAGGTCGTAGCTGGTCTATCCCGTACAAGCAGACTCAAAATAATTCTTTTTCCCAGAAAAACTAAGATAGGGTTTAGTTGAGTGCCCCAAGGTGTCGGGCTGGTTCATCCAAGCCCTCAACATGTTCGGCCACTCATCAACATGACGCACCCCCCGGAGTCTCTGTATGTTTCGTTATCGTAGCCTCATGGCTGTGATCGCCATGGCTGCTAGTTGCAACCTGGCCCTCGCGGAAACCTTTGTCTCTTATCCGACGCAACTGAAAACCAAGACTATCTATGCGCGGGCCGAAGGTGAAGTGACCAAGATCAACTTGCGCGAAGGTCAGGTGTTTTTGTGGGACGAGTTGGCCGTAACTATCCAGCCATCCAAAAACGTCCGCCCAGAGTTTGGCCGCGCCAACACAGATTTTGCCGGCGCTGTTTCGCAACTACTGGTGGCTCCCGGTGAGCATGTCGAAAAAGGTGCCCCACTGGTTGAATGTCGCTTCCTGGAGAATGTCTATACCAGTTGCGTTGTGCCCGCCTCGCTGAAAGTAACCGAAGACCAGCCGATACTGGCTTACTACGATGGCCAGGCCTTCGAAGGCAAAGTCCTCTCGACGCAAACCGAAGGCGGCAAGACTTACGTCAATCTATTGGTTTACAACACGCATCAAGAACGCTACTGGCACTTGACCCACGGCCTGAAGCTGTCGATCAAGTTTTGAGTGGCATAGCCCGATGCGCCGCATCGGAAGATGTATCCCCCACGCGCCGCGTTAGGATTCAAGTGTAGCCAACGTCGCCAGACGGTGGACGCCTGTCACCTCTCCCGAGCGCAGAGGTCGTCTAGTTTTTAAGTCGTTTCCTTGGATAGGCTTGGAGCGAGCATGTCACCTCCCCCAGCGGTCGCCGCATGGGAGGGAGAGGTTACCTACTGCAAGCCCTTGTTACAACGAGACTTAAAAGCTGGACGACCTCCGCAGCTGGGGAGGTGACATTCAATCAGGCGTTTTTCCATCAGCCGCCGCTTCGTCGGCTGCTACTCGTCGATGAGGCTGTTGGCTTCTTTTTCCTGCCTCTGGGAATCGTGTCGTAGATCATTTTCAAGCACTTCTTCACTCGTGGATCGCCGGCATCTTCGATCGACTTGAGCGAGAACTGGAATTCGACCATCGGCTGACGCACCGTCACTGAAAAAGTCGGTGGCTTCTTCACGTCGTCAAGCAGGTCGATGCGACACCGCGCTGTATTGGTGCGAGTCACCATCAGCTGCAGTGACTCTGGCCTCTTGGTATAGATCTGTAGCCAGACCGTACCGTTGGGCATCTCACGATGAATCACATCGCGCAGCCCCCAAACCCACTCGCCGACCGAATCGAACTCTTCGACCATTTGGATAACGGAGCTTAAGGTATCGGGTTCCCAGGCTACCTGGCTGCCTGGCGGAAAACCGCGTCGCAATTGATGCCAACGCTCTCCCAGTTGCTTCCACGGCATCGCTTCCTGGACGGTTGATTCAGTAGGTGGCAAGTCAGCGGGCAAGATGGCCGATGCTTCGACGCCTACACCTGCCAGGAACGCTTTCATACCTTCCTGCAACCAGCGCCAGAACGCCGGCGTATCGATTTCTGAAAAACGGAAAACCTTCAGTTCCAGTTCCATCCAGGCGCCGACCTGAGCCGCCGATACTCGCGGTTTGTTGCTGTACAACTCAATCTCTTCCATCTCGTTCAAGGTCGGAAGGCTGACGATGTTCAAGAGATGCTGCTTGCTGAAGGAACGACGAGGCACGCGGAAGGTGAGCGTCAATAGCCAAGGATCAGCCGTCAACGCATGCAAGAACCAACCATGTGACTTCACCGGTCCGGTGACTTCCACGATACTGCGGTTGTTCCAGTTGGTAGGTGCGAATCCACCATGCGCTTCGATGACATCGATCACGCCAGCCAAAGCTTGCCGGTCCCAGCGAATTGGTGTGCCCTGGCGCGATGGACTTTCGACCGTATGCCAGTGTCGTCCATTGACCTGCCACGGCACAGCCGTGTTGCGTCCAACCTCTTCCAGCGCCATATCGCCAGCTTGGGACTTGAAGTGCTCCGCCGGATCAAACACTTTGCGCTCTCGGTAGGGCCCTTGCTCGAGCACGGGTGCTAACGCTTCGCCGGTGTAGCTACGCAGTAAATGGCCGTTGTCGCGCCCGATATAACGTGGACTCACTACTCGCGGACTGTCTGCTTCTGAGGCAACTGACTTACTGCCGCGCCCCGTCTTGCGTTTCGCTGGTTTCGGGTCCGCCGTCTCGCGTTCAGTCTTGGCATGGGCCACGACATCCTCAGGCGTACCGGCGACGACTATCTTGCCTCCATGCCAACCTGCTTCGGGTCCCATATCGATCACCCAGTCGGCCGACTTGATGACATCCAAGTTGTGCTCGATGACCATGACCGTGTTGCCCAGGTCCACCAGTCGATGCAGTACCGATAAGAGTTTGGCTACATCGCTAAAGTGCAAACCGGTCGTCGGTTCATCCAGCAGGTACAACGTAGACCCAGTATCGGGCCTGGCCAGTTCTGCGGCCAGCTTGACACGCTGGGCTTCGCCGCCGGAGAGCGTCGGTGCAGATTGTCCCAAAGCCACATAGTCCAGACCCACGTCGACCAGTGTCTGCAAGACGCGGCGAATCTTGGGGATATTGCTGAATACCTCAAGGGCTTTGCCAGCCTGCATCTGCAAGACATCGTGAATCGAAAAGTCATGATACTTGATCGATAAAGTATCTTCCGTATAGCGCCGGCCGTGGCAACTATCGCATTGCACCCACACATCGGGCAAGAAGTGCATCTCAATGCGCAACTGGCCACAACCTTCGCATTTCTCGCAGCGGCCTCCCGGTACATTGAACGAAAACTGGCGCGAGGTGAACCCACGTGCCCGGGCCAAAGGCAACTGTGCAAACAACTGGCGAATGAGATCGAACACGCCCGTGTAGGTTGCAGGCGTGCTACTGGGATTGGAGCCCAAAGGCGACTGATCCACCCGGATGAATTTGTTTAGATGCGCAACTCCTTCGAGCGACCGGTGCGTCTTGGTTGCCTGGGCAGCGGCAAAGCGCCGCTGCAACGCGGGAAAGAGCACGTCGCTCATCAGTGAACTCTTGCCACTACCGCTGGGGCCAGTGATGACCGTCAGCGTACCAAGCGGGAAATCGACATCCAAGTTGCTGAGCGTATTGACGGTCGCGCCCCGCAGTTTCAACAGCGGACCGCTGGCTGCGCGCCGATTGCTGGGTATCGCAATCGATGCCCGGCCGCTCAGATAGGGACCAGTCACGCTGTGCTGATGCTGGGCAATCTGTACCGGCGAGCCTTGCGCGACCAGCGTGCCGCCGTGACGTCCCGCTCCAGGCCCAAAGTCACACAGCACGTCGCTACCGGCGATGATCTCGCGATCATGTTCGACAACGACCAGCGTATTGCCCAAGTCACGCAACTTCGTCAGCGCGCTCAGCAACCGGCCGTTGTCGCGCGGATGCAAGCCGATGGTCGGTTCATCCAGCACATACATAACGCCGCACAAGCCGCTGCCCAATTGGCTGGCCAGGCGAATGCGCTGCGATTCACCGCCACTGAGCGAATTGGCGGCGCGGGAAAGCGACAGATACTCCAACCCTACATCCAACAGAAACTCAGTCCTGGCGATGATCTGTCCCAACACTTCACCAGCAATGCTCTGCTCGCGTGGATCAAGCTGCCAACTCAAGAGCGTTTGGTGCAACTCGCCCAGCGACTGGCGGACGATATCGCCCATAGTGAGCCCGCGAAAACGAGCCGCTGCTGGTTCCTGAGTCAGTCGACTGCCATCGCATTCGGAACATTCCACGTCGTTGCGCAGCGGGCCAACGGCTGAGCGCACCGAGGCATTCAAATGCGTCGCCTGCTCCAGAGCGGGCATCAGACCTTTCCACTGAAAGGCCAGCCCCGCCTGCCGACCACCGTCGATGCGATACCAGCGTTCACCCGTTCCGTAAAAGAGTGCCCGGCGGACACTGCCAGTAAACTTGCCAATGGGCAGATCCAAGGGCATGCCAGTATCTTTGGCCAGCGTCGACAACATTTCGAACGCGATTCCTTGCATGCCCGCGGGGAACAGCTTCAATCCGCCGCTTAACAACGTACCACTCATATCGACCAACAGGCTGGGATCAATGCCCGTTTGTGTGCCCAGCCCTTCACAGGCGGTGCACCAGCCTAGTTGCGTGTTAAATGAAAACGAATGCGGTGTGAGTGCTACCAGCGAGCGACCGCAACTGCGACAGGCCAGGTGCTGACTGTGCCGCGTGGTGTTCCACAGCGATTCATCTTGGCGATCATCAGGCTCGATCGTATACATCACGCCCTGTCCGCGCGACAGCGCTTGCTCGACACTTTCGGCGATGCGTGCGCGATTTTCCTTGCTGACCACCACGCGGTCGATGACCACCTGCAAATCATGACTGGCATTGCTGGCCAGACGCGGCGGCTGCTCCAGCGTATAAGTCTTGCCCCCCAGTCGCACCCGCTGCAATCCACTGGTACGCAGCTCCTGCCATAAATCGGCTGGCGACTGATTGGCTTTCCACGCCAGCGGCGCTGTCAACATCAAGCGTGTCCCGGTAGGGTACTTCATGATGTTTGCGGCTACTTCTTGCGCCGTTTGCGTACTGACCGGAATGTCGCATGTCGGACAATACGGTACGCCCAGTCGAGCCATCAGCACGCGTAGGTAATCATAGATTTCGGTAACCGTACCAACGGTGGAGCGTGGATTGTGGGCTACGCTCTTTTGCTCAATAGCGATCGACGGTGCCAGGCCTTCGATGCGATCAACCGGTGGCTTGGGCATCTGGCCGACGAACTGCCGCGCGTAAGAGGACAGACTCTCGACGTAACGTCGCTGACCTTCGGCGTAGATTGTATCCATGGCCAGCGAACTTTTGCCACTACCGCTGGGACCACAGAAGACGTTCAGCGTATTATGCTCCAATTGCAGCGACACATGCTGCAAGTTGTGCTGCATGGCTCCTTGGATCTTGAGGACCGGAGCCGGCATCAGCGAGACCTTTTTTGTATTCGCTTTCGGTTTAGCCAAACTCTTGCGCGCCTTTTGGGGCGTGACCGGCTGCATCGCCAGGTGCTTCTTCAGCGATCGGCCTGTATGCGAGCTGGCATGCTTCATCATGGCATCGGGCGTACCGGCAAAGACCAATTCACCACCAGCTGCACCGCCCTCGGGTCCCAAGTCGATCACCCAGTCGGCCGCTTTGATAATGTCCAGGTTGTGCTCGATGACCAGCACGCTGTTGCCGCGATCGACCAGGTCTTGCAAGACCTTCAGCAGCAACCGGATATCATGGAAGTGCAAACCAGTGGTGGGTTCGTCCAGCAAGTACAACGTTCGCCCCGTATCGCGCCGCGACAATTCTTTGGCCAGCTTGACGCGTTGGGCTTCGCCACCTGAGAGCGTCGGCGAAGGTTGCCCCAGCTTCAGATAGTCCAGCCCCACATCGTGCAACGTCTGTAGCTTTTCAGCAATTCGTGGAATGTTCTCGAACAGTTCCAGCGCCTGCTGCACATCCATGTCGAGCACTTCGGCAATCGACTTGCCCTTGAATAGCACTTGCAGAGTTTCATGGTTGTAGCGTCGTCCTTCGCAGACCGTGCAACCGATCCACAGATCCGACAGGAAGTCCATCTCCAATCGCGTCGAACCATTGCCTTCGCAGGCTTCACAACGCCCGCCGGCAACATTGAAACTGAATCGCCCCGGTTCATAACCACGGCGTTTCGACTCCGGCAACTCGGCAAAGATATTGCGGATGAGATCGAACACTTTGACGTAGGTGGCGGGATTGCTGCGCGGCGTTCGGCCGATGGGCGATTGGTCGATATCGATCATCTTGTCGAGATGTTCGATGCCATCGATGCGTTCATGGCGGCCCGGTACTTCTTCGCCTGCGTGCAAATGGCGACGCAGCGCGGGAACCAGGATATCACCGATCAGTGAACTCTTGCCTGAACCACTCACGCCCGTGACGCATACCAGTTTGCCCAGTGGCAACTGCACCGTCAGGTTCTTCAGATTGTTATGCGTGGCTCCGCAAATGATTAATTCTTGACCGTTCCCAGTCCGGCGCAGCTCGGGAATCGGGATGGTCTGCTTGCCCGACAAGAACTGACCCGTAACGCTGTTGGAGATCGAGGCGAGATCCGAGAGCGAACCTTGGGCAACCAGTTCGCCACCGCGCACGCCCGGTCCGGGACCAAAGTCCAGGATCAGGTCGGCTTCGCGCATCGTATCTTCGTCGTGTTCAACGACAATCAAACTGTTGCCCTGATCACGCAAGGCTTTCAGCGAGCCGATCAAGCGATCGTTATCGCGCGGGTGCAAACCAATCGACGGTTCGTCCAGCACATACAACACACCCACCAGGCCGGCTCCTATCTGACTGGCCAGACGAATGCGCTGGGCTTCGCCGCCACTGAGCGATGGAGCGGGTCGATTCAGCGAGAGATAGTCCAGACCAACATCCAGCAAGAATTGCAGGCGACTATTGATCTCGCGCAGGGCTTCGGTCGCAATCTTCCGTTCGATCTCAGTCAGTTGCAAGCGCGTAAGAAAAGCCAACGCCTGGTCGATCGGCAAATCGCAAATCTGTGGCAGAGTCAGCCACTGCTGCTCTTTGGGCTTCCGGCTCTGGCTGGCTTTGGTACTGGCCTCAGAACGCAGCTTGATGTGGCGGGCTTGAGGATTGAGTCGCTGGCCATCACACGCGTGGCAGTGACGCGTTTCCATGTACTTCTCAAAACGCTTTTGGCCCAGCGTGCTACTGGTACCGCGATACTGCTCCAATAGTTGTTCGATCAAACCTTTGAAGGTCCCGCCAAATTTGACCGGCTTGTTACCACTGCGCCAGGTAAAACTGATGTGTCGATCGCCCAAGCCATTCATCCAGATCTCTTGAACGGCGGCGGGCAGTTCTTGCCAGGGAGTGGTCAGCGTCGAACCTGTGGGCAAACTGAGATCCTGTTCTATCAATTGCCCAACGCCCAGCAACTGCGTGCGTTGCCAACGCGTCATATCACTCCATGAACCCAGCAGCTCGATGGCTCCGCGACGAATCGATTTGCTGGGGTCTGGTACCAACAAATCGGGAACGAAAGTGAATTGCCGTCCCAGCCCTTCGCAACTGAGGCACATGCCCTGAGGGCTGTTGAAGCTCAGGAGCTGCGGCGAAGGTGGCGTAAACGAACTGGAACAACTGGGACAAGCGTACTCGGAAGACATGACCAGTTCGTCTGCCGCTTCGCGAGCGCGGCGCGCTTGTCGACGTGGTGGGGCCGCTTCTTGCACCGAACCTTGTTCGCTCGTCGCCAGTTGCTCGGCTGCACTACTGCGGCCACCTCGGTATGGCACGATGACGAGCGTGTTCTCACCCAGCTTGAGCGCTTCGCTAACGGCATCGACAATCGTGCTGTACGATGAATTGGTGATCGAGATTCGAGCCACCACAACTTCGATCGTGTGCTTCAGTTGGCGTCCTAACTGGGGCGGATCGGAGACCAATAAGATCTGTCCATCGACTCGGGCTCGGGCGTAACCCTGTCGACGCAAGCTCTCAAACAGATCCTTGTATTCACCCTTTTGACCGCGAATCAACGGTGCCAATACCAGGTATTCATCCGAGTCTTTCAAGGACTGGATGCGAGCCACAATCTGATCGCGTGTTTGGGAGGTGATCGGCACCTGGCATTTAGGACAATAACCAGTACCCACTCGCGCCATCAACACGCGCAGAAAATCGTAGATCTCCGTAATCGTACCGACAGTACTGCGTGGGTTAGACGAAGTCGATTTCTGACTGATCGATACTGCAGGTGATAAACCCGAAATGTAATCCACATTGGGTTTGGGCAACTGACCGATGAACTGGCGTGCGTAACTGGATAGACTTTCCAGATACCGCCGCTGGCCTTCAGCGTAGAGTGTGTCAAACGCCAGCGAGCTCTTGCCACTGCCGCTGACGCCCGTGAAGACAATCAGTTGGTTGCGAGGCAGAACTACATTAACGTCGCGAAGATTGTGTTCCCTGGCCCCACGAACCTCGATGTACTTTTGTTCCATAGGTCGCATTTTACCTAATTGGAACCAAAGCGAGAGGGGGTGCCAGCCGTAGAGCGTCTATCCTCAGACGCTAATTGCACGGCGCCACTTGGTAAGCTCACTGGATGAAGTCTTCGTAGCCACCGCTGCCAAGCGGTGGAAAGGGTTAACTTTCGCCTTCCACCGTCTGGCGACGGTGGCTACGCAGCTTGCCAAGTGGCGCTGTCCAGCCTCTGCCGAAGCCTCAGACGGGTTACTAAACCAGCGCGGGCATCGCAGCGACCTGGTAGGCTCGCGAGCGGAACAAGAAGTCGATCAAGTTACCTTCGTGCGGCTGCAACCAATTGAGGCGGTTGGTGGGAATGGGACCAACGTTCAGTCGATCAATGTGCACCGCATCGGTCAGTTGACCAATCCAATCATCGTCTTCCGTCAGCGCCGTGCAGACCAACGTCGAGCCAATTTTGGACAACATATCTTTCTGCGGACAGCGAACCACCGGGGAGAATGGGAACATGTACTCCTTGGTCGCAATGCCGCGATCGGCCGAATCCGCGTGGGCAATCACCGGTCGCAGATAGGCACAGCGCTCCTTCTCGACCAGTCGAGGACCGAACTTAGCCGTGTAATCGGTCACGCCCGACTCAGCCAAATCCTTCTGCACCAGTGCCCAGGTACCAGTGGCCATTTGAGCATTAGTGAAGGCGGCCAGGCCTGCATTGGGATCGGTCGGTGGCAGCACGTCGATGGCACCCAGTCGTTCAGCCAAGGCTTCCGCAATGGCTTCGGTGTGACGCGACGCCCATACACCAGAGCAGTTCACACAACTTCTACCGCTGTTTGAGAAGATGCTCTCGACCATCACATCCAAGAACTCTTCCCAGCGATCCACCACATCATCACCGATCAAGATCTTGGAAAATCCAGGACCGTGAGCTTGGACGCGTGGATTGCCATGATATTGCTGGACAGTTTGTGCACTACCGAAAATCATCGAGCGAGCGCAGCGCGTCAGCAATGCCTGGCCGACATCATGGCCTCCCGGGTAGAGCGCGAAGGCTTCCGGTGGCAGACCGGCCTCGATAAAGGCGGACACCATGCGGTAGGGTGTCCAGGGCTCCTGCGAACCCGGCTTGAGCAACAGACCAACCTGCAGCGCCACAGCCGGCAGCCATAGCGTATGCACACCGGGCGAGTTGTTCGGCAGCACGGCGCCCAGCACCGGCGTTTGCACTTGATAACTGACGGTCACCCCGCGGCCTTCTTCGCCGTAGCCACGCGAGAGAATCTCCAAATCGATACCACGAGTCAGCGCATCCAGAATCTTGTCGATGTTGGCCAGCACGAAAGCGTTCTTCTTCATGTTCAGTCGACACATATGCTCGGGCAGGCCCGTGCTGGCCGACTGCTGATGAATGAAGTCCTCAACGGTCTGGGCGGCGTCACCAATCGGCAGCGTCGCCGACTCGAACAGTTCACCAGCGCGTTTGCATCGTTCGATCAGTTCCGCAGGGGCGATCTGCTTGAGAGCAGCCCGCGCCCCAGCCGACTTGCGAATATCCAATTGCAACATCCCACCGTTGACCGTGGACAGTTTGGCAATCGGCTCGCCAGTATCGAAGTGATAGATATCCTGCGTTTCGAGCGACTTGTAAGGCTTACCCCAACGCAGAGCAGGAATCGTCAGCACGCTATCTCTCCAAACGAACGATGACCAACAAAGCACTAGATGGTTAGTATACACCGACCGTGGTGGTGGCGGCGAATACGTGGTAGGGTCGAACGCCACTGACACCGTCCCATGGATACTTGATGTAGGGACGCTCGCGCTCACCTTCGTCACGCTCCAGGAAACCCGGTACGAAGAACTCTTTGGTCATCGTGGTCAGCTTGACGCGGCCAGTCTCTCCATAGCCAACGACCTTCGAATCATCGTTGAAGTCCACAATTTCCACAGCCGCCCGAGGTTGGGGAGCATAGTAGCTGATCTTGTAATCTTCAGCCGCCGTGACTGGCTTGCTGCAGGCCAAGCCCATCAGGGTGTTACCGTAGGTGGGCGTCATGTAAACGCCGCTCTCTTCAGGTGGGCCACCCAGCAGTTCTTCCACACAGAAACGTGTCCACTGTGGTGTGAACTCTGTACCGCCAGAGAAAATCCCCGTCACACCGCACTCTTGAATCGATGTGCCCTTCTCAGCCAAACCATAGGCCAAGGCCTCCAGCAGTTTGGGCGTGGCGAACATGCACTTGATATCATGGCCAGCTGTCAGGATCGTGATCGCCTGATCGATGCAGTGCTTCTTGTACTCTTCCAGGTGCTCCATCCAGCCTTTCTTGATCAGCTTGATAACCCAGCGTGGGTCCAAGTCGATGCAGAAGCAGATGCCACCGCGAAACTGGCACAGGTGCTCAACGGCCAAACGCAAGCGGCGCGGGCCGGAGGGTCCCAGCATCAACCAGTTGGCTCCCTTGGGGAAGTACTGGTCGGGCAACGTGTAGCTGAATTGTTCGTAATCAATGCGGAAGTCATCCACCACGACGCGACTCTTGGGAATACCCGTGGTGCCCCCGGTTTCAAAGACATAAGCCGCCTGGCCTTCCAGCCCTTTGGGCAGCCAACGTCGCACCGGTCCGCCGCGCAGCCATTCATCTTCAAAAGCCGGGAACTTCTTCAGATCATCAAAGCCCTTGATGTCCTTGAGCGGATCAAACTTGAGCGAGGCTTTCTTTTCGAGCCAAAAAGGACAGCCGGTGGATTCATGAAAGTGCCATTGAATCGTTTCGTAGGCATGCTGGTCCAGTTTGGCCTTGGCCGCCGCAACGGCTGCGTCCAAATCTGTCTCAGGAGCGGCTTGAGCTGTCATCTTCTAGAGGGCTCCATTAGGTGTGATGCAAAAGTCCGCTGGGACTTCTGCGAAAGGTGGTGGGCATGGCTATCGGGCAATGTTCTCCATAACCCGAACGCTGCAGCCGAAGATAACCGACAGCCAGGGTATGTTCAAGCATACGCTATCGCGCAGCCCCGTAAGCCACACCCACACACCGTACTGGCAGGCTCCAGCGCAGTAACTCGAATCACCATCACATTTACTGGCGGAGCGACTGCAGCAGGTCACGACTGAGAAGTCCGCGGCTGAACGTGTGCGGGGCGCCACGAGTTATGGCTTGACGCAGCGGACGACCAACTTCCTCCAGCGACGCGCCCCGCAGGTCGCCAATCACTCGAGCAATCGATTGCCGAGGCTGAGTGCGTGGTTCAAAAACCAGGGTTGTCGGAAAGATGGCCCCAGCACCCAAGACTTCCCGTTCGGCGTCAGCAAAGTTGAAGTACTCGAGAATGAAGGTTTTCATTCTGAGGGTCGCGGGACTGGACTGTGCGTAAACATCCTGCACCATCTTGTCCATCTGGCGACAGGGCGCACACAGCGCCGGTACGGTGACGATCACCATAAATGGTTCGCTGACGTGCGCGTTGAGATAATCGCGGACCAACTGGTAATCTTTCGTGCGCACCAATCCTTCGGCTTCGCGCTGATATCGGGGCAGCGTGTCAATCACTTGCGCGGGCTTGCCAACAATCGAGACGCGAGCTTGCACGTCAGGCTGCAAGGCAAAGCTGAGCGAAGGCTTGCCTGTCGCCGGCACAGCGGGCACTGAATGCACCTGGCCAAGACTATCACCTGCCTTTGTCAGCGACGAAACCGGCAGATAGCGAACTTGCTTGCCATACTGGTGTACCTGCAAGAGATCACCAGGCGCCACGGCTAACGTGGAGGAAGTGGTTGTAGACGATGCTGCCACTGCCGCCGAGCCGAGGACCACACAACTGCTGGCCTCACCATGACGGCAGGCAACCCAGCGATCACCTTGCAGTGAAACATCGGCGACTTCAAATCCAAGCTGCTGGGCACGACGCATGATCGGCTCGGGGATCGCGTGCGAACCAGATGCGACTGGCCGGGACGGTTTGTCGCGCGTGCGGTCGGCGGCAACCAGGCAACAACTTCCCCAAAGATCAAGACACAAGCAGACGACCACGAAGCTGCGCACCGACAAATCCATCATCATTGGCCCATTGAAGATCGAGAAGTGTGGATGAGACGCTCGACCAGTCGGGCACACGCGAGCCGGAGTATTGTGGCAGTTGGATTTGGAGAAATATACCCAACAAATGGACTGGGCAGCCTTGGTAAATCGGGTGCCCTGAGCAGAGCAGGATGGCTACTGTGAGTTTATCGGCGATCAGTAGCTGAACTGGAATTGAGTTCTCCACAAGCTACCTTCGAACTGACCGTACGAAGGCAACCCGGGCACCGCGCCAGCGACCGTATTGGTTCGGTCAGTCAGGGTGAGCATAGTCACCAGTTCTGCATTGGAGTTAATCTGCCATTCGATGCCCGTTTCCCATTCATCAATCTGGGCATAGGGTGCATTGCGTTCTGATTTGTAGCCCCCGCGATAGTGGTTGTAGCGTGCAAACGGAAACCAGACGCCCCAATCGTTCTCGATACGGTACATGGTCTGAATGTATCCGCCCGATAGCGAGCGTGAACCAATCTCTGTCTGCGCTTCATTGAGCGAGGGGCCGTTACCCACGGTCCATTCGGCTTGCCAGCCCCAGGGCTGGGGATAATACACAAACGTCCAGGCCAGGCGCTCGTCCAACGTGCCTTTGGGGTCGGCCAGGGGGCGCCCCGTGATGTTGGTGTTGGGCTGCAGAATCGGGTCAGTGGTCACCACATAGCGACCGGTGTAGCCTTGCATGGCCACTTCGTAGCGTTGGCCGTTGGGCAGGCAACCAGGCAAGGTCAGGCGAGCAATCACATGGAGATTGTCATTGCGCTCTCGCAGTGATCCTCCCTGTCCGTTGTAAACACCGAAACCGAAAACTCCATAATTGCCCGAACCCTTCAGGCCTTCGTCGATAACGTACTTGAAAAACTCTTGAGCTGGTTCGGGCGTCCAGTAGTAGAACACGCCCAAATCGCGTTCATTACGGGCAGCACTATTGAGCGCGTCATTGCGGTCCAACGGAATGCGATTGGAACTGCTTTGCATGTTTTCCCAGCCATAGGGAATCTTCGATTGGCCGATCCGCAGTCGGTGAACCTTGTCGGTGTCGATATACAAGTCGCCGTACCAGTCGCGAATCTGGGCAAAGTGATTCGCCTCGCCCGCATTGGGAACACTGGATGCAAAATCTGGCTGCAAGTAGACGCCCAAGTGATCGTTGACATCCCCAAAGACGATCAACCGAGCCCGGCGTATCAGAAACTCCTGGTTGGTACCCACTGAACTGTCGCCAACCAGGTGCGCTGGGAAAGAACCTGCTTCTTGTCGCAGCGTATCGTTGTACCGCACCTGAGCATAACCACGAATCGACAGTTTCTCGTACCAAGCCTTCTTCTTTTCCTTGGCCGCTTTCGACTCCTGTGCCTTTTTCTCGGCTTCTTCTTTTTCTTTGGTCTCTTTCTTCGTCTTGTACTCTTCCAAGGACTCAAGCCGCGACTCGGTCTCCTTCAATCGCTCGACCAAGGTCTCAAGATCTTCGGGCCGGTCATTACCTTCCGGCGGAGTCTCGGTAGAGATTTGCGGTAGCGGTGCGGCCACGACAGTGGCTTGCACCGGAAACTGAGGGCCCGCTTCCCAGCCGGGTACTTGAGCGCGTACGTGCGTTTGCACTAGAGCGACTGCCAGCCAAGCCAGGCAGCCAACTTGCACCCACCGAAACTCAGGCACCGTATGAGACATCTTACTCATTCGTTAAACGCTGTTTAATCATGAAACGCGGCCTGCTTAAACTCGACATTCCTGAATTTCTGCATGAAACATTTATTAAGGAAGCATGATTTCCCGACGCAGCCCAATTGCCAAGTCAGCGGAGATGCCGCAGACTGCGCAGCTGGCCATCGCAAAAAAGTGGTACGTAGTCACCGCTGCCAAGCGGTGGACCGCGTTAACTTACGCGTCCACCGTCTGGCGACGGTGGCTACACATGGCCCACCGTCTGGCGACGGAGGCTACGCAGCGTGCCGGTCTTAATAGCGGATCATGCAGTAGAGGGCGCGAACGCCGTCGCGCCAGCCGATCTTCTTGCCTTCGTGGTAGCTGCGGCGATGATAACGTATGGGACGTTCGTAGAATCGAGCTCGCAATTTGGCCAGCTTGACCGTCAGCTCGATCTCGATGCCGAAGCGATTCTCCTTCAGCTCGGGAACCAGAGGCTGCAGGAGCTCGCGACGGATTACTTTGTAACAAGTCTCGACATCGCTCAGGTACAGCCCGGTTCTCAAGTTGGTCAGGCGCGTAATCAAGCGATTGACCCACACGTGCCATAGCGGGGGTACCTGGCGGTCATGATGGCCATAACGCGTTCCATAGACTACGTCGGCTTCATTCTCGATGATCGGTTGAATCAAGAACCGAAAGTCATCCGGGTCGTATTCCAGATCCGCATCTTGAACGACAATCGCATTACCGGTGGCCGCTTGAAAGCCGGTGCGCAGAGCGGCCCCTTTGCCGCGATTGATGTCATGCAGAATGATCTTGATGTCGTCGGAATTTGGCAAGCCGGCCAGTTTCTCGCGCGTCCCATCCATGCTACCATCATCGACCAGGATGATCTCCAGCGGCAGCGCCGTGCGTCGTACGCGCTCGATCACTTGCAGGACGGTGTTCACTTCATTGAAGACTGGAATGACGACCGAGAGCTTGAACTCGGGGGGAATCGTAAAGATCCCCAATCGCCGACAAACGTCGTCGGTCAGCACTTGATGCAAACGATTGGCCTCCAGGCCACTCAATTCCGATGCGTCACTCATAAGCAGTCTGGCCGAGCCTGGGGATTGGGGTATGCAGAGGAGTGCGGGTCATCTTGGCAATTGTGGAAAAAATGTCAATAACCCGCTTGACTGGCTGTCCGATACCAGTATCTTCACGCAGTACAGTGTAGTCGCCTGCGGGCGAGCCCAGAATGTTACGCCCCTCTAAAACGACTCTCAAGCGTTTGCTTTTCGACGGCAATCGGATTTGCCGCTAACTTGCATTTCAGGATTTCTGGTTGCGTTTTTGTATCCCCTACAAAAACGCGTTCCAGTGCAGGGACGGCATTTGGACTAAGGAAAGCCCGGTAGTTTAACCCATCTGCAGCGGAGGATCGCTGGCGGTTGCTATCGTCCTGAATATGCGAACCGGCCAGGAAGGCCAGGAGCTGGCGGCAGGAAGCCGCCACTTTTTTCTGCTTAAGCACGGGATTTGAGATTTGAAATCTACCTCTCCCGCACCCAGTCGTCGTGCCCAATCGTTTATCCGCTGCGGCCCGCTTCAAAATCGGTCTTGGCTCAGCTTAGTCAGATTCGCTAGGCTACCGGGGCCGGATGCCCTGGGAATGGGCGGTAGGGATGATTGCTTGGATCCAAGGGTGGGAGCGGCATGGATAGGCAAACGACACACAGCGATCTGGATGTAGTTGACCAGCGACCTCTCTGGAATCGCTTGCGCACTCAACTGGATAAACCACCGCGCAAAATCTTGCTTACTCGCCTCAGCGCGATCGGTGATTGCCTGGCAACCATTCCATTGGCAGTCGACATCAAGCGTCTGTGGCCTCAGGCTCATTTAACGTGGATCGTCGACTGTGGTGCGGCCGCTTTGTTGGAGCAACATCCGGCTGTCGATTGCGTGATTCGCATCAGCAAGAAATGGATGAAACAAGCTCAACTGTGGCGCGAGCTCAGGCAACAGTTGCAAGTCTCGCAGTTCGATCTGGCCCTCGATCCGCAAGGCCTCACCAAAAGCGCCATGCTCGGGTGGCTCAGCGGCGCTCGCTTGCGAATTGGATTTGATCGCTCGCACGCCCGTGAAATCGCTCCCTGGCTGTACAACCTCCGCGTCACGCGGCACCATCGCCACATGGTCGATACCTATCGACAACTACTGTCTCCCTGGCGCGAGACGCTGCGCGGGGCAGGGCAATTCAATATGCCTGTCTATGCCGAAGAAGATAAGCGCGTCCAACATGATCTGGAATTGTTGCCCCTGAAGGATCGCTGGATTTGTATCAATGTGGGCGCAGGCTGGCCGACCAAGGTCTGGTCGCCCACGCGTTTCGCAGAAGTTGGGCAAGCCCTCTACAAACAGCGTGGCCTCAAGTCCTTGGTGGTCTGGTCGGGTGATGCCGAGCGCAGCTCGGCTGAGCAAATTGTGCACGCGCTCGGACCAGCCGGTGTGCTGGCACCTCCAACAACCTTGCGTGAGCTGGCCCAGTGGCTGCGTCACGCAGAGCTGGTCCTCAGCAGCGACACGGGTCCTGCCCACCTGGCCGTCGCCGTGGGCACACCATCGGTCGTGCTGTTTGGTCCAACCTGGGGCGATGAATGTGGCCCCTACGGCAACGACCATCGCGTTGTCCAAAGTATCGTCATGCCGCCGCGCGGAGCCCCCAAGCGTCGCGGAACGGCCACGGCCATGAATGCCATTCAAGTCGATGAAGTTGTCGACGCTTGCCTGGACGTGTTGACCAGAGTCCGCACTGTAAGGGCCAGTGCATAGTGCTTTGCCAGTGCATAAGGTGAACCTCTGATGGCCACAGCCAGTCTCAACTCAGCCACCGGCGCGTCGAGCGATGTGTTCGTGGCTGCAGCGGCCGGCGTGGCTGCGCTGGACACGCCTCAGCTAAACCAGACCAAGCTCGAGATACGAAACCTGGTCTCAGAAATCGCGCAGCTAGCGGCCAGCGATATCGAATTACAGCCTTTCCTCCAGGGTGCCCTGCCGCGCATCACCAGCGCCATGGCAGCCAGCGCCGCAGCCCTCTGGTGCATCCGGGCACAAGATGATGTTTGTTTGGCTGGACACCACGAGCTGCCTTTCCCTTTGCGCGGCGATACCACGTCCGGCATTGATTTGGTTACGGCTACAGACACAGCATCCACCAGCGATGGTCCATCACCGGATTTGAGCGCTCACAATCGCATCTTGGTGTGCGTTGCACAGGATGGTTCGCCGGTGTTAGTGCCGCCCAAGAGCACCAGGCTGGCAGCCGAGCGCCCGGCTAACCCACTGGATCAATCGCTGCTGATCGTACCGATCAAGATCTTCGAGCGCTGCGAATACTTGCTGGAAGTCATTCAACCGCACAGCGGTGGACCAGCCGCGCAGCGCGGTTACTTGCGATTCGTGGCCCAGATGGCCGACCTGGTTGCCGAACACTTGCGGCGCTCGCGTCTTCGCGAACTGACGCAAGACTCAGTCTATGTCCAGTCGCTCTGCCAGGCACTAACGCAAACCGGATCGGCCGCCAGCCCAATTGATCGCGCGCGAGTGATAGCCCGCTCATGGGCCAATTTACTGCAGGCCGACCTGGCAATGACTCTGACCCCGCGCGATAGCTGGGTATCTGGCTACCGCTCGCATCGCTGGTCAGTTACTGCCATTAGCGATGTCGATCATTTTGATACGCGCAGCCAGGCAATCCAAGCCGCTGAGAGCTGGCTGAGTTCCGCCGACTCATCACCGCAACCCGAATTCTGGTCGACCGAGACCACTGTTAAATCGCTGCAGCAAAGCTGCGCGACGGAGTTGTGTCGTCAGTTGAGCTGCCAACAAGTGCTCCGCGTCCCGCTGGCCGGCTTAGCCGATCAATTCCAGGTTGTACTCGCCTTTACAGGTACGATCGACCGTGATCAGTTAGCCCGCCGAGCCCAGGAACTGGCCCAAGCCTTTGCGCCGCTGGTGCAGACCAGGGCTCTCGCGCACACGTCAGCCAGGCTAACCTCGAGGTCTCGCTGGCAGCGAGCCGAGCGCTGGGTCGTTCGGTTCTCAACTGTTTTACTTCTGGCTTCCATCGCCTTGTTTCCTGTGCCGGATAGCTTGACCGCGACGGCAGTCTTAGAAGCCGAAGACAAACAGTTCTACTACGCCCCCAGCATGGCCACGATTGAACGGGTCTTGGTGGATAACCACCAGCCAGTCAAACAAGGCGATGTGCTCGTCGAACTGGTCGATAAACAACTTCAAGCCAGGCTGGAAGAGTTGCAGGGTCAATTGCTCAGCACCGGAATGCAATTGGAACAGGACCGCGCCGCCCTGCTACGCGGCGAACAAAGCGGACGCGCGCACGAAGACGAGTTGGGCGCGCGCATTCAGCAGGCTCGCCTCAATATCAACTCGATCAATCAGCAACTGGATATCCTGCGGCAACAAGCGGAACAACTGCATATCCGGGCCCGTAGCGACGCGATCGTAACGACCTGGGATGCGCGTAACCGCTTGCAAGGCCGGCCGGTGACCGCCGGTCAATTGCTTCTGACCTCCTGCGCTCCCAATTCGGACTGGCAGTTAAAGCTCTCAATACCAGAGCGTCAAGCCGGCCAGATTCAAGAGGCACTGAACAGATCCCCCGGCGGCTTGAACGTCCAGTTCTCGCTCAGCAGTCATCCCGGTGAGGTTCGTACCGGAAAACTGATCGAACTATCAAAACAACTGATCAAAGATCGAGACGGCAATTCCAGCTTGACCGGCACCGTGCTGATTCGAGCCGACCAATTACCTACCAAGACAGATGGCGCCGTTGCCCGAGCATCCATCGACTGCGGCCGCACGTTTGTTTTTTGGCTGGTCGTGCGCGATGCTTATCGCCAGGCGATTACCTGGTGGCGTCTGTTATAAGCAGGGGAACACCGCTTGCCACTTAGTTGAACAGCGCCACTGGGTAAGCTGCGTAGCCACCGTCGCCAGACGGTGGACGCGAAAGTTAACGCTTTCCACCGCTTGGCAGCGGTGGCTACAAAGACTTCATCCAATGAGCTTGTCAAGCTTGCCAAGTGGCGCTGTCCACTTAGGCATTGCAAAACAATAAACTACTGCCGCGGAAACAAACGATGAAACCAATCTTGATCGCAGCGCTGGCCCTACTCTGTATGTCTGAGACTCGCTTGCAGGCGCAATCGAACATCATCTGGGTCGAGTATCGAGATTGCCCTGTGATGCTCGAAAACTTCGTCGAGGTTCCCGCCCGAGAAACAGGGCTGCTGGAAAAAGTGGATGTCGAGCAAAATGCGAGGGTCAAGCGCGGCCAGGTGCTAGCGAGCCTGGAACAAGAACTGGCGACGATGGAATTGAAGATCGCCAGGTTGCAGCATGATGCCGCCGTCGATCAGGCGGCCGATGACGCACCTTTGAAGCTGGCCAGGCTCGCCCACAAGGCTGCCGTTGATGACTTGGAAAACCATCAGGAGATCAGCAAGAGCGTAGCCAAGATTGAGCTGCGCAACAAAGAACTGGCCGTTGCGCAAGCAGACGTGCAGGTACAGCAAGCCGAACGCTCCATGAAGCGGCTGGCTTTACAAGCTGAACTGTCTGGCGCCACGGTTCAAGCCTCGCAACTACGCTTGACTCATCGACAGATCCTCGCCCCGATCGATGGCATCGTAACGTCCATCCTCACCCGTCCAGGTCAATGGGTGGAAGCCGGCAAACCGGTGATGGTGATTTCTGACTTGCAGAACTTGCAAGTGGATTGTTTGATTCCCATTGAAAAGATCGATGTTCGCCGCGTGGTTGGATTAGAAGTCCGCGCCGAGAACACGCAGCGAGCCGCTGGAACTGCACCGGTAAAGTTGACTGGCCGCATTACCTCTTATGATCCCAAGCTGAGCAGCCAAGGCGAGATTCGCATTCACGCGCGGGTGCAGAACATTCAACAAGACAACCATTGGGTCCTCTTGCCCGGCATGACTGTCAAGCTGGAAGTCGGCATACCATCCAACACAGCTCCAGCACTGATGAGCAAACGCCCAGTCAATGCCACACGCAAGTAGAGCGCCCATCCTCAGACGCTAATTGGCCAGCGCGAGAGTGCATATTTCGCAGCCACCGCTGCCAAGTTTTGATGTTGCGAGTTTTGGGAATGTCACCTCTCCCGGCGCAGCCGGGGGAGGTCGGAGCCCGCGTTTAGCGAGGCTCCGGGAGGGGGCCATGCGCTATGGTTAATTCCTACCAAGCGCACTGCCCCCTCCCGAATCTTCGCCTTAAGGGCTCGATTCGACCTCCCCCAAGCTGCGCTTGGGAGAGGTGACACAAAAACGCGCAACATCAAAACTGCCAAGCGGTGGAAAGCGTCTGTTTGCTCGTCCACCGTCTGGCAGGCGATGGCTACGAGTTCGCTTCACGCGCGAACCAGATCGCCATGCTGGTCGAACTGAAGCGCTCGGGGTTCCGTCAGCACCTCGACACCGGCGGTTTGTTGCATCTTGTCCCACAAGATCTGGCTGCACTCCAGTTCTTCGATGTGCAAGGTATTTTTGATCCACATGGCCGGTACGTTCTCTGGCGTCAGCAGGCCGGCCTGGCCCATAGCGACTCGCAACGCTTCGCGGTCACTAGCGAAATCCATCGGTACCATGGCCGCGGTCATGTGACCACCGGTCAAGCAATTCATGCGAGTGGCCGGAACATCCATCTCGCGCACCACGCGGCTGTGGCACATTTCAGAGATACCGATCCCTGTCGCATTGCCGTGCGTCGTTTTGGTCAACCCACGCACATAAATGGTGCGGATGTTGGGGCGTTCATCCCCGATTGCGCAGTGATCATTAAACTTGCGGCCGATAACATTGGTGTCCATCCCCGCGCCACTGACCTCTTTACCAATCTCGTCTACGATCAGCAGTTCCAAACGATCGACCGGCAGCTTGGGTGCCCAGCCCTGCACGCGTTTGAGCAGCACCGGTTCGACCTGTTCGATCTCGTTGGGACGCACACCGACCAGCTCGGCCGTCTCTTCGTATCCGTTTTCAAGGATCGCCAAGCCGCCCACGATACGACAACGTCGGATCGTCTCGCGGGCAACTGAGCGCACGATCTGGTCGAACGAATAGTTCATGATCGCTCGATGATAAACCTCGGCGCCGCGCTGTTTACCCAGTCCAATCAACATCATCTTCATCAAACCGCTTTCGATGGGGCCGCAGAAGCGTGTGTGCGATTTGACTCGATTGACCACCAGTACATGATCGGCGGTGCTGGCATGGCGATCGAAGTGAACCGTAAAGCCCTCAGCGGCCTGGCAGACTTCCACCGTCTGCATGCTGCTACGCACGGGGCATCCCATGCTCTCTGGCGTGATGCCATATCGCGCTAACACGGCCGCCTGGCCTTCATCGGTCGCGCCGCCGTGACTGCCCATCGCCGGCACGATAAACGGCGCCGCCCCCAAGGCTTTGCAGAACTCCACACAGTGACGTGTAATCGTGGCGATATTGGCAACGCCTCGGCTGCCAGCGGCGATGGCGACGCTCTGACCAGCTTGAATCTTCTCCGGCAAGCCCGCTTGCGTGAGTGCCTGTTGAACAGCCTGGCCCAGGTCAGCCACTAAAGGTCGAGGGAAGCTCTGACGAATGCGAAAAAAATGAGGAAGCTCTTGCATCATTTCCAAATCGTTGAGGAGTCGTGATCAGCATGGCTCGCAATGGCCAGAACATGGTAGCAGCTTTTACTCTTTGGAATTAGCAGGTGCTGAGTCAATCGTGGTATACTGCGCAGTGGATCAAAGCCCACTTACCACCAACCCCTTCCTTCTTCGGAGACTCGCTGATGTCCTCGATTCGCCAAGCCTTGGATCTATCGCCCGCTGGAATCGCACGACGCAATTTTCTCAAAGGCAGCGCCTTGGCTGCGGTCGCCGGCTCGTGCGCACCGTTATCGCTGCGAGCTGAAGAGGGTAGCAGTACACCTGAGTCGCTGGTGAAGGTGCTGTATGAAAAGCTGAGCACACAACAGCGTCAAGCGGTTTGCTTCGACTGGGACTACGTGGAGAACCTGAAAGATTCCAAGCGTGGTTTGCTGCGCACCCGCGTAGCCAACAACTGGAATATCACCAACCAATCGGTCAACAGCGATTTCTATACGGCCGAACAACGCGACATCATTCGTAAGATCTTCGAAGGCATTTTGAATCCCGATTGGGTGCCCAAATTCGACAAGCAATTGGAGGATGATTGTGGTGGCTTCGGTCAGGACCAAAGCCTGGCCATCTTTGGCAAACCGGGCGATGGCCATTTCGAGTTCGTGTATACCGGCCGCCACATGACGCTGCGCTGCGATGGCAATTCGGCCGAAGGCGTGGCCTTCGGTGGCCCCATCTTCTATGGCCATAACCCCACCGGTTCGGATGAAGATGCTGAACACAGCGGCAATGTCTTCTGGTCCCAAGCCCTAGAAGCCAACAAGATCTACTCGATGCTCGATGGCAAGCAGCGAAAGTTAGCCGAAGTCGCCAAGACTCCGCGCGAGCAAGATGTGGCTTTTCGCGGCAAGAGCGGCCAGTTCACCGGCATGCCTGTAACAGAACTGGCTGGTGATCAGCGCGACCAACTGGAAAGAACTCTGCAGTCCCTGCTGGAACCATTCCGCCAGTCCGATCGCGCCGAAGCAGCCCAGTGCTTGACCGCTCAAGGCGGCTTGGATGCTTGCTACCTGTCGTTCTATACCGATGACGATATCGGTAACGATAAAGTTTGGGATAACTGGCGATTGGAAGGACCATCGTTCGTCTGGCACTTCCGCGGCTCGCCCCACGTCCACGTCTGGGTCAACGTAGCCGATCGCCCTGAGATAAAACTGAACGCGTAAAAATCGGTACTGAAGCCCTGACGCATCTTCGTAGCCACCGCTGCCCAGTTTTGATGTTGCGCGTTTTTGTGTCACCTCTCCCGGGGCGCAGCTTGGGGGAGGTCGAATCGAGCCCTTAAGGCGAAGATTCGGGAGGGGGCAATGCGCCAAGGATGAGTCAACCATGGCGCATGGCCCCCTCCCGCAGTCTCGGCTAAAGGCCTCGTCTGCGACCTCCCCAGCTGCGCCGGGAGAGGTGACATTCTCAAAACGCGCAACATCAAAACTGCCCAGCGGTGGATTGCGCTAACTTTCGCGTCCAGCCTCATGGCGAGTGGCGTCTACCGAGCTTGGCTAAGTGGGGCTGGGTTAGTGCGAGCGCTGGGATTTGGGACCGACGCGGCGCGTCGGGGATACATTTTCCGACGCAGGCGCATCGGGCTACATCGGGCTACATCGGGCTACATCCTGCTAGACGGCTATGCGGCGGGTGTACATGATCCATTCAGCGGTCAGGACCAGGATGGCCAGGGCAATCAGCCAGCGCCAGTATTCGCGGCGGATGGTTTCCTCGGATTTGACCGCGGCCACTTTCTCTTCGCCCAGGACAATGTCCTCGGGCGTCGAGAGATTGCTCTCACGCTCGCTGAACAAGTTGACGGTGAACAGTTGCAAGGTCTTGTCGCTGTCCTCGGGTTCCACCCGATAGAAACCAAAATCTTCCGTACGGTTGTAGATCAACTGCGGCGAACCGGATCGATCGAGCAAGTCGGACTCTTTCGTGGGCGGGACTACCTTCACCTTTTCAAAGCGACTGGCTAGCGACAATACGGCCGGTTCACCCGGCTGCACCGTCTTGCTACCGGATGTCGAAACCGATCCGCCCAGATACTCGAGGCAGTTGAGCAAAAAGACTGGGAAGCTGCGTTTGATGGGCCAATCCGTATTGGGCGAAGAATCGCCGCCTTCACCGGACCTGAGCAAACTCATGCCCAGCACAGCGTCTTGAAAGGCCTCGCGCGGCGCCACGGCCATAAACACACCACCATCGCTGCGCAGTAGCGGTGTGGCTTCGGTGGGAGTGGTTAACGTCGAACCCTCAACGATCCGCACAGCGCCCATTTCGACGTACTGCATTATCGGATGTTGACGATTGACGTCGATGATAAAGACGGGCCCCGCTGGCGGAGTCGCTTGCCAGCCTCCCACCGGCGGCACCGAGCCCAGGAACAAGGTGTTCGCAGCCGGCATGGTCTTCGGCGCGCAGCGATCGTAGATGTACAAGTCGACCTTGCCCGAGCCAGCCAATTGCAGCGCCTCAGGTTTTTCCAGGTCATCGGGACTGAGCAGACTGACGCTAGCCACACTCTGGGCTTGCGAAGTTGCCAAGGCCGTTTCCAGCGGCGTGTTACCGGCTGTCACCACGACCACTTGCAGTTGCCTGGGCGGATCGAGTCCCGCGTAGGCCACATTGTCCAGCGAATAATCGTCGGGCGTCTCGAGTTCGATCTTCAGCTGACCATCGGTCACGTCCTTGAGTTGAAAGGTAGCGCCGCTCTCCGCGTCGGCTCCCAGCTTGACCTCGCTGGCATCGACCAACTGATTATTCAGCGTCAGGCTGGCCGTAACGGTTACCGGTTTGTTGGAAAAGTTGCGAACTCGCGCAAAGGCTTCGACCTGATCAGGCTTCTCGAGATTGCGCTCGGCGGTGAAGGCCAGGATGCCGATGTTGTTGACTTCGCTATTGCCGATCGGGATATACTTGGGCGTCAGATTACCGAGCTGGATTTGGGGTTGGGCAAAGCCACCGTCGCTGACCACGTACATGGTGGCGGGCATCGCATCGGCGACTTGAATGTCGCCCAGGTCTTCCATTTGACTGGTACGTCCCGGGTTGGCCAATCCAGCCGCAGCCCGCAAGGCCTCGTTCAAATCGGTCGTGCGATTGGTGGGCTGGATACTTTCGACCGAGTCGCGCAGCCGCTTGCGGTCGCTGGTGTATCCTTGTCGCACATCGGGCACGTTGGAAAAAGCGATCACCATGGCGACATCTTTGCTGCGCATCGAGTTGATCATCTCGATAACCTTGTCTTTGGCCGCGCGCAAACGCGAGCCTTGGACATCGGTGGCTTGCATGCTGGCCGAGTTGTCGATCAAGAAGACCACGCGGTCTCCAACGGTGCTGGTGCCACTGACCCCCGGCCGCAGGCAGGCAAAGATAAACAGGGCGACCGCAATCAACTGCAACAGTAGCAGCAGGTTCTTGCGCAAACGCTGCCAGATACTGTTGACGTGCAGGTCCTCGACGGTGCGTTTCCACAAGTAAGTGCTGGGCACCTGCAATGGTTGGCGACGCAGTTTCAAGAAGTACAGCATCACAATCAGCGGTGGAACGGCAGCCATGATCAACCACTGCCACCAACTGAGCATCGAAATAAAGTTCATCGCACCAGCCCTCGTTCACGCAAGTATTGCCCAACCAGCACATCGGCGCCTTGATCGCTGCGGGTGAGCATATAAGTCATGCCGCGCTGTGCGCAGTACTTGCGAGCCTGGTCGACGAACGCGGCCAAGGTTGCTTTGTACTTTTTCAGTAATTGATTGCTGACCGAGATCTCCGCTTCGTCATCGTCTTCGCAATCGACCAACTTCAGATCGCCCTTCAAATCGGGCTCCATCTCTTCGGGGCTGAGAATGTGCAGGACAAAGATATCCATCTGCTGCCCTAGCAACATGCGTAGCGCCGGTTCATAGCCGCGTTTGTCCATCAGGTCGGTCAACAAGACCACGATACCGCGGCCTGAATTGCGCAGACAGAATCGCTTGACGCTGTCAGTTAGCGAGAACACCTCATTGGGCTCAGCCGATTCCACAAAATCCAGCATGCGCCACAACTGGCTGCGACCGCGCAGTATCGGGCTGATCTTGTTCTCGGCCCCCAGGAACTCGATCTTCACGCGGTCACCGCGGCACATGCCGACAAATCCCAGTGCCGATGCAATCTGTTTGGCAAAGAAGAACTTGGTCGGATCACCAAAGTTCATCGATGGACTGGCATCGACCAGGAAGAACACGTGCAGGTCTTCTTCCTCCAAGAACAATTTCAAGAAGAGGCGGTCCAATCGTGCGTAGAGGTTCCAATCGACGAAGCGCAAATCGTCCCCAGGAACGTAACTGCGGAAGTCTGCGAACTCGACCGATTGCCCTTTGCGCCGACTCTTGCGTTCACCCTTCATACGCCCGCGAAAGATCTTGCGACTGACCAGTTCCAGGCGTTCAAGCCTGGCCAGCAAGTCTGGAGGGAGAAGCTGGCTGGTCGCAGCGGGTTGTTTGGGCATAAGTTGGGCGCCTAGAGAGACTTCAAGTATTCAATCAAGTCAGCTTGCTCTTGTTCGGTCAGCGGGCTGGTCCCCGATACCTTGTCCGGCGCATGGTAGTCGCTCAGCAATTGCTCCAGCGATTTGGTGCGACCATCGTGCAGGTAGCGAACCTTGCGATAAAGACCAGCCAGCGACGGTGTATTGTAACCTTTGTAAACATCCTTTTCGCTACCCAACCCCACATCGTGAACCTGGCCGTCGGTAAAGTGGGGACCCGAGTGGCACTGTGAACAAGCCGCCTTGGGACTGTTGAAGACAGCCTGACCACGACGGGCTGCCTCCGTCAGCGAACCATCGGCACTTCGATACGGACTGGCCGGCGGCTTCAATGCGGCCAGGTAGGCCAGCAGCGCCTGGGAATCCTCGCGGCTGATGTCATTACCTTGCATGGTTTTGGTGAACGATCGCGACATGGCGTTATCGATGTCCGTTTGCCAGCCGTGCCAGGTCCAGGGCGCAGTTTCCAAGAGGTTCTCCAGCGGCAGCACCGTTTTGAACGTGTTGATACTGCCGTCGTTTTCGGTGTCCATCGCTTTTGAATTGATGCCACCGTTGTAATGACAAGTGTGGCAACTGTACCACTGATCCAGGCTGCGGCGGCCATCGTAGAAGATCTCCATCCCACGATGCGCCAACGTACTGGCCGGCATTTGTCCCAGCGAGATCGATTGGCCAACCTCTTTCGATTCGATATCCACTACTTGAATCGCATCTTGCAAGTAGTTGGCCACGTAAGCCGTGCGATTATCGCTGGCCAACACCAGCCCCATCGGCCGACCACCCAGTTCGATGCGGTAGAACATATCGCGGTCCTGCAGCAACCGGCGATCGATTAAGTCCCCCGGACCGCCGGCGCCTTCGAATGGTAAATCCGGCAGTCGATAGACCAGCAATTCATGTGTACCCGACGCAGTTACCACCAGTCGGTGTTCGTTGGGTGTTATCGCCAGGCCATGCGGATCAGCGATGGCCAGCCCCGGCACATCCAACGAGATGGCTTCGCGATATGCCGAACCGTCCAGGCGGACCCGGGCAATGCGACTGGCCAGCACCCAACCCAAACGAATGTTGCGGACGTTGATCGGATTGGTGCGATAGATCATCCATGGAACGTAAGCATACTTGCCATCACGCGATGACTGCATGTGCCCCAGGTTGATCGCGCCGCTGAGAGGTTCATCATACAAGACGGTGCGCTGCTGAGTATCGATGACATAGACCTTGCCATCGCCACTGCAGCCCACGGCCAGTCGCGCAGCATCGGGTGACAAGGTGAGGTAGCGCGGCCATGGTCCGACTTCGATCTGCTCCAGCACGCTTCCACTGCCCAGGTCGATCACGGCAACTCGTGCCGTAGCCACCAGGCTCACGTAAGCCACCCGCGCATGTGCATCGATGGCCACGCCCAGCGGTTCGTAGCCGACGTCGATCTCATGCTGGACTTGGATCCCCTGGTCACTGAAGTGAATGAGCGTCAGCTTGCCTGAGCCTGTGCAACTGACAAGCGCGTGCTGGTCATCGATCAAGCTGAGCGAGCTGGGGCGAGCGGTCAGTTTCTGTTCAGCGATCACCTGGCGATTGGCCACATCAATCAAGCTGACTGAATCGCTCAGCTGATTGACCGAGAGCAAGTGCCGGCCATCGCTACTGAGGACGAGGTCGGTGGGGCCGCGATAACCCTCCAGCGTCCGCTCGCGGGTCGGCAGCTTTTCGGGCTCGCTGGCAGAAACCGGGGAAACATGGCAAAAAATTAAGAAAAGAAATATCAGATAAGTTCGTGGAATTCGTCTGAACTTGCCACTAGATAGCATACGTACATGCCTTCCAAGAAGTCATTAAACGCAAGGGATTGCGCTGCCTCGTGCGTGTCGGTCCACTGCGGTGACCCAAGGTCGAGTTGAGAAATTAGAGAATTTGGCGACTGCCGGAAAGGGCCAGTTTTCCTTCTGGGTTCTTCCCTGGGGTAGTGGACAGGGAATATTATACGCAGGTGTATCGCGCTGTCGCTACACATGAC
Organism: Ottelia alismoides; assembly: GCA_037367405.1. Classification (NCBI taxonomy): domain Eukaryota; kingdom Viridiplantae; phylum Streptophyta; class Magnoliopsida; order Alismatales; family Hydrocharitaceae; genus Ottelia; species Ottelia alismoides. The sequence continues at coordinate 6,588,279 of JAZKJV010011400.1, read as the reverse complement.
TTTCAAACAGTTTCGAACCATTCGACGTTTGTTTTGTTTCCGCGTTTAAGGAGTTAGAGATGAAGCTAAAGATCTTGGCTTTGGCGATTGCCCTGTTCAGCTTTGCAGGCCTTTCGGTGGCTGAAGACATCAAGAGCGGCCTCAAGGTTGGCGAAGACATTGGTCCATTCGATGTGACCAAGTTGGCCGGCGCTGAGAACGACGGTGTCTCGGTCGGCAAGCAACTGTGCTATCGCTGCAAGAACGGCTCGCGCCCCCAAGTAATGATCTTCACCCGTTCCTCCGACGAGAAGGTTGTTGCCCTGGTTAAGAAATTGGATGAATCGCTGGCCAAGAACAGCGACAAGCAACTGAAGGCCTTTGTCAATTACATCGGCGAGAGCAAGGACTCGGCCGCTGATGCAGCCAAGAAGTTGTATGCCACCTCCAAGACCACCAACGTCCCCTTCGTGGTCCCCAATGAATTCGAAAATGGTCCAGAAGATTACGGTCTGAATGCCAAGGCCGAAGTCACCGTGCTGGTCGCCAAAGAAGGCAAGGTCACGGCCAACCATGCTTATGCCAAGGCCAAAGACCTGGATGTTGACACCGTGCTGAAGGACATCGAAAAGACGGTCAACTAGTACGCCTCCCGTACTTTGTGAGGGTTCCGTTTTTTCTGAAGAATCGCGAAAGCCCAGCGAGCAGCTCGCTGGGCTTTTTCGTTTGTGGACTCAGTCACACCCAGAAGAGTGCCTGGCAGAGTTCATTGTCAAAAAGTCCCACAATTTTCGCCATCTTTTCCAGACTCTCCCAGGCGAAAGTAAGGTAGTGTTCAGTTGTCGATTGTGGGCAAGGAAGTGGTCTGTAGCTTCTCGCTTTCTGAGGTAGTCAGCATGTCGCTGAGGGATTCTGTTGGAGTCTTGGCTGAGGCGGTTGCACCAAGCAATGCCGACACTTGGCCACGCATCTTATACGTGGACGACGATCCAAACATCGTCGCCTCCATGGAGCGACACTTTCATCGATACCGCGTTTCACTGGCGTGTGCTTACCATGGGATGCAAGGCATCTGGTTAGCCGCCACAGAGAAACCGGATCTAATCATCACCGACCTGGCCATGCCGATGGCCTCGGGGGAAGAGTTGATCGATTGCCTGGCCGCTCATCCGGCGACCCATGGTACACCGATCATCGTGCTGACTGGTAATCACGGTGCTCACCTGACTGCATGCATGAGGCAATGCGGGGTGGTTCGTGTCTTCCACAAACCTCTCAACGCGCAGGAGCTACTGACCGCTGTGGCCACGTATGTGCCCCTGATCGACCGCGCTGCCGCCTGACAATGCATTCCCACTGACCCGATGGCTGCCTCAAGGCAATGGCTGAATTGCTCTTCGAGGGACGGTTTTTCATGCTCCTTGGGCATGCGATCGGGTCAGTGGTGTGCATTCGGACAGTTGGCAAGCAACCGGCCAGGAACATTAAATGCAGCCCCTGACTGAAGAACTAAACGTGTCGTGTGATCCCCTGTCTGCTCTGTCGGCGGATGGATAGAGCAGCAGGCTCCGGGCTTCACCTGGGTTCGGACCGATCAATATTCACCTCTGCTCGAGCCAACATGTATGTGAGCGAGTTGAATGGTTCGATTCCCAGGCGAAACCGGGGGGATATCTCTGCTGCACTGTGAGTCCGGTCATTTATTTTTTTACGGTTCCTAAGGCCTGACGTAATTGCTCCTGCGCCAAGGCGAAGTGACGATACCCGCGAAAGTCGACTTCCTTCGGTGTACAGGTACAACCTATGTCAGATGATCTCGACCTGAAACGGTCCGTAGAGCGCGAACGTTTGGCCCGACTGGAAGCCGAACGGATGCTCGAACAGCGCAGTCGCGAACTGGAGCAAGCCAACCAAAAACTGCTCGAGACCGCCTACGCCTACGAGGACCAGATCCGTCGCACTCAAGCGATCGTAGATTCAGCCGCCGAAGCCATCGTCATCTTCGACTCGCGTGGAGCTATCGAATCATTTAACCCAGCTGCCGAAGAAGTCTTCGGTTGCTCGGCGGTAGATGCCCGAGGTTGGAACATCACCAACTTCTTGCCCGACGTCCCATTCTTGAGCGCCGATGATCAGGATGAAGGGCAGATCCTGTGTACCGATGGCATGAGTGAGGTAACCGGGCGCAAAGCGGATGGCCAGAATATACCGCTCGAGCTGGTCATCGGTTCCTTTGAACATGGATCGCAACGTTACTTCACCGCCTTGATGCGCGACCTGACCCGGCGGTTGCAATTGGAAACGCAACTCTCCCACGCGCAGAAGATGGAATCGGTTGGCCAACTGGCCGCCGGCATCGCCCACGAGATCAATACGCCCATTCAGTACGTGGGCGACAACACGCGATTCTTGAAGAACTCGTTTGACGATATGCTCGCGCTGGTAGCGCGCTTTCAGGAGTTGCTGGAGGCAACCGAATCATCGACCACCGACACAGCCCTCCACGAAGACATTCGCCGCCTGCAAGAAGCGATTGACTTGCCATTCTTGCAAGAGGAAATCCCTGCCGCCATATCTCAAACTCTCGAAGGGGCCGAGAGCGTGGCCAAGATCGTGCGCGCCATGAAAGACTTCTCCCATCCTGGTTCAGAAGAAAAGCAGCAGATCAATCTCAACCAGGCAGTGGAAAGCACCTTGCTCGTTTCCAGAAATGCCTGGAAGTACCACTGCGACCTGGTCACCAACTTCGATCCTTCCTTACCGTTGGTGCCCTGTCTGCCGGGCGATCTCAACCAGGCTCTGCTGAACCTGGTTACCAATGCGGCGCACGCCATCGAGAGTTCGCTGGCCGGGGCTGCCAAGAAACGGGGCACGCTGACTGTCTCGACCGCTCGCGACGGCGACTGGGTAGTCATCGAAGTGGCCGACACAGGGACTGGTATCCCGGAGTCGATCCGCAATCGTATCTTCGATCCCTTCTTTACCACCAAACCTATGGGACAAGGAACCGGGCAAGGATTGGCCATAACGTACAACATCATTGTGGAGAAACACGATGGCGAGTTGACCTTCGATTCGAAAGTTGGAGTGGGAACGACCTTCCGCGTGCGCATTCCTTTGGTCTTGCGCAACGATGAAGAAATCAAGATCCGAGCCCCTAAGAGATCGGCTGAGGGTAAGTATGTCTACACTTAGAATCCTATTCGTCGACGACGAAGAACATCTCTTGCAAGGCATCCGTCGTTTACTGCACAGCCACCGGCAAGAATGGACGATGGAGTTTTGTGCCAGCGGCGAAGAAGCGGTCAAGCTGCTATCGGACAAGCACTACGATATCGTCGTGACCGATATGCGCATGCCTAACGTCGATGGTAGTCGCGTGCTGTTCGAAAGCTACCTCCACTGCCCTTCAACGATGCGGTGTGTGCTCTCTGGCCAGGCGGAGCGTGCGCAGACTTGCAAGGTCTCGGGAACTGCGCATCAATTTCTCTCCAAACCGACACAGCAGTCGGAACTGGAAGAGATGGTCGCGCGCGTCGAGCGATTGAACCAGACGACCTTGGCCGCTGACCTGCGCCTGGCTGCCACTCGCCTGGCCGCCATACCATGCCAGCCGCACATCTTGGCTTTGCTCAATGCAGAGCTGACGCGACCTGATCCGCAACTGGACAAGATTGCGCGACTGGTCTCGCGCGATGTAGGCATGAGCGCCAAAGTCGTTCAACTGGTCTGGTCTTCTTTCTTCGGACTGCCTCGTAAATCGCTCTGCCCGGTCGAGGCGGTCAACCTGCTGGGCGTGGAGATGCTGCGAGAATTGGTGATCGAGCACGGCCTGTTCTCGCCCTTTGTCGAAAACCCCGCCTGCAACTTTTCGATTACCGAGTTGTGCGAGCATTCCGTCAAGGTAGCGCGCTGTGCGCAAGCGATCGCGCAGTGCGAAACCAACGATCCCGTGCAAGCCAAGCAGGCTTACTTCGCGGGCCTCATGCACGACATTGGCAAACTGCTGCTTGTGAACCAGTTCCCTGATCGTTATGCAGCCGCCCTGCGTTTGGCGCGCGATGATGAGTGCACGCTGTGGCAAGCCGAATGCGAAGTCTTTGGTGCCAGCCACGCAGAAGTGGGCAGTTATCTGCTGGCCTTGTGGGGTTTCCCTGACGTAATCATTCGCTCGGTCGCTTGTTATCGACGACCGACCGAATGCGATGCTGACCAGTTCGGTACGGCCACGGCCGTGCATGTCGCCAACTTGCTGAAACGAAATGATCACTCGACTCGCTACCCACAACAAAATTTGCTTTACGGTTCCGAACACCTCGCTAACACCGGCCTGGCTCGGCGAATCTCCAGTTGGTGTGCCGCTATACAAGTGGCGGAGCTCTCAGGTTTGGCAACCGCGTTTTAACCAGATCGCGTCGCAAATGGCCCTAACCAGAAAGGACACATCGTGAGTTCGCAAGTGTTATTGGTCGACGACGAACAGAATGTCTTGTCCGCGCTGCGCCGTGGACTGCGAGGGCGCTTCGATCTGGAAACAGCAGAAGGCGGTCCTGCGGCGCTAGAGATGATCCACCATCGAGGCCCCTATGCGGTGGTCGTTAGCGACATGCGCATGCCAGAGGTTGACGGCCTGCATGTTCTGACCGCTGTCCGCAAGAGTCATCCCGACACCATGCGTGTCATGCTGACAGGCAATGCCGATCAAAAGACTGCCATCGATGCAGTCAACGAAGGGGCCATCTTTCGCTTCCTCAATAAACCATGCCCCACCGATGTCTTAGGCGATACGATAGAAGCGGCCATCCGGCAGCACCAGGTGCAAAGCGCCGAGCGGACTCTGCTAACACGTACGCTGACCGGTACGATCGGCCTGGTGACGGAAGTATTGTCAGTTGTTAACCCGACCGCCTATGGTCGCTCCAATCGCCTCCGTCAGTTGGCTCATCAACTCTGCGCACGCCTGGCGGTGGAAGATGCCTGGCAAATCGAGGTAGCCGCCATGCTTTCGCAGGTCGGTTGCGTCGCTGTTCCCGAGAGCTTGCTGAGCAAACAATTGTCCGGGAACCAGCTGAGCCCCAGTGAGATGCAGACTCTGCACTCGCAAGCCATCCTGGGCAGCAAACTGGTCGCCAAGATACCGCGATTAGAAACTGTTGCCCGCATGATCGCTCACACCGCAGGCGTCAATAACTCTCGGCATGGCCCCGAATGGGACATCGACGAACTGGACAGCAGCGAGCGCAGTCGTATTCTGCAAGGCGCGCAGATTCTCGCCATGCTCAACGAGTTCGACATGTATTGCCAGCAGATCTCGATGACCGAAGCCATCCAGCGACTGCTGAGCGACTCGGACTACGACCGCGAACTGATCGACGGCTTGAGCGATGTCGCCCTGGGCGGCAAACGCGAGTTGGTGGTTATGGTCAAAGAGTTGGCCGAGGGCATGGTCCTGGAAGAGCATGTGCTGACCCAGGCAGGAGATATTCTGATCGCCAAGGGCCACGAGCTGACGCCTTCTTTGATTCAGCGCATCCGCACGTTCGAACAGAACGCAGCGGGCGTACGACAACCGATCCGCGTCAATTGCCGTTCGCTGGAGTAACACCTGACCAGCATGGCAACACCTGACCAGCGTGGTAAGAGGTAACTCTGGTCAGTTTGATTAGCTATGGACGTCTGACTACTTCGAAGTGTTGGAGAATGGTTCGCAGTTCCTATGCTGTCAGATCTTCGATCCGCACTGGCCAGGCTAGCGACATGCCAGTGCCACCCTTAATTCTCACTGCGTTTGGTTAGTTCGTCGCGCAGGCGGGCGGCCAGTTCGTACTGTTCGGTGGCCACTGCGTCGGCCAAACGTTCGCGAAGCGATTTGCCAACAGCGTACTCGTCGCACAGTGAATCACGCAGTTGGATCAGCCGCTGGACCAGTTCGTCGCTTTCGTACTGATCTTCCCAGCCCATATCCGCAAAACTCTCACGGATCAGTTCGAGTCCGTCGCTGACATGCTGGACGGCCACTTCGGCCGATTCATCTTCGATAGCCGCCAAAGCGGCGGCCTGAGTGCGGTGAAAGACCACGAACGCGCGATGCTGTTCGTGTCGCAATGTCCACTGCTCGTCAGGCGAATGATCGCGGCAAAAATCCATCAGTGCCAGCGTGTGATCGGCGTCTTGCACGGCCCGCTCGAAGTGTTGCAGTCGCAACCAGGCAACGCGTCTCTGATAGTACTGGACGAACTCACGGTCGATTTCGATGCAGGTCTCTTCGTCCAGTTCGAAATCAGGATCCTGCTGCTCGGCATTGAGCAGCAGTTCGAGCATCGTAGGATAGCCTTCCGGCAAGGCTCCGTCAGGTCGCCCGGACGTTTCCATTTGCAGGATTCCCAGATCTAGCCTTAACTGGATGACATCTCGACCGTCACACCCTTTGACCAATCGGACACATACGCATTCGGGGTCAAAGGGCCATTGTTGCAGCAAATAGTCGAGGTGTTTGCCAGGATTCATAGCGACTGCCCTCGTGGTTAGTAATCGACTAAACCCAAGTATAGCAAGTCGTCCCGGCGAGAGAAGGTTTCGGCCGGGATGAAAGGTCTGCCGGGCCGGCCCGCCGGTTTGGTCATGACAATCGCGAAAAGCCTAGCAGGTGGGCCGCCCGTTCCGATGCCATCAAATGGACCAGCCAATCCCGATCGGGTCCACACCGGCCGCCCCTCAGTTCACCCAGTGAACGGCTTCGTCCAAGCTGGCGCTACTTCGCGGCAGAACACCGTAGACAATCATGATCCCCAAGCTGGCAGTGTGAATCAGCCAGCAGCCGTCATTGTTATTCATCGTCCGCCACGTCAGGGCGGCGATCGCTAACATGATCACGAAATACAAGGTATCGACCAGCGGGGCGATGGTAGCCGTTCTGTAGACACTTATGCCCAAGATGGCCCAGGTGGCCAGTGCCGGTACCAGTAATGCCGTCCACTGGACGCAAACCTGCATGAATTGCTCCACTTTCGAGTCCTTTCGAATTGCGAGCCTAAAGCTGTTTTGGGTGCGACCTCCAGCCTCCTTGCCGGGTAAGTCTGCGACCAAGAGATATCAGGACTTTAGGCGTAAAGCAAGGCGAGAGACGGATTTATCGAGATTTCAGTAGCTGGCTGTTTTCACATCATTTTCTGGAACTAGATCTCTAGCGGGCGCCTTTCGGGTTTGTTAATCTGCAAGGCATCGTTTGGGTCGTACCTGTTCATGTGGAGAGGACAAAAGTATGAATCTCGGTAATAAGATGCCTGGTCTGGTTCTGGGTCTGCTGGTCATTGGCACCAGTTTCGTGTTCGCGGCTGACAAGCCCAAGCTGGACGGCGTCAAGTGCGTCGTGGCTGCTGGCAAAGCCGCTGATGAAGGCAAGTCGGCTGATTGGAAGAAAGGCAAAGTCTACTTCTGCTGTGGCAACTGCGCTAAAGCTTTCGGCGAAGACAAAGACAAGTTCGCTGCCAAGGCCAATGCTCAACTGGTTGCCTCCAAACAGTATCAACAAACCGCTTGCCCATTGAGCGGTGGCAAACTGGATGACAGCACCGCCGTTGAAGTAGCCGGTACCAAGGTCAAGTTCTGCTGCAACAATTGCAAAGGCAAGGTTGAAGCTGAAAAGGACGAAGCCAAGAAGTTGGATCTGGTCTATAGCGAAAAGGCTTTTGAAAAGGCCAAGTTCGAACCTGTCAAAGAAGAAGTCAAATAACTCGACTTGCCCTTCGGGTGCCATGCGGGCGAAAATGCCGGGCCACCTGACACACAAGTTCCTGTTGGGCTGGTGGGCAGTTGGCTTGCGGTAGCCTGGCTATCGGCCAATGGGCTGACAAGAATCTGATAGAAACGAAAGCATGCTTGCAGGCCCCTGTAAGCATGCTTTTTTGTTGGCAGCTTGTTATAGTTGTGCTCGGAATTGGCATCCTCCCAACTCGACTATTGGACCTGCGCTGATGTTACAGGAACCGCAACTGAGCCCCTATGACCTGCAGTTTCAGGTACTTGGTTTTCCAGTGCGAATTTCCTGGTGGTTTTGGATCGGCGCAGCCGTGATCGGTTGGAACAAAGTGTCCAGTGTCGATTACATCTACGCCAAGATGGATCTGGAGACACCGGGCACAGCGGTATTGTTGGTTGTCCATGCCCTGGCATTGTTGATCTCGATCCTGGTCCATGAATTGGGCCACTGTTTTCTGTTTAGACATTTTGGCACCGATAGTCGCATCGTGCTCTATCACTTTGGAGGGCTGGCGATCCCTGGCGCGTTTACCGATTGGAATGCAGCCAGGCGTCGCTTCACAACTCGCCCCCAAGATCTGATTGCCATCTCCGCGGCCGGTCCGTTCTTTCAATTGATCTTGGGCATGCTCATCTGGACACTGGCCACTGCCTTTCACATTGGTGTGGACATGACGTTCTATGTGAAGGAGGCGTGGGGACTGCCACTGCCTGAAGTGCGCATGCCCCAGTCGGCGATCGTGTACGTGTTTGTCGACACGATGGTCTTTGTAAGTGTCTTCTGGGCCATTCTGAATCTGCTGCCGATCATGCCACTGGACGGCGGGCAGATTATGCGCGAGATTCTGCGGATGCGCGGCCATCGAAACCCAGTGAATGCGGCGGCCATGGTTTCCATGATCACCGCGGGCCTGGCCGGCTTGTATGCCTTTCAGAACCAGCAGCAAGGCAGTGGGCTGATGTGTATCGCGCTGGTGGCCAGCAATTATCAGCTCTATCAAGCCACGCGTTACGGAAGCTATTGACAGCGAAAGGCCGCTTTTTCTATAGAGCCTTTTGCCAGCTTGCAGTTTGTGAGCTGGAAGCAATTGCTGTCGAAAGCCACTGTGAGTTTTTGACATTGTGGAAAAAATGTCAAAAATAAGTGGAAAATGTGTCAGAAAGATATTGCTTTATTGTGGCGAACCCGTACAAATACTTGCAAGGACGTAGGTAACCGGACTCGTCAAGCCCAGGTTCATAAAAAACGTGGTGGCCACTGCGTTATTGAATCAAAGCTAGGAAGATACGGTTTTCTTGTTTCGGTGGATGCGAGCTGTAACGTGTGGCTGTTACGGTAGGGCATCGCCAAGTTTCCGTTGATCGGAGGAAGTGAACGTGGCAAAGAAGAAAGCAGCAAAGACTGGAGCCAAGAAGGCCGGCGGCAAGAAGGCAGCTAAGAAGGCTGGCGGCAAGAAGGCCGGTGGCAAGAAGGCTGGCGGCAAGAAGAAGGCTGCCAAGAAGAAGTCGGCCACCAAGAAGGGCTAAGCTCATCTGGCTCGGGAGCCGTGCTGCTTCACCAACCGTGATCGCATCGCTCGTAACTTCGAACACCGCCGCTGTTTCGCCCGAATCAGTGGCGGTTTTTTCGTTTTCCGCACCATCACTCAGGCAGCTGACGGACTGGCTGACCATCCCACGCCCTGTCTCGGTGCAACCGGCCAACAAAAAAGCGACTGCTTGCTGGCAGTCGCTGGTCAATTACCGGCCGGTTTTCGCTAGCGAAAGCCTTACTCACATAGAGGCTTTTTCTTGTCGGTGATGACTTCCGACTTGGGCGCCATCTCTGCGTTGAGCTGAATATAGCTCTTCCATTCGTCCGGCACGTTATCTTCGTGATAGATGGCTTCTACCGGGCACTCGGAAACGCAAGCTTCGCAATCGATGCACTCTTCCGGGTGGATGTAGAGCATGGAGGCGCCTTCGTAAAAACACTGCACCGGGCAAACGACGACGCAATCGGTATAGCGGCAACCATCACAAGGTTTGGTGACAACGTGAGTCATAGGGAACCTTTCTAATGCTCCTACAAACGGGCTACATTGCGAATCGCAGCAATTCAAACCGTCGAATCCTAGGCACTGGGCGGAGGGATGTCAACTACGCCCATTCGCCCTGATCGCTACGATCGGAACTTGCGCGGCCACTCCATGAGCCCAAAGGGGGGCAGGGGAACAAAATCTGTCGCACTTTTGCGGCTTGGCAGCCAATGCTGGCCTAGCATTGGGCAGGCCGAACATGCATCGGTCCGCGCTTGCCCCATTTTGCGCCCTGACTCATTCCCGACCGTCGATGGATCGCCGGTTTGGTCACTCGAGATTTCTGCCTATGACGCCTGCAGAATTGCTGGTCGAGACTTCCCGTCACGTTCCTAATGCAACACCCGCGGAACTTTTCCGCTTGTGCATGCTCTTGTGTCAATCCAGTTCGCCTGATGCCTTAGTGCCGTCAGACAATCTGGCTCGACAACTTCAAGAACTGCAGATGCAACTGGCTCTGCACGAAGATCAGCATGCCGCCGTCGCCAGCGAACTGGACAGCCTGGCCAGCACCGAGCCCTGCCAATTTAATGTGACCCACCTCTGGACGCTTATTCGTGCTATCAAGGTGCAAAGCCAGTACCTCGATCTGTTCCTGGGCGCCTTGCCTTCCGATGACACGCCCGATCGCGGAGAGGCTGTCCTCAGCCACTAGAACGCGATAACCAAGATCCCTGCAATCGGATGCGCGCTGCCAATGATGCGCCCTCCTGCTACAGGATCAAGCTGGCGACGTTGACGTACAACAAAATAGCGCAGATGTCGTTGATGCCGGCCACAAACGGGTTACTCATCAGCGCTGGATCCCAGCCGCGACGCTTGAAGAACACCGGCAGCAGCGAACCGGTCAGCGTCCCACAGGTCACGACCAACAGCACGGTGATCGGAATGACCATGGCCGCGCGAGCCGTGGGTGCAAACAGTAACGCTGGAATCATGCCCACCAGGCCGAGCATTGTTCCCAGCAGCAGTCCAGTGGATAACTCGCGCAACATGATCCGAAACCAGTCGCTGACCTTCACGTCCCCCATCGCCATCGCCGTGATGATCAAGGTGGCTGACTGACTGCCCGAGTTTCCACCGCACCCCATGATCAGCGGCAAGAACCAGGTCAGCCAATAAAACTTCTCCAGTTCGCCCTCATAGTGCTTCATGCTGACGACGGTTACCATTCCGGAGATAAACAGAATTCCCAGCCAGATTCCGCGTTTCCACGAGAGCGTCAGGATGCCGGTCCGCGTGTAACTGTCCTCCAGTGGATCGACCGCCGCGATGCGCTGCGCATCTTCGGTGGCTTCTTCCATGACCACATCGATGACGTCGTCGTGCGTAATGATGCCCAGCATGTGCCCTTCGGCATCCAGCACCGGGATGGCCAATAGATTGAACTTGGCGACTTGCCGAGTCACGCTTTCTTGATCGTCGCTGGCCCGGGCTGCGATCAAGTCGGTTTCCATCAAATCGGCGATCCGCATGTTGGGTTTGCCGATGGACGAAACCAGCCGCCGCGTGCTGACCACGCCCTTGAGGTGATTGGTGTCATCGACCACGTAGATGTAGTAGATGGTCTCGAGCTGTTCGGCTTGACGCGAGAGTTTTTCGAGCGCTTCGCGGACCGATAGCCGTTCGTCCAGGCAAGCCGCTTCGGTCGTCATGATCGCGCCAGCGGTACCCTCTTCGAAGTTCTGCAAGCGGCGGATGTTGCCGCGATCCAGCGCTGGAATCAGGGCCAGCAACTGCTCCACGCGTTCATCGGGCAGTTCGCCCAACAAGTCCACGGCATCGTCGGTGGGCAGATGAGTTATCAGATCGGCGACCTGTTTGTCATCTTCATTGAGCAGAATCGTCATCTGCTCGCCTTCGTCGAAATAGCTGAAGATTTCCGCTCGCAAACTCGGATCGGCAAACTGCAGCACTTGCCAGGCTTCGTGAGCAGAGAGCCCTTCCATGAACTCGGCGGTGCGCCCCGGGTGCAGCGCCATGCAGAATTCGCGCAGCTCGTGCTCGTTCTGCTCAGCCAGCATCTCGCGCAGTTCGGGAAGGTATAGGGTGTTGATCATGTCCCGTCCCGTGAAGCTACGAACATCAAACTGGCAATGGCTAGATCATCTGGGCGATTGGCTGACGACTTTCAATTATGCGGGGCAATTCAAATCTGCGTAGGGGGGTTCGATTCAATCGCAAACCGAAGCCGGGCAATTGCTGAGTCGATGACCCACCAATTGCCCGGCTGATTATCTGCGATTGTCCGAAGTACAGAGCGTTACTTTGGAGCTGCGACCAGTTGAGCGGCATCCTTGGAGCCCGCATCCAGGTAGTAAGGGTTATCGATCACCAGTGGCTGTGTGACTGAGCGCAGGACTACCGGGCTGGGCGCTGCATTGACTGGAGCGGCGGGAGCAGCAGGGGCAGGCGGCGCTGCCTGTGGATCCAAAAACATCGGAGCCGCGTCGACCGGACCATGAGCCGAGGGCAGATTGATCACCACCGGAGCCACGTAGTTGGCTGCTGGACGTGGTTCGTAACCGACCGGCGAGCGCAGTTGCGGCCAACTGGCAAAAGGACTCTCACCATAAGGACGCGTATACTTCTTGCCGTAGTAGACCGGTGGATGCAAAGCGAAGTAGGGAGGCGCCGGAACAAACGAGCGAATCAGCGGCGTGTTGGCTGCTCCGTATCCAAACAACAAGCCATATCCCAGTCCAAACGGGTCTTGTGCTTGAGCCATACATGGAGCCAGCAGAGTTAACAGGCTAAAGAGAATCCCAGACTTGCGCGCGTTCATAGTTGCAATCCCCAAACAGTGCGTCTTGAGCAGAACTTTCGATCAGTAAGATGTCAACTTTCACACTAGTTGGCTTAGGTAGTTCGTCAAGCTAGCGCGCGCACAGATGCAGCTGCAAATTGCAACTTAAGCGGAATAATCGTCAATTCGACCAATCAAACCAACCAATTCCCGCTTTGCTGACCTTGCCAAGCCCAGTTCCGTCGGTGCATGGGGCCAGGCCGCCTGTGCCATGCCCAAAGTCGGCCGTGCAAAATTGATCTCTAGCTTTCGGCCCTCCCGGGAATCGACTACATTAAGGTCGAGGTTGGTTCGTTTCTCATGCCGAGCCTGGAGGTGCTGTATGCCGCTGTTCGAAATTGAAACTGACGCACATATCATTATCACTTGGGCCAACGACGAGCAGGCCGCTCGACAGGTTGTGGCTCAAGCCTATCCCGGCGATCAGGTCACCCGCATGACCAAGCGTCCGCGAGATACTTGGGTTATCTCCAAAGGCGTCCTCGGATTGACCACCAGCCAAATGGATATCTGCGGCGTGGCTCGAGATTGCCTGGCCAAGTCCTCGGGCGATAAAGTGCATGCCATTCGCCTGTACATGCACGAGACCGGCAGCGACCTGGAGAAAGCTCGCAAGGTCATCGAAAGCAACATGGTCATGGGCTGGTGAGGCCGGCGTGCCAGGCGTCTCCATTCGGACGCTTGGCAGCCTGGGCACTACTCTCTGCAAAGCCACCGGACAAGGGGCCGAGAGAGGTTGGACTTGAGGGAGCGGCCGGGAATGGTCGCTCGGTTTGCTCAAGTAGCGGCTGGGGACAGCCGCTCTACTTTTGCGGTTGCCCGATAGCGTAGAGCGCACCATAGGTGCGGATGTACAAAGTGCCGTTGCTGGGCACCGGTGAAGCAGTGATCTGCTCGTCCATCTTGTTCTGAGCCAAGATCTCGAATTGCTTGCCCGACTTGACCACGGTGACCATGCCATCTTTGGCACACAAGTAGATCGCATTACCCACCATGACCGGGCTGGAACGATGCTGCGATGTATGCGTGCGCTCGAAATAGATCTCTTTGCCCGTAGCCAGTTCAATGCATAGCAGTTTGCCATCGCTGCGCAACAAGTAAACCAGGCCGTCAGCAATCAGTGGAATCGAAACGTCCGGCGTACGCTCGTGCCTCCAGGCTACGTTCGACGAGCTGGCTACTTGATCACCCTTCAATTGATCATTGACCTTCAAGGCCAACGTGGGACCTTCTTTAGCCGTGGGAATCACTAGCCAATCTTTGGTCATGCCGGGCGAAGCCACAAAGCGATACGTGCTGTCATGCCGGTCGAAGAAACGCGAGGGTCCATTCAGCTCGCCCAGTCGCCAGAGTTCCTTGCCGGTCTGCAAGTCATGGCCGGTGGTGCAATCGGCTCCATGAACCACCAAGAACTTCCGCTGGCCATCGGTATACACAAAGGGCGAAGCGTACGAGTGTTTGCATTCAAAGTCGACTGCTGTCTTGCGCTCGAACACCCAGACCGTCTTGCCCGTCAACTTGTCTAACTTGATGACCTGGCCAGTCTGCGAATCATTGTCGCGACGCATCGGACCGTGAATCAACTGCAGATACAAGTAATCCCCTTCCAGCACAGGGGTCGAAGTCATACCGAACTGAATATCGATAGCGCCAAAGCGTTGACCGACGTCGAACTTCCAGACTTCCTGGCCGCTGAATTCGTAACAAGCCAAGATACCCGTACCAAAGAAACACCACACATGCTGGCCATCAGTGCAGGGTGAAGGCGAAGCCGAGTTGCCTTCGCCAGCCCGCGCATCTTGATTGCCACTGGTGACCTTCTGCTCCCACAGAACCGCCCCGTCTCGCGTGCTCAAGCACATCAACACCAGGTCATCACCTTTGGCCGATGTCAGGAAGATCTTGTCGCCCCACACGGCAGGCGTGGCTCCACCCTGCCCCGGCAAGGGCGTGCGCCAACGAATGTTTTGCCCCTGGGACCATTGGATCGGTAGAGATTTCTCGACCGAGATACCATCGCCTCTGGGCCCGCGCCACTGAGGCCAATCTTCGGCCCACGTCGGCGCAAGGCCCAACGAGAGAAGCAAGCCGGCGGACAGGTAGTGTTTGGCAATGCGAATAGTGCGCTGCATGGGAATCGTGTCTCGGAAGGAAGGCGGAGGAGGTGTGAATGGGTGATCAAGGCGTCAATTTACGAGAAATCAGCCGATCATGTGACAACGGGCGTGGGAAGGTTTATCATACATGATGCCTACCAATCTCAGCGACCCGCCTCTGAGTCTCGCAAGGAATCGAACTATGTCCAGGTTGTCTTCTCGTCGCCACTTCGTAAAACAAGTGGCCATTACCGGCTCGGCCCTCGCCCTCTCGGCCGTCAGTTACTCACGTGTCTGGGGCGCTAATGAACGGCTGAATCTGGCCGCTATCGGCACCGGTGGCAAAGGTGCCAGCGACCTCACGGGGGTAGCCGCCAGTCCTGCAGTTGGCGTCACTGCCCTGTGCGATATCGATAACTCGCCGCAGCATCTAGGCTGGGCAGCCGAGAAGTATAGCACGGCCGCGCAGTTCGCTGACTGGCGCAAACTGCTGGACAAGTCCAAGCAGTTCGATGCCATCACACTTTCGACACCCGACTTCATGCACGCCCCAATCGCGATGGCCGCCATGCAATTGGGCAAGCATGTGTTTTGCCAGAAACCACTGACCCACACGGTATTCGAAGCCCGTCAGATGCGTTTGGCCAGCCAGAAGTACAATGTGGTCACGCAGATGGGCAACCAGATTCAATCTCACACTGCCTATCGCACCGCCGTGGCCTGGGTACATCAAGGCCTGATCGGCAAAGTGCGCGAAGTGCACTCATGGCAAGGTGGCAAGCCAACCTGGCCTCGTCATATCGAGCGCCCCGAGGGTATGGATCCAGTACCCGCGCATGTCTCTTGGGACTTGTGGCAAGGCGTGGCTTCGGAGCGGCCCTACAAAGAAGGCATGTACCATCCATTCAATTGGCGCGGTTGGCAAGCGTATGGCACTGGCCAGTTAGGCGACTTTGGTTGCCATATCCTCGATCCCGTCTTTAAGGCATTGAAGCTGACTGCGCCCACTGAACTGACGGCCAGTGCGCCTAGTTTGTTGGCCGAATCGTGGACCGATCGCGCGCTCGTTCGTTACCGCTTTCCATCGACTGAATACACCGTCGATGGCTGGCTGCCTGTGAGCTGGTACGATGGCGATAATGTGTTACCGCCTCGTGATCAACTAGCGCATATACCGACCGATTACCAACTGCCACCAGCCGGCAGCGTGCTGGTCGGTGAGAAGGGCTCACTGGTGATTCCTCACGTCGCCGATCCACAACTCTTTCCGCTGGACGCTTTCAAGCCATCGGACTTGCCCAAGCTGGAGAGCGTTGACCATTACGTTCAGTTCGCTGATGCCTGTCGCGGACAAGGAACCACCACTTCGGCGTTTGAATACGCAGGTCAGTTGACCGAGACAGTGCTGCTAGGCACGGTCGCCATTCGCGTGCCTGAAAAGAAGTTGACCTGGAACGCGGAGACCTTGCGCTTCAGCAACATGCCTGCCGCCGATCAATGGTTGAGTAAACCCTATCGCGCTGGCTGGGAACCCTCCTGGGTAGTCTGAGAGCCAGTCGAGTCTCGATGTGCGCCGCACGCCGCGCGTGCTGGGTAATCCAAGCCCCTTCCTTCAACCTACAAGTTTGCGCTGCTCATGATGCTTGTCCGCTTGCCTGTAACTGTTCTGGTGATCGTTGGTACGCTGCTATCAGTCTGCCGCGCCGAGATGTGGGAGGGATGGAACAAGCTCAACTTCGAGGTTGATGGCCGCGCGGCTTTCTTGATCCAGCCGCACAGAGCCGCCGCCGGTCGACCTTGGATCTGGCGCACCGAATTTTTCGGCCACGAACCACAAGCCGACAAAGCGCTGTTGGAACATGGCTTTCACGTTGCCTACATCGACATTCAAAATCTCTACGGCGGGCCGGCGGCCATGCTGGCGATGGATGCGATGTACCAGCGCGCCACCCAGGAATTCAAACTCAGTCCCAAAACAGTGCTGGAAGGCTTCAGCCGCGGTGGCCTGTTTTCGCTCAACTGGGCAGCCCGCCAGCCGGACAAAGTGGCTTGCATCTACAACGATGCGCCGGTGTGTGACTTCAAGAGCTGGCCAGCCGGCAAGGGTCAAGGCCCCGGCTCGCCGGCCGACTGGGAACGTTGCAAAGCCGCGTATGGATTCACGAGCGACGAAGAGGCCCTGGCCTATCGGCTCAATCCGGTGGATAACCTGCAACCACTGGCCGCCGCCAAGATTCCTCTGCTGCATGTGTGTGGGGCCGCTGACAAAGTTGTGCCCATCGATGAAAACTCGCGTTTGCTGGAGACTCGCTACAAGGCGCTAGGGGGATCGATCCAGTTGATCGCCAAACCCAATTGCGGTCACCATCCCCACAGTTTGCCCGACCCCAAGCCGATCGTCGATTTCGTCTTGGTTCATACGCGGTCACCAAACGCGTGGCACGAGTTCCGCGGCGACGCGCATGATGGCACAGCCCTCGACCAGCAGCCACCACTGGAATGGGGCGAAGATAAAAACATGCTGTGGAAGACCGCCATCCATGGCCTGGGCTGGTCATCGCCAGTGGTTGCTGAAGACCAGATCTGGTTGAACACCGCCAGCGAAGACGGCAAGCAAATGTCGGTCGTATGCGTGTCGCTGGCCACCGGCAAAGTGATCCATGATTTGCTGGTCTTCGAAAATGAAACGGTCCAGCCCGATCACCATGTCACCAACACTTATGCCTCACCCACGCCAGTGCTGGATGATCAATATGTCTATGCGCACTTCGGGGCTTACGGTACGGCGTGCCTGGATCGGCAAACTGGCCAGGTAAAGTGGCAGCGCCGCGATCTGCCGTGCAACCATTACCGCGGGCCGGGTAGCTCACCAATTCTCTATGAGAACTTGTTGATCTTCCACATGGATGGCTTTGATCATCAATATGTCGTAGCGCTCAATAAAGAGACCGGCGAAACAGTCTGGAAAAAGAATCGCGATATCGATTACGGCACCGACAACGGCGACTACTACAAAGCCTACTCAACACCACTGATTATCAATGTCGGCGGCGTCGATCAAATGGTCAGCAGCACCAGCAAAGCCACGCTGGTACTCAATCCGCGGACCGGTGATGAACTGTGGCGCGTCACCTACCCCGAGTTCTCCGCAACCGCGCGACCCCTGTTCGACGGCCAGCATTTGTTTCTCAACACCGGCTTTGGCAAAGCTCAAATGTTGTGCGTTCAAGTTGACGGTAAAGGCGATGTCACGGCGGATAAAGTTCTGTGGTCCCAAAAACGCGGTATCGGTTCTAAGCCCAGCCAGATCTTGGTGCAAGGCAGACTCTATTCCGTAACCGATGATGGAGTGCTGTCGCGCATCGACACTGCCAGCGGCGAGATCGTGTGGCAGAAACGCTTGGGCGGGAACTTCAGTTCCTCGCTAGTCGCCACGCGCGACCACTTCTTTGCCTTTGATCACGATGGCAAGAGTTACGCGCTGACAGTAGCCGATGAACCAGAGGTCGTCAGCGAAAACACCCTGCCCGACGGCTGCCGCGCCTCCCCGGCAATCGTCGACAACAGCCTGATCGTCAGAACCATCACGCATCTCTATCGCTTCAAGAAACAGTAAATCTTAGGCTGTAGGCTGTAGGCTGTAGGCTGTAGGCTTTAGGCCTAAGACCTAATTGGACTGCGCCGCTTGGCAAGCTGGGCGTCTTCGTAGCCACCGCTGCCAAGCGGTGGAAAGCGTTAACTTTCGCGTCCACCGTCTGGCGACGGTGGCTACGCAGCTTACCAAGTGGCGCTGTCCAGCTAAGACCTTACACCTTACACCTTACTCCTTACACCTTACTCCTTACTCCTTACTCCTTCGCAACGGTGGCTACTGCGTCTTCCTCACTCGGCGTCGTCGATTTTGTATTGCTGGAGGCGGCGGCGCACGGTGGCTCGGTGCCAGCCTAGTTGTTGAGCTAGCGCGCTCTTGTTGCCGTGGTGTTTTTCCAGCAAAAATCGCAATACGGGCGGCTCGATGATCGAGAGTAACTTCTCATACAAGTTGGTAGCTGAATCCGGATCGCGCGCCGATGCAGCCAGCCATTGATGCACTAGCTCTCCCAAGCGCTCGGCCAGTTGATTGGGGTCGGTCGAACTCAGGCCTACGGCACCTGGCGGCGTCGCTACCGACGGCGCCGAGTCATTGGATCGATTGGTCGAGGAACTGCTGGCCAGATAATTGGCTGTCAGCGGCAGATGCTCGGGGCGTATCGGCCGACCGCGGGCCATCAGCGAGGCATGTTCGATGGCGTTGCGCAGTTCGCGAACATTGCCGCGCCACGGTCGGCTCTTCAATTCATCGATCAGTTCGGGCGTCAGGCGAGCTTCTGCATCGGCGATGCCCAGGCGTTTGAGAAAGTGGACTGCCAGCAGCGGAATATCTTCGACGCGCTCGCGCAGCGGCGGCAAATGAATGTGCATACCAGCCAGGCGGAAGTAGAGATCTTCCCTGAAGCGGCCCTCTTCGATCGCGCGAAACAGATCGCGATTGGTGGCCGAGATAATGCGCGCGTCACAGGCTTTGGCCGTAGCATCACCCACAGGCGTGTACTGCTTCAGCTCGATTACGCGCAGCAATTTGATCTGTTGTTCCAGGGGCAGATCGCCAATCTCATCCAGCATAACCGTGCCGCCGTGGACGCGTCCAAACACGCCCACGCGCGAATCCATCGCCCCGGTAAAGGCACCTTTGACGTGACCAAACATCTCGCTCTCAAAAAGCGCTGGGCTGAGCGCGATAGGCGCGATCGGTATGTAGGGTTTGGTTGAGCGCGAGGAATGTTGATGAATCCAGTGAGCCACCAGTTCCTTGCCAGTACCGCTTTCACCGGTGATCAGTACGGGCAAATCGCTGGCGCTGGTGAGGGCAATCTGTTTGAACAGGGCTTGCATGACCGGGGTGCGGCCGAGCAACTCTTGGTTGTTACCGCTGGAGGTGCGCGCCGGGTCGGCAGCCGGTGAGTCAGCTTCGCTGAGCATACGATGCACGACACCGGCGACCTGGTCCAGGTCAAACGGCTTGGCCAGATAATCGACTCCGGTATGTCGCATAACCTGAACAGCAATATCCAGTTGACCAAACGCGGTCATGATGACCACCGGCAACTCGGGATGCAGTTGACGCACGCGATCGAGCGTTTCGATACCGCTGATGCCCGGCAGACGCACATCCATCAACATCAAGTCTGGCTTCTGCTGACGGACCGCATTTAACGCTGCTTCACCGCTAGGCAGTATGGTGACATGGTGGCCATCGCGTTCCAACAATTGCTTGACGCCCCAACAGATGGCCGGTTCGTCATCGACTACCAGAATTGCTGACATATCGACTCAATCAATCCCAAGTATGATTTCTAATCGGACACCGCCACACGGTGGAAACTCACGTAGCCACCGCCTGCCAGACGGTGGACGCACATGTTAACGCTTTCCACCGCTTGGCAGCGGTGGCTACGAAAACTGCTTCGAGTAAACTTGCCTGCCGTACCAAGTGGCGCTGTCCAGCTAATCCGGTGTCGGTTTCGTTTGGGCAATGCGCCGCATCTGCTCGGTCAGCGACTGCCACTGAGCGACCAACTCTTGCGTCTTCTCTGGACTGCTCGCAGCCAGGTCGTGTGTTTCGGCTCGATCGCTGGCAAGGTCATACAACTGCCAGGCTTCATCTTTGGCCGCTACAACTTTCCATTGGCCAGCGCGCAAGGCGCGGTTGCCTTCATGCAACCACCAGAGCGGATGTTGACGTGGCGTCTCGGCTTGATCGGTAAAGCATCGCACGAAACTCTCGCCGCGCAGCGACTGGACCGCTTCGACTTCTGCTGGACCAGCGGGCCACTGGGCACCAGCCAGTTCCAAAACCGTGGGCACGATGTCAATAACATGACCGGGCCGCGCGCGCAATTGCCCTTGGCTGAGAATACCACGCGGCCAGTGGGCCACCAGGGGTGTGGCAATACCACCTTCATGCACCCAAGTCTTGTGGCGCCGAAACGGCGTATTACTGGCGCGCGACCAACCGGGCCCCAAACATACAAAGGAAGCGGCTGAGCCTACGGGAGCTTGTTGATCATGGCCATCGCCACGCACCATAATCTCCGCGCTGGCCCCATTGTCCGACAAGAACAGCACCAACGTATCCTCCCATCGATGCATGGCTTTCAACTGAGTCATCAGTCGTCCGATCTCGATATCCATGCGATCGATCATCGCCGCATGCACGGCCATCTTGGCCGCTTGGAACGCCTGTTGCGTCGCGTTCAGATCAGTCCAATTCAATTCGCGATTGACCTCGCCGGCCCCAAGTTGCTCGATGGCTGCAGGGAAGGCGTAGGGCGGACCAATCGCCGGCTCCAAGGCTGCCAAAGGGCTGGTCACAATCCCCAAACTGCGCTGCCGGGCATAACGCGCCTGGCGCACGTCATCCCAACCGGCATCGTAACTGCGTTCATACCGCTGAATATCTTCGCGCCTGGCGTGCAGAGGAAAGTGAGGCGCTGTAAAGGTCACCAGGTGAAAGAACGGTTGGTCGCTGTACTGGCTGGTATGTTCCTGCCAACACTCGATGGCATGATCAGCGATATGAGTCGTCAGATAAAAATCGCTGCCAGGCTGCACAGGTGGCAAGGACCGGTCGTCGCGCGAGTGCTTTTGTGGATTGTGATAACGATCATGGTCTTCGATCACGTAGCTATGATCGAAGCCAGCTTGTGTGGGCACGCCATCGACATGCCACTTACCCGAGAGGTAACTGCGATAGCCATGGGGTTTGAGCATAGCCGGCAATAAACTCGCCCAACCAGGCCGTTGGCCTTGCGATCCACCCTGCGCACCCGGCAAAGCATCCCGATGGATCGCTTGGGCGTAATAACCTGTCAGCAGCGCGCCGCGCGTGGGCCAACAGCGCGCGGTGTTGTAGAACTGAGTAAATCGCAGGCCGCCAGCAGCCAGCGCATCCAAGTTCGGCGTATGAATCTCGCTGCCATAACAACCGATATCGGAGAACCCCAAGTCATCCGCCAGGATGACCAGCACATTAGGCTGGCTGCCAGCCAACGAGTGTCCCCCTTCAGCCATAGCGCTGCCACAAAGATACAGCCAGACCAGCGGTACGGACAGGAATCGAAGTAATTGCATGGGTGAGATTGAAGTTTGAAGTTTGAAGTTTGAAGTTTGAAGTTTGAGGAGACTTGAGGCTTGAGGCTTGAGACTTGAGACTTGAGATTTCAAATTTCAGATTTGAGATTCGAATGCTTACTCCTTACTCCTTACCCCTTACGCCTTACCCCTTACCCCTTACCCCTTACCCCTTACCCCTGTTTTTAATGATAACTGGCGGGGTCGGACGGGGACAGGACTGGGGTGGGTCATGTCTCATTCTGGCTTCTGGGTATGATAGTAGACTGGGCGGAGAAGGACGGAGGTCGACTGACGTGTCTGGTTGCTTCTCTTTAGGCTAACGGTTTCGCAATATATGTCTGACGAACTAACGCATCATACTTCGCTGCGATTCGATTCGCCGCTGCAAGAGGTTTATCTGAATCTCTGGCGCACCTACGATCGCCTGCGCGAACTGGAGGATGAGCTGTTCAGTCGTTTTGGTCTCAATAGCCAGCAGTACAACGTGCTGCGTTTGTTGAAAGCGGCTCAGCCCGGGGCCTTGGCCACGCTGTCGATCGCTGACCGCCTGGTTTCGCGGGCACCTGATATCACGCGTCTGCTCGATAGGCTGGTGGCCAATGGCTGGGTGGAACGCATTCGCACCGAAGAAGACCGGCGTCAGGTGCTGGCGCGCATTACGCCGGCCGGGATTGAACTACTGCACACCATTGCCCAACCGCTCAATACCTGTCACCAAAAGCAACTCGGACATTTATCCGACGACGAAGTTCAGCAACTGATTACTCTGCTGCATCGCGCGCGCAGCCCGCATGAAACCTCCGGCGGAGCCTGGGCTTAGTTGAACATCGCCACGTTTCACATTCCGTAGCCACCGTCGCCAGACGGTGGACGGGCTACGGAGCGGATCCAAATACCTGCACGCACACACAGTCCACCACTTGGCAGTGGTGGCTACGTGAAACTCCTGCATGGTCCACCACTTGGCAGTGGTGGCTACGACGGGGAGCCTGCTACATGTGCAGGCTGCATCAGGCTGTGCGGGCTACTCGTTGATGTCGCAATCGGACTTGCGCCGACAAAGGCAGGGCTGGGCGTGCGTAGGCTTGCGGTCGACTGAGAGCGACCGCAGCCAGGTGGCCACCAAATGCTTGCGATATTTTCAACACGCGATCCAACCGTCCGGCCACGCCATATTCGGGCAAGCAGTCGATGTGGCCAGCGTCTTCAGGATCGGTCAAGTGCATCGTGGGCGGCGCGTATCCATCACGCATGGCCAAGACCGACAGCGCCAATTCGATACTGCCTGCCGCGTTGATCAAGTGACCCAAGACGGCTTTGTTGCTGCTGGCCACTATCTGATCGGCATCGCTGCCCAGCGCCTGGCGAATGGCTTTCAGTTCGCTCAAGTCGTTTTGCTGGGTACCTGTTCCGTGAGCGTTGATGTACTGCGGCGGACTATCCCAATGAGTCTTGTCGAGCGTGCGCCGGATCAACTGCTCGAGCGTCTCACAATCATCTTCCAAGCTGGTCACATGATGCGCTTGGCAAAGTACCTGGCTACCGGAAATCTCCGCATAAATGCGAGCTCCGCGGGCTAATGCATGAGAGCGTCGCTCCAGTACCATCATGGCCGAGCCTTCGCCCATGACGAAGCCTTGGCGAGCGCGATCAAATGGTCGACAAGCCCGCGCGGGGTCATCACCTTGCGCCAAGACTCCCATGCGGTAGAAACTGGCCAGTACGATTTCGTGAATCGAATCCCCCGCGCCAGCCACGGCGATGTCAGCCTGGTCCTCTTCAATCATCCTGGCTGCGGCCAGGACGCTGACGATACCACTAGCGCAAGCAGTGGCATAACAAAGTCGTGGCCCATACAGGCCCAAGTCCCCAGCCACGCGATCGCTGATCGAACTGGGTAGGAACTCGCGATGCCACGCATGTTCCAGGGTCGCCGGATCAGCGTGACGTTGTTCTGGATCCAAATACATGTACCCGATGTCGCCAAACTGCGCAGCCATACTGCAGCCCACGCGGCCGCGATCGATGGTTCGCCAGTCGATATCGGCATCATCAATGGCCTCGGCGGCAGCCAGGCGACAGAGCCGAATCGATTTAATCGAACGCTGGCCGGGCTGTTCAGGCGGTAACCAATCGACCATGCCACAAGGCAGACGCAAACCACCCAGCCCATCTCCCGGTCCGGTCAAGCGAATGCCGCTTTTGCCAGCCTGAATGTTCTGCCAAACCTTCTCGCGCCCATTACCCAAACTCGCAGCTATGCCGACTCCGGAAATCACAATCGGATCGGCTTTGCGCGGTCGCTCGGGTATGGAGAATCGCAGGAACGTTGGCTGAGACACTATCGATATCGATCTCTTGGAAGGTTGGATGATAAGGTCCATTCCGGCTCGACCAGCTGGGAAAAGCTTGATCGATGTGAATGCTGGTTGTGAATGCTGGTATTGAACTGCAAAAAAAATCTTGTGCAGAATGCGTAGTTAATAGTGGATTTGGTAGTGCAACGTCAAGCAAGATTGACGATAAGAGATGCGGTGCAGCCCAAAGAAATCTCGTATCAGGAAAGATCGTGCCGCTAACGAGCGGTTCGACGAGACTTTTCCCTGTGGCTCGTCGTCCTGACGCTAGCGGACTCCTGCACAGGAGGTTGCCGTGCGTCGTTTTGTTTTTGTTACGCTTCTCGTTGCTCTCTTGCTACTGACCCAGTCTCTGCCGGGTCAGGAGTCGTCGGCCACTATCGCTCCAGTGAACTCGGAGCAGCCTCCGGCACTCTTGCCTCCCGAGGTGGCAGAACTGGAAATTGCCCTTGGGCGATTGCGGCTGGTGCCCGATCGTTTTCGCATCATTCGCAAGCATGATCAGTGGACCACTGGTCAACCTGCGGGCCAGGCCAAAGACACAGCCGGTGGCCAGTGCGCGGCGTGCGGTCAGCGGTCGTATCAAGTTTCAGCCGCAGAGGGTCGACCGGCCTTGCGGCTCAGTTATGCCGACGCCCACGAGAAATGGACGCTGCATATCGATGGCTGTATCGGCGCAGAATGGTCGCGGCAGTTTCAAGTGGACAATCAAGATGTCTTGATCGAGTACTCGCAGAAGCCTTACCAGCCCATCAATATCAAGCTGACTCTGGACAACAAATCAACGCACACGCTGCAAGGCATGACCTTGTGGCACCTGACCGAACAAGGGACACCCGAATTCAACCAGTACGTGCTGCCTTCGCTCAGCAGATTGAACCCCTCGTGGGATCTGCCGCGAGCGTTAGCCGCAGCCAAGCGAATGCGAGACAGCAGTCGCCTGGCAGCCAAACTGGGCGAACACCAATTGGCTCAGTACCTGGCGGATCTGGATTCAGGCGACCATCGCGTACGAGATCAAGCCAAACATAAGATGCGCGAGGCAGGGTTGTCCGCCCAAATTCCTTTAGTGAAACTGCGTCAAGGTCGCTTGAGCCCACAGCAGTTGAGCACCGTCAACGAATTACTGGCCGGCCTGGAACCTCGCACAGCCGATACGCCCACGCGCATCGCCTATTGGCTCTCCGGCGACCCAAGTTGGCGATAATACTTAGCCTCCTCTCATAGCCACCAAACGTAGCCACCGCTGCCAAGTTTTGAAGTTGCGTGTTTTGTGAATGTCACCTCTCCCGGCGCAGCTGGGGGAGGTCGCAGACGAGGCCTTTAGCCGAGACTGCGGGAGGGGGCCATGCGCCATGGTTGACTCATCCCTGGCGCAGTGCCCCCTCCCGAATCTTCGCCTTAAGGGCTCAGTAGTCTGGCAGGCGGTGGCTACCGGATAGAGACGATGAACAACCCGCGCGAGGGCCACGGCCTGCCGCTTTTCTGAGTTGATCAGGCAGGGTAAGCTGAAGACTTTGCTGACAAGCGACTGCCCAGGCGAGGCGTCGGGACATTAAGCGAGCTTTCTAAGGCTGAACTCTTTGCGCTATCAAGCTTGGATTGATGTCGGTGGCACGTTCACCGACTGTTACTTTGTCGATCATGATCAACCGCTTGAGCGACGCCGTCTGAAGACGCTCTCCAGCGGTCTGGTTCCAGTGTCGATCCAGCCTCTGGCAGGTTCCTCGACAGAACTGGTGGCTCGAGAGTTAATCGGTGACGTCGATCAGTTTTGGACTGGAGCCGAACTGCGCTGTTATGATGCCCAGCGTTGTATCGTCACCGCTCCGCGCGTAATCGCATTCGAAGGCGCTAAGGGCCGGATCAATGTGGCTGAACCGATACCGGAATCGGCCGTCAGCTTCGAATTGGATGCAGGGCTGGAAGCACCAGTCTTGGCCGTGCGCCGCGGGCTGAAGTGCCCACTACATGAGCCACTGCCGCCGATTCACGTGCGCTTGGGTACCACGCGCGGTACCAATGCTTTGCTGACTCGACGCGGTGCCCAAGTGGCCCTGGCCATCACGCATTCGCTGGAAGATCTGCTGCTGATCGGCGATCAAACCAGGCCGCATCTGTTCGAGCTCTCAATCAAGCGCGATGAATCGTTGGCCGCGCTGACAATTGGCATCCAGGAACGTTTGGATGCCAATGGCCAGGTACTAACACAGCTTGATACAGACCAAGCCCGAGCCGCTCTCGAGCAGGCGTTTGAGGCTGGTTGCCAATCCTTGGCGATCTGCTTGATGCACAGCTATC
The DNA here is from genome assembly GCA_037367405.1 of Ottelia alismoides. NCBI lineage: Eukaryota > Viridiplantae > Streptophyta > Magnoliopsida > Alismatales > Hydrocharitaceae > Ottelia > Ottelia alismoides. The sequence goes on along the minus strand of JAZKJV010011400.1, from coordinate 6,561,731 downwards.
GCCATACGACACACGAAGAGCAATTGGAGCAGTTGGCTCGCGAAGTTGGTTTCGTTCACATCAGTCGCTCGAGCGGCCTGGCTCCGCTGATCGAGATCGTCGCGCGAGCTCGCACGACCGTCGTCGATGCTTACCTGGGCCCGATTGTCCGCAGTTACTTGCAGAAACTGTTCCAGCAATTTGGTGGTCAGCCTTCCACGCGCTTGGAGATCATGACCAGTGCCGGTGGCCTGGTCGATTGGCAACGCATGGCTGGCAAGGACAGCATCTTGTCAGGCCCAGCCGGTGGCGTGGTTGCCTTGCGCGCACTGGCTCAAGCCTCGGGCTTTCCACATTTGATCGGGTTGGACATGGGCGGCACAAGCACCGACACCGCCCGCACTGCTCCCGACCAAGGTTTGCAATATGAATCTACCAAAGCCGGCGTGCGTATTTTGACTCCCACGCTGCCCATCGAGACGGTGGCCTCAGGCGGCGGGTCGATCTGTTGGTTCGATGGTGTCAGCTTGCGCGTGGGACCACAAAGCGCTGGTGCCATGCCAGGGCCTGCCTGTTATGGCCGCGGTGGCCCGCTGACGATTACGGACTTGAATGTTTATCTCGGGCGCTTACCAGCCAATCAATTTCCCTTTCCGCTCGACCTGCCCGCGATCGAAGGGCGGCTGGAGGAACTAAACGCCCAGCTAAGTCAAGTAAATTCGGGCTTCGATTCCTTGAGTTTACTGGCCGATGGCTTGCGCAGGATCGCCGCGCAACAGATGGCGGAGGCGGTGCGGACGGTCTCGATCGCTCAAGGGGCTGACCCGCGGCAGCATGTGTTGGTCGGCTTTGGCGGAGCGGCTGGTCAGCACATCTGTGAAATCGCCGAGTTGCTGGGAATTGAACGTATCCTACATACCCAAGAGGCAGGTTTGCTGAGCGCTCTGGGCATGGGGCTGGCCAGCCAACGACGCGACGAAGCAATCCCGCTGTACAAGTTAATGGACCAGATCGACCTAGGTGACGTTTATCAGCAAGCCTCGTTGACTATGCGCAAGCTGGCCGAAGATTGGATCAGTGACGGCCAATCAGTCGATTACGCCGTGGGACTGGAGATGCGATACCAGGGTACCGATGTTACGCTGACTATACCCACCAGCGCCAGGGCCACGCGCGATGAATTGATCGCAGCCTTTCACGCGGCGCATCAAACTCGCTTTGGCTATGATCGTCGGAATCGCGCACTCGAAGTAGTCGCCGCCAGGCTGGAAGTCACGCTGCCCAGCCAGCAAGCCTGGCCCGCGATCGATTGGCCAGAGCCCAATGCGGTCGTTCCCTTGAAGCTGCCTTCTGAACATCGATTGATCCGCCAAGGCCAGGTCGAGGCGGCCGCCCATGTGCCCCACGCGGCCTTGACTTGTGGTACTCAACTGACCGGACCAGCCGTTGTACTCAGTCCAGGTTCGACCTTAGTTGTGGATGCAGGTTGGATTCTCTCGGCCGGTAGTGATGGGACACTGCTGCTCAGCCGTCAATCGCAACCGATGCCAAGTCAATCAACGTGCATCACCACAGAATCCGAGCGCGTCGATCCAGTTGCCGAAGCAGTCTTCGCGCAGCGCTTGGCCGCGATTGCTACGCAGATGGGTTTAGTGCTGCAACAAACGGCCCTGAGCGTCAATGTCAAGCAGCGACGTGATTTCAGTTGTGCCTTGTTCGATCGCCATGGCCAGATGCTGGCCAGCGCCCCGCATGTGCCCGTGCATTTAGGCGCGATGGGTGCGACGGTACGAGCCGCCATGCAGGCTCATCGTGATTGGCGGCCCGGCGATGTCGTGGTTACCAACAATCCGTATGCAGGCGGTTCGCACCTGCCAGACATAACCGTGATTAGCGCAGTTTTTGACACAGCCTCCGACCAGCCAGCCATGTTCGTAGCCAATCGCGCTCACCATGCCGATATCGGTGGAGTAGCACCGGGCAGCATGTCGGTTACAGCTACGCGATTGGGTGATGAGGGTGCCATCATCCCGATGCTCAAGCTGTCGGCCGACGAATGCAGCGAACTGGAACCGCTGCGCAGCCTGCTGGCTAGCACGCCTTGGCCACCGCGCAACATCGATGAAAACCTGGCTGACTTGAGAGCTCAACTGGCTGCCAACCGACGCGGAGAACAGTTGTTGCACGAGATTGCTGGGCGAGTGGGTTGGCAAGCGATGGACAACTTGGGGCAAGCCGTATTGCAAATCGCGCAGCGACGCGTGCGGAACTTTATCGCCACGCTACCGAATCATCAGCGCAGCTTTGAAGATTGGCTGGACGATGGTACGCGCATCGCGGTGACGATTACTCAACACAGCAATCAACGGATGGTTATCGATTTCACTGGCACCGGACCAGAATCGTCGGCTAACTTCAATGCCAACCCTTCGATTGTCACGGCTGCGGTCATCTACGTGCTGCGTTGCCTGATCGCCGATGATCTGCCACTGAACGAAGGCATGCTGGCCGCGATCGACCTGGTCATTCCAGAGAGCGTACTGAATCCGAAGCCCGAAGATAACCTGGCGGATAGTCCCGCTGTGGCCGCGGGCAACGTCGAGACTTCCCAGCGCGTGGTTGACTGCTTGCTGGGTGCCTTTGCGGTGGCGGCGGCCTCGCAAGGGACGATGAACAATCTGCTCTTTGGCAATCAGCGATTTGGATTTTATGAAACCATCTGTGGCGGCGCCGGGGCCACCGCCGATGCGGCTGGTGCCTCCGGTGTGCATACACACATGACCAACACGCGCTTGACCGATCCAGAAATTCTGGAGGCGCGCTACCCGGCCCGCTTGCTGCATTTCGGCTTGCGGTCTGGCAGTGGCGGCGAAGGTCGCACTCGTGGCGGCGAGGGCGTGATCCGTCGAATTCAGTTTCTGGAACCAGTCTCAGTGTCGTTGCTGACATCGCGACGAGGTAGCTATCTGCCCTATGGACTCTACGGTGGTAGCGCTGGGGCAGCAGGCAAGAACATCAAGATCGACCGCGATGGCAAACGCATCGAGTTACCATCGGCTTGTCAAATCGATTTTTTCGCAGGTGAAGCCATCGAACTGCAAACTCCAGGTGGCGGAGGATATGGAGCGCCGCCAACATGATCGAACACGAACTGCAACCCTGGATCATCCTGACCGGCAGCTCTCCCGACTGGCAGCCAGCCCTGTGGCAGTTGTCGCAGTCCGAAACTGCCTCGCTGGCCATGTTCTCTACAGAACAGCGAGCTGAGCAGTACGCCGCGGGCCTGGCGACCAGCGCTTACCGCATCACCCAACCCGCGCGCTTGCAACTAATCAGCTTGCTGGCCGCATGTTACCAACAAGGCATCCGCATCGCCGTCCTAGACCCCGCAGCCCAAGAAGCCAAACGAGCCTTCGACCTGAAAGCAGTACTGAAAGCCGCGAGAGAAGAGGTGAGAAGTTTGAAGTTTGAAGTTTGAAAATCTCCAATCTCAAATCTCCAATCTCAAATTTCAGATCCCAAATCTCAACTCTTCTCTTTGCCCTCGCCTTTATCATCCGGCTCCGACTCAGGCTCTGGCGTTGGCTTCGCGCTGGGCGCTGGATTATTGCGTTCAGTGGGTTCGTACCTCGTGGCGGGTTGATTGGTAGGTAAGGACGGTAACGCATTGACGGTATTCCACTGGGGATAGGTACCCAATGGGGAATGTGAATAACCTGATGGTTCGATAGCGTTCATCCATTCTCTGGGCAATCCCAAGCCGACTTGGGGTTGCTCGATCAGCAGCATCAACATCTTGTGGATTTCGTCTTTGGACTTCTTGCGTTCTTCCAGTTGAGCTCGCATCTCTTTGACGCGCTCTTCGACATCGTTCAACATCTTCTCGCGCTGTTCAATGTCGCGACTTAGCTGACTGGCCACCATCTTGGAAAGATTTTCACGCGCCTCGGCTTTGTCCTCGTCGCTGGTCACCGTTCGAAAGCGATTGAGTTCTCCATGGAACTTGGCAAGCTCTTCCATATCGACAGGTCGAGTGGGTTGCAGGAACCCGGCTGGCGCGGGCCGGCCAACAATGGTCGGCACCGAATAAGCCCCTTGAGCACCCAGCACGGAATTCGGAAACGCTCCACTGTAGGGTGCCGACGAAATTGGATTGCCGTAGTTGGCTGGTGCGCTCGCCAGCGTATTTCCGTAGTTGGAATAAGACCCCGGTGCTGGATTTCCGTAGTTGGAATAACCTCCTGGTGCTGGACTTGCGTAGTTGGAATAAGGCCCCGGTGCGTATCCGAACTGCCCGCCTGGATACCCATTCTGAATAGGCACAAATTGTTGCTGGCCTGCCGCGGTGGGCGCTACGCCACTCTGTCCTGGCGCAGGCGGTCCACTTGGCGCGACTGCAACTTGCGTGGCTGCCGACGTAACTTTGGCTCCCGGTACCGGAAAACTGCGAGGCTGAGCGGAAGCGGCTTTGCTTTCTCCTCTGGGCGCGGGTGGTTGTTGCGGTTGCTGAGACAACGAGAGTGTTTGAGTGGCGGCAACCAAAACTAATGATAACAATCCAACGGCAGTGAGAGCTCGACGCATGATTCGTCCTTTTTGGCAGTTGCAACGTGAGTTAGTTGGACAGCGCCACTTGGCGAGCTGGGCAAGCTCACTGGATGAAGTCTTCGTAGCCACCGCTGCCAAGCGGTGGAAAGCGTTAACTTTCGCGTCCACCGTCTAGCAGGCGGTGGCTACGCAGCTTGCCAAGTGGCGCTGTCCATTTAGGGTTACTGGCTGAGTTCGGCGGGTTGGTCAGCGTCGGCTTTAGCTGATGTTTGTCCCGCCTTGCTTAACTCCCGCCAGGTCTTCAGTTCTTTCTCGAATTCATCCAAAATCTGATTCAAACCCTGCACACTCAGCTCAGGGGCGGCGTAGTGCGGGCTCATCCTTATCCAAGCTTGCGCATCGGCCAGGTCCTCTCTCTGCAGACGTTGCAGATCGATCAACACATCCCCGTAGTGCTCATACCAAGGGTCATTCTGCAGATGCTGCGTTAGTGGATCACCCAAGGGCCCCAGTGAGTTTTGGGAAGGTAATGATCCAGCGTTGCCCGAGACCACCCCGGGCGTTGAGGTGGGCGGACTAAGGCTGGGAGGAGTCACCAGCGCACCGAAACGCATGACAGATGCGGCCTGATGCCCCCACAGCAGCCACACACTGCCGCTGAGCACAGCCAGCAGCCAGACGCTGGCCGCCATCAACGTGGACCGCTCGCGACAGGCTCGCTTCTGCGTTGGTTGAGCGTATTTGCCTGCCTTAAAATCAGCCAGGCAGATCGCGAGCGCTTGCTCGACCTCTTGAGCGCTCTGGTAACGAATGTCGGCCGATTTGTTCAATAGCCGTGATACGATTTCGGCCAGGGGCTGAGGTACTTGTGGATTGTACTGACGCACGTCACCTACACTCGTATGGCAGATTTTGTTCAGCACTCCCATCGCGGTGGCAGCCCGAAAGGGCGCTCGACCGGTCAGCATAAACCACAGCACGCACCCCAGGCTGAAGAGATCACTGCGACAATCGATCGACTCGCCACCGGCTTGTTCTGGCGACATGTAATGAGGCGTGCCGGTGACAATCCCCGTGCGCGTCATGCTGGCATCATCGACCATCCGGGCCAGTCCAAAATCGGACAGTACGACGCGCAGCAAGTTACCATCCAGGAGAATATTGGCCGGTTTTACATCGCGATGAATGAGACCCTGTGCATGGGCTGCCGACAGCCCCAGCGCGGTTTGCTGAGCAATTCGCAAGGCGACATCGATAGCTAATGGACCATGGGCATCGACATGAGTCTGCAACGAAGGACCATCGACCAGGCTCATCACCAGGTATGGGAACTTCTGATCGACTTCGACGTTGTAAATCGGTATGACGTGAGGATGGATGACCGCGGCGACCGCTTGAGCTTCGCGTGCGAAACGTCGGCGAGCCGCAGCGTTATGTGCCAGGTGAGGCGCCAGGACTTTAATGGCTACTTTGCGATGCAGGTCGCCGTCGTAACCCTTTAACACCACCCCCATGCCACCAGACCCGATGATTGCTTCGATGTCGTACCTTCCTAATCGCCCCAGCAACTCGGGATGAACCGGCTCTTCCAGGAAGTCCAGCGAAAGCGGATCCAGTTCGACTTCATCTTCCAAGGCATCGCTGGGGTGCGACAACAACACTGTGCGTGTCCCCGAGGTTGACGCATTGACTGTCGAATGTGGACCAGTCAAATCCGCCGCGCTGGGCTGGCGCAGGTGGTCGACTAGTTCTGCTGTCCATCGCCCCTCACCGGATAACATGTGCAAACGCTGTTGGCATTTGGGGCAGTGTTCGACGTGGCTGGCAATCGAGCCGAGTTGGGTATCGGTCTCGTCGGCAGTCAGCAACAACTGCAATTGATTATCGCTGGAGTGCATCTTCCGCTTCCAATTTTTGAACAACCTCGCGCAGGCGTGCGACCACTCGCGAGCGAGCAATGTAAACGGCACCGACAGACATACTCAGTTCTTCAGCGACTTCCTGAATCGGACGATCTTCGATCGACGAGAGCACAAAGGCTTGCCATGTTTGAGGCAATACAGCCTCGCGCACACGCGCCGCCGCCAACTCGAAGATGGCTCGGCGGTACTCGCTCTCAACTTGTTCCGCCTGCCGATCTTCGGATTCTGCCAGATCATGGTGCAGTTTCACAAAGTTCGAAGTTCCGCCAATGGAGCGTTCGCGCGATCGCGAGGTCATTTGCTTGATCAGTTGATTGCGGGCTATGCGAAAAAGCCAACTGCGAAAGCTGCCACGCCCTGGATCGGGCTGCCAGCGATGCACCGAACCGGCCACGGCCACCAGCACGCGCTGCACCAGTTCATGGGCATCGTGTTCTTGCAAGCCACGACCACGGGCAAAGCGTAGCACCAGGGGTTCGTACAATTCCACAAACTCTCGCCAGGCCACGCCATCGGCCGAACGAGGTAATCGCATGATCAGACTGATTCGGGTATCCGACATCCAAGAATCCCTCGAGAATTGAGTGTCCTGGCAAAGTACTACCCTACCAACTTCGAATCTTTCACGCATTCAAAGAAATTTTGTACAAATTCTGCCTGGACAACTTCGTTAGATGCAATATCCGTAGCCACCACTGCCAATTGGTGGAATGCGTTAAACCGGCGCGTCCACCGTCTGGAGATTTTGATGTTGCGCGTTTTTTTGTCACCTCTCCCAAGCGCAGCTTGGGAGAGGTCGAATCGAGCCCTTAAGGCGAAGATTCGGGAGGGGGCACTGCGCCAGGGATGAGTCAACCATGGCGCATTGCCCCCTCCCGCAGCCTCGGCTAACGGCCTCGTCTGCGACCTCCCCCGGCTGCGCCGGGAGAGGTGACACGCAAAAAACACGCAACTTCATGACTGCCGGGCCAGTTCGGCGAGTTCGGTTTTCATCTGGTTAAAGACTGCGGGCCAATTGCCCAAGGTGGGCTGGCGGAATAGTCGCACCGACGGATACCAGGGCGAGTCGCTGCGCTGGAGCAACCAGCGCCAGTCAGGCGTGAAATTCAGCGCAATCCAAGTTGGCACGCCCAGCGCGCCGGCCAGGTGGGCGATCGACGTGTCGCTGGTGATCACCAGGTCCAACTGACGCATAATCGCCGCGGTATCCATAAAGGCACCGCTGGATTTATCAATGTTGTCTCCCAGGGATCGAATCGGTTGGCTGCCTTGCCACTTGCTGAGTTGCTCGGTACCAAAACCACTTTGCAACGTGTAGAGCTCGACATTGGGAATGTCCGACAAAACTTCGAACTGCTTCAGTGGGATACTGCGAAACACATCCGCCTGGTGATCCGGGTTTCCTTGCCAGGCGATGCCGACGCGCAGTTTATCAGCCGAGCGTGGGAAGCGCTGAGCCCAATAGTTTTGCAGATGAGGAGCCGGCTGAATGTAGCTGGGATAACTGGGCACTGTGCTGGCATTTATGTTCAACAAATCAGCCACATCCAACAGTGAACAGTGGCAGTGAATGGCGGTCTCCAGCGGCAATGTATTGGGATACATGGGCCCCAGTTCGGGCGATTGTTGCAAGAGGGCTACCAGCGGTGCCTGGCAATGGACGATCGTCTTGGCCCCGCGCTCGCGCAGCAAGCGCGCGAATCGCACAAAGTTCAACGTGTCGCCCAACCCCTGCTCGACGGTCAACAAGATGTGCGTGCCCTTGGGATCGCTGCCATCCCAAATCGGCGCAGCCACATTGGGCCGATGCAGATCACCCACCCGCCAGCGCCACCGATACTCGCGCCAGCCTTCTTCGAATCGACCTTGCAACAAATAGATGACGCCCAAGTTGCGATGCAGTTCGCCTTCGTTTGGATTCAGTTTCAGGGCTTGTTCGTACCAGTGCAGGCCGCGGGCAATGTCACCGGTCCACACATGTAACGTTCCGCGATTTTTATACGCGTTCAGATAATCGGGTTTGAGCCGAATGGCTTCTTGGAAACACCGATCCGCTTCTTCGATCTCGCTGGTGTAACGCAATGAGTTACCCAAATTGTTCCAGGCGATCGGAAAATTTGGCTGCAAACCTAGCGCATGTCGGTACGCCTCGATCGATTGTTCGAATTGCCGCTGGTCATGCAGCGCGATGCCCAAGTAACACCACGCCGCAGCATGATTCTGATCCTGGGCCAGCACACGACGATAGATCGCTTCGGCCTCAGCGATTTTCTTTTGCTGGTGGAGAGCCCAGCCTCTGACAAGTTCCTGTTCCAGCGCAGTCATCCCGACTCATCTCACTTAACCCACCTGGTCGAAAACGCGATTGTAACAAATTATGCTCGCCGCAAGCCAACTCACTCTCAAAACGGGAACGCGACTTCGTTGTTTCTTAGCGTGGCCGGGCCGGGGATGCCGGTGAAGTCAATGGCTTGCCAGAGCTGGTTCTCGCGATCGGTGCGAATGACCTCCAGCAGGCAGTCGAGCAGTTTGCTGTTGCCGCACGGATATTGCTCGCTGCTGAGGCCATCGGTGATGAAGTTTTCCGCCAGGTGGAATGTGCGCCGAGGATCGCGCTCGGGCAGGGCCGACGGGTCGGTCCAATTGGCTGCCAGAGTAACGTCCCGCAATCGTCGCTCCTCGACCAGTACGCGATAACGCAAGCGGCGTTTGGGGCCGTTGGCACTGGTATCGTGAAAATGCATCACTCCCTGCTCTTCGTTCAGCCAGGCACTGACTCCTATGCCCGATATCTGCAGAGCGATACCGGCGATCGATGGATCGGGTTGCAGCCACTGAGCTGATATCTCTTCGCGATACACATCGCAGGTCTTGATATTGGCGGCAGGTTCGGCGCCAGGTTGACTGCCTAAGAGGCGAAAGACGGGTTGTTTCTCCTGGCTGGCCTCTTCGTCGGGTTTGCGAGCCTGTTTCTTGCGATACTCAGGGGTTTCGCGGTCTTTGCTGGGTTCGTAACTTTTCAGCGTGAAACATTCGACCTGCCAGTGATTCTCTTGAGCCAATTGCTCGTAGGCTTGCCACAACACTGCGGCCCGCGCGATTGGTCGGCCAACGATCATCAAGGTACAGACTTCGCTGGACTTGGTGCGACCTTCCAGCAGCGCTACGACCGCCCCGCGCAATTGGGACTGCAGTTGATCAGGCAATTGGTGCAAGCGATGCGAATCGATCGGTTGATTGCTGTACCACTCGAGCATGACTTGGGCATGAGCGGCCGTGATTTGAGAGCTCGCCTGCTGGAGTTGTTCGATCACGCGATGGTTGCGTTCGATCTTGACCGCGTTCTGCTGGATCTCCTGTTTCAATTGGGAAACGCGCCGCGCGTTGGTGGTTTCCTTCAGCTTCTCAAACAGCGTATCGCTCAGTCGCTGCAGTCGCTCCGTTTCATTTTGCAGATCGCGCAGCGGTCCACACTGCATGGCCAGCCGAGCCATACGTCCTAACGACTGCCACTGATCGATGGCCTCTTCGGTCGACTCGCGTTGCTGGCCTGGTTGAGTCTCGACACGCTCGCTGGTGATGACCACTCGCTGGCCGTTCAGTTCCGCCATCAGGTTCCAGGCGTTGGTTGGGGCCAGCTCCGATAACGTATTGGCCAGCGGTACGCACAACTGCTGCTCGATCACGCGGCGCAGCGGCCGAGCGCCGTACTTGGGTTGATATCCAAGATTGGCCAGGTGATCGATCACCTGGCTGGATACTTGCAATTGCACATCGGCATACTTCAGCCCCGGACGTTCTTTCAGCAAGTTCACTTCGCGCTCGGCAATCTTGCGAACTACGTCGGGTGGTAGCGGGGCAAACGGAACGATGCGATCGATGCGTCCCAGGAGCTCGGGACGCACAAAACGTTGCACTTCGCGCTGAAAGTGCGAACGCCAGTCGGCATTACCTTCGCTGAAACCAAAACCGGATTCGCGAAACGATTCCACGCCCAAGTTGCTGGTCATGATGACCACGGCGTTGCGAAAATCGGCCAGTCGCCCAAGCGAGTCCGTCAAGCGACCTTCACCCAGCAACTGCAACAACATATCAAAGACTGTGGCATCGGCCTTTTCAAACTCGTCCAACAATACGACCGAGAACGGCTGCTCGCGGATGGGCGAGGTCAACGTACCGTCGCCTTCATCCGGCCGGCCGATCAAACGCACCGCCGACCAAGGCGTGGCATACTCGCTCATGTCGATACGCACCATGCGCCGCGTATCGCTGTACAGCAAGCCAGCGATCGCTTTGGCCATTTCCGTTTTACCCACGCCGGTTGGCCCGATAAACATGAGCGAGGCCAATGGTCGACCGGGGCGCACCATGCGCGACTTGAGCGTGGCGATCAGGTTGACCACCAGGTCGATCGGTTCCGACTGACCTATCAAGTGAGAGGACAGTCGCTGGCGAATGCGTTCAAGATCAATGGATATCGAATCATCGACTAAAAAACTTGGCAAACCAGTCTGGGCAGCGAAGGCGCGCGCCACATCGGCCGATTCAATCTGGGCACCTGGCCGACTGTGCTCGAGAATCGTTTGCATCAAGCGCAAGGGCTGGGCCGGCAGCGCGCTGTAGCTGGCATAACGACGATGCAAACGGTTGAGTTCTTCGATGGCAGGCTCGGTAAAGAGCGTCTGCGGGCGGCGTTTACCTCCAACCACTCGCGTCCGATGCTGGGCCGCCATCCGCAAAATACTAGTGACCGCTTCGGTCGAAGGTTCTGTCACATCGTAACGCACCAGGGCTCGCAGCAACAACGGTTCATCGCGCTCGATCAGATTGATCTGTTCGGGCGTACATTCGCCGATAATGACCAGGCGGCCCCGCGCGATAGCCTGGCGAATCATCGAGGCCACCCCCGGCTGGCCTTCGATCTTGCCGGCTTCCATCAGTTCGATGATTGAACCTACATGCAGAATTGCTTTGGTGGCATGCGCCTCGCGAATCAGTTTCAAACATCGTTCTTGCCACATGCCGAAACCCGACATGCCCGACACCAAGCGCGAACCGGTGGTCGACCAGATCTTGCGATGCTTCAGTTCCTCCAGGCCCGCCCGGCTCAGCTCACCAGCCTCTTGATGCGCGGCTGGCGAGGCAGTTTCCGAGCCAGCTACCTCCAAGCCATCGCTGCCGCGCATGAGAGCAACCAAGCGATGCACGATGGCTGTTTTGCCTACGCCCGCCGGACCAACCAGCAGAATGCTCTGTGGCGTCTGCCCCACCAGGTATTCACTAATCTCCAAGGCCGCCTGATCGCGACCGAAGACAGGATCCAACTGCGCCTTGGATAGATCGCTGCACGTCGAGCGGAGCGTGACAGTGGCTTTGCGCACGCGAGCGGCTTCGGCTTTTGGATCGTTGGCCTGCTCGGGTTTGTTACCCGGCGAGCGAATCGTAGTGCTGACGGTCATCAATTGGTATTGAAAACGCCGCTGAAAGAATCGCTTGTAGACATCCAACAAATGGAAACGTTCGCCCATGCGCACCAGCGAAGTCCGCACCTGTTCTTGAATAACTTCGGGCGTCAGATCGCTGGTTCGCGCGAATATTTCGCAGGCCAGGTTCGGGACGGTTATCAAGCTCATCCCATCGTCCAGGTCCCAGCGGAACCCTTCTATGCGCATCTCTAGCGGTTGGTCCCAGGAGAGGTTCCGCTGGGGAGCCTTGAGCTCCAGCGGGATCTCGATGGTTTGAGGCAGTTGCGCAAAACGGCCCGCGGCCAGCCATTTGCGCGGCGAGCCACGGCCCAGTTCCTTTTCTGCCTTCTGCTTCAGCTTGGGTTCAACTTCGGCCCAGTTTCGTCCCACAACCTGGCTGCTCCACGGCGACATCAGGCGTGCATGCACGAACTGTTCACCGACTGCCTCCAGTTGCACCAGGACCTTGGCGGTCAGTGTTTCTGCCATGCACCATGTCCTTGCAGTAGCGCGTCCTTGCAGTAGAGCAGCTCTCCCGAGCTGCTGGATCTACACTTCCCAGCCAGCTCGATACTTCTTGGTGATCAGCGCGTTGGCTTCTGAGGAGTTGGTGGTTAGCTTCGCCGCATCCCACGTGAGCTCTTTGCCTACTCGATAGGCCACCGTGCCCAAGAGCACGGTTTCAGTCAGACCACCAGCGTACTGGAAGTTGCACGTAGTGGACGATCCATCGCGGCACGCCTTCAGCCATTCGCGGTGATGGCCGATCGAACGTGGAATCGTCTTGGCCGGCGGCGTGTAGTCAGCAAACTTATCGCTGGGGTACAGTCGGTATCGGTCGTAATCGGCGAACATCATGCCTTCGTCACCGACAAAGAACACGCCACTGGCTGGCACGCGCTGCTTGTACAATTCTTGTGGAATCATATCGCCATCGTACCAGACCATCTTGATCTGTTTGGCTTTGTCTTTAGTCGGGAACGTCCAACGCGCAATCATGCCTTCCGGTGCCGTCTCGGCATGGACGGCTGGTCCTTCTGCAGAGATGGTTATTGGCTGAGTCAATTCCAATGCCCAGAATGGCAGGTCCATGAAGTGGCAGCCCATATCGCCGAGCGTGCCCGAACCGAATTGCCACCAGCGACGCCACTGAGCGGGATGATAACGACCTTTGGCAAAGGGACGTTCGGGGGCTGGCCCCAGCCATAGATTCCAATCAAGGTTAGCTGGCGGTTCTTCCGTTTCCGTAGGCAAGTCACCACCACCCCAGGCTTTGCCGACCCAGACATGGACTTCATGCACGTCACCGATAGCGCCAGACTGAATGATCTCGACCACGCGGCGATAGTTCTCGCCAGCGTGAATCTGCGTGCCCATTTGCGTGGCCAGGCCTTTCTCTTTGGCCAGTTCGGCCACCAGGCGGGCTTCGGCCACGGTATGGGTCAGAGGCTTTTCGCAGTACACATGTTTGCCAGCTCGCAAGGCCCGCACCGTTGCAGGAGCATGATGATGATCAGCGACGGCCACCACCACGGCATCGATCTTGTCGCCTTCTTTGTCGATCAGTTCGCGATAGTCGCGATACAGGCGCGCGCCTTTGAAATTAGCAGCCGCAATATCCAGATAGTTCTTGTCGACATCGCACAGGGCAGCGATGTTCTCGTGCATCACTTCTTTAATGTTGTCGTCGGCGCGATTGGCGGTGCCAATGCAAGCCAGGTTCAGCTTTTCGTTGGGCGACTTCGACTCAGCAACAGCCAGGCTGCTCCAGTATCCGACTGAGCTGGCAGCAACGGCGGCGGCGCCGGCTGCTTTCAAAACCTGACGACGATTGGGGCTGTGGAGTGGTTGGTTCATTGGCTTTCCCAGTCAGCGGATCATTAAATGAAATGCGGGTGTCCCCTTGGGCACAGCCCCATATGCTAATCAAACGCGACGACGGGCGGCAACCACCCAGTCTGTCTTGTGCTCAGATCAAGCAAATTGGTAGGATACGGCGGACTTCATGGAGGAAGGAATCTCAGTGAGCGAAACAACAGCGGTAATAATGCCGAGCTGGGTCGGTGATGCGGTGATGGCCACGCCCACCTTGCGTGCCTTGGCCAAGCGATGCGCCCCAGGCGATAAATTGATCGCCCTCATGCAACCGCCGGTGGCTGACGTGCTGCGCGGCAACCCTTGGGTAAATGAGCAAATTGTCTACAGTAAACGCACCCTCGGTGGTCGCCTGAAGTTGGCTGGCCGGCTGCGTGCCGCGCGCCCTGACACCGTTATCTTGCTGACGAATTCGTTATGGACCGCCATGGTTGCCTGGTTGTCCGGAGCGCGCAAGCGAATCGGCTACGCGCGTGACGGACGCAGTTGGCTGCTGACCGATAGCTTGCCGACGCTCAAGAAAGCCGATGGGAAATTTGCGCCCGTGCCAGCCATCGACTATTACTTGCAGCTGGCTGGCAAACTGGGCTGCGATATCAACAATCGCCGCATGGAGTTGACTGTTGAATCCCAAGACCGAGCGCTGGCCGATCAACTGTACGAGCGCATCGGCTTTCGCACCTCTCAGCCAACCGTGGTGATCAATTCCAGTGGTATGTGGGGCGCTGCCAAAGTATGGCCTGCTGACAAAGTCGAGCAGTTGGCGCGAAGAATCGTCGAAAACCATGGGTGGCAAGTTCTTCTGCATTGTGGGCCCAGCGAACGCGAAGCGGCTGATGCCGTGGCCTCACGCGTGGCTCATCCACGGGTCCAGAGCATGGGCCGCGCAGTCGAATTGCCGCTGGGCTTGAGCAAGGCAGTGCTAGAACGAGCCCTGGTCGTCGTATCGACCGATAGTGGACCACGCCATATCTCAGTGGCCCTCGATCGCCCGGTGATTGGCCTGTTTGGTCCTACCGACCCTGCCTGGACGCGCACCTATAACCTGACCGAAGTCGAAGTCGGCCTGCAACTGGCCTGCCGAGGTTGTTGGCAGAAGAGCTGTCCGCTGAAGCACACTCGCTGTATGCGCGACTTGGGTGTCGAAACTGTGTATGGAGCCGTCGTGGCTGCGGCCACTTTGCAACATCGCCATGCGGCTTAACTGATCGGTCATTAATCATGCGCATTTCCGGATTCTCAGTCGTTCGCAATGCAATCCGTTACGACTATCCGTTTGTAGAGAGTCTGCGATCGCTGTTGCCACTGGTTGATGAACTGGTTCTGGCAGTGGGTGATTGTGACGATGGCACAGTGGACGCGCTGAGCCAACTTGACTCGGCCAAACTGAAGATCATTCACACGGTTTGGGATCCGGCGGTGCGCAGTGGTGGCTTGATTATCTCGCAGCAAACCAACCTAGCGCTCGATGCATGCCAAGGTGATTGGTGCTTTTATTTGCAAGCCGACGAAGTGCTGCACGAGAACGATTTGGAACGCATCGAGCGCAGCGTGCGCCAAGCCGATAGGTGCTCTGGTATCGATGGCTTGACCTTTCGATATCACCACTTTCGCGCCGATTACTTTTTTCGCGATCCCCTGCCCTATCGCAGACAGACGCGTATCATTCGGCGTGATTCAGGTGCGCGATCTTATGGTGACGGCTGTGGATTTAAGGTCGAGGGTCGCAAGATGAAGACCTTGCCCACGGGCGCCTGGGTCTATCATTACGGACACGTCAAACCCCCGCGGCACATGTCGGCCAAGATGGATTACTTCTGTTCGCTGTACGACGGCCGCGCGGTACAGCCGGGCTCGGAGGCCATCTTCGATAGCTACGGATGGGATGTACGCAGCTGCGAACCGTTCCGCGGTACGCATCCAGCCGTAATGCATGCGCGAGTGCAAGCTCAGGACTGGGTCGCGCCACCATGCAAGTTAACTCCGCGTTGGCGAAATCGGCATTATTATGCAGGTTTAGCTTACAAGAACTCTCGCTCCCTGCGTCGTTGGGCTCACAGGTTCCAGACGTTGGTTGGGCGGAAAGCAGGCTGAATTTCGGTTTGGGATTGGAAATCTTCAAATTGAAAACTGAATCGATTGGTCCGCTCTTGCATTGCGTTTTGGATTGAAACACAATACGGGTCCCCTAAGAAGTTCGAGAAACCCCACACAAACTACCACAAGGTTTGAGTCGTGATTGCTCACCCGGCACTCACGAACTGGTGTCGATGTTTTTCGGACAGTCATGTGTGGCGTGGCTAATGATTGGCTGCGTCCGGAGCCCAAACAGAAGGAGTTCTCGCATGCGGGCAACACAAGTTCTCGCCTCTACCGCTTTGGCGTTGATTGTTTGCCAATTCCCAGCCTTCGCCCAGCTCAACCAACCCGCCGTCGTTCCTGCCACTGGCAATGTCGAATCATCAGCCACACCAGTTACGCCAGCATCCGCCCTTACCTCCAAACGCTCGAACAAGTTTCAAATTGAAGTCACCACTGTATCGGCCACAGTTGATACAGCTTCGGACAAGACCAATGCTGCTATCGTTTCAGCCGAAAGGACGCTCGAGCCAGCAGCCCAACCGCTCGATGGCCCACAAGTAAAAGTACTCGGTGCGCTGATGCTCTGCGGCGGTGGCCCACTGCCCAATACGCTTTTGGAAACCTTCTTTGAGATGGGTCAAGCCTCGCGTGGTACGCTGGTCATCATCCCGAGTGCCAGTAGCCATGCAGACACCGGTGACTTCACCCCGATGGTATCACCTTGGCAACAATTCCCTTGGGCCAGTGTACGCGTACTGCACGCGCGCAATCGCAACCAGGTTGAAGACGATGATGACTTTGCCAAACCGCTGCAAGATGCAACGGCTGTCTGGATCTCGGGTGGCGATCAACGTCGCCTGGCCGAGCGATATCTCGGCACGCGAGTTGAGCGTGAACTGAAGAAGGTTGTTGGTCGTGGCGGAGTTATCGGTGGCACAAGTGCCGGATCGGCCATCGCTTCGCGCGTCATGATCTCGGGCGGTCGACAACAGCCTGTCATCGCCGATGGATTGGACTTGCTACCCGGTACAATTATCGACCAGCACTTTTCGCAGCGACGACGCTACGAACGTTTGGCTTCGGCCGTTCAGCAGCATCCCGATCGTGTTGGCATTGGCATCGATGAGAGCACGGGGCTGGTTGTTTCTCAACACAAGGCGCGTGTCTTGGGAGCCGGATCGGTTTATGTCTACAAACGAGAAATGCAAACCAGTGGCAATTCAGAGCCGTTGCGATTTGATTCTGGATCGGACTTTGAATTACCCGAGTACATGCAGGACTAACCCGTGAATCGGCCGCGAGACCTTGAAGACAGCCAGTCGATAGCTTCCTCATCTTACTCGCGGCGCACGGTTCTCTCGATCCTGAGTGGGCTAGGTATTAGCAGTGGCGTTTTCGCGCGAGCTCTACTAGCGCAAACGCCCGCTGGCTCCGCCATCACCGGCCAGATGGTGCGGCAGGCCGAATGGATTGCCGATCTGCAATTGACCGATGACCAGCGAGAAAAGCTGGCTGAAGAACTAAACGCCAATCGAGCCGAATTGGTGGCGCTGCGCAAGCTGCCATGCGATGCTGACCTGCCACCAGCCTCCAGTTTTCGCCCAGACTTTTTTGCTGAACCCGATCCATTGCAGCGGATCAAGCTTGCACGCAGCGAAGCGCCAGCCCCGACTCCCATTCAACAGTATTCACCCATTGGCACAGGCGCGAAACTACCCGACAATCCCGTCGATATCGCCTTTGCCAGCCTGGTTGATCAAGCCGCCTGGTTGGATAGTGGTCAGTTAACCAGTGTTCAGCTCACCAAGATCTACCTGGAGAGGCTGTCGCGTTTAGATGCCGACCTGCAGGCTGTAGTGACTTTGCTGTCGGAAAGTGCGTTGCAACAGGCGGCCGCTGCCGATCAGCGCCGCGCACGCAAGCAATCGCTAGGCATGCTGGATGGCATTCCATGGGTTGCCAAAGATCTAATCGCTGTACCACCGTACAAAACAACTTGGGGCGCGGCACCATATAAGGAGCAGGTTCGTCCCGAGATCGCCACCGTTGCCCAGCGTTTAGAAGCGGCCGGCGGCGTACTGCTGGCCAAAGTCAGTTTGGGCGCGTTGGCTTGGGGTGATATCTGGTTTGGTGGTACCACCCGCAACCCCTGGAACATTCAACAGGGCAGCAGTGGATCCTCTGCCGGCACATGTTCCACAGTCGTGGCTGGACTGGCCAGCTACGGCATCGGCAGCGAAACCCTGGGCAGCATTGTGTCGCCTTGCGTACGCTGTTCAGTCAGTGGACTCAGGCCCAGCTTTGGTCGTGTCAGTCGCGCGGGCTGTATGCCACTGGCCTGGTCGTTCGATAAGCTTGGACCGATCGCTCGTTACGTTGATGACCTGGCGATTGTGTTCTCGTACATCTATGGCAGCGACGGTCGCGACCCCAGCGTAGTCGATCGCCCCTTTCATTGGCCGGATGCTCGGCCACTGGACCAATTGGTCGTCGGCACAACCCAAGAAGCGCTTGCCCCTTATGCCGAGAAATCACTGCAGTGGCTAAAGTCACAAGGTGCCCAGCATAAGATCATTGAACTACCTTCGCGATTTCCACTGGAAGCCATGACCTCGATGCTGGGCATTGAAGCTGCCACTGTCTTTGATGACATCCTGCGCAGCGATCCTGAGGCGGACTTGGGCTTGTGGCCCGAGACGTTTCGCAAGAGCCAATTCATTTCGGCGGTGCAATACCTTCGCATCAGTCGTTTGCGAACTCAATTGATCCAAGAGACCGAGGTTGCCTTGCGCCAAGTCGATGTGCTGCTGGGGGCCGACGACCTGGTGTTGACTAACTTGAGCGGCCATCCCAGCCTGGTCGTCGCGCTAGGTGCGGACCAGTCTGATCCACCGCGCCCGGCCACTGTCAAATTAACCGCGGCCATGTATGAAGAATCTAAACTGCTGACCGTGGCCAGTCGTCTGCAAGCCGCCATGCCCCCAGCCACACTGGCCCGGGTTGCACCGTATTCAACGTGAAGCGACTGCGCCTTTTTGAACGTCACCTCTCCCGACGCTGAGGTCGTCCAGCTTTTAAGTCTCATATTAACAAGGGTTTGCAGTAGGTAACCTCTCCCAAGCGCAGCTCTGAGTACATGTGGAGAATGGGACGGGGGCTGAGGGCCCGGAAGGAGGTTTGGAGAACGCGACCGGTTGGATGTCAACGCTGCGATCTACACAAAGGCGATCAGTCAGACTCCTGCCATACCTTGAGGCACACAAGCTGGCTGCAACTACGCACATGCTCTCGCCTCAGGATACGGTGTCATGCATACTCGAAGTATGACAACCTGCGCAGAGTCATGAAACGCGAGTACGACATGAACTGGTTTAAAGATCTGGAAGTCGTCGATTCTGTGCATCAGGTTGTGGAGGCCTCCATGAAATAGTTAGCCTTGCCCTGCCCCAGTTAATGCACCAGTCGCTTCTGATGCAGTTAATCCTCGCCTGACAGTTTTACGTACGACAAAGCGGGGAGAAGGCTAACCGCCGTGAGCGGTTGCTACGCCAACACGGTGACCTACACCTACGATTCCGCAGGGCGAAAAAAGACGGAAAGTCTGGCGATATCAGGGCAGACTTACACGACTACAAGCACCTATAATGCACGAGGTGAGCTGACGGGGCTAACCTACCCAGATACCACGCTAGTTGAACGCTCTTACACCGATCGTGGCGAGCTTTACCAGCTCGGGGCATGCCGGCACTGTGATCGATACTCGTGTTTATGACAACGGTGGTCGCATGACCAGCAGTACTTACAACAACGGAGTTAGTGAGTCTCGAGCTTACAACACTGATAATACGCTCGCTTCGATCACCTTTGCCGGTGCGGCCATCGGGAACTTGACCTACGGCTGGGACAACTCCAGCCTCCAGCCTCTAGCCTATAGCCTGCTGCTGAGCACAGCGGACCTGGGTAACAACGGCTCGATTGATGTCACGTATCGATTTGACGCTCTTGGACGACGCGTTTATCGGCAGTCTAGCTCCGGCACAACGGTCTACGTCCAATCGGGCCAGCAGACCATCGCCGACTATGTGGCCGGAACCGCCCCTGCTTCGCCCATCTATCGCTATGTCTACGCCAGCTATATTGACGAACCGGTAATGCGTTTCAAACCGGTTGGCTCAGAACGCACGTATTATCATCGCAATCAGCAGTACTCAATCGTGGCCTTGACCGGTAATACCGGTGCTATTCAGGAGCGATATGCCTACTCCGCTTACGGTACGCCCACGATCACCGACAGCGCTGGCGCTCTTCGCGCCGCAAGTGCAGTAGACAATCGCATTACCTATACCGGCCGAGAATGGGATGCAGGCCTGGTCCTCTACCACTATCGAGCTCGGCTCTACGATCCAACTCTCGGGAGGTTCTGCTCCAGAGATCCTATTGGGTACATGGGTGGCACTCACATGTTCGCTTACACAGGTAGTGGGCCCACAAATCGGATTGATCCAATTGGACTTGCCTACCAAGCGTGTTACGTTCAAGACGTGTACAAGCGTCTAGTGTCTCATCTGTATGACGAGAACAATCCGGACACCGTTATTACGATTCCTAGACTGTTTTGCGAAATCAACTGCTACTGCCCAAATGGCTACATGGTCAATCGAGATACAGATGCACCCTTCAACAACAAGTGGTATTACGACGACATGCGAGCAGAATGTTGGCGAATTGCAGAGGAGATCAGAAAACAAGGCGACTGTGGGTGTAAAAAACGTACGCGCTTGTACACTCCTCCGAAGAAGCGATCGCCGCCGCCCGAGATAAATCGCCCTTTAGAAGAGCCGGGTATTCAGTCATGCTGGTCGCCACTTGACTATGCAGCGTGCGCGGCAGCGGGAGGTATTCGTGTAGTCGGAGGAGTCACGCGGTGCATTTTCAATACTTGCTTTGATTCTGCTCCCGCTCCGTTGCCCCCTGCACCGCCGGTTCCTGTTCCTGCGCCAAAAGTCCCGATTCCTGCACCGCCAGCCCCATTCCCACCCGTCAATGTTCCCGGCCCAACAAATTGGCCTATTGGAGTGTAGCACGCATGCGACTGATGCTAATGGAGTACCCTCGCGATCTTCAAAGGCACTGCGTGACAAAAGGGACAACCAAACGTCAATGATAACAATGCGTCCATGATCAGTGAGCCTTTAGTTCACTTGACTTGCATCGCTCAATAGAAAACGACAACTCACTAGGTCAGCGAGAATGAGGATAGAAGATTGAATCCTGATCACGAAACCGACGTTGACCAACTGCAAGTTGGTCAAAAGTACTATGTCTGCTACGCCGACCATGCGGTGTCTCCCGCTGAACCAATTGTGGAGACTCTGGTTTACTTGGGTTATGAGGAAATGGATATCACATCCAATTCGTGTGACAAACCTTACCACTTTTATAAATTCACCTATTTTAGACACGAATATCCTCAAGCTCTCGTACCGTCTCAGTTGATCTTAGTCCCCTCCCGACGACAATTGGGCAGGTACGCAAACTTCTTCGGTTTCATACAGAACCTCAGAAAACTACTGTCTCGAATAGAAGAGAATGAAGGCTTCGAATTGCCAGACCAGTTTGGATTTTTGAGGCTTCCGTTGGAGCTCGACAATAAAGAAGTAGGGAACCGCGAGCCCACTCCGCCGAAAAACGAATAGGTTCGGCGGAATGTCTTCACTGTGGTATGCGGTTGGCTAAGGGCGCAGATAGGGCTACTTTGAAGGTAGCTCGAGAAGGGACGCGGAAGATGCGTCTTCGATGCCCAGATTCGATGCGATCGTAGCGCGTGAAATCGATGCTCGCTGATTGGATGGCCGTTTTTCGAGTGATGACAACGAGCCAGCGCAACGCTCGTTTTGAGCATCTTTGATCGATCCGTCGGCAGTGGTCGCGGCGTCTGGCTATTGAACTTCATGTTGAAGCGACCACCTCAGATTCAAGTGGTGGCGGGACGCCGCTGGTGGGTGCTGATTTGTGTGGCGCCGGTTCATGCACCAGCCCCAGCTCTGCCGCGCAAGGAGACAAGCGCAGCTCGTGCAACAGCCTGGCCTCCAGCGCACTGGCTTCCATGCGCGTCAGTCTCTGCCCGCCCAACAGCGCCGCGATGGTCGCTGGCAACATGCACTGGCGGCTTGCCCTCGATCGTTTCAAGTCATGATGTGCTAGAATCCAGTGCATCATGGAACAGTTGCCCACACCCCATAACAATTTTTTCCACTTCACGCTTTCGCATCTTCCGAACGCGCGGAGCTTGATCCAGTCGCTATTGTCGCCCGCAGCTGTAGCTATGCTGGATTTGACATCGCTGCAGCTAGAAGCCAGCAGTTTCGTCGACGCGGACTTGCGCGAGAAATACTCCGATCTGCTCTTTTCCGTGCGGTTGGCTACATCTAAACTACAGCCCGATGCAACCGCGGGCGGAGCACTGGTCTATCTGCTTTTTGAGCACAAGAGCCAAAGCGATCCACTGACCGTGCTGCAAGTTCTCTCCTACATGATTCGCATTTGGGAGAAGCGCGTTCGCGATGGATTCCCCCTTTGGCCGATCGTGCCGTTGATTGTCTATCACGGAGAATCGGGCTGGACGGCTGCACGCAGTATGCACGAGCTAATTCCCGCACCTGCTGGCCTGGCTGAGTATCAGATCTCGTTCGCGCCCCTTTTGCTGGACCTGCATCAACTGCCCGATGACGCCATTCCGGGCGAGCCGGTTTTGCGAAGTACGCTTGAGCTGCTAAAATATAGCCGTAGCAGACACATGACTGACAGGCTCAGGGACATCCTGATGAGGATCCTGCAGTCTTTACCTGAGAGCAAATGGCCTGACTGGATCAATGTCATCGAGGCGTATGTCGTGGCAGTTAACAAGAACCTTAGTTCCGAGCAGTACAAACAAACTCTCAGCAGCATCCTGCCGACTCTGTATGAACCGGGATCACTGGCTGACCGCTTGCTAACTCAGGGACGTGAAGAAGGCAAGTTGGCTGGCAAGATTCAAGTTCTTCAGGAGCTACTGGAAGAGCCCGTTACACCTGACGGCGAGCTGCTGGGCGTGAGCATCGAGGAACTCACCAGACGATTGGCTGACCTCCAGCAGCGACTGCGAGACCGGCCGCAATAGCGACCGTGGCGGTGTGTCCCATATAACACCGCCAATATTGCTGCTGAGCTGGCAACATCTCGGGCACCTCTCGGTAACTTCTCGGGTGGACTCTTTCGTTCGCTCTGGCCCACACAGCTTGAGCATCTGCTCTCGCGAACTTAGTCCCAGAGCCTGATGACACTCGCCCGCTGGCAACAAGCTGCGTGTGGGCCAAATGAGCTTGTCACGCCGGAGCCTGTGACCGACGCGTGTGACGAACATCTTGCGAAAGACACTGGCCAAATACTCGGGCTGTATCTTGGGGTGCATCGTAGCGGTTGATTGAATCTTGTTAAAACTTGCGAGGTACTGGTTTTAAGCACCATTACTTTACCTATCAAGTAACCGGCAAACCGCAGGGGCCCCCCTTCTCCCTCAATGTACTCATTGGGGGAGAAGGGGACGGGGGATGAGGGGCCGGAGGGAGGTTCGGAGAACGAGGCCGGTTGGATGTCAATGTTTTGGTCTGCGCGATTGCAGCTAGTCAGACTGCACGCGCTCTCGCCTCAACATACCAAACTTCGCTCCCCGGCTTGTTCTCTATCCTTCACACCCAAGGCGTGCGCATCGATCCGGTGTTCTGACTGCAAACCGCCGCGCGCCCCTCATCCCCCGGCCCCTTCGATTTGAGCTCAGCTTAGCGGTTGATTGAATCTTATTAGACCTTGGGCGTTACTGGTCTTTAGCCATATTACTTTATACATCAAGTAACCGGCCAACCGCAGGGGCTGGAGGGAGGTTCAATTTCCAATGGGACTGCATCCGCGCTCCGGGCCCTAGGCTCGGGTGGAACCTCGCCCTCCCATGCCATGACCACTGGGGGAGGCGACATGCTCGCTCCAAGCCTATCAAAGGAAACGACTTAAAGGCTGGACGACCTCTGCGATTGAGGGAGGTGACACGCAAAAAACGCGCAACGGGATATAGCGACTCGGGAGAGCCGTTCTACTACCGGGGCGAGATCATTTGATCACCGCCAGTAGATCACCGGCTTCGACTTGAATGCCGCTCTTGGCCAGCAATTGATCGATGACGCCGGGGCGATCGGCGTAGATGATGGTTTCCATCTTCATCGCTTCCAAGGCCATCAGTTTATCGCCCTTGCTAACCTGGTCACCGACTTTCACTGAAACGGCGATCACCATGCCCGGCATGCTGGCCGCGACGTGTGTTGGATCGTTGCTGTCGGCGCGAACGTTGGTAGTGGCGACCGCTTGTTGCGACAGGTCGACGACTTCGATTTCGCGCGACTGGCCGTTCAATTCAAAGAAGACGGTACGTTTGCCATCGGGCTTCGGCTGGCCAATGGTCAAGAATCGTACGATCAGGCGTTTGCCGGTCTCGATATCGATCGCGATTTCATCGGTGACATCGGGGCCGAAGAAGAAGCAAGGTGTGGGCAGGACGCTGACATCACCAAACTTCTTATGGTGAGCCAAATACTCTTCGTAAACTTTGGGATACAGAATATGCGTCACGCATTGGCGGTCCGTCACATCGCCGCCCAGAATATCGCTCAGTTTCTTGCGGGTGGCTTCGATGTCGGCCGGTGGCAGTGATTCGCCAGGCCGTCCGGCCACGATGGGCGTATCGCGCAAAATGGCCTTCTGGACATCAGCGGGGAAACCACCGGGCGGTTGTCCCATCATGCCGCTCAGCAAATCAATCACCGAAGCCGGGAACGACAACTCGCGCTTCGATTTGACGATGTCTTCAGCCTGCAGATTGTTCGATACCAACATCAACGCCAGATCACCAACAGCCTTCGAAGTAGGTGTAACTTTGACGATATCGCCGAGCACCGAGTTGACCGCGGCATAGGTGTGGCAAACCTCTTGCCAACGATCCGCCAGGCCGAGCGCGCGAGCTTGTTGATATAGGTTGGTGTACTGACCACCGGGCATTTCGTGTTCATACAAATCGCCACCAGCGGCCAACGGTTCGCTTTCGAATGGTGAATAGAATTCGCGGACAGCTTGCCAATAGGCAGACAGATCGACCAACACTTCCGATGACAATTGGCTTTCACGTGGTCCGAAGCGTAAGGCTTCGACCAGCGTATTGAGATTGACCTGAGAGGTTCCACCGGACAGCGAAGCCATAGCTGCGTCCGCGATATCCAGATCTTCGCTGGCAGCCGCCAGGATCGAGGCGGCTTGAATGCCAGCCGTATCGTGCGTATGGAAGTGGATCGGAATACCGATCTCTTGCTTGAGCGTCTTAACCAGTACGCGAGCAGCTTCGGGTTTACACAGGCCAGCCATATCCTTGATGGCCAACATGTGGGCTCCCATTTTTTCCAACTGCTTGGCCAGATCGACATAATACTTCAAATTGTATTTCTGTCGTTTGGGATTCAGGATATCCCCGGTGTAACAGATGGCCGCTTCGCAGATCGCACCGCTTTCCACGACCGCGTCCATAGCCACGCGCATGTTTTCGACCCAGTTGAGCGCGTCGAAGACTCGGAACAGGTCGATGCCAGCCTCGGCTGCTTCTTTGACAAACAACTGCACCACGTTATCGGGATAGTTCGTGTAGCCAACGGCGTTACTGGCTCGCAACAACATCTGAAAGATGATGTTGGGAATGCGCTCGCGCATTTGTGTCAGACGTTGCCACGGATTCTCTTTCAGGAAGCGCATGGCGGTATCGAAAGTCGCACCGCCCCACATCTCCAGCGAAAAGAACTGCGGTGCCAGTCGCGCATAGGCGTCGGCAATCTCCAGCATGTCGTAGGTCCGCAAGCGCGTGGCCAATAGCGATTGGTGCGCGTCGCGCATCGTGGTATCGGTCAGCAGGAGTTGATCCTGTTCCAAGACCCATTTGGAAAACTTCTCTGGGCCGAGTTGTTTGAGCCGATCACGGGTACCCGGTGGCATCGGCATGCCGGGCTTGATCGTCGGCACAGGCGCCGGTTCGCGGCGTTTCAGTGGGGCACCGCCTTTGACTTGCGCATTGCCGTTGACCAAGGTATCGGCCATAAAGCTGAGGACGCGCGTGGCCCGGTCACGGCGCCGGGGCAATTCAAATAGCTCGGGTGTCGTATCGATCATCCGCGTGGTGGCTTTGCCAGCCAGCAACGTTTCATTGGTGGCCAGGCGGATCAAGAACGGAATGTTTGTCTTGACGCCACGAATACGAAACTCTTGCAGAGCGCGTTCCATGCGTTTGGCCGCTTCGCCCAGGTTGCGACCGCGGGCGGTAACCTTGACCAGCATCGAATCATAAAAAGGATTGACCACAGCACCGCTAAAGGCGCTGCCTGCATCCAAGCGAATGCCCATGCCGCCCGCGCTACGATAGTGTGTGATGCGACCGTAGTCGGGCCGGAATTGGTTGATGGGATCCTCCGTGGTCACGCGGCATTGCATGGCAAAGCCCGTGGTCTTGACCTCGGCCTGAGTCGGCAAACCTACCGCAGTGTCTCCCAGTTTGTGTCCCATCGAGACGAGGATCTGAGCCCGCACCAGGTCGATTCCGGTAACTTCTTCCGTGACGGTATGTTCGACCTGAATACGAGGATTGACTTCGATAAAGTAGAACTTGCCACTATCGGCATCCAGCAAGAACTCCACCGTGCCAGCAGCTCGGTAGCCGACATAGCGACCGATGGCCAGGGCCGCTTCGTGCAACTCGTTGGCGATCTTGGGAGGCAAGTTGGGCGCAGGCGCCAGTTCGACGACCTTTTGATGGCGACGCTGAACGGAGCAATCGCGTTCGAACAGATGGATCAATTGGCCGTGGGCATCGCCCAGGATCTGGACTTCGATGTGGCGAGCACTGCGCACTAGTTTTTCAACGAAGACCTCGTCCGAACCAAAGGCATTGAGAGATTCACGCTGAGCGGTTTCCAGAGCGGTGGCCAGGGCAGCTTCATCTTCCACCACGCGCATGCCGCGTCCGCCGCCACCTTTGGCGGCCTTCAACATGATCGGGTAGCCCATGGCCGCTGCACGCTGGCGAGCATCTTCCAGAGATGTCACCGCGTTAGGACTGCCTGGCAGGACCGGCACGCCGGCCTTCATGGCGATATCGCGGGCGGCAACTTTATCGCCCAGGTCTTCCAGTGCCTTGACCGAGGGACCTACGAAGACGATGCCCGCCGCCTCCAGGGCCGCTGCAAACTTGGGATTCTCCGACAGAAAGCCATAACCTGGGTGAACTGCATCAACTTTATACCGCTGGCAGATGTCAACGATCGACTCGATATCCAGGTAGGACCGGATAGGCTCGCCGGGTTTGCCGATCTGGTAGGCTTCGTCGGCCTTGAAGCGGTGGAGGGCAAAACGATCTTCGTGCGAGTAAATGGCGACGGTTCGGATGCCCAGTTCGTGAGCGCTACGGAAAACGCGAGTGGCGATTTCGCTGCGGTTAGCAGCCAAAATTTTACGGATTGGTTTCATCAGACTAGCAGTTAGGGGGAGGCGATTTATGGGGGCAGGAGCTGCCTATTTGAACGAGGCGACGGTCAGAAGTAAACCGTAGATGAGCCGCTTTGAACCGGGCGAGAAACCTTGCGGGCCGTTTAAACGGCCGCCAGTTGCGAAGTAATATGAAAGTTTGTAATCAGGGCTGGTAGATTGAACTCGCTAGCACGCCACTGCGTACATTGCCGTAGCCAACTGGATTTTGGCTTCGGCCGGTGGAGGGCAGTCGACGCCACCTTCGGTTTCGAGCAGAATAACGCCTTCTCACCCAAATACGATCTTTTCTCGCCGAGCTGCTGTCACGCTATGGATCTGTTATTGAACCACACCTTTGCGATCAATCTGCTGGCTCAAACCAATACGGCCACCGAGTTTTGGTTGATCAAATGGGCCAGCCCATTCTTTTTGGTCGGCTGCGGCATTTTGCTGGGGCTGATCGCGCTGGCCGTGTTCCTGATCCTGGCTAAAATCCTGTCGTTCGTCCCACCCTGGGAAGGCTTGTCGCGCTCGGCTGCCGGACATGTCGCAGGGGCAATTCTGACGGCACTGATCGCGACCGGCGTCAGCTTGGGAGTAAACGAATTCGCTTTTAATGGACGCGAAACCAACCTCGAACGAGGTCTGATCTACCTCGCCATCGTTTTATTGAGTGGCATTGTGGGTTGGGCGCTGGCGTTTTGCCCGGGCCGTAAATCGGCCGATACGCTGTTGGCAACATTGACCGAGGGCGCTTCGTCGGTTCTGGGTATTGTGTGCCTGGTCGTGATGGTCGTGGGGCTGCTGTCGGGCTTTCTGTTCCCCCAACCGCGCACGGCTTTGGAGAGCATTCCTAAGCTATTCCAAACCGGTACGCGCGAGTACGTGCAGACTATCCCCGGTACACCCGAGGCTGGACGCGACGAAGCTACGCTGGTCGAGGTTCCGCTAAAGTTTGAGTATCAACTGCTGACCAACCTGGTGATCAAGTCTACAACCATTGTCGACCTGGCCGATGCTGCTCGCAGCACCGACTTTATGGAAGCGCCCATTCGCCTCAATGCGGACGATGAACTGACCTGGTCGCGGCGCGATGGCAAGGCACCACCGATTCCAGTCATTGGGGATCGCAAACTGCACGTGCTCAATCGGGAAGTTGTCGACGGCCAGTTGACCATCATCTCCAAGACCGCGCCGCCGGTGCCCGAAGCATCGACGATCCTGATCACGGCGGCCATCGTGTTTCTGACTGCCCTGACCGTACTATTGCAACAAGCCGTAGCCCCGCGAGCCTCGGCCGTCGCGCTGGCGACGATCAAGAACGAGCTGGCTCAACCACTGTTCCTGGTGCTGTTGGTCATGGGTTTCTTCTTGATCATTCTGTTCGTGTTCCTGTCGTTCTATACCTTCGGCGAAGACATCAAACTGCTGAAGGAATGCGGTATCGTGGTGATCATGCTCTTGGCCGCGTTCCAAGGCATTTGGTCGGCCAGCAGTTCGATCAGCGAAGAGATCGAAGGTCGCACCGCCTTGACCGTCTTGAGCAAGCCGATTCAGCGTCGCTCTTATGTGCTTGGCAAGTTCATCGGTATCTTCTGGGTCGTGGCGATGTTGTTTGTCATCTTGGGCACCGTCGAGTTGGCCATGGTGGCATACAAGCCGATCTATGAAGCCCGCGAGAACTCGCTGGACATGCCTGTCTGGCAAGATTGCCATCGCGAAATGGTAGCCACCGTCCCGGGCCTGGCTTTGGGACTGATGCAAGCCGTACTGCTGAGCACCTTCAGCGTAGCCCTGGCAACGCGTTTGCCTCAACTGGCCAACATCGCCGTGTGCTTTGCGGTTTATGTGATTGGTCACCTGGCCACACCCATCGTTAGCGGAGCGTACGAAGGATTTCCAATCGTCAAATTCGTAGCCCAGCTAGTAGCCACGATCACACCGATCCTCGAGCACTTTTCGATGCAAGCCGCCATCGACGCGGGCAGCCCGATCCCGATGTCGCTGCTGTCCGGTACGCTCGTCTACTGCGTGCTGTACATGATGTTGTCGATGTTCCTGGCGCTCATCCTCTTTGAAGACCGCGACCTGGCCTAACGGCCCGACGAAGATGTAGCCCGACTCGCCTGAGTCGGGCCACATTCTGGAACGCGGCGCGACGGGCTACGTTCACTTGCTATACTTACCGCACCCCTTCTGCTACCGTGTCGTGGAGTATAGCCGTGGAGCCCTCGCAGAGAGCCAGTCAGCTTCGTGATCTAATTCGTTATCACGATCAAAAATACTATGTCCAGGCTGCGCCTGAAATCAGCGATCTGGAGTATGATCGCCTGCTCTGTGAACTGAAGAACCTGGAACAAGCGCACCCCGAACTGGTCACGGCCGACAGTCCCACGCAGCGCATCGGCGATCAACCGGTCAGCGAACTGCGCCAAGTTCGGCATCAAGTTCCCATGTTGTCGATCGACAACACTTACAACATGGAAGAGCTGAAGGCCTTCTTGCTGCGAGCCCAGAAGAACCTGGGTGTATCTCAGACGGCTTGGGTGATGGAACTGAAAGTCGATGGCGTAGCAGCGGCCGTGGTCTACGAGAATGGCCTGCTCAGCCGGGCGGTTACTCGGGGTAACGGCGAAGTGGGTGATGACATCACTCACAATATTCGTACCATTCCCGATGTTCCGTTGCGTCTGTCGGGCAACCCGCCGCCACTGCTAGAGGTGCGGGGCGAGGTTTACATGAACAACAGCGAGCTGGTCAAGTTGAACTTGCAGCGGGTGGCCGATGGCGAAGCGCCGTTTGCCAATACGCGAAATGTCACCGCTGGCACCGTGCGCATGCAAGACCCCAGGATTTGCGCGCAGCGCCACTTGCGATTCTTCTGCCATGGCGTCGGTTATTGCGAAGGCATGCACAGCGAGAACCACATCGACTTCTTGCAGCAACTGAACAGCTTTGGTTTGCGTTCGACACCCAAGGTGCGACTCTTTCAGTCGGTCGATGAAGTGGTGGCAGCGGTCGATGAACTGGAGCAAGAACTGCATGAATTGGACTTCGAAGTCGATGGTCTGGTCTTCAAACTGAACCAATTCGACTTGCGCGAAAAACTGGGCCGCACCAGCAAGAGTCCGCGCTGGGTGGTGGCCTACAAGTTCGAAAAGTACGAGGCGGTCACCAAGCTAAATGAGATTCGTGTGCAGGTAGGCAAGACCGGTACGATCACGCCCGTGGCTGAACTGGAGCCGGTCCAGTTGGCAGGCACAACGGTGGCGCGGGCCAGCCTGCATAATGCCGAAGAGATCCAGCGCAAGGACATACGCGTGGGCGACTGGGTGGTAGTGGAAAAAGCCGGCAAGATCATTCCACACATTGTTCGCGTCGAGCAGCATCGTCGCGAGAGCGAGTTGCCGGTCTACCAATTTCCGACTCATTGTCCGCAGTGCCAAACGGAACTGGTCAAAGACGAAGCGGGAGTCTACATCCGCTGCCGCAATGAAGTCTGTCCAGCCAAGCTGAGGCAAAAGTTGCGTTACTTTGCCAGTCGCGATGCGATGGAAATCGATGGCCTGGGCGAGAAGATCATCGATCAACTGGTCGAAGGTCGCTTGGTCAGCGGCTATGGTGACCTATATCGCTTGCACAATGACGCTCTGCTGACACTGGAGGGATTTGGTAAACGCAAGGCCGAGAAACTGCTGGAGGGGATCGAGCAAAGCAAGAATCGTGGCCCAGCTCGGGTCCTGGCAGGCATCTCCATCCGTCACGTCGGCCAGCGCGTGGCGAGTATCCTGGCCAAGCGCTACGGCTCACTACCCCAACTGGCCCAGGCAACTGTAGCCGAGTTGTCCGAGATCGACGAGATTGGCCCGACGATTGCGCAGAGCATTTATGAATTTTTCCACAGTGAATATGGTCGAGCCACAATCGACGACCTTGCCAAAGTCGGCGTGAGGCTCGAAGATGAACAAGTCGAAAGCGGCCCAGCAGACGAGGCGGCCGCAGCCCAGGCGCCCGGCCTGTTCGCCGGCAAAACGCTGGTCGTGACGGGAACACTTCAGCACTATAAACGCGACGAAGTCGAGCGGCTGATCGAGAGCCTGGGTGGGCGAGCCACCAGCAGCGTGTCTGCCAGTACCAGCTACCTGGTGGCAGGCGAAAAGGCTGGCAGCAAATTGGAAAAAGCTCAATCCCTGGGAGTCCCAGTCCTGAGCGAAGAAGAATTTCAAAGGTTGATCAAAGGCCAGTAGCTGATGTCCGTAACCGAGTTCTCGCCCCAGCAATTGCAAGTCATCCATTTCCCACACCCGGGACTGCGCTACGTGGCCAAACCGATCAAGCGCGTCGATGCGCTGCTGCGCGAGATCGCCGTCCGAATGGTCGAGCTGATGTACCAACACCGGGGTGTGGGCCTGGCAGCTACGCAAGTCAATCTGCCGCTGCGCATGTTTGTATGGGATCCCACGGGCGATCCTGAAAGTGGGCAAGCAGCTGTCTTTATCAACCCGACCATCTCGCGTCCGCGCGGCAACGATACAGCCGAAGAGGGATGCTTGAGCATCCCTGGGCTGAACGCCAAAGTGGTGCGTGCCAAAACCATTCACATGAGCGCCTACACGATCGGCGGAACGGAGATCAACCAGGATTTCTCCGACTTCGAGGCACGCATTCTGCAGCATGAGACGGATCACCTGGATGGCGTCATGTTCATCGATCGTCTGACACCTGTGCAACTCAAGGACCACACTGAACCACTGGCTGATTTGGATGCCGTTTACCAGTCGCGGCAGCGCTTAGGCGAAATGCCGCTGGAGGCTGATTTAATTGGGGAATTGGCCCAGTGGGAGCAGCGTTACTGTTGAAGACCTTTACGGCTTTCGGTCACACTGGTAGGATTCGGTCCGTTGATTTTTTCGAGGCGACTAATCAGGCTCAAAGAGGGGCGGCGGGAGCCGAAGGCGTCTTTTGAATAGTCCCTCTCAGGAGCGGGGCAACATTGGCCCCAGTAGCATAAGAGCATGACTGTGTTTGTCTTTGGGCATCGTAATCCCGATACCGATGCCATCTGTGCGGCTTTGGCCTATGCCGATCTGTTGCAACGTACCACGCGCCCCGATGCCATCGCCTGCTGCTGCGGTGCTCCCAACAAACGGACGGAGTTTGCTCTCGAGCGGGCCGGGCTGTCTGCTCCACGCATCGTTATGGATGTGCGTCCCGAAGTAGGCGACGTTTGCCGACGCAACCCGATCATCGCCCGCACCGGTGAGGTGTTCTTCGAAGTCTACCAGCGGATGAACGAATACAAGATCGGCGCCATGCCCGTGCTGGATGAAGAAGGCAAACTCTCTGGCGTGCTGACACTGCTGAACTTGCTGCAACTGGTCTTCGAAGGCGACAACGATCCGATTCGTTTTCGACAAGTCATGACCTCTGTCGACAAGATCTGCCAGGTCATCAACGGCGAATATCAACATGTGCTGGAAGCCGACGTACCATCGCAAATGATGGTGATGGTCGGGGCGATGAGCGCCGAAGGATTCACCAAGCGACTGCATCGCTTCGACCCACGGCAGTTGATCGTTGTCAGTGGAGACCGCCCCACAATTCAATTGCCGGCCCTGGAACATGGCGTACGCGTCATGGTGGTCACCGGCGGTTACAAACTATCGCCCGGTCTGCTGCAACTAGCCAAAGCCAATAACGTCACGGTGATCAATAGCCCGCTGGATACTGCGACCACCACCATGCGCATCAAGATGGCTCGTCAAATCGATGATGCCATCGACAGCGATGGGCTGACCTTGCACAACAAAGATACGGTGGCTGATGTCCGCCGCTCGGTCGATCGCAGTCGACAGAAGCTGTTCCCGGTACTGGATGACAATGGCAAGCTGTTCGGCGTGCTGTCGAAGACAGACCTGGTCAATCCACCGCGTCCCAAGCTGGTGCTGGTCGATCATAATGAACTAACCCAAGCCGTGGTCGGTGCTGATGAAGCTGACATCGTCGAGGTCTTGGACCACCATCGTTTGGGCGGCTCGCTCAAGTCATCAGAACCGATTCGTTTCATCAACGAGCCAGTCGGGTCGACTTGCACACTGGTAGCGCGACAGTTTCGCGCTGCAGGCTTGACGCCTTCGGCTGGGATCGCCCTGTGCATGGCTTCCGGCATTATCTCGGACACACTCTTCCTGCGTTCGCCCACCTCAACCTCGACCGATCGCGATTGCCTGGACTGGTTGCGAGGCTTTTGCACCTGCGATTTGGATGCCTACGCTCGCGAGTTCTTTGCGATTGGTTCGGCGCTCCGCAGCTGCACGTCGAAGGATGTCATTCGCGAAGACTGCAAAGAGTTTACGGAGCACGACATCCGCTTCTCGATCTCGCAGATCGAAGAGATCGGTTTCGAGCTTTTCTGGCAACGCAAAGACGAATTGCTGGCAGCCCTGGTGGAGATGGCACAGGCTCGCGGGTTGGAGTTCTCGTCACTGCTAGTAACCGACATCGTCTCCAACGGCAGTTTGCTGCTGATGTCGCACGAGCCCGACTACTGGGAAGAGATCAATTACCCGCGCGTCGATCGACACATTTATCAGCTCGATGACGTCGTCAGCCGCAAGAAACAGCTCTTGCCGCTGATCGCACGTTTGATCGCCAGTGCCCGCGATAAAGCTCGCAGCAGCTAGTGTCATCAATCAGAGTCGTCTGCTGTAGAGCGTCTTGAAACCGCCTCACCTGCTGTAGGAACTTGGTTACGCTGGGTGCTGGCGGCTGAGGACAGCCGGCACTACGTAGTCCTTAGCGCATCCAGCTTACGCTGCCTTGGCCGGCGACCTGGTTGGTGTGATACTCTTGGATACTGAACTCGGCCCATACGGGCATATGGTCTGAAATCAGTTTGCACTGGCTTTCGCTCAGGTTGTAAGCGGTGCGCAGATCAAACACGCCTGAGCGGCCGGTGAATTCACGCGTGGCCGCCATGTTGACCAGGATGTTGTCGTTGGTCTTGGTGCGCGTGAAGTTGGTCGGCAAGCCCACGATGGTGGCTCGCAGATTGGGCACATTGGCCAGGTTACGGAAGCGCGTCGGGTCAGCATTCAAGTCACCCAGCAGAATCACATCATCCTCCGGATACGGGCCCCCATAAAAGTGATGTGAGACGTTGACGTAGACATTGGCTAACGTGTTGAGTTCTTCATTGACCAGGTCAGGATCGGTGTGCATGTTGATCAGAACGAAACCGAAAGGATTGGCTGCCTGCGTGGCAAAGCGACCGACGAAGGGCTCGCGATGCAATAGATCCTCCTCATCACGCATTACAAAGCAAGCATCCTGCCGCGTAGTGACGCGCGTGGTGTCGAACACGAACGCATATTGCTCGAAGTAATTGCCGCGGCCCAATTGCGGACTGATCGTGTAGCTGTAGCGAGCGCCGGCTGCGTTGACGTATTGCAAGAGCTGAGGCAAGGTCGAGGGATCTTTGCTGGTGATCTCCTGCAGCGCGATGACGTCAAAGCGTTGAATGATGTTGGCAAAGTACTGCATAACATCGCGATCGGCCAGTTTGCTCGGTCCCAAGCGTTGCATGTTGAACGATCCAACCAGGATCGTGCTCTGCGTCCGCTGCGGGATCGGCATCGCTTGCGTATTGGCCAGCGGTGGATTGCGATTGGTCGAGACTGGCACGCCCGGCAATAAGCCACTGTTTTGGATCTGCTGGCCCACATGGCCCAGACCGTCGGCCACGTGCTGCTCAACTTGCTGTTCCACATGCTGGACGATCTGCTGAGGCGGTTGGCAGCCGAGGTAGCCTCCAATGGAGACCAGGACGGTAATCAACATTGGGAAAAAGGGGACTCGGCGCATCCCATCGCCTCCTTGCAACGGGTCGACTAGTTCGCTGATCCGCGAAAGTGTGCTCGGTTTTCGACGCTTTGATCGCGAACTTCCTGCTCGCATAATTTTGAGTCTTTGCTGGTTGAACCTTTGGGCGTCATTGCCCCAGGGCAGCAGTGGCTAAGCGTTTCAGTCTGGGACTACCATCCTTGGCAGCCTGCTCCAGTAAATTTGTGGTGGTTGTCTGCAAGGGGCCAATCATGCCCAGCGCGCGAGCAGCCTCTTCGCGCACCAAGAGCGACTTGCCAGATTCCAATGCCGCAGCCAGTTGCGCTTGAGCTGGGGCAGCCGCTTGCTCCATGCGAGCCGCCAGCTTGCAAGCCCAGGCAGCCACATCGGCATGCTGGTCGATGATGAAACGCTCAAGCACAGACAAAGACGATGGCTCAGGCGGGCCACAGTTCTCCAAGGCTTCGGCGGCCCAATTGACGATTTCTTCCTCCGAGCTACTGAGGCTCGCAAGAACGGCAGGCAATTGAGCCAGCGTGGCGGCTGGATCATTGGCCAGTTCTCTCAATTGAGATACGGATAGACCTACGGTCGTTACGGAACCCATGAAGACCAGCGCATCCTTTCGCTGAGGTCACACCTAGCACTGGTCAAGCGACCAATGAGTACGGGCATCTGGTGCCTACGGCAATTTTTCGCGGGCACTCCAGCCCTGCATCACAGGTTCATTAGGTTATCTAGACTAGTGACACAAGATCACTTTTTCGTTTTGTCATCCAGATGCATCAACGTGGCACTAACTGGAGGCGGCTTGGGCACCCCAGCCGCAGGCGGTGCAGCCGCAGGCGGTGCAGGCGATGCAGCTGGCGCTGTGGGGGCAGCAGGCGCTGCTGGTGGCGGCGTGGCCGGAGTTGTCGAAGCAGACGGACCATCTTTAGCCGGTGCGGTCGCGCCAGCCGGTGTCACTGATTGACCAGCCTGGGGCGCTGGACCACCAGCCGTTTCCACCGCTTGTTCTCCAGGATTAGCGAGTTTGGTGAAGACTTGAGATCGCTTGTAATCGACTAGCTCTTCTGGTTCATCATCCTCGTGAGGCACCAGCTTGCTCACGGCTTTACCAAACATACGGCTACCGGCAAAGCGGGTGCCTTCGTAAATCGTACCGTGCTGCAACGGTCCCACACCTAGCACCCAAGTATCGCGCGCCGAACTGCCTGCGCGGGCAATGCCTGACTGCCAGACTGGTTGCAGGCTTTTGCGTTCGTAAGCAAACAGCGCCAACTTGGCCGCCCCTTGCTTGGCCTCTTTTTTGGCCAGGGAAAGTTCCGGTAGCAGTGGCATGAACGGTGATCCGCTCAGCGTGCTGGCGGCAGTCGAAAAGGAACTACTCGATGGCAGACCATAGGTGATCGCGTGCCCATCAAAGCCCATCGCTCCCAGTCGAGCTTCGACAATGACGTCGGCATCTTCCCGTTTTTCGCAAACATAGACCCCAGCGGCCATCAGTTGTTGTCGCAAGCTACTGGTAACATACTCGGTGTGCACCAGCGACGGATTCGGATTGGGTACGCCCTTTTGACTGGGCAAAAAGGTGTTATCCAGAAAGACTTTATACCCAGTCAGCGGCCGGAAATCGATCTTGGCCACCGTGGTATCGATGGCGTCGCTGACCAGTAGCTGTTCGGTCGCCGTAAATGTCTTGGTCGTACCGCAGCCATAGGTTGCTAGCATGGCCACCAAGCAGAGCAGAGCCAACGCCCAGTGCCCATGCGCAACCGGTCGTTGCGGCCGATGGAGGTCGTGGTTAGCTGAAGTCAGACGAATCATGCGAAGCTTGGGTAAGGTGGGAACTCTACGCGCGGGCCCCAAGGGCTGGAGCCCCAGCGGGACAGTACAAGATCGAGCCAGCGATTTGTAGACCGATTTTTCTGACCGGGTCGTAAAGCCGTAGAGCGTCTGTAGCCACCGTGTTTTGTGAATGCCACCTCTCCCGGCGCAGCTGGGGGAGGTCGCAGACGAGGCCTTTAGCCGAGACTGCGGGAGGGGGCCATGCGCCATGGTTGACTCATCCCTGGCGCAGTGCCCCCTCCCGAATCTTCGCCTTAAGGGCTCGATTCGACCTCCCCCAAGCTGCGCCCCGGGAGAGGTGACACAAAAACTCGCAACATCAATACCTGGCAGCGGTGGCTACGTAGACTTCCGCGTTTGGTCAGCGCGATACTTACTCGGCTGTATCCAAGTATGGGTCCTGGCCCATTTCACGCTGGATGCGAGTACGTTCGCGTTCATGATGCAGCAACATCATGCGGTCGCGGAAATGTTTTCTTTCGACGCGTCGCTGAGCCTTGCGGAACAGCGGGCTGTAGGAATGAAATGGACCTGGCTGGCCCTTGCCCAGCTTCATCAATTGGTCGTAGCGTTTCATGCCAAACCCTGAGCGCAGGATTTCATCATCCAGCGACAGGTACTGGCAGTACGACCCCGGGTCTCCCTGGCGACCGCAACGACCGATCAACTGGCGGTCGATCCGCGCCGCATCGTGCAGTTCGGTACAGATCACGTGCATGCCGCCCAGTTCCTTGACACCTGGCGAGAGCTTTACGTCGGTACCACGTCCAGCCATATTGGTTGCCACGGTTACTCGAGCTCGCTGACCGGCACTGGTGACGATCTCGGCTTCGCGGGCAATCTCATTAGCGTTGAGCACATCGTGAGGGATGCCAGCTTGTTTGAGCAGTTGCGAAAGGATTAGCGACTTGTCGATCGAACGGGTACCGATCAGCACGGGGCGGCCTTTGGCCACCATCGCTTCGGTCTCGGCGACGATGGCTTTGAACTTGTCCAGCATCGTACCGTAGACCTTGTCGGGCAGGCGTACGCGCTGTGGGGGCCGGTTGGTGGGCACCAAGACGACTGGCGTCTTGTAGATCTTGGCCATTTCAGGCGCGCTGGTCGAAGCGGTACCCGTCATACCGGCCAGTGACTTGTAACGCAGAAACAGGTCTTGAATGGTGATGCGTGCCGCCTGACCCGTGGGCACCGTGATCTCGATCTTCTCTTTGGCTTCGATGGCCTGGTGAATTCCATCGCGCCACTTGCGGCCTTCTGCCAGGCGGCCCGTGAATTCATCGACGATCACGATCTCGCCGTCGCGAATCACATACTGTCGGTCCAGATGGAAATCGTTCAAGACCTTGATGGCACGTTCTGTGAAGTCATACAGGTCAACCAGTGGCACCAAACGCATGACGTCGTTTCGTGGCAGACTGCGGACCAACTGCCGCCCCTTGCCGTTCAGCTCGACTTTGCGAGTATCTTCTTCCAGGGTGTAGTGTTCTTTCAGCACATACTTGTCAGCGTGTTCTGCCGCCCAGGCATAGGTCGCGATCACTGCTTCGCGCGTCTCGTCGCCCAGTGAACCGATAATCAGCGGCGTTCGGGCTTCGTCGATCAGAATACTGTCGGCTTCGTCGACTAACACAAAGTGCATGCCGCGCTGCACGGGTTGATCGCCGCGACTGGTCCAGCGTTCTGCACTACCCTCGCCCAAGAAGTCACCCGACATACGTCCTTGGGCGCGCAGCAGCAGCCGATCGCGCAGGAAGTCAAAGCCAAACTCTTTGGCCGTGCCGTAAGTAATATCGCAGCTATACGCCTTGCGCCGCGCATCGGAGTCATGGTCAGTCAAGACTTTGCCCACCGACACGCCCAAGAGTTGATAGATGGGCAACATCCAGTCGGCATCGCGCTCGGCCAGGTAATCGTTGACCGTAGCCAGGTGAGCCCCATTGCCGACCAGCGAATGCAAGTAGAGTGGCAGGGTGGCGGTCAGGGTTTTACCTTCGCCGGTCTGCATCTCGGCGATGCAGCCGTCGAACAGGGCAGCACCACCGAGCAACTGCACATCGAAATGGCGCATGTTCAAGGCACGTCTGCCTGCTTCGCGCACCAGCGAAAAGGCTTCCGGTAGCAAGCTGGCCAGCGACTCGCCGCTCATCGCGCGATAACGCAACGAAAGGCTTTCTTTGCGCAGTTGGCTATCGTCCATGCGTTGACGCTGTGGTTCGAGCGCAGCAACTTGCGCAACGGTCCCCATCCACTTGCGAATCTTCAGCGCGCTGGCTCCGGGTATCTTCCAACCGGCGGCCACGCGCGGCTGGCCGGGCAACTTCACGGCATGGGGCTTGTGCAGCAAGTCCTTGGTCTCTGCGGAAGCTTGCGTAGGCGATGAACTGTCAGCTCCCACACCTCCAGGCAGTGGAATCAGGTTGGACTGTCCGGCTGCTTCACTGGCAGGTGTGCGCTCGGGTGCAGGGTTGTTCATAGTCGTGGTGGTCTCAGCGAGTTGGACTTGAGAGGCTGGCGTTTCTGTCGACAACCAGTTCGCTAGCTAACCCTTCATTCTAAGCGATAACCTGCTTTTGTCTGCAAAGCTGTTCGAAAACCGGCCGTTGTGAACCTGCGTAAGCTGCGCAGGAAGTGGCGGTTCTAACTTTTTTGCTCCAAGTGCGGTTCATTCATTCCGATCTACTTGTAACGACCCTAACGCTTGCTCCGACCAGCGAGAACCAATTATGAAGATTAGAAAACTGTTTTTGTCGATCTTGTTATCAGGCGTGACGCTGGGAAGTGCAGCCGCGCAAATCAAGGACCCCGTTCCGGCTTCGACAGCATCGGCATCCCGCAATGCCAGCCGACACATCGGCGATGCTGTACCCGCCGTAGCCGAGAGCGGTGGCCACAATCCTTACCGCACCGTGCAATACGATCCCGCTCTGCATTCGCTTGCACCTAGTGCAGCCAGCTACGACGCGTCAAGCGTGTCGTTCGACTCTGGCAGCGGCTGCGGTGGTTCGTGTGGCTCCAGTTGCAGTAGCGGTGGTAGCTGCGGCTGTGGCTCCTGCGGAGGCTCTGGCAACCTCTGGTTCGGAGCGGAAACGCTGTTGTGGTGGGGACAAAAGCGAGACGTCCCACCACTGCTGGCGACGTCCGCAGCCGGTGTTCTGCCGGTGGCCGGTAATCCAGGTGTCACCACGGTTGTCGGTGGACCTGACAATGGGCTGGATTCCGGGCTGATGCCAGGTTATCGCCTCTCCGGTGGCATGTACTTCGGATGCGAAAAGAAAGTCGGCATCAGTGGCCGCGTGTTCGGACTGTATCGCAGCAGTGATACCGTATCGGCCAGCGGCAATGGACTGGCAGGCCAGAGCGTCGGTCTGCCATTCATCAATACTTTGATCGGCCAGCCCGATTCATTCCTGGTGGCCTTCAACAACGGCCAGCCAATCGCCAGCGGTACTGCTTCGATCAATACCAAGATGGATTTGATCGCCGCCGAACCATCGCTGCGATTGCTGGTCAGTGGCTCGCGAGATCATCAAATCGATCTGCTGGGTGGCTACACCTACCTGAGATTGAAGGATTCGCTGGGCATCACCACCAGTTCCACCGATTTGGATATCGGTAACCTGATTCCTAACGGCACTACCTTCGTGACCAACGACTTGTTCAACACCGAGAACACCTTCCATGGTGGTCATATCGGCTTGACCAATACGGTATCGCGATCACGCTTGAGCTTGAGTACGTTAACCAAGGTCAGCTTTGGTAACATGCATCAGGTGGCCACTATCCGCGGTAACACGGTATCGACTCGTCCCAATGCGGCTCCAATCAATACAGCCGGTGGTATCTACTCACAACAGAGCAATATCGCTGGCAGCCCAGTGACGCGTGACACGTTTGCCTTCATCCCTGAACTGGGCGTTAAGGGTGGCTTGCGAATTCGCGAGAACGTCTCGCTGACTGCTGGCTACACGTTCCTTTATATCTCCAAGGTCGCCTTGGCCGGCAACCAGATCGATCCCAACCTCGACCTCAGTCAGGCTCAAGGTGGTCCGATTGCCGCGACTCCAGTATTCAACTATCGAGACGGATCAATGTGGTTCCAAGGCGTCGACCTTGGTTTAAACTGGACGTTCTAAGACCAATCCGTCAAGTAATCTAAATCGATTGCTGACCGCACCAGTCGGCAATCATCGCGCAAAAGGTGGTCAGGCTTCTGGGTCGAAGCCGAAACCACCTTGCGTCGTTTAAGCAGCAGGCAACTCTTAGTTGCGAATCGTACCTGGGGCCTCCTGTAGCCACCACTGCCAAGTGGTGGATAGCTTAAACTTTCGCATCCACCGTCTGGCGACGGTGGCTACGCGGTGAGCATAAGTTACTGGGAGTCAGGTGTCTTAGAACTCAAACTCTTCGTCTGAGGACTTCTCGGAGTACAGTGGCATGTGCCGGTAATAGACTTCGAGAATCATGGTGCTGAGGGCAGTGCAGTACAAGCGACCGCCTTTGACGCTGTGACCACCTTCGGTATACCAACTGCCCGCTGCGTGGCCGGTGGTCACTTGCGACTTGATCAGAGAATCCCGCATGACGCGATTCCAAGCTTCCCATTCCGCGCCGCCGTGTTGTCGCATAACTTGCGTTGCGTAGTAGGAGTAATACAAGTCGTTGACATCGGGGCCGCGTTTGGCCAGGTACTGCACGCCTTCTTTCATACCAGGTCGGTCCTTGGACCAACCCAGATACATGCGGCACAGCAAGCCCACCGCCGTGGTTGCCTGGCGGCCTTCAATGTTGGAGGTAGCCTGGTCATATCCGTAGTAGGCTCCGTCATTGACACTGATGCGATCGAGGAAGCCGTTGGCCAGGCGAAACGTATCACTGGGGACCGTCAAGTTCCCCATCACGCCGCTCTTGAGCGCCATCAACTGCCAGCCCACCACGCTGGTGTCACCAGGTTGCTTGGGTTCGTAACGCCAGCCGCCGCCATTGGGGTCTTGAGCGTACAACGTATAGTTGATGGCCAATTGGGCCGGTTGCAACAGACCTGGATCGCGCGTCATCGCGTAGGCTTCGCACACCACGATCGAAGCCAGTCCGTGCGAATACATCGAGCCGTCTTTCTCATGCCAGGAACCACGCGGCAGATCACCCTTGGTGACCTGCATGCGGCTGATCAAGAAGTTGAGCCCCTTTTGGACGGTCGTTTTGTATTTGCCTTCGATGTGCGTCTGGCCGGCACCCAAAAAAGGTAGCAGCGCCAGCGCCGTCGCAGCGTTCACCGCGTCGGGTATATCGCCGTTGTCCTCGCATTTGCCACGGCAGATGGCCGAGTGAGCAAACGTCCAACCGCCGCTGCGATCCTGATGGTCAGCCAGCCACTGCAGCGCCAGGGCGACCGATTTTTCACTGGCCGCATTGCCGCCAAAGCGTTCCAGCATTTCACTCTTCTTAGCCCCTGAGCCGCGACCGGCCAGCGAAGAGGACAAGCGTCCCGCGGATGCATTAAGCGCAGTGCTCGGGACGACACTATCGACAATGCTGCCGATCTTGCTGCCGTCGATGGCAATCTCCATCGGACTGGCCAAACTGCTCGTATCGGGCAAAGCCATCTCCTGACTGGTAACTACATCGGAAGATGTCGCCAAGGCCGCGTCTGCACTGGCCGCAGCAGCCGGCACTTCATTCAGGGGCGCCGACATTTCCAGACTGTCTTCGATGCCAGGTGCTTCTTCGTTGGACACGGCGGTCATCATGATGCCGATCGCATCTCGTACCGGTTCAATCTGAATGGCCGCCAGCGTCATCAGGATAGCCACATGCAGCATCATGCTGACCAGCCAGCTGGGCATCGTCTTCAGCAAAGCGAATCGGTTGAAAATCGAAACAGGCTTGGTAGCTGGTTGATCTGTACTCGACTCCGACGCGACTTTGGCTTGGCCACCGGCGGCTGCGGCGGCCGCTCCATCTTGTACTGACGGGGCCGATTTCTGGGCCGCAGATTTACTGGGTGCAGTTTTTGCCGGCGCAGATTTGCTGGCAGCAGCCTCGCCTGCGAGCTTAGCAGCCAAACCTTTACCGGCTGTGGCCAGGTTTGAGGAGGCGACGGAGGCGCTAACCAGTTCGACACCTTCGACCAACAGTTCGCTGGCTGGAGCTTGGGAGGCGATGGCCTGGTTGATGGCTTCCGACAGCTCAGAGTCGAGTGTCACACCCTCACTGACAGTGGTTTCGTCTAGCGCATCGCCAAAATCCATAGGATGGCTCGCTGACTCAAGCGGCAGCTCTGAGCCCTGCGGCTGATTGTCTGGCGTGCTTCGCGACGGTTCTCGGTCAACCATTACTCGGAAAACCCCTATGCGCGACGATACAAAGGAAGCCCGAACCGGGACTGGCCCCGGAAGCTGGGCGTAGGCGACAAGCAGGCAAATGGTGACCAGGAGGGGACTGAGTCAATGACAAGAGCGAACATCGCTTTGGGGCTGTATCCTTCATTGTAGTCCAACTCGGGTGTTTTCTCCAATAATGTTTGCCTTTGACGTTTGGCGATAATTGGCTTACCATACTGGCTGTTGAATCCCGAGGCAGAGCGATTAAGCATCTGACCATTGGATTAAGCCAGGTCCAATGGCCCTTCTAGTGCGTGTCGCAAGTCGACCGCCGAACCCTTCGGTCCTGGGAATTATTGCCCCAATCGTGGAATGCTGCAGGTTGCACATCCGCGCCAGAGGACCCTTCTGATCAACCCGCAATCAATTTGGTTGTGTTTAAGTGGTTGCGCTGATTGTTCCGTGTGCGCTAACTTTCTACCTGCGGTACTCCGAAGTTTACTAAAGGACCGACATGAGTTTTGAAGCCCTAGGGCTGCCTGCGAAGATTCTGCGCATTCTGGAACAAGAAGGTTATAGCGAACCGACTCCCATTCAAGCTGAATCGATTCCCGTATTATTGACCGGCCGCGACCTGCTGGGTTCGGCGCAAACTGGCACCGGCAAGACGGCAGCGTTTTCTTTACCTTTGATTGTCCGCCTGGCCGGTGGTCGCTTGGATGCCAACGCGCCGGTGCGCCATCCCCAGTCCACCAATCGACCGTCGCGGAATCAGCGCGGCTCGCGATTTGGAC
Source organism: Ottelia alismoides (assembly GCA_037367405.1). Taxonomy (NCBI): domain Eukaryota; kingdom Viridiplantae; phylum Streptophyta; class Magnoliopsida; order Alismatales; family Hydrocharitaceae; genus Ottelia; species Ottelia alismoides. Next base: position 6,517,467 of record JAZKJV010011400.1, on the reverse strand, counting down.
GGCATGATGCGCCGCCTGCGCCACCCCGCGCCTTGATCCTCGCGCCGACCCGCGAACTGGCCATTCAAATCCAGGACAGCCTGCGCAGTTATGGCCGAGATATCGGCCTGCGCCAGACCGTCATCGTCGGTGGCATCAATCAGATTCACCAAGAGCGCGCTTTGCGGCATGGCGTCGACATTATCGTGGCCACGCCTGGTCGCCTGGTCGATTTGATGAATCAAGGGCTGGTCGATTTGTCCGCCATCGAAGTCTTCATCCTGGACGAAGCCGATCGCATGTTCGACCTGGGTTTCTTGCCCGATATGAAGCGCATTACCCAAGTGCTGCCCTCTGAACGCCAGAACGTGATGTTTTCGGCCACCATGCCCGGACCACTGGAAGAACTGGCCAATCGAATCCTCCGTAATCCAGTGCGGGTGAGCATCGCGCCGGTGGAAGAGACCACGAACTTGATCGAGCAGAAGTTGTGCTTTGTGCAGCAAAAAGACAAATGCCGACTGCTGGTCAAGTTGATGCCACGCCAGGGCGACACGCGCTCCATCGTTTTTACACGCACCAAACATGGGGCGGATCGCATCGCTGAGTACTTGTGCAAAGCGGGTATCGAAGCGGAAGCCATGCATGGCAACAAGAGCCAGAACGCACGCCAGCGAATCCTGGCGCGCTTCAAATCCGCGCGTCCACAAGTCCTGGTCGCCACCGACCTGGCCGCTCGCGGCATTGATGTCGAAGCCGTCACTCATGTGTTCAACTTTGATCTGCCTCAAGAACCTGAGACCTACGTGCATCGAATCGGGCGAACCGGCCGCGCGGGAGCAACCGGCACCGCGATTGCATTTTGTTGCCCGCTGGAGGTCAAACAACTGGTGGCCATCGAACGGGTGCTGGAGGAATCTATCCCCATGTGTCCCGAGCATTCGCTGGATCGCTTTGCCGCGGAACCGGCCACTGAAAAACGCGGGCGCAAACATCGTCCACAGTATAGCGGTAGCCGCGGCGGTTATCGCGGCTATGATTCACAGAGCAGCGGTCGAGCCAGCGGCCGACCTGTACGCAGTGGGTCACGTACTGGATCGCGTGGTGGTAAACCGCGCAGTTCGAAACCAGGTGGAAGTAGAAGCAGCGGTGGTGGCCAGCCCGGCAGTAACCGCGGCTAAGGCACTCTTGTTCACCAACGGTCAGTTCACTGGAGGCACTACCGTTACCGAATACACATTGGCGATCGCGCATCAGTTGACCGCACAACTGATGCGCATGTCGACATTGCCTGCCGAGCTGCTGTGCGGCCATGCGGCTCAGATCGACTTCTGGGCCAGCGAGGTAGCGCATTGCCTGACGGTGCTGGACAGCTATGAAGCTCGCTTTCACATCATGCTCGACCAGCAGAAAGCTCAAGCCATCGAGGTCGACCCACTGTTCTATCGCAGCGTGCCCCGGCCGGGATACATCCCCGAACCGCATCGGCACCATGTCCGCGGTGAGCTCTGCCGTGCCTTCGGCTACTTTGCAGCCGCCTGCGTTCACAAGACTCGCTGCGATCGCGCACAGATCCTCGACAACTGCTCGCAGCTAGGCATCCCCGTCGAGATCTAATTGGACGGTTCCAGCACGTGACCACTATCGCCAACTGGTGGACTGCCTGCCTAGTAGCCACCATCGCCAGATGGTGGAAGCCAACGTTAACGCTTTCCAACGCTTGACAGTTTTGATGTGGCGATTTTTCGCCTGGTCACCGCTCCCGGCGCAGCTGGTGGAGGTCGCAGACGAGGCCTTTAGCCGAGACTGCGGGAGGGGGCAATCCGTTATGGTTGACTCCTACCCGACGCAATGCCCCCGCCCGAATCTTCGCCTTTAGGGCTCGATTCGATCTCCACCAAAGCTGCGCTTGGGAGAGGTGACACAAAAAACGCGCCACATCAAGTCGGCCAAGCGGTGGAGAGCGTTAACTTTCTCAACCACCGTCTGGCGACGGTGGGCTACGGGGGTCAATCCAAGTTGCGCAGCAACGGGAACAGCACGATATCGCGGATGCTGCGCGAGTTGGTCAGCAGCATGATCAAGCGATCGATGCCGATGCCCAGGCCGCCGGCCGGTGGCATGCCATTGCGCAGGGCGAGCACGAAATCGTGATCCATCTTGGCCATCGAGTCTTCTTCGGCCTGGCCGGCCAACTGCGTGCGGAAGAGTTCTTCTTGCAGCAGCGGATCGTTCAGCTCCGTGTATGCGTTGGCCAATTCCATGCCGTGAACGAACAATTCGAAACGCTCGGCAACGGTCGGATCGCTGGTCTTGCGTTTGGTCAGCGGACAGATACTGGCTGGGTAATCGATCACAAAGGTCGGATCGGTCAAACTCTCTTCGCACAGTTCTTCGAAGACTTCGCTCTTGACCACATCGGGATGTTTGCCGGTGGGGTCCATGCCTAGGCGTCGATGCAGCGCCGCGATGCCTTCGGTATCGTATGGATCCAGCTTGGTCGATTCTTTAAACAGGTCGTTGTACTTGGCGCGGCGGAAGGGCGGAGTGAAATCGATCGGCTTGTCATTCCAGACAACCTTGTAGCCCTGGCCAGTTGCCTTCAGGCAGTTGGTAATGATTTCCTCGGTCAGTTCCATCATCACTTCGTAGTTGGCAAAGGCCTCATACGACTCGAGCATCGTGAACTCGGGGTTGTGGCGCGGGCTGATACCTTCGTTGCGATAGACGCGGCCCAGTTCATAAACGCGTTCCATGCCGCCGACCAGCAATCGCTTAAGGTGCAGTTCCAACGCAATCCGCAGGAACAGCGGCATATTGAGGGCATTGTGATGAGTCAGAAAGGGACGCGCCGCTGCACCACCGGCGATGGTGTGCAAGGTTGGCCCTTCAATTTCGCAATACCCGCGACGATTGAGCGTATCGCGCACAGCTTGCACGATCTTGGTCCGCTTCAAGAAGGTGTCCAGCACACCTTCGTTGTAGGTCAAATCGAGGTAACGCTGTCGCTGACGCAGTTCGGGATCGCTCAGGCCGGCATGCTTTTCCGGCGGTGGTTCCATGGTCTTGCACATGAAGTGCAGTTTCTCGGCAAACACGGTCAGTTCGCCGGTGTTGGTTCTTCCCAAGCGACCATCCACGCCGACCCAGTCGCCGAGATCAAACAGTTCGGCCAGTTGAAAATCAGCTTCGCCTACCTGAGCTTTACCGATAAAAACTTGAATGTCACCTGTCCAATCGCGTAAGTTAACGAAGATCAGTTTGCCTGTTGGACGCATCAGCACGATACGGCCGGCGACGCGAACCTGAGGGCCGACTTCTTCGCCACTGCCTTGCTCGGACTTCCATTTGCGATAGTCGATGGGTTCGGTGGCCGCATCAAAATTCGGCAACTCGACTTCGCGCCCTTCGGTCAGCCGATACTTGATCGCTCCGCTCTGGGCGCGAGCGTCCCCAATCATGGCTCGGTTAGGGAAGTATCCGCCCCATGGATCGACTCCCAACTCCTCGATTTTCCGCAGTTTATTCAGACGTGCGACTTGATGCACGTTGCGTGGCTGCGGCTCACCGGAAGTTGCGGGATCTGGCGACTGGTTCATGCTGGCGGTCTTAAATAGGAGTACAAGAAACTAAAAATTGGCGGGATGAACGATTTCGGTGTCGACTTCAACAGGATTTTAGCGATAGGCTTACACTCCGGCGAGGCCTACCCGCCCGGTAAAGCGGCACTTGGTCGTGTCAGCTTGGGGCAGAGCATTCGTGGATGGGGACGATGGAAAAATTTCACAAAGCACACACGACCGCCAATGTCTTGGTGATCGAATCCGATGCACTGCTACTGACGGCGATCGGCGCAGCCTTGGATATGCAAGGCCACCGAGCCACGTTGGCTCGAACCGAAGAGGTAGCCCAACAATCGCTTCAGCGGGATACGATCGACCTGATCATTCTAGGTATTGACCAACTGGAAAAGGGGTGCCAGTTCGCAGCCCGTCTGCGCGGCGACCTGGTTCATCATGAGATCCCAATCATCTTCCTGGTTCCTCAGATGTCCAGCCACTGGGCAGCCAGCCTGCAAGCTCAAGGAGGCGTTTTCTGCGTGCTGCGTTCGCTCGATCCACACGAACTACTGGATTTAATCGATAAAGCCCTGTGGATGCCCCACGTCGCCCTCAAGCATGCCCGCCCATCGGCTCCGCATAACGCGACCAGCAAGGACTGGGTCAAGCTGGACTGATGGTCACGATGTAGGCTCAAGGCTGGGTGAGAGCCTCGCCCTCGCGCTGTCTTCGGCAAGAGTCGCTATACTCTGGAACCGGTCCTTATCCTCGGTTTAGTGGCGAACTACCCTGCAAAGAAGCCTGCATGAGCGATTCAGAAATTGCCTACGACCCATATGCTCTGCCTGTCGACGCAATCCAAGCGCCGCCAGACTCGTGGTGGAAGGCGCTGCGCCAAATCGGACCTGGCATCATCTTGGCGGGCACGATTGTCGGCTCCGGAGAACTGATCTTAACCACCTCGCTCGGTGCCAAACATGGCTTCGTGTTTTTGTGGTTGATCCTGTTCAGTTGCGTCATCAAAGTGTTCGTGCAGATCGAACTGGGGCGCTATGCCATCTCCAGCGGACGACCAACGCTGGGCGCGTTGCATGAAATCTCCAGTCGTCGTCCAGCGCTTGGACAACTGCTGGTATGGTGGTGGTTCGTGATGCTGCTGTGTACTGTCGTGCAATTAGGCGGCATGACAGGCACCATTGGCCAGGCACTGAACCTGGCGTTTCCCGGATTATCGCAAGCCGCTCAGGCGCTGGCTGGCTCGATCTCCCCAGGATTTCAGCAGTACATCGTCGACCGCCCCGAGTTTCCTTGGGCCATCGTGACTTGCCTGGTGACCATGGCCCTGATTTATGGTGGTGGATATCGAAGAATCGAGTGGCTAACCACGGTAATTGTCGTCAGCGCGACCTGCATTACGGTCCTGGCCGCTTATGCGCTGCGTTACACCAGCTACCCGATCCGCATGAGCGACATAGCTCATGGATTGGAATTCCAAATCCCGGCTGCCGGTATCGGAGTAGCCTTTGCCGTCTTCGGGATTACGGGAGTGGGCGCGACCGAGCTGTTTTATTATCCGTATTGGTGCTTGGAGAAAGGCTATGCCCGTTTTGTAGGCCCAGCAGATGGTTCCCCCGAATGGACCGCCCGGGCCAAAGGGTGGATTCGCGTCATGCACTTGGATGCTTGGGTCAGCATGGTCGTCTTCACGCTCTCGACAGTGGCGTTTTATTTTATGGGAGCTGCGGTCTTGAATCCGCAACAACGATTCCCGGCCGGTGCCAAGCTGGTGGAAGAGTTGTCGAATATGTATGTAGGGCCCTTCGGTACATGGGCTCGCAGCTTGTTTTTGTTTGGTGCAGCGGCAGTGTTGTTCAAAACGCTTTACTTGTCCTGCGCTGCCAACAGTCGCCTGACAGCCGACTTCCTGAACCTGGTCAAGTTCACTCAGAACTCGACCGCCCACCGCCGTGCTCAAATCATCCGTACTTTCTGCCTGATCTACCCATGCCTGGCTTTAGTGTTCTATTTTGTAGCTAGAGACCCACAACTGATGGTCAAGATAGGTGGCATCGCACAAGGTGCAACCCTGCCGATGATCGCCGCGGCGGCCGTTTACTTTCGTTACTTCAAAGTCAACCAGGCACTCAAGCCCTGGCCGAGTACCGACGGCCTGTTGTGGGTTGCGTTGATCGCCATCCTGAGTGTCGCTTGTTATGCCATTCCCAATCAGATCCAGGAACTGATCAAGGTGGTTGTCAGCACAAAAGCACCTTAGCAGCTTTGATATCCCAGGCGATCGTCATTCTTACTCGGAGTTGCTCAAGAAACCACTATGCCGGATGTTGTCACGACTCAGTCTTACCAAGGTTACTTCTCGAAACTTGCCAACTCGCTTATCGGCGTGCTGATTGGCTTTCTCCTGATTCCCGGGTCAATCGTCTTGATCAGTTGGAACGAATACCGCACGATTCATCGCGCACGCGGCTTGCTGGAAGCTGAACAAGTGGTGCAGGAAGTTCGTGACCCGCTGGAGATCATGCCGGAACAGAACGGCAAACTGGTTCACTTCTCTGGCCAGGCAACCACGGAAGAAACATTGCAGGATAAAGATTTTGCCGTCAGTCAGGTTGCCCTGCGGCTGGCGCGCGAAGTTGAAATGTACCAGTGGGTCGAGAAGAAAGAGACACGGACTCGAGATAAAGTTGGCGGCGGCCGCGAGACGGTGACCACCTACGAATACTCCAAGCGCTGGTCGACCGATCGCGAAAACAGCGAGAACTTTCACGAAGCATCCGGCCACAGCAACCCACCGCTGCGTTTTCATTCGCAGCAGCAAACCGCCCGGCAAGCCACCGTGGGCGCTTTCAAATTGCAACCGGGGCAAGTCGAGCAGATAAACCAGTGGCAAGACCTGCCCTTGGAAACAAGCCAGTTGCTCGCATCGGTAGCGCCAAGCGAAACAGCCAAATACCTGGTCAGCTCCAATCAACTGTTCATCGGTGTGGATGGCCCACCCAATCCTGAATCACCCAAGATCGGTGACTTGCGAATTCGCTTTCGCAGCGTCCAGCCCATGGTCATCAGCCTTCTTGGTCAGCAACAGGGTGAGTCCTTGCAGCCCTTTCGCACTAGCAACGGTGAGCTGATCGAGAGCATTAACGAAGGGCAGCTGAGCAGCCAGGAGATGTTTGAGTCGCTGCGAGCTCAAAACACTACCTTGGCTTGGATCTTGCGCGGCGTTGGCTGGCTGCTGGCCTGCGCGGGCTTTGGCTTAATCACCGGCCCACTGTCGGCTCTGGCCAGCGTGATTCCTTTGCTGGGCCGAATCGCCGGTACAGCTACGCTAGCGATCTCCGTCGTTTTGGGTTCGGTGGTCGCGCTGACAGCCATCGGCATTGCCTGGATCGCCGTGCGTCCCCTACTGGGCATTAGCATCATGGCTATCGCCGCAATCGCCCTGTACTGGCTGCTGAGAAAGCCCAAACCCAAGCAGCCGCCGCTCGCTCAGCTCGCGTAACCTCCAGCGACTTACCCATTCCACCGTAGCCACCGCCGCCAGGCGGTGGATGATCAACGGTAACGCACGGCCGCCCCTTCGGGCTGCTCAGCTTACTCGTGGCGCAGAGCTTCGATCGGATTCATTTGGGCAGCGCGAATGGCTGGGTAGAGCCCGAAGACGATACCCACCAGCAGCGAGATACCAAAGGCAATGGGAATCGAAGCTGGCACGATCGTGGGCGTAACATTGCGCACCACTTCGGGCAGGGCTGCCATCGTGTCTGGATACCAGGCGGTCACCAGGTCGCGCAGGCCAACCACGGCAGGTCGGCAAAAAACACCCGCCAGAATTCCAGTCAAACCACCAACCACGCTCAAGACGGCCGTTTCAACCAAAAACTGCCGAACGATATCATCGCGTTTGGCCCCGAGGGCGCGGCGAATACCAATTTCGCGTGTGCGTTCGGTAACGGTGGCCAGCATGATGTTCATAATGCCGATACCGCCCACCAGCAGCGAAATCGCAGCCACCAGGCCCATGAAGACCATGAACATCATGCGCATCGTTCGCGCTTGTTCCAGCAGTTCCAAGGGCACGACGACCTGGACGTCTTCCATCTGTTTGTGGCTGGACAGGGCATCTTCGATGACTTCCGCCGTTTGCTTGACTTCAGCCACACTGTTGACGCGTAGCGTGATCTGGTTCAGTTCGATGATCTCGCCATCGAAGGATGCGCCGCGTCGGATGGTGATCGTATCACCGATGCGCTGCTGCAAGGTCTTGATGGGAATGTAGATATCGTTGGAAAAATCTTGCGCGTCCATCGAACCGCCGATAGCGGCCGATGCATTGCGATGCCTGAGCACGCCAACGACGGTGTAGAAGTCCTTGTGCTCCGGCACATAGACGCGTTTATTCAGTGGGTCTTCGTAGGGAAACAAACGTTCGGCCACTCGGGCCGCCAAAACGCAGACCGTATCGCGGCGAAAGTTTTCCGCATCCGTGATGAAGTGTCCGTGGTCGATAATCAGCCGCGTCACTTCAGCATATTCGGGAGTGCAACCGACCAGGCGACCATCCAAGACGCGATCGCGATATTGGAATTGCCGGCGAATCTCGCGAATGGGGATCGCACTTTTAATGGTGGGAATCGTCGACAAAAGCATGTCGTATTCGCTGCGCTTCAGCCCATAGGGTGTTACACCTTGCGCGTTCAGTTTCTCACTGGGTGGTTTGACCGAGCGGATCATGATCGTATCGGCACCCAAGCTCTCAATTTGCTTCTGGGCTTCGTGGCTGATACCTTCGCTGATAGCCAGCAGCCAAATAACGCTGGCCACCCCAATGAAGATGCCTAGCACCGTTAGCAGTGAGCGCAACGGGTGCAGCCACAGGCTCTTGATCCCCAGTTCAACAGTTCGCAACCACAACATAGCGACAGCTCGTACTACCGAAAAAGATGATTCGTCAAACGCCGGCCGGTTCGGCTGGGGGAATAGCAGCCAGGGCGCGGGCGGCGGCCTCTTTTCTCTGCTGGCTGGTGTGCGTGATGTCCGATTGCAATAAACCATCGCGCAGTCTGACAACTCGCTTGGCTCGAGCCGCCACGTCGTCTTCGTGGGTAACCAGGATGATTGTGCGGCCTTCTTCGTTCAGTCGATCGAACATCGCCAGGATCTCGGCCGTCGTGCGCGAATCGAGATTACCGGTCGGTTCGTCGGCCAGGATGAAGTACGGATCGTTGACCAGCGAGCGTGCAATGGCCACGCGCTGCTGTTGACCACCGGATAGTTGCGTGGGTCGATGGAACAAACGTTCCTGCAACCCCACCATGGCCGCCAGTTCCTGACATCGCTTGTGCTCTTTGGGACCTAAACGTCCTTGGTAGTACAAAGGCACCTGGATGTTCTCGACCACGGTCAATTGCTGAATCAAGTTATACGCTTGAAACACAAACCCGATACGGCGCGAGCGGATCTCGGCCAGTTGATCATCGGTCATCGTGGCCACGTTGTCGTCGCCCAGATAGAGCTCGCCGGAAGTAGGTTTATCGAGACAGCCGAGCATATTGAGCAGCGTGCTCTTGCCGGAACCGGATGGTCCCATGATGGCAACATAGTCACCCTCAGGCACATCGAACGACACCCCGCGCAGAGCGCGGACGGTCTCGCCTTTGAGCACATACTCTTTCTTCAGTTCGCGAACCGAACAAGCCAGTTTCATAGTGTGGTCAGCTCTCTGAGTTACTGCTTGCGAGCGGCATCGGCACCCGCGCCTGGTCGCCCTGGACCACCACCTGCTCCAGCCGCACCTGGACCTCCAGGGCCACCGCGTCCAGGTCCACCAGCACCAGGTCCACCAGCACCAGGTCCACCAGCACCTGGCCCGCCGCCGGCACCTGGAGCACCACCGCCAAAGCCTGGGCCGCCGGGTCCACCCGGGCCACCACCCTGTGCGGCTCGCTGCGCCATAGCTTTCTTCATCGCAGCCAGCAATTCAGCTCGATCGACCGCGCCATCGCGATTGGCATCGGCGGTCTTGGTGCGATCGCGCATGCGTTCGTCCATGCCCCCGATCTCATCGCTGGACAGTTTGCCGTCGTTATCCTTGTCGCCAGCGGACATGATGCGGTCGACGATCGCATCAGGCGAGAATTGTCCACCGCCTCCGCCACCGGCTCCTTCGGCGGCCGCAGGACCTTCACTTTTGGGCATCGGCTCCTTGGCCAGCTTGGCCAACTCTTCGCGATCTTCCACGTCTTCGATCTCTGGCAGGTCGAACAGTTCCAAGCGGCTGCGCGGATTCAAGACGATCTCGTCGTTCTCTTCCAAGCCTTCTTCAACGGTCACCATCTTGTCGTTGGTGGCCCCGATCTTGATCTCGATGGTCTTCCAACCCGGGCCATCTTTCTTCAGTACGAAGTGATGGCCTTTGTATTCGTAGATGCCTTGCACTGGAATCTGCAGCGCGTCGTCCAGTTGTTCGACGAAGATGCGTACCTCGGCGGTCATACCGGTGCGAATGGTTTCCGGTGGGTCCATGATCTCGATGAAAGTGGCGTACTCTTTCACCGACGAACTGAACCAACTGCCTGGTTCGGCATACTTATTGACGCGTTTGACGCGGCCTTTCAATTCATCCGAGGCAGCGGTGATCGCGATGCGCACTGGCATGCCTTCGCGGATCAGCGTAATGCGAGATTCGTTGATTTTGGCTTTGACCTGCATGCGATTGGGGTCGGGCAGTTTGATAATGCACTGCCGCTCGCGCACCGACGCACCGGCTTCCACCACAAACTCTGCTCCGCCACGACCGCTGAACACATTGTTGTGAACAACCACGCCATCGGCCGGCGATTTGATCACGCACTTGGCGACCTGGTCTTCGGCTTCGCGGAGCTTGTTGAGTTCTTCATTGAGCACGCTTTCGTCCGAGGAAAGCTTGGCTTTGGCTGCGTCGATAGCGCTTTCCAATTGGACCTTCATCTTCTCTTTGGTCAGCTTCTCCAAAACGCGCAAGCGACCATTGGCGGATTCGAGCATGTTCTTGGCATTGGAAACCGCAAACTTTTCTGCATCGATCTGCAAGGACTTGACCATGCCTTTAGCCGCCAGGCGCTCGGCGCTGGCCAGGTTCAGTTCCATCTTGCGCATGTCTTGCTCGGCCAGCGCGATCTCGCTCAGGATGGCTCGCTTTTCGGTCTCGAAGGTACCTTCGATGTACTCTTGCAAGGCGATCTCCGCGGTGCGCACGGCGGCCTTGCTGCTGATCACCACCGCTTCGGCGCTGGAGACGAGGATGCGCTGGGCCTGGAGTTCTGTTTCCAGTGCCGAGCTATCCAGTTCAACCAGTTTGTCGCCTTTTTTGACGTAGGTGCCTTCATCGATCACCCACAAGATGGGCGTGCCGGTGCTGCCGCGAGTTTTGACTTCGCACAGCACATCGATATTGCTGCTGCTTTCCACCTCGCCCTCTTCCAGGACGATGTGATCAAAAGGGCCACGGGTGACTTTCTGCAGCAGCGGTCCGGTTTGCACAGCGTCGCCGGTTGGCATGTACAGGCGGTAAGCGGCGTAACCGCCCCCTCCAAACAGGGCAACCAAAAACAGGACCATGGTTAAGATGCGGCCATTACGGTGGCCACAGCGGCGTGATCGTGGCGATTGGAAGGAGCGGAATGCCCCCGCGGCTGGGGCCGCGCTACCTGCGTGAATACACGCTGGGCGGTGGTCCATTGAAAAAACTCCGAGAAACAATGCCAAGGTGGATCGGTGGGTTAAGAATCTGGGTACTCGGGCGAGCAAATCAAAAGGCGGGTATCAACCTGTATTCTAGTCAGCTCGGCAAGTCCCGTCATCTGGAAAAATGCCCCGCCCAGTTAAGCTTTAACCCCAGCGAAGGGCTTAAGTTTCGAATTTCTGGCCAGCGGTTGGGAGCGCGCGACGACAGGCAGCGTCTGGGGTCAGACACTCTACGTCAGACACTCTAAGGCAACAGGCTGCCCAGGATGTATACACCCACGATGAAAAGCACAAACAGCACCAACCCCGAACAAACAACCAGCATGGCTTTGCCAAAATCGGGCTGATCTGCGGACTGGGCCTCGCGCTGGCCAGCCGCCTCTTCAGCCCCCTGGCGTATCGACTCTGCACACAATTCACAGATCTGTTCGTCATCTGTCTCCTTGAGCGCTTCGCCGCAATAGACGCAGCGCGTATCTTCGAAATTGTCTTCTTCCTCTTCCTCGAGCTCTCTCTCAGGGACTTGCCTGGCGTCGACCGGGTAGTCGGTCGGAGCTTGAGGCGTCTCGACAGCCTCGGGATAGAAACCGCGGCTGAGAGCTGCACCCTGCAGGCCGTCTCGCTGGGATTCCGGAGCTTGCAAGATCGGCATCGGGAACCGCTCGGGTACGATACTTAGATCGGGCATACCATGCTGATCCAAGAATCGCTGGCTCTTGACAAACGCATCGCGAACATCGGGCCGCATCTGTCGCAGCCAGTCCCTGCCCCTCTCCTGTCGCAAAGCAGCAAACAGGGCCATCGAATAACCATACATGGCCATCGTCATGTAGCCATGCTTGCCGAAACGGTGACTCCATATGTCAATGCGTTGATCGAGCAGCGCCGCGTTGGCAAAGGTCAGGCCGTAACCCATGAACACTCCGAGCAGATCCGTCAGCGGCTCGTGGTCTTCTGTTTCATCCGCATCGATCCGCCGCGTACCGAGCAAATGGACGTGACATAGTTCGTGAACCACAGTCGAAGCCAGCGATTGAGGCTGCTCCAGTTCAAACGCATCGATTTCGATTTGAAACCGACCGTCCAGCTCGTAGTATAGACCAGCGGCCGACTGGCCCTCGCCATCTTTCAGGTCACTATAGATCGCGAAGTCGATGCGACTACTGTCAAGACCAATCGAATCCGCCATGCGGGCAAAGATCTTCAGCAGATCATCGGTCGAGGCTTGCTCTAACTCCGTCAGCAGTGGGTCATCAAGCGTGATCACCGGCACTTGCCGCGCTCGAGCATGGCCAAATTCACGCAGGATCCAAGCAACTCGCGCGTCAATCCACTGTTGATTCTCAAGTTCCAAATGGGCGTAAGCACGTTTCACAGCTACTATTCCACGCAATGGTTCCCGCGGCCAAGAGTCCAAATACTTTACATGTAAATCAATCGCCTACCGTAGCCATCGCCAGACGGTGGATTTGCCGTAGCCACCGTCGCCAGACGGTGGACGCTCAATTTAAAGCACTCCACCGCTTGGCAGTTTTGATGTTGCGCGTTTTTGTGTCACCTCTCCCAAGCGCAGCTTGGGGGAGGTCGAATCGAGCCCTTAAGGCGAAGATTCGGGAGGGGGCAGTGCGCTTGGTAGAAGTTAACCATAGCGCATGGCCCCCTCCCGGAGCCTCGCTAAACGCGGGCTCCGACCTCCCCCGGCTGCGCCGGGAGAGGTGACATTCCCAAAACGTGCAACATCAAAACTTGGCAGCGGTGGCTACGAAGGCTGTTGCCAATCAGGCAACGATGTCTTTAATGACGTTTCCGAAAACATCGGTCAGTCGATCGTCTCGACCTTGATGGAAGTAGGTCAGCCGCGTGTGATCCATGCCCATCAGGTGCAGGATGGTCGCGTGAATGTCATGCACATGCACACGATTGGTTGCGGCTTCGAAGCCGAGTTCGTCCGTCTCACCATAAGCCATCCCGCCTTTGACTCCGCCTCCAGCCATCCAGATCGAGAATCCGTAAGGATTATGATTGCGGCCTGGTTTGTTGACCCCTTCGCTGAATGGCATGCGACCAAACTCGCCGCCCCAGACCACGAGCGTTGAGTCCAACAGGCCGCGGTTTTCCAAGTCAGTCAGCAGCGCTGCGATTGGGCATCGGTCTCGCCAGCATGTTGACCATGATTCTTTTCGACACTCTCATGCGCATCCCAAGTTTCTTCCAGGTGACCGCCACCGAATACAACTGGACAAAGCGAACGCCGCGTTCGACCAGGCGTCGCGCGATTAAGCAGTTGCGTCCAAACTCGGCTGTCTGCGGTTGGTCAGTACCATAGGCTTGCAAGGTAGCGGCTGATTCCTGTGCCAGGTCGACCGCCTCAGGAGCTTCGGCTTGCATGCGAAAAGCCAGCTCATAACTGGCCGCGCGAGCTGCCAACTCTGTCGCCCCAGGGCGAGCCGACAAATGATCGCGATTCAGTGCAGCCAGCAAATCGAGTTGGTCGCGCTGCTGGGTACGCGTGATGCCCGCCGGTGGACTCAAGTCCAGGATCGGTGTGCCCGCCGGTCGAAACAGCGTGCCCTGATACGAAGCCGGTATAAAGCCGCTGGACCAGTTGGGTTGACCACCATCGGTCCGCCTCGCTTGTCCAGCATCACGACATAGCCGGGCAAGTCTTGATTCTCCGAACCCAAGCCATACGTTACCCAACTCCCTAGCGATGGTCGGCCGATAATCGGCTTGCCTGTATTGATCTGCACCAAAGCCGAACCATGGGCATGCGTATCGGTGTAACAGGATCGAACCACGGCCAGCTTGTCGGCATGCTCGCGCAGTTTGGGAAAGAAGTCTGAGACCATCAAACCACTTTGGCCGCCAGGTCGAAAGGGACGGACGGCTGGCGCGAGATAACCGACGGCTCGACCACCGGAGTTGATGAACTTCTTGTCCGCCGGCATAGGCTGGCCAGCATACTTTTCCAAAGCAGGTTTGTAGTCCCAGGTATCGACCTGGCTGGGACCGCCATTCATCAGCAGAAAGATACAGCTCTTGGCTTTGGTCGCAAAATGCGGTGGTCGCGGTGACATCGGGTTGGTCGCGGCCGCAGGCGGAGCGGCATAACCAATCTTGTCAAAGAAACCATCAGCCTCCAGCATGGCCGTGAGCGCCACGCCTGCTATGCCGCCGCCCATTTGCCACAATGCTTGGCGACGCGTTAACCGGCATGGATATTGTTGCATGATTGTTTCTTCCAAAGCGTGGTCTTCACTCATAACGAACTGCAGAATCAAACCTCTTCCTGCTTCAAAAGCCCTGGCTTCAAGGGACCTTGCCCTAATCGACGTAGACTTAATCGACGTAGATGAACTCGTTGGTGTTGACCAGCACATGACAAATAGCGGTCCAGGCTTGCGTTGGATCGGCGACCTTGGCCACATGCTGTCGGGCCAACTCCAATTCATGCGAACCGGGCAAGCGCCCCAGCACGATTCGCCAGGCGGCCTGGGCCCGACCATCGGTATCCGTCGGCGCTGGCCAGCACACGTTCAGCCGTCTTCTGGCTCTCGCTCATGATGGCTTCGTTATTCAGTAACGTCAGGGCTTGCGGAGCCACTATCGTGACATCGCGACGACCCGATGGCGTGGTTGAATCGCAACAATCAAAGACGGTCATCAGCGGGAACTTGTAACGAGCGTTTGGCAAACATGTAGATACTGCGCCGCGTCGTCTCGCTCTCGGGCGAGGCTTGATAAGCGCCGGACTTCATGGACAATCCTTCCAGCGCCTCCTGGTTGATCGGCGCGCGAAAGCTCTCGCGCCCGTTCGCAAGTCCAGTCGACCGCTGACCTGCAAGATCGAATCCCGCAGGGCTTCGGCATCCAAGCGGCGGCGATTGGCCCGCCACCCATATAGATTCTCCGGGTCGCGTTGTTCAAACTCCGCGGCGCGTGGATGCACAGAACTTTGCTGGTACGCTTGGGTCAAAACGATCTGGCGAATCATTCGCTTGATATGCCAATCGCCCTGCAGAAAATCCCTGGCCAGCCAATCGAGCCAATTCTGGCTGGACCGGTTTCTGGCCTTGGAAGCCAAAGTTATCGGGCGACCTGACCAGGCCTTCGCAAAGAGATGCTGCCAAATGCGATTAACCATGACTCGTGCGGTCAGCGGATTCTGCCGGTCCACGATCCACTGGGCCAGTTGCAAGCGACGCTGCGTGGTTTTGGCTTCAGCCGGAGAGGGCTGAAATTGCCTGGTCATCGAGGGCGTTGCAGTGAGCGTCCCGGCAGCCACCACTTCGCCCGGGCGATGCACATTGCCTTTCTTCAGCAGATGTAGCTCAGGTGCGTCGCGCCCTAAATCGGTCCAGCCAAGCACGTCGAACCCCAGTTCTTCTTTGGTGGGACCGCCATTCCATTCGCGCTGCCGATGCGCTACCGGGCCCGCCCAGAAGGCGGCGGCGATGCGATAGTAATCGGACTGGGGAATAGGATCGAATTTGTGATCGTGGCAGCCGCGCGCACTTGACGGTCAAACCCAGAAACGCCGTGGTCGTGGCATGGACCATATCTTCCAGGCGATCGTATTGATACTCCAGCGGATCATTGGGTTCGTCATCCCAAGTGCCCAAGCGCAAGAACCCGGTGGCGATCACGCCTTTGCTCCGTACGCTCCGCCAGTTCATCACCGGCCAGTTGTTCCGTCACAAAGCGATCATAGGGCATGTCCGAGTTGAAGGCTGCGATTACCCAGTCGCGATAACGCCACGCATGCGGCTTAACCGCATCGTTCATAGCCATTGGTCTCAGATAGCGCACCAGGTCCAGCCAATACCGTGCCAGCGTTCGCCAAACTGAGGTTGATCGAGCAAGCGGTCCACCACGTTGGCATAAGCATCGGCAGCGTTGTCGGCAGCAAATGCCTCGATCTCTTCGGCCGTGGGTGGCAAGCCAATCAAATCGTAATAGACTCGTCGCAGCCCAGGTCGCGCGAGCAGCCGGCGGCGCAGGTTCAAATCCTTGGCTCTTCAGCCCAGCCAACCAGAAAAGCATCAATAGGTGAGCGCTGCGACGGCGCTCCATCGATCGCCGGCGGTTCAGTCTGGCTGAGCGGTTGAAATGCCCACCAATCGCGCCCGCCGCGCTTGGCGGTCGTGCGTTCATAAGCATCCAGCACGCGGCCCTCAGGCCACGGCGCGCCATCCTCGACCCAAGCACGCAACACCTGCTGCTCTGCCTCGGGCAGTGGCTGAGCCTTGCCGTTTTTCTCTGGCGGCATTTCACCAGCCTGAACGCGCTGCCACAGCAAACTGGCATCCAGTTGTTTGGTGTCAATCGGCCGCTCCACTGTCACCACCGCGTTGCAGCGTTTGACTGCTGGTCAGGTCCAAGCCACCGCTGGGATCGGTGGCCTTATGACATTCGAGACAATTCTTGATCAACAGGGGTGCTACGTCGCGCTGAAAATCCGGTGGGTTGGAAAAAAGCGGACTTGCACCCCAGGCCACTGCAATAACTGCCAACCAACGGGACATAAGGCGGGGTTCCCTCTTGGGTCAAAACACAAGCTGCAGTAACGCGGGCCGTTAGACGGTAATGCCGAATCCCGATCGTTTCTCACGCGAGATCAAACCATTGGCTTCAGCATCGCCCTCAAACTGTTGACGCTTGGGATCGAACTTGACCTTGCGGCCCGTCAGCAGGGCAATGTTGGCCAGGTGACAAGCATTTACAGCCCGCACGTGGTCAACTACGTTAGCCACTGGTTGTTTGCCTGACTTGACACAATCAAAGAAGTTGCTCATGTGTCCCAAGTGCTGATTAGGTAATGTTCCGCCATACAGTTTGGCCATCAGCTCTTCAATCTCTTGCTTGGCCTTGGGGTCGGCGTCGATCTCTTCAACTGGCTTGCCGGTCAAGCGTTCGCGATTGACACGAATACGACCGTTCTCGCCGGAGATCAGGAGTTGGTTTTCGCCACTGACCAGTTTGATGGTGTTGCCGGTCGATAGCTTGATATCGACATCGAAACTGAAGGCCGTGTTGTAACCGGCTGGCATATCTTGCGGTGCGACCTTGCCCAACAAGAAGTCGCGCACCTTGTCGCGCTCCACCGCCATGAATTCGCCTTTGCCTTCGGCTTCGACTGCCTGGCCGTCGGCACCAGCCAGCGCCCAGAAGGCGATATCGGTGTGGTGCACGCCCCAGTCGGTGACTTGTCCGCCCGAGTATTCAAACCACCAGCGGAAGTTCCAACCGATGCGCTCGCTGCAGAAGTCAACCTTGGGCGCAGGTCCCAGCCACAAATCCCAATCGAGATTTTCAGGCGGGGTCGAAGTTGGGAAGGGGCCAAACGGCTGGTCTTTGTTCGGACTGCGCGAGGCTGCTTTGCCTACCGAGCTGACAGCCTCCAGGTTCTTGCCCAAGCGACCGCTCTGTGCGATGGCGACCGCCTTCAAGAAACGCATATCGAACTCGCTTCGCTGTTGAGTTCCAACCTGAAACGTCTTGCCGTACTTCTTGACTGCCTCTTGCACCAACTGTCCTTCGGCAATGGTCATGGTCAGCGGTTTTTCGCAGTATACGTGCTTACCAGCTTGCATGGCTTCGATGGCAATCTTGACGTGCCAGTGATCGGGTGTGCCGATGGTGACGACATCGATCTCTTTGTGCTTGTCCAGCATTTCACGATAGTCGGTGTAGATCTGGCTCTTGTGGCCATGTTCAGATTGTTGCGCGGCGAAACGCTCGGCATTGGGCTTCATCACATCGCAGACCGCCACGATGTTCCCGAGCTTGCCTGCCTGGTCGGCGATTCCGCTGCCACGACCGCCAACGCCAATTGCACCGACGTTCAAGCGATCGCTGGCAGGTTCTTGCGCGTAGAGCTTGGGCAGAATCAGCGGAGCGGTGGCGGCTGACAAACCAACAGCAGCAGACTTTTTGATAAAGCTACGGCGCGAGCTCATATGCGAGGCTTCCTGAAAAGTGGGTGAGTTGAGGTTCACCATACTATAGCTGCTTCGCAGCCCCACTATCCAGCCTGCCACCGCCTTTTCCGAGCCGACCAACCAGAGGGACAAGCCGCCGGAGGGCGAAGCTCCTGCTGAGCCCCGGCTTGGCGCGCGGACGAAGATGCATTGAGTATCTACGTCTGCGCCGGGTCGTTTGGTTGGCAGATCCACTGGTTAAAGGGTGCTAAGCGTCTGGGGACAGACGCTCTACTGCACGTCATCGGTTGCATTCGCTGCAGGCAACCGTGATAATCAAAAGTCCCGCCTCTAAATGAAAACACTCCCCCACAATTCTGGTTCCACTGATGCGTTATTCTTGGCTTGCTTGCCTATTGATCGGTGTTGTGAATTTCGCTGCCCATGCGGCAGAGCCCAAGTTGGATTTCAACCGTGATGTTCGCCCGATCTTGTCCGACAAATGCTTTGCTTGCCATGGACAGGATGCCCGGCAACGTCAAGCTGATTTGCGGTTGGATGTCGCTCCCGAGGAGCATCCGCAAGTCATCGTGGCCGGCAAACCCGAAGAGAGCCAACTGATCGCCCGTATCGAATCAACCGATATCGAAGCGGTCATGCCACCGCCGACCAGCCATAAACAGCTCAGCCCACAGGAGCGGGCAGTCCTCAAACTTTGGATTGCCCAGGGTGGTCAGTATGCGAAACACTGGGCCTTTATTCCGCCACACAAGCAAGCGGTTCCTGCGGGCATTCACCCGATCGACTACTTCATCACGCAGCGTCTGAGTTCAGTTGGCTGGACATTATCTCAACCGGCCAAACCGGAAACATGGCTGCGACGCGTCTCGCTGGACCTGACCGGGTTGCCTCCCACGGCCCAGGAGGTGGATACGTTCTCGGCGGATGTAGTGAATTTGGGTGAGGCAGCCTTTGAGCAAACCGTGGACCGACTCTTGGCTAGCCCACGCTACGGTGAACGCATGGCCCAGGAGTGGCTGGATGTGGCTCGTTACGCCGATACGCATGGATTCAATAACGATTCGGCGCGCGAGATGTGGCGCTGGCGTGATTGGGTGATCGAAGCCTTCAATCAAAACCTGCCATATGACCAGTTCATCATCGAACAATTGGCCGGCGACTTGTTGCCCAATCCGACACTCCAACAGCGCATCGCTACCGGGTTTTGTCGTAACCATGTGATCAATAGCGAAGGCGGTATCATCGAAGAAGAGTATCGCGTCGAATATGTGGCCGACCGCGTGCGCACGATGAGCACCGCCTGGCTGGGACTGACGATGGAATGCGTGCGGTGCCATGACCACAAGTTCGATCCGCTGACCCAAGTCGACTACTACAGCCTGTTCGCCTTCTTTAACAACGTGCCTGAACATGGTGAAGATGGACGCATCGCCAATGCCGTCCCTTTGATCCCAGCCCCAACGCCAGCGCAACAGCGAGAACTGGACGAGCGCCAGAAGGCAATCAGCCAAGTTGATGACGAGCTGAATAAACTGCGCCAAGCCTTCTATGAACAATTGGCGGGTGACACGCGCAAATTGAGTGCGGCCTCCGAAATTAAGGTGGCTCCCGCTCCCACTAATTCAGTTGATAACGGCCAGGAGAATAATGCGCCGCCAAGCACCACTGGAGCCAGCGATGCGGCCGCAGCGAAAGATTCTGCCCCCGCCGCCCCGGCGGTACCTGGACAGAAAATAGAGGTGCCCGCCGCCACCTTAACCATCGACTGCGATTCCGACAAACCAGCCGACGAGAGCTGGAAGGTTCTGGGAGAACCGATGAAGTTGGTCCCCGGTGTGGCCGGCCAGGCATGGCGCATCGGCGCTGCCGGTGCCGCTGCCGAAGTGGCTGCAGGCAAGATCGATCTGGGCAAGCGCGGTACATTATCGCTGTGGATCAAACCCGATGTCGATTGTCCTAATGAGGTGGCGCTGCTCTCGAGCGTCAACTACATCGGCAACAATTCCGCACAAGGCTTTGCTCAAGGCCATGAACTGCGGTTGGTTGATGGCGAACTGGAGCTGCGCACCAACGACACCTTCCCAGCTTATGCCATTCGCACGCGAACATCGGGTGCCAACATAGTGGCTGGGCAGTGGCGACATATTGTGGTCGTGATGGGTGGTACCAAGAAGGCCGCCAACATGCGAGTTTGGATCGATGGTCAAGCCCAGCAACTCAATACCACTTACGATGGCCTCAGCGGTGACTCAGTCGCCGGGCATGCAACCTACAACCTGGGGGCCGAACGCACCGCGGGCGCAGCTGCCTTTCGTGGCGCACTGGACCAGTTTCAGTTCTATAACTCTGAACTGACCGCTGACCAGGCCCAGCACCTGTTCCGCAGCCTGGCCTTGCCTTATGCGCGAGAGCGAGTGGCTCAAGATAAAGCTGGCGAGCGCGAACGATTGTGGTTGATCGATGCGTTATTGCAGCAGCAGAATAGCGCCTTTGCCCAGCTACTGCAAACTCGTCAGACGATTTGGAACGAATACCTCGAGTTGTATCGCAATTTGCCGACCACCATGGTCATGCAAGAGTTGCCTGAACCGCGCCCGACCTATGTGCTTAAACGCGGAGCCTACGATGCCCGCGGCGAACAGGTATCGGCCGCAGTACCTGAAAAGTTACTAGGTGCCTGGCCGACTGATGCTCCGCGCAACCGCTTGGGGCTGGCTCGCTGGCTGACCGATCCCAATCATCCCTTGGTCGCGCGCGTGACGGTAAATCGACTGTGGGCCATGCTGTTTGGCAGTGGCCTGGTGCGCACGCTGGAAGACTTTGGTTATCAAGGTGAATACCCCAGCCATCCGGAACTGCTCGATTGGCTGGCCCGAGATTTTATTGAATCGGGCTGGAACACCAAGCAGTTCTTGCGCAGCGTGGTGCTATCACAGACCTACCGCCAGTCATCGCACGTTAAACCCGAACACCTCAGCGATGATCCCGATAACCGCCTGCTGGCCCGCGCTCCGCGAGTGCGACTGAGCGCCGAGATGCTGCGCGATCAAGCACTGGCCATATCGGGCTTGCTGCGCGAGCGAGTGGGAGGTCCGAGTGTTTATCCGTACCAGCCCGAAGGTCTGTACAACGGGCTGGTGGTCGGTGCCGACTATCCCGGTACCAAATGGCCGACCAGCCAGGGTGACGATTTGTTCCGACGCACCATGTATACCTTCTGCAAACGCACGGTGCCTCATCCGGTCATGCAAACCTTTGATGCGCCTGACCGCGAGTTCTGCACCGCGCGGCGCTCGCGCACCAATACGCCGCTGCAAGCCTTGATCTTGATGAATGAACCAGGTTTCTACGAAGCGGCCCAGGCGCTCGGCAAACGTATCGCCGCAGAAGGTGGCCCCACGGACGAGTCGCGGATCGAATGGGCCTGCAAACAAGTTCTGGCTCGCCAGGCCACCGCGGCTGAAAAAGCCGTCCTGCTCAAAGCCTGGCAAGATGCTCGCAATGCCAACATCTCCGCCAGCACTAGTGAAGCTGTCAAACAAACGGCAACTGATGTAAAGGCTACTGCGCCCGTCGCACCCGAAACCATTTTGGGCAGCATCCTGCTGAACCTGGACGAGACGGTCACGCGCGAATGAGACCTGGCCAGCAGCCAGGCTGATCGATCGATTGAACCACTTCCATCACCACAGTCCAAGTCGAATTCATCATGCATTGTCATCGTTACGAACAGAGCCGCAGTCGGCGTGATTTCCTTTCGCGCACGGGCTTGGGTATTGGAACCGCCGCCCTGGCACAACTCTTGGGTAATGACCAGTTAGTGGCCGCGGATGCCTTTCCCAGCTTTGCCCCCAAGGCCAAGCGAGTGATCTGCCTGTTCCAGTCGGGCGGTCCATCGCACTTGGAACTGTTCGATCCCAAACCGCTACTGAAGGCCCGCTTCAACGAAGACTTACCTGACTCTGTCAGGCAGGGTCAACGCATCACCGGCATGGTATCTGGCCAGGCCAGGCTAGCCCTGCAGCCGAGCAAATATACTTTTCGCAAGTCAGGCAACTGTGGGACTGAAATCAGCGAAGTCCTGCCGAATATCCAGCGCATCGCGGATGATATCTGCTTGATTCGCTCGATGCATACCGAAGCGATCAATCACGATCCGGCGATCACTTACTTTCAGACAGGCAATCAACAACCTGGTCGTCCGAGCCTGGGTTCCTGGATTGATTATGGTTTGGGATCGCTGAACGAGAACTTGCCCGCTTTTATCGTGCTGGTCTCGGTTGCCAGCGATGGCCAGGCCGGTCAGGGCTTGTTGGCTCGCCTGTGGGGCAGTGGTTTCCTGCCCAGTCGACATCAGGGAGTCAAACTGCGGAGTAGTGGCGAGCCAGTTCTGTATCTCGACGATCCCCAAGGCATTTCACGCGCCCAGCGCCGCGCAATGCTGGATAGTGTGGCGGCTATCAATCGTTTGCATCAAGCAGACAAAGGCGACCCCGAGATTGATGCTCGCATTGCTCAGTACGAGATGGCGTATCGGATGCAAACCAGCGTGCCAGAGACGATGGATCTCCAGGACGAATCGGCCAGTACCCTGGCCCTTTATGGTGAGGACGCCAGCAAGCCTGGAACATTTGCTCGCAACTGTTTGTTGGCTCGGCGTTTGGCCGAACGGGGTGTTCGTTTTGTACAGCTCTATCATCGTGACTGGGATCATCATGGCGGTTTGACCGGACGCATGCCCACGATCGCGCGCGATGTCGACCAGGCCAGCGCGGCGTTAATCACGGACCTGAAAGCGCGTGGGATGCTGGACGAAACCTTGATTATCTGGGGCGGAGAGTTTGGCCGCACACCGTATGCCCAAGGTGAAGCTCGGGCCGACAATTATGGACGCGATCATCATGGCCGCGCCTTTTCGATTTGGATGGCCGGCGGCGGCGTGCGTGGCGGCATGGTCTATGGCAGCACCGACGAGTTTGGTTTCAATGTTATTGAAAACCGGGTCCACATCCATGATCTCCAAGCCACGATCTTGCACTGCTTGGGGATCGATCACCAGCGACTGACCTATCGCCATCAGGGGCTCGACTTCCGTCTGACCGGTGTGGAGCCGTCGCGCGTGGTTCACGAGATATTGACGTGAAACCAAGGCTCAGTCGCTGCGCTATGACCGAGTAACTGTGAGAGATTTTTTCGCAGTCAGGTCCTGCATTTGCTCATTGCTACCTCTCATTCCAGGGTCACTTTCAACGACTACTTAATAATGAGGAGCAAGAAAGATGAGCGTTGCAACACGAGGCACGGTCGTCGGAACTTTTGATTCTGCTACATCGGCTCAAGCAGCCGTGAACGAACTGCGCAGCTTGGGCTTTACTGAATCTCAGATTGGCGTCGCATCGCGTTCGTCGGGTGAGATGAGCGGAACGATGGCTAATACGGACATGGACGACAACGCAGGTGAAGGCGCCGCTACGGGTGCTGCTGTGGGTTTGGGGGCCGGTGCCCTATGGGGTCTGGGTATCATGGCTGGCGTGTTGCCAGCGATCGGGCCAGTGATTGCCGGTGGTACTCTGGCCGCTATCGCCGCCAGCGCCGCCACGGGTGCCGCCGCAGGTGGCTTGGCTGGTGCTCTCCTGGGCATGGGTGTCAGCGATGACGATGCCAAGTACTACGACACGGAATTCAACCAAGGACGTACCGTGGTCACCGTAGATGCTGGTACGCGTGTCATGGAAGCTCAATCCGTGCTGTCGCGCCACGGCGCTCGCAATCGCGCTGGCCATTGGTAGTCGGTGGACTACAAAGCTGACATACCCATCTTTCTCAGGTAGTGTATCGCGCAACCGTTTTCGGTTTGTGGTCAATTGATGTCACAAACCTGCTGTCGCACAGCGGGTGGCTACACCGTTTGCACTGGACCGGCCCAGGTGGCCGCCAGTGCAAACTGCGGTCTGAATCCAAATGTCAGGTCTGTTCTGCCGTCAGATCTTTTCCAGTGCCATCCCCAAGCCCGACTTGTCGCTGAGTCGCCGGGCTTCTACCAGTTTGGGCGAGGCCAATTGTTGATGCGAAACGTGCGAGATCTCGATGTTGGCTTGATCTCGCAGCGCTTTGGCCGGTTGCAGCCGAGCAATGGCTTCTTTGCGCATCATCTGCAAGCCACCGAATGATTCCACACTGGCCTCTTGCGGTTCGGGCTGAGCCGACAGTTTCTGTGCCCACTGAGTCAAGCGATTGATCAGTCCAGCATCGATCCGGCGAGCAGTGGTGTGTGATCGCGCAACAACCAGCCGAGGATCTGCTCGCAGCGCCCACAGTCGGCGCAAGTCATTGGCATAGATGCGACTACCGGCCTGGGCCGTAAAGACAAATTCCCCGACGGCCATCGCCATAGCGGCAGCCAGACAGGCTTCGGTGGTATGCTGCTGGGCAAAGCGGCGGTAACGGATTTGCGGATAGCGGGCGCTCATGTCTTCGATGACTTCGATCGTCATGTCGCGCGAACCGTTGTCGATCACCAGAATTTCAAAAGCCGAGCTCAGATCCGCCAGGCACTCGACGATCGAATTCAAATCACCGGCCAACCAACTCTGAGCGTTCTCTACCAGCAGAATGACACTAACCGACTCAGAGCTGAGCATATCGCATGACCTTTGGTGCAAATGATCCAAACCAACGCGGCTTTGGCCCAGCTCCTCAGGCCCCTCAACGTACACTCCCTGCACCCTACGCTTTCGGCATTCAGGCTGGCAGCAGATGAGACGGAGCTGCCGAGTTACATCTGTAGGGAACAGAGCAGATCTGAGAGGACAGGGAAGGCAGGCTTCAGGCTTCAGGCTTCAGGCTTCAGGGTGCAGGGTGCAGGTTTCAAATCTCAAATCTCAAATCTCAAAATTGAGATTTCAAACTTTAGATCTCGCATCGGGTGTCTGAAATTTGCTGGTTCGCATTTCCGATCTTGGGCTGTTTGGCTCATAATGACGTTTTCTGCCGTTACTTTGGATCGAACTATGCAACCGAACTTTGCGGCTGGCTTGTTGCCGGCGATTGCCCAAGACGCCAAGACCGGCCAGGTCTTGATGCTGGCTTGGATGAACGAAGAGGCTTACCGGGAAACCATGCAGACCGGTTATGCGGTTTACTACAGCCGCAGCCGCGGACGACTGTGGCGCAAAGGCGAAGAGAGCGGGCATCGTCAAAAGCTGGTCGAACTGCGCATCGACTGCGATGCCGACACGATCTTGATGCGCGTCGAGCAAACCGGCGCCGCGTGCCACGAAGGCTACCCAAGCTGCTTCTTTCGCATCCTTGACGCCAGCGGCAACGTAACGATCGACCAACCAAGACTGGTCGATCCCCAGCAAGTCTATGGCAAGAAGTGAAGTTTGAAGTTTGAAGTCTCAAATCTCAAATCTCAAATCTCAAATCTCAAATCTCAAGTCTCAAGTCTCAAGTCTCAAGTCTCAAATCCTGGCCTGTCGGCTAGCCTTCGATCTTGCCTTCGCGCAAACGGATGACTCGGTCGCAGTCGGCGGCGATGGATTCGTCGTGGGTTACCATGACGATGGTCAAACCTTGTTCGCGGTTGAGTTCCATTAGCAGTTTCAGAATGTGTCGTCCGGTGTCGTGATCGAGGTTGCCGGTCGGTTCGTCGGCAAGCAGCAATGCTGGGTCTCCGATCAGCGCTCGTGCGATGGCGGCGCGTTGCATTTCCCCGCCGGAGAGTTCTCGAGGTTTGTGTCCCAAGCGATGAGACAACCCAACGCGTTCTAACAGTTGCACAGCCTTGGTGCGATTGGCAGCCCGCTGGCGCATGTAACTGAACAGCCCTTGAGCGATCAGCACGGGCATCATGACGTTCTGCAGCGTCGTGATCTCGGGCAACAGGTGATAGAACTGAAAGATCATGCCTAATTGCTGATTGCGAAACGCGTCGCGCTGACGGCGCGGCAGGTTATCGATTCGACGGCCATCGAAACTGATCTCGCCTTCGTCAGGACTATCCAGCGTGCCCAACAAGTGCAGTAGCGTGCTCTTGCCAGATCCGCTCTGTCCCAGAATGGCGGTCACTTTGCCCCGTTCAGCTTGGAAATCACAGCCGCTCAGCACGCGAACTTCGTGGCGGCCTTTGCGATAGACCTTGGTCAAGCCACTGGCCTGGAGCACATAATCGGTTTCGCTTGGCACAGGAATGCGACCGGCGATGATCGCGCTTTCTTCCAGGCCGGCGGGCGGGTCGCTGGGTACCAGGTCGCGGCGACGCGGAGTGATTCGTACGGTGGAGCCTTCGATCATGTTACTCATAGCGCAATGCCTCCACGGGGCGCATACGAGCTGCACGCAGCGCCGGCAACACGCTGGCTGCTACTGCAATTAATACTGCGCCAATGATTACCCACACGACCATCCAGGGATATACAACTGTCGGAATGCTGTCGAAGTAATAAATGGTCGGGTCAAATACTTCGCGCCCCGTCACCCACTCCAGCACATCGGCAATCTGGTTGATGTAAGCCACAAACAGCAAGCCCAAGACGCCACCCACACCCGCACCGACCGCACCCAGCAGTACTCCATAGCCCAAAAAGATAGATGCGATACCCGAGCCAGGTGCGCCGAGCGATTTGAGAATACCGATGTCCTTGGTCTTTTCCACGACGATCATGAAGAACGTAGCCAGGATGCCAAAGCCAGCCACGGCGATGATCAAGAACAGCAAAATATTCAGAATGGTGGTTTCCATTTGCACTGCCGCCAGCAGCGGACCTTGCAAATCGCGCCAGGTGCTGACTTGCACCATCATGTCCATGGGAAACGCGGCTCGCAGGCGATCGCGGGCCAGGTCCAGGTCGGTGCCCTTCTTCAGACGTAACTGGATGGAACTGACGGCACCAATTTTGGATGTCGGATCGACCATCCCACGCCACTCCTGCAACTTGCTCAGCGGCATAAAAGCGAAGGTCATGTCATAGTCGCTCATCTTGCTTTCGTAGAAGTCGACCACCGTGAACTTTTCGTTTACCGCTCGCGGCGGTGTGCCCGCTGTCGGGAAGGTAACCGTCACATCATCGCCCGGCCTGACGTAATAAAAATCCGTCACCAGGCCTTCCGAGTTGCGATAGCGGGACGTTCCCACGCCAATACCCAGCACGATGCCAGCATGTTGTTCAGTCGCCATATCGAAGACATGAGCCTTCTCAGCGCCAGCATGCGGCGTGGCACTGAAGTTGGGTATACCCGAATCACTACCCGCAGACTCTTCGCTACTGGCAGTTTCCAAGGCAGCCAATTGCGCGTCCAAGTCAGGTGGTTGAGCCGGCAGTTCCGTCACCGGCGCAGCCGCGGCCCCCGTCCCCATAGCGTTCATGCGAGCGCGTAGTTGTTCGTTCAGTTTTCGCTCAGCTTCGATCGCCTTGCGCGTGGCTGCTACACGGCGACGATACTCCCAGCCCGATTCAGGAAATCCAACGCGCTCCGGCGCGTAGCCTGCTTCTTGCAATTGAAAGCTCAGTAGCTTGCGATTCTCAGGATGAGTAAGAAACTTGCTGAAATCGCTGACCGAGGCGTAGGTCTGCGTATCGATGCCGATCAGGTTGATCTGTCGCGTAACCGTCTCAATGCCGCAATCCATGGCCACGATGGCCGGCACATGCACCACCGTGGTGATGCCTTCCAGTTCATCGCCCAGAATCTGCTGTATGCGATTGGTAAAGATCTGCGGATTGGGCAGTCCGCCCGAGGAGTGGCTTTCCACAATGACATCCGAAAGGATGCCATGCATTTTGTCTTGCATCGTAAGCGTAAAACCGTCCATCACGCTGTTGACGATGATCAGGGTAGCCACGCCTAACGTGACGCTAACCACCGAAGCCAGTGCGATATAACGCGTACGCAAATAACGCCAACACAGCAGCCAGCGATACATGCAGCCATCCTTTGCTGACAAACAATAGGTAAACCAAACCCGGGTGGGGAGTCTAGCTACATTTGCCAGACAGCGAAATGGCAGTTTTCTGTCGATCAACACCGCAGCCACCGTAACACCGTAGCCACCGTATCACCGTAGCCACCGTCGCCAGACGGTGGACGCGAAAGTTGCCGCTTTCCACCGCTTGGCAGCTTTGATGTTGCGCGTTCTTGTGTCACCTCTCCCAAGCGGCCGACAGGCCAAGGGAGGGCGAAACTCCTGCTGAGCCTGCGTTCTGCCCCGCCGCACAAGATTCATTGGCATCAAGGCCCCGCACCATGGCCGCCTGCGGACGCTCGTCTCTCACACTGCCGATGATTCGTAACTAGATTTCAACGGGACCGCTACCACGCCCCGTGCTCAAGGCTCGGGTGGAACCTCGCCCTCCCTGCGTTTGGGAAAAGCGGGACGACCTCTGCGAGCCCTTAAGGCGAAGATTCGGGAGGGGGAACTGCGCCGGGATGAGTCAACCATAGCGCATGCCCCCCTCCCGCAGTCTCGGCTAAAGGCCTCGTCTGCGACCTCCCCCGGCTGCGCCAGGAGAGGTGACATGAGGTGACATTCCCAAATATCGCAAAACCACCGCTTGGCAGCGGTGGCTACGAGCAAACCGTTGGCTACAAGGCGAGCCGGTCCAGCGACGTACTAAAACAAGCGGTTAAACCCATTGAGGGCTGCCACGCGATAGGCCTCGGCCATGGTGGGATAGTTGAACGTCGTATTGATGAAGTACTCGAGCGTGTTGTAGGGGGCTGGCTGCTTCATAACCGCCTGGCCGATATGCACGATTTCCGATGCGTTCGGGCCAAAGCAATGCACGCCCAGGATCTCCAGCGTTTCGCGATGGAACAGCAGCTTCAACATACCGATCGCGCGACCGGTAATCTGGGCTCGAGCCAGGCTCTTGAACTGGGAATGACCAACTTCATACGGGATCTTGGCCGCCGTCAACTCGCGCTCGGTCTTGCCGATGCTGCTGATTTCGGGGCTGGTGTAAATGCCCGCAGGGCAATCATCCAGCTTCAGACAGGCGCTGCCTGTACAGCCCATCAGATGCTGAGCGGCGGCGCGACCTTGCATGTAAGCGGCGCTGGCCAGCGAGGGAAAACCGATTACGTCACCGACTGCGTAAATGTTCTCGCACTGCGTCTGGAAATTCTCGTTGACGCGCAAGTGACCACGTGGTGAGGGTGTAACATTGATGTTCTCTAACCCCAAGTCTTCCGTATTGCCCGATCGACCGTTTGCCCAGAGGATCACGTCGGTCTTTAGCTGCTTGCCGCTCTCCAAGTACAGCACCACACCATCGTCCAAACCCTCGATCCGTTCAAAGGTCTCGTTATGACGAATCAGGATGCCCTGGTCGCGCATGTGGTAGGACAGCGCATCGATGATCTCGTCATCCAGGAACTCGAGCAGTTTCTCGCGCGTGTTGACCAGGTTGACCTTGATGCCCAGGTTGCGAAACATCGAGGCGTATTCGCAGCCAATCACGCCGGCACCGTAAATGCAGATCGATTGCGGCTTGCTGCGCAGGTCCAGAATGGTGTCGCTGTCGAAGATATGCGGGTGCGTGAAGTCGACATTGGGTGGACGAAACGGCCGCGAACCCGAGGCGATCACGAAATAATCAGCCGTCAAACGTCGATCCTTGCTGACCTCGATCGTATGGGCATCGATGAACCTGGCGTGGCCATGAATCACGGGCACGTTGTTGCGATCATAGAAAGTCTGCCGCATCGATTCTTGCTTGGAGATAATCGAGCGACTGCTGGCCCGCAGTTGATCCAAGGTTGGATTAATGCGCAGGCCGATGTCTTTGAGAATCGGGTTGTTCAGCGCTTCCATAATCGAGTAGATCGAGAAGCGCAGCGACTTGCTGGGAATCGTGCCCCAGTGCGTGCAACCACCCCCGATTCGCGAATAACGCTCGATAACGGCCACCCGTTTGTCGCTCTTGGCCGCTTGCATCGCAGCCCCCTCGCCGCCAGGACCAGTCCCGATGACGATCACATCAAACTTGTTTTCTTCCATGTCTTGCTCAGGCGAAGTACTTCAATTGAAAAAAGTTGTCAAAGTTAGCCAAGGTTTCCCGCGAGTTTGAAGTCCGCCTGGTCCAAACCGTCTATCGCACCGTTTAGTTATTCAGCTTAGTTATTCAGCCAAACCAGCTACCTATCTGGCAGCTCGGCTATGCATTCTTCTTTTGATTCCAAGCCAGCAGGGCTCGAGCGGCGATTGCAATCTCCGATTCTTGTTGACTGGTCAGCTCGCCCAACATGGGCAACAGCGGGCCAGTCGTTGCAATGCCCGCCAACTCGACAGCCCGGTGCAGTACGCGGATCGGTTGAATAGAGTTGCGTAGATCTTCCAGCGCTTCAAAGCGAGCTCGAATCGCTTCTGCTTCATCAAAGCGACCAGCCTGAACTGCACCCAGTAGATCCATCGATCGAGAAGGGGCCACGCACACACAACCACTGGTAAAGCTGCCGACGCCGAACTGTCGCATGTGAATGATGGCCGGTTGCTCGCCGATGCCACTGACGACCAGTTCACCAGGTACTTGTTGCAAGACTTCGCGCAGGTAATCGTCCTGCGTTGGGTCATCTCGCACCACTGCGTATTTGACCCAGCTAATCAAGCCGTCGCGATGCAGTTGCCCAACAGTCGCCGGTTCCAGCCAGCGATCATGCTTCAAGTATAAAACGATCGGCTTGCCATACTTTTCAGCAAACAAGCGGATACCGCGAGCGATCCCAGTGGCATCAGCCACTTCGCGCTGGGGCAAAATCATGACCGTGGGAAAATCAAAGTCGGCCAGGACATCGGCCTGGTCCATCATCGTTCCAAAAGCCGGTCCCACCGAGGGGATGACCAGGGTGTTGGATGCCGAGATATCGACCAACATCTGCAACAGGGCTGCATACTCGCTCAAGCGTACGTGGTACAAGACCGCGTTGCCGCCATAGAGCAATATCGACACGCCATCGGCTTCCAAGTGTTCGACCAATCGGCGGTTCTGCACAGCGTCAATCGTCAAATCCGCACGGCGCGCCAGCGGAGGAACTGCAATCACACTGCTAGCCAGCCGAGCCGGCGATATTGCGTCCGTATCCATAGCTTGTTTACCGCTTGTTGCAGGAAGTCCATCAACTAACTTCCTGAAAAGATAGCACAAGGCTGAGCGACTTTGTAGCCGACGCACCTGCGCAGCGGCTTTGGTTATTCGCAGCGGCTTCGGTTAATTGGACAGCGCCAATGGGTAAGCTGCGTAGCCACCGCCTGCCAGACGGTGGACGCGAAAGTAAACGCTTTCCACCGCTTGACAGCGGTGGCTACGAAGACTTCATCCAGTGAGACTGCCCAGCTTGCCAAGTGGCGCTGTCCAATTAATCAGATGCTAGGCTGTTCACCCGACAAGTCAGTCGCAGTGCTGGTACTACTGGTGCTGGATTGCCTCTGCCGCCATAGAATCAAGCCGCAGCACAGGCAGGCCACTCCGAAACCGGCCACCACGTCGCTCGGGAAGTGTGCCCCCGAATAGATGCGTTGATACGTCGCCAGGCAAGCCAGCAACAGAAAAACAATCGTCGCGCGCGGGTAGAGCAAACTCAAGCCAATAGCCAATCCCCAGGCGGTCGCCGTGTGACCGGAAGGAAAACTCCGTTGGCTGGCATCCCAAAAATTGCCGCCTCCCAGGAACTCCCACCCAGTCACATCCGTCGCGGCCGCAGTTCCATCGGTGTCATAAGTGTAGGGTCGAGCTCGAGTAAAAGCCGTTTTCAGCAGGTTGGCCACAATTCCACTGCTGGCTGTCATCGCAATTGCTTGCCACAAACGCCTACTGGGCGGCCAGCTGGCCAAGACCAGGGCCACCAGGATCGCCGTCACGCCCGAACCATGCGCAAAGGCTTCGCTCAACTCGATGGCTTTACGAACGTCCCCCGGCACACCCGCGGCGCGAAGGTCCTGAGACCAGCGCAAATCCCACTGCATCAACGGAATCGAACCCAACCCCGCAATCACTCCCACACCCATGAGCCACACAGCCCACTGCTGGCGATTGTTCGAAGGTGAAGACGAAGCGGACATACGAGAATTTTTTCTAAGCGTGGCAGGGAGGAGACTTGAGACTTGAGACTTGAGATTTCAAATTTGAGATCTGAAATTTGAAATTTGAAGTCTGCGATTCGGGAGGCATTCGCTCAAGCTTACTGCTTCTGCTGTACGCGTACATGCCTATTTATGTGCCAGAGGTGCTGCGCGGTGGCGAATTTTGTGCCAGGGTAGACTGGCCAGCGTGTAAATTCCCTGGGAAAATAGAGGTGTTACTTCGCGGCATGGTTGTTGCCATAGAGCTGGAGTGCCGTCAACGGCGCCGACTTTTTTCGAGACCTCGCCCACCGCCTGGTGGCGGTGGCTACGGGAGAAGCGGCACTGGTTAAAATAAGTTTCAGCCACCCGGTTGTCGAATTGAGCGGCTGGGCTGAGTTCAATTTTGGTTGTCGATAGAGGAAAGAAGAAGATCATGTTGCGAAGACTGCTGGTTCAAAGTTGCTTGTTCGCTGCGGTCGCTATGCTGCTGGGCGGCGTTTGTTCGTCAGCCATCGCTCAGAATGACGATGCCAAAACGACCTCGGCCAGGATGATCGCCAAGGGCGTCGAATTCTTGCGCACCGCTCAAGCCGATGATGGTTCATTCTCCTCCAAAACCGGAGTAGGCCCGACGGCCCTGGTAGCCGCTTCCCTGCTGTCGGTGGATGTATCGCCACAAGACCCCATCGTCGCCAAATCATTGGCTTATCTGTTAAAGCACGTGCAACCCGACGGTGGCATTTATGCCAACGGCTCTCGACATCAAAACTACGATGCCTGCCTGGCGATGATGGCTCTGGCCAAGGCCAACAAAGACGGCAAGTACACCGAGCAGATCAAGAAGCTGGAGGCTTTTGTCAAGCAGCAGCAGTGGGATGAAGGCGAGGGCAAGGAACCCGACGATACTTTTTACGGTGGCGCCGGGTATGGTTCCAAAGCGCGGCCTGATTTGTCGAACACGGGGTTCTTGGTCGAAGCCTTGCATGAACTGGGACGTGACGGCGACGACGAAGCCATTCAGCGCGCGCTGCTGTTTGTAACGCGTTGCCAAAACCTGGAATCACCTCAAAACACCTCGCCCAGCGCTACCAAAGTCAACGACGGCGGCTTCTTCTACACGGCGGCCAATGGTGGTGAGAGCATGGCGGGAGCCGACGAAAACGGTGGCCTGCGCAGCTATGGCTCCATGACTTACGCGGGCCTGAAGAGCATGATCTATGCCGGCGTTTCGAAGGACGATCCGCGCGTTAAAGCAGCGGTGAGTTTTTTGGAAAAGAACTACACGGTCGATACCAATCCCGGCATGGGCGCCAGCGGCCACTACTATTACCTGCAAACGATGTCCAAAGCGTTGAAGGCTTTCGGCAGCGATTCCTTCAAGGATGGCCAAGGCCAGGTCCACACCTGGCGGACAGAAATTGTCAACAAGCTGGCTGCCTTGCAGCAACCCAATGGCAGTTGGGTCAACTCTGAAGTTCGCTGGATGGAAGGCGATCCCAACCTGGTGACCGCTTATGCCCTGCTGACGCTCTCCAACTGCAAATAATGCCCTGCAAGGAGCGAGGCACTGCAAAGAGTAAGGCACTACTGTGTGGGTTCGGTAGATTATTGTTTTACAGCGTCTAACTGAACAGCGTCACTGGGCAAGCTCACTGAATGAAGTTTTCGTAGCCACCGCTGCCAAGCGGTGGAAAGCGTTAACTTTCGCGTCCACCGTCTGGCGACGGTGGCTACGCAGCTTACCAGGTAGCGCTGTCCAGCTAACTGCCCGGTGTCCGGCTTGCTCGGGACTTCATCGATCGGCCTGATGCCTGGGGCTCGTCGATCTACTTCACCACAACGCGACGAATCGTTTGCGGTGATCGGCTGCGAAGGGGTCGGGCTTGGCCTCTTTGCCCGCGAAGACTCTGGTTAGTCGTGCGAGCGATCTTGGCTCGATGGAACCATGGCGCGCTTTGGCCTCTCTCTCTGCAGAAAAGCAGATTGCGTGGGAACCGGAATAGGCTTTTTTCAGGTTCCACGCTACAATTGCCAACTTTTCTTGGTTACCTCGATCGACAGCCACTGCTCCCATGACGGCCGCAAGGACGGAACGATGAAGACGGACGAACTACGCGAAAAATACTTGACCTACTTTCAATCCCAGGGCCACAGCCGGCAACCGAGCGACGTGCTGGTCCCCACTTGGGATCCTTCCGTTCTGTTCACGCCAGCGGGCATGAACCAGTTCAAAGACCATTTCCTGGGCAAGGTCAAGCTGGAGTTCACCCGAGCAACGACGTGCCAAAAGTGCTTGCGGACGGGCGATATCGATAACGTCGGACGCACTGCGTATCACCACACCTTCTTTGAAATGCTGGGCAATTTCAGCTTTGGGGATTACTTCAAGGCCGAAGCGATCACGTGGGCTTGGGAGTTCTTGACCAGCAAGAAGTGGCTGGGGATTGAACCGGGGCGTTTGAGCGTCACGGTTTACAAGGACGATGACGAAGCAGCCAACTACTGGCACGAGAAGATTGGCTTGCCGTTTACCCGCATCTCGCGGATGGAAGAAGATGAAAACTTCTGGCCGGCCAGCGCACCCAGCCAAGGCCCCGATGGAGTGTGTGGTCCTTGTAGCGAAATCTATTACCAGTTGGATAACGGCAAGTCAGTCGAAATCTGGAACCTGGTGTTTACCCAGTTCAATCGCGTCGGCGCGCCGCCCAACAACTTGCGGCCGCTGCCCAGCAAGAACATCGACACCGGCATGGGTTTGGAACGCACCGCCAGCGTACTGCAGAACGTGCCCAGCAACTTCCATATCGATATCCTGTTCCCGATTGTTCAGGCTGCCGCCGAAGTTTGCTCGAAGCATTACGAGTACGAAAGCGATAACGGCCGTCGCCTGCGGCGCATCACCGATCACGTCCGGGCTTGCACCTTTGCGGTGCACGAAAACGTTATTCCCGGCCCCAAGAAGGCGCGGTATGTGATCAAGCGTCTGCTGCGCCGTGCGGTGCTGGATGGTCATCAAATGGGCATGCGCGAGCCGTTCTTGTACCAATTGGTACCTGCGGTGGCTGCTGCCATGAAGGGTTGCTATCCAGAGTTGAGCGAAACTATTTCCCGCGTCAGCGATGTCATCAAGCGCGAAGAAGCCGACTTCTTCTCGACGATCGATGCCGGACTGAACCGTATCGAATCGGTCTTTGAATCGATGGCCAAGAACGAACGCGTGATGGTCGACGGTCGCGAAGCGGCCAGTTTGTATCAGACCTATGGTGTGCCACCGGAACTGTTTCAGACGATTGCCGCCGAACGAAACCTGACGTTCGATTGGGATGGCTATCGCGAAGCCATGCACCAGCACGAGATCGTCAGCGGTGGCGATCAGCGCGAGCTATTTCAAACCGGCCCGATCGAAACGCTCAAAGAAGCTCTGCTGCGAACTGACTTTGTAGGTTACGACACCACCGAAGTCGCCGCGGAACTGAAGGGCATTATCGTTGGCCCCAAGGACAACGATCGCCTGGTTGGTCGACTGGCTGCAGGTGGCGACGCTAATCAACTGGTCCGGGTCGTGCTTGACCGCTCGCCGTTTTATGCCGAAGGCGGTGGCCAGGTTGGCGACACCGGCGAGATCGTCAGCGGTGATGCCCGGTTTCAGGTTAACGATACCAAGCGCGTCGGTGAATTGATCGTTCACGAGGGACAAGTTGTCTCTGGTGAATTGAAAGAAGGCCAGAAGGTCACCGCCCGCGTCGATGTGGCTCGGCGAACAGCCATTGCCCGCGCGCACTCGGCCACACACTTACTGCACCATGCGTTGCAGACCAGCGTCGGTGCTCATGCCCAGCAACAAGGTAGCAAGGTCGATGCAGACTGGTTGCGATTTGACTTCACCAACCAGGCGGCCTTGACCGATGCCCAGATCGATGAACTGGAGCGGATTGTCAACCAACGCGTCTCCGAGTCGGCTGCAATCTCGTGGAAACAGATTCCACTCAGCGAAGCTCGCAAGGCCGGAGCCATGATGCTGTTCGGTGAAAAGTATGTCGACCCGGTACGCATGGTATCGATGGGCGAGTTCAGTAAAGAACTCTGCGGTGGCACGCACTTGACCAACACCAGCCAGGTGAAAGAGTTCGAAGTTATCGCTGAAGAAAGTGTATCGGCAGGTACGCGTCGGGTCGTGGCGCTAACTGGCACGCGGGCTGCGGAGCATAGGCAGCAAGTGGAAGAGATCCTGGGTCAGGCGGCCAAAGTACTCGGCACCACTCCCGCCAAGCTGGCCGATGAGACCCGCTCGCTGATGAAGCGCGTGCGGGATTTGAAGAAACAGTTGGCCGGCGGCGGTGGCACGGGAGAAAGTACTCCAGCCTCTGCGACCAGCCAGCCGCATTCGTTGGCAGACTACGCAGCCCAGCGAGCGACCTTGCGTGACATTGCGCGGCTACTGAACGTTGCCCCGCAGGAGATCGCCACGCGTTTGAATGCTCTGCGACAAGAGCTGGATAAACTGACCGAACAAGCCGGTCGGCTCAGCAGCACCGGCGATGTCTCGGCCAGCACCTTGATGGAGCAGGCCGAACAGGTCGATGGCACTTCGGTCATCGTGGTCGAGACCAGTGGAGCCACCCCGAACCTGATGCGGCAGTGGATCGATCAAATCCGCAAGCAAAGCGCTTCACCGGTCGCAGTGCTACTGGCCAGTCGCGAGGGCGATGACAAAGTTTTGCTGGTCGCTGGTATCAGTCGAGCTCTGGTAGATCGCGGCATGTCAGCCGGCACTTGGATCAGCCGCGTAGCCCCGGTTGTCGGTGGTGGCGGCGGCGGTAAACCCGACCTGGCACAAGCCGGTGGCAAACAGCCGGAAAAGTTACCCGAAGCTATCCAAACCGCGAAACAAGCCATGCGGCAAATGCTCGAAAATCAAGGCAGAGCTTGACATCGTCACCTCGACCTAGTTATTTTCAAACCTTCCAATTCACAAAAGCGCATCGTCCAAACGCCTGATTCGGACCGCGCGCAACCCAAAAGTACACCATCGCATCGATCCTTCACTCACGACTGAGCAGTCGCTGAGAACCTGAGTGTGGGACCGGTGCGTTATTTTGTTGGTGGTCGGGGGAATCCAAAAAAGTGCGTCACCTCCTCACCCTGTTTGAAATCAGTCAACAGGAGTTGCATACAATCCTTTCGCTCAGCCAGCAGATCAAGCAACTGTTGGCTGCGGGTCGTCGTCCACCTTGGCTGGCCAGGCGCGTACTGGCCATGCTGTTCGAAAAGCCAAGCCTCAGGACGCGCGTCAGCTTCGAAGCTGGCATTCTGCAACTGGGTGGTGCCGCCATGTTCTTGGGTCAAGAGGTGGGTTGGCAAAGCCGCGAAGCCACGGGCGATTTCATTCGCGTTCTGGCCGAATATGCCGACGTAATCGTCTGCCGCGCGAAGAAACATGATTCAGTGGATGACCTGGCCAACTACAACTGTGTTCCGATTATCAATGGACTGACCGACCTGGCCCATCCTTGCCAGGCGCTTGCAGATGTCATGACTATGCAAGAACTGGCTGGACCATTAGCCGGTCGCACTATGGCGTTTGTGGGTGACGGCAATAACGTGGCCCGGTCGCTGGCCCTGGCGGCCACGATGGTCGGCATGCGATTCCGCTTGCTGGGCCCCTGCGAATACTTCATGGACGAGAATTGGATCAAGAAGATTCGCAAGAGTTATCCCCACGCCGACATCGAACAGTCGACCGAACCGCGTGTGGCCCTGGCCCAAGCCGATTTCGTCTATACCGATGTTTGGACCAGCATGGGCCAGGAACAAGAAGCCGCCAAACGCAAAGCGGTCTTTGCGCCCTATCAACTCAATGCCGCTCTGATGCGTCATGCGCCCAGCAAAACACGCATTCTGCATTGCTTGCCCGCGCGGCGCGGGGAAGAGATTACCGACGAAGTCATCGACAGTCCGCAAAGCGCCATCGTGCTGCAAGCCGGCAATCGTATGCATGCTCAAAAAGGCTTGCTCGTCTGGCTGGGACTGCAAGAGGATTGGCTGGGCGCCGAATGCCTGGAGCAAGAAGGCATCGATCTACCGGTCGGCTACTCCTGACAAGCCCGCTGTCACCCGCTGACTGCCCGAGGGTGCCGATTCCAACCATGACATGGCTTTGAAGGCCGCTACTATCTCCCTGCGCGGCTGCGGCGTAGAATCTAGGGGTGCATGGCATTCAAGGCCTTCCGGCCATTTCCTTCTGCCCCGCGAGGAGTCTTTCTTTATGGCTACGATCGTAGAAACAGTTCGCAAACCCAAAGTCCGACACACCCAGTGCTTTATCGATGGCCAGTGGCAAGATGCAGCCAGTGGCAAGACTTTCGCCACCATCGATCCCTCGACTGAGGAAGTCATTGCTGAAGTAGCCGAAGGTGACGCGGCTGATGTCGATCGGGCCGCCAAAGCGGCTCGCAAAGCCTTTGAGACTGGACCGTGGAGCAAGATGGATGCTCGCGATCGCGGACGCTTGATGTATCGCCTGGCTGACTTGATTGAAGAAGAGATCGATGAACTGGCTGCGCTCGAAAGCCTGGACAATGGCAAGCCGTTCAAAGACGCTCGAGCGGCTGACTTGCCACTGGTGATCGATTGCCTGCGCTACTACGCCGGCTTTGCCGACAAGATCCAAGGGGCTACGCTGCCTATTCGTGGCAACTATTTCTCGTACACGCGACGTGAACCAGTCGGCGTGGCCGGCCAGATTATTCCGTGGAACTTTCCAATGCTGATGGTCGCGTGGAAGTGGGGACCAGCCTTGGCCGCCGGTTGTACCATCGTGATGAAACCAGCCGAACAAACACCGCTGACCTGCTTGCGTATGGCGCAGCTTGCCCAAGAAGCCGGTATACCTGATGGTGTCATCAATGTCGTGCCCGGTTATGGGCCCACCGCCGGTGCCGCCGTGGTCAAACATCCGCTGATCGATAAGGTAGCCTTCACGGGCGAACATCGCACCGCCCAGATCATCATGCGCGATGCCTCCGAGTCATTGAAGCGTTTGACCTTCGAACTGGGTGGCAAGAGTCCGAACGTCATCCTGCCCGATGCCGATTTGGACAAGGCCGCCGCCGGCACGAATTTTGGTTTGTTCTTTAATCAAGGTCAGTGCTGCTGCGCAGGTAGCCGCGTCTATGTCCATGCCAGTGTGCATGACGAGTTTGTAGATAAACTGACCAACCTGGCCGCCAGTCGGCGATTGGGAAATCCATTGGATCAAGAGACCGATCAAGGCCCTCAAGTCGATCAAGCGCAGTTCGACAAGATCCTGTCGTACATCGAAAAGGGTAACCGAGAAGGTGCTCAGTGCCGCACCGGCGGCGCTCGTAGCGGTGATCGCGGCTACTTCATCCAGCCGACGATCTTCAGCCATGTGACCGACAACATGTCGATCGCTCGCGAAGAGATCTTTGGCCCCGTGATGAGTGTGCTGAAGTTCGACGACTGGGAAGACTTGATCGCTCGCGCCAACGATACCTTCTACGGGCTGGCCGCAGCCATTTGGACACGCGATGTTTCCAAAGCTCACGAGTTCGCCCGGCGCGTGCGAGCTGGCACCATTTGGGTCAACTGCTACGACGTCTTTGACGCCGCGGCACCCTTTGGTGGCTTCAAAATGTCCGGTCAAGGTCGCGAACTGGGCGAAGAAGGGCTCAAGGCCTACACGGAATCCAAGACCGTCACTATCGCTCTGTAAACAAGCGGTTCCGAGAGCGTAACGGAATTCCCGAAGCGGAATTCCCGATGTTGAGATCATGCAGTTGAGATCATAAATTTGAGATCATGAACCAGGGACCCCGAATCCGGGGTCCCGAAAACAAGTTCGCCAATCGCGAATCTCTAATCTCTAATTTCAAATCTATAATTTCAGATCTCAGGCGTGCGAGCCTGGGGGTGGGGGCAATTCGGGCAAGCCTACGGCCGATACTTCTTTGGCGGGATCGATATCGTCCAGGTCGGTACTGTCAACAGATCGACGAACGATCAAGTAAACCGCGGCGGTGGCGCTCCAAAAGTAGCTGAACCAGTAGGCGCTGATAAACCACCAGGTGATACCGGCTCCGGCCACCATCCACGATACGAGCCGCGTGGCTTGAGTGTTTTCCGGTTGGCTCGGTCCCAGGAACAATTCGTTCACGGTTAATCCCGCTCCGGCCAGAAAGGCATCGCGCATCCAGTGCCAGCCGGGCAACAGCCACCAGTAAACGATCTGGTAACCCACCCAGCCAATGCCATAGAGTGCCAGAGCGCTCAGCACGACCACCACGGGCCGCTGGAAAAAATAGTTGTTGGATCGACTGAAGCCTTCGAAGGCATCTGCGTTTCGCTCGCAGCCGATGGCAGCCACGGCCAGCGGAAAACAGACAAACATGCTCAGTACCATGCGGCCAACCGCAAACACCAGCGGCCACAGTAGCAACAGCATACAGGCCATTACGGGGGCTGCGGGACCAAGTCTGGCCAGCCAACCGAGCAGATGAGGCACCAACAGCAGCGCGGCCAGCGTCACCAGGTGCAGACCGGTCACCCAGAGATAGCTGGGCAATCTAAAGGTCACCAGCTTGATCGTCTCGCCCCACGGAGCAATCGTGCGTTGGCCAAGCTCCACAGCGGCACGGCGCGAGAGAATGCCACCAAACCAACCCAGTACCAAGGTCAGCCACATGGCGCAAAAGGTCAGGTACGCGAACTCACGGAGCCCCAGCACCTCAAAGATCTGGCTCTGACCGATCTCAATGGGGGCCAGTCGAATACTCTCCAGAGACCGGATGTACCAATCGCCGTACTCGGGTTTGAACCGCGGAGCAAACATCCACTGCGCCAGGCTGATGCCTTGCCACATAAAAAATGTACCAGCCACACTGGTGACCAGGGCCGTGATGCGCATCGCCGGATGCAGGGCACGCGTGATCGGATACCACCACCACAGCGACCGCCCCCAATCGATTTCAGCTTTGGGTACATATCGATCCTCGAACGGTACTTCTTCCATGGTGCTGATCTTTTCTAACTTGAGGTGCAAGGCTCGTGGGGCTTATGCGTCGTGCCAACCTGGTGGCAAGCGAACGGGACGTCGCGGCTGGTCATCGCTGTAGCTGCTGGAGCCACGCCCGGACGACCGGTCATCGTAGTCAGCCGCGCCGAAGTTCGCATCGCCCTCCGAAGTTCCGTCTTCTTTATCCTCGTCGCTGGAGGTGACGGGCAACCCGTTGTCTTCATTCAACCAACGCCCCAAATCGATCAAGCGGCAACGATCGCTGCAAAAGGGCAAATGACGGGCTGCGGAAATCGGAGTCAATCGGCCACATGTCGGGCATGGCAATTGGGGAGCTGTCATGACACACCTGGGATGTGGGCTGCTAAGCTAGGGCAGATCGAGATTTTACCAGATTGCCATTTCTGGTTAAGTAGGCAAGGAAACCAGTGCTCATGAGTACTTCGGGCCCGCAGTCGGCTGATCATCCACCCCGGTTGCTGCGTGGACTATCGCTGGTGGATGCCACTGCTTTGGTGATTGGTACCGTCATCGGCACGGGCGTCTTTTTGAAAGCGGCCACCATGTCGCAAGAGGTTGGCTCACCCGCTTGGGTGCTGCTGGCCTGGGTGGCAGCCGGCCTGTTGTCGCTGGCCGGAGCGCTGACTTATGCAGAGCTGGGCGCGATGTTCCCCGAAGCCGGCGGCGAGTATGTGTACTTGCGCAAGAGCTACGGCGAAGCTTGGGCGTTTCTCTTTGGCTGGCAGCGCTTCATCGTGGCTGGCAGCGCTTCGATCGCCTCGCTAGGGGCCGGCCTGGCCATCTTTCTGTCGACGTTTCTTCCCCTGGATGCAGTGTGGCTGGAGCGTGACCTGCACTTGCTCGGCCAGACAATTCACTGGCAATTTGGGGCCAGGCAAGTCGTGGCCGTAGCGGCGATTTTGTTGATGAGCGCGATCAACTGCCTGACCGTGCTCGTCGGTGGTCGCGTGCAAGTGCTGCTGACAATCTTGAAGGTTGGGGGCATCGCGTTTGTAGCCCTGGGCGTCTTCATTACCGCGCCTGAGGCAAACTGGAATCACCTGGCCACACCTGCAGGGACGGCACAGTGGTGTGGCCTCTCAGCCTTCGGCACAGCCATGCTGGCTGCGCTGTGGGGTTACGACGGCTGGAACAATATGCCCATGGCTGCAGGCGAAGTGCGCCATCCAGGTCGTAACATTCCTCTAGCCCTGATCGCGGGCATGGCCAGCGTGATGGTGATCTATTGCCTGCTGAACCTGAGCTACTTTTATGCGCTGCCGTTCGAAGAAGTCTCGACCAGTAACTCCACCGGTTATCCCGATGCCTTGCCGGTGGCCAGCAAGGCTGCGGGTTCATTTCTGGGGGCTTATGGAGCGCAGTTCATTTCAGTCGTCTTCGTGGTTTCTGCCTTAGGGGCGCTGAATGGTTCGATCCTATCCAATGCGCGCGTGCCGTATGCCATGGCTCGCGATGGATTGTTCTTCGACTCCTTTGCGCGGCTCAGCTCCAGCACCCGAGTGCCCGTGTATTGTTTGATGGTTCAAGCCCTGTGGGCCAGTGTGCTGGCGCTCTCTGGCACATTCGATCAACTGACTAACTGCTTGCTGTTTGCTTCGTGGATCTTTTATGGACTGGTAACATCATCGGTCTTTGTCCTGCGCAGAAAGCTGCCTCAGGCAGAACGGCCGTATCGCACCTTCGGCTATCCGTGGGTGCCGATGGTATTTGTGCTGGTGGCACTCTGGCTGGTGGGCAATACGTTTGTTACCAAACGCGTCGAATCAGTGGTTGGCCTGGTACTGATGCTGGGAGGCTTGCCCGTCTATTTAGGTTTTCGCCTGCGGCTGGCCAGAGCGCACTCCGGTGCGGATCACAACTGAGTAACCGGATCGGTCTCTTGCTGACTGCCCCACACAGACACCTGCGGAAATGCCAATGCCAGGCGCGCAGCCAATTGATCCATGGCAAACTTTTCGCTGGCAAAGTGGCCAATCATGAGCAAGCCAATCCCCAGCGATTGAGCTTCCAGACAGTTGTGAAAGGTAGCCTCACCGGTGATCAACAAGTCGCACTTCTTAGCAGCCGCCTTGGCTACGAACGATCCACCGCTGCCACAGCCAAAAGCCACGCGCTCTATCAAGCGATCCACGGTAACGCCCCGAGGTCGACAGTGCGGCACAGCGTGCA
Source organism: Ottelia alismoides (assembly GCA_037367405.1). Lineage (NCBI taxonomy): Eukaryota > Viridiplantae > Streptophyta > Magnoliopsida > Alismatales > Hydrocharitaceae > Ottelia > Ottelia alismoides. The sequence goes on along the minus strand of JAZKJV010011400.1, from coordinate 6,473,961 downwards.
CCAGTTTCTCGACGATTCGCGAGAGCTCGGTCGGTCGCGATAACTTGCCAAAGCGACCTGCACCTAACTCGGGTGTACCTTCGATCGGGATCAGCGGTTCAATCTCATGCAACGAAATCTTGCGCGCCAGCTGTGCATTGATACCATCGGGCGCTGAATCCCAAGCCGTGTGTGGGCTGTAGACGCCGATATGGTGACTGGCCAGTTGCCACAATAACGTGCCGGTGTAACTATCGGTAGTTATCGCTGCCACGGGTTTAAATGGCAGCGGATGATGGCTGATGACCAGGCTGGCCTGGCGCTGGATCGCCTCTTGTACGCTGGTCGGCGTCAGCGTCAGGCAAGTCATCAAACGCTCGACTCGGCCTGTCCTGTCTCCCAGCAGTAAACCCGTGTTGTCCCATGACTCGCTGAGTCCTGGTGGAGCAAATTGCTCCATGACTTGCACGACTTCACCAACGCTGGGAGCGGGAAGTTTATCTGACGGCGACACTATGGCGATCTACTCTGGTAACTGGCGTGGATACGGCAGTGGCTCACCGGGCGGAAGCGGTCCTTCGTTGGTCTCCAGCCACTGCAAACGCTCTTCTTCAGTAGCATAATATCGCAACCAGGTGTCGGTGTCGCTATCGTCCAAGCAACGCCAGGACAAGCGATTTCCCGGCAGATCGACTTTCTTTTCCCAGCTGGGAAGAATGTCGCGGTAAATCAAGGTATAGAGCTGGCGATCGGTCAAATGCTCAGTATCCTGCAGCACGATGCGGCAGGAAAACAAACGATCGATAGTGTCATACAGCAGTGTACTTAGCACGTCGTCGTCCAGCTTGTCAGGTGATGGGATAGTAAGTGCCGGTTCAAACCAACGACTGATTGGCAGGGCCGGCGCACGTTCCCAAGCCAACATCGATTCGAGGAATTCATTTTCCTCCGCCAGGCTCATGCAACGACTGTGCATGATGTCGACCGATTCGTCGACATAGGGTTCCAATTCGTCACGCAAGCGGGCATTGCGCAACAGCAGATCGATTTGTTCTTCAGCAGCGGGGAAAGGCAGATTACTCATGACGATTCCTGATGGTCTAACCTCCGTACGAGCAAGCGCTCGGTGGCGCTCACACGTACGACTTTAGCCATCGACCGCCTCGGCTCAATAGTCGGCTTGAAGAAAAATCGTCAATCGGCTCGAATCGCTGACCGGCCTGCCCGCAGCACCCGAACAACCCACACTCTTTTACAGCTTTTGCAGAGCTTTCCAGCTGGTTAGCTCGATTTTTTGCTCGTCGATTAACTGGCGAGTTTGCGGATCAGTGAAGATACGATAGTCCTGATCGCGGCGCGGCGAGCTGGTAGTGATCGCCTTCAGCTCGTCGTTGTCGATGCCACAGTGAATCAGCAGGGCCGTCAAACCGGGCTGCATATTCTTGATTGCGTCCTGATAAACCTCCAACCGTTTGGCAGGTATCTCGCCTCCGTAGAACTGCATCAAATGATCGAGCATGGGCAAGTTCGCCTGGGCCAGGCGCTGGGCCCCGGACTCTTGCCTGGCCGCCAGGGCGGCATATTCTTCGGCCAACTCCGGTGGCAAACGTTTGAAGAACAAGACCGGCAGCTTGTACTCCAGCCCCAACTGCACATAGACCTCCACCAGGTCCGGCCGCGTCATCACCGCGCCCATGTGCGTGTCCAAGTGCGAGAGAGGTACTCCAAACGCGATTGCTCGATCGATCTGCGCCTTCAGCTCTAGCTTGACTTCATCCGCCTTGGCATGCTGCGCGACTTGAGCTGTACCATCCCACAGGTAACCTTCACTATCGCACAGCGAAGGCGCTCGACTCTGCCCCACCACCGGTCCCCAGCGATAATTGTCCCATTCAGAATTGAGCGTCAAGTGAATGCCATAGCAGTACTGCGGATGCGTCTTGGCATACTCCGCGAACTCCTTGAACCACGGACAGGGCACCATGATGCTGGCAGAGGTCACAATGCCTTTCTCCAGAGCATCGATCGTCGCCACGTTCACCGAATGCGACATGCCCGCATCATCAGCGTGAATAATCAATCGCTTGGGTTCATCACCACGGACCGCTGGTAACGAGATCGAACAAACACCAATCAAGGGCAAGACCAGGCAAAGCAAAGCAAAGAGTGATTTCATGGAGGAGTAAGGAGTAAGGGGTTAGGAGTTAGGAGTTAGGAGTTAGGGGGAGGCGTCAGATTTCAGATTTCAGATTTCAAAGCTCACAGCTCAAAGCTCACAGCTCAAAACAGGGTCAATTGTACTTCGGTGGGGCCTTGGTTTTCGCCGGGCCAGGTGGGTAGGGGCTCTAAATCAGGATAGTGCTGGCTAACTGCTCGATGGAGTTGTCGAGCCATTAGAGGCGCAAAGCGATCGTCGGGAGCGTGCGTAAACACAAACGGCTCTAAGCCGGCCCGCAGCCATCCGCCAATAACTGGCGCCCACTGGTCGATCCAGGGCTGGACATCTTCGAGGCTGTTGCGACCGATCAGTCGCAGAAAGGGATGCCGGGCGGTCACCGTTTGGCGCACCGGTGTCTTAGGCTTACGCGTCTGCGCCGCTCGTTCAACTTCATCGCTCGGTGGTTTCGAATACAAGGGGCGTGAATCGAATAGAACCTTGTCGATCTTCAAGTGGCTGAGCAGTTGATCTATGCGTCGCTCATGTGGTCCTTCATCGAACCAGGCTGGATGACGAAGTTCAACGGCCCAGGGCAGATGCTGTGGCAAACCGCTTAAGAAACGTTCGAGATCGGCGTTATGGCGCGGTGAATAATCAGGGGGCAATTGCAAGAACGATGGTCCCAGCACGCCGCGGTCATGGAGCACTTCGGCCACTTTCAAGAACTCGTTCAGATCAGCCTGGCAATCCAGCAACCGACAATCATGCGAGATTGCCCGCGGGACCTTGAGGGCAAACTGAAAATCAGATTCAACTGCCTGACTCCACTTGGCAGCCGTCTCCAGCCCTGGCAGCGCGTAAAAAGTGCTGTTGCCTTCAACTGTATTGAAGGCTTGTGAGTACTGCCGCAACCATTCACCGCGCGGTGCCTGGCTGGTGAAGACTGAACCCTTCCAAGCTTCGCATGCCCAGACGGGGCAGCCAAGATATAACTTGCCGCTCATGATGCCTTCCGTGCCATGACCAACATTAGGAGATCAAAAAGCATACCAACGGACTGGAGTTTTCGTCGACTAGCAGGCCGAGCAAGATGTGTTGAGTTGTACTGCACAGGCTGTTCCTAAATGGGGAGGACATGATTATTATCGTGGCAGCGACAAATTGCATGGTACCTGATTGGACAGCTTCACTCGGTAGGCCGAGGCGATTTTGCTGCAGTATTGGTAGCCACCGCTGCCAAACTGCCAGGCGCTTGCGATACGTTAACTTTCGCGTCCACCGCCCAAGCGACGGTGGCTACGATTGGCGAACTGGCGCTGACCGACTAACGCCCGCGTGAACTAAATCAACGACGCTGACCGCGTCGATGTGCTTATCTCTTGGTGAGGTGCAGTATGCGATCAAAAGTGTGGGGAGCGAGTTGGGTAATTGGCTTGGGGTTGGGCATATTGTTGCTGGGGCAAGCTTTCAGCCTCGCACAAGACCCCAAGACTCCGCCGAAGGTCTTGATTCCGCGCCAGCAAACCCAGCCACCTGGACCGCCGCTATCACCGGCCGACGCCATCAAGAAGATGACGGTGCCAGAGGGATTTCATGTCGAATTGGTAGCAGCCGAGCCCGATATTCAGAACCCCGTGGCCATGACCTTCGATGAACGCGGCCGCATCTGGATCACCGAGAGCTTCGAGTATCCTCGCCACGAGCCTGGACCTGGTCGAGACCGCATCAAGATCCTGGAGGATACCGACGGCGACGGTCGCGTCGACTCGGTGAAGATCTTTGCCGAAGGTCTGAACATTCCTTCGGGAATAGCCGTCGGTCACGGCGGCGTCTGGGTGGCCAATGCACCTGATATCCTCTTCATGCAAGATACCGATGGCGATGACAAGGTTGATCGACAAACTGTGGTGGCGACCGGTTTCGGGCGCTTTGATACGCATGAACTGCCCAACAGCCTGACTTGGGGACCCGATGGCTATTTGTATGGACTCAACGGAGTCTTTAATCCTTGCCGCGTCGAAACGCCCAAGAAGACTTATGAATTCACCTGCGCTATGTTTCGCATCGATCCGCGCACCAAAGAGTTTTCACTCTTTTGCGAAGGTACCAGCAATCCCTGGGGTATCGCTTTTGATCCGCAAGGCAGCGCGTTTGTCAGCGCCTGCGTGATTGACCACCTATGGCACTTAACCGAGACCGGATACTACCTGCGACAAGGTGGACCTTATCCGCCACATACTTGGAAGATCGATTCTATCGTTGATCACAAGCATCAGATGGCTGCCTACTGCGGGCTGGGTTACATGGACACCGCCGCCTACCCAGCCGAGTATCGCGATGTGCTGGTGATGGGTAATCTGCATGGCAGCTGTTTGAACATCGACAAACTCCAGCGAGCAGGCTCCACCTACTTTGGCACCGGCAAGCCCGACCTGCTGAGCGCCCATGACGTGTGGTTCATGCCCGTGGTGCAGAAAATCGGACCGGACGGCTGCCTACACATCCTCGATTGGTACGATCGGTATCACTGCTATCAAGACGCCTCGGCTGATCCAGCCGGTGTCGACCGCGGTCATGGACGCTTGTATCGCTTGGTTTACCAGGATCGCCCGCGAGCCCGCATCTTGAAGGATGCCACCAGTGCCGAGTTGGTTGAGGCACTGGGCGATGCCAACGTAATGATTCGCGAAATGGCTGTACGCATGCTGGCCGAACGCCAGTGTCGTTCGGTGGAGTCGCAGCTCTTGAACCTGGTAACGGGCTCCGATACGCCAACCAAACATCGCCTCTACGCCATGCAAGCCCTGGTAGCAGGCCAGGCCCTGACGGTGGAGAACATCCTGCAATTATGTGAGCACCGCGATCCGAGCATTCGCGCCTGGGCTGTGCGCGGTGGAGCCAATCTCTTTACCGATTCACAAGCGTTGGCTGACAGAGTCACGAAGATGGCTGCCGATGCTTCGCCCGACGTGCTACTGCAAGTAGCCATCGCTGCCGGCAAGTTGACCAAGCTCGATCGTCTGGCGGTGTGGGTGGATGTCTTGGCTCACAGCGGTGAAGACACTCTGATTCCGCACATCGTATGGCAGAACATGCACCCCGCTCTTCCAGCGGAAAGCGATCGGTTGCTATCGTTGGTCGAGAAAGTCGACTTGGAGAAAGCGCCTGGCCTGGCCGAGCTGTTGACAAAGGTTGCGGAGAAGAACTGAACGGTAGCGCCTGACAGGTTTACTCTTCCGCGCGGCGTACCGCTTCATCATACACGTGGCGCGCAGCTCGCCCCGAAATGGTTTGCTGCGCGACCAACAACTGGGCGATGGCCTCGACCGCGGCCCATGTACCAGGATCGGCTAGCAGATACTCGGCTTTGTCCAAAGCGCGACGCTCGACACGCTCGACCTGGCGTTCACTGCCGGCGCGACTTTGAGCCAACCGTCGGACTCCGCGCAAGTCTTGAGCCGCGCTGGCAGGACAGTAACTGCCGGTCAATTGCGATTCAGCCACCATGCCAGCCAGCAAGATCAACATCTCATCTTCCAGCCAATCTTTGGTCGGCTTGAAGCGTCCCTTTTGTACCTGACATTGACCGAGACTGTCGATGCCCGAGTGCGTCTTGCCAGGCACGATCGTTACGCGATGAACAGGCCGGCCAAGTGCCAGAGCCATTACGGCATGCCCAGCTTCGTGATAGGCCGTCAGTTCCAACTGGTCATGATCATCAGGCATCCAACCACTCCCAAACCGTCGCGCGCGATCGCTCCCACGGGCATCCGAAACCGTCAGTCTTTGCGAGCCTTGACCACGCTGATTCGTCCATCGCTTTCGATACAAGCCTTTTCGACTTCGGCAAAGTGTTCGATACCTTGTTCTCGCAGTTGTCCACGTAGTTCATCAATGGTAATCAATTCTCGGCGAAGATTCTCGCGGATCAACTGGCCGCTGCGAATCAGGGGCAATGGTTGTGGCTCGATCAATTTGCGAAACCATTCGGAATGATAACTGAGCCAGTCGAGTGCATAGTTCCAGAAGATGATCGTCAACACCAGTACAACACCTTCGGGAACCGAGCGATACTCGCCAGCCATCCCGTTCTGCGAAGCATCCGCCAGCAGCGTAATCAACAGCAGATCCGTCATGCCGAGCGAACCGGTTTGACGTTTGAGTATTATGCGCATCAATGCAAACAGCGATAGATACATGATTGTTCCACGAATCATGACGTCGCCAATCGACGCGCTGGGAATCCACATACCATGCCAATCGATCATCATTGCCTCCCCGGGGGCGATATCATACTTGCGACGCATGAACAGACCGTTCGTGCGGTGCATTGTATGCAAGTGCCGTACGCAGCCGGGGGAGGTCGGAGCCCGCGTTTAGCGAGGCTCCGGGAGGGGGCCATGCGCTATGGTTAACTCCTACCAAGCGCAGTGCCCCCTCCCGAATCTTCGCCTTAAGGGCTCGATTCGACCTCCCCCAAGCTGCGCTTGGGAGAGGTGACTCAAAAACGCGCAACATCAAAATCTGGCGACGCTGGCTACGACGTGCAACTACCCACCTTCTATCAGGCGGTGACTACGGGGCCATCAGGCATCGACTTGGACGTGGCCCACTGGCTGGGCGACGCAGGTCACGATCTCGTCGTCGCGATGCGCACAGGTAGGTGGTTTGCGATAGAGGACGCTGCCGGCCAGCTTCTTCAGTTTGCACGTGCCACAGGCCCCCGTGTGGCAGCCTGACGGCAAACGGATCCCGTTAGCCTTGGCTGCTTGCCAGAGCGAAGTGGGCTGCTGGCTGGTTGGAGTCAACACCTGACTGCGCGTAAACTCGACAGACCAAGGTGCGACCTCATGGCTGGCCGCCTCGCTTTGAGTGGCGGTAAAGGACTCGACATGGATGTGATCGGCGGCGTGGCCTGAGTGTTCCAGATAGCCAGCGCACTGCGACATCCAGGCTGCGGGGCCACACAGGTAGCAGTGAGTAGTTGGTTCCAAGCGTTGCAGAACATCGGCGGCCGTGAACTTTCCGCGGACCACTTGACCACCTTCGACCTCCGGCAACGCGTTCTGTCGACTGAAGAAGGTGACAACCTCTAAGTTTTCAAATTGCCCACACCAGCGATGCAGTGTCTCTCCAAAAGGCCAGTGCTGTTGGTCGCTTACTTGATACAGCAACTTTACGATACGATTCGGATTGACTGCCAGGCTGGTTTTGAGGATCGATAGCAATGGCGTAATGCCTATGCCTGCGGCCAACAGGAGCAACGGTTGATCGCTATCGGGGTCGAGCGTGAACTGTCCATAGGGACCATTGACCAGCAAGCAATCGCCGGCGTGCAGATTCTGGAAAATCCAGCTACTGAGGCTCTTCTGGTTTTCGCTCGATGGTGTTTGTCGCTTGACGGTGATGCGCCACCAAGGTTGACCCGGGCAATCCGACAGCGAGTAGCAGCGGCTGGGTAGGGCCGCTCCACCGAGGGCTGGTCGAACCAGCATGAACTGGCCGGCTTTGAATTGGGCGGTGCTGCTGCGGTGCAGTGGATCTTGCAAGTAGATCGACATGCAATCGTCCGACTCGAGCTTGGTCTCGACGACTTCCATGACGCGCCAACCACCGTTGGGTCCAGCACCTGACTGACGCTTCAACTCACTGGACAGTCGCATGTGCTCGGTGGCGTTTCGCATGCGGCTCTGATACTGCATTCGGGCCTGGCCATCATGCAGCCATGCTCCCACACCTCGCCAACCGGCCAGCGCCAGTCGCGATGCAGTGGTGGCCAGCAAACCTGCTGCCACGGAAGCCGAGGCTATCGTCACCAGATCCATCAACCACTCCCCGAAGATCTAATCTCCAAAGATAGGTCACACCCGGTACTCGGGGTGGGGAACCGGTCAATCAGCCTTAAGATATAGCGGTCAAAATGGCTGTACCGCTTAGCCGGGACGTTTGCGCAAACTATGATGGATAGGTGGTTTACGACGATGGACAGCGGTCCAATATATCGAAAAAAATTTTGGGATTCTCTAAAGCTTTAGTGCACTTACACTTGCCGCACGGCAGCAGGTTGGTTCAGCGTGAATTAGATTTGAAAAAGCCGCAGGGTGGCGCCACAATGGCACTGTCCAGGTTTATGTATGGTCTCGCGTGGAACGTTCGTAACTTCGATTCGACCTTTTGGGTGCAGGACATGTCCTCGATGAAGCTTCAATTGCGCGCAGCTCTATTGGCAGCCTTGGCAGTGCCTGCAATGCACGTCTCTCCCGTCTGGTCGCAGTGCTGCGCCCCGGCTCTGTCCGTTCAACCCAAGGTCATCATGGAGGAAGAACTTCAAACCCGTTACCGCATCGTGCATGATGTCGAATATGTGGACAGCGAAGTTGTATCGCAACGCATGGTGCTGAAGTATCGGCCAGAGACTCGTCAGGTTACGGTGACCAAGCCTGTAACGGAAACGAGCACTGAGCAGGAAAAGTACACAGTCCTGGTGCCGGTCAAGAAACAGGAGATTCAGGATCAGAGTTACTACAAGACGGATTACGTGACCGAAACGGCGCAGCGCGAAGAGGTCTACACCAGCCTGCGACCCGTCGTAGAAACTCAATATCAAACACAGAGTGTGGTCGTACCGCGTACCGTTACGGAGACTCAGTACCAAACGCAACAATACATGACTTACTCGCCGGTGACCACGTATCAGACGGCCACCGTGGATAACGGCGGCTACGTAGCCCAAAACTACATCGTGCCTGGCGCCAGTCGGTATCGCTTGGGCTTTCTGCCTGGCGGAACTGCCGTGGACACAACCACGGGACTGCCGTTTTATCATCGCTCACAATTCGGCTGGGTTCCGACGGCTACGCCCAGCCTGGCTTATACAGCCATGATGTACCAGCCCAACCTGCAACAGGTGGCCGTTCCACAAACGACCTACATGCCGCAGGTCCAACAGACTCAAGTTCCCGTGCAAGTGACGCGAACCGAAAACGAAGTCCTGCAGCAGCAAGTGCCCGTGCAGGTTACACGTTACGAACAAGTTGCTGAAAAGCGAATCGTTCCCTATAGCGTTTCCAAACCTGTGACTCAGTATGTCGAACGCAAAGTACCTGTTGAGCGAGAAGTGATGGAACCGCGTGAAATGGTGCGACCTCGCACGGTAACGCGTACCTCCTACAAGACTGAAGTGGTTGAGCAAACCGTGCAAGTCGGCTACTACGAAAAGGAAGAGTATCGCACTCCCGTAAAGGTACCGCGGCAAGTTACGCGTTATGTACCTGAACAAGTGCGAGTGCTCCGACCACGTACCGTCTATAGCCCAGTAACGCTGAATTACTACGATCCCTATTCGGCTGCCCTGGTAGTGCAAAGCGCCCCCACCATGACACCGATTGTGGCTCCGCCGACGACTTCACCCAGTGACAAGCCAGAGGAACGCAGCGCTGGCAAGCCAGAGGTCAAGAGTGTCGAGATCGGTGAAGAACTGCCCTCGAAGAAAGACTCGAACAACGAGCCTAAAGCCGAGGCTGACGAAAAGGATTCTGAGTCGCTCGACCTGAACAGTTCGTCCGGTAGTGACGCTCCACGAACCTAATGCTTTCAACTGCTTGGCCACAGCCGGGAACGATCGCGCTCTGGTATGCGCGCGTTCCCACGAGCCGGCTTGCCCAACCCACTGCGACCTTCGAGCACTATCTGCAATGCTTTACCGAAGGCGAGTCTCAACGCGCCAAACGCTATCTGTTTGCCGAGCCGCGCAATCGCTATATCGTCGCTCGCTGGATGCTGCGGCAACTGCTGGGGCGTTATTGCGATCAGCCGCCTGAGACGCTCGAGATTCTGACGACGCCCAACGAGAAGCCCTACCTGGCAACCAATCCGCAGCTGCAATTCAACGTCTCACACAGCGGCGAGCTAGTTGTTATCGGCATCGCCACCCATCTGCCACTGGGCGTTGATACCGAGCAGATCAACGCTGCGCGCCAATGGCAGACCATCGCTCGCCATCAATTTCATCCAGCCGAACAGCAGTGGCTGCTCAGCCAACCTGCTGAGCGTCAATTGGCCGACTTCTACACGATCTGGACCTCGAAAGAAGCCTATCTGAAAGGTCTCGGCGTGGGACTGGGACATCCGCTGACTGGCTTTGCTATCGTGCCGGACGAACCAACCCGCCGCCCAGCACCAGAGTTAGACTCGGTCCACCAGTGGCAAGTCCAAAGTATCGAGCTCTTCGATGACTATGCCATAGCCGTTGCCAGCCCCGCAGGGATGCAGCTGGAATGCCTGAAGTTTGAGATTTGAAGCTGGCACTTTACTTTACACATCAACTAAGTGACGGCTCTTGCCGGCTGGTGTAGCCCGACGCGCCGCGTCGGGAAATGTATTCCCCACGCGCCGCGTGGAACATTGCTTCCTACGCCAGTCACTGAGTGCACACTACGTAGCCACCATCGCCAGATGGTAGACGCGCACGTGAACGCTTTCCACCGCCTGCCAGCTTAGGAGCAGTGGCTGAGAAAACTGCGGTCTCCTGCTACAACCCTCAGTTACCAGGAGCGTAAGGGTCTATACGGACATTATCGGAAAGGCCGCGACGGAAATGAGTGTATTCGATATAATTCAGAATGAGGTTCAGGTCTGAAGTTCGTTCGGAAGACGACCCTATGTCAACAGTGCCCAAGCATTACATTACCCCTGAAGAGTATTTGCACCGCGAGAGGAAGGCCGAGCTAAAGTCCGAGTACTACCGTGGCGAACCTCAGCTTGAATCGGACTCAGGTGATGTGCTGCTAAACCCGGTAGTCCTGGTCGAAGTGCTTTCGGATTCAACGGAGGCGTACGATCGCGGAAGAAAGTTCGAACACTACCGAACTATTCCCAGCCTCCAACATTACGTCTTGATCGCCCAAGATCGACACTCGATCGATTGCTTCACACGCTCCTCGGACGGCAGCTGGAACTTAACGAGTTGCCAAGGACTCGAAGGCAAGTACAAATTGGATGCCATAGAAAGCGAACTGGTCGGAACCGAAATCTACGACATGGTAGCCTTGGCACGTTAGAGCAGACAACTAAGAAGCCGATTAGCGGCTCAAATCTTTTGCAGGCGTTGGCTCGAATCGCTGATTACGTGGATAATAGCTGCCAGTTCGGGAGGCTTGACGATGTGGTGATCAAAGCCGGCTTCGGCTGTACGGCGGCGATCCTCGGCCTGGCCCCAACCGGTCAAGGCTACCAGCGAAAGTTCATCGTAGCGCGCATCAGCTCGCAACTTGCGGGCAACTTCATAGCCATCCATGCCAGGCATACCGATGTCCAGAAAGACAATGTTTGGGCAGTCCACAGCGGCTTTCTCCAAGGCAGATTGGCCGCTATGGGCAACTTCCACGGAATGTCCGAGGGACTTTAGCAGCATGGCCAGGCTGATGGCTGCATCGCGGTTGTCGTCGACCACCAGAATGCGACGCGGTGTGCCTTTTCCTGCCAGACTAAACGCGCTGGGGACTTGAGCCGCGCAGGCCGCTGGCATGGCAACAGGCTGTGCCAAGGGCAAGCGTACGCTGAAAGCGGTTCCTTGCCCCAGCCCTCGGCTTTCTGCTTCGATCGTGCCTCCATGCAACTCCACCAGGTTCTTCGCTAGCGTCAGGCCAATTCCCAATCCACCTTGCGAGCGCGTGGTGGCGTGGTCAACTTGCATAAAGAGATCGAAGATCCCATCCAGCTTATCCGGCGCGATACCAATTCCATCATCGACAATGGTCAACTGCACGCCCTGTTCATCACACTTCACGAAGATTTCGATGTGCCCCTCTGGCTCAGTATACTTGGCGGCATTGGTCAGCAAGTTGCAGAGCACTTGCGAGAGTCGAACAGGGTCAGCATAAACGCGTATCGAATCGGCAGGGAAGTTAGTCCGCAAGCTATGGCGACGACTAGTCAATAGCGGACCGGTAGTCTCAATCGCTTGCTGAATGACTTCCACGACGTCGACAGCTTGCCGCCGCAGTTCAATCTTGCCGCGCATGACTCGCGAGACGTCCAGCAAGTCATCAACCAACCGGGTTAACTGCGAGGCTTGGCGTTCAACCATGTCGAGCGTCTTGCGTTTGCTCTCCTCGTCACACTGAGGCATCTTCAGTATCTGCACGGCATTGCGAATGGGAGCTAGCGGATTGCGCAGCTCATGAGCCAAGGTGGCCAGAAATTCGTCTTTTCGCCGATCCGATTCACGCAACAGGTCCAGAGCTTCGCGCAGCTTGGTCACGTTTTCATGAGCCACGACCACTCGCGTTGGTCCGGGTGGGGTAAAGCGAGTAACGCGCATCAGGAACCAGCGTTGCTCGGCTGGTGAGTGGCACGGGTACTCAAACTCGAACGATTCGGCGACTCCTGAAATGACATTGCGGATACCTTGGGCAATCAGGGCTCCGTCACCACATTCAATATCCGCGTTCTCAAACGGTGCCAGGTAATTGGCTCCGATACCGTAGGCGACGTACTCGAACTGATTCTCGGTGGCAAACTTGCGCCAGGCTTCGTTCACTTCCAGGATATTGCCATACTCGTCCAGCACGGCGATATGGCTGGATAAGGAATCGAGCGAACAGCGCAGGAAACGCTGCGACTCCAGCACCTGCTGTTCGCTCTGCCGCCGGGCGGTCTCATCATGAAAGACAGACACGGCCGCGATAACTTTTCCCTCGCAATCGGTGATCGGGCAAGCGTTAACACTCAAGTGAATGTTCTGATTGTTTTCGCCTTGGAAGAGAACTTTTTCGTTCTCCACAAACTCGCCGCGCAGGGCGCGTTGCATGGGCCACTGCCCCAATTCATAGGGCGTGCCATCTGCCTTCCAGCCAACCACGTTATGCTGTTGGATGATCTGATCGATGCGCATCCCTGTATTCATGACCAGGTTGGTAATGCGCTGGGCAGCGCGGTTGGCGGTAATCAATTCACCTGTGCTTGCATCTGCCACCGAGATACCCACAGGCACTTGCCCCAGGACGGCTTCGATGAAAGCGTTTTTCTCGGCCAGTTCAGTCAACAATTGCTGGCGATCAACCTCCAGTTCGCGCTGCTGGGTGACGTGCTGGGCAGCTCCCACAAATGCTTCGATCTCGCCCGAGGCAGAGCGTTGGATCTGCGTCAGGTATCGTACCCAGCAGGTCTGCCCTTGTCGGTTGATGATCCGCAGTTCGGAGTGGTCTGGTGAGCCACTGCGGGCCAGGGCGATGGTGCGCTCGGCCAGCGCCAAATCATCTGGATGAATCAACGATCGCCAAGAGTTTGAATGATTCAGCTCTTCCAGGCTAAAGCCTGCGATCTTGGTAAAGCCAGGCGAGACATACTCCAGCCGAGTCACTCCGCCGCTTAGCTCGACGCGAAAGGTAAAGTCCGAGGTCAGTTCGGTGACCAAGCGATGGAATGCATCGCTGCGTTCCAATTGCTTGGCAGTCTGGCTCAGGTCTTGCTCGATGCGAATCTTTTCTTGGAGTGCATCGACTGCGTCGCGAGTACGCTGTTGGGCACTGGCCAAGGCGCGTCGCATCAAACCGCAAACGGCCGCCATGCCCACTGTGACGATTAAGTATAAAACTATGCCGGCTTGTGATTCGATATCGCTGGGTGACAACCAGCCGTCGGGATTGAGCACAAACCACACCAGGCAAAAGCCGCCCAGCAGCGATGTCACCAGGCCAGGACCAAATCCTCCATACCAGCCCGATATCAACACGGCCACGATCATGGTGGCAAATGGAAAGCCGTCGCCATACAACGGCTCGAAGATCAGACCCAGTCTGCTAGCCACTAGCACACAGAGAATGGCAAGTGTGTAGGAGCCCAGTAACTTTCGAGAGGCAAAACGCATCGCGTTTCCGATAGGCCGCAGGCAACTGGCCGACGTATCGCTTGAAAAGCAAAACCACGACAGCCAAGCTGGATTATAGAGGGTCTTGGCTGTTGGCGATAGACAATTGCCGGCGCGCTCCCGGGTAATGCCCGAGAGCGAGAGCTATCAGAACAGTATCTGCCTCGAGCTATTTATTGGTTGCTCTCGCAGAGCAGGATCCTCAGTGGTTCTGCGTTGACTTCCAGAGCCACTTCATTGATTGGCGACGAATGGACCAGTCGGAAATCGAAATCGGCTCCGGTGGTTACGCTGGGTAGCGACAAGTAAGACGGGCCGGGCACCTGGCTCTTGATGTTACCACCGATCATGTTGGTCAATTCGGCAAACGAGTCTTGAATATCGGCGCTGGTCAGGTCAGCCTCTTCGATGCACAACATACGAGAGGCCGCATCGCGCGCAAAGCCTTCGCTGGATTGCAGGATGACCGCGCCTTGCCAGGCACCGCTGATCTGTATGCAACCGGTCACATGGCTATCCAGGGCCTCGGCTTTCGCGTCGGCATGAATTTCGCTTTGAACTTTGACCATCGTATCGAGCACGTACTGGGCGATTGAATAGATATCTTCACTGGTTGGCAGCACGTTATGAGCTCCGCTTTTTTTGAAGGATCCGCTTGAAGGATATAGTTGAAGGAAGAGGCAAACTAGGCTTGAGCCGCTACGCGATAGCAAGTGGCTTTACCGACTGTCAGTCTCTCGAAACAGCTGTCGAGATTCATGGTCGTTTCCGCGCCGCCCAGGAACAGGTAACCATCGGGTCGCAGAACGCGTCGCACCTTGGCCAGGATTTCTTTCTTGGTTTCCGGTGAGAAGTAAATCAAGACATTGCGTAAAAAGATGATGTCCATAGAACCAATCGCTGGCCAAGGTTCAACCAGGTTCAGTTCCACAAACTCGACCATGCTACGAACTTCGTCTTTGATCTTCCACGTTAGCCCGTTCTTCTGGAAGTACTTCAGCAGCATGGGCAGCGGCAGGCCGCGATTAACTTCGGTTTGATTGAACACACCCTCTTTGGCTTTGGCCAGGATCTGGCTGGACAAGTCGCTGGCCAGCAAGCGAATCTTCCAGCCTGCCAGTTGCGGGAAGTGCTCGCGCAGGATCATGGCGATCGTATAGACTTCCTGGCCGCTGGAACAGGCATTGGACCAAATGGTCAACGTTCGTTCGCGAGAGCGGTTATTGATCAGCTCTGGCAGAATGTTTGCCTTGAGGGCTTCAAACGGATGCACATCGCGGAAAAAGCTGGTCTCGTTGGTCGTCATGGCTTCGACAACCTTGCGAGTTAGCGTTTGAGCGCCGGGACGTCGCAGGGCGTCGACCAATTCATCGACCGATTGCATCCCTTGCTCGCGCGCCACCGGAGCCAGGCGTGACTCGACCAGGTAGGTCTTGCCAGGCTCGAGCACGATGGCAGAGCGCTGGCGCACCAGGTCGCTGATGAAGCTGAATGCATTACCTGTCAACGTAGCAGTGGTTGTGCTCATAATTAGGCTTTCACCATCTCCCTGGTTCTAAAGACGCGACCAACTTCCGTTTCGCGGATGATTTGCGTAGCGACTTGGTCAAGTGGCAGGATCTTGTCGGCCAACCCGGCACCCACTACGGCACCGGGCATACCCCAGACCACGGAACTTTTCTCATCTTGTGCCAAAATGCGGCCACCAGCGTCGCGGATCACTTCGGCCCCGCGAGCGCCGTCTTGCCCCATACCGGTCAGTACCACGCCTAAGACATGGGGACCGTATACATCGACCACTGATCGAAACAGTACATCGACCGCTGGGCGACACGAGTTCTCTGGTGGTTGCTGGTTGGTATCAATGCGAACGGCGTTGCCCTCGCGGCGGACGGTCATATGGTAATCGCCGGGAGCCAGCCACACGCCTCCGGCTTGAACTACATCGCCCTTGACGCCTTCATATACATCCAGTGGTGACAATTGGTGCAGTCGATCTGCCAGGTGCTTGGTAAAGATCGGCGGCATGTGCTGCACGATGACGATCGGTACCGGCAGGTCGGCTGGCAGTTTCGTGATAACGGATTGTAAGGCGTTCGGCCCGCCAGTTGAGACACCGATGGCGACGCAGTCGATGCGTTGACCAGGCGCTACACTGGGACTGCGATGGATTGGGCTGTCGGGCTGGCGGACTTTGCGCACCAGAGGTGCGGCCGGAGGTGCCGACCACGGACAGAAGGCTTTTACCTTAGGCAACAGTTCATTGCGTACGTTTTGCAGGGCCGCTGTCACGCTACCGACATTAGCTGGCTTGGTAACGTAATCGCTGGCACCTTTGGAAAGCGCGTCCAGGGTGGCTTCGGCACCGCGCTGCGTCAGCGTGCTGAACATGATGACGGGCAGCTTGGGATAAGACTTGCGCAGCTCAACCAACGTGGCAATGCCGTCCATTTCAGGCATCTCAATGTCCATCGTGACCACGTCAGGATTGACCTGAGGAATTTTCGCCAAAGCGATACGACCATTCGGAGCGGTAGCGGCCACTTCGACCAGCGGATCGGAGCTTAGCGCATCGCTCAACAGACGTCGGATCACGGTCGAATCATCGACCACTAGAACGCGGACTTTTCGCATGTTCAAACACCGATACCCAAGAGTTGGAGCTTGTCGTGAATGGTTTGTTTGTCAAAGGGTTTCATCACGTACTCGTTAACGCCGGCCAGGAATGCCAGGGCCATGCGCTCCATTTCTGTTTCGGTGGTCACCATCATCAGCGGCAAATCAGCGTAGATGGGATTGGCTCGGACCGCCTTGATGAAATCGAGACCATTCATCTCAGGCATATTCCAGTCGACTAGTACGATATCTGGCGCACCATACTCTTGAAGCTTTTCAAGTGCCTCGAAACCATTGCCGGCTTCCAGGACTTCAAAATTCAATTGCTTCATGATGTCGCCTATAATCCGGCGAATGGCTCGCGAATCATCGACAACTAGAACTCGCATTGGATCAATTCCCTATTTAAGTATTGGGATGCTGGGGATCTTGGTTTGGTAAAGAACAGACTCGGGACAGTTCTGGTGAGCGTTCTCGAAACCGAGGTCTCGAGAACGCTCGACAAGTACCGCAATTTGGTTGCCAGGCCGGTCGGCAAGGGGCTTGGCAGCCAGGTCACGGATTTAAACGTTCTGGTAACTGCCGCTGTAAGTCGGCATGCTTAGTGGAGCGGCCAGGGCACGCTTGCTGGCCCGAGCATCCAGTTCATCACGCTGATACTTGAAACGGCTGACCAGTTGTTGCAATTCAGCAGCCATACGCGACAGCTCGCCGGCAGCTTGCTGGGTGTTATTGGCGCCTTGGGTGGTACTTTGAGCAGCGGTGGCCACTGCGGTAATGTTCTGGGCAATCTCGCCGCTGCCCTTGGAGGCTTCGGAAACATTGCGCCCCATCTCGTTGGCCGTAGCGGTCTGCTCTTCCACGGCACTGGCGATAGTGTTGGAGATGTCGTTGATCTGATTGATCACGCCGCTGATCTGGCGGATAGCTTCGACTGCACCTTGCGTATCCGACTGAATCGTTTCGATCTTCAGGCTGATATCTTCGGTCGCCTTGGCGGTTTCTTTGGCCAGTTCTTTGACTTCGTTGGCTACCACGGCAAACCCCTTACCAGCTTCGCCAGCTCGGGCAGCCTCAATCGTGGCGTTCAAGGCCAGCAGATTGGTTTGTTCAGCGATCGAGGTAATCACCTTGACGACTTTACCGATCTCAGCCGAACTCTCACCCAGCTTGGCAATTGTGCTGTTGGTGGTGTTGGCTACGCTGACAGCTTGTTGCGATACCTTGGCGGCTTCCGAAGCGTTCTTGGCGATCTCGCGAATCGCCGAGTTCATTTCGTCCACGCCGGTGGCCACTGTTTGCACGTTCTGGCTGACTTGTTCCGAAGCAGCCGATACGACGTTGGCTTGCGAAGAAGTCTCCTCGGCATTGGCGCTCATTTGCGAGCTGACAGCCGACAGTTCTTCGGATGCTCCAGCCAGCGCGGTAGCGTTCTCGGCGATCGATGCGACGCTCGAGCGCAGATCGGTGAAGAAGCGTTCGAGCGATTCGGCCATCTGGCCAACGGAATCGCTGCCTGAAACCGTGATCTTGTGCGTCAGATCACCCTGAGCGGCGGCATTGACCACTTCCAGAATGCTGCTGACCTTGCGCTTGAGTTCTTCGCGCTGAACAACTTGTTCGGTGATGTTGCTGGCAAACTTGACGACCTTGGTCGGCTTGCCTTGGCTATCCAGGATGGGGTTATAGGATGCCTGGATCCAGATTACCTGGCCACTCTTGGACACACGCTTGTATTCGCCGATGAAGGGCTGACCACGATTGAGGCCTTCCCACAGTTCCTTGTATTCCTGACTGGCTCGACCGGCTTCATCGACGAACATGCGATGATGTTTGCCTTTGATCTCATCCAGCGAGTAACCCGTGGTCCGCAGGAAGTTTTCGTTAGCGGTGCGGATGGTTCCATCCAGGTTGAATTCAATCACAGCCTGCGATCGGCCGATGGCAGCAATCTGGCCAGCATAGTCGAAGTTGATTTCTTCCTGGCGCAGGATACCCTGGCGAATCCACCAGGTGAAACCGATGACCGAGGCCAACACGCTGATGCCAATAACCAGCAGGTAAAACGAGTTGCGTGCCACCAATGCATCGGCTTCAGCCTGTGTCTCACTTTCCATCTTGTTGACGTGCTCGACCACGTTCATCATCGCTTTGTAGTGACGATCGAAGATCGGCGGCATTTTATTGTCGATGATGTCTGAAGCTTTATCGAAATCCTTGGCGCGCAAGGCCGGCAAGAACTCGTTGTCCATGACCGCGAAGAACTCAACGGCGGGCTCGCGGGTTTCGCGTAGCAAATCATCCTTGATTTCCCCTGGAGGCAAACGCTCTTCCCAAGTTTTGACAAACGTGTCGTATTCGCTCTTGAGCTTTTCGTATTGGGCCACCCGCTCAGACAACTTTTCAGGTGGATTGGCTGGATCAGCCGCATCTTGCGACAAGTGGGAAAGCAAGTAAGTTTCGACGATGTAGCCAGGTGGTGGCAGGATGTCGGCCCGTAGCGCCTTGGCATCCACCAGTTTGCCATACATTGGGCTACCGATCTTCGATTCAGAGATGGTGCTGTAGGTGTTGTACCCGAACACCAAGAATCCAAACGTAAAGGCACACGCCAATACGATCACCTTTGAGTTCATTGTCAGATTGTTAAGCGTTTTCATACGGCCCCTCTAAAACTGAATGATTGTGGATTTGGTCGATTCCGCGATGTGATAAGAACAGGGATTATCACTCGTCGGACAGTTGGACTACCTGTTCTATATTGAGTAAAAGAAGCAAACTGGCATCCAGCTTGTAAGCTCCTTGGACAAAAGAACGTGCCGAACCTCGCAATGTGTCCGGCGGCAATTCAAATCGGTCTTCATCGACTTCGATGACGTCTCCGATTTGATCAACAAGCAGACTGACCGCCCCTTCATCGCCGCGAACTACGACGTTCATGGGCAACTTGTCTGCAGGTCGCTCCGTCAATCCCAGTCTCTTCCTCAAGTCAATGGCCGTCACAATCTGACCTCGCAGATTGATCAAGCCGCTGACGGCCGGTGGTGTCTTCGGAACTCGAGTCATTTCCTGATAGCGAATGACTTCTTGAACCGACTGGGCGTCTACACCAAACAAATGATTATCAAGTGTGAACGTGCAAAGCTGTCGAGTAGCAGTGAGCATGGTAAGTACTTTTGGTTATGGATGAATTGCAAAATGCGCAGTGTCAGGCCTTAAGCGTCCAGGGTTGGATCGCACTGACGTACCAGAGCTGGCAAGTCGATCAAGTCGGTGACGTGCTCTTGCACCACGGCGGACCCTAACAAACCGTAACGCTGGCTGGGACGAGTGACCTCAAGATGCGCATCGACGATATCGATGATCCGGTCGACCACCAGCCCGACGCTGCGCTGACTTTCGGTATAGACAACCACATCCAACATGCCATCCTCTGTCTGCTGAGCACTGGAGGCTACGCACATCGAATCGGCCAATGAAACCAAGGGCAGAATTTCGCCGCGGTACTGAACCACTTTCTGCTGATCAGCCATTTCGATCGAATTGGCTTCGATCTTCTCCAGTCGCGTCACTTGCGAGAGCGGCATGGCGTAACGATTGTTTTCACCAACTCCCACCACCAGCAGCGATTGGGCTTCGCCAGAGCGCGAAACCGACAGGTCGCCAGCATCGGCCATGTTACGGTCGCGAGTCTCAGCAATGACATTGGCGGCATGCGCCAATCCCAGCACATCCAGAATCAGGGCGACCTTGCCATCGCCCATGATGGTTGTGCCTGAATAGACTGGTACGCTCTTGAGTTGTTTGCTCAGCGGCTTAACCACGATCTCTTCGGTATCGTTGATACGGTCAACCACCAGTCCGAAGGGACGATCGTCGGCTCGCAGAACCACGATATTAAGCGCATCGGTGTTACCGACAATGTCCTCGCAGTCCAGCTGCTGACGCAGATAGACCAGTGGCAACAGGCGGCCTCGCAGTCGGTATACGGGTGCACCTTGGATCCATTCAACGCTCTTGGCCACCTGCTCGCCATCCAGCCGGACCAATTCCAAAAGATTGACTTGAGGAATCGCGTAGCGATTGCCATCGCTGGTAACGATCAAGGCTGGGATAATGGCCAGAGTCAAAGGAATCTTGATCTTGATTGTGGTTCCGTAACCTGCCTGACTCTGCAGATCGACCGTGCCGCCGATCTTTTCGATGTTGGTCTTGACGACATCCATGCCCACTCCACGGCCTGAAACATTGGAAACCGTTTCCGCGGTGGAAAAGCCGGGCAGGAAGATTAAGTTGCCGACATCTCGCTCAGGCAATCGCGCAGCCTGCTCAGCGGTAATGAGTCCGCGTTCGACGGCTTTCGTGCGTATACGTTCGATATTCAAACCGGCGCCGTCGTCGCAAATCTCGATATTGACCTGGCCACCTTCATGATAGGCTCGCAGGGTCAGGCAGCCTTCAACCGGCTTACCTTTCTGCAAGCGCACTTCTGGTTTTTCGATACCGTGGTCGACGGTGTTGCGCACCAGGTGGGTGAGCGGATCCTTGATGGCCTCGATAATAGTCTTGTCCAGTTCGGTATCCTTGCCTTCCATTTCGATGCGGACTTGCTTTCCGCAGATACCGGCCAGGTCACGAACCAATCTGGGAAACTTGCTCCAGACGTTACCGATCGGCTGCATGCGAGTCTTCATGACTCCTTCCTGCAACTCGGTAGTGATCAAGTTCAATCGCTGAGAAGTGCGATGGAGTTCACTATCGACTTGTGCATTGGAGAATTGCAGGATTTGGTTACGAGCCAAAACCAGCTCACCGACACACGTCATTAGTTTGTCCAGTAACGCAACGTCGACTCGTATCGTACTGTCGGCCGCGGAACCGGTGGCATCGGCTGCTGGGGCAGTAGCAGGCCTAGCTGAACTAATTTCTTGGGGGCTCGGCACTGGGGCGGGGGCAGCCACGGGTGCTGAGTTTGTTTGTGTGTTCGGTGAGTTGGTTGGCGCTACGGTTGGGGGAACAACCGCAGTCACAACTGCTGGATTGGGGCATTCCGGCAGTTGTGGTGGCTCACCTGGATCACTACTGCGAGTCTCGCTCGCTGGGCTCTGGGACTTGGTCGAAGTCGACTTGCGCGTGGTCTTCTTCGCTTTGGTCCCTTTGGATGGTGTCGGCTGCACAGCCTGGCAACCAGCCAGTTTCTGCTCGTAAAGACTGCTGAGCAGTTCGACGAGCTGGACTACATCAACGCGCATTTCGCTGCCATCGGCCTCGATCGCCGCCAGCAGCTCGCGTACTTTATCAATTACTTTGAACAGCCCGCCGCCAATCTCGGAATCAAATCCGATTTGACCAGAGCGGATGCTGCCCAACAGATTCTCGGCCACGTGGGTAACGCTCTCAAGCCTGGCAAAGCCCAGGAAGCCGGCAGTACCCTTGATCGTGTGAATCGATCGAAACGCACCGTTGATGACGGCCTCGCTGGTCGACTGACGTTCGAGCGTCATCAAGTCGCGTTCCAATTGTTCTAAGTTATCGTAGCTCTCAATTAAGAACTCGCGCATTGCTTCGGTAGAAATTCCGCTCAATTGTGTGGCTTTGGCTGGGCCGGGTGCGGTAGTCGGTGTCGCTTCAGGCTGAGTTGCAGCGGTTGTACCTTCATTACCGTTTAGAATCAGCTCCAACGCCGTCATGTGCTCAGAGACATCCGCCTGGTTGGACGAGTCGATTGAATCGAGCAAGTGCTTGAGCTTGTCGGTGGCGCGCAACAGCGTATTGATTACTTCGCTGGTCGGACGCAGCTCCTGGTTGCGCAGTTTGTTCAGAACTTCTTCTTCGCGGTGGGCCAGCCCTTGCAATGTTTCCAAGCCCAGAAAGCCAGCCGCACCTTTGATGGAATGCACCGCGCGAAATACTGTATTGACCAGAGCAACATCCATTTGTTCACCCTGCGACTCCAGGGTAAGCAATTGGTTCTCGACATCGGCCAGGTGCTCTTGGGATTCAACTACGAATTCTTTGAGCAGTTCTGCATCTTCAAAGGTCATTGGATTTTGCCCCGACAAAAAAGAATGGCGCGTTTCTTGGGGAGAAACGCAGCCTGTGTCGGGCACATGGAGTACGCCAGAACGCGCACCTATGCCTGATAGCTGCCAGAACCTGATGCCTGATTTGCCCCAGATCCAGTTGTGACCATCGTGGTCACTTCCGCTCCCCCCCGGAAACGGCTCTGTTTGATCTCTGACAAACGTAGGATGCGAATATGCATCAAGCAAGAAAAGTTTGACACGAATTCCGAAAGTTCGGCTGCACCCGGCTGGTGCTGTAAACTCGGCTCGCCGTGCTGCCAGCCAAGTCAGCCATTGGAGCCGTGCCGCACTATCCATGCGCAATCGGCACAATAGGGCGGCAGTTGGTTTTCGTTAAGATTCCATACTCATACTTTCGAATTCTTACCACTGAAACGTGGCGCTGTGCATGAGGGGTGCATCGCTCCGATCGTTTCTCATCAAGGGGCGGATGAGGTAGGGGCCGAACGGATGCGGACTCATGGTCGGGCTGCGCACGCAGCGAGCGCTTATGCGCACCTGGCGTTGATTGCATTGCTCTGGGGAACGAACGCGGCCGAGGCGCAAGACCAGTCCCCCGCGCCATCACAGTTGCCATTGCCTGCCCACCCCGAACGTCGCCCGGAAGATCCCGCGCACACGCAGCCCAAAGCCGCACAACCGGATCGCGAATCTCGCCGAACCACTTCTGTCTCAACCAATCGTACCGGTGATCGCCTGCCTGTGCCGGGCAGGCCCGGCCGCAACCTGGTGCCACCCGGCGGCGATGGTGAGAGCCCAACAGACGAAGAAGGCGAAGATATATCTCCCGGCCTGTTCGATCGCTTGCCACACTCGTTGCGCGATGGTGCCTGGACTTGGGAATACATCTACACCGGTGAAACATTCACTAAAGCAACCGGCGGTTTATCCCCTGCCCGCGCCACCAACTACCGCAGCAACTTGGATATCGTCAGCATCATCGACACGGAGCGCATGGGCTGGTGGGATGGCGGGCGTTTGTTTGTCTATGGTCAAAACCTGGCAGGTAAACCACTCTCTGCCAATTATGTCGGCGATACACAACTGTTCAGTAACCTTGATTCCACAATCAGCGAGACAGAACGCCCGCAGTTCACAACTGTCGCCGAGTATTGGTACGAACACTACGCCCTGGATAATCGCTGGCGTACGAAGGTGGGCAAGCAGGATGCCAACGTAGATTTTGCCTTGACCGATTTGGGTGGCGAGTTCGTACATTCGTCCTTCGGAGTTCCTCCGAACATCCCATTCCCCACTTTTCCAAGCCAGGCGCTGGGTATTGCAACCTTCTTTGACGCTACAGAAACGATCAACCTGGGATTGGGCCTATACGATGGTTCCTTGCCCAGCGGTCCGACGGGCGTGCGCTGGGGTTTCGATACGCTGGGACATCACGGGGCCATGTCGATGTACCAGTTGCAATGGAAACCACAGTTTGGTCCCAACGGACAACTGCCGCATACTACTCGGGTTGGTATGTGGCACCACAGCGATCCGAATGTCTGGACAGAGATTACGACAGACCCTAATCCACGCACGTTTGTTCAAAACTATGGCGTCTTTGCGTCAAGCGACCAGATGCTATTCAAAGAAGAATACGGAACAGACGACACTCAAGGGCTAGGGGTCTTCTGGCAATTCGGCTGGGCACCCGGTAATCGAAACTTTATCCAAGAGTATTACGGTGGAGGCCTGGTGTATCGTGGTCTTATTCCCGAGCGAGATACTGACGTGGTTGGCCTGGCTTTCGCCAATATCCTTTACAGCCGCCCGCACCGCGAAGTAAACGCTGCTGACGGAATCGCACTGGACAAGTACGAGAACGCGATCGAACTATTCTACAAGTACATCCCGTCGCCCTACTTCTCGTTGCAGCCAGACCTGCAGTACATCGTCAATCCAGGCGGACAATACAAAGACGCTTTGCTACCAGGCCTGCGCTTCGAAGTCGTGATGTAAGGGCTGCAAATTGGCGTCCGCGGTGGGGCGAGGCTCGTGCCGAGCCTTCGGCTTGGAGCCAGTACAGAGATTCATTGGCTATTCAAGCCAGCACCAACTGCTGGTCGATCGTTTTGCAGATACTCTGGCGAGCGAGTGCTTAGTGGGACTGCGCCACTGGGCACAATGAGCAGCCGTGGAAGGCTTCAACTTTGGCGTCCACCGTCTGGCGACGGTGGCTACACACGTCGTCCAACCGCTGGCGATGGGGGCTACACACTTTGTCCACCCTCTGGCGATGGGGGCTACGACGAAACCACACTGTGCTCAGATTGGCTCCAGCGGCAGACTGTTCCAGAAGTCAGCCACTCGCTGCTTCAGTTGCTCCAGATCTCCATCGTTGACAACGATGTCGGTGGCCCACTGACGTTTTTCGGCCATAGGTAACTGAGCTGACTGGCGACGCTGCAGTTCTTCGGCGCTCCAACCGCGCGCTGCGGCCAGCCGCTCTTGCAACGATCTGGGGGTGTCGACCATCAAGATGCGATGGCAACGCTGTGCCAATCCAGCTTCGATCAGCAAGGGCGCATCGATGATCACCGCTGGATACTGGCTGCCTTCTCGGGCGATGCGATCTTCCGTTTGCTGGCGGACTAACGGATGCACCAACTGTTCCAGCCAGTGCAAGTTTTCCTTGGCCGTTATGGATGCCCCAAACACCTGGGCAGCAATCCGCCGGCGATCGACATGTCCCTCGGCCGCAATCACACCCGGGCCCCATCGATTGACCAGTTGGTCACGAACTTCGGGACGCTCCAGTACCTCGTGTGCCATGCGATCTGAGTCCAACCACAGCGCGCCATGCGTTTGCAAGCAACGAGCCACGGTTGATTTACCAGCAGCGATGCCGCCAATTAGTCCGATTACCAGTGGTTGACCCATGGCCGCTACCAGCGCATTTCCATCTGATTAACGATGTCTTGCGCCAGACGCTCAATGGCTCGCATGTGCGCAGTGGAAATACTCTGCCCGGCTTCTGGTACGAATTCAGTGCCTTGAGCAAACAAGAATGCCACGTCATCTGGGGGTACGAACTGGTTTTCCATCAGCACATTATTCTGCCGATCGACCCAAGTTAACTCGATGGCCACTTTGGCATCCAGCGCGCGTGGATCATCAACGCGATTTTCGGTGATCACACGCTTGGTTTCATTGGTAACGCGAACCGTCAGGATACTGTCGGCCGAGGGATCATTGATCAACCGATAGGGCGTGCGTTGTTGGATCGCCTTTTGCAACTGTTCGGTCAACTGCACGCCCAGGTATGGTCGCCAGGTATCGTTGCGTACAATTGGCACGTAAATCGTCTGTACATCGTTACGAAAAAGCGTGCGATTGCCCAACTGGTATCCAGCGCATCCGCTGCTGATCGCCAGCAGTCCCACACAGATTAGCATGAGCTGTCGACCGCCGATGCCGCTCATCTGGAATTGTCACCCGTGTTTTGCAACCAGGGTCGCTCGGCACCGCGCTCGGGAAACAATTTGACTAGCGGTCCAAAGTACTGTGGCGGATCGTCCGGTGCATCCTTCAATTTCTCCATATTCTCTTCGGCTAGCTTGCCGAAAGGCGTATCGGAGTACTTCTTGATGATAACCGCCAGGTTGCGACGGCAGGCTTCGTTCTCTTGTCGTTTGCGCCGAAACTCGGCTTGCTCCCAATAGCGTTCAGCCTTGAGATAGTGGATCTTGGCCAGAGCCGTATTGAGCTCTTTCTGATTCTCTTGGGCTTCTTTGGGGAACTGTCGAATGATCTGCTTGGCGCGTTTTTCGGCATCCGTTAGCGGCACGCTGCTATATTGTGCACCTTGGTAGGAAGCCATCAAGCTCTGCAGTTCCAGGAACTGGGCTTGGAATTGATGCTCGCTGTCGGGGTAAGTGACGCGCAGATCGGAGAATGTATCGGCGGCTGTCTCGTAATCTCCCTTCTGAAAACTGGCGACCGCTAGCCGCATGGTGGCATCGTCGGTGTTCTTGCCAGTGGGATCATCCAGCCGCATCTTTTCCAACACGCGCCGACCATGTCCGCCGGTATCATTCCAGGGCAGTTGGCCGTTGGTAAAGTTGACCATGTAGAAGGGTTTGTGCGCAGCGCCATCCTCTTTCAACCAGTAGTCGGCAATCTCGAATCGCCGAGCCCCAACGTGATCCATGTAGCGATTGCGAGGATACTCTTTGACCAGCCGAGCATAAGCTTGTTCGGAACGGTAGTAGTCTTCAGAGAAGAAGTAGCTCTCGCCCATCATCAACAAGGCATCTTGCTCTAGTGCCGAACTGCGCCAGTTCTTGGCGGCTGATTTGTATTTCTGGGCAGCGGCGCGGAAGCAGTCGGCCCGCTCTTCGCCTTCCAGGCCTTTGGCTTTGTTGAACAGTTCGTCGGCTTCGTGATATTCCTGGCGAGCCTTGGCTGGGTCGATTTTGTCGCGACCGGTCATTTGATCCCAGAACGCTTGTGGCTTGCTCTTCTTCTCAGCGGCGCGACCTTCCGGTCGATAGACATCCTCGCCATCGATCTGGCGGCGAGCTTGCCAGCGATCCATCAGCGAGGCTGAGTCAGGATCGAGCATCTTGCAGCCCGAATTCCACAGCAACGTGGATAACAGGGCCAACCACTGGCACGCAGCCATGACGAGCGGGCTGGGCAGATTGACACCGAGCCTACTCTTGGGGAGTAAGTCGCATCGTTGCAGGCGTCTCTTTAGCGCTGACATCCGTGTCAATGCCCTAATTCCTGGAGGTAGTAACTCAAGTTCAATCGCCGATCCAGCAAGGCTGCCAGGTAGCGTTCCATCACTCCACGCATGGCCGCTCGGCCCTGCCCTGCAATCCGGTCGGTCGCAATTGCACGCCACTCAGACTCGCTGAACCGCAACAGTTCTGCTCGAGCCAGAGCTGGTAGTTGTATCAAAGGTCTTAAGCCTCCCATGCAGGCGCGGCAGACAACCCCGCCAACATTGGGCGCAAAGGCGATCGCATGGTCGACCACCGTACTGTCCAATTCTTCTCCACACTGAGCACAGCGATCCAGCGTCGGTACGTGACCTACTACGCGCAGCAGTTGCAATTCCCAACGGAGTATCAGGGCTCGCGGCTCTTGGCCGAAATCACCTAACCCCGACAGGGTTGCCACTGCCAGTTCATATAGTTCCGGTTCCGGATCACCCTTTTCGGTGAAGCGATCCAGTAGTTCCGAAACGTAGTAGCCACAGTACAGCCGCAATAAATCGCGACGGCCCATGCCAAATCTTTCGACCAGCTTGGCTTCGGTCAATACACCGAGAGCCTCGCCAGCTTTGGGGATGAACACTACGCGACAAATCGATAGTAGGTCAAGGGCACCTTCGAACGGACTTTTAGGCCGCCATGCCCCTTTTGCCAAGACTGCCTGTTTTCCGAAGTCGCGTGTAAACAGAGTTGCCACGCAACTCGTTTCACTCCAGGGAAATGACCGCAAGACGATGGCTTCGGACTGTTCTGCGGTCATATGCACTAGAGCCAAATTTTTTACGGATCAATGGCAGGTTTTGTGGCTAGAACAGGAGACGGTGCGACCCGGCCGACAGCCAACAAAAAAGTTAAACTGAGTGACTCGCCCTGAATTATCCTGTAAGCTCGCCCTGTCCACCAGCGGCCGAATACTTCCTTTTGATCCAGAAGTGTCATGCTTGTTGCACTGCGTTACTTGCTTGCCATCGCCTGTGCCTTTAGCTGGATGCCAACTCATCTGGGCGTTGCAGCCGACCATTACGACCTGGTGATCAAGGGCGGCCGCATTATCGATGGCTGTGGCACTCCATGGTACCCAGCCGACGTCGGAATAACCCAAGGTAAAATCGCAGCCATCGGTCGCTTGGAGGGCGCTACGGCCGGCACGGTCATCGATGCCAGTGGTTTCATAGTCGCACCGGGGTTCATCGACATGATGGGCCAGACCGCCACACCGCTCTTGCTCGATCCGGCCAGCGCTCGCAACTTGCTTACCCAGGGTATCACGACGATCAATTGTGGCGAAGGTAGCTCTGCAGCGCCGCTGGGGCCAGTGGCCGGACGTGCCGCCGGCTGGACCACGATGCGTGAATACCTGGCTCTGCTGGACATGCAAGGTTTACCTGTCAATGTGACACAAACAATTGGCCACACGCAGGTACGCGAATTAGTGCTGGGTGATACCGACCGCCGCCCCAGCCCCGAAGAGCTGCAGCAGATGAAACAGTTCGTACGCGAAGCGATGGAGGCAGGTGCCATTGGCCTTTCAACCGCGCTAATTTATCCGCCCGCCGTCTACGCGTCGACCGAAGAGCTCATCGAGCTGACCAAAGTGGCCAGTGAGTATGGCGGTCGTTACTATACCCACATGCGGAACGAAGGCGATCAATTGCTGGAAGCGATCGACGAGGCTCTCGACATCGGCCGACACGCCGCCAGCCCAGTGCACATCTTCCACCTGAAGACCGCTGGTCGCCAGAACTGGAGCAAGATGCCACAGGCCATCGCAAGGATCCAAGCAGCTCGCGCTGCGGGCCAACAAGTCGCGGCCGATGTCTATCCCTACATCAACAACGGCCTGAGTATCTCGGCCTTGATTCATCCCAGACACTCCAGTGCTGGATTAGCCAGGTTGATTGAACGCCTGGATGATCCCGCCCTCCGCAGCGAGATTCGCGTCGAGATGGAAACGACGGCTGGCTGGGAGAACTGGTATCGTCACGTGGGCCACGATTGGAAACGGATCGTATTGGGCCGTACTCAAATGGCTCGCTACCGACAGCATACCGGTCAGTCCATTGCCGCGATTGCGGAGGACTTGAAAGAGGATCCTTGGGATACATTCTTCGCCCTGGTCAAAGGCGGTGCATTTGTTTTGCCAGAGAGCATGAGCGAAGCCAACAAGATACTCGCCATTCAGCAAGAGTTTATGTCGTACTGCACCGATGTTGGTCCCAGCAGTCAAGATCCAATGGCTGGACATCCACGAGCCTTCGGGGCCTTTCCCCGGTTGCTCTCGCGTTATGTTCGCGAACTGGGCGCAGTATCGATGGAACGCGCAATTGCTGGAGCAACTTCCGTGGCGGCCAACGAGATCATGGCGTTTGATCGAGGCCGCATCGCTATTGGCCAGGCCGCCGATATAGTGGTCTTCGATGCTCAGCAAATCATCGACAAAGCCACGTTCGCGCAGCCAGAATTAGAATCTGTCGGCGTCAAACATGTACTGGTGGGCGGCGCCATTGTCTTGAAAGATGGTGCAATGACCGACGCGCGCCCCGGCAAAGTCTTGCGCGGCCCAGGATATGACCGCGCTGGTGCGCCAGACCAACTCGTCAGTGGTACCAGCAGCCTGGACAGCACAAGCTTCGACCAACTGATCCAGAGCTTTGTCCAGCAGCATGCCATTCCAGGCATGGCGGTGGCCATCACGCGCCGTGACCAGGCTGGACGATCTCACCTGGTCTTGGCGAAAGGTTATGGATATGCCGATCTGGCCCAAGGCGAACCAGTTACGGCCGATCATCTGTTCCGAATCGCCAGCATCTCCAAACCCATCACGGCTGTGGCTGTGATGAAACTGGTCGAGGATGGCCAGGTAGCACTTGATGAACCGGTGTTGAATGTCTTGGATCTGGAGAAGGACATTGCGCAGGCTGGCCAGCAGTTCGATACTCGCTGGCGCAAGATAACTGTGCGACATCTGCTGCAGCATCGGGGTGGTTGGGATCGCGACCAATCGTTCGATGCCATGTTTCGCTCGCGGCAGTTTGCACATGAGATGGGAGTCGACGCGCCGGCTGATCCTGCCACTGTAATTCGCGCGATGTTGGCCAAGCCCTTGGACTTTCATCCCGGCCTGCGTTACGCCTACTCCAACTTTGGCTATTGCCTGCTGGGACGAGTGATCGAGAAAGTCACAGGACAAACCTACGAGCAGTATATTCGCCGACAGATACTCGAGCCGATCGGCTGCCAGACCATGCGGCTGGGACGCACACGCCAGCGCCAGGTTAACGAAGTGCGTTACTATCAGCCCGGCCAGGCTCACTCGGTGTTCCAAGTCGACTTGGGTGAGCAGGTACCCTTACCCTATGGCGCTTGGTATCTGGAAGCCATGGACGCCCACGGTGGCTGGCTCGCTTCGGCCAACGACCTGGCCAGGTTCGCCATGAGCCTGGACAATCCGGACCACTGTCCTGTTCTCAGTCGTGCCTCGATCGACGAGATGTTTCGTCAACCAGAAGAGGCACCCCGCCCCGCGACCTCAGAAGGCGATACAGATTTCTACTATTCATTGGGCTGGATGAATCGCATTCTGGATGACAAGCATATAAACCGTTGGCATACCGGTTCACTGGATGGCACCTCTGCGATTCTGATTCACCGCCACGATGGCTGGAATATGATTGCCCTGATCAACACCCGGTCCAGTCCGCGCTCACAACATTTAGGGCGCGAGGTTGATCAACTGCTGCACCAGGCGATCAGTCCCTGGCTACAGCCATGAAAAACGAACGTTAAAGTTCTCCACCACTTGGTAGTGGTGGCAACGCGCACGGCGAAGGTTGGATTCTCCACCACTTGGTAGTGGTGGCTACTATTCAGCCGGTGAACGATGGGCGTTAGCGACTCTTGGTAGCCTTGACAGTTTTGGCAACCGGCTTGGAACTTTTGCTAACCGGAGCTTTAGTCGAGACCGAAGAGACCTTGGATCGATCATAGAAGCTCTTGCTGCGCGAGCGCAATGGATAACGTTGGGCCACGGTCGTACGAGCTTGGATACCAGCGATCGAATGTTGGATCGCCGGTTCAACGTACAACATGCCAGCAGTTAACAGCACGCAAGCCAAAACCAATCGCTGCATCTCAGTGCCCTTGTTTCAATGGTGCAGTTGCCGGTTCCCCACAGGCTGTCGGTCGCTCGCGACGCGATTGAGCCATGCCCTGTTATTGCCAGACACTTGCAGTCGCAGTGCCAAACGACATGAACCCAGTGGCAAAGCCCTGAGCCAGGTCGCGTGCCCACGGAGATCTCCAGCGCAACAAGCTGCATTTTGGTGATGTTTTTGTGCAGTTTGCAAGCGCGCAGTTTGTGCGAGCTACATTTGCCATGTTGAGATGGGCACTGACCAGCACGAGGTCAGTTTGTTGACTGGAAGCAACATGTCCGTTGTATTTGATCAACATTTCTGGCAGTATGGGGGTGCGGCCGGCAAGAGTTGACTCGAGGGGGCAAAAGTACCTCGAGCCACTACACATTCCAGGTGGGGCCGTTATGTTACGTCGTCAGGGGCTGCGCAGCTTCGTGTGCGCATGGAGTTGTGCATTCTTCAGTTCGCTGGCATCCTTGGGTGCTGCCGAGATCGAACTGTTTGTCTCGCCGATAGGTAATGACCAGGCTGCTGGCACCGCACAAGAGCCGCTGGCCACTCCGGCAGGTGCCCAGCAACGTTTGCGGGAACTACGATCGGGTGATCAAGCTGACGCGATCGCCCATGTTTGGCTCGGCGCTGGCGTGTATGAACTCGAGCAACCACTGGAGTTCACTGCTGATGATAATTCGCCCAGCGGGGCTGCCACCACCTATGCGGCTCTGCCTGGACAGGAAGTTATCTTGCGAGGTGGACGCACAATCACCATTCAGAACTTAAGTGTCCTGACCTGCGACATCGGTCTGCCATCATCAGCTCGACCCCATGTTCGCATGATCGACCTAGACAAACTACCAGCCGAACCGCTTGATACGCATCATCGCTCACGCGCTCGGCACAAACCGATGCAACCACTGCCTCTGGAACTGTTTGCTGGCAAGCAGCGGTTGCCGACTGCGGGCTGGCCCAACACTGGCTGGGCCAAGGTCAGCCGCGTCCAGCCTGATCAACTTTCCTGGCAAGTTCCGCGCGAACTAGACTTGGGCAAGCACTTAGATGGTGCCATGGTTCACGGTTTCTGGAGCCATGACTGGCAAGACAGTTGCCAGCCCGTGCAAGTTCAGCAGTCTAGTACAGGTGATCGACTGTTTCACATCGCTCCTGACCACGCACAACATGTCGAACAGATTCGCGAAGGTGCACGTTATCGTTTGGAAAACCTGCCGTCGCAACTCGACCAGCCCGGCGAGTGGTACTTGGATCAATCAGCCCAGCGGGCCTACCTTTGGCCCACTGCCGAAATGGAAGGCGGCGAGCTGTTCGCTTCGACCCTCGACACACCGGTAAGTATCTACGACGCCCACAACCTGACTCTCCGCGGATTGACAATTGAAGGCGCACGCGCCTCCTGCGTTGAAATCGCTGGAGGTCAACATGTGTGCCTGGATAGTTGCCTTATCCGGCATGCGGGCAATCTGGGTATCAACATCTTTCATGGCCAGCAGCATCGAGTCATTAACTGCGAGGTCACCTCCACGGGTGCTGGCGCCATTCGAGTCGAAGGTGGCGAGCGGGAGACATTGCAGGCTTGCGATCACGTCATCGAGAACTGCCGCTTGCATGATTATGCTCAACTGCAGCTGGCCTACCGTCCCGGCGTCAATGTCTATGGCGTAGGCATTAGTATTGTCGGCAATGAAATCTTTGATGCGCCCCACGCGGCCGTGGTACTTCACGGTAACGAGCATCGCGTACTACGCAACCATATTCATCACGTCTGCCGAGAAACGGACGATGTGGGAGCCATTTACCTGGGACACAATCCAACCTTTCGCGGTAACCAGATCCTGCGCAACTACTTGCATGACCTGGGTGGCTTCAGCCAATTGAACGTAATCGGTATCTATCTGGATGACTTTGCCAGCGGTACGGCAGTCACGCACAACCTGCTGGTTCGCGCCGGCCGTGGTGTGGCGATCGGTGGTGGCCGTGATAACCTGGTCGATAACAACCTGTTCATCGATTGCCTGGCGGCGGTGCAGATCGATAACCGCGGCCAAACATGGGCACGGCATTATCACAGCGGTGAAGATGCCTATATCGCGCGCTGCTACCAAGAAGTCAACGCCGCCGAAGGCGTCTTTGCCGATCAGTATCCGGAACTGGCGACCATGCTGGATGACCAACCGGAGCTGGCCAAAGGCAATCGCATCACGCGCAACCTGTTCGAAGGTCAGATCGGTATCGACCTCCACGATGGCTTGAATTCCCAAACGGTCCAATTGGAACACAACCACGGCCAGGCTCGACAGGCGTTTGTTAACCTGGATGCTGAAGACTATCGCATTCAACCGGGTTCTATCGCCGATACGATTGGCTTTGAAGCAGTTGGTCCGGGCAAAGTTGTATTTGTCAGCCAGTAGCTTAGGTAGTTGGAAAGCGGCCCGTTGGCCAGCTGCGTAGCCACTGTCGCCAGACGGTGGACGCGAAACTTATCGCTTTCCACCGCTTGGCAGCGGTGGCTACGGATACTGCATTCAGCGAAATTGCCTAGTGTGCCAGGTGGTGCACTCACTACAGGGCTGGTGAAGAATCGCTGCCTGGCGGCTGTTTACTTGCCGATGCAGAACCGGGAAAAGATTTCTCCCAGCACATCATCGCTGTGAACCTGGCCAATGATCGTAGCTAGTTCGTCGACCACCAAGCGCAGTTCGGCGGCCACCAGCTCGTCGCCAACGGAATCCTCGACCAGTTCTATGGCCGCCTCCAATGCGGCCATCGAGGCCTCCAGCGCCGCTCGGCATCGCACTGCGGTTTCATGTACCAGCGTCAACGAATCACAACTTGCCTGCTGGCGACCAGCCACCACCGCTTGGGCAATGGCACAGCGCAGTTGCTCAATCGAGTGAGATGATTGATGGCTGGTAAGCAGAGGGTCAGTGTTTGAGCTCCAACAGCGATTGACAAGTTCGTGAAGCGATTGAGTTCCACTGCTAGTGGCTTGATCGCTTTTGGTACCCACGACCAACCAACGCGCTTGACCACCAGCTAGCTGGCGAAGTTGCTCGACATAGCCTGAGTCAGTCGTCGCCGCTGACAGTTCAACGCACAGCACAACCACATCGGCTCGCTGAAGACAGGCGGCCAGTTTGTCTTGAGCTAGCGCGCGGGGCGATTGGTCCTGCAGCAATTCCCAACCGGCCGTATCGATCAAGTCGAAAGAGACTGAGTCGACTTGCAGGCGATGCTGTAAATAATCGCGGGTAGTACCAGGAACATCGGCCACAATTGCCAGCTCGCGCTGTGCCAGAGCATTGAAGAGCGAGCTCTTACCAGAGTTGGGCAACCCAGCCAGGACAACTTGGGGCACGAGGTCTGTAGATGAACGTGTGTTCAGCCGCAAAGCAAACTGCGCCACCTGGCTGGCCACCTGTTGTAACTGAACCAGCAAATCTGCTGGGTCGATGAATTGAATATCCTCATCGACGAAATCCAGGCCAGCTTCTAATTCGGCCAAGACACCCACAATAGTTTCGCGAAGCGGTGTCACGGCGGGGGCCAGGTTTCCGCCCAATTGCGCTAAGGCCGTTGCCAAAGTGTCGGAAGAGTCAGCCTGGATTACGCCTAGGACCGCCTCGGCCTGAGCCAGATCCAGTTTCCCCGCCAAAAAAGCCCTTAAGGTAAACTCGCCGCGCTGGGCAATGTGTGCTCCCAACTGACAACAACGATCGATCACGGCGTAGGCTAGCGGCAACGAGCCAATAAAATGCAGTTCAGCGGCCGGACTACCCGTGTAGCTGCGATCATCGGGCCAATAGAGGAGCGTTAAGGGCAATGTTTTATGCAAGCCAGGCAAATAAGCCCGGCCTGGGTACCAAGTCAGTCGACTGGCCTGGAGAAAGCCGGTTGGCAGGCTGCAGAAACCTGGACTGCTGGTACACAACGATTGTACGATTCGCCCCGAGTCAGGACCGGCCAGTCGCACGACAGCCCGCGGGGCCCCTTGAGCTCCGCTGGCCAGGGCCACAATCGTACGCTGAAGATCTGGCAACATGAGGCCAAAGGTCCTTTGACAGTTTGGCATCGTGTGCCGAAAATGGTCCGCTCTTTATGGACTGGTATCCTAGCTCAGTATTCTAACCTCGACGGACGAAAACCTGGATGCACGCTCTACGACTTGCGCAAGAAATGATCGCTCATGATTCGGTCAGCATCCGTTCCAATGCTCCGATTGCCGCCCAGATGCGCGGGTGGTTGGAATCACTGGCATTCGAGGTCGAGCAGTTGGAGATGACCGACCCGCACGGTCAACTAAAGGTGTCGCTCGTGGCCAAGCGAGGTAAAGGCACCGGAGGAATCGCGTACTTGTGCCATAATGACGTAGTCCCGGTCGACGATTGGAATGCCGCAGCCGGTGGACCATTTTCTGGCGCGGTGCGCGACGGTCGGCTGTACGGCCGTGGGGCCTGCGATATGAAGGGCTCCGCTGCGGCCGCCTTGGCCGCTGTAGCCCGCATCGATCCGCAAGAGCAAGCAGCGCCCATTTACTTCGTAGTCACCTCCGATGAAGAACATGGAATGCATGGCGCACAACTGGTTGCCACTGGTTCGCGACTGTTCGCTGAAATGGTCGAGGGAGGAACAGCAGGCATTATCGGTGAACCGACTGAACTGCAGGTCAAACATACGCACAAAGGCGGTTGCCTGCTAAACGTCAGCAGTCATGGACGATCGGCGCATAGCAGTACGGCAGAGGGTATCAATGCGAACTGGCAGTTGATCGAGTATCTGAACTTTGTACAGTTGGTCCAACAGCGCTGCCTGACGGAGCCAGCCTTGCTGAACGATACCTTTGATCCACCTAACCTCTCGCTGAATCTGGTGATCAAGAACAAACCTGCCGCCGGTAATATCACCGTAGGCTTGGCTACAGCCCAGATCTTTTTGCGGCCGATGCCCAATGTCGATTGGGAAGGCTTGGTTGAAGAACTGGCCCAGAAAGCTCGGAGCCTGGGCTTGGACGTGGCCCCGATCAGCAAGTTGCCTCCCGTGTTCACTTCGCCCGAGCGAGCCTTTGTGCAATCAGCCATGAAACTGACCGGCCAATCGCAAAGCGGCTCGGTCAGCTATGCGACCGATGGCTGTTGGTTCACGCGGCTGAAGGATCTGATCGTGCTCGGCCCGGGCAGTATCCAGCAAGCGCATCGCCCTGACGAGTGGAT
The DNA here is from genome assembly GCA_037367405.1 of Ottelia alismoides. Lineage (NCBI taxonomy): Eukaryota > Viridiplantae > Streptophyta > Magnoliopsida > Alismatales > Hydrocharitaceae > Ottelia > Ottelia alismoides. The sequence goes on along the minus strand of JAZKJV010011400.1, from coordinate 6,437,174 downwards.
CTCGTTGGAACAATTAGAAAAAGGCGTCGATCTATTCGAAAAGTTTTTCCGTCGATTCGCAACCCAGTACATCACCAACCTGACGACACCTTCGCAAGAAGCCATTCCCTTGCCATCGGCTGCGCGTAGTCTGCCACCGATGAATTCGGCCGCCGCGCGCAGCTCCAAGCCGACGATCACTTTTCGCCGCGGAACCGCCCAGGATGTGCAGAGCATCAACGACTTTCTAAAGCCGTTCGTCAATCAGCGCAAATTGTTGCGACGCACCAAGTCGGAGTTGGAGAGCCTGGTTCCCAGCGGCTTTATGGCGCTGGCCGACAATCAAGTTGTGGGCTTTGCAGCGGTTGAAATCTATTCGCGCAAGCTGGCGGAGATTCAATGCCTGGCTGTCGAGCCCAAGTTCCAGGGACAGGGCCTGGGTAGTGAACTCGTGCGGCGCTGTGTGGAGTTAGCTCAACAGCGCGGGGTAATGGAAGTTCTGGCGATCAGCTCTTCGGATAGCTTTCTGCAAAAGCTGGGTTTCAACTACTCACTGCCGGATCAGAAGAAGGCCCTCTTCTGCCAATTGAGAAGTCGCGACGAAGTGTATGGTGGTGGACATTCCGACGAGGAGGAGTGAGCGATGTGGCTATATCTGGATGACACGTTGGCCAACCACGATACGGGTAGACACCCGGAATGTCCGGATCGCATTCGCCTATTGAATAAGGTCTTGACCGAGCGACGCTGGACACAACGAGCCCAATGTCCCCAGTGGGGCCCGGCCACACGCGAGCAACTGCAAACGGTTCACCAGGCAGCGTATGTCGAGCGTTTGAAGAACTGGTGCGAACAAGCCGCCGGACGCATTGAAAGCGACACAGTTGTCAGCCGCGGCTCCTGGGATGCAGCTCTGCGAGCCGCCGGGGCAGCCATCGATGCGGTCACTCGAGTGATGCACGGCGCAGATAAACACGCGTTCTGTGCCATTCGTCCACCCGGTCACCATGCGTTGCCCAGTGGTCCGATGGGCTTCTGCTTGTTCAACAATGTTGCGATCGCAGCTCATGCGGCCCTGGCTGAAGGTGCCACGCGCGTCCTGATCGTAGACTGGGATGTGCACCACGGCAATGGAACTCAAGATGTCTTTTACGACGACGGACGCGTCGGATTCTACTCCATTCATCGCTGGCCTTTTTATCCCGGTACTGGCAGTCAGAGTGAAACAGGCACCGGCAAGGGACTAGGTTGGATTCGCAATGATCCAGTGCCCGTGGACATCACCATAGAAGACTTCACCGAAAAGTTTACGCGCGGCTTGCAAGTGATGTTGGAAAAAACACAGCCTGACCTGGTCTTGCTGAGCGCGTGCTTTGATGCCCATAGGGCCGATCCGGTCGGCGGCTTATGTTTGATAGAAGACGATTACCGAGAGTTATCGAAACTAGTCCGGCAAGCCGTGGACGCCCATGCTCATGGACGCCTGGTCAGCTTGCTCGAAGGCGGCTATCACTTGGATCACATGCCAACTTCCGTCATCGCCCACCTGGAAGGCTTGAACACACCGTAGCCGACACGGCCAGGCGGCGGAATTTCGTAGCCACCGCTGCCAAGTTTTGATGTTGCGAGTTTTTGTGTCACCTCTCCCGAGCGCAGCTTGGGGGAGGTCGAATCGAGCCCTTAAGGCGAAGATTCGGGAGGGGGCAGCTGCGCCAGGGATGAGTCAACCATAACGCATGGCCCCCTCCCGCAGTCTCGGCTAAAGGCCTCGTCTGCGACCTCCCCCAGCTGCGCCGGGAGAGGTTACATGCGAAGGGTAGCCAGTCCACCGTTTGGCGACGGTGGCTACGATACAGAGCGGAGCGCCGATGAATTAAGCCGAGCTCATGCCTGGTGATCGATGGTTACCCAACTGCCGGTGCGATGGCTGGCCACAATGGCATCGCACAAGACAATCTCGCGATGACCGTCGGAAAAAGTTGGATACGTGGGTTCTGCTTCGAAGTTGCCCTGGGCTATGTAGCCATAAAAGTCGCGGCACAATTGCTTGAAGGTATCGGGGAAGCCTTCATTATGCCCACCTGGATAGCTGGCAAATTGCCGAGCTTCGGGACTCAGCAGGGCCGGGTCGCGGATCAGGATTTCATTGGGGCGATCGCGATGGCCGATCCACATCTCATTGGGTAACTCGCTATTCCAAGCCAGTGATTGTTTGGAACCGGCGATTTCAAAGCGACAACAATTCTTTCGTCCGGCGGTCACTTGCGAAACCCACATCACCCCGCGACCACCTCCTCGCAAACGCAATAGCACGCTGCCGCAATCATCGGTATCGATGGCAACCGGTTCGGTAGCGAGAACCGGGTTGAGCTTGCTACTGAATGTCTCAACACTACCGACCGGACGCTGGCGAGTTTCAAAGACGGTCTGCAGATCGGCAAACACCGCTTCCACCTGACAACCGGTGATTGCGTACATTAGGTCCAGCCAATGCGTGCCAATGTCGGATACTGCACGCAAGGGACCACCTTCGTCACTGAGTACGCGCCAATTGAAGTCGGTTGGGTGGAACAACCAATCCTGTACATAGCTGCCGGCCATGTGCACGACCTTGCCCACTTGTCCGCTGCGAACGCGTTGAACCGCTTCCAGGCAGAGCGGGTAATAGCGAATGTTGTAGTTGACGCCGGCCGCCAGGCCACTCTCTTTGGCCAGACGCACCAGCTGACCAGATTCTTGAGCATTCATGGCCAGCGGCTTTTCGCACAGCACGTGCTTTCCCGCTTTGAGGACGGCGGAGGCTTGCTGGAAGTGAAAGCGGTTGGGAGTCGTAATGTGGACGACATCCACCTGCCGATCGGCCAGCAGTTCCTCCAATGTACTGTAGGCATACTCCAGGCCAAGCTGATTGGCACACACGCGCGAGCGTTCGGGACTGGAGCCCAACACGCCGCGAACTTTGACACCCGCTCGAAGCAAACCTTCGATATGCACTGGCCCGATAAAGCCGGTACCGATCACCGCGGCCTTTAGATCAAACATGCAGCTCTACCCCTGACGCACGGCTAACGAGAAGCGCGGCTGGAATTGGATTCTTGGCCCTTGGGTTCGGGCGGTGACGTGACGGCCAACTGGGCAATCATGTTGCGCAGAGCCGACACATGCCCCAGCAGCACTTGGGACTCGGTGGTCAAGCCTTCGCCGGCCAAGACTTGAGCTTCCACCATTAACGCATCAGCCGCAATTGTTAACTGCTTGAGCGAGCCCATGCGTTTTCCTAACGCTTTCAAACTGGCGGCCGACTTCGCCTGAGTTGCATGCGAGGCTGTTCCATGTGCGGACTCTGGCCCCAGCTTAGGGTCGACCAACGGTGGATACTCCAGCGGAGCCATGTTCAATTCCCCATCGCCACTACGAATGGTTCGCAGTATCTCGTCCAGCACCATGTTGCTGGCAGGTGATTGCAGACTGGGCGCATCGGTAACCGGGGGGGCGACGGGCAAGTTACCTGACGTATGGGGCTCTGTCGACACAGTAGCTTTTGAGTTCAATGACGGACCGCTACCGAGCGTTTGAACATTTGCCGCTGGCAGACTGGGGGGATCGTTCGGGCTGTCCGGCACTTCCACCTTGGGCTCAGTGATGTCGGTGGTTTCGGCTAACTGCTGATCATCTCCGGTGCTGGCCAACCCGGAAACAAGCAGGACCACAAACGCATTGATCGCAAACAATCCCGATGCCCAACGCAAAACTTTGGCAGATAGCGACATCCAATTCCGCTCCACATGGTTGACAGGTCAGTTCGGCCTACGGCTGCCCGGCCTGGAAACAAGCTGTTCCGTTACGAAGTCGCCCGAGCCTCGGCTTGAGCGATCACTTCCGCAGCATCTGGGTAACGCCCCGACTGCTTGGCCTTCTTGATCTGATAGTAGAACACGCTGGCCAGGGTGGTGACGATCAGCAATGGAGCACCCAGCATGAGATAGATACTCAGCTCGAAGCCCCGCGCCAGGTTCAATCCAGTTTGCCCATTCTCCAACAGCCCGTCCTTGCAGTTCGGGCATGCGTGGACGAGTCCAGCACTGATCAGCCACCCCGAGAGCACCAGAGTAAGCTGCAAAAGACGTGCAAACATGGCGGTCACTGCTAACCTCAGACAGTTTCAATCGCGTCAAATCACACCCTCAGGATAACACGGCAAGCGGCAATCAACAACGCTGTCAGATTTCCCCCCGACAGCTTGCCGCTGCCTGACTTCCTGCTATATACTACGCCAGTCGAGCGGTAAATCCATAAAAACCCCACCTACGACGGGAGGGTTTACAATATATGTGTTTGGAGCAGATGGTGAGTTCCACCCCGTTGGGATCAACCGGGAACATTGAAATTCATGAGACCATTTTGGTGGTTGAAGATGAGGAGGAAGTTCGCAAAGTCATTTGCTTGACTTTGGAATTGCAAGGATACCGAGTGTTTGCTGCAGCGAATGCGGAGCAAGCCTTGGCCATCATCTCATCGTTACCGGAAAGAATCGACTTGCTGGTTGTCGATGTGGTTTTGCCCACGCTGAGTGGTCCGATGTTGGCGAAGAAAGCCCAGATACTCCAGCCCGAGCTACGTGTGCTATACATCAGCGGCTACTCGGAAGAAGCGCTGGGCGAACATGGGGTATCGCAGACAGATTCTAATTTTTTGCCCAAGCCATTTTCGTCCGCTACGTTGGGACGCAAGGTTCGGCATTTGATGCACCGCTGAGAGCGTGAAGCTGGAGGTCAATCCCGACTACCACCGAGCAAAGCTGCATAAAGCTGATGACAAATTAAAAACGGTTCTTAAAGTGGGTGGCCTTGTGGTATCATTAAGGCCCACTGAAAGAAACAGCGCTGGGCACCTCTAATTCCAAGTGCATTATGTCCGCATCGGCTTCTTCGCAACGTGATCCTCTAGCCACCCTGCGGATCGATCGATCCGCTCCACCGCCACGCAAGAGTGGTCGGTGGATGAAGAGATTGTTTTGGTTGTGCTTGCTGTTATTGCTGTTGGGTGGTGGCTACTGGGCAATCGTGCTTGGGGGAGTTGGCCCGGCGAACTCTGCGCAGTTGCAAAAGTGGATCGCGCTTCCCGAAGCGATTCAAAACCGCCCCGAGGTTCGAGTGGTGCGAGCGGTCGTCGAGAAAGGCCGGTCTGCAGATGCCACTGTGGTGGCCACGGGCTATTTGGAATCGCGGCGTCAAGCCAAGATCGGAGCCAGGGCGCCTGGGCGCATCGAGGTGGTCAACGTCGAAGAAGGCAGCCGAGTGAAGAAAGACGACATCCTGGCGGTTTTGGAACATGCCGATTTGGATGCCTCGCTAGCAGCCACCGGTGCCAGCCTGGCGCGGGCCCAAGCTGCCCTGGAAGAACAACGCATTCTGATTGCGCAGAACAAACGCGAATACGAACGCATGCGGAGCTTGCGTCCCACGGCCGGCATCTCCGAATCGGAATTGGACCAGGCCAAGTATCAATTCGAAAGCGCAACAGCCCGCTTGGAGTCGATGAAGGCAGATATTCAGTTGGCCGAAGCACGTTACAAGGAAGCCCAGCAACTGAAAGAGAACATGTTTATCCGGGCCCCCTTTGATGGGACGGTTATTTCCAAAGATGCGGAGGTTGGCGAGTCGATCTTGCCCGGCGGTATGGGCGAAGCCTCCGGCCGTGGTTCGGCAGTTACCATCGCCGACTTGGATCACTTGGAAGTCGAGTGCGATGTCAAAGAAGACTACATCAGTCGCGTCGTGACCGATCAGAGTGCCGAAGTCGCCGTCGACGCGGTGCCTGGAAAACGTTACCGCGGAGTTGTTCGCAAGATCATTCCCATGGGTGATCGAGCTCGAGCGACCATCAAGGTCAAAGTGGCTATCGTCGACGTCGATCAGCGGCTGTTTCCTGAGATGAGCGCCACGGTATACTTTCTGCCGGCGGCTGAAGAAAACGCAGCCGTCGACGAAAAACCACGTATGTTTTGCTCGGCCGACGCCATCGTCGACGGTAACGACAGCAAGTACGTCTGGATCGTCGACAAGGCGAACCACGTGCAGCAAAAGACCGTAACGGTCGGTAGTTCCAAAGATGGTCGTATTGAAATCCTCGGAGGCCTCGAGGGCAGTGAGCGTATCGTCTCCAAGCCACCGGAATTATATGTCGACCAGGCAGTCAAGGTTGTCGAATAGTCGGGTTGTCATTCGACAACTGGCTGTGTAGCGGATCCATGAACAAGTGGCCATCCTGCCCCTTTCGAGCTACAAGCTCAGTAGTTGCCGTCGCCTTTAAAGATCGATTTGGAATCGATAACAAACCAGGAGCTGTGTTACTTTGTCGACTTCAGAAGCTATTGTTTCGATTCGTGATCTAACCAAGGAATTCCGACGCGACGAGATACGCATTCCCGTGCTGACCGGCCTGAGCCTGGAGCTCTACCAGGGTGAGTATATGTCGCTGATGGGACCTTCGGGCTCGGGCAAGTCAACGCTGCTGAACCTGATCGCTGGCCTGGATAAACCGACTTCGGGCAAAGTCATCGTTTGTGGACAAGATTTAGGAGCAACATCGGAGAGTCAACTGGCCAAATGGCGGTCGCGGCACATCGGCTTTATCTTCCAGTTGTATAACTTGATCCCTGTGCTGACCGCTTACGAAAATGTCGAATTGCCGCTGACCCTAACCCATTTATCCCGCCGCGAGCGCGACGATCACGTCAAGGCTGCGCTGAGCGTAGTGGGGTTGGCTGACCGGATGGATCACTATCCTCGTCAGTTGTCGGGCGGTCAGGAACAACGGGTTTCCATAGCCCGGGCCATCGCTACCGACCCCACTCTGATCGTCGCCGACGAACCAACTGGCGATTTGGATGCCAAGAGCGGAGCCGAGATCCTCGAATTGATGCGTCGCTTGAACGAAGAATTTCATAAAACCATCATCATGGTCACACACGATCCCAACGCAGCGGCGCGCTCTAAACGCCAGTTGCATCTGGAAAAAGGCGTCTTAGTCTCCGATACCCTGACCAAAGTGCAAGGAGCCAGTGCATGAAGTCGCTCATTTACATTTGGCGCAACATCACCCGCAACAAGCTGCGATCGACGCTAACCATTCTGTCAATCGCCTTCAGCCTGGCCCTGATGACTATTCTTTATGGCTACATCACCATGCAAGGTGCATGGGCCGCGCAGTCGGTGCAATACAACCGCATCGTGGTCATGAACAACCAGGGCTTTGCAGGCCAGGTGCCGATCGCCTATGTTGACCGCGTGCGTTCAGTGGAAGGTATCAAAGACGCCGTTCAATACTCCTGGTTTGGTGGCGACTACAAGACGGAGAAGATGCCCTTCGCCCAGTTCGCAACCGATCCCAAACATGTCTTCAACGTTTGGGAAGAGCTGAAGATCGCGCCTGACCAACTGGCTGCCTGGCAAGCCGATCGACAAGGCTGCGTAGCTGACAAACGCCTGGCTGATCGCTATGGATGGCAAGTTGGTGAATCCATTCCCCTGCAAAGCACCTTCTTGCCTATTCCACCATTGGAACTGAAGCTGAAAGGCACTTTCCAAGGTCCACAGAACACGGACATGTTGCTGTTTGATTGGGAATACTTGGACGAGATCATTCGCAATGTGGCCGCCCAAGAAGCTGCCAATGCCGGCACGATCTGGGCCAAAGTTGAGAACGCAGATATGGCCACTGTCAGCCAGGCGATTGACGACAAGTTTGCCAATTCGCAGAATCCTACTCGGACACAAACCGAAGCCGCCTTTGCCAAGATGTTCACCGATATGGTCGGCGACATCCAGAAGATCATTCAGTGGATCGCCTTGGCGGTGGTCTTCGCCCTGTCGTTGGTCGCCGGTAATGCCATGGCGATGTCGATGCGCGAGCGGACCACCGAAATCGCTGTATTGAAAGCTATCGGATTCTCGAAACTCCGCGTGCTCCTGATGATCGTTGGCGAATCGGTGATCATCGCCACCATCGGTGGCGCTGTAGGTATCGCCATGGGTTGTGGTTTGTTCGAACTGCTGCATCGCGCCTCGGCTCAACTGATTCCCTTGGGAGTTTCCGAACTGGTCGGACTGTGGATTGCAGCCCTGCTGATCACCGCTGCAGGTATTGGATTTGTCAGCGGCATCATCCCGGCAATCCGAGCGGCTCAGTTGTCGGTTGTCGATGGCTTGCGCCGAGTCGGCTAACGAAGTTCTTATCCTTCACTTGTACCAAGCTTAGATGATCCCAATAAAGTACAACGTGCGCAACCTGCGTGTGCGCTGGGTAACGACCCTGATGACGGTGGTCGCCACTTCTGTGGTTGTAATGGTTACAGTACTGCTGTTTGGTCTGGCCGATGGTCTGGAGCATTCGCTGAGGGTATCGGGCGATCCGCTGGACCTGGTCGTCCTGCGCAAGGGCGCCGATAACGAAACAGGCAGCACCATCGAAGAACGCGTGGCTCGCGAAATGTCAAACTTGCCTGGTATCGCCAAAGATAAAGACGGCGTGCCGTTATCTTCGGCCGAGTTTGTGACGATCCTCACCAAGCCTCGCAAAGGTGATGGCGGAACGGTGAACGTTATCGTCCGGGGCGTTGAACCTGCCTCAAAGCTATTGCGGCCTGATTTCAAGATTGTGGATGGTCGCGACTTCAAGACCGGTGTCAACGAAGTCATCACAAGTCGAGCCATGGCGGGCCGATTTCAGAACCTCGCGATCGGCGACAAATTCGAAATCAACAAAGTCGATTTCACTGTCGTAGGCCATTTCGAAGCCGGTGGCAGCGCTTCGGAATCAGAAGTTTGGACAGCCATCGACGACTTGAATGCCGCCAGACGAACTCCTGCGGCCATTTCGATCGTCAATCTGCGAGCGACCGATGCCGATGCCAAGGAGAGTCTCATTACTACGCTGCGTGATGATGAACGCTTCAAACTCAAGCCGCTGGACGAAGTGAAGTACTTCGAAGAGCAAACATCCTCCTCAATTCTCATTAAGGCCATCGGTTTCATCATCGGAGGCTTTCTGACATTCGGGGCCATGTTCGCCGCCGCCAATACGATGTACGCCGCCGTGGCCAATCGCGCTCGCGAGATCGGCACGCTGCGCGCGATCGGATTTGGGCGCATGAGTATCCTCAGTTCGTTTGTCCTCGAGTCGATCCTGCTGTGCTTGATGGGAGGCATCATTGGCTGCCTGCTGACTTTGCCATTTAACGGCATCACAGCCGGTTCGTCGAACTTTGCCACGTTCAGCGAATTGACTTTCTCGTTTCAATTTGGACCATGGATTTTCGTTCGCGGGGTCGTCATGGCCTTGGCCATGGGTCTGCTCGGCGGCCTATTCCCTGCGGTTCGAGCGATCCGCATGAACGTCGTCAACGCGCTGCGTCAGAGCTGACATGCGCTGGTCGTCGATCAAGTGCTTGGGCCTGCTGCTGTGGTTGCTGCCCAGTGCCAGTGGGAACCTGGCCGGCAACCTGAGCCGGGCCCAAGAGCCTGCGGGTGACGATCCGCGAGTTTCAATCATCGCGGCTGTGCTACAAGAACGCTGCGCGGTCTGTCATGGGCCGAACAAACAGGCCGGTGGTTACCGGCTGGATACCTTTGCCTTGATGCGCATGGCTGGTGATTCGCAACTGCCACCAGTTGTCCCGAGCCAGCCGCAAGAGAGCGAACTGATCCGTCGCGTCAGTTCAGCCGATCCAGACATACGCATGCCACCGGAGGGCCATGCGCTGGCCGAGCAGGACGTGCAGTTGATTACCGCTTGGATCGAAGACGGGGCCAGGTTGCCTGCGGACTCAGAAGCCGCCCCCCTGGTCGCGCTGTCCGCACTGACAATGCGCGCCAAGTCACCTGAGCATTATTCCGTACCGCTGCCTGTCGCCGATCTGTGCTTGAATGCCAGCCGGGTCGACCTTCCACAAGTGTGGACCAGTGGCTATGGTGAAGCGCTGGGCTGGCAAATGAGTGACGATCAGCAGATGAAGCTCTTGGCACGTCAGCCTGTCACTGGAGTGCATGTCACCAAACTGTCGTTCAGCCACAGCCACCAGCTGCTGGCAGTTGCCAGCGGCTCACCCGGTGCGCAAGGCGTTGTGGAAGTGTTCGATGTCCAGCGCTTGCCCTCGCAACCGATTTGGACTCATCGCCACATCGACCTGGCGGGCGACGTAGCCTTCGCGCCGGATTCTTCTCTACTGGCCATAGGACAGAGTGACGGTTCTTTGCTGGTAGCCGATGTTTTGCCAGCCAATCAGGTCGGCGAGCAGAAATTGGCCGTGCAAATTACCCCACACGCAGATGCTATTCTCTCTCTGGCCTGGTCTTCCGATGGACAGCGTTTAATCACTGGGTCGCGCGATCGCACCGCCAAACTCTTTCGCGCTCCGCAGCTAGAGTTGATTGCCAACTATGACCGGCATGAACGGGCTGTTGGCGGCGTGGGCATGCTGGATGACAAACCTGTCTCCTTGGATGAAACGGGCCGCTTGCGATTGTGGGCGGGCGACGACAGCGACAAACTGCTGACCGATACCGACACTCGCGTGCGATTTCTGGAAAACATCGTGGCTCGACAAGGCCACTTATGGTTGGCTGATACCGGTAGCGCTCGTGAGTACGTAGTCGAGGAGCAGAGGGTGGATGATGGCCAAGACGAAGCTGGCAAACCGAAACAGAAAACGGTACGCCGCTGGCACTCTCCTCATACCTATGCTTCCAACCAGGCAAGCTGGATACTGGCGGTTGATTCGCACAACGGTTGGCTGGCCGGCGGGACCGAAGGCGGGACAGTCTGGCTCTGGAAGCTCGACGCCCCACAGGCAGCGGCCAGCTTTGCAGCTCGGCCATGAGGCGATCTTTCCCCGTAGACACCGTTGCCAAGCTTTGATGTCGCGCGTTTTGTGAATGTCACCTCTCCCGGCGCAGCTGGGGGAGGTCGCAGACGAGGCCTTTAGCCGAGACTGCGGGAGGGGGCAATGCGCCATGGTTGACTCATCCCCTGGCGCAGTGCCCCCTCCCGAATCTTCGCCTAAACGGCTCGATTCGACCTCCCCCAAGCTGCGCCGGGAGCGGTGACACAAAACCACGCAACATCAAAGCCGCCAAGCGGTGGAACGCTAATCGCCCACGCAAGCTCACATCTGTCCCGCAAGGAGTCCACCGTCTGGCGACGGTGGCTACGATGTGCAAGGAGTCCACCGTCTGTCGACGGTGGCTACGTAGAGAGTCCAGGTGACTGCGCTGTGTGGCTTGGGCTAGGCAGCGCGGGTCTGCGAGTGCACCGGTAGGCGGATGGTGAAGGCGGTGCCTTTACCGAGGCCGCTATCGACTCGAATACGACCGCTGTGAGCATCGATAATCTGTTTGCAACTGGAGAGGCCGATGCCGGTGCCACCTTGCCCGCTGGCATCGGGACCGTCTTTAGTTGTAAAGAATGGATCGAAGATCTTGGGCAACAGTTCAGGTGAGATGCCCGAGCCGCTATCGCGAACTTGCAAGACAACCTCATGAGTCTGTGGGTCGTGTTCCAAACGCACACGCACCAGGCCGCCAGCTTTGGTCGCTTGTCGAGCGTTGACCAACAAGTTGACCAGCACGCGCTGCAACTGAGTGCTGGAGCCCAGCACTGGTGGCAAATCGGCGCTGACTTCGGTTTCCAACGAGATCCGATGCTTTTGAAACTCGCGTCCAATCAAGGACAGCGTATCTTCCAGTACCGAAGATAGATTGACTGGCTCGAAGGCTGCAGTTTTGTTGCGTGCCATGGCCAGCACACTACTGGCAACCTTGGTTGCCCTGGTGGCTGCGTCATTAATCTTCTGCAACGCTTTATCACGTGTGGCTTCGTCTTTATGACGCAGCCCCAACTTGGCGTAGTTGATGATCGTGGTCAGCAGATTGTTGAATTCGTGCGTGGTTGTGCTAGCAAGCTCGCCGATAGTGGCCATCCGCTGGGATTGTTCGAGTTGTGACTTCATTGCCGTCAATTGTCGGCGTAGTTCTTCAATCTCTAGCTCGGTCAAGGTCTTACCGTTTGCTTCTTGGGCCCATGATCGCCAGGCAACGGACTCTTCTCCAACGAGCCTGTCGCCGCCTATTTGCGTATCGGACCGCGGCCAAGCCAGACTGCACCTTAGATGGCCCAGCCGGCAGCAAGCTCGATATGCCCCATGCTACACCTTGACGGTAAACCGTGGCTTGTAGATTTTGGTGAAACTACCCAAGCGGAATATCTTGCCAGGGTGCGCGAATGCATGTCGATCAGCGACAATTGGCCAAAACAAAAAGGGCCAGCTCGTAACCGAGCCGGCCCTTGGAAGCGTTTGATAACCCTTGGGCAAGAAAGGCTAGCAACCGGCCTAGAAGTTACCGCCTCGGCCGCCGCTGCCCATACCGCCACCTGGGCCGCCTGCCCCACCTGGGCCGCCGCCCATGCCACCATAGCCACTCTGACTGCTGGTGCCCTTCTCGGCCGCTTCGCGCTCGTCAGCCAGAGTGAAACCGCGGTAATTGAAGGCGTCATCAAATTCGTTGGTCACTTCGATGCGCCCATCACTCATCAACATCATCATTTCGACGTTATCGGTCAGTGGATCATCTTTACTGCTACCGAGCAAATTGTTTCCGCCGCGAATGTCGACTACCACGTTCATGCCGGTACCAATCTCTTTAAATTCGTAGCTGACCCAACGTTTCATAACATTGGTGATTGGATGGGCGAAGTGCGTGGTGAACTTGTCGAGCAACATGATAGCCCCGCGTCGAAATGCCGGCGCCTTGGCTGCTTGACCGGTGGCGGTTGGCTTTTCATCCAACTCTTCTTCCATCTTCTTTAGTTCTTCCTTGTCTTCGTTGAAGATGAACATCGGGACATAGGCGCCCTTGACCCAATCGAGTCGCACCATGACAGCATCCACTTCGGGGTTAGCCGACTGTTTGCCGATCTTGTTGACGTAGACATCGTCCACACCGCGAACGTACACGCCGTGGCTGGCATCGCTCCAAGTCGTCCAGGGCTTTGTGCGGTTGAAGACTTTTTCTGGTGGCAAGACACCGCGGACCGGAACGCGTTTCATGTTTTCGCGGCGCACTTCTTCAGCCTTGGGGTCCTCGTCCGCATGCAGTTTGGAAACGGCTTCGAAGACTTCGGTTTCCATGTCGGTCAACGGTGGTGCAGGATAATACTTCTCGTTGGGATAGTTGGGATTCTCCATCATCAGACGGATGCGATACTTGTACGTCTTGCCGATATCGGCGGTGGTCACTTTGTCGTAGAAGCGGATCATCTTGTACTTCACAGGCGCACCGCTCTGGGCGCCCATCATGCCGCCCATGCCCATGCCACCCATGCCCATTCCGCCCATACCCATTCCACCCATGCCCATGCCTGGCATGCCGCCCATGCCGGGCATACCGCCTTCGGATTCGCCCATACCCATACCGCCGCCGGGCATGCCGCTACCCATACCCATGCCGCCGCCGGGCATACCGCTACCCATGCCCATGCCGCCACCGGGCATGCCGCTGCCCATGCCCATACCGCCTCCCATGCCCGGGCCGCCTTCCATGCCGCTGCCCATTCCCATACCCATGCCCCGACCGCCCATGGCACCGGGACGTTCGCCTGGCAGATACTGGTCCATAGCTTCGTCTTGAGCCTTGGCGGCTTCTTTGGCTTGCTCCTGCATTTGCATCTGCATTTGCATTTGGGACAAGCCGGCATCCCAGATCCAGTCGATATCCGGGTGTTTGGCGAACTTGCGATAGTCTTGCATCAGCAGTGGCGGGATCGGCATCGTCAATGCCTGGTCATAGCTGGCTGGATCGATGATTTCGGGGATCGGCGACTTGACCCATGACTTGGCCATCTTCAGTTGTTCGCGAGCGGAAGTGCAGTGTTTCCATTCGCCTTCAGCGATCGGTTTATCTGCCGCCTTGACTTCGGCGCGTTGAACTTCGAAGTCCAGGTAGATCGGTCGATCGCGCATCGCATTGTAGCTGGCGCTTTCACGCAGTTTGGCTTCGAATTCCTTCAGCATGTCGTCGTGCGGGACCAAGGCGGTCACGGCGTTGAACATCGTGAATTCAGCCTTGTACTTTTTGGGTTTATTGGTGTTGGGAGCGCCGCCCAGGTTGCTGCCAGTGGAGCCCGCGCCGCCCATCATGCCACCAGTCCCGCTACCCATACCCATCATGCCGCCGGAGGACTCTTCGCTGCCTGAGCCGCCCATCATGCCGCCCATGCTACCCATACCGGGCCCCATACCCGGGCCGCCCATCATGCCACCAGCGCCGCCGCCGCCGAGCGAGAAGCCGCGGTTGTACTTGGATGGGAAGTAACGTTTCGCGTTAGCACCTGCGCCCGTACCCATCCCTGGGCCCATGCCGGGTCCCATGCCCATGCCCGGACCACTGGACATGTTCTCGCCGGTACCGGAGCCATCATCGGTGCCACCGGCTCGGTTGCCGCGACCGCGACCGCTCTGGCTGTCACTCTTGCCTTTGGTTTTCAGGTGTGGCGCATCCATGAAGTCTTCGAATGGATCCACATAGCTCTCGGCCGCTTCCACGGCAATCAGACCGACAACGCTCTGTCCGATGATCTTGATCGGAGGCAGCAACTTTGGCTGACCACGCTTCAAGTTGGCACCGCCGCGCGTGGGTTCGAAGTCGCGAGCCGGATAGAGATCAGCGTTGGTGGGAACACGAGCCGCTTCGGTTTTCGGAGTGTAATCGTGCGTGATCAACCGTTCCTTGGAAATCTCACCCCAAGGATCGTTGCTCTTGATGTTGCTGATCAATTGCGTGGCCTGGTCCTCCAACTGCTTAGGCTGCTTGGACTTGTCGAAAGTCTTGCCGCCCATACCGTCGTAGACCAAGAAGCCCAGAGCGCCCATCACCAGTCCCAGCACCAGCTTTTCAGCATGGGCTGCAAAGAAGTTGACCTTGGGTCCTTGCTTGACTGATTTCTTAGGCTTGCTCTTAGGTGCACCTGAAGAGCTCTTCTTGCCAAACATGTTCCACTCCCTAACTCTATTGTTCCGTGGCCGTGATAAGTGCTGCTGATTGCCAGGCAGATCGGCAGTTGTGCCTGTGGAATCAATCCGTCCCAGCAGGCACATCGCGTTATCGATCGGGGTCTAACTTCTTAAACGAGGCGTTATTTTGAACTGATCACACTGTAATTGAACAATCGCATCCAAGCCACTCTGGCCCAGGGTGCGGAGGTTATCCGTTGGGCGTCTGACCGTTGGCTCCATTGGGCACTTGACCATTAGGCACTTGGCTATTGGGAGCCTGACCATTGGGCTGCTGATCTGCCGGTTGTTGTCCGGCAGGGGCTTGGCCATTCTGAGCTTGGCCATTCTGGGCTTGGCCATTCTGGGCTTGGCCGTTCTGGGCTTGGCCGTTCTGGGCTTGTCCGTTCTGGGCTTGGCCCGCATTATCGCCAGCCGGTTGTTGCGCATTGGCATCGGCGGCTCCTGGAACTGGATCGGTAGGTGCAGCCGCTTGAGGCACCTGGTCAGCGGGAACTTCGACTTTGTCGGTGACTTCCGTATTCTCAGTTACTTTGTTCAGTCCCAGTTTCTCTTTGTCGGGAGGATTGAACAGGTAGACGACGCCATAGATCTCGACCGGCAGGTCCCAGTTCTTAGTCGGAATAGTCGCGGCCGCACTGCCGCCGCCCATGCCGCCCATTCCCATACCCATACCGCCCATACCCATACCGCCCATGCCGCCTTCGGAATCTTCATTGCCTCCCATGGCGCCCATGCCAGGGCCGCCCATTGGACCGCCGGGGCCCATGCCGCCAGAGCCGCCCATCATGCCGCCCATACCCATACCACCTCCGGCTCCGCCGGCTGGGGCTGGTACTGTGTCCCCGATGCGAACTTGCCGAATCTCGAACATCAGGTCTGCATTGCCGCATTCTGCCAGCAAGGCTTGCAAGCGGCGCTGATCGACGATCAAGCGCATGCGGACGGGGACGCGCTTAGCCACCGCGAAGTAGGCGTCTTCAGGCGTTGAGCTCTTCATCTTCGAGCGCAGGTCTTCACCGGTGAGCGGTTTAAAGGCGGAGTCCACGTAGCGGCCGTTGGCTGGATCGGGCGTGGCCACCACTCCACCCGCCATGCCCTCTTCTCCCTCTGCGCCCGAGCCGCCGCTAAAGCCGGCGCTGGAGCCAACCATGGCGCCTTCTTCGCCGCCACCTCCGCCGTCACCCGATTCGGCTCCCATCTCTGAGCCCATGGAGCCCATGGAACCCATGGGGCCCATTCCACCGCCAGCGGGCAGGATCGGATCGATCTTGCCGGCTCGAGTCACCGCGCTGCGACCAATGCGCAGGAATTGGATCCTCTTGACGGTGCACTGGAAATTGGCAACCGCGCCGTAGTTGGCCTTGGCAATGATGTTCAGCAGACCTTCCAGGATCCAAATGTTTTCTTGCGTATACAGAATGTCATGGGTAGTGGGCAACTTGGTTCGCCAGGTTTGCACGTCACCCATCACCTGGGTTTGCACATCAGCGGGCCAGACGACCAGGTCGGGCTTGATCAAGCGACCATCCGGACCATAGGTTCCAAGCATGTTTTGGCCGCCCATCATGCCACCAGCGCCCATCATGCCGCCGGGGCCGCCACCCATCATGCCACCGGGTCCGCCGCCCATCATGCCGCCAGGGCCCATACCACCGCCGCTACCGTCCTCGCCCGACATGCCGGGCGCGCCTGGGCCGCCCGTGTAGCCACCCATGCCCATCATGCCGCCGGCGCCCTGACCTACAGCCGGACGAACGCCGACCCATTTGCATCCGATAATTTGCGCCAGCCGAGGAAATTGCTCGATGAAGTAGGTGTCGTACAGATTCAGGTCAGCAGTCGTCAGAGGTTGCTTTTCAAGCGGATAATCGAGCGTCAGTTCGATCGGGCGATACTTCTCAATCTTATTGACAAAGCGTTCATTGAGCGCCTGGCGTGGCCACTGCAGCAGTTTGACTTGGCGCTCGTACTGCTTGACCCAAGCGGCTTCGACGTCATCAACCAGGCGGTTGATGATCTTGTCCATCTGCTCATGGCTTTTGGAGTTGGGATGTTTGGTGACTTCATTCTTGATGCTGTTCAGCGCCGAGTACTGGCCTTCGATCTTGGTCGACTGCGCTGTGAACACTTTGTCCATCGAAGTGCGAGACAACCAATAACCCACGCCACCCAAAATTACTGTCAAAGCAGATACGATCCAGAACGCGTACTTTTGGACGCCTTCCATTGCTTGCTTGACTTGGTCCATAGCGATCCTCTTTATGTCTTGGGCTGAAGTTTTCGTCGGTTTTTGGCCAGCAGACGTTTTTCCGTCGCGCTGAGTTGATAAGGGTGCTCAAAGCCTGAGGCGATGACGCTCTATCGATTCACTGCCGAGTTGGAGGTATCGGCAGCCACGTTTTCCGTGGGCTCTTCACCACCTTCAGCCGGTGGTTGCTGTTCGGCTTCCTTGGCTTTGGCTTCGGCGGCCGCTTTGGCTTGAGCTTCCAAGCGTTTGCTCAGTGGGTTCTCTTGCCAGATCATCTGAATCTTGAAAGTGTACTTGGGTGCTTGGAAGGATTTGGGCATGTTGGGATCAATTGGCTTGCCGTTGATTCCCATCTGTTGGCCCATTCCCGCGCCACCCATCATGCCGCCAGCGCTGCCCATGCCACCGGGGCCGCCCATCATACCGCCCGGACCGCCTGGACCACCCATCATGCCGCCTGGGCCACCCATGCCTCCAGGACTGCCCATCATGCCGCCTGGGCCTGAGGATTCTTCGCTGCCTGAGCCCATGCCCATGCCACCCATGCCCATGCCGCCCATTCCCATCCCCATGCCTCCGGCTCCACCGGAAAGCGCATTGGGATTGGTCAGCTTGATGTACTCGATGTTGGCTATCTCGTGGTTGAGCTGCATTTTGCCGCTGACGACAAAGGGTTTGGAAATGCCTAGCTCGGCAAATGTGAATTCAGCCATTTCGGGCGGCAGTGGCTTGCCGGTAGCATCAACTTGAGGTTGGCGATTAGGAATTGGCAGCTTTACTTTGCCGGTTTCCAAGGTGTGAATGAAGTGCTTGAGAACGAAGTCCTCGCCTTCATCGAAGTTAGCCCGGTAATTGACTGAGGTATCCTTGGTCTTGTCGGCCCGCTCGGGCGGTTCGTTGTGATAGTGGTAGCCGTTGAGTTGGATGACCCAACCGGGCCCAGTGGCGGCAGCGGCCGAGTCACCTTCGCTCGATGCGCTATCGGCTGCCGGCGCGGCGGCATCGGCTGCGCCTTCAGCCGGTGCGGCGGCGGCATCACCGCCTTCGGCTTTTTTGATACCTAGCAGATTCTCGCGAGTGTTTTTGTCGTCATCATACGCGGCCTTAACATTCTCGCTCAGGTAAGTAGAGATGTCTTCGTAGTAACGGCAATCGATGCGCGTAATGTGAATGTCTTCACGCTTGTAGTAGGGCAGTTCCTCCGGCGAAGGCTGCGCCTTGCCCGCTGCATCGCCGCGACCCAAGCCTTGGAAGAGCGAATAGAGCAGTTCCATCCACAGAATCCGCCGATCGCCATTACCGGCGACTTCTTCACCGATCTTGGTCAGCAAATTAACCGTGGCCATCTTGGCCGAGTCGGTCGATTTTTCATTGTCGCTCTCCTTCTTGGTGTTCTCGGCTTTGGTAATCGCCGGTCCCCACTTCGATTCGCTGACGTAATCGGTTCGCGAGTGTTTGAAGAGCAAATTGACTACAAACCCAAGCAGCAGAGCAGCCGCGATGGCTACCACCCAAGGCTTCTTGGCCTTGATCATGCGTTGCTTGAGAATTTCCTTGGGCACCAAGTTCGTATGGGCTGGCCCCAAGCCCAGCAGTTGCAAACATAATCCATACACTGGCCCGAACGCAGCTTGATGATCCTTAAAGGCGGGAGCCATCAAGACTTCGTCGCCGGTCAGCTTCTGGAACTTGTCCATGACCTCGACATCCATGCCCAGGTTTTTATTGAGATAACTAGCCAAACCGGGCAGCTTGGTCGTATTGCCCAACATGACAATCGACGAGAGTTCTGCCTTCTTGTTCAAGCTGCGGAAGAAGCCAACCGAGCGTTGGACTTCGTTGACCATATCAGTGAAAACTGGACGCATTGCTTGGAAGACCAGCTTTGGGTCTTCCGCTTCCATGGCGTTGCGCTTTAGATGCTCTGCCTTGGCGAAGGTCAGTTTCAGGTCTTTGGTCAATTGGCGGGTAAAGTGATTGCCACCCAGCGGCATATTGCGCTGCCAAACGCGGAAGCCGTTGGTGATGATCAGGTCCGTGGCGTCGGTGCCCATCGCCAGAATGACGGTCGACTTGGGCGGATGTTCGCTGTCAAAAATATCACCAGCCTCCGGATCGGCCAGCCGATCGAAGGTGATCATGTTGTAGATGCTCAGGGGAGCCAATTGAATCAGATCGATCTCGATCCCCTGCGCCTGCAGAGGCTTGATCGCTCGATAAACGGCATCGCGTTTCATCGCGAACAGACCGATTTCGGTCTCGAGCGCGAAACCGTCTTCGACGCTGGCACCAGCCATCTGCTGGTAATCCCAAATAACGTCGTTCAAATCAAACGGAATCTGCTGCTTGGCTTCGTATTTGACGATATCGGGGATCTTCTTCAGCTCTACCGGCGGTGGTTTGAAGAATTTAGCCAAGCCGTTTTGCCCGGGCACGCTGACGCCGATCCGGCAACGACGGATATCATTACGCGAGATAAAGGTCTGCAAGGCTTCGCGAACCAGCACTTCTGGCTCAGCTTCGGGTTGCGATAGGATCTTGGGATATTCGATGTAGTCGAAGGCTTCCGCGACGACGGTTTCTCCATCGAGACGGCACTTCAGTGCCTTCAAGGCACTTTGACCGATCTCAATGCCCCACACTGACGCGACTTTTGCCATGGCTGGTTTTCCACTTTCCGCTGATCACGTAAGCCCAACAAGGATCGAAACCGGAGGTTTCAACCGGGCAAGCGTTCTATCGTTCGGACACAAGGGTGGGCCGATCGCCCAACCTTGATCACACCTGCGAGGAAGTCGAATAGACTGGCATTCGCTTTTTTCGATCGACGCGCCTTGTTGCGACGAGACAGTAAGACAAAGCAGAACGTCAACCTGTAGATTTCCTCACCTATTTACTGTATCGAGTTGACTGGTAGGCTGTCAAATTTTCACTGCCCCTTTGTGCAATTTTTCCCGGTACTTAGGCTATAAGGCAGCGTCACACGACCACTCCTGCGAGGCTGACAGGCCAGCAGCCTGCCCAGCCAAGACTAGTGTTGACGATTTTGACGACGTTCACCCCTCCCCGAGCCAACCATCGATTTCAGCCTCTGCGGCTCAAGCCTCCGAGGCGACCAGAAAGACTTCTTTCATGACGCCATCGTTACGCGAGTGCTGGCTGCTAATCCCCTGCTCTGGCTTGGATGATTTCCCTGAATCACTACCCGAGCGCGATGCAGACGAGGTGCTCTCTGCCTGGCTGGCCCTGTGGCATCCACACTTACTGGCCACCACCCACACGGCACCGCGCTGGCAATCGGCCAACCAGCCGCCGCATAGTTTCGATGGCATCTTGGCCTTGGCTCCTACATGCGCTCAGCCGCTGCTGCCCAGCGACCTGGCGACAACCGCCAGCAATAGCGGCGGTTGGCTGGTCAACCCCAAGCAGGCCGGGCAACCGGCCACTACTACCAACCTCCCGGGCACCGCAGCCACAAACGACCAGGCCTCCTGGCGTCAATTGCAAAGTGAACTACTTGCCAGGGTAAGTTTGGAGCCCAACACCACTGTAGCTCCTGACTTGGTCACTGAGTTCGCGGCCTTGGGCTATGCCTATCTGCAGATTCAGTTGTTAACCAGACAATTGCGGTACACCAGCAACCTGGACCAGATTCTGTTCGATTCACAACTCGACCAGGCTGCCCAAGCCGCCCTTAATGGTCATCATGGCCAGGCCGAAACCATGCTGCAGTCCTGCTTTGATCAGTTGGGCCAAGAGCGCGATCACTATTACTCGCTGGATGTCAGCCTGCTGGATGTGACGCTATTGGCCGAGACCACCCTGGGCAGCCAGGTATCTGCCCAGTTGGCCCGCCCGCTAAACACTACGTTTGTCGCCAGTGCCAGTCTGCTGCGGCGCATGCGGCATCAGCATGCCGAGGTTGCCAACCTCTTGCAGCACGCCCTCCAGGAACGTCGGGCTGCCCTGGCCGGTGGCCTCGATATTGAACGCCCGCACCCGTTAATGAGCTTCGATAGCTTGAAACGCGACCTGGCCCGTGGGCGATTGGCTTACACGCAATTGGGCGTTGCACCACCCACGGTCTTCACTCGCTTTACCTTTGGCCAGTCCAGCGAGATGCCACTGCACTTGCGGCGCAGCGGCTATGCCGGTGCGATGCTGGTCGCCTGGCAGGAAGGACAATATCCCAGCGGCAGCCATTCAAAATTCTCATGGGAAGCCAGCGAGGGCACGTTCCTCAATGCGATCGCACCTCCGCTGGCCGACGCCAACAGCGCAGCCACCTTTCTGACGCTCGGTAAACGCATCGCCGAAGCGCTCGATCATCAACATGTACCGGTCTTTATGTTGGCCCACTGGCCCGACAGGTATTCGAGCTACTTCGAATTGTTCGCGCGCGTCGTCCAACGCACGCCAGCCCTGGGACGCTGGCAGAAGGTCGATGACTTCTTCGACAAAACCGACCAACCCTATCATCAAGAACACTTGCCCTCGCGCAAGTTCTGGCATGACTACCTGGCCAGCGCCGGCCCGGCGAGTGATCAGTTGATCCAGGCCACGGCCAGTTACTGGCGACTGTCGTCCCAGACACGCCGCCTGCAGAACCTGGTCAATCTCATTTGGCAATTGGAAAAATATCATCAGAAGCCCGCCAGTCCGGTACCCTCGGACGCAGAACCGATTACCAATTACGTCGATCCTGGTCCACAGGCCTTGCCCTTAAATGAACTCGACTTGCAGTTGCATACGTTAGTTGAAAAGATCGATGGCCTGCTCGATGCGCTCCCCGTCCCTGCGGAAACCCTGGCAGGGCTCGACCAAGCCCTTGACGATATCACTCGCGCTCTGACGCGGCGGTTTGCCCAAGCCTCAGGCTATAAACTGGATCAAGGCCCCGAACCGGTCGGCGTGCTGATGATCAACGCCGCTGGCGCGCCGCAGCGCGCGCCGCTGAGCCTGGACGCTCAGCGGGCGCCAGTTGCAGGCGCCGGCTGGCTGTATGCCAGCGGCGTCAGCCAGGACAAAAACCTGTCGATGATCGACATGCCGGGCTACAGCACCCTGCCGATACCGCTGGCCACAGGATCTGCAGGCTCGCGAAAACGCGAGGCTGCGCTTATGCCAGGTGAGGGACTGCTGCAGAACGACTTCCTGGAAGCGCAAGTCGATCCACGGACCGGTTCCCTGCGCAGTCTGCATATCCCCGGCAAACGCGGTAACCGACTGAGCGTGCAGATCGCGCGGCGCGAAAAGGTCGGCAGCCAGCCAGCCGAGTATTCGCAAATGCAAGTGCGCCAGTTAGTGACACTGGAAAATAGCCCTCTGCGCGGAGCCATCCGCGCCCTGGGCGTTTTACAATGGCGCAGTCAGAATACCGCCAACTTCGAAATCGATTACGAACTGTGGCGCGGCCAGCGCGTGCTACACGTGACCGTCAGACTGAGCAACGCGCAGTCACTGGGCGGTTCGGCTTGGAACGACAGTTACGTCGTGCGCACCGCCTGGCCTAGCGAAGCAGCCATCCTCACTGCCCGCTCGTGCTCAACCCGTCAGTCGTTCCCGACTGGTAAATCGATCGCGGCAGAGTTAATCGAGATCGATGACGCGGAACATCGCGTCTATCTGCTGCCCGCTGGCCTGGCGTTTCATCAGCGCATCGACGAGCGTTTCATGGACACGATGCTGACTCAAGGTCGTGGACCAGCAACTGAGTTTCGGTTCGGTATCGGAGTCGATTTGCCCAGCGCGGTCGTAACTGCCGAACAGTTCATCAACCAGCCGCTCTGCGTACCGATCGCCGCCAATGCGCGCTGGTCGACCGATCCCACCCAGTGCGCGGCCGCCTGGCTAATGCACGTAGACGCCAAGAGCGTGCTGATGAACTTGGAAGCACCCTTGGAGGATGAACAAGCACGGTTGACCGGGATGCGCATTCACCTTTCAGAACTGAGCGGCAAGAGCGTAACCGCGCGCGTGCGAGCGCTCCGCGAAGTTCGCGAAGCGCATCGGGTCGACTATCTGGGTGGGCGTTTAGCCAAGCTGACGGTCGAAGGCGATATGACCACCGTTGCCCTGCGACCCAATGAAATGACCTTTGTCGATTTGATTTGGAAATAACCCGCGTGGAACGCCAAAGGTACCGGGACCAAGCTCCCTCAGCGGGCAACTCAATAACGCTCGTCTCAATCAGCGCTCGCTGGAGCCGAGCGTCACGGGCACGTTAATCGTTTTGCCCGCCCGGACAATTCCCAAGTTGACAACCTGGCCTGGATGCAACTCTTCAATTACCGCCAGCAGTTCGTCGGCATTGGCCACGGGACGATCGTTTGCCGAGACAATCAAGTCGGCCGTCTTGGGATCGACGACCGGCTGCTCGTAACGGAAGGGTCCCTGGCGCACGGTCTTACTCTTGAGTGAGAATCCTCGCAAGCCAGCAATTTCTGCCGGGCCACCTTGAGTCATCGCTACAATCAACAGCCCGCCATCGATCTCGTAGACGCGCGTTATACCGATCGTCGCGCGAACCACGCGTCCTTCTTTGATCAACTGAGGTACGATGCGCCGAATCGTGCTGGCGGGAATCGCGAAGCCCACGCCCGCGCTATCGCCACCGGTGCTCATGATGGCCGCATTCATACCCACCAGTTCGCTGCGCGTGTTGATGAGCGGTCCGCCCGAGTTGCCTTGGTTGAGCGAAATATCCAGCTGAATCAGGGAACGCATCGTGCGATGATTGCCCGCTGGGATTTGACGATTCAGACTGGAGATGATACCCGTGGACATGGTGCGCTCCAGTCCAAATGGATTGCCGATAGCAAAGATGCGCTGGCCGACTTTCAAATTGGTCGACTCACCCCAAGGCAGCGGTGTCAGTTCACCGGCCGGTGCTTCGATCTTCAGCACCGCAATGTCGGTCTCGGCATCCTGACCTACCAGCGTGCCAGGGTACGACGAACCATCATGCAAACTGACGGTAATCTCGCGCGCTCCTTCGACCACGTGGTAGTTGGTCAAGATGTGTCCTTGCTGATCGATGATCGAACCGCTGCCGGTGCCTTTGCTGTAGCTGACTGTCAGCAGCGAATTGATCGGTCGGCTCTTGGTGGCGA
This sequence comes from Ottelia alismoides, assembly GCA_037367405.1. Lineage (NCBI taxonomy): Eukaryota > Viridiplantae > Streptophyta > Magnoliopsida > Alismatales > Hydrocharitaceae > Ottelia > Ottelia alismoides. Next base: position 6,412,765 of record JAZKJV010011400.1, on the reverse strand, counting down.
TGTGAACCACGCACCGATTGCAGTTCTCGTATACGCTGGTGCTGATCTGCTCTTCAGGCGAGAGCGGAAAATTTGGCACCGCATTTGGCGGCATGCGACGCGATGATCCATTGCCACGATCGGCTTCGCTGGCCAGGCGTGCTCCCACTTGCTGCGCCATGGAACTGGGATGCCATTCGACCTGGCCTGCGACCAAACCGAATCCGGTTCCAACCAACAGTGCAAGGGCCACTGCGCGATGATTGCTAGCAAACAATGGTAGCATCTTGAACTCCTTTTCCCTGGACGAAGACTTTTGTGTCCGTCAAGCCGCTATGATCGATTCCAATCACGAATTCGGCAAGCTCAGAATGAATGCTTGACGTTGTCTGACCGTAACTTCAATTCTTGAAGATATGGCAGATGGGCAATATTTCTGCGTTACGCAAAGCTGCGCAGCTCGATAACTAACCCTGCCAATGATAGCTAAAGGTTCGAACGACCAGTTTTGCTTGACAGCCTTGATAACTCCAGCCCGCTCCATGTGGCTGTCAGCCGTGGTAAGCAAAAGCAAGACAGGTTGCCTCGTCCCTTCCCACCTCACGATTTTCAAATCGCCAAACACCAAGTTAGCAATATAACCATTTCGTGCGCCGGTTGTGCTCCCAATCAATGCTGGCGTCGAAGTGTGGAGGACACACGGATGAAAAGTCGCATACGTCGTTTCTGGTTCTCGGTAAGTTTAGCTGCCAGCTCGCTAGCATTTCCCCTCTCCAGCTCGCTCTGGTCGCATGACTTGCCGATTCGTTGGGCCTCGGGTGCCAATCCACCACCATCCTGGAATCTTCTGTTGGATGAGTGTTTGGACAAGTCGCAGACAGCCGGTTCGCGCACGCTGATGGATAGCGATGCCACCCTGCGTCGTGGCACCGAGGATTGGGCTAGTAGTTGTCCGGCTGAATGGACACAAGCCCAGAGTAGCCGGGCAAGCAGTACCTTGCCGCCGCTGGATACCGACATGCTGGCTCGCAACCCGCTGTCGCGATTCAGCAAGGAGATGACTTGCTGGGTCAATGAGTGGCAGGACTTCCAGTACTCTTCGCAGGCCAGCCGCACCTCAACGCCAGAGTTGAGCTTTGCCGCGTTTCCAGACGAAGGCCAACCGCCAGCTCCGGGCCTGGGCGAGATTGCCAGCATCTCTGGCCCAGAGGATTACTCGAGCGATACCTGCGCCTTCGACGCCGAGTACCAGGCCCGCCAGGCAGCCGCAGATTTGTTAGCTGCGGAGATGGCCCGCGCCAGCCAGATCGCTGCTACCGAAGCCCGCGTCCAGCAAGCCCTGGCCGATGCGGAGTCGCTCGAGAGAATCGCCTCGCAAGATGCCCTGCCGTCTGCGATTGCCTCGGGCAAGTTGGTCACCACCGGTAGTTGGTCGCACAGCTCTGCCGAAGACATGGCATTAACTTCGCGCTGCGGCGGTTACTCCAACGAAGCCATCAGCCAGAACTGCTTTCCCAATCGCTTTGCTCAAGCGGCTGACCTGGCCAGTCAATCAAGCAATTCAAGCAAGACCAGCCAGCCCAGCGAGTTGGACGGTCCCAGTGCTTCACTCCGAGCCTTTGCACCTGGGCTGGTTGATGAGTACATGGCCTACGACTTGAACGAGAACGACTCGCACTGGCTGGGTGGCTTGGGCAAGAGCTGGAAACTGCGAAGCGCGCTGGCCACTTCGCGTAGTGGTAGCCCTTCGATGCCCTCAATGGCATCAAGGCCAGCGATTGCCCGTGAGGCAATGGCGGCTGATTACGTTGCACCAGAATCGTTCGTGGCGCCCGACAATACCGATAGCGGACTGGCCGATGACCAGTCCGCCTTGGCCAACAGCGATACCGAGCAGTTCAACAACTACCTGGACCACCTGATGCTGCAGGCTCAGCAGAGCACGTTGGCCATCCTGGACAATGCCCGACGAGCATCGCAGCCGGTTGGTCAGGCGCTGGAGGAGGCCCCGAAGGCCTTGCCCCATCTGCTGCCCTCGCTGCATGAACAGATCGTGCTGGGATGCGATTGGATTGAGAACCAGCAATGCTTGATCTCGGCTGAACTATGTGGTTTTGAGCATGCGTTCCAGTTGGGTCACATGATTGGCAGCGGCTCTCTGCAATCGGCACAAATCGGTCTGCGGTCTTACGTTGCGATGGGAGCCTACATCGAACCGAGACCGGAACTGGTGGTGGTCTACGAAGATTCCGAAGGCGAGCAACTGGTTGTGCCCAGTTCGATAGCTCGCGCCTGGAATCGCCCCCAGACCGATCTCACCGGATCGGAGTCCGTGGACCTGGCGATCGATGTGCATCAACTGCGGGACCAGGTGATCACTTACATCGCCGAACAGCTCGATTCACTCGGTATGGCTTGCCTGCAGACGTCCGACCAGTTGCTCAACTGGTCCAAAGTTGCGCGAGCCAAATCGGTCGACGTACGCTAAAGCGAAGCCGCACAACTTCGTAGCCACCGCTGCCAAGCGGTGGAAAGCAGTGGAAAGCGTTAACTATGGCATCCACCGTCTGGCGACGGTGGCTACGCGACTGGCCAATTCACGCTGTGCAACTGGAGGCTAGTCGACAAAGCGAATCTCCAGTCGTCGGCGCTGGGCGACTGGGATTGCCTCCAAGGCGGACTTGACTTGTTTGGCTGGTGCATCCCAAGCCAGCGCGTCCAGCAAGGCTGCCTTCTCGGCCAGGTAAGCCGATGGGTCTAACCTATCCTGGTACTTCTCGATTAACTGCAGTGCCTGTCCGTACCAGCGGTCGCGACGCAGTTGATAGACTTGCAACTGAAAGAACTCTGGCTGGCTGGCACCGACCAGTTCCTGAACCTGGCTGGCTGCTTGCCCGATGCTGTCGCGCAGGGTTTGCAGTTCCTCTGGCTTCAAATCGGTCACGCCGGCCACCTCCGAGTCAGCCTTGGCCGCAGCCTCCAACGCATGGCAGATGGCTCGCGAACGGCGGTAGTAGGTAAACGCCGTGGCCAGTTTCACTTCCTCGGTCTGCTGTTCTTTTTCTAGCAGTGAGAGCACTCGTCCACAGGCGTCGCCGATCTCTTTCCAATACTCGTTGCGATAGCGAGGCTGGTCGATCCAGTGCATCTGCAACTGGCGTAGTCCCAAATCACCGGAATGCTCTGCCAAAGCAGCCTGCAAGGCGGCGGTATCTTCGGCCGTGGGCCCCGACTTGCTACCGAAGAGCGCCTTGCGATGGGGAGCGGCTAGTTCATTGGGATCAAGAATCGGTTCTTTACGCAGCGGAGTGGGTTTAGCGGCCGGGGCAGGTTCCTCGCCTGGACCTGGTTCCTTATTGCCGCTGGCAGACGCTGAGGAACGCTTTGGTACCCAAGTGGACAACCAGGTTCGCTGAGCGACCAGTTCTGCCTTTAGCTCCGGCGGCAATTGAGGCTGGGCCAACTGTTGGTCGAAGACCTTGACCTGTGCATCCCGCCACTGGGCATCGGCATTCCCTTGCGAGAGCGTTCTGAGTTGCGCTAGGGCAGGCTGGTCGGCCAGGCCCAGAATCAACCATGGGATGAAGATCAGAAAAGCTCGCGACATGGGTCAATCCACAACAGTCAGCCGCTGGCGGGCTGACGCCCTAGGGGTCAACGAATCAATAAATGCTTGGAAAAGCCGAGCATTGTCCCCAGGCTAACTGCCGCGGCAGTCCAACGCAACCAGCACTTTAGCCTTTACAAGGGCAGGTTTGCGAGTCTAATTGAACTCGTGTTGCACCGCTGGCTGCCGGTTTTTGTCAGCTATCGGCCCAGTCGCGTGGTCTAGGGGCCCAACCACCTACGGGAGAGAAGCCTCTCCCCAATGAGGTAACCAGTTTGAAATCGCTGCCAATCATCGATGCCGCTCCCAGTTGCAGTACGCAAGCCGGTGGAACGACGACCAGCAAGACCAAGGGTCGCTACTGGTTCATCAGTTTAGGCTGTCCCAAAAACCTGGTGGATAGCGAACGCATGCTCGGTCGTCTGCGCGACGATGGTTATGAACTGGTATCTGAGACCGAGGGCTGCGACTTTGCCGTTATCAACACCTGCGGTTTCATTGACAATGCGCGAACCGAATCATTTCAAGCCATCGATCAGATGCTGGAACTGAAGCGGCAAGGCAAGATTCGTGGTGTGATCGTAGCGGGATGTTTGGCGGAGCGCGAGAAAGAGCAACTGCTGCAAGCCAGGCCGGAAATTGATTCGCTGGTGGGTGTGTTTGGCCGCGACGAGATAACCAAGCTGGCCGATCGATTGATCGATCCCTTGGATGAACAGCGGGCCATCTTTCGACCGGCACCTATTCGCGCCTTGGATGATTCGCAGCGTTTGCGGATCACTCCTAAACACTTTGCCTATTTAAAGATCTCCGAGGGCTGCGATCGTTTGTGTACGTTTTGCGCCATACCCAAGATGCGCGGCAAGCACGCCAGCAAACCGCTGGAGCAAATACTTTCGGAAGCCAGGGAATTGGTGGCTTCGGGTGTGCGCGAGTTGATCGTGGTCGCTCAGGACACAACCTACTGGGGTATGGACATCTACGGCCAACCCAGACTGAGCCAGTTGTTGCGACAACTGAGCGCCGTAGAAGGCTTGGATTGGATTCGCTTGATGTACTTCTACCCGATGTATATCGATGACGAATTAATCGATGTTATCGCGGGCACGCCGAACATCCTGCCCTATATCGATATGCCGCTGCAACATATCAGTGGTGACATGCTGCGTCGCATGTCCCGGCGCGTCACGCCCGACGAAACTCGGGCGTTGGTGGCCAAACTGCGCGAGCGCATTGAAGGCTTGGTCATGCGCACAACTTTCATCACCGGTTTTCCTGGCGAAACCGAACAGCATGTCGAAGAACTGGCTGACTTTATCGCCGAGGCGCGATTCGAACGTTTGGGTGTGTTCACTTATTCGCTCGAACCCGATACGCCGGCTGCCAAACTGACTGGCCATCTACCCGAAGAAATCAAACAAGCCCGGCGCGACCGCTTGATGAAAGTCCAACAACAAGTTGCCTTCGAATGGACCGAACAAACCGTCGGCAATGCGTTCGAAGTGATTATCGACAAGCCGTTCGACACCAGTCGCAATGTCTGGATTGGGCGCACCTATGCCGACGCTCCAGATGTGGATGCCTTGGTCTATGTCACCGGCCAGCCGCGGCATCCAATCGCATCAGGGCGGATCATGCCGGTCGAGATTGTCAGCCATCGCGACTACGATCTAATCGCTGCCACAGTCGGCACAGGGCGTTAATGCGGGTATGATGCCTGCTTGCGCAAACTACCCCGCCCGCTCACAGCGTGAGACCTCCCCATGGCTGCATCGCCGACTTGCCAAGCCAGTTCGCAGGTGTTCAACGTCCCGAACACATTATCCAGCATCCGTCTGCTACTGGCCCTGGCAGTGGGAGTGTTGATCGAGCAAGCTCTTTACACCAGCGCCTGGATCATCTTTGTGATTGCCGCGTCGACCGATTTTGTCGACGGTTATTGGGCACGGCGCTTCAATCAGGTCACCAAGTTGGGGCGGATCCTGGATCCGTTCGTCGACAAGATCATCATTGTTGCAGCCATGGTCGCTCTGGTTGGTGTCCCGGTAGCGGGAGTCGCCCCATGGATGGTAACGGTCATCGTGGGCCGCGAACTACTGGTCACCAGTTTGCGCGGTATGGTCGAAGGCAGTGGAGGCGATTTCAGCGCGCGCTGGCTGGGCAAGTGGAAGATGGTGTTCCAGTGCATCGCGGTTGTGGCTTGCTTGATGTTGGCCGCGGCCGCTGCGCCAGTCCCCGCCTGGCTGACCTGGACCGCCCGCATCTCGCTCTGGTTGGCGGTCTTCATGACGATCGCTTCGGGGCTTGATTATGTCTGGCTGGTAGTACAGCACACGCGCCGCGCACCACCGTAGCCACCGTAGCCACCGCCGCCACCGTAGCCACCGCCGCCAGGCGGTGGTCTGCTGCGTGTAACATGTCCACCGTCTGGCGACGGTGGCTACTTTAGAGCACCTCCACCGTCTGGCGACGGTGGCTACGCTGGTGTGAAATGCGATGCTGGTCATTGCGACCAGAGCGATGTATCCCCTACCTGACATCGACGCTACAATGGATCGAGCTTAGCAAGTTTTCATTCATTGATTGGCAGCCGCAGGCGGCGCTGCGGTGCAGGAAGTTTCATGTCGGTAAAGGTAAGTTCAAAGTACGGCAAGCCTCGGCATGGAGCTGTCGGGATCGTTGTCGAGGATGAACGCTTTTTGGTCATCCGCCGCAGTCAATTTGTCCGCGCGCCCAACATGATCTGCTTTCCCGGCGGAACCATCGAAGTGGGTGAAACTCCGGAAATTGCCGTCGTCCGCGAGTTGCAAGAGGAACTGGGCTTGAGCGTATCTGAGCCCAAGCATATCTGGCAAAGTCGAACCAGTTGGGGCACTCTGCTGGACTGGTTGGTCGTCGATCGCGCCGCGGACTCGCCGCCCCAGGCCAACGAGCGTGAAGTGGCCGAATTCCTGTGGATCGATGCCCCAACGCTACTGAGACGCTCTGATCTGCTGGGTAGTATGCCTGATTTCTTCGGCGCCTGGGCCAGCAACATCTTCCAGTTGCCCCCAAGAGCCGGTACCCCAGACCCGAGCTGGCGACGACTGCTGCGCAGCAACGCTTAATCTGCTCTTGCGATTCCGGCCTGTTGTCCTGTACTGTCAAGGTCAAAAGTGTCCCAGGCAACGGTGGGTTTCGGGCAAACAAGCTGATGACCAAGATTGATCGATATTTGCTAGTCATCTACTTTCGAGTGCTAGCTATTTGTTTTCTGTCGATCTCTGGGCTGGTTGTCATCGTCCAGACGTTTACTAACTTGACCGAGTTCATTGAACTGGGGCACCAAGGTGGTGGTCTGGTCCGGGTGCTGATCAGCTACTTTGGCCCGTATATTCTGACGCTCTTTGATAAACTGAGCGGACTGCTGGCCCTGATGGCCCTGATGTTTGCCATTAGCTGGATCACGCGTACCAATGAACTGACGGCACTTTTGGCCGCTGGTGTTACCAAGCGTCGAGTCCTGCGACCGTTGATGATTGCCTCGGCCGGTGTCATCGCTACGGCAGCCACCTCGCGCGAAGTCTGGATTCCCCAGTTTCAGAACAGCCTCGAACGGCCACCTCAAGATCTGCGCAATGATGTGCTCAAGTCGGTGCGCGCGGTCAATGACCGATCGCTGGGCATCTACCTGCAAGCGCTCAAGCTGGCTCCAACCAACCAGGAGCTGATTGAACCGTTCGTGCGTATCCATCCTGGTCCGCTGTCCAAGTTGGGCAGACAAGTGATGGCCAATCACGGCAAGTACATGCCGGCCACCAACGAGCGACCCGCAGGCTATCGCTTTATCAACGTGACCAAGCCGCACAGTATCGATTCGATCGATTCGATCTATGACACGCAGGGCAAGCCGCTGCTGCTGACGCGCAAGGATTGCAGTTGGCTGAATCCTGGCGAGTGTTTCTTGGTAACTAGTATCGAGTTCGACATGTTGCGTGGCGGGACCAAGCGATTCGCCTCGACCTCGGAACTGATTCATTACTTGCGGCGCGGTGACGCGCCGATGGTCGACGAAGTGCGCGTGCAGATTCATTCTCGCTTTGTCAGACCAGCGATCGACTGGACGGTACTGCTGCTAGGTATTCCTATTGTCTTGACCCGAGCTGACCGGCACGTCTTTTGGGTTGCGGGTGTCTGTCTGCTGATGGTGGGCGGGTTTACGATCGTGGTGATGGCCCTCAGCGCCGCCGGCGGAGCGGGTTACATTTTCTCGCCGCTGGTAGCCGTCTGGTTGCCCCTGCTGACCGTACTGCCCTGGGCCTACCAGAAAACTGCTGCCGCCATGGATAGCTAATGGGCCAGGTAGCCACCGTCGCCAGACGGTGGACGCGAAAAAGTAACGCTTTCCACCACTTGGCAGTGGTGGCTACGTATACTGCTTGCCCCTCGCAACGACTATGATACAGCTTGAGGGAGACTAGCTGTATGACGATCCGGATCATTGTTTGTTTCAGCCTGGTGCTGATGTCAGTTTCCGCCTGGTCAGCCGAGCCAGGCTATGTACGCGATGTGCAGCCAGTACTGCGCAAGTACTGCGGAGGCTGCCATAACGAGGCCGATCGCGAAGCCGACTTCTCAGTGGCGACTTACGAAGCCCTGCTCAAAGGCACACCCGAGGGTCGCGTAATCGCAGCCAACGATCCCGATCAAAGCCGGTTGCTGCACTTGATCAGTGGTCAAGTCGAGCCAAAGATGCCGCCCAGTGACCAGGCACAGCCGACGGCCGAAGAAGTGGCCATCCTGCGCGCTTGGATCGCGGCCGGTGCCAAGAACGATGCCCGCCAGGTGCCGCTGGCCGAACAGATCATGCCTCCTTCGCTACCGGCAGATCCACGGGCCGCCGAGTCCATCTCAGCCATGACCGACGCAGGCCAAAAGTTGATCGCCATCGGTCGCGCAGGCAAGTGCCAGTTGGTCGACAGCCAATCGCAACAGGTCGTGATGGAGATCTCCGACCTCGCGGGCAAGATCAATCAATTGCGACTGAGCCGCGACCAGCAATATCTGCTGATCGCCGGTGGCATCGCAGGCGTGGGCGGCCAGGTGGTGATTGTCAATTTGAAGGATCGCAGTGTCGCCGCGCGGATCCAAGGCCACACCGATGCGATCTACTGCGCCTGCCTGAGTCCGGACAACCAGTACTTGTGCACAGGCAGTTATGATCGCGTGGCCATCCTTTGGAACTGGCAGCAACAAACCGAGATTCGCCGCTTCGTTGGCCACAATGGCGCAGTGTACGATGTCGATATCGATCCAGAGTCGCGGATGCTGGCCACGGCCAGCGCCGATCAAACGGTCAAGCTCTGGGGAGTGCAGGATGGCGCACGCTTGGATACCTTGGGTCAACCTGAAGGCGAGATGTTGTGTGTCCGCTTTTCACCCGATGGCCGCTCGGTGTTGGCTAGCGGAGCCGATCGGCAAGTGAGAATGTGGGAGCTGATCAGCAAAGATCATCCCGCGATCAATCCGCTGCGTATCTCGCGTTTTGCGCATGAAGAACCAGTCACGCAAATTGTCTTTCGCGGCCCCGACCAACTGCTAACCTTGTCCGAAGATAAAAGCGTAAAGCTCTGGTCGCTGCCTGAACTGGCCCCCCTCGGCGTGATCAGCCAGGCCAGCGATGTGCCGACTGGGGTTGCTTTAGTCAGCAGCCCGGAGAACGAGCTGCTCATCAGCGACTTTGCTGGACAGTTGACCAAGGCCCCAATAACCACAGGCTCGGCCGCAACTCAACGGCTCGAGAGCTCTGTCAGTCGCGGTAACGCTGGCACTTCCTGGGCCCATTCTCAGCTAACTTTGCCAGCCGAGGCCAGCGCCGAGCTCGAGCCCAACAACCTGGTCGCGGAAGCGCAGAGCATAGCGTTGCCATATCGCGGTGCAGGCGTCATTGCCGAAGCTGCAGAAGGCGAGGCCGATGTCGATTGCTTTGCTTTCGAAACCGCGGCCGGGCTGCCGTGGGTAATTGAAGTGCATGCGGCGCGAGACAAGTCGCCGCTGGACAGCCTGATCGAAGTGTTGCAGCCCGATGGCCAGCCAGTGTTGCGGACGCGTCTGCAAGCCGTGCGTGAAAGTTACTTCACCTTTCGCGGCAAGGATAGTTTCACCATCGATGATTATCGACTGCACAAGTGGCAGGAGATGGAATTGAATGAGTGGCTGTATGCAGGCGGTGAAGTGGTGAAGTTATGGATGTATCCGCGCGGACCTGATTCGGGTTTCAAGGTCTATCCCGGTTATGGTTCACGCGTAACGCTCCTGGACACTACACCCATCACGCATGCTTTGGGTGAGATGGCCTATATCGTGCGTGAACTGGACGAAGGCGCTGCGCAGTTGCCTAACGGTTTGCCGGTGTTTCCAGTCCATTATCAGAACGATGACGATGGCACGCGGCGCAGCGGCAAAGATTCGCGTCTGACATTCACCGCCCGCGAGGCGGGCCGATACGTGATTCGCCTGCGCGATGCCCGTGGCTTTGGTGGGGCTGAATTCAAGTACCAACTGGTGGTTCGGCCGCAGCAGCCCGACTTCGAAATCGAAGTGCGAGGCGCTGACATGACGTTGCCGACCGGTAGTGGGCGCGAATGGCAAGTCGTGGCTAAACGGCTGGATGACCTGGCGGCTCCAATTGAAATCCATGTCGCCGATGTCCCGAGCGGGTTGCATGTATCCAATCCACTGGTGATCGAAGAGGGCCAAGACATCGCCTATGGCAACTTGTACGCCGACAGCGATTTCAAATTGCCAGCCGGTCAGGAGAAACTCACGCTGAAACTGAAGGCCATCAGTCGCTTGCCAGGTAGTCAGGTCGAACACGAGTTGACCACACCACTGACGGTATCGATCAAAGATCAATCCGAGGTGCGATTAAAGTTGACAGAGGTCGATGACACCAGCCGCGAGTTGACGGAACTGACTATTCGTCCTGGGCAAACCATTAGTGCCCGCGTGGTCATCGATCGACAGAATGATGCTTCCGCCATTGGAGTTGGGAAAGAGGATGCTGGTCGCAATCTCCCGCATGGCTCGTACGTGGACAACATCGGCCTCAACGGCCTGTTGATTACCGAAGGCAATCAGGATCGCGAATTCTTCATCACCGCGGCGCGTTGGCTGCCACCCCAGGAACGCACCTTCCATTTGCGCAGCGACACCAAGAATAATCCGACTTCCCGAAGCGTTCGGTTGCGGGTTTTGCCCAGTAATTGAACGTGCCAGCCGCATTTCCCCGCGGAGCAGCGGAAGGGTCGGCTATAATGAAGGGAATAGGGCAATTGCGGAGGAAAAACCCGTCGAACCGGCTGCTGGCGGATTTGCTGCCCGGTACCCGATTGGTCGACGCAGTGACGTGGCCCCTTGCCTGGGCTAATCGTGGCGGCTAGAGATGGCGGCTGGAGTCCGACCAGATATGTCGACAACTTGGAAGATGCCTCAGGCCCCGCCCCCGCTACCCTCGCCGGTTGCCAGCCGACGCCGACTGGCCAGCGAAGGACAACTGGCCCAGACGCAAGTTCAAGGGTGGCGACGTTTTCAAGCTGGTGGAATCTCGCTGGTGGTTCACTGCTCGCTATTCTTGCTCGTCGCTATCGTCGGTATCGTGCAGCGCGGCGGACAAGTCGGTGGCACCGTCACCTCCGTGGTGATGCAAGTTCAAGAGCCGGGGGAATCGACACAAGGTTTCTTTGTCGAAGATGTCGGGGCTACATCGCTGGGTAACGACGATAGCAGTGGCGATTCATCATTGGGCGGCGACCTTAGCCAAGGCGCCACAGGTTTGCCGGGCAGTGACCAAGCCCCGGTAGACGTTCAGTCGGGCATCTCGGCGCTGGTGGGTGATGGAGGTGGTGGCCTGGGCGATATTGGCCAGGCAGCCGGCGGACTGGGACTGGGTACCGGCGGCAGCAAGCTGGGCGGTGCCGGCGGTTTGCCCTTAGGCAAGGCCAGCGTTTTCGGGATCGAAGGTTCCGGTTCGCGCATCGTCTACGTCTTTGATCGCTCCAGCAGCATGAACGGCTACTCAGGTTTGCCGATGGCCAATGCCAAGAACGAACTGATCAAGAGCCTGGAGAGCCTGGGCAGGGCGCAGCAGTTTCAATTGATCTTTTACAACGAGGATCCTTTGGCCTATGGTCAACTGGCCGGCTCTACCGCCATGTTGACCGGTACGGATGAGAACAAGAAATCCGCCATAGGTTATGTGCGCCGCATGGTGCCCGATGGCGGCACCGAACACTTGCCTGCCCTGCGTATGGCGCTCAGCATGGCGCCGGATCTGATTTTCTTTTTGACCGATGCCGATGAACCTGGCGTCAATGGACGTGAACTGGAAGACCTGGTCGATCGCGCCAGCCGCCATGGAACAGTGATCCATACGATTCAGTTCGGAACCGGTCGCAATCAGAATTCAGGTTCGTGGATGTCGGAACTGGCCAAAGCTACTCAAGGCAAGTACCGCTACATCGATGTGACCACCTTCAGCCCAGCTTCTTGAGTATTGTCAGTGGATCGTCAAACCAAAGCGATGCGATACACTATCCTTGAAATCCGGTTCGTTCTCGGTGATTCTGCAAGTAACTTAAGCCCGGATTGGATGCGTCCACGTGCCTAGTGTCGACCAACTGATCGACAACCAATTGAACCTGATCGTGCGGCGGCCGATATTCTGGTTCTGGATAGCGCTGTGCGCGCTGTTGCCTGTTCAAATTTGGTTCGTCGCTACTGACCCCTGGTTCTCACAACCACCCAAGCCTGTGGGTGATGGCCCCGACTACGAGAATATCGCCTGGCACATATCGCAAGGGCACGGCTGGTCGATGGATTGGACCTCTGCCCAGTGGCGGGCCCCGTACGCGAACTCTTCCGTATCGATCGACCCGCGGGCCCAGGTCACGATCGACCAGCGGTCCAGGCGCGTGCCAATCGCAGATTATTCGCCGCAACTGAGTCGAACCGACTCGCGCGCGGCCTCGACCGGTCGGCCGCCTCTGTTTCCTTTGCTGAACGCGACCCTCTACTGGTTTGTGCCGCGAGGTCCCATTAGCTTTGCCATGGTGCGTCTGGGGCTGGCAAGTTGTATTGCCATCGCGGGCAGCCTGGCGGTAGCCATAACCGTGCGCATCGTCACTCAAGTGACCCAGCATACCTGGACGATCGTGCTGGCTGCCATGGTCACAATGGCACTCTCGGCCATGGACCGAACGATGCGCACCTATGCCACCGATTTTCTGACAGAGCCACTGGCTCTATTGCTGGTTCAGCTTCTGCTATGGTGCTTATGCGAGTTCTTGATTCCTGACGTAGCCTCGGCCAGGGCGGAACGCGAGCGGGCTGTAATCGATCGCGCCTGGTGGAACAGCGGCAATAGGTTGCTCGCCTGTACTGGCATCCTGTTAGGACTACTAATCCTGACACGCTCGATCGTCGTCCTCTGGTTACCGGGAATCTGGTTGATCATGCTGTTTGCTAGTCGCATCCAGAGCAGGCGCCGCATCCAGGCGGACGAACTTGGCCGCATGCCAACGACCAACCTGCCGTTCGATGTTCGACGAGCTACAGCTGTTGTCGCCATGGCGATGGCCGTCTGCGCCCCCTGGTGGATTCGCAATTGCATCGTTCTGGGCGCTCTGATGCCACTGGGTACGCAGGGGCAGATAACGCTGTTGGGCGGTTACGACGATGAATCGCTGGAGCGGAAAGGTGAATGGTTCGTGACACCCGAATTGAAACTGCGATCTGAACTAGGCACAGTGGCTGGCGAGAGCATCTTGGAGAGAGAAAAACGGGTTGCGCGCGCAGCCAGCGCGCAGGTGAATCAATGGATCAAGTCGCACTGGGGAAGATTGCCGATTCTGGCTTGGGTGCGCATCAAGACCGAATGGAATCCCTATTCTGGCCGCGTCCTGGCGGTCAAGCTCGCAGCCCTGCTGGGATTGTGTTGGCTGCTGATTCTACACCGCCCGGCTTTGCTGCTTTTGGGCGGGCTCTTGCTGATCAACACCTTGACTGTGATGGTGCTCTACAGCGTCGGTGGCAGATTTCTCATACCGACCTTCGGCATCGTTTACAGCCTGGCCGGTATCGGAGTCGCCTGTACGGTCGCCTGGCGCAAGTTGACCGCTGTCACCTAGTCCACCGTCTGGCGACGGTGGCTACGGCTGCACTAGTTGGCCGCAGGCGGCTGCCACATCGGAGCCCATCGAATAGCGAACAGTCGTGTAGACGCCCGCGGCTCGTAAACGTTTGGCAAACCAGTCGCGATGCTCGCGCGACGATGGTTGCCAGTTTTGCACTGGGGCAATTGCGTTGAAGGGTATCAAGTTCACGATGCAAGTAAAGCCCTTAACGTATTCAATCAGTGCGTCGGCGTCCTCGGGACCATCGTTGACGCCCGCGATCATGATGTGCTGGATCATGATTGGTCCCTGATGGTGAAACACCAACGGCCGCGTGGCGATGTTACGAACGGCAGAGTGCAACTGGTCCCAATCGATCTGCCTGGTCCAGGGTACCAGGCGACTGCGCAGTTCGGGCCGCGCGCTGTGCAAGCTGAGGGCGACTTGGATACCGGGAAAGCGATCTACCAGGCGAATCATCGCCTCGGGCTGGCCCACGGTGGAGACACTGATGCGCCGCATGGGCAAGGCACAGCCTTCGCGACTGCTGAGTAGTTCGATGGCCGCGTGCAATTCGGTTTCGTTGTGTAGCGGTTCACCCATCCCCATGAACACGATGTTCCGTAACCGGCCTCCCTCACTGCGCGCCGTTCGAGCCGCCACCAACACCTGTTCGACAATCTCCGCCCAGGTGAGATTGCGCCGCAGCCCCATGCGCGCAGTGGCGCAAAAACTACACCCCGCGCGGCAGCCGACCTGCGTCGAGACGCAGGCGGTTATGCGTTTGGCGCTGCGCATCAGCACGGTTTCGATCTTCTCGCCGCTGGCGGTCTCGAGCACGAACTTGCTGGAGCGGTCCAGAGCCGAGTCATGACGCTCGGCAACTTGCAACGCAGTCAGTTCAAAGTGCTGCCTGGCTATGGTCGAAAATGGCTGGCCCAGATACTCCAGCGCTTGCTCGGGTGCGATGTGCTCCTGAAAGAGTGCGTAGCGCATACGGCGAATTCGCGCCGGTTCGAACTTGTGCACCTTCCGAAACGCATCGACCGCCACACGATCCAGCAGCAGCGGACGCTGGCCAGTAGGCTCTGGCGACTGGGTAATCGGCAAGCTGATTGTGTTAAGGGATGTCACGGTCATGCCTGGCCGAATAAGGCAATAAAAATTAGAGGCTGGTTGAACCCGACGATTCTTCGTCAGGCGGACGGAACATACCGGAGATCGACATGTCGCGGTGGATGCGGCGAATGGCTTCGGCCAGCAGCGGAGCCACCGAGAGCACGGTTATGCGATCGAAATGTTTCTCAGGTGCCAGCGGAATCGTGTTCGTAATGCAGATGCCGTTGACCGGTGCTTTGCGCAAATTTTCAAGCGCATTGCCACAGAGCACGCCGTGCGTGGCAGCCAGGTAGATCTCCTTGGCACCGGCTTCGTGAACCAACTGCGCAGCCCCGCAGATGGAACTGGCGGTACTGATCATATCATCGAACATCAAGCAGATCTTGCCATCGATGGGGCCGCCGATAATGTTCTTCTGGCGAGTTTCCGAGGGGCTGTCCCGACGCTTGTCGACAATCGCCAGTCGGCCTCCCAAGCGTTTGGAGTGACCGATCGCCCGCTTAATGCTACCTTCATCGGGGCTGACCACTACAATCTCTTCAGTATCGTAGCCGCGCTGAAGAAAATGATTGTTCAGCACGGGCGCCGCATACAAGTGGTCGACCGGCACATCAAAAAAACCTTGGATCTGAGGGGCGTGCAAGTCCATGGTCAGCACGCGATCAGCCCCGGCACGCGTGACGCAGTTGGCCACCAGCTTGGCGGTGATCGGGACTCGACCTTCGTCTTTGCGATCTTGCCTGGCGTAACCGTAGTAGGGAATTACCGCGGTGATTCGCTGTGCGCTGGCTCGCTTGCAAGAGTCAATCATGATGAGCAGTTCCATCAGATTGTCATTGACAGGCGGGCAAGTGGGCTGAATCAGAAAGACATCGCGACCGCGGACATCGTCGTTGATTTTGCAGGAGTATTCACCGTCGGGGAACGTTCCCAGCGTGATCGATCCCAGTGGCAAATGCAACGAATCACAGATGTCTCGAGCCAGCTGCACGTTGGCTCGGCCACTGAAAATTTTCAACTCGCCCATGAATATCCCATTTCCAACATGCGGGCCTCTACTTTGCCCAGTTCGTCGATCGTGTTGATGCTCAGCGCCTCGCAGCTTTCCAAGACCGGTCGAGCATCCACCAGTTCGCCTTTATCCAGCAGGAGCGATGGGCAGTCGGTCAGATAGTACTCGCCTTGAGCATTGCGATTGCCCAGTTGCGACAAGCTCCACAGTAGCGCGTCGTGAGCAAACAGATAAGTGCTCATATTAACTTCGCGAATCTGCCTTTGCTCAGGTGTCGCATCTTTCTCTTCGACAATTCTCAGAAACTTGCCGGCATCATCGCGCACAATTCGGCCCAAGCCGTGGGGCTGATCTTTGACGAGCGTCCCCAGCAAGCAGGCGTAGGGACCTTTGTTGAATTCCGCCAGCAAGCGACCGATCGAAGCTGGTTGGATCAGCGGCGAGTCACCAGCGACCACCAGCACAGGTCCCTGCTGGGCAGCAATCGCTGCTCGACACATCTGCACAGCGTGCCCGGTGCCCAATTGCTGCTCTTGGAGGGCAAATTCGATACCTGACCTGTTGGCCAGTTCCTCGCGCACCAGATCGGCCCGATAACCGACGACCACCACACAGCGAGAGATGCCAGCCTTCTCAAGCGAGTCCAGTACCCAGTGAATCATCGGTCGACCGAGTACAGGGAACAGGACCTTGGGCAGGTCGCTCTTCATGCGCGTACCGCGTCCCGCCGCCAGTACCACCGCCATTGGTTGTGCCATAACTTGGATCTGCCTTTGACGCCGTCATGTGTCAAAGTCGCTATCTTGGCAAACATGCCAGATTTTTTCCAGTGGGCACCAGACGCCGCCAGCTCAGACAACCAAGGCTGCGGGCCGCACAGAGGCTGCGGGCCGCTCAGAGTCTGCGGCACGCGGTGAGATTTAGTTCAGCGGGCTACAACGGTTCGCACAATGCCCTCAAGCGCGGCTGGATTGCGGATGCTTGAAAACATCCGCTTCACCATCTAACCGCGCTGGCGTGCAGAAATCGACTGACAGGGGCGGCCGAGAATCAAGATCTGCACACCAGCCGTACTTCGCGGTTTTGTATCCGCGTTCCCAGACTAGAAAAGGCCGCCACCGTTACCAAAGCCACCACCGGCACCAGCACCGGCACCAGTTCCCGTACCACCGGTCGAGCCAGCTCCACCAGCGGTCTCACCACTGACGAAGTTGAACGTGAACACTTCACCAATCTGGCTGAAGAACGGAGTTGGCGAAATTCGCACGTAACGACGATCGGCGCTGACTACGCCCGTCACGGACAAACTTGCACCTTCAGGAATCGTTTGGATCACCGGACGATAACCAACTGCGCCACGGAATGGGAAGCCGTTGTTGCCGCTGGCGGCCAGCAGGGCTTGCATGGCAGCGTACGGATTATACCTCGGCGTATTGTAACTGCTACCGCTGCTGGGATTGCCAGGATTGGCGGGACCACCAAACTGAGCCAGGATACCTCGACCAGCCGCCAGTTGCTTCTCACGGACGTTTGCCAGGTCGGCTTCCGCAATGGGCTCTTGGCGATGACCGTTCTTGACCGCCACCTTAACAAGTGCGTCTTTCTCGTTGATATCGATCTCTTGGACGATGATGTTCTGGTCGGGAGTACCATAGTCGGTGACCACTTCGATCGTGGCTTTGCCACCCGAGACGTTACCCCAAATACGACGCAGCAGAATATCGTACTCGCCCGAGAATCCCTTGGGACAGACATAGTACTCGGAGACGCCTTCCAGCGAGTCCTTTTTGGCCTGCGACGAAGCATTGATCAGCACACCACCACTGAGCGTAATGGGATTGGTGTAGGAGCACACGGTACCGGCTGGCTCTCTGACACGCATGGCAATCTCAGCCGCACCGGTCCAAGTTACCCGTACGATAATGTCGCGCCGCAGAGCTTCTTTCATCTCGTTATCGAAGATCGTGCCTTCAACAACTTTGCCAGCTTGCTTCAGCCGCATGCTGGTCGCACGCGCCGCCAACTTGGCATCTTCGACCAGTTTGTCATAACGAGTCGGCCATGCTTTGCTGAGCACACCAGCACATGTCCAGCGCAGTCCATCAACATCATTCAGTTCACGAGCCAAAGGCAAGGCCAACGCATACAGCTCGTAACTGTTGGGATCCACGACCGCCGTATCGCGCAGCAGCGCCAGGGCTTCGGCCTTCATGCCATTCTTGGCAAAGTAATCAGCAATCTGCAGAGCCGATTCGGTACCACCACCAAAGTCCAGCGAACTGAGCATAACGCGCTCAATATCTTCCTTCGGATAGTTGCAAGCCTTCATCGACAACGACAGGGCCTGGTACATCCAAGGTTGTGGATGTCCGGCGCTGAGCATTTGGTTGATCAAACCGATTACGCGTTGGAAACTGGCGATGGCGGTCTTCTCGTCTTTGGCTTCCACAGCTTTCTGAGCCGTGGTTACCAGCGAAGTGACCATCTCGCGAACTTCTGCATCCAACTGAGTCTTCGATTTTTCATCGGCTTTGGCGTAATCAGCCAGCAAGTCATTCCAGTTATCAGGAATCTGCTTGACGGCCACCGCTTGGCTGGCAGCCTTGTCGGCAGGTGCTTTGTCTGCAGGTGCCTTGGCCACTGGAGTCTTGGCCGCTGGAGTCTTGGCTGCACCTTGAGACTTAGTGGCTGGCGCGGGCTTGGCAGACTTCTTGGCATCGTCCTTCTTGGCATCATCGGGCACGATAAACATACCGCCACCCATGCCCATACCGCCACCCATGCCTCCCATGCCACCGCCCATACCTCCCATGCCCATGCCGCCCATGCCTCCCATGCCACCACCCATACCTCCCATGCCCATACCGCCCATGCCACCGCCCATCATGCCTCCCATGCCGCCCATACCGCCCATATTCATTGGCGGAACGACCAGGTCGCCGACTGGGTAGATTTTGTTCACGGGCTGATCATTGGCATCGGTGGTACTGGTGATTTGCAGAGTGCCTTCACGGATAACATAGGTCAAATCCAGTGGTTTGAGCATCATGCGCAGTGCCGATCGCAAAGTGGCCGACTGCAGCGAGAGGGTGATCGGCGTATCCTGTGTCAGACCAAGTGCATCCAGCTCGGTATCGTTGACATAGATATCGATGCCGTGCTTGTCTTCGAAGAATTGCACAACCGCGCTGAGGGGTTGGTTAACGAATTCCACTTCGGTCTGTGAACGCAGAGCGTCGTAGATTCGCTGTTCGGAATCGTCGGCAGCCAGGTTGATCGAGCCATAACGTTCTTTGCGTCGAGCCGACAGGGCGTTCCACACATCGGCCGGTGGGTAGACCACGGGCGGTATACCGTCAAAGGGCACTGCGGCCTCTTCCACACCACGCATGGCGTCGATAAAGCCTTGCTCACGACGACGAAAGGCATTATTGACCAGGGCCTGGTTAGCCATCAGGGAGCTCTCATGGAATGCTTGTGCGGCCAGAGGTGTACCAGGCGAGAGCGCTTCCACTTCGGGTGCAATCTCTTGGCTGGCTTCCAAGTAACGACCTTGGCTCATCAAGAACGTGAAGCTTTCAACCAGTTGCTTCAAGGCCGTTTCACGTCGCTCGCTTTCGGCCAACAAACGCTGGGCCGCAGCCGCCTGTGCGCGCACTGCTTCCGTACGATTTTGTTGTTCGATGAAGCGGGCTTCGGCTTCGGCGGTTTGCTCCAGTTGAGCGCGAACTCGGGTGTCGAGAGTGCGGCGCACTCCTGGGCTCAGGTTGCCGTTCTGATCGAGTTCTTCCAGTAGGGCCATCAAGCTGTTCTTGACAGCCGTAGGATCGGTAGCACTCAGACGACGGGCGGCCGCCAACTTGGCGTTCACCTGGCTGGCGATGGCTTCTTCGGAGACGCGACGCAATTCTTCTTCATTCTGCAGCAAGTCACCATCGCCGAAGAATCGGCTATCCAGAACGCCAGTGGTAGCATCCAAAGGAGCCAGTGCATCGCTGGTGTCTGGGGTTAGTGGATCGGCCGCTGCAGGTGCCGGCGTGGCCGGAGCGTCGGTGGCAGGTGCTGGTGTATCTGGATTGAATGGATCGCTACCAGCGTCGGCTGGTGGTTCCGCAGCAGGTTCCGTTGGATCGGCAAATGGATCGACCGGATCTTGCATGAAGCTCATCAATTTGCCGGTCGGCGTTGCTGGCTTTTCAGCGTCGGCAGTGGCTTGCTTGACAGCTTCCATCAGCGCTTGAGCTTCAGCATTGTTAGGATCTGATTTGAGAGCTTCTTCAGCAATGCGACGAGCGCTAGCCAGTTCGCCACTCTTAAGCGCGAATTCACCGGCCTTGACCATCGCTACCGAGGATTCAAACATCACGTAGCTAACGGCTCGCAAACCTTCCGAACCCAGAGCAGGCAACGTGCGACCTTCGTCTTTGGTGGCGCTTTCGCACAACTTGGGCAGGAAAGCCATATCTGGGTGGCTCTCTTCTGGCTTGAGGTTCCAGTGCAGGGTTACTGGCTGGCCAGCCGAAACGGCTTCGATAACCAGCTTACCGGCTTGCGCCTGGCCTTCGGTTTGTCCAACGATCACCGAGTCGCGATCCAATCGCAAGGGAGGAAACTGGGCAGGCAGATGCTTGGCCAGGGCGGCGGGCTTTTCGACCTTGGTCGGCCAGAGCACTGGTGAGTGCACCGTCTCGGCCAACAGACGACCGACTTCTTGCATCGAGGCGGTAACTTCGTTGCGAGCCACCAACACGCCACCGGTCTGATTGCTGAGAGCAGCCAGGGCTGGGACGTCAACCATCGGACCAATCACAAAACTGCTGATCGTTACGCGCTGACTGACCAGCTTCTCGATCAGACTCTTGTAGGTGTCGGTCTTGAGATACTCTTTGCGATTGATGCCGTCACCGACATACACAATCGTGCGCTGGGCCGACTGGTCGCTGCCGAACTGGGCCAAGGCTGTATTCAGTGCCAGGCCAAGATTGGTCAATCCCAACGGAACACGCTTCTTGAGTTGCTCCAGCGCTGCATTCAGTTCCGGACTAGCCGCGGCCACCAGGCCTTTGGTCAAAGCCACCGCTTTGACATCGCAGGCAACCAAGGCCACCGAAGCATTGGCAGGCAGACCAGCCAGAAGCTCGTCGACCACTTCCAGCGATTCCAGTCGCACCGGTCCGGTTTGCGAAGCCGACGTGTCGACCAGGACCACCACTTCGTGCTTGTCAGCCAAAGGAACATTGCTGGCAGAATCGGCTTGTACCGATACGGCAAAGTAATTGGTTCCCGAAGCATCAAACGTAGCCCAACGGCTGGCACCAGAGACTGGTGGGGCTGCGTCTGCGGCCAGGTACGGCACGCACAGCGTAGCGAGGAGAAGAAGGCATAGCTGCTTCGCCAACATTGCAAAACTCCTGACACCGAATCAAGCGGTGGGCTGTGAAAAGTGGTGATGGACTGAACACTCAGGCCAGGACCGTAAATCGATATTATCGCAAGACGCCGTCGAGCACGATGAACAATCGCACCGCTGACGGCATCCCTATCAACTAAGGAAAAGGTCAGCAAGGATTCGCGCCTCAGCTCTGCATTTTATTTGCCTCATTCCGACCCCGCTACACAAAAAACAAAAAATGCATCGCGTTGGACGAAGCCTTGCATGACCATTCACTACTATTTGCAAGGGTTGTGCCGCCTGGTCTGGCCAAGGGCGATCGCTGCGGTTCTGATCGGCCACCAACCCTTATTTTTCTTGGGTTTACTCAAGAACGCAAATTTTTCGCCGCTGTTGCCACCGCCCCCGGTCCACTGCGAGTTTCCCAGCCTGGCGTTGCAGAATGCTGCAGCGGCTCTGCGGCCCTGTGTAGCAAAACGCTACAGCAAGTTTTCACACTTTTCCAGCGCTTTTTTAGCCACCGCCGTTCACCGTAGCCACCGCCGCCAGGCGGTGGTCAACTGCCAGCAACGCGTCCACCGTCTGGCTAGGGTGGCTACAGCAACGCGTCCACCGTCTGGCGACGGTGGCTACGGGGCTGCGGGGGTAGGTCAGGGCGTCGGGGGTTTGGGGGGTGATGGCTCGACGTGAATAAGGATCGTTACCAAAGAGGGGATCTCCGCTCTCAGTAGGGCTTTGATTTTGCCGGTCAATCGATGGGCAACTTCGACGCTCAACTCCCCAGGCACGTGCATATGCATATCGGCCAGGTAACCTGTGCCGCTTTTCCGTACCAGCACTTGTTCTACATCCTCCACGCCTTCGACCTGGCTGACGATCTCCGCGATGCGACTGGCCATAGCCGGAGTGGCTGCGTCCAGCAGCTCGCGCAAGGCTGGTGCAATCAGCGAACGGGCGGTCAGCAGAATGACTCCGCTTGCCAAGATGGCTGCAATTTCGTCAGCAATCACCAACATCGGCCAACCCAATAGACCTGGACCATAGATAGCCAGGCTGACACCCACCAGGGCAGCCAGCGAGGTGATGGCATCAGAGCGATGGTGCCAGGCATCGGCTCGCGCGGCATCGGAATCGTACTGCTGCGCACCGCGATTGACGAAGCGGAAGAGACCTTCTTTGATAACGATAATCAGCAGCAGCACGCTCATCGTCCAAGGCTTGGGAGGCTGATGAGCGATGACGATTTGATGGAAGGCTTCGCCCACGATGTATAGCGCAGCCAGGACGAGCAAGACACCGATCCCTAGGGCAGCCAACGCCTCCGCTTTACCGTAGCCGTAGGGATAACGCGGATCGGCGGGCTTGGATGCCACTCGCAGCGCGTGCCAGACCATCAACGAGCCCAAGGTGTCGGCCAGCGATTCGATTGCGTCGGCCAGTAGCGCCGTCGACATGCCCCACCAGCCCGCCACGAACTTGATGACGACCAGCAGTATACTGGCTACGAAACCCAGCAGCGTATTGTGTTCGAGCGGTTTACGGTTCATGCCCTAAGTGTAGCCTACCCAGGGCTAGTGGCGCGACAGAATAGCGATCCCGAGCTGATTGGCTCGACGCAAGGTCGCTTGTCGATCGACAAAGATGGTGCGGCCCGCTTCAATGGCAATCGCTTTGCCACCAGCCTGGTGCAACTGCTCGATAGTGCGCATGCCAACGGTGGGGACATCGAAGCGCATGTCTTGCTGTGGCTTGGCAACTTTCACTAGCGTAAATCCACCGCGCGGGCACAGCAGCGCCATTCGCGCGATCAGCGCGTCGGTGCCCTCGATGGCTTCGACGCCCAACACTGTTTGGTTCAATACGATGATGCTCTGGCCAATATCCAAGCCACCCATCTGCTTGGCTACGTTCCAGCCGAACTCGATGTCTCGAGCTTCGCGTTGACTAGGGTGACGCGCGGTCAGTACACCGGCTTCTGCCATCAGGTTGGGAGCGACCTGATCGGAGCTGAGCACCGTTATGCCATGCGATTCGAAGGTCTGCACTACGGCTGAGAGAATCGTATCGTCGCGCTGATCTGCTCGGCCTGAGATAAAGCTGTGATACAAGGCTCGCCAGCACGTGATATCAGGTAAATGGCCAATCCAACCCAGGCCGTGCAGCAGTATCCGATCCTTGAATAACTTGCCTGCCAGCACAACTTGCTTGACACCATGCTGTTTGAAAAAGTGAATCTGCGCGCCCAGTTTGGCCACACCAAAGAACCGGTGCTGGTCGGCAATCTGCTTCAGCTCATCATCGGCATGGGCTTTGATCGCAGCCACTACCAACCGCTTGCCTTGCGAGTGGACTTGCTGCGCAACCTCGACGGGAAATCGTCCCCAACCGGCGACCAGCCCTAGCGGAGCTCCGCCGGCTATCTGCTCAGATTGCCACGTAGTCATCATGCGTCAAGCAGCTTTGGGATGCGTAACAGGAGCGCCCGATTGCAACTGGGCCAACTGCTCGCGCATGGCCGCCATTTCTTTTTGCAGTTCGCGTAGATCGCCGCGCATTTCGGGTAATCGCGATATAGCAGCCACCGTCTTCATGTGCTCTTTGACAGGCACAGCCGGAGCACCGCTCCAGGGGCCAGGGCCATTCAAATCGTGCATCACTCCAGCCTTGGCGGCCACGACCACTCTATCGCCCAGGTGCACATGGTCCTTCACGCCGACCTGGCCGGCCATCACCACGTAGTCACCGGTTGAACTCGAACCAGCAATCCCGACTTGAGCACAAATCAAATTGTGCTTGCCGATCTGACAGTTGTGCCCAATCATCACCTGATTGTCGATCTTGGTTCCGGTGCCGATTCGCGTGGGACCATAGGTGCCACGATCGATTGTGACACAAGCGCCCAGCTCGACATCATCTCCCATCTCAACCCAACCGAGCTGGGCAGCGGGCAGATGTTTGCCGCCAGTGGTGCGATAGCCAAAGCCAATCGCTCCCAGCACACAACCGGCATGCAGCGTACAGCGATCACCCAAGATGGTCCGAGGATACAAGACAACGCCTGGATACAACTCGCATTGATCACCGATGACACAATCGGCCATGACATGCACGCCACGGTGGATGACAACATCCCGGCCCAGCTTGACGCCCGCACCAATACTGGCCCCTGCCCCCACACAAACGTTGGGACCTAAGCTGGCCGATGGATCGATAAAGGCCTGTACGTGCACCCCACGATGTTCGACCAATCGCAAGGGCCGCAGTTGACCGATGATGGCTTCGAAGGCCGCGTGCGGCTGCGCAACTCGAATGACTGGACGCGATGTCTCAGGAAAATCCGCCGACACAACCGCTGCCACAGCGTTGCTGGCATGCAGTTGATCAATCAGTTTGCCATTATCTACCAGTGTGATGCTGTCAGCGGGCAGCTTTGATTCCAGTGGCATAGCGCAGGCAATGACCGTTGATGGATCACCACATACGTTGCCAGAAACGATTTGTCCCAGTTCACCCAAGCTAACAACCGTCATCTTGGCCTCCTTTCCAAATGATGGGTGTCAATGGAAAAGGAATACCACGTTTTCCCCATCAAGACAACACGAGAAATTGGAACCAGGACCCACGGGTCACTTCCCGCTTCCGCTTCGAGCTATGATTAAATCGTTGTGAAACCCGAGTGGAACTACCGCAATACTCTCAAGAGCCGTTGCCAGTGAAGAAACCTCTCCTGATTGCGCTGAAGATCATACTGCCGGCAGCCCTCTTTGCCTTTCTGCTCTGGCGCGTTCCGCCTGAGGACTACCAGGCCTTCTGGTCGCGTCCCAAACGGTGGGAATTGCTAGTATTGGCACAGCTATCAGCCTTGATGGCCATCACGATTGGAATCGTGCGTTGGTGGGCACTAGTGCGGGGGTTTCGCATCCCCTTTCAACTGCAAGCAGCCCTTCGACTGGGTTTCCTGGGTTATCTGTTGAACTTCGTCTCTTTGGGCAGCGTTGGTGGCGACCTGTTCAAGGCGATCCTGGTTGCCAGGCATAAACCGCACGCCCAGCCGGAAGCGGTGGCTTCGGTCGTACTCGATCGCGCCCTGGGTTTGCTCGGGCTGGTGATTCTGACGGTCATCTCGTTGACGATGTTCCCACAAGACGAATTGCCACTGGTGCTCCGCAGCATTCGTAACTTTGCCTTGATCGTCACCTGCGTATCGATTGCCGGCCTGCTCTTTACCATCTATGCCGGGCAGTGGTTCGAGCGTTGGCTGCAGTGGATGGCCAGTTGGCCACTGGCCGGTCACGCCCTGGCGAGAATGGCCTGGGCGGTACGGCAACTGCGCGATCAACCGCTCAAGCTGGCTGGCCTGATCGCCACGTCGGTTTGCGTGCACGCTCTGCTGGCCTTAACTGTCTACTTCATTTCATGCGGAATCTATGACCGGCACCCCGACCTGGCTGAGCATCTGTACGTGGTGCCACCCGCGATGGCCGCGGGTGCCGTTCCGCTGGCTCCCGGTGGCCTGGGAGCTCAGGAATTCGCCCTGGATGAATTGTTCAAGCAATTGCCACAACTGCCAGAACAGTTTTCGGGAATGATCGTCGCCACGGTCTATCGTTTGATTACTCTTGCCATCGCCGGCATCGGTCTGGTCTATTGTTGGACTAGCCAAGGTCGTGAATTGCAGCAGGTCCGCGCCGAGGCTGACACGTTCCAGCGCGAAGTGGGTTAAGGGCTGCTGCCAGAACGGAGTCATGTGTTGAATAGACTGTCACTAGTCGAGCGATGGCTAACTCGTCGCCGTGCTCCCAGCCCGCTTCGATGCCTGGCGGCATCGCTCTTGGCCATTAGCACGATTGTCAGCGGCCCTGCGAAGGCTGTTTCGCAGGAACCACAGGTGACAGATAGTGCGACCGATCAAGCCCATGCCCCATCCGGTGTCATCGTGGTCCGGCCGCAACACTGGTCCGAAGCGCTCCAGGCTTGGAAACGATACCGAACAGCGCAAGGCTATACGGTCTATGAACTAGATGCCGACCAAGGCCCCAACCAGGTGATGGCCAGCATCGCACAAATGGTCGCGACCGCGCGCGAGCGTCACTCCCTGGACAAAGACCAACCTGAAATCGGCTTCGTCGTGTTGGTAGGCGATGCCAATCTCGGTCAAGCCACCGAGCCGCTACTGCCTGCCTGGTATCGTAACTCGACCGCCATGGTCAAGTTCGGTGGCGACAAACTGTTGGCCACAGACAATCCCTATGCAGACATCGATCAGGATGACAAACCTGATTTAGCAATTGGTCGCATTCCAGCCGACTCTCCACAAGACCTCAGTGACTATCTGCAGCGGGTGATGCGCTACGAAAGGCAATTGGACTTCGGATTATGGCGGCGCGATGTGCGCGTGGTAGCCGGCGTCGGCGGCTTTGGTGCCCTGGCTGATTCAGCGATCGAAATGACGACCGCTCGTTTTCTGACCGATCGCGTGCCAGCCTGGTGCGATGTCAGCATGACTTACGCCAGTCCCAACAGTCCCTACTGTCCCGACCCGTTTCAGTTCAGCCAGGTTACGCTGCAGCAACTATCCGCCGGCAGTCAATTCTGGGTTTACATCGGCCATGGCCATGTCAAGCACTTGGACTTTGTGCACGTGGAAGACCAGGCTTTGCACATTCTGCAATCTGAACAAATTGAACAGGCCAGCAATCACCAGCGACCACCGATAGCCCTGTTCCTGGCCTGTTACACCGGCGCATTCGATGCGCGCGAGGACTGCATCTCCGAACAGATGGTGATGAGTCCTGGTGGCCCTGTGGCTTGCGTCTCGGCCACGCGTGTCACTGGGCCATACGGCCTGGCCTGTTTGGCCAGTCGCATGCTGGATGAATGTTACATCGCCAGGCAAGAGTCGCTGGGCCAAGTCATGATGCAAGCCAAACGCAACATGTTAAGGCCTGATCCACCACTGGACTCAGCAGAGGCTCGTAGCGATGCGCAAATGCAGTTGATCACGGGTATTGCCAGCGCCTTGAGCCCAGCCGGCCATGACCTATTGCAGGAACGACGCGAGCATGTCTGGCAACTGAATCTACTGGGCGACCCGCTGCTCCGGTTGCACCATCCGCAGTCGCTGGAACTAACCGCCCCGATGAAGGTCACGCCCAGCGATAGCGTTACCATCAGCGGCGAAGCAGGCCAGGCGGGCACTGTCACTGTTGAACTTGCCTGGCCGCGCGATCGAGCTCCGAGCGATGCCTTCAAGGCCGGCCAGTTCTCCACCGATCCCGACGTGCGAGAAAAGATGCAGGCCAGTTACGCGAAAGCCAACGATCGTGTCATCGCCAGCCAGACTTTAGAGCTGACCAGCGCTGGCCCTTTTACGTGCCAGTTAATACCTGATGCACCCCTGAAGCCAGGTCGTTACGTAGTCCGCGTCTTTGTCTGCGGCGAAAAAAGCTGCTCGGCCGGTTCAGCTGAACTGCAAGTCGTACGCAAACGCTAATTGGTAGAGCGTCTGTCCCCAGACGCTAATTGGATAGCGACACCCGGCTCGCTCGGTAGCCACCGTCGCCAGATTTTGATGTTGCGCGTTTTTGTGTCACCTCTCCCGAGCGCAGCTTGGGGGAGGTCGAATCGAGCCGTTTAGGCGAAGATTCGGGAGGGGGCATTGCGCCGGGTAGGAGTCAACCATAACGCTTTGCCCCCTCCCGCATCCTCGGCTAAAGGCCTCGTCTGCGACCTCCCCCGGCTGCGCCGGGAGAGGTGACATGCGAAAGGCGCTTCTTATCGGTCGCGAGTTGCGGCGACTGTTCGTTGACATCGAGTTGCGGCAGCGGACTGCTGCTCTGGCTACATCCGCGTCTTGTAACCGATCTTTTCTAGCGTCTGACGCACACGGACCAGGTGATCACCCTGCAGTTCCACGCTGTCGTCCTTGCAAGCACCACCTGCACCGCAAGCATCTTTCAATTGCTTGAGCAACGCGGGTAAATCATTGGCAGTGGCTGCCAGCCCGCTGATGACGGTAACAACCTTGCCTTTGGCCCGCTTTTCCAGACGCAAGCGGGCGGTCTGTTTATCTGGCGGAAGATAGTCGGGCAACGGCACGCACTGGCACTCACCCGACAACAATTTGCCGCATCGTTCGCACTTGGGTGGTATATCCCAAGGCGTGCCTTCAAATAGTCTCATAGTCGAAGATCGGAGCAGACCAGGTTAGTAACGATACTGCAAACCGAGGTTGAGCGAGTGCAGCCAGTACTTGTCGGTATTGAGCACAAAGCCAGGTCGCAGGAAACCAGTCAGCGGTTCAGACAAATTGACCGTACGATCTACCTGTCGCCCGGGCTGGGCCACCTTGCTGATCAACAGGTAATTGTAACCGACCGTTACATCCAGGTTGGGTGTCAGAAAATATCCTGCATTGATTCCCCATTCAGGAACCACCACGAACGTATCATTGATGCGCGTCTGGTTATTGGTATCGCGAACCAACAGTCCTTGCTCTTCACGCGTTACATCGCCATTTGCCGAAGTGGTTACCGTTGAACCACCGGCGGAGTACTCGCGCTCCAGGCTCCCCAGCCCCAGGCGTCCCATGGCTTCGAACTTCCAGCAAGCGAATTGACGTTGGCTCATCAGCCCCAGCACGGCTCCATTGAACGTGTTATTGGTGCGGATCTGGTCGCTGACGGCGATGCTGCTGCCGTTCAACGGAGCCACGTTGCCGATGACCGTGGTGTTGGAACTGATGGTCAAGGTTTCATCGATTCGATTGCGCTGATAACCCACCAGCCAATCGATGCGCGTGAAACGATCGCGATAGGCCAGGCGCCGCATGACGATATCGAACCCATCGACCGAAGATTGTGTACCCACGCGAATCGTACCCGTGCTCTGCCCTGGCAACGCGATCAACTGTGTGTCGGCCACGGCGGTACCGGTGGTGATATTGTTGATCGGTCGAGCAAGAATCGGCGTGCTGTTGCTATCGAAGGCGAACTCCGTGTCCTGGTCGCCGGCATTCATGTAGCGGAAGATGACCCCGCGATAGTGCTCTGGATCAAACCAACTGCCCACGGTGATGCGTACTCCGGCCTGGGCATCCTCGGTGGCCATTTGGTCACCGACCAGGATCCGCGTTGACTGCTCGCCCAATCGTCCGGCGACCGGTGGCAATGTTCCAGCGGTGGCTGTGGTCACCAGCGGCGGTAGTCCAATGCCGCGCCGCCAGAACAGCGGGACTTCACCTCGCACACTCATGTTGCTCAAGAGTTGCTCGAAGGGACCACCGCAGCCGGTCAAGCCTGGACCATAGCGCTCGTCACAACAGCCCGGTGCCAGATCAGCAAAATATCTTTCCTGTTGACAGTGGCTGCAACCGCAGGTGCCGCGATGGCCACTGACATGCCCCTCATCGAAAGTTGTCATGCTGTCATCAAACGGTAGCGGTTCAGGCTCCGCCCGCAGCGCTTTGGATTGGGATGGCGCTGGAACCGATGGTGGCACCGGCTCGGGCTGAGCCGCTTCTTGATCGTCGCCCTTATCCATTATCGACTTAGCCGGACCATCCGCCACCATCCGAGCTCGAGTGCTGGCAGGCCGAGTGCGCGTGGTGGCCCGAGGCCGAACAATCGGTGGCTCGTTCCCTTCCTCCGCTTGCATCTGACCGTAATACAGTGGACGTTCGGCTCGACCGGACCGGAGTTGGGCCTGGGCCTCTGCGTTGAAGCCGCTCCAAGCTCCTAAGCTTAGGGTTGCTAGCAAAGCAGTGCGAATCAGGTGGCGACGTGAACAGAACCGCTCAAACATGCTCATTCTCCCAGTACAATCTCAGCCCAGTCATGGCGCTGGCCGTCTCTAAGGTAAGATTCGGCTGTATCGATCGTAGCGGTTGAGCGAACTTGGCAAGATTTAACGATCAGGCGGGATTTTCGGGCTGGCGGTTGCTAGCAGTCAGGCGCGAGCCCCGGCAGCAGTTTCCCGTGTCCATCGAGGGCGGGAAGTCCGCTCTTTTGATTTGCCGGATCGAAGAGTTGGGAAACGAAATCAGCCGCCCCGGTCTGGAGCGGCTGATCTGGCTTGTGAGCTGGTTTTGAGTTGTTGCAACTGTTTAGCCGCTTTGAGCGACTTAGAAGTTGTACATACCGCCGATGGTCCAACCGTGCAGAACCAGTGAGCTGGTATTGTTGAAGTCGGCCACATTGCCCAAGTGAACCATTTCAATTGGGATATTGTTGACGGCCGTGGCCACGCCCGAGGCACCGACAACTCGGTAGCCAACGTTAGCGCTCCAACCGCGAGTCACCCGCAGACCGACGCCCGCACCGACTTCACCCAAGAAGGCCAATTGGTTCTTGGTGGAAGTAATCATATAGTTGTCGCCGTTGTAAACGTTGGCACTATTGACGGTGGCATATGGGCCGCCATCGCGATAGATGCTGGTGCTGAACTCAGCTCGGTTGTTGTAGACACCGGCCTTGCTCAGTCCATAGAAGTTCAGACGGCGACCAAGGCAGTAGGTGCCTGCACCACCGAGTTGGAAACCGACCAGATCATTCTGCGTGTGGACGTCGTAGTACAAGTCATCGACTGAGTTATAAAACGTATCCAGGTTGGAAGCAGCGTATTGCAAGCTATCTTCAAAGCGGAACCAGCGGACACCGCCCAACCAGGTCCAGTTCAACCGACTGCCGCAAACGTTAGGTGTCAGGCCGCATGGTCCTGTAAACGCTGCGCAACCACTGCCGCAACTGCCGCAATCAGCTACGCTGCCACAATCGCCGCATCCACCACCACCGCATGCATCATAGCCACAGCCACCCGTAGCGCAGCCGCCTGTACCGCAGCCACCGTAACCGCCACATGCGTCAGCGTAGCCGTAACCGCCAGCACCGAAGAGTCCGCGACGTGGGCCGACCGACGTCCAACTGCGGGCTGCACCACCGACGGCAAAGCCCAGCAGGTTGACTTCGAAGTTGTGGTATTCGCTGCTTCGCAGAATGCGATGCGAAACGGCTCCGTCGTACCAGTCGTAGACCGATTGCGTTGGCATCTCGATACCGTTGAAGTGATAGCGAGAACGATAAACGCTCGGGGCAGCGGCCGAATCGGCGCGGGCCATGCGATCTTCGGGGAACAGGCCCCAGTAATTGAACAGAATGGCATTGCGACCGCAATTGAAGTAGCGGCCACCAAAGACTTCAAAGCCATTGAGGTCATATTGTCGCGCATCGCGCGTGCCGAGGGCGTTTTCCGACGGCATGTTGGTTCGATATGTCAAGGCAACGTTGCGATCATCCACGCGGGTCATCAGCAGAGCGCTACCACCTGCGAAGAACGCGCGACCTGGCAGAGCACCGCGACCGCTAAAGAAACCGGGACCTGCAAAGCCGCCTTGGTAGATCGGTCCGGCATATACAGGACCGCCGCAGTCTGGTCCGCAGCTCGAGGCCATGGGGGCCAGCATACCGCCCATTACGCCACCGACGTAACCGCCGGCAGAGCCACCACCGCAACTGGAGCAACCGCTGCTTGCGCCATAGCTGGGATCAACATAGGTCGTCGCCGGAGCTGGCGAACCCATAGGAGCTGAATAAACGGGGGCTGCCTGGTTAGGGGTACCGTACATCGGAGCTGGGTCAGGAACCGGTTGATATTGACCATTATTGGGACCGACCCATCCCTTTTGCGCAGCCTGCTGGGCATCGATCGCCGGCGCGGGAATTGGCTCTTGTGGGTAGGCCACCATGCGCGATGGAACGTGGCTGGAATAAGGCACAAACTGCGATTGCGGCACCTGGGTCATGCCGACAGCGGGACCGTGCTGCATCTGCCCTGAGGGATATTGCAGCATCTGATTAGGCGCATACTGCGCGTTGGGATACTGTATTGGCTGTGTTTGTGCGTGCTGGATCGCATAGCCGCTGGGGGCCAGGGCTCCATTGCCGTAGGGTGAAGAAAATTGCGCCCCGGCGGTGCTGGGAAGGCAAGCTATGCCTAGCGCCAGCGCTATTCCAAAGTTCCAAGTCTTTTTCACTGCTAAACTCCTTGCAGTAGCGTCATCCTGACGTCGGCATCCATACCATTTGAGTGCAGAGCAAATCACTGCGCCGGGCGTAGCCAGCACTGCGCAAACCGATTCAACTGCACACCAGCGCTACCCCCGCGCCGGTTTATGCTCTGTTGGGAAATCGACCTGCCGGCAGTGGCCACATTTCATAAACTGGTTGCTCAGCTACCATTTGGCTGAGACACCAGCGGACAACCCGTAACCCCGTTGGCTTCGTTTCCAGACGAAGCTTCGGCATGACCGTTAGCACCTACCCACAACGTCGCGTTCATCGGACCAGGCGCGACATGCAAAGGAAAGCTGTATGGATCGCGAAAAATATGACAGGCTGGTTAAGACTTTCTTCCAGTGGGACCCGCCCGCGATTACGCGAGTTTTCGAAGAACTGCTCAGCGCCGCTGCGGCCGAGCAAGCCACCTGGGGCGGCCCGAGCATGTCTCAGAACTACGAAACCGCGCAAGCCAATCCTGAAATTCACGTGCTGCCAGGCAACCTGAAGGATGCTCGCGATGCTGTCTTTCCATATTTCTGGGGCACCGACAGCTGGAACAGTCCCTTGCATCTGGAAAATGTTCGCGGTCCGGCCAACCAGGCTTCGCTGATCGGCGCTCTGGCTTGCCTGCTGAAGAACCCCAATCTATGTACCGACCGCTACAGCCAGCGCAGCAACGAGTTGGAGGTCAAAGCCATCACGGCTTTGGCAAACCTCATCTTTTACCACACGACAGACCCTTGGGGAGTCTTTACCATCGGTGGCACGATTTCCAATCTGTACGGAGCCAAGATCGGCATCGAGAAGGTAGTGCCCGATGCCATGCGCAAGGGGCTCTCGTCCGATCGAATCGTAGGCATCTGTTCGCAAGCTGGCCACTACTCGAATATGACGATCGCCGGTTGGCTCGGGCTGGGCACGGAGCAGTTGATCGAGATCCCGACCGATGAGAACCTGGCGATGAGACTCGATGTGCTAGAGGCTCGTCTGGTAGAACTGTACCAGGCTGGGACGAAAGTCGCTTATGTAGCGACAACCTTTGGTACCACCGATGGCTTTGGCATCGATGACATCGCCAGTATTCGCCAGATCATCGATGCATGTGCCCAGCGATTCTCTGTGCCAGCCCCGCAACTGCACGTCGATGCGGCCGTTGGCTGGGCGATGACGTTCCTGGCTGAATATGATTTGCAAACCAATCCGCTGCAACTGGAAGCTGATGTGCTTCAGAATGTCGACTACTTGAAGACGCAGTGCCTGGGCCTCCGCTCGGCAGACAGCGTGACGCTGGATTTTCACAAGATGGGGCGCGGGCATTATCCCAGCAGTGCCTTTATCGTGAACCGTCGCGAAGATCTGAAGTACTTGTCGCGCAGCGTTCATGACACGCCTTACTTCTCCGAAGCCGATGTGCGCCGCGATCCGGCTTTGTTTACCCTGGAGTGCTCACGCCCAGCTATCGGTCCTTACTGCGTGATGGCTTCGCTCAATGCCATCGGCATGCAGGGCTGGCAGATGTTAGTGGCTCGATCGCTGGAACTAGCCAACCGTTTGAAGGCCAGGTTGTCAGAGCTAGAGTACTGCAAAGTTCTCAACGCTGGAACTTATGGTCCCAGCGTCAACTGGTGGGTACTACCCAAGGGACGCAATGCCAACGAAATCTATGCGCAACTAGTCGATGGTCACCTGACCGACAGCCAAGTACAACGATACTGCGCGGAGGTTCGCCGCCTGTTTGATAAACGTGAAAAAATTCTTGACCCAACACTCGATGCACGCCTGGGATTCACGACCAATTTTGGCTATACCCCTGGCGGTCGCGAGATCCCGGCCTGGAAAGCCGTGATCTTCAATCCGCAGACCTCCGACGAGATCATCGACCGCATAATCTACAGCATCGAAGAACTGACATGATGGAACCAGACTCAGCCCACCAAGTGCGCCACCTGTTGATCTTGCGACATGCCAAAAGCAGTTGGAGTCAGCCTGGCATGGACGACTTTGACCGGCCCCTGAACGACCGCGGCCGCTCGGCCGCCCCGATGATGGGTCGACGACTAAAGCAAGCCAACATCGATGTCGACCTGGTACTGGCCAGCACTGCGGTGCGCGTGCGTGAAACGCTGGACCTGCTATTGCCGGCCTGGGGTTACCAAGGTCAAACCATCTGGGAAAAGCAGCTCTACTTGGCTAGCCTGCCGACGTTGTTGGAGCATCTGTCAGCTCTCGATTTCCAGTGGCCGCGCATCATGATCGTGGGCCACAATCCGGGGTTAAGCGAACTGGCTGGATACTTGAGCGGTCAGCCGATCGACATGCCGACTGCCGCCATCGTTATGCTAGAAGGCCCCGCACAGCCGTGGCACTGCTCGCTGCGCCAGCGTCCCTGGCATCAAACGCAATTCTGGAAACCCAAAGATTAAGCGCAGGTAACGCATGCTGAAACTGGCCGATGTTTCAAAATCGTTCCATGGCACGATAGTCCTCCAGCCGACCACGCTGGAAATCCCATCGGGCAAGACCGTAGTCTTGATCGGCCCCAGCGGCTGCGGCAAGTCAACGCTGTTGCGGATGCTGGTCGGCTTGATCATTCCGGATCAGGGCACCATCCATTTCGATGGACAATTGCTAACGCCTGCCAGCGTTGTCTCCATGCGACACCGCATGGGTTATGTGCTTCAAGACGGTGGCCTGTTTCCGCACTTGAGTGTCTTCGATAACGTGGCTCTCATGGCGCGTTATCTGAAGGCCATGGATGAAGCCGCCCTGAAGGCCAAGATCCTGCAATTGGCGGAATTGACCAAGCTACCCACAGCAGCCTTGGAGCGATTTCCAACGCAGATCTCGGGTGGCCAGCGGCAGCGCGTGGCCATCATGCGAGCGCTGATCTTGGATCCACCCTTGATGCTACTGGATGAACCCATGGGCGCTCTGGACCCACTGGTGCGTTATGATCTGCAAGCCGATCTGCAGAATATTTTTACCAGCTTGAAAAAGACTGTCGTCCTGGTCACCCACGATATGGGCGAAGCAGGTTTCTTTGGCGACGATGTGATTCTGATGGCCGGCGGTCGCATCGTCCAGCGCGGCGCGATCCAGGACTTTTACGATGCGCCAGCCGAAGAGTTTGTGACGCGCTTCATCATGGCCCAGCGAGCCCCCAATTCACGAAAGGCATCGTCATGAAATCGATCGCTTGGCTCATCGGTTGCGTGAGCTGTTGCCTCGCCTGCCTGCTGCCACAGACGGTTCGGGGCGACCAGGTGATTCGAATCGGATCCAAGAGCTTCACCGAATCGGTGATTCTGGGTGAGATGCTGACGGCACTAGCCAGTTGCAAACAATTTGCAGGTGACAAAGAGATCAAGGTACAACATCTGGCCGAACTGGGCGGCACACAGATCTTGTGGAAAGCGCTGCTCAACGGCGAGATCGACGCTTACGTCGAGTATTCGGGCACGTTGCAGCACGAGATCCTGGAAGGCAAACATGCCCAGACGCTCTCGCAAATCGTCAGCGCCATTCGCAAACTGGATATTCTGGCCAGTGCACCGCTGGGGTTCAACAATACCTACGCTCTCGGTATGCGCACCCAGCGTGCCCAGGAACTGAAAATCACCAAGATCTCCGATCTGCGCACCCATCCCACTTTGCGGCTGGGTTTCTCCGACGAGTTCATCGAACGCACAGACGGATGGAGCGGTCTGCGCACGCGCTATTCGATGCCTGACTTCTCGGTCAAGAGTCTCGATCACAGCCTGGCCTACCGCGGCCTGGTCAGCGGCTCAATCGACCTGATCGATCTTTACTCAACCGATCCCGAAATCATCTCCTACAAGCTGAAGGTCCTCGAAGACGATCTCGGTCACTTTCCTAAGTACGAGGCGCTCATTGTCTACCGCGCCGATCTGAAGGAACGCTTCCCCGATGTGGTCACAGCCTTTTCGCTACTGGAAGGCAAAATCGATAGTCGCACCATGGCGGCCATGAATGCCGATTCGCGAATGAAACATGTTCCCGAGAACAAGATCGCCATCGACTTCCTGCATGAGTCGATCGACAAGAACCTGGTGCTGGCTCAGGTGTCGGACTCGCGTTTTCAGCGCCGCCTGGTGGCTCTGCTGCGCAACACCTGGCAACATCTGAAGCTGGTTTCTATCTCGCTGGCCCTGGCGATCGTGGTCGCCTTGCCGCTGGGCATTTACGCATACAAGCGACCAGCCGCCGGGCGCATCATTCTGGCAGTGGTCGGGATCATTCAAACTATTCCATCAATGGCGCTGCTGGTGTTCATGATTCCCATCCTGGGTTTGGAAACCTTGCCCGCGATTGTGGCTTTGTTTCTGTACAGCTTGCTGCCGATTGT
The DNA here is from genome assembly GCA_037367405.1 of Ottelia alismoides. Taxonomy (NCBI): domain Eukaryota; kingdom Viridiplantae; phylum Streptophyta; class Magnoliopsida; order Alismatales; family Hydrocharitaceae; genus Ottelia; species Ottelia alismoides. The sequence goes on along the minus strand of JAZKJV010011400.1, from coordinate 6,376,085 downwards.
GCGTGGCACCTACACCGGACTGAGTTCATTGCCCGAGAGCGTTCACGAATCGGCCCTGGCGCTGGGATTGCCCGATGGCGCCCGGTTGCGTTTGATCGAGTTACCGCTGGCCTCGCGCCAGATTCTTGCAGGTATCAAGACTTCAGCCGTCATCAACGTGGGCACAGCAACGATCGGCGCTCTGATTGGCGCGGGCGGGTATGGTCAGCCCATTTTGACCGGTATACGCCTGGCTGATATCGGGTTGATCCTGCAAGGGGCCATCCCAGCGGCACTGTTGGCCCTCTCGGTGCAGGGACTGTTCGGATGGCTGGAGCGTTATCTCGTGCCCAAGGGGCTGCAGATCTGAGCGTGTTAGGTTGATCAGTGCCTACGTTGATTCAGGCTTGCTGAAATTGGTTTGCAGAGCTTCGATCTCGGCGATCTTCTGCAAGCGTCGTTCATGTCGTCCACCTTCGAAGGCCGTGTTCAGCCAGATGCGAACCAGGTCGACGACCGGACGATTGCCGATCAGGTCACCTGGCAAGCAGAGCACATTCACGTCGTTGTGGCGTCGGCACATCTCGGCCATGACTTCATCATTGCAACTGGCTGCCCGCACACCGGGAAACTTGTTCGCGGTAATCGTCATGCCGATACCAGTACCACAGATCAGAATACCACGGTCGGCGGTACCATTGAAAATCTTGACGCACACGTCGCGCGCGTAATCTGGGTAGTCGACGCTATCTTCGCCGTGGGTGCCACAATCTTCGACCGAATGCTTAAGGCTCTCCAGCGCTGTGATCAGCTTGGATTTGACTTGAACTCCGCGATGGTCGCTGCCGATAGCGATGCGCATGGTGACTGTCTCGAAATCGAAATGAGGAATGGTTTATGCCACGGCCTGGTTGCTGACCGATTGCCAGCGCGGCAACCAACTCTCATCGATCCAACTGACCCAGTTCTTGAGGAACGTATCGATCTCGTCGGCGCACGCAGCGTAGATCGGTACAGGTCCGCCGAAGGGGTCCGCGACATCGCGACCGTTTCGACTGAGCAAGAACGTTTTGGCAGCGGCCTCTGGCCAGCGACTGACGATGGCCTGGCGATGCGAATTGGTCATGGTCAAGACCAGGTCGGCTTGCCTGAGCAAGCGTTGCGTTAATGGTCGACTTTGATGATCCTTCAGATTCAGGCCGCGTGAATTCATCACGGTCACCGCTTCGGGCGAGGCCGAGCCGCCTGGATAGGCGCTCAAGCCGGCAGATACAGCAATTGCTGGCGGCGGCTTGTTGGGCTCGAACAAGTCCTTGAATCGTTGGCCCAGTTGCTGCTTGAGCAGCGTTTCCGCCATGGGACTGCGACACGTATTGCCCGTGCATACCAGCAGTACGACTAGCTGGCCCAGGCCAATCAACACGCTCTGATCCAGGACGCCGGCGGCCCGGGTCGAGCAGCGATGACCGTCGACGCGCATCACCGTGGGCAGGCCACCAAAATGCGTGGCCCCATCATCGATGATCAATGAGAGGTTTTCTGCGTGCTGCTGCGCTGGCGCGAGAGCGGGTTCAACCAGCACCTGGCCGCCGGAATTCTTCAGAGGCGTGGCCACCACGGGCCCTGGCAATAGTTGCAAGGCATTGACGATAGCCTGGTGAGCCGGCACATGCATCGTGACAAAGTCGTCGCTAGTGACTAACTGCTGCTGAACCGAAGCGGGCAAACGACGAAACAGCGATTGGCTGGCGTGAACGGGAAATTCAATCGACAATGGGCCCGGCCAACCGCGGCAGGCGATTCGCTCGCCCACTCGCTCGATGTCCGGAACGTAGTCGCTGATCTCGCTGCTGGATCGCAGCAACAGAACCGGATTGCGTTCGGTATAGCGATCTGGGAAACTCATGAGCGCATCGACTGCGCGCATCGACAGACTGCTGGCCAACAACCAATAGGTAGTTTCCGACGGCACCAGGACAAGTCGTCCTTCAACGAGGGCTTGAACGACGACATGCACGATATCGCGAGTGTCTTCGCTGCGTTTCCAATCCAGGATCCTGGCCATGAATAGTTGTATGTCTTCCTAGGCGGCACGTCGGGGCGCTAATCCTGCTGGGGTGCGACGAGGGGATTTCGCGACCGCCATTCACTATAATGGTAAGCGCTAGTATAAGTGGAGATCAGCATGGCCGAAACTGTCCTGCCTCAATCCGAGACCTTGGATCCGCATAATCTTACGCGCCGCCACCTGCTGCGATCCACCAGCGGCTGGATTCTAGCGGCATTGGGCAGTTCGGCCCTTTCTCCCCTGGTTTTCAGCGGCTGCTCGTCCAAAACCAGCGGTGCCAATCGCCAGCCGGATCTAATTTGGGGTCGACTGGGCACCTCCGAGGGCCGCTTCCACAAACCGCGAGCCATCGCCATCGACGCCAAAAATGATGTCTTTGTGGTCGATCGACTGGGTCGCATCCAAGTGTACAACCGCGACGGACAATTTCTGCGAGGCTGGCGAACACCCGAAATCTATGCCGGTCGGCCTACTGGCCTGGCCATGGCCTCCAATGGTTCGCTCCTGGTCGCCGACACCCACTACTATCGCTTGCTCACCTATTTGCCCGATGGCACGCTACTGCCCGAGAAGACGATCGGCGGTACCTTGGGCAATGAACCCTCGCAATTTCACTTTGTTACCGACGTCGTTCAGGATCGGCGCGGTCACATCCTGGCAGGACAGTACGGCGAACTGGACCAGATCCAGGAGTTTGATCCCGAGGGAAAATTTATTCGACGTTGGGGACGCCATGGCAACGAACTGGACGGCTTTGACCGCCCGCAGTGCCTGGTTGTCGATCAGGAAAATCACTTGTGGATCACCGATTCGCACAATCACCGCATCATGCAGTTCGATTTAAATGCATCGGAGCCCAAACTGATTTCTTGGTTTGGTGAATATGGCGATCAACCGGGGCAAATGCATTTTCCCTACGGCCTGGTCTTTGATCGCGATGGCACCATGCTGGTGGTCGAAATGGGTAACCATCGCATTCAGAGATTTGACCGCCATGGAAAATCGCTGGAGATGTGGGGACAGCCGGGTAACGGCCCTGGTCAGTTCGCCAGCCCTTGGGCCTTAGAGCTCGACGGCCAAGGCGCTTTGCATGTGGTAGATTCCATGAATCATCGCATTCAACGATTTGTAATCTAAACGCCTGACGCTCGGTCTACGGTCAAAACCCACCCGATCGGCCCCCAATTCGTTGACATTGCCTAGCTTGCCCAATTAAGCTGACGACTTGAGCACGCGCGAGGTGCCAGCCTCGCCAACCCGCCCTACCCGGCCACGAAGGTGATCTGCATGACCAAATTGGGGAAGATCTTTACGACGATCATGATGCTCCTGAGCATCGGCTTCTTCGTAGTTGCCGTCATGGCCAACTTGACCTACGTCAACTATACACCGATCCTCAACAACCCGGACACTGGCTTGAAGGTAGTTGCCCAGCGACTACAGGCTCGGGTGAGTGAATTGACCGAGCAGATCGAGAAGCAAAAGGCGATCATCGAACTGGAAATAGCCTCGCGTCAGGCCGCCTTGGCTGCCCTGCAGGTGGAGTTGGAGCAACTGACCTTCAATGTGCGCAGCTCGGAACAAGCCCTCGAGGCCAAGCAGCGCGAGCTGAATCAACTCGCCTCCGCAGCCAAAACATCGCAGGACGATTTGTCGGCTGCCGGCAAACAGGCTGACGAAGCCCTGGAACAGATGAATCAGGCTCGGTCCTCACGCGACGATTTGTTGGTCAAATACCAGATGGCTTACGGTGAACTGCTGAAATTACAGGGTAACCATCGAACGCTCAAATCGCAGTACGATCAGATGACGGGTACCGCCGCCACTTCTCCGACCAGTGAATCGTCACCCTCGGATGCGCGCTAGCCCCCACCAGATCGGCGACCAACCGAGCCGACAGGACTGGACTTTTCATTGACTTTTTTAACTTTTAAGAATTATAGTTGCAGTAGCAGCACAACTTGTCACCCCTCTGCAATTGGCTCATCGCACCTAAAAATTCGAAATTGTTGACCGCTCCCGATTGCCGCGACTCGACGGCCGGGCATCACCGATTAGGCTATTCTTCAAGCAGGAAAAATGGTCGCTGGGCCTTTGGGTCAGCACCCGCCGGGCGACCGTGACCTCCCCACAACCATTGCAGACCACGTAAGGTAAGCAGGCATGACATTCATCGGCAAAGTCTTCACCTTCATCGTGCTGATTTTCAGCGTGATGTTTTTCATCCTGTCAGTGGTGGTCAATTCCAAGCACATCAACTACCGCGACCTGGTCGAGAACAAGAGCAACGGCCTCAAGGTTCAATTGCAGAAAGAGCAAGCCAAGACCAAAGAGCAAGCCGACCAGATTCAGCGCTTGCAGGATGAAAAAGCCACCGAACAGCTCGGTCGTCGCATCACCGTGTCCGCCCTGGAAACAGCCCTGGCCCAGCGCGATGCTGAGCTGAAAGCCAAACAAGCGCTGCTCAGCGCCGAGCAAGCCAAGAATACGTTGCTGATCGCCAACGAAGTTGCTGCCAAACAAGAACTGGCCGCTCGCACAGCCGAAAACGAAAACCTCCGCAAGGAACTGGTGCAGTCTCGATCCGATCGCGACAACCAATTCCGCAAAGCCACCGACGCCCAGGACTTGCTGGTTCGTACCCAAAGCGAAAAGCAAACTCTCAAGCAACAAAGCGACGAACTGGCTCGCAAGTTCACCGCCTCCGAAGAAAAGCTGAGCATTCTCGGCATTACGCCGAACACCAAACTGGACGGCCCACCGGCGGTCAATGGCGTGGTCACGGCTGTCAAGAACGATATGGTCGAGCTCTCGATCGGCTTGGATGACGGACTTCGCGTCGGCCATCAATTGGATGTTTATCGCGGTGGCGCATACTTGGGCAAAGTCGAAGTTACTCGCAGCGTGGCCGACAAGGCAATCGCCAAGATCCTGCCTGAACATGCCAAAGGCTTTATCGTGGTCGGCGACCGTGTCGATTCCAAGCTGGGTGAACGCTACGTCAATCGTCCACAACGCTAAGTCACCAACCAGAATTCAAATTCGGAATTCAGCTCAGGATTCAGTTCGATGAACGCACCAGCACCGAAGCAACCCTACTCTGTCTACACGGTCATGCTGATCTCGTCAGCCATCTTCATGCTCCTGGCCTGCATCATGATGGGCGTGGAAATGTATCGCTACATGTAGGCCGCTTGTTGTAGGCAGATTGCAGGCCTATCACTTGGGCTTGCCTGTCAGCCTTGCTCTTCAAAAGAAGGTCAGCCGCACCGCGGCCAAGGCCGTAACTACCAGCAGCAGCGTGTCAAAAGTCCGCTGGTCGATTCTATGCACCAGGCTGCGACCGGCGGCCAATCCCAAGGCAACGCCCGGCGCCAACATCGCATTGATCATCAGTGTTTGCCAGTCGATCAGCCCCAGCGATGCGCTGAAGGGAATCTTGAACAGGTTCAGCGTCAAAAAGAACCAGGCACTAGTGCCGATCAATTGAAACTTGGGCAAAGAAACGGCCAGCAGATACAAGGCCACAATCGGACCGGCTGCGTTGGCCAGCATGGTCGTGACGCCAGCCATCAGCCCCAGTCCTGATGCAAACCAGCGCGAGTGCGGCACTTGTTCATATAGCTTGGGTCTCCAGATGCGCATCGCCTGCAGCCCCGACAGCACCAGGATGATGCTGCCCACGATTGCTTTGAAGGCCGATTCCCGCAGCACCGACATCAGGCTCCAACCCACCACGACTCCCACGAGCGAGGGCAGCAGTAACCGGCGAAAGTAGCCCCAGTCGACTTCTTTGCCAAACTGCCTGACCGATAACACATCGCCCACAATTAGCAGCGGCAACAGGATACCGGTTGAATCTCGAGCCCCGAATACATAGGCAAAGATCAACACATGGATCATGCCCACGCCGGAAAAGCCGCTCTTGGAGAAACCCACGCCCAGCGCTCCCAGCAACAGGAGCAGCCATTGCAAGAGCGAGTAAGCGCCCAGCGAGAGCGCGACATCCGCCAAGGGCAACATAAGAGCATCAAACGGCAAGGTGAGTCTTTGGTCTGTAGGCGGCAGTGTTCTCGTTAGGCGATCAAGGCATCCACCACCCGGCCATGGACATCGGTCAAGCGATAGTCGCGACCTTGGAAGCGGTAGGTCAAGCGAGTGTGGTCAAAGCCCAGCAGGTGCAAGATGGTGGCTTGCAGATCGTGTACATGGACGCCATTCTCGACGATCCCAAAACCCAGCTCGTCGGTGGTGCCGTACTCAAAACCGCCTTTAACTCCGCCACCGGCCATCCACATCGAAAAACAATCGGGATAGTGATCTCGCCCCAGGATGTCGCTCTTGGCTGTGCGACCTTCGCGAAATGGTGTGCGCCCGAACTCGCCACCCCAGACAATCAGAGTGTCCTCGAGCAAGCCGCGCTGCTCCAGATCTTCAATCAAGGCGGCCACCGGCTGATCCATCGTGGCGCACTTGTTCGTCAAGCCGCTGGTCAGTCCTTCACCGGCTCCGGTGCCGTGAAAATCCCAGCCCCAATCAAACAGTTGCACAAACCGCACGCCCGACTCAACCAGGCGGCGAGCCAACAGGCAGTTGTTGGCCAGTGAACTGGCGCCCGGCTTGGCACCATAAGCATCCAGCACATGCTGGGGCTCACGCGAAATGTCCATAACCTCGGGCACACTGGTCTGCATGCGATAGGCCAGTTCGTATTGCGAGATACGCGTCTGCGTTTCGGGATGCCCCATCTCCTGGGCTTGTAGTCGATTCAGTTCTCCCAACGCATCGAGCGTCTTGCGTCGCAATGCCCGGTCCATACCCGGTGGGTCAGATGCAAACAAAACGGGGTCGCCCTGCGAACGACATTGTACGCCTTGATAAACGCTGGGTAGGAAACCACTGCCAAACGAACTCTTGCCGCCATTGGGCTGTACGCCGCTGGAGATAAGTACCACAAACGCCGGTAGATTCTCATTCTCCGACCCCAACCCATAGGTTACCCACGAGCCCATCGATGGTCGGCCAGCTCGCGGCGAGCCGGTGTAGATCAGCAGTTCAGCCGGCGCGTGATTGAACTGATCAGTGTTCATCGAATGGACCAGGCACATCTTGTCGGCCACCCGGTGCAGCTTACTCACAGCATCCGAAAGCAGCATGCCCGACTGACCACAGGGTACAAAGGTACGCGGAGTGCCCAGCAGCTTGGGTGTGCCACTGGTAAAGGCGAACTCGCGTCCCTGCAGAAAACTCTGCGGACAATCCTCACCCGACCGCTTGACCAGTTCGGGTTTGTAGTCGTACATGTCCAGGTTGGGCGGCGAACCGGTCATGTGCAGGTAGATTACTCTCTTGGCTCGGGCTGGATGATGCGGCTTGGGCAACGAGCTGGTATTGGCGCCGGCAGCCGAGTTCATCAAGCCAGCCAGCGTCAGCCCGCCCAGCGAGAGCGAGCCTTGCTGCAAGAAGTGCCGCCGCGTCGATAACTGCAGCCGTTCCAGTCGAGGGTCCAGTCGAGGGTCCATAGGTGAGCATCCTGGAAAAAAAGGTGGGTCGCCCTACATTCTAGTGCGATATCGCCCTGGCTTCTAGCTTAGTTGGACAGCGCCACTTGGTATGCTGCGTAGCCACCGCCTGCCAGAGGGTGGACGCGAAAGTTAACTTTCTCCATCGCTTGGTCGCGGTGGCTACGAAGACTTCATCCAGTGAGCTTGCCAAGTGGCGCTGTCCAGCTAGATGTCACCGCACCGGTTTTTCCGAAGCGGCAGAGAGATCGAACGACTGGTTGATGTGATAGTGGTGGCATTGCAAGCAGCCATCATTGGCTCCGCCTGGTCGATGACAGGCAGCACACTGTTGCAACTTCATGCTACTGAATTCACTATCGGTTTGTGGATGACGATTGAGATCCGGCAGGCTGACCAGTCGTTCTGCGCTGGGTTGTTTCGATCCACTGCCTTTACCCGGCAGCATTTCATGGCAGAAGCGACAATCGCTGACGGCAGGCAACGCCAGGTGAGGCGTATGGTTGAACTTGGTGAACTCCTTTTCAGCGCGACTGCGCTGGACAATTCGGTAGGCCGATGCATCCGCCAATCCATTGGACAATTGGTGACACTGCGTGCAACCGCCTGGGATGCGCGCGACGTGCGAAGCTGGTGACCTGGGCCCTGGTGTTATCTGGGCGGACATCGCGCTGAGGGCAACAGTATCAACTCGACTATTGGCCGGTTCTATCAAACTCCACCACTGAACCCAGGCCGACTGCAGAGGGTCCGCATGACCGGTGAGAAAGACGCGGATCGTGAGCGTTGATTCATCGATATACCAGCCGCCTCCTCGCACATGAGTGGCTCCCTTGATCGGCGCTGCCCATGGGTTATCTGAGGAATTGGCCTGCTCCACCTGGGGCAAGGTGAAGCTGTCAGGGAGCAACAGGCTGTCGCCGCTGTCTTGCAGAGATTCACTTGGTGCCAGCTCTTCGCTTAGCAAGTCCGCAGAAGATGGCTGCTTATCCGGACGTCCAGGCTGGTCTGTGGTTGATGCATCCGGCGTCCTGACCAGCATGACATTTTGTTGAACTGCATTATTGGGATCGAACCATGCTGCCTGAATGGATCGGAAGAGATCGGGCGGCAATCCATTGACCATGCGCTCGATGAGCGCCTGATCGCTGGGCGTTAACTCGCGTCCCAGTCGCCGCTGAGTGACCTTTTCCAATCGGCCAGTCCAAGCCGCCTGGCCATGTCGAGCGGTCTCATCAATCAAGCGCTTGGTAGCGCTGGCCACCTGACGGGCAATTTGGGCACGGCGATCAGCATTAGTTGATATATCAACTAATTTTCCGCTGGCGGGTATCAGAGGTAGCGAAGCGACTATCTCGTCATCGGCCATCAGCAAAGCGGTCATCACTGGTGATACTTCGCCATCGATTCCATAGCGAGCCTTTCGGGGCCAATTGGCCAGATCGGCTGCGCTGTCGATGGTGGCTTTGTCGAGACTGGGCACCTGCAGCAGCGTCCAGCCTTCAGTCGAGGCGGCCCTGATTGGACCATCATGACAACTCGCGCACGCCGTTTCGAAGCTCAGGCTGCGTGTCACCTTACCGTAAGGGCCGCTCTCTTCCTGCGCCAGGTGGCAAGACTTGCAGTCGAACTCGCGATTCTTCTTGGCAAAGTGCTCAGTCTGATGGTTGGCATGCGAGAACATCAAACGCCGAGGCCGATCGACTGGAAAGTTGGTGAATTGAGGGTGACCTGATGACAAGCTCTCAAATTGCTTGCGATGACAGGCCTGGCAGCGCGCGTCACTCATTCGCTTGATGTCGAACTGCCGGCCGTTGTGTTCAATATGACATTGAGCACAACTGGTGGACTGGAGGTGCGCCTGAGTTTCTGCATCACTTGCGTCGGTGCTGGAGGTCGTACTGACCAGTTTCCAGACCTGCGAATTGGGATCTTCGCTCAGTTGGCGCCACTGCTGTGCCGTCAAGTCATGCGGCAGTCGCGCGGCCGCGGCCGGCATGTGACTTTGATGGCACTGTATGCACAACCGGTCTTGATGACCATCGTTCTCGATCAGTCGATGCGCCACATCCAAGGCGGCGCTATTGAACCAACTCGATCGCGACTCCGTATCACCGTCGCTAACTGGCAATTCATCGTGCACCGTGGGGTGACATGAACTACAGCGCTGCGACACCACCGTGTTGTTCAAGATCTGAGCATGCTTCGACGACAGTTCGCCCGGCACAAAGGTGGCTTCGCGCGTGGGCAAGGCCAAGGCCAGCAAAAGCAGGCCCCCCACCATGATGGCCAGATTGACCTTGAGCGCCTCGCGGCGCCAACGATGTCCTCGGCGTGGGATACAGGGTGGTAGCGTTTCTTCGCCTGAAGCTTGCGATTTATGGATGCGACTGCAACGTCCATCGGCCGTCGGCCCCTGCGAGCAGCATTTGCCCAACTGAGCGTAACCACATACCCAATCGCTATAGGGTTGCGCCCGCGGGGCCACCAGGTCGGTCGCCTGGCGTACATCCAGCGGCGTCTCCTCACCGGAACTCATACCAGGGCTCCCGAGAAGCGGAGCACTAGCACGACATGCAGGGCGATCAACAACCAGAGAGTCCAAGTCAGGGCAACATGAGCGGTCATCAAGAAACGTAGCCGCTTCTGTAGAGCCGCATGAAAGTCAGTATCGTCTTTCGCAATCACCAACTGTGACAGGGCCACGCGATGCTTGCAAGTCTCCGGATCCAGGTAACGATCCAGGTCATCCAGCTCGCGCAGCAATTGACGACGTCCAGTGCCAGTGGGCCAGCAGCGATAAACCAGGCTACGCGGCACCACAAAGAAGTTCAGTAAACGCCGTTGATAAAAGTCTGCCAGCGGTCCACCCGAATTGGTTTCTGCGCATTGCAACACGATTTGATGCGCTTGCTCGGCAATATCGCGCTGCAGGTAAGGAATGTCTTCCAGCCGTATATCGCGTTTGACTGCGGCCAACATCCGAGGCACGCGACGACTGTGCCACAGCAGAAGTCCCCCTGAGCCCGAGATGAATAAAAAGACACCCGCCAGCATGGCTTCGAAACGTCCCGATATTGGCCAGCCCACATGCATGGCAAACACCACCAAAGCGAAGATGCCCAGATAGCTGTGCACTTGCAACCAGGCCGCCACAGGTCCCAGTCGCCGCGCGATATGCCTTTTGCGCCAGCCAAGTCCGTATAACCCAAGGGTCGCAGCCAAGAGTGTCCAGCCACTAGCCATCGAACTATCACCCAGCGACAACACGATCGATTGCAAGAGTATCCACGTCGCGGTAAGGCACGCCAACGTAAAGCAGACAGACAGCATGCGGCGCAGCCGCAAGCCGTTTATCCGACCTGGGACTGCAGACATGCCCGTATCCCTCCTGGATCACTCATGTCGATACGCACCAGCGCATCGTGCGGACAGGCCGCCTGACAGGCTGGTCGCCCACCGCTACTCTCACACAAATCGCACTTAGAAGCTTGCAGAATGGGCAAGCCCTGTTTGTCGATCAACTTGCGTCCCGCGCGATCGGTGGTCTCGCGCATACGGATGTTTTCGTAGGGACAACTTTCCGCACAGACCTTGCAACCAATGCACGTGGTGGGATTGATCTGAACCTGCCCGGAACTCGGGCTGCGATGAATTGCACCGGTAGGACAACCTATCATGCACACTGGATCTTCGCAGTGCATGCAAGCTTGGGCAAACATCCACTGGCCATACTGCACACCGCGCCGCTCGAAAAGAGGTTGATCGCCATGCGTCGTAGCGCAGGCTTTGACACAATCATCGCAGCGCGTGCATCGCAGCGTATCGATCACCATAGCCGAGCGTCCGTTCATCAATCTCTGCTCGACCAGAAACTCCAAGAGCCCGGTTTCCAGTTTATTGTTGTCCTGTTCAGGCGGGACATCCAGCACAGGCTGGCCAAACCTATAGCGCGGTGCCAGGATCCGCGGTGGCAATTGTAGCGGCGGGGCAAACGGCAGAATGTGCTTGACCACCACTTGTCTGGGAATACACAGGGCATCCACAAACCCGATGGCTCGCAGCGATTGCTGAAACGGCAGCGCGGTATCCTCCGATGGCTCGCGCCAGTTATGCGCCAGTTCGGCCAGACCAAACAGCATGCCCTTACCCAAATACGCTAACGTTCGATGACCAGCACCTTGGCGGACGCTCAGGCGCGCAAATCCACCGCGCAGAATCCATAACCCGGCGGCATAACTGCCTTCTTGGGCAATCAATGGTTCGCGTTCGATCCGCTCGGCCGGTGTGATCGACGAGCCGGCTTTGAAGTCAGCGTACCATTCCATCTCGCCAAATGATTCCAACCGCGCATGGTCCACGACTTCATCCAAGTGTTCATCGGGCACTTGCATCAGCAGTGGTAATTGACGGAGTTGTGCGCGGAGCACGTTCAGGCGGTAACGCTGGTCCAGTAGTTCGTTGAAAGCCGGGCTTTGACGCAACAGTCGCAAACCTTGCCAGCGCACTTCCAGTACCAGGCAATCGGTTTCAGAAATTGCAGTGAATTCGCGTGGGGCGCGGGTTACGGCCGACAGTTCACCAAACAACTCGCCATTGCTAACCACCGTCGAATCGAACCGGTCCATCACCCCCGGTACATCTTGCAGAAAGACTCGCGCGCCTGAACCACGATCGCGCAGTCCCATCACCGGCCGGGCCGCGTCAGCAGTTGACGCGAGCGTGAACCATTGCAGCCAACTCTGCGCTCGATCGCCCCGAGCACGTTGATTGCGATCGCCATCAGCCGCCAGTTGGTCGTCCATAAAAATACGAATCGAACCGCGCAGCACCAGGTATGCACTTCCGCCGTATTGCCCTTTTTGAAACAGGACGTCGCCGCTAGCCAGCTTGATCAGCCGGGTATCGTTTTGCAGGATCTCGGGCAGCGTCGCGAAACTGGCGAACGCCCCCTGCTCCATATCGCGAAACGGAGGCTCGGTCATCAGCCAGCGGACGATCTCCGGCGCTAGCGCAGGATCAAGCGGATGATCCCACCGCTCGGGGCGCGCTACGGCAATCGATTGATTCATCCTGGTACCTCATGATTGCCTCGCCTTGTAGATATCTTCGGCTGATCGGTCAAGATCGCGCGCCAATGCGCAAGGTGCTGAGGCAGCAATGCAATTGAACAGCCTCTCCCTAGCCCTCCCAGACCACCGAACCTGCCTGAGCTTCGGTCGAGAGCAATCTCGATATTTCCTGGCGCCAATTGTTGCCAGAGGCATTCCAGCGAGCGTATACTCGGGGGCAATGCACCAGTGCGGCGGATCGTCACGTGTCCCTTTTCCTCCGGCTCTTCTCTTTGGTTGGTCGCTGTGCTCTTTCCGGCCCTTCGATCTATTGACTCGTTCAACTGCCTGCCTCTATTTGGCAGGCTGGGTTGGGTCGTGTTGTCGCTGAGCATTTGGCTGGTAAGCTGGCAACCAACGGAGACGCTGGCCGGCTGCCACTACTTGTCGGCCCCGACCAGCAACGGATCGGACCCCAGTGGCCATGTGCGTGACTTTCGATTCTTGGGGCAATGGGTCTATGAACGCGGCGACATCAAGTATGTAGCCTGGCAGAATGACCAGCCGTGCGACGGTCCCAATTGTTCGGCCACTCCCGACGATTCCGCACACCCCATATTTTCCCCGCCGACTAAGCCACCTGGTCCCACCGTGCTCATGGCTTGCTGGCGAGCGTTTTATCTTGCAGCGCCTACAACAGGCGACAGTTTTGACCTGCTCAACTTGGACGCTCTCTCTGGTCACCCACATCCATTCGAGTACCCGCCCTAACGGCTCGCCTCCAGGGCCGACCGGCTGAATGATGTTGATTGAGCTGCTGCAACGATCGAAGCCAGGCAGCTCAAAATCTTTCGTGACTTACAATCCAATCGCTCTTGCGCGCATGGTGCCATTGAACGGCAATCAAAGGCGGCGTGACGAGTTTCTATCCACAATTGCAGGTAACCATTTATGACCATATTACGATTGTTTACTGTCCTTTCGATGGCAGCCATCATGAGTTGGCAGACGACCCAAGCGCGTGCTGAGGAGCCGACAACCAGTACCGGCTGGCCGCAGCCAATGACCAGTGAGGAAGCCTGGCGAGCCATGCCGCAACCGGTGGAAGGCTCGGGACAACCGCTGCCCACTTGGGCGCGCATGTTGGCTCGCGAAATGCCGCGCACCGCTGCCGCATATTTGGAACTCGACCTGGCGCAGCGCACTAAGAGTCCGCTAGAGCCCGGTTTACGAGCCGCTATGCGCTGGGTGTCAGCTCAGGCCAACGGTTCGGCGTACGCCATGGCCACGGCCAAAGCAGACGCGCTGCGCAGTGGCGTATCTTCCGAAAAATGGCAGTCGCTGGAATCGAAACAGCGCACTGCCTGGAGCGCCAAAGAGAAGGCCGCTCTGGACTTCGCATATGCGATGACTGTCAACTCCGATGGAGTTACCGACCAGCAGTTTGCGGAACTGGTCAAACTGTACGATCAACGCGGGGCCGCTTCGATGGTCCTGTCGATGGCTTATGCCAATTTTCAGGATCGCATGCTGAACTGCTTGGGCGCACCGCTGGAAGAGAATGGACCGCTTCCACCTGTGGCGGTGCGTTTTGCCAGTTCGGCGTATGAATCGAAGACCATCGCGCCACCGGCCAATGTCAAACCTGAGATTCCTGGCCAGCTGAGCTCGATTGCCAAAGACGTTATCGAAGACGAAACGCCTTACACCTGGCTACCTTACCGCAGCTTGCAGGAACGCTTGCAGCAGCAACGACAAAGGCAAACTCGTTTGCCAATTCCCCAATGGCAATCTTTCGCGGACAAGTTGCCCAGTGGGTTGATGGACAAGCCCAGCGATATCGTGTGGTACAAGATTGTTTTTGGCTATGCCGAGCAACTGGCAGTGCCCTTTGAAATCACGATGCGCACCGCTGGTTCGGAGATCATGACCAATTGGGATCGTCCCTTTGGCAACTGCATTTTTTGGATGGTGACCGATGCAGTTAAGTGTCCCTATTGCATGGGTCACTGTGAAATGAACTGGGAAGTAGTCGGTATGAATGCTGATCAGATCGCCCAGTTGAGCGAGAAACTGGCGGGCAATGATTGGTCCTCGTTCACCGAACCTCAGCAGCATGCGTTGCAGTTCGCCCGTAAATTGACCCAGACACCGGGCAAGATCGATCGACAGGACATGGACCGCTTGCGTCAGGGCTTTGGTGACCAGCGAGCATTCTTCATTGCCTATAACGCCAGCCGCTACAACTACATGGTGCGCATCAGCAACGGTTTCCAATTGACCTTGGAAACTGGCAACCCATTCTGGGCCTACTATCGCATGCCCGAACCGGATGCATCTGGGGCACCAGGCAAGACAACACAAGAAACTGCCCAGTCCAGCCAGACCGCTTCCAACCAACAGCTAGTGCTAAACGAACCGCGGCCCACGCCCGTGACTCGGCCCGAGATGAAGCAGTTGCTGGAAGATATGAAGCAGCGCAGAGAACGCATTCCCTTGCCTCCACCGAGCGAAGCTGAGCAGCAGACCGCTGCCGCTGACCCTCGCCTGCAAGGTTACGAAGGACGTTTGACCCAAACGTACCTGACCAACACGGCCGGAGCCCGCAGTTACTTGAACTTCAGTGGCAGTCCACCGCGCAATCCCAACAATCCCAACGCCAATCGCTTTGTTCAAGAACCCGATCCAGCCCTGACGCTCGACTATCCGTTCAAGACGCGACTGTTTTGGATCGCGTCGCGTGTGAACAATTGCCAATACTGCCTGGGCCATCAAGAGTCGAAACTACTGGCCGCCGGGATGACCGAAGACCAGATTGCCATGCTGGATAGCGATTGGTCGCAATTCCCGGAAAAAGAACAAGCCGCCTTCGCGCTAGCTCGAAAACTGACCTTCGAACCGAATCAATTGACCGATGCAGATATCGATACCTGTCGCAAACACTATAGCGACTTGCAGATCCTCGAGATGATCCTGTCGGTGGCAGGCAACAACGCCATCAACCGCTGGAAAGAAGGTGTGGGCGTGCCACAGTCAGCCGGTGGCGGTAACTTTGGCGGTAGCCCAGGCGATCATCACTCGTACTTGACCGAAACCAGTCCGACCTTCTTGAAGGTCAAGTCGATTGTGGTAGCCATGGCGCTGGATACGCAAGACGAAGTGCTGGTGCCCACCAAATCCAATCGCTACCAGCAGTTAACTTCGCAGACAACTGCCGCCGGTCTGAAGGCGTGTGCCACGCGTCAACCTCGCCTGCCACTTGCCAGCGAAGCAGCCACTCGCGAGGCATTTGGTGACCTGGTACCCAGCGATAAAGTGCCAGCGTGGATGCGACTACTGGCCAATTTTCCAATTGCCGGCAAGCGTCAAGTGACAAGCTTTGCGATTGCTGAAAAGGAACTGAACCTGAGCGAATTGGAACGAGCACAGATCGCTTATGTGGTGGCTCGACAAAACGGCGCTTGGTACACGCTGGCAGAAGCTCAGCAGCGTCTAGAACAAGCCGGCCAAACAACCGCGCAGATAAACGATCTGGACAACTTTGCTACGCAAGCTCAGCCGGGCTCGCTCTCCCCCCGGGAGATTGCCAGGCTGACCGTGGCCAAGAACCTGGCGGCCTCACCGGTTATCCTGACCGATGCCGAAGTCGCAACCGCGCTGGAACAGACCAGTCCGCGTGACGTAGTGCAGACAGTCCACTATACCGCCCTGCGTTCACTTATGGACCGCTTTACCGAAGCGGCTGGTCTGAGTTGCAACTAGGTCCTGGCTTACGAATAGTTGTTGCGTGGTCACCGTAGCCGTAGCCACCGTAGCCGTAGCCACCGTAGCCACCGTCGCCAGACGGTGGATGCGTTACCGGTTCACTGTCCACCACTTGGCAGTGGTGGCTACGTACTAGGTGCGCGGGGTGGCTTGTCCGCGCGCTTCTAACGTTCTGCGAGCGCCGGTAGGTTGCAAGAGGGCAGCTTCGTCAGCTCCATCGCCATCGAAGTCACCGGCGATAATCTCGCCGGTGTCTTCCAGTATGAAGACCTGGTCGGTAGCATCGATGCGCCCATTGGCATTGTTGTCGACGATCACTTGTCGTCCACGAATAATGGCGATCTCATCTATGCCATCACCGTCGAAGTCGCCAATCAGCGGTAGATCGCCCGCTTCGCCGAAGTGCACGCGCAGGTCAACTTCTTCATTAAAGCGACCATCTCCATCGACATCCAGGGTCCACTTGCCATCCTGGAACACGCCAATCGACGAGATACCGTCACCGTTGAAGTCGCCACTGACAGCATGATCGCGATCGCTACCGAAGCGGAAGACGTGGTCAATCAAGTCGGCGCGGCCACGTTCGGCCTGTTTGCCCTTCTTCATCCAGCGAGGCTCATCGGGTGCCTCTTCCTTCAGCGGTGGCATATTCTTGGGCTTAACGCGTCGTCGGTTATCGGGATCGGGTAAGCCGGGTTCAGCTGCAATTGCGCGATCGTCGCCAGCCCACTTGCGACCGAAGATACCTACGTCGTCTTTACCGTCACCATCCCAGTCGCCCACGACAGGCTGGTCACCTTTTTCGCCCATGCGAATCCAGATATCCTGCTCGTCCCAGACGCCATTGCCATTCAAGTCGATGAACCATTCACCTTCGGCGAAGTAGGCCAGTTCGTCGAAGCCGTCACCATTGAAGTCACCGGCAATGGGTTTGCCACCGGGAACATGGAACGAGGTGCGACTGACAGCCGGACGATCCTTGGGGCCTGTGCTGACAATGGTCCAGCGTGACTCTTCCATACCTTCGACGTCCCAGGCATAGACGTCCAGTAGCTCGGCTTGCGCAGCAATTTGCTCTTCAGTCGCTGGCTCGCCCGCGCGACTACCGCGTGGATAGCCAGCGTTGATGATACTCAAGTGCCACGTAGATGGTGTCGGCAGAGCGGCCCCGATCGGTGGTTCAGCCGGCAACCATGCCGGAGCCTGCCAAATCAACGGAGGTTGAGCCAGGAAAGTTTCCGGCCAGACAACCGGTCGCAAGTTCGGCGGCTGCGGGCGTTCAATCGGCGGTGCTGGTCGTGGTGGCTCAGGTGGCGTGGTGGTGATCACTTCGCTGAAGTTGTTCTCCAGCGAATGTTGATTCGGTTCAACGGCGATCATCAGCAGACCATCGAAATTCGGATTGGTGGCTGCATCCATCGTCAGGGACTGCATCAGCAACTCGAACTGGGGCGAAACGTTCTGCTGATTCTTGTTCACCCCAAAGCCACCGGTCGAGCCCGGCGTATCCAAACCGTCGTAGTATCCCTCGGGCTGGAGTTGGTAGACGTTGTAGGTACCAGCGCGCAAACCACTGAACTCAAAATAACCGTTGGCGTCGGTGACGACTTCGATATACTGCGTCGTGTAGGTGCCAGACAGGGCTCGCGAACTATCGATCGGCGCGCCGGCAATCGTCCGCAATTGCAAACGCACTCGACCGATTGGTTTGTCATCGGCGGTGCGCACACCGTCGCGAACCGTATACAGATCAACAGCACTGATGTCCTTGGTGACGATCGCGTCACCATCCTGGAATACGTAGCCAGAGATCTTGGCCGGTGGCACTTCACAAAAGTTGGCATCGCGAATCTGATCGCCAGAGGCCAAGGCCAACAAGCTGATCAAATCCTCGATGGAAGTGTCGCCGCCGGTCGCTGGGGCGATGGTACCACCTTGGAAGTAGCCCGCAGGTTGCGTCTCGCGCACCGCATACGTACCGGGTTTGAGTCCTACGAAACTGTATTGACCGTTGGCATCGGTCAGCGTCGTAGCGATGACCTGACCGGTCGCGTTCAGCAATTCAATCTTAACGCCAGCGATCGGTTTTTCTTCTGCATCCCGAATGCAGTCGAAATCCAAGTCGACGAAGACTTGTCCTTGAATCGATGCCGGAATGACTTCGCAAAAGTTGTAATCCGTCAGGATCTGACCTGCCCCGACAGGAATCGCCGAGATCACATCGGCCAGCGTATCATTACCACCGGCGCTGCCGGCCTTCTGCCCACCCTGCAGATAACCGGCCGGTTGATCTTCACGGACCGTATAGGTACCTGGTCGCAAATTGCTAAAGCGATAGCGACCATTGGCATCGGTGGTGGTGGTTTCAATCACGGTCCCGTTACCGTCGTACAGCGTTACCCTCGTACCTGCTATCGGGGCCTCGCCAGTGTCGAACAAGCAGTCGGCATCGCGGTCGACGAATACAAATCCCGACAACTCAGCCGGCGGGATTTCGCAGAACAAGTAGTCAACCAGGTCCTCACCCGGATCGACAAATACGGCGCTGATGACGTCTTGTACATCGTCATTACCGCCGCCGCTACCGGCATACTGACCGCCGTGGAAGTAGCCGCCCGGTTGAGTCTCGCGCACCGAGTATTCGCCCGGAACGAGATTATCGAACTTGTAGTTACCTTGCGCGTCGGTAAAGGTTGTCGACAGGATCTGCCCGGTTTTGTCCAGCAGTTCGATACGTACGCCCGAGAGCGGTTTTTCACCAACGGCATCGATGATACAGTTGGCGTTGGTATCGACAATCACTCGACCGGCAATCGATCCCGGCAGGATTTCACCGAAGTCGTAGTTGATCCCGCTGACTCCACTGGGAATAGCCACTTCGGTAATCAAGTTACCGCTGGCATCGGTGTTGCCAACGCGTTTGGAGTTGATCGTACCAGCAGCGGCCTTGCCTGGCAGATAACCTGCGGGCTGCAATTCCGTGATGCGATAGACACCCGGGATTACATTGTCAAAGCGATAGAAACCTTCGGCATTGGTTACCGTACGCCCGATCTCGGTACCGCTGGCATTCAGCAAGATCAGAGTTACACCAGCGATAGGCGATTCAGCGTTTTCACGCAGGCCGTTGTTATTGCGATCGACGTAAACGTGACCGCTGACATCGCTGGGCAGCAGTTCACAGAAATCATAGTTGATCCCTTGGTTGCCGCCGTTGACCTGGACGCCTGAAATCTGGCTGCCATTGATTTGCTGACCGACGACACGGTTAGCGATCGTTCCCACATGGGCATCGCCTTCCAGGTAACCGGCGGGCGTTACTTCGCGAACCGTATAACTGCCTGCGCGCAGATTATCGAAGCGGTAATTGCCATTGGCATCGGTCTTGGTGGTGGCCACCACTGTGCCTTGAGCATTAACCAGTTCGACGGTCACGCCCGCCAGCGGATCTTCGGTGGCATTCTCGTCATCGCAATCAAACCCATTGCGTACCACAGTAACGCGGCCAGCGATCGAGGCTGGCAAAGCTTCGGCAAAGTTGAGCTGCGTAGCATGCTGATCACCCAGCGGGATCTCGATCTGCGTCAGCCAGTCGGGATTGCCTGCCACCAGTTGACCAACCGGTGCACTGCCATTGATCACACCCGTGGTAGCACCAACGCTCAAGTAACCGGCTGGCTGGGCCTCGCGCACCTGGTAGGTACCGGGCATCAGTTTCAAATTCGTACCAAACGAGTAGGCACCCTGCGAATCCGTTACGGTCTTGAACCCAGTCGATACGTAGCTGCCGTTAACTAGTCGGAACAGTTCCAGTTCAACATTGGCCAGTCGCTGTTCGCCGCTATCGAGCGTAAGCGAATAGTTGTTGTCCACATAAACGATACCGGCCAGGGATATCGGCTTGGGAACCTGTTGCAACTTGACAGCAGTGCCAGCAGAACGATCGCGTTTGCCCTCGAAATCATCGTCAGGCAATGGCAAGCCGGTTGGCTGTAGTACCGTATCGTAACGATTCAGGAACTTGTTCTGGCCAATGACGTCTTCATAATGCGGCGCTACGAACTCGGCTTTGAACAGTGAGTTTTGAAACTCGACACCCGAGGTAATCGGGTCAAAACCAGCGTTCAAAACGTCCAGGTTCGTTTCATTTGGATCATAGCTCTGAACTTCATCGACATCGATCGAAAAGACCAACATGTCACCAGCTTGGAAGTTGGTGAAGTCCAGAATCAGCTTGGTCGAACCGTCGGCCACGGTCGCCGTGACGGTGGCATTGGGGTTGGCAGTCACCAGTTTGGTGATCTCGAAACCATAGGCATGATCGGCACCCAGTCCGCTCTCGACGGTGTCGAAGAACAAGTCGCCCAGTCCAAAGCCAGGCGCGTTCAGATCGCCGTCGATGATCAAACGCTTCAGTTGGGTACCTTCGGCACCGCCCAGGAAGGTGATGTGAAAAGCATCGCCATGTTTATCGCTGCCGACGTCTTCTTCGACGTAAACTCCACCGACCCAGATGGGATCAGCGGTCATCGCCAGGCGAGGCTCCATGGCTTCCAGTGATATGCACCGCCCGCGCCGGCGCGAAGGCAGCGATCGGACCTTGCTGGAGGCGAGGCGCGAACTGGGCGCGCAGGCCATAGCACCTGACTGCGCAATGTCGCTGCGCAGCCAGCGTGAGAATCGGCGTAGCTGTTGGCTGAAGACCACCTGCACCTCCATGCACCTGCGGCGGTGGCAACTGATCTCTCGGGGCGCGCGAGATCTGTCGCAACTATCCTTAGCGAATCTCTATTCTCTTATCCACATCCAACGGACCACGACTGACCGGTACGCTCGTCGTACCCAGCTTGGACCTGATGGCGGATTTGTAATCCCAAACTCGGACCGTCGTATCAAACGAGCCCGAGACCAGTCGATCACCCGAGTTACACATAACGGCTACCGATCCTGTGTGACCGGTTAGCGCGCCTGCTTCTTCATCGTCATCGACAAACATTAAGTGAATCGTGTTGTCGGCTCCGGCGGCCGCAATCAGGGAATCATTGATGAGACATAACGATCGTAGCTTTGCGCCCTTCAATTCCCGATTTAACAGCACCTCTTGGCGGCTCAAGTCAAAGCGAATAACACGGCGATCGTCGCCCACGCTGGTTACCGTCGTCCCGTCCACATTGAAAATAGCAGTCTGGATTCGGTCCTTATGCAAGGCAACCTGCGCCAGTTCCTCGCCGCTGGTGGTGTCCCACACATTCAACATGCCGTCTCGGCCACCGCACAGCAGTTTGTCGCCGGCTGGACTGAACCTTACACAACGCTGGTCGCCGCAGGAACACGAAAATTTGAAGAGCCATTTGCCAGCTTTCAAATCCCACAAACCAACTTCCTGACCAAAACCGCCGATGGCTAATAATCCTCGTTCGGTCGATATCGAAACGCTGCGCAGCGCATAAGGCACGGCAATCAACTCAAGGGGGCGATCAGGTTGGCGATAATCCCAGCGCAGTAAGCGGCCATCATTGCCCACTGAATAAAGCTGTGTACCCTCGGCATCAAATGCCAGCGATTGAACCCAGTCGGTGTGTCCCTTAAACGTCCCCAGCAGCCGGCCCGTCCGCGCATCCAGCAAACGGATCACATGATCATCACCAGCCACCGCCAGGTAGCGGTCATCGCGCGTTGCGGCCAGCGCCGTCACGACCGGTGGGGACACCGCAGGCTTGATTGGTTCCAGCGCCACTTCGATGTCCGAAATAGAGTCCGCATTTCGTGGGGTAGTGGCCAAAACCGGGCGGTCCAGGGCAATCGGCAGGGCCCCAGGTACCTGTGCGCCAGGTACCTGTGCGCCAGGTAACTGCGAGGCAGAAAACTGCGAGGCAGGAAACTGCGATGTGGGAGCCTGGGGCAATTGGGCAAACGCGGTGGCACTCACCGCGCTGGAAGAGAGCGCAAGGCTGCACAACCAGGCAGTTTGCCTGCGGCCTTGTCCAAGCAGTCGTGAGTTGAAGGGTCGGTACATGACGGTGGCATCCTGCCCGTATTGAGGTCGATCTTCCCATCATCGATATCGGCCGATGGACCGCTCGAGCTTAAACCAGATTGTTAAACTGTTCCGGTTAGGCAGAGTTTGCGACTCGAATTCCTCAACTACCGGTTTTCGAGCCGGGGGGCCGCGCGCCCTTCACTGGATGACGGCTAAGGGCCCAGCCCGGGAGGCATCTTCTGAGCCCCACAAACGCATGCCGAGCTCCTTCAACGCTTGCTCTGGCTGGCATCGGCATTTAGAATCACGCTCTTGCTATCTATTGCCCTTTGCACTTCCATTGGCTTTGATCCAGGAATCGCTCGTCATGCGTAGCGCTCTGCGTGTTGGAATAGGATTGGTCTTGCTGGTGACCCTTGGTTTTTCGATAGGTTGCGAGCCAGCGAACAAGGCGGGGAACTCCGCCTCCAGTAGCGGAGCCAGCGGTGGTCGACCTAATCGAATCGTGCTGCTGAACAACACTGACTCCCCATTCTGGGATGCAGCGCGAGCGGGCATTGCCAAGGCGGTCGAAGACTTGCGTTTGGCCGATAAAGGCTACACCGCCGGGATGGACTCCAATGACGGGACGGAACAAGGTCAGATCGATCGACTGCGTCAATACGGAACCCAAGACGACATCGTCGCCGTGATTATCTCGCCGCTGTCGGCCACCAACGCCGCGATTGCTGACGAGCTGAAGAAGCTGAAAGAAAAAGGCGTGATCATTGGTTGCTTTGATAGTGACCTGGAAGCCAAGAGCCAGTCGATTCGCGAATTCTACGTTGGCACCAACAACGTACGCGGTGGAGAGGTATTGGGCACTGCGGCCAAGAATATCAAGCCCGATGGTGGTGAATATGTCCAATTCGTGGGCACCGACTCGCAGCAGAATGCCATCGAGCGCATGAATGGTTTCACCAGCGCGGTGGGAGACAAGTTTGTTCAGAAGGATCGCAAGCTGGACGAAGCCGATCGCACTCGGGCGCGCGACAATGTGCGGGACGTGATCGATCGTTATTCGAACCTCTCGGTTTTGGTTGGCATTTGGTCCTACAATGCGCCGGCCATCGTGGATGTTGTCAAGGAACGCAACTTGCGCAGCCGTTTTACGATCGTGACTTTCGATGCCGAGGAGTTGGCGATTCAGCAAATGGGAGAAGGTCTGATCGATGCGATGGTGGTACAGAATCCGTTCGGCATGGGTTACGAGTCAGTGCGTTACGCCTTTGCCAAAGCCACCGGCGACCAGGAAACAGTCAAAAAGATGTTCCCCAACATGGGCCAGCCGGGCGGCGATATCCTGGATACTGGCTTGAAGGTTGTGGTACCTGCCAAGGATTCACCGCTAAGAAAAGAGATGTTCGATAGCTTCGGCACTGGGGTCGAGTTCCTGAGTTTTGATGCGTTCAAGGATTGGTTGAAGAAATACAACCTGACCAGTTCATGAGCGCTGATCGACCCAATCTTTTGCAGCGTCTCTGGTCGAGTGTTGAGTTCAAGCTGATCCTGGCCTGGTTATTGGTGGTTGTCTTCACCACCTTGGTCGACCAGGGTCACACCTACTGGAAGAACCCAGCTACCTCTGCCGAGCTGATCATTCGCAACACGGTTCTCTTGGGCTTTTTCGCCTTGGGAAGCGCGGTGATCATTATCTCCGGAGGGATCGACCTCTCGAGCGGTTCGGTGATTGCCATGAGCGCCACCGTTTTTGGCGCGATCCTGATGGTGGCTGCGCCAGAGGAATTTCGCTCGGGCAACATTCCGGTGTGGGCCGTATTGGTAGCCATTGCCGGAACGTTGTTGGCTGGTGTAGCCGTAGGGACACTGCATGCCTGGCTGATCACCTGCGTTGGCTTGCCGCCCTTTATTGCGACGCTGGCGACCCTGGTGGGCCTGCGCAGTTTCAGTCGCGGCTTGACCTTGACGCTGACCAACAAGGCTCAGATTGATTTTACCAACGAAGCTTTGCGTAACACGCTGAAAGATGTAACCAACATTACCATCGTGTTCTTGATCTTTGCAGCAGCCGTCTGGTTCTTGATGAGCCGCACGGTGATCGGTCGGCATTTGCACGCGATGGGTGGCAATGAACAGGCCGCGCGGCTGAGCGGTATACGGACCGATCGCTTGAAGTGGCTGGCTTATGTGCTCGGCTCGGTGTCAGCTTCGATGGTCGGCATTATCTACTTTGCCGATTCAGCTTCGGCCAAACCCGACAACCTGGCGGTCGGTTATGAACTGCACGCCATTGCAGCTTCGGTGATCGGTGGCTGTTCGTTGCAGGGCGGCGTAGGCACAATTCCCGGCACGCTTCTGGGTTGCTTGTTCTTGCGAACTGTGATCGATGCCGTCAACAAGATCGTAGGTATCGGTGCTGATGTCTACCAAGGCATGATCGTAGGTATCGTGGTGGTCTTGGCAGTGACCTTCAGCCAGCGCGTTGGCAAAGTTCAGCGTTATTACTTTGTCAATTCGATCGGCCGCAGCGCGATTCCAATCTTGGGATTGTTGGGTGGTATCAGTTTCATGCTGTTCTTCTCGACCAAGCCCTGGTACGCACCGGGCTATGCGATGGCCGTTGGCCTGGGAATTGTCGTGCTGCTGGCGATTCGTAGCGTGCTCGAGTCCCGCTGGCAACGTGCGGCCTGACTAGGTTGAAGGATATGGAACCCATCATCTCGATCCGCGGTATCGGCAAGCAGTTCGCTGCGGTTCGAGCCTTGGATAACGTAAGCTTCGATGTCTTGCCCGGCGAGTTGCATGCCGTAATGGGCGAGAACGGTGCGGGCAAGAGCACGCTGATGAAGATCCTCTCGGGAGTCCAAGGGGATTACGAAGGCGAACTGTGGGTCAAGGGTCGCCTGGTCAACTTCACCGGCACGCGCCATGCAGAAGAGGCTGGCATCAGCATCATTCACCAAGAGCTGAACATGGTCGAGCAGCTATCGGTGGCTGCGAATATCTTTCTGGGACGTGAATTGGGAAGCTGGTTCGGTCTGGATCAGCGGCGCATGGATCAGCGCGCCGGCCAGTTGCTCTCCCAGCTCGAATCGAACATCTCACCCACCGCCTTGGTCGGTGCCTTGAGAGTCGGCGATCAGCAACTGGTGGAGATCACCAAAGCGCTGTCGCTGGAGTCGGACATCCTGATCATGGACGAACCGACCAGCGCTCTGACCGAAGCCGAGGTGGCCAGGCTGTACCGAGTCATCGATCAATTGCGTCAGCGTGGCGTAACCATCATCTACATCTCGCACAAAATGGAAGAGGTCTTTCGCCTGGCCGACCGCATCACAGTCTTGCGCGATGGTCGCTTTGTCCAAACCGTCCAGAAGGTCGACACCACACCGCGGCAGATTGCTCACCTGATGGTTGGTCGTGATATCGAACCCTCGCATCGCCACCAACTGCCGCCCGGTGCCCCGGTGGTCTTGGAAATCAAAGGCCTGTCCCTTCCGTGGCCCGGTCACTCGCGGCAGTGGCGTTTGCGCGACATCAATCTTCAGTTGCATCGCGGCGAAGTGCTGGGAATTGCCGGCTTGATGGGCGCTGGTCGCACTGAGCTTTTGGAGTGCTTGTTCGGTGCCAGTACCATCCAGCCCCAAGGCGAGATTCTGATCGAAGGCGTAAAACACAGTTTCCATCATCCGCGCGAAGCCATGGAAGCGGGTATCGCTATGGTGACCGAGGATCGCAAGCGGCTGGGTTTATTCTTGCACCAGACAGTCCGCGATAACATCACTGTTTGTTCGCTCAGCGACGGCGCAACGCTAGGAGTCGTCAACCGTTCGCGCGAACGACAGTCGGCTCGCCAGCAGATTCAAACGCTGCAAGTCAAAACCGCTGGCCCTGAAGCGTCGATCACCAGCCTCAGCGGCGGCAACCAGCAGAAGTGCATCATCGGTCGATGCATGCTGACACAGCCCAAGATCTTGCTCCTGGACGACCCTACGCGCGGTGTAGATATCGGCGCCAAAGCAGAGTTGTATCGATTGATGGAACAATTGGCCGCCCAAGGCATGGCCATCCTGGTCACATCCTCCGAACTGCCCGAACTGCTGACCGTCAGCGATCGCATCTTGGTTCTGAACGAAGGCGAAATCACCGGCCACTTCAACCGCAGCGAAGCCACCGAACAAAAAATCATGGAAGCTGCTGTAACCAGACGAACCTAGCCGTGTAGCCCGCGGTTGGTAGCCCGACGCGCCTGCGTCGGATAATCTATCACCGAGGCGCCGTCCTCGGCTGGCTGGCATGTTGGGCTGGCGCGATGAAGAAGTTCGACGCAGCGCGTCGAATATACTGTCTCCGACGCAGGCGCATCGGGCCACACTATGCGTCGGGCCACATCTTGCGTCGGGCCACATTATGCGTCGGGCCACACTGCGGGCTACAGTCCGCCGAATCTTCGTTTGCGGCGGGCGAAGTCTTGTACGGCTTCATTGAGCTTTTGTTCGTCGAAGTCGGGCCAGTGGGTCTCGGTTACCCATAGTTCAGCGTAGCTGATTTGCCACAACAGAAAATTGCTGATGCGCATTTCGCCACTGGTGCGAATCAATAGGTCAGGCTCGGGCAAGCCGCGGGTGTCCAGGCGAGCATCTATGTGCTCTTCATCGATCTGGTCGATCGTCAACTGACCAGCTTCCACTTCGCGCATCAACTCCTTGCAAGCGTCGACAATCTCAGCCCGAGCGCCATAGTTAATGGCCAGGCACAGAGTCATGCCAGTATTGCCCGAACAGGCTTCGAGGGTTTTGGCAATCTCGGCGCGGACCTCGGGCGGCAAGCGATCCTGGCGTCCAAGTATTCGCAATCGCAAGTTCTTTTCGACCAGGTTTTCGCGTTCCCCGATCAAATACTCACACAGCAAAGCCATCAGAAAGTCCAGCTCCTCCTTGGGCCGCTTCCAATTCTCACTGCTCAAGCAGTATAGAGACAAGACTTCGATGCCCAGTTGCTGACAACCCTCCATCGCTCGGCGCACCGCCTCCACACCACGGCGGTGTCCTTCAATACGCGGCATGCCTTGCTGCTGAGCCCAGCGCCCGTTGCCGTCCATGATGATGGCGATGTGTTTGGGTAGTCGCTCTACCGAAGCGACTGTCGCCTTGGCCTGTTCAACTTCAACTGGGCTTTTCAATTCGGTTCTCGTAATCAGTACTCATTGCATGAGCATAGAGATAAGGTGCGTCCTAAACGGCTGCGGCCACAGCGGCCTTCATCGACTCCAACCCACGCTTGGCCACTTGCTCCGGTGGCTGCTTCCAATACTCTCGATTGAATAACTCCAGGCTCAACACACCTTGGAATCCACCTCGGAACAGTGTACCCAAGATCATCTCCATGGGCGCCACACCGTCGCCCGGGTAGACGCGATGTTCATCTTTGATCTCTTGCCGATTGGGCTCGCTCGGATAATCGTTCATGTGCAGCACATGCATCTTGGGCCCCGGCACCAACGACATGTTGGCAAAGTTGCAACCGCCTTTGTACAGATGGTAAACATCCAACAACACACACGCATCAGGATCATCGGCGGCGGCCGCTACGTACAGCACCTCGGCCAGCGTCGACATGTTATGCGAGAACCCCCACAGTTCAATCTGAGGCGTGACATCGTACTGCCGGCCAATAGCCAACAGATCGCGATAGCGTTCCGCGGCGGCACTCAAATCCAGCTTGCCACCCTTGGCATCCGTCGCTCCCACTGGCGGCGCAGCCATGCGACGTCCCCCCAGAGCTCTAAGGTTTCCCATGTCCTTCTTGCACTGCTCGAGCCCCGCTTTGCGTTCGGCTTCGTCGTTCACGATCCATTTGCCAAAGGCGATCGAACTTTCTACTTGCAAACCCAGATCCAGTATCTCTTTGCGCAGGTCGGGCAACTTGCCGCCATCTTCCAGATACTTGTCGATGTCGCGCAACCACAATTCCACGCCGGTGTACCCTGCATCGGCTGCAATCTTCAATTGCTGACGCAGCGGAATCTTGCCTCCCTCGATGGTGCTCATGTTCAAACAGTAGCGAACCGCCGGTTGCATTGGTTTGGCTGGACTTTGCGCGGCCTGGGTAGTTGTGGGTATCGCAGATGCAATAGCCGCCGAAGCAGCGGCCGAAGCGGTCAAGAAAGTACGGCGACTGGGGTGGGTCATAGGTGAGTTCTTCAAGGGTCGATGTTCAAGGGTGTTGCGTTAAGGAAAAGGATTAGCGATAGGAGATCACATCATATAACCACGGCCTAGAACTTCTGGCGCAACTTCGGTGCCGCCTCGTCCAGAATCGACTTCAGCGGATCAGGCTGAGCCGATGGCTTCTCCAAACTCCGCGGATCGTAACGGCGAACCGCGCCAGGATTGTTCTGGGCTTTGGCATCTTGATAAGCATCGATCTGGCCGCGCGCCGGCAAGGCACTACCAGGCGGCAATGGCAACCATCCAACGCTTTTGGGTTGATAGTTTACATCCTCGATCGGGTTTGGACTGGTACCGGTGCGATCAATGGCGATCGATTGTAGAAACTCTTCGTAAACGCTCAAATCATAGATCGCAGTGGGCGGGATTTGAGTTGTGAAAATTTGTCGGTCCCAAAGACCACCAGGCCCGCTCAGTTCATAGGTTTCCACCATCGTGGCTCCTGCGTCCCGATCAAAAGCCACGACCACGCGCGAGTTGGGTTCGATGCGCACTTCGCGCACGCCTTGAGTTCGACGATCGGCAACCAGGATACGGAGCGCTTCGTTGTGCGAATTCACGAGGTCGATCTGAGCCGGTGGCAGCGGAGGATTGACTCGCACTTCCTGGCTGACCGTGCGCAGAAGCGGCTCAAAGGTAGGGGCGACCACGATCGGTTGTGGCCACCAGACTTGACCGAACCCGCCATTGATGGGCAGCAAGTTCACGGCCCCTGAAATCGCGCCGGTCAGTGCATAGCCCGGCAGAGTTACACTTTCCAACCAATACCCGCTGCCACTGCCCACGTGCATCACTCGCCATAATTGGTTGGCCTGCTGACCAAGCGGTTCGAAAACCAGGTTCCGCGTGCCAGTGGCCGATAATGCGGACCAACCTGCACCTTGCTGCTGGGCCACGCGCACCAGCCCGCGCCCGGCGGGTACCACATACCAGTTATGAACATCTGGATTAGCCGCGCCGTGCATGGCCAAGGTGCGGCCCGATGATTTGCCCAAGTACCAATCGCGGCCACGTTCATCATGAATTGCCAGGCGCAAGACCCGAGGCTGGGGCCGCTCCTGCTGCCACAACTGGCCGAAGAAATCTGCTTCGCCCCCGGATTCTGGGCCAATGGGCTGCCGCTCGGGAGCGCGGGGCGGCAAGACCATGTCCGCACCTGCCTGCGGTCTGCGCGTTCGATTGGCTCCAGCCGGACCGCCCTGAGCCACCACTTCCATTTGGCTAGTGCGGAACTCGTAACGCCCACCAACGCTTGTACCGATTTGCATCGGGCCAGAATTCGCGACAGGCCAGCGAATAACTTGACCGCTGGCTGCTCGGTAAGCGATGAACTGTCCATCGGCCGAGTCCAGCGATGTGTTGCGAGCATAGATCGTCTCGCGGCCGGCTTGATCGATCACTCGCAATTCTCGCTGGTCGAGGATTGCTTGCGATGTACGATTCAGCGCCGGAGCACTCAGTTCAAAACGCTCTTGCCCGGCGGCCAGCCCCGCCAGCCACCAACTGCTCAGACCCAGCATCACCAGAGCAAAAATCGTTGCCTTGCCGTTCATGATTAATGCTCTCCGCAAGTGGGGCCGTCGAGTGTGACGACTATTCTGATTTAGCAGTCGTGCGCTCTACTTGAACCGGTAGCGACATTTCCCAACGTTCATTCTTCTCTGTTTCGCTCGGCTCATTCAGAGGACGTACGATCCGGAAACCGACGTTGACCGCATCGGTCAAGTACCAAATGCTCTTGGGCGATTGCGGATCCTGGGCGATCCAATCTTCGTTGGAACCAACCCGAGCGGCCGAGCGACACAGGGCTGCATCGTCGGTCCAGCCACCCCCGCGCACGACGCGTGGATACAAGGTTTGTGGTACGGCCAAAGGATCCTTTTTCTGATCTGCGATGGCTGCAGCAGCGTACCCTTCTTCGTAATGTTGATCCAGCACCCACTCAGCTACGTTGCCATGCATATCGTATAGGCCCCAAGGATTGGGTTTCTTGCGGCCAACCTTGTGATAACCTTCGCCCGCGTTATCGACGAACCAGGCATACTCTTCCAGTTCGGCTGCATCGTCACCGAACGAGTAGGCTGTGGTCGTTCCAGCGCGGCACGCGTATTCCCACTCCGCTTCGGTGGGCAAGCGATAATAGCGGCCGGTTTTGGCGCTCAGCCATTTGCAGTACGTACGAGCCGCATGCTGCGTCATGCAGATAGCCGGAAAACCGCGTTTGCCCATCCCAAAGCTCATATCAGTGTAGGGCTTGGTGGGTTGGCTGATCTGAAACACGTCGGCCAGTTTGTCACGTGGACTGGGCGGCGAGCCCAACACTTCGCGACGATGCAGGTCCAAGTCATCGGCCCACACATCGTAGGCATCCCAAGTGATCTCTGTCTTGGACATCCAGAACGGCGAGATCTCTACTTCGTGAACGGGTGACTCGTCAGAGTTGTGATTCTCTTCGCTATCAGGGCTGCCCATCTGAAACTTGCCACCCGGGATGGCCAACATCTCAATCTTGGCGTCGGTATGCTCGATGACTTCCTTGTAGGTTTTCATCTCCGATTCGGTAGTGGCTTCGGCATCCGGAACATTGACCTTCGGTATCTCTTGGCCCTGGACCATGCCGGCAACTGAGAACAACCAAGCGCACGCCAGCGCGCCGCGACCTACCGAACTCCAAAAAGACCAACTCATCAGACCAATCTCTTTCCGCTGTGCGGATCTCTCGAACCCAAAAAAGGATGAAGCCTACTCCGTCAGTATTTTCATTGAATCCGTCTCAAGTTGCAATGCTGCGGCACCATGTGTTACCTACTGATCAACCCGTAGCCACCGTCGCCAGACGGTGGAAGCCAACGGTAACGTTCTCCACCGTTTGGCAGCGGTGGCCACGAATACTGGCTTTCCACCGCTTGGCAGCGGTGGCTACCAATAGCTGTGGCTACCAATCGCGGTGGCACTTGCCAGCCTGCCCATCAACTGTCGGCCGTTTGCAGCACCAGCATCTTCTGGTACAAGCCACCTTGGGCCACCAGTTGCTGGTGGGTACCTCGCTCGACAATCCGTCCAGCATCTAGCACCAATATTAAATCCGCGTGCGTGATCGTGCTCAATCGATGCGCGATCACAAACGAGGTGCGGCCCTTCAGCAGGCGCTGCAAGCTGGCTTGGATCAGCCGTTCGCTCTCGCTATCCAAGTTACTGGTGGCTTCATCCAGGATCAGGATTCGTGGATCGGCCAAGATAGCCCGGGCAATGGCCAGCCGCTGTCGCTGCCCGCCACTGAGCTTGACGCCGCGTTCGCCAATCCAAGTGTTGTAGCCTTCGGGCAAGGCCTCGATAAACTCAGCCGCCGCTGCCGCTTGGGCCGCTTCGGCGACTGCCAGGTCCGTGGCACTTCTCCGACCATACGCGATGTTCTCGCGTACCGTACCGTCAAACAAGAAAACATCCTGCTCGACAACGCCCAACAAGCGGCGATATGAATCCAGATTGATATCAGCCAGCGACCGTCCGTCCAGCGTGATCGCGCCACCACTGGGCGAGTAGAAGCGCGAGACCAGATTACATAAAGTTGTCTTGCCCGCGCCACTGCGTCCAACCAGGGCTACCAGCGAACCGGGCGGCACTGAAAAGGAAATATCCTCGAGCACCAGTTTGTCCGAGTTGGGATAGCGGAAGCTGACACTGCGAAACTCGATCGCCCCTTGAACCTCACCGCGAACCACCTCGATCCCATTATCGATGCGCGCGGTTTCCACTTGTTCCTCCAGCAGGTCCAAGACGCGATCCAGACCAGCCAGGTTGTTCTGAAAACTCATCGCGCTCGAAGCAATCGAGGCGATCGGGCCCAGAAGCATGGTCAAATAAACCAAGAACATCATCAGATCGCCCAGCGTCAATTCGTGACGCAGTATCTGCCAACCTCCGTACAGCAGCAGTGCCGTCGAGGCCAAAGGGATCAGTACTTCCCAGACAACTTCTATCAAGCGGGTCGCCCACCAGACCATCAACTGTTGACGCGCTACCAGGTGAGTGCCACGAGCAAAGCGATTGGTTTCACTGCGATCGCGTGCAAAGGTCCGCACAACGCGTATGCCACCAAATGCTTCGGTAGTGGTACTGTCGATCTGCTGCCGACGCGTGCGAATGTCCTTGTACAACGGACGCACGCGATAGATCCAGGTGCGATGCGAGACCCAGACTGCCGGCAACAACAAAATCCCGCCCAACATCAAACGCCAATCGACAATCAGCAACACCATCAGGCTGCCCACCAGTTGGATGATCGCCTGCCAGGGGTTATAGAGCATATTGAAGATCAAGTCCGCGATACCACCTGCGTCCTCGCGAATCAGGCTAGTCGCGCCGCCGCTCTTGAGCGCTTGGACGCGATGCAGTGGTAAACGCATCGCATGGGTGAAGACTCGGCGACGAATGTCGGCTTGAACCAGGTTGACTGCTTTGGTGGCATACCAGCGTCCCCACAAATGAATTGCGGTCCGTAACATGGTGACCAGGCACACGGCCAGCGCTATCTGCCACAGCAAGCCCATCGGTGTCGAACTGGGTAGCCACGCATCCAACCAGGGTGGGATCGGTCGCGGCGGATCCGTCAGTACATAATCGATGGCTAACTTGGTACCGGCCGGCGGGATCAGACCCAACAGGGTCGAAACGGTCAGCGTCGCCAGGGCGAACAGAACTTTGCCTTGATGACCCACCAACTGCTTCCAGAATTCTCGCAGCAACTGCCAACTGCTGCGACTACGCGGCGATTTTGGTTTGAAATCACCATGGGGCGTCGTCGTGCCGGCCTCTTGGCGACGGTCCTTTAGCTCTTGTTGATACTCTTGGTAACGTTGACGACTGGTAGCTTGCATACCCAGGATTATACCGCGGAGGCGAACCCGCGTAGCTAGCGCTTACCGCTGGCCGTTTGATATAATCGGAGAACGCTCAAGAACAATTCCCACCCTTTGCCCTCCCGCCTGCCATGTCCCTGCCGCGCACCATTGTTCTGATCATCTGCGTGTTGTCAGCCAACGCTGTCGTGGCCCAAGACCAATTGGTCCTGCTGCCTCCGCGCGTGATCGCCAGGCCAGATTACCCGGCGCAGTTGGTTGTCTTGAGGATTCGCGATCACGACCAAGTCAGCGACGTGACACGCTCGGTTCGCTGGGAACTCGACCGCTGGGATCCCGACCACGGTCAACTGTCGATCGATCCAAGTGGCCAACTGAGCGTATCCAGTTCCGGCGATCGATCGTCGGCTGTGGCAGAACTAACTGCCCAGTACGATGGACTCTCGGTGAACACCACCGTGGAACTGGTCGGCGGACAAGTGCCTTCGCCCATCTTTGCTCGCGAAGTGGCGGCTGTCCTGGGTAAGGCGGGATGCAATCTGGGTACCTGCCATGGCAACCTGCATGGCAAGGCTGGTTTTCGCCTCAGCCTGCGAGGTGACGATGCCCTGCTAGACTTTGCCTCGATCGTACGTGGCCAAGGTGGTCGCCTGGTCGATCGTTTGAACGCTGAGAACAGTCTGCTACTGAAGAAGCCGCTAGGACAACTGGCTCATCAGGGCGGCTTACGTTTTGCACCGAATTCACCGCAAGCCGAAATCTTGCGGCGCTGGATCAGCGAAGGCTGCCGTTGGAATGCTCCGGCCGGTATCGATGTACCCAGCGCGGAACCGCGGCCCGAAGAATTGGTCGAAAGCCTGAGCGTCTATCCGGCCAACGCTTTAGTTGCCGCTGGCAGTACCACACAGCAACTATGCGTTGTGGCTAGGTTTGCCGATGGAAGTGCGCGCGATGTCACGCGCCTGGCTCGGTTCGAACCCAACCTGCCCACCGGCATTGAAGTCTCCGCCGATGGTCTGGTCAGCGTCGACCAGCCCGTGGATGCGTCGATCTCGGTTTCGTATCTCGCAGGACGCACGGCCAGTCGATTAACGTTTCTGCCTCAGATTGATTCCCCCTGGCAACCCGGCGCCAGTGATTCGCGCATCGATCAACTGGTCGACCAGCAACTGCGCCGTCTCCAGGTTCAGCGTCAGCCGCTGGCAGATGACTACACGTTTGTGCGGCGAGCGCATCTGGCAATTGCAGGTCGCCTGCCGGAAGCGCAGGAAGTGCTTGAGTATTGCCAGGAAACCAACTCTGCCGACAAACGCCAGCGTTTGGTCGAACGTCTGCTGAATGAACCGGGTTATGCGTGGATGTGGTCGATGCGCTGGAGCGACTTGCTGCGCAACGAACAAAAGGTCATGAGTGAACCAGGGGCCGCTCAGTGGCATGCGTGGATGACGGCTCAAGTGGCCCAAGACCGACCGCTGAATGAATTCGTGGCCGAGATGATCACGACGCTTGGCAGCACCTACGAGCACCCGCCGGCCAGCTTTCATCGCACACATCGCGATCCTGAGACGGCGGCTGAATCGATCGGTCAGGTATTCCTGGGTGTACGATTGCAATGCGCTCGTTGCCATAATCACCCGTTCGACAAATGGCGGCAAGATGATTACTACGGACTGGCTGCCTACTTCACCACGCTCGAGCGTAAACAGATCAACAACGATCCCAAAGACAAGTTCGACAAACATATCATCTCTGGCGATGAAGTGATCAGCATGAGCGACTCGCCTGCCAAGATCTGGCATCCAGGTCGCGCCACCGATGTGTTTCCCAAACCGCTGGGTGTGGCCTATCAAGCCAATAGTGCCGCACCGGCCATTTCAGCTCCGCCCCTGCCGGCCTTGGCCCAGTGGCTGACCAATGACAATCGCATGTTCGCGCGCAACATGGCCAACCGCATCTGGTTTCATTTTGTGGGCGTAGGCATTGTCGATCCACCCGATGATTTTCGAGACTCGAACCCAGCCTCGAATCCGGAATTGCTGGAGTACCTTACCGATGAATTGATCGCCAGTGGCTACTCCGCGCGACACCTGGCGCGTTTGATCGTAACTTCTGAAATGTTCGCCCGAGCTTCGGCCAGCGAGCCTCCAGCCGATTCTCCACTGGGCGGAGCGCGCGTCTTCAGCGGTTACCCGTTGCGACGGATGCCCGCCGAAGTCTTGTTGGATGCAATCAGCACAGTTACCGACGTTTATCCCGCGGATGCGACGCTGCGCCAGGATGCCCTCTCGGTTGCACAAGCTCAAGTGCCGACCAAGGCCAGTTTTCTGACAACCTTTGGCAAGCCTGGTCGACTGTTGGTCTGCGAATGCGAACGATCCAGCGAAGTCTCGCTGGGGCAGTCATTGGTTCTCATCAACGGTACCGAGACGCGCGAGAAACTGGCTGCTCAGGCAAATCGAATTGCTAGTGTGCTGGCGCTCCCGGCGAGCGATGAGGCCAAGATCGAACAGTTGTATTTGGTTGCGCTAGCCAGGCCGCCGCGGACGCAGGAGCTGGCCCACTTCACTGCCTATCTGGCGCAAGCTGCCTCGCCGCGCGCGGCGCTGGAAGATCTGCTGTGGGCACTGATCAACAGCAAAGAGTTTTCCCTCCTCAGGTAACAGGCGAATCAACGATGCGCGGTTGTCGCTCCTATCAATCAACACAAGTTCATCGTCGATCGATCTTGCGCTTGGGCGCCTTGGGCCTGGCGGGCTTGAACCTGCAGCATGTGTTGGGCGCGGAAGCCAGTGCGGCTGGTCGCCAAGGTTCGTCGCCCAAGCCACGGGCCAAGAATGTAATCTTCCTGCATCAGCATGGTGGCCCCAGCCACATCGACACCTTCGATATGAAGCCGGCGGCCCCCGATGGCATTCGTGGCGAATTCCATCCCATCGCCACGTCGCTACCTGGACAAAGTGTCTGTCAGCATCTGCCGCGCTGGGCCGAGACGTTACATCTGTGGGGCCAGGTCCGCTCGGTGCACCACAAGATGAAGAACCACAACTCAGCAGGCTATTACTGCCTGACCGGCAAGGCCCCGCCGACCGACGATCAACGCTTGCGAGACTCGCTGGAACTGTACCCAGCCTATGGTTCAGTGGTCAGTAAATTTCTGGGAGCACAACAACCAGGCATGCCGCCGTTCGTGGCGTTTCCGCATGTGGCGCGCGATGGTTCGATCACTCCCGGGCAGCATGCCAGCTTCCTTGGAAAACGCTTCGACCCGTTCTTTTTTGGCTCAGACCCAAACAGCCCCACGTTTGCCTTGCCTGAGTTAGAGCTTCCAGCCTCGGTCGACTTGGAACGCTTGACTCGGCGCCGCGGTTTGCTGGATATCATCGATTCGCAGTTGCAACTGCAAGAGCAATCAGCCATCGCCGGTGGCATGGATGAATTCCAGCAGCAGGCGCTGGGCATCCTGTCGGCACCAGGACTCAAGCAAGCCCTGGATATCTCGCAAGAGCCCCAGTGGCTTCGCGAGGCTTATGGCCGCACGACCTATGGACAATCATGTTTGCTGGCCAGACGCTTGATCGAAGCGGGCACGCGGTTTGTAACGGTGTATTTTTCCAGCGGTATTGGCGGCAAGGGCAGCGAAGGCTGGGACACGCATCAAGATAACTTCACCGATTTGAAGAACAGGTTGCTGCCGATCACCGACCAGACAGTCCCCACCTTGATTGCCGACCTGCGCAGTCGCGGACTGCTGGAAGAGACGCTGGTTCTGTGGATGGGCGAGTTCGGCCGCGGCCCCAAAATCGGTGATCGCGATGGCAAAGGTCGCAACCACTGGCCGGAGTGTTACACCGTGATGATGGCCGGCGGTGGAGTCACCGGCGGCGCGATTCACGGAGCCAGCGATGCGCACGGCGCCTACCCAGCTTCCGATCCCGTACGTCCTGAAGATATCTCGGCCACACTCTATTGGGCTTTGGGCATCGATCCGGCCAGTGAAGTGGTGGACACTCAAGCCAGACCGCTGCCC
Source organism: Ottelia alismoides (assembly GCA_037367405.1). Lineage (NCBI taxonomy): Eukaryota > Viridiplantae > Streptophyta > Magnoliopsida > Alismatales > Hydrocharitaceae > Ottelia > Ottelia alismoides. The sequence continues at coordinate 6,338,604 of JAZKJV010011400.1, read as the reverse complement.
ATCAGTGTTGGCCAGCCGATCACGCGACTATTCGCCTGACCAGCGGCCAGCAAGATCCATTTCCAATTCCAAATCCCAAATTTTCAATCTCAAATCTCAGATCTCAAATTTGAAATTTCAAATCTCAAATCTCAACCCGATCTCTGAGCTCAACGGCTACCGCTTGCCGAATGATGCCCGGCTGGACACTTTGCTCAACTTTGCATCATCAGCGGCGGTTTGGTTTTCGGCTTTCAACTTGTAGATCATGTCCAAGGCGATTTCTTTCTCGCCGTCCAAGTCGGTCTTGATCGTCATGCGAGTGCGAACTTCACCGCTGTTTTCGGCTGCGGGTTGGTCCGCATTAGGTGTGAGTGTCAAGTTCAGGAACTGCACGGCTTTGGCTTCGGTAGACGGTTCGAAGTTAGCCGCGAAGTTAGGCACATCGACGCTCAGGATCTTGAACGGGGCGGTGCCTTTAATCAGGATCCGCTGCTGGATCGACTTGCCTATTTGGATATCCCCTAGCGCCAGGCTCGTTGGGCTGGCCGTGAGGGGAGCTTGGATCTGTGCCAGGCAGGCCAGCGGTACGCTCTTCAGGCGATTGTCGTTGGTCTGCAGGGTCAGCATGGTGGACTGTGAACCAAGCTGATCCGTGGGTGCCAGCTTGGCCGTGATCTTGTAGCTGACGCGGCCTGGAGCGCGTGTCAGTTCTTCGATGTCGGCGGTGATGAACTGCGCGTTGCTGCTGATGTTGGTGATCTTCCAATCGCTGCGGCCGGCGTATTCAATGCGGGCTTCGATCTCTTTGGATTCACCTACTGGAACTGTTCCGAAGTTCAGTTCACCGGGATTGATCACGATATCGGTGCGGATGTAGCCCTTTACGTTCAGTTGCAACTGCATGAAATTCGGACGATCGATCGTCAGGTTCAAGCTGGCTTTGCGATCGCCGGAGAAGGTACCGGTGTTGAAGCGAGCCAGGACTGTGCCGACCTGGCCTGGTTGAATCCACTCGGTTTCGATGATGGGTGTGGTGCAACCGCAACTGGCCGAGATGCTGCTCAGGTGCATGGGCTCCTTGAAGGGGTTACGAATCTCAAATCGATGTTCCGTAGTGGCAGCGCGGGCCACGGCCCCGAAGTCATGGGCTCTTTGCGAGGCGGGTATGATTTGCTCAGTCAGGGATTGGGACTGGGCAGAGGCGAAACTGGCCACGGCGCAGAGTGCAGCCATGGCGCCCCAGTGGGCGGTTAAACGCATTGATGAATCTCCACGGATATGGTTCGATCGGTTGGTCGCTTCGACGTCCAGCGAAGTACGTGGGCTGGCCAGGAGAGAGTTTGGAGCGGTCTCTGGCACGATGCGCGCAGTCTGGGATGGAGGCCCAAGCTACGCTCGGAAAGCAGTCAGGCGAATCGGCAGTGGGTCAATGGATGGAGCCATGATAACCCGAGCTCGACTGGCTTTTGTAGCTTTCACAGCCTGCAAGCCCCGAGGCGACACTGGATTGGTGGGCTTGTCTGAGAACCATTTATCAGCGGAAGATTGCTAGCATATGCAAAACAAAACCAGAATTGGTTTCAAGTTGGCAGGAGCCGGCTGATACGCAGAAATTTTGGAGAGCAAACAAAAAAAGCGGCCAGCTTTGCCTTCGTAGCAAAGTGGCCGCCTTCGTCAAATTCCACCAGACATCAATTCCAGGCGGAAGCGGAGAAGTTGATCTCCCTGACTCGGACTAGCAACCGCAGTTGTTACCGAGCAGTCGGCTCAGGAAACCGCCACGGCTTGGAGCTGGGCAGCAAACTGGAACCTGAACTTCTTCGCAAACCGTACGAGGTACGCACTTGGTGTACGTGTAAGGAACTTCCACGCAAACCTTTTTGCAAACCTTGATTGTCTTGCAGTAGTGAACTGGCTTGCACACGGTGTAAGGAACCGTCTTGCAGACGTTCTCACAGGTCATGTGGCAGACAGTGTAGTTGTAGGTCTGAACGCGTTGTTCGCAGACCATGCGGCACGTGGTGTAACACACGTCCTTGACGGCTTGTTCGCAGACGATGCGGCAAGTGGTGTAGTTGCAGGTCTTTTGACGGCACTCAGGCACCATCTTGCAGGTGGTGTAAGTGCAGGTCTTTTGACGGCACTCAGGAACCATCTGGCAGGTGGTGTAGGTGCAAGTCTTTTGACGGCACTCAGGAACCATCTTGCAGGTCGTATAGCAAACGGTCTTGCTGCGTGGTTCGCAAACCATGCGGCAAACGGTGTAGGTGCAGGTCTTGCTGCGGCACTCAGGCACCAGCTTGCAGGTGGTGTAGGTGCAGGTCTTCTGACGGCATTCTGGCACCATCTTGCAGACGGTGTAAGGAACTTCGTTGGTAACGCATTCCTTTTCATAGCGAACGCAGTTGATGACCTTTTCTTCGCAGGTCGGAACCCAAACCTTCTTGCAAACCGTGGTCGGTGGGCACTGCACGCACTCTACGCGGCATTCGCCTGGGCAGTAGGTGCAACGGCAGGTGCAAGGATCGTAGTTCCAAGTGCCAGGCGTACGAACAACCTTGCGGATGGTCTTGCCAGGAATCTCTTCGCTACGCTCTTCCCAATGGCCACCCTTGACCATAACGGTCTTGGTGTAGTTAACAGGCTTGGTGATCGTGCTAACAACCGTACGTGTACGCTGTTCTTGAACAGGAACCATAACGGTGTAGTTGATAACCTTTTCGTGAGTTTCGCGTACAGGTACCATGACCGTGTAGTTGATGACCTTTTCACGGGTCTCGTACACAGGACGTTGGACCGTGTAGTTGATGACCTTTTCATGGGTCTCACGCACAGGCACCATCACGGTGTAGTTGATCACTTTGTTATGAGTCTGGTAAACAGGCTTCATAACGGTGTAGTTGATCACCTTTTCGTGGGTTTCATACACTGGCTTCATAACCGTGTAGTTGATGACCTTGGTGTGGGTCTCATACACTGGCTTGCGAACCGTGTAAGCAACTTGCTTGGTGTGGGTTTCGTACACAGGACGTGAAACGTTGTATGTACGAGTTCCAGTCTTGGTCTCGTAAACCGGTTTACGTACAACCGTGTTGACTTGACGGTACTGGGTTTCGGTTTCGTAACGAACTGCGTCTACTTGACGATCTTCCCAGACCGTCTGCAGCTCTTTACGAACGCCTTGACAGGTTACTTGTTCCATAACCGTCTTGCGTACTGTTTTGGTGACAGTGTGACATGCTGGAACTTCGCAGCAATTGACCACGCTGCCTTCACAATCTTGGTAGCTGATAGCACCGCAGTAAGCAGCGCTGGCTACCTGACCGGTCATAGCAGCCAACATGGCTACCAGAGTCGGCACTAGGAACAGCCTTCTCATCTCCCGCTCTCCTTGAAAACAAACTTCTTTGAACGCAGTATCTGGTGGCGAATGACAAATCGCCTCGTGCACCAAGACCCCTACCGCTTTGCGAACCTCTCACCCCAGCCGTCACAAATCCCGCTCTCGACACTTGGGCTCGCCCGAGCATTCCTCCCGAAGCTCAGACTTGTGTCAGGCAGGTAGGCCTGGGTAAACTGTCCGTAAACCGTAGAAGTCTCCGATTAGCACCAGATTCATCGACTACGTAGCAATGATTGAATAGAAAAAATGGCCAGCCTGGGCAGCGAAAGCAGTTTGAGTAGTTTTGGAGGTTTAGCCGTACCATAAATGCCGCGACTACCGGTCAGCGAAACATTGCCGGTTAGGCAAAATGGGCAAAGTCCCGCTCGCCGCTGGCTATCGATCGCCGGTTTAACACGTGAAACGCCCCGCTGGGCGTTGGCCCCGAGAGCACATCCACCAGCACGACAGCCAGCCAAAGCCCATGAAGTCCGATTCCAGCTCGCCGATCGACGAAAGCTTGTCAGCTTCTCTGAGCTCCGGCCATGTTCCCAGCGCCGCTATCTCAGGGCCCACCGCTAATCGCTTGGGCCTCTATCTCCGCGAACTCCAGCATTGCCAACGCAGTGGCCAGGCAACCATCCGCAGCAGTTTTCTGGCTCGGCGGTTGGGATTGAGCGACTCTCAGATCCGCCGCGACCTGGCGCAGCTCGGCCAACTCGGCAAACGTGGCGTGGGATATGATGTTGCCGAACTGATCGGCCACTTGCGTTCAGTCTTGGGAACCGACGGCCGCTGGTGCACCGTCTTGGTCGGGCTGGGTAATCTGGGAAGCGCTCTGGTTGGCTACAAGGGCTTTCAAGAACAAGGCTTTAACCTGGTAGCCATCTACGAAGCCGACCCGACCAAGGTGGGCCAACGGATGGCTGGCATCCCAGTTCTGGCCATCGATGATTTGGAGCAGACTTTGCCCAGGCTGAACGTAGAACTGGCGATTCTGGCTGTCCCGATCGAGGCAGCCGGCGCGATCGCCAATCGCCTGGCAGCTTTGGGTGTGGTGGGCATTCTGAATTTCGCGCCAGTTAGCCTGAACCCCCAGCCCGGCACGGCTGTCGTAGACGTCGACCTCGCGATCGAACTACAGCGGTTGGCGTTTGCTGTGGTGAATCGGAAAAGCTGAATTTCGCTGGAAATATCGATTCTGAAATCGAAATGCGAAATCCCCCTTTTACGATTTGCCGATCTTCGTCTAGGATAGTCACCTCAATTCACCCAGGTTGCTGCCCGCCGGCAGCGTGCTAAGCTTGGTTTGAATCTCCACTACCCGGTGGTGTAACGGTAACACTAAAGATTTTGGATCTTTCATTCATGGTTCGAATCCATGCCGGGTAATTTTTCTTCTGGATCGTGACGGACGGTCGGACCACGGTCCTGAGGCTCCGAATCGGGGCCGCGTGCGAGCGATTTACGGTAGAGCCGCGTTCCGGCCAAGCCTGCGACCCCTCAGCGCTCTCGATCTCTCTTAAGGTATGCGTTCTTGCATGCTTCTGTTCTAGCTGTTTGTTGACGCGGCTGTTTGTAGTGAAGAGACTCTCGGCAGAGGGTACATAACCTCTGGGGACAGACGGTCCATACGTCGGAAGAGTCTCTGGTTGGAGGGGCATAGCGTCTGGGGACAGGCGCTTCACGGCTGACTTCGGCTATCATTTAGCTGGCGACGACTTGTTCCAAGAACGCTCCCGCGGAGTTGCTTTGCTATGCCCGAGCCGCCCCAGACTGGCCGCCAGAAGCTGGCGGCTGGGATTCTATTGCTCCTGCTCGTACCGCTAGGCGTGCTGACCGATTGGGTTTTTTGTAACCTTACTCAGCGGCCGGTGTATCCCACTTACAGTTTCCCCCGCAACGCATCGGCCGCAGTCTGGAACGATACGGGGCCATGGCACCAGTTAACGGGTTTTCCGCGAACCAGGACTCTCAAGCTGGACTTACTGACCGGGCAGCAGAGCGCCTTGTTCGCACCTTGGAATTATCTCCTGCTGCGCGACAGTCGCGGTATCTGCTATGAGATGCACAGGGTCGATGGTTACAACCGCCTGGTCGCCCGCAACAGCCACGATGATTCGACCAAGGTTATCTGCAAACTGCCCGATCTCCCGCATCCCAGCGCTTTGGTCGACGAGCGCTATGTATTGTTCCAGTTGTTCGACCGTGTGGTCGCGATCGACACGCAAGCCGTAACCGACGGCGAAGGGCAACTGATTCAATTGGACCTACCCGATCTTACAGGTCATCCGGGGCAGACTTACACGATCGACAATACTTCGATGTTTGTGCTGCCCAACCCGGACTATGGCTTCACTAACAGCGCCAAGATCATAGCTATCGAATCGGGACAGATGAAGGAATTGGCGGAATTCACCATGGGGGCGGCAGCTCGACATGTGGTCGTCCACGACCAACGAATTCTCTACCCAGCTGCCGACGGCAAAAGCCTACAATCACGCTCGATCGCTGACGTCAACACCGTCCGGCAACTGGCCGCTCCGCAGGAGATCATTACTTCCTGGTTCACTGCCAACGCAGGTCGCACCACGCTTACGTTTCCCGACTCTGTCTCGGGCCAATGGCACACCTACAGGCTGTCCGACTTTTCGAAGATTGATCAACTGGACGGCCACGTCATGGCTGGAAATAACCAGGAACGCGACGAGCTGACACTCTTCAAGCCCCTTACCAGCCACCAATCAATCACCGTCTATGACTCGACTAAGGACAAGGTGGTGCGGCAAATACAGCTCGACCATCCCTACTTGTACATCGAAAAGATCAATCCCTCGCAAGCTGCGGCCGTCGATTACCGCTGGGGTGGCACCATTACGGTGGTCGATCTGGTCAGCGCTCGAACCGTAGCGGTCTATCGGCCAATTTGGTGGCCCATGCTGGGTGCGATCGCCATGTGTGTGGCCGGGCTCGCCTGGTGCATCGCTTGGTTACGAACCTCCGCCCGCATGCACTTGCCCCATGCGCTGGATTGGGGGCTATTGATTGCCATATTGTTCATCCCCGCTCTTTACCGCCTGGTTTGTTTTGACCTTTGGTCCAACTACTGGCGTTTCGCAGTCGTCATGGTGCAGTGCGGAACCAATACCGGACTATTGGCAGTCAGTTGTTACGCTCTGTATGCACCCACAAAATGGCCTTACCGAGTTCTCGCCTACGCGGGATTCTTGACGCTGATCTCAGCGGGCATTGTGGCTCTGGATCATGTCCGGCCCGCGCTTGGTCCAGACCATCTGGGGATCGCCTGGACGCATTTCATGACCGTTGGCGTAGCGTCACTAGCGGTCGCCAGCGTCTTTCGATTCCAGCTTTTGCCCGCACTCCGCCCGCAGCCGTTTGCTCATGCGCGCTCGACTATTGCAGATTGGTTCGTGATCACAGCCGGCATCTCCTTGATCTTGGGCGTCAACATCTTGTTGAACGCGACCATGAAGGAAGAGTTTACTCGTCTCAAGGATGACATCGCGCAGGGAGGTTGGCGCATTATGTCAGTGGTCATGGTTGCCAGCCTGCAAGTAATTGCCACGCAAGCGGTCACTATCTGGCTGCTGCTGGCCAAGAATCAAACGCTTTATCGACTGGGACTCGCCCTGGGTTGGCTGGCCTTGGCGGTGATCGTCGCAGAACCGATCCTCACGCTGGTTGTGTCCGGTTGGACGGGGCGTTTCTACATGTGGATTACGCTCCTGCGTTTGCTTGCACTATCTTATCTGCTGCCGGCTGCCTGGCTGTGGCGCGTTCGAACAAGCTGTCCGCCTGGATGATGGTGATGAATTTGTTGCCATCGCTGGGAAGTTTGGATGCTGCGCGTTTTATGTGTCACCTCTCCCAAGCGCAGGAACGCTGGGAGGGCGAGGCTCCGGCCGAGCTTTCGTTTGTATCACCAACCAAAGATTCATTGGTGTTAACGGCCTGGCATCAAAATCCTGCGGACGTTCGTCTGCGCTTCGGCTATGATTCAAAACTTGAATTCCAATGGGACCGCATTCGCGCTCCAGGCCCAAGGCTCTGTATCACCAACCAAATATTCATTGGTGTTAACGGCCTCGCATAAATGGCCTGCGGACGTTCGTCTGCGCTTCGACTCATGATTCAAAACTCAAATTCCAATGGGACTGCATTGGCGCTCCGGGCCCAAGGCTCGGGTGGAACCTCGCCCTCCCGCAACATCAAGACTGACAAGCGGTGGGATGTTTAAACTTTCGCGTCCACCGTCTGGCGACGGTGGCTACGGGGCTAAGTGACTGTCCAATTAGGTTAGATGAAGATGCTCAAATCGCCCGCTCGCTGGTTCTGGTTAACTGCGATCATCCTGGTCGGAGTATCAATCTGGGTCGGTGGCCAATTTCCGCTGCCGCTGGCCGGTAACGCACAATACGCTCTGTTGCAGCGAACCGGTGCTTTGGTTTGGTTCCAACGACACGAAGTGCAAGAAGAGTACGTTCATCAGCTCGACTTGAAGACCGGCCAGGTCACCAAGGTCAAATTCCAACGCGCTGCCATACTTGGATACCGCAATAGCCGTGGCCAACTGATCACGCTCTCCCCCAACGTCGAAGTGACCGACGCGCAGAGCGGCCAGGTGCTCTACCGGCAAGCGTCAAGCAGCAGTTATCGCCACCTGGTCGGTGACCAGTACCTGGTTGCCCCCAGCCAAGATGGCTTTCGTGTGCTGAACCTGGACGACGTCATGACTGGGCCGGGTAGTCCGGGCGAGACCTCAGCGGCCACAGCCATCGACCAATCTTTCCGCGCGAGTGTTCCCGGTGTGCAAGTCGAAACCACGACATCCACGGCTCTCTATCCCATCGAAGGCACCAATCGGTTCCTCTATCACTTCAGCAGCACCACGCCGCCCAGAATTGCCGCGTATGAGATCGATGCCAGCGACGTTCGCGAAATCAGCAGTTGGCCTACCACAGTGGATACGGTCATCTTGCAGCACGCCGGACAAGTCTTCACCGCTGCACCGACCAGGCCCGAGGTCGAAGTCCGCTCACTGCAAGATTTTCAGTTGGTTCAATCTCGTCCGCTGCCAACCGGTCTTAAGGCCTGGAACGGCTTCTTCTCTCGCAACGATCTGTTTTCGTTCGACAATACCATCGCCGGTGTGATCGACATCTATTGCCTGGATGACTTTACTCAATTGCCGCCGATCAACATGCCAGTTTCTCGCGGCGGAATCAAGACAGAGCGCAGCGATGACCGGCGCTACCACATGCTCTGTCCCAATCCGATGTGGGCGCCCCAAGTTGTTATCTACGATTCGCTTGAGCGCAGAGTTATCCTGGATCATGCACCGCTGCTGGGAGCGCAGGACATTCAAATCATGGATGGCCACCTGGTGATGGTCAACGATGAACGAGGCTTGACCGTAGATCGCGTGGATTTATCCACGGGACAGAAGAGCCGTTTGCAGCCGTTTGTTTGGCAACTGGTAGTGCTACCCATCATTCTGCTAGCGGCGTTTGTCTGGATCATCTGTTGGCTGCGTCGTCCCGAGCTATGGCCCCAGAACGCGTTGTTTCACATAGCCGCGCTTGTGATTCTGTTAGCCACGCCGCAGTTACTTCATGCCGCCCAGTTCGGAGGCTTTCGTTACGTCTATCGCCCAGCCGTAGGTTACAGCTTCATGATGCTCTTTGCGCTGGTTACAGTACTAGCCTGGTACCTCGCTCGTGGGCGCCAGCGGATCCTGGGTCGCCTGGCTATGGCGGTGTTGACATTTGCCTCAATTCACGCAGCCATCAACTGCTTTGACCTAAGCAGTCGATTGTACTTGGAGGCTCGCATTATGATGCAAATCCTACTGACTTACTCGATAGTCACCACGGCTACCTTGATCGCGATTCCTTTGATGCGCGACTTCATAGCCTGGCTTCTAGGGCGTGAAGGCCGCGGCTATGCGGACTTTCGTAACGTTCCCTTGAGAGATGTGTTTGTGTTGACCGCCTGCCTGGCGGCCTTTGTGGCTGCAGTGGCCAATGGCCCCGGCTTTCTTTTCAACTCCAATACTCTTGGGACGGTTCTTCTCAGCATGTTTTTGATGCTACCTGCCTCGCTTGGTATGCTGGGCTTAAGCCACTCAACTCGCATCGCCTGGCCCATTGCGGGGCTAGCAATCCTGGCAACCTTATTCTTGATTGCCGAGATCACCTTTCACATGTGGTTCAACCAGTACCAGATCTACGTCTGGTTTTCGCTCTTGATTTACTTGCGGTACCTGGTGTTTCTGTTCGCAGCCGTTTACGTGCTGGCGCGCGTGATTCGCGACTCGCAGGCGGGACAGCTACGCGGCGCGTAGCTGATACATTTTCCGACGCAGGCGCATCGGGCCACACTGGCGCGTCGGACTACGTGGTTATAGAACCAAGCCGCTGTCGTTGATGGTGAAGGGCAGGATGCGATCGTCGGTGGCGCTTCCGCGGTGCTTGGCGATGTACAGACCTCGCTGCATGCGACCGCCTTCCAGCATGCGGCCCATCAGTATCACGGTGTTGGCGCCAGCGGCCAGGTCACCATCTGCCAGTGGACGCATCATCAGTTGATCCAGCATTGACTCGGTCGTGGTCACCAGGACCATGGCCGCCGAATGCTGATGATCGAAGGCGTGCTCCATCACCTGGCCGGACAGTTCGCGGAACCGCTCGCGAAAGACTTCGCGGGCCAGCCAATCATGTTCCTGCCTGAGCATGCGATGGTAGATACTCTCCAGCAAGTCCAACTGCAACGAATCGGAACGATCCGATTGTGGCTCGATGCCATCGACGATAAACCGGCGCGTGCCGTGGACCAGGTGCCCATAGACAAATCGCGACAGGAACGGCAAGCGTCGATTAAGCTCCGATTGCCAGGTGTGCCACTGGTCTACGTCCATTTGGCTTCGCAAGACACGCTGACCACCGTAGCCCAAAAAGGGCAGAACGTCCTCGGGCCGGCCGAGTCGAAAGGGATCGGGCAACTCTTCGCGCCGCGGATCGGCCATCGTTAACGGCCGAGCAAACATGCGCTGTCCATAACCGTCGTGATTCTGCGAATCTCCGCGGCTGGATAGATCGATGATCGCACCGGGCTGCCCTTCTTGTGACAGGCCAGCTTGCCGAAAGGCCATGGCCAGTTGAGTCTTGCCGACGCCAGTTGCCCCGATGACCATAGTGAGAGTCCCCGGGAGCAAACCGCCGCCCAGGGACTCGTCTAGCTTGGCCAGGCCAGTAGATAATCTCGACTGCATCTATCGCTTATTCGGACGAGAGTTGGTTGCCAGGTCCAGAGAGTTGACTGCTTCTACATAGTCAGTCGTGATGTTCAGGACTTCTTCGGTGTAGTAGTCCTTCTTGAAGACATCCTTCTTGGGCTGCTGGGCATCCATGATAACTTTCTCTTCTTCCTTCTCGGCATCAAACTCTTTGCGACGCTCCAGGAAAGCTTGCTCGTTCAGCGAGACATACTTTTCGTCCTTCTGCGAGCGATACATCTCAATCCGCTTGAGCAGTTTGTCAAAGCCTTCGCTGTTCTTGACGCGAGCGCTCGAACGGCTGCGCAGCTTTTCCAAGACTTGTTCATTCACCAGCCCATAGTCCTGGTGGCCAGCCTTGCGAACTTCGTCGCTCGGTAGCGCGTAATCCAGGTCAGCTTCGCTGATGTCCATGGCCGAAGTAATCGCTGGCAGAATCACATCCGAAGGTACGCCTTCGCGCTGAGTGCTCTTGCCATCGGGCAGATAGAACTGCTGAATGGTAATCTTCAGCGCGCCGTAAACGTTGGGCTTGTTGGTCAGGCTCATTCCCAGGTCAACCAGGCTCTGTACCGTTCCCTTGCCGTGCGTTTGCGGATCACCCACGACGATGCCGCGACGATAATCTCGAATGGCTCCAGCAAAAATCTCGCTGGCGCTGGCACTTTCCTTACTGGTCATGACAACCAGCGGACCTTCCCAAGCCGAGCCACTATCTTCGTCGTCGTAGACTTGCACTTCGCCCGAAGGATCTTTCACCTGCACGACAGGGCCGTGATCGATGAACAGCCCAGTCAAGCTGATGGCTTCCGTCAAGCTACCGCCACCGTTGCGGCTCAGGTCGATGATGACTGCATCAACGTTGGCTTCGCGGAACTGAGCCAGAATGTTGCGCACGTCGCGGGTCGAACTCTTGTAGTTGTTATCATTACGGCCCTTGGCCCCCTTCATGTCCAGGTAGAAACTGGGCAGGTCGATATAGCCAACCTTCAGCGGTGAACCGTCGGGCTTGTTGCCATGGTCAATGATTTGGCTGCGAGCCGCGCTGTCTTCCAGGCTGATCTTGGCTCGGGTGATATTGTAAATAACGACATCACCACCAGTGGCAGGCCGCACACCCAGTCGAACGATGGTGCCCGCGTTGCCGCGAATCTTGGAAACCACGTCGTCCAGTTTCATATCCAGCACATCCACCATCTCGCCGTCGGTGCCTTGACCAACGCTGACGATGCGGTCACCTGCCTTGAGTCGTCCATCGCGATCAGCCGCGCCACCGGGGACGACATTGGTAATGGTCGTGAACCCATCTTCCAGCGTTAGCTGAGCACCGATGCCCTCCAGCTTCAAACTCATGACGATGTCGAAGTTATTCAGCGTCTTGGGCGCCATGTAAGAAGTGTGTGGATCGAAGCTGGTCGTCAGCGCGGTGACGTAGGTCTCCAGCACTTCATCAGCATCGGTCTGATGCTGACGCTTGAGAATGCTGTCGTAACGACGATGGAGCCGAGCCTTGGGGTCTTCCTCGGCCTTCTTCTTGGCCTGCTCGTCGCCTTCGGCCACTTTTTCATTCTTCAGCAGCAACAGGCTGTACTTGATCTGCTTGCGAATGCGATCGCGAGCCTCTTCGGGTGTCTTGGGATATTCGACGACATCGCGGTCAGCCGGCATCTTTTCATCGACGGTAAAATCGTGCTCGCGATCAATCTCTTCATGGGCCATCTTGACGCGTTCATCAACGCGCTCCAGAAAAACCTTGAAGACCATAATCGGAAAGTCGCCATCTTCCCCGCGACCACGCTTGGCTTCGTCATCCAGCTTGGTGTAGCTCTTCATGAACCCGTCGATGTCACTCTGATAGAAGTACAACTTGAACGGGTCGAGCGACTTGAAGAACTGGTCAAATGCCCGTTTGGAGATCTCGTCATCCAAATCGTGCTTGGACAAGTGTTGATTGTCCATCATCTCCGCCACACTCTTGATGACGATGCGATCTTTCGCCCGAAACTCCTTCATGTCTGAAACGCGCGGAGGTGGCTCCGCAGCGAACACTACTGGCGATACAATCAAACTGACAACTGCCCCAAACGCCAGCAGCTTTCGGTCGACTTTTTGCATTTGACAACTTTCCGAGAAAAATGGGCGACAATGACGACGGTTTGGGCTAACTTGGCAAGCAGGGTAGCCTGCTTTTCAACTGCAATAGTAGGATAATCAGCGCGCTGTAGCAACATGGATCGCTCGCGCCCGCTACCGTGGCACGGCAATTTTTCCAGCCCACTCGACCATGGAATCTTCCGTATGATGATGGTCGATCGGCTGTGGTTGCCGCTACGGCCAGTTTCATGCACCTTGGATCCTAGCATTCCGCTTATAATCGGGGGATTTGGGCAAGTGGTTGAGCTAACGGACGCTCCAATCGATACCGCTGCCATGTTGGCACAAGTAACTAAACCTGAATGTGGGGCAGAAGTTCTGTTTGTGGGAACAACTCGCCAGTGGACGGGTTCCGTGGAAACTCTGTTTTTGGAGTACGATGGTTACCCCGATATGGCTCGAAAGATGCTCAGCCAGCTCGAAAGCGATGCCCGGTCGCGTTGGAACATTGAAGAAGTGGTCATCATTCATCGTTTAGGACGAGTCGAGATCGGTCAGGCCAGCGTGGCCGTTGCCGTGGGCGCTGCCCATCGGGATGCCGCTTTTCAGGCAGCTCGCTGGTTGATCGATCAAATCAAGGAGCAGGTGCCCATTTGGAAATGCGAACATGGCCAGAGCCAATCTGCCTGGGTGCACCCAACATGACGCACGATACGAGAACTTCGCAATCTGATTATGAACCAGCCAATCGTTCTGCTGCCATAGCCACTGGCCTGCCCGATCAGCCTCAGTCGACACGTTCTGGAGCATCCACGGATGGCTTGCCGCTGGTCGACAGCTTTGGGCGCGTGCACCGGTCGCTACGGATCAGCGTCACGGACCGCTGCAACATTCGCTGCCAATATTGCATGCCCGAAGTCGCCCAGTTCATGGACTCTGATCGACTGCTGTCATTCGAAGGAATTTCGGGGTTTGTGCGTGCAGTGGCGACACTTGGGATTCGGAAGGTTCGTATCACCGGCGGCGAGCCCTTGATGCGACCGGCTTTGCACGAGTTGATCGGTCAGCTGCGAGCCATCCCTGGCGTGGATGATCTGGCGCTGACCACCAATGGCATGCTGCTTGCCCAGCAAATCGAGCAGTTGGCGACATCTGGCCTCAAACGCATCAACATCAGCCTGGACACGCTGCGCGATGAGACCTTCAAACGCCTGTCGCGCCGCGATGGCTTGGACCTGGTTCTAAAAGGTATCGAAGCCGCCGTGGCTCGAAACGATGTCGAGGTAAAGTTGAACGCGCTGGTGATGCGTGACATTAACCTCTCTGAGGTACTCGAGTTGGTCCAGTTCGCGCGCCAGCACGATCTGGTCCTGCGCTTTATCGAGTTCATGCCGCTGGATGCCGACCGGGCCTGGAGCCGCCAACAAATGGTCAGCGGCGACGAACTGCGCCGGTTGATTGAAAGCAACGTGGGTAGCTTATGCTTGCCCGAAGCGCATGATCCGTCACGACCAGCTACGGAATATCGCTTTGCTGACGGCCGGGGCGGTGTTGGCTTTATCGATTCCGTTTCGCAGCCGTTTTGCGCGGGCTGCGATCGCTTGAGACTAACGGCCGATGGCAAGTTGCGCAATTGTTTGTTCGGCCGTGAAGAATGGGACGTCCGACAGTGGTTACGTCAGAGCGAAACCGGCGGGCAAATAGAAGCGACGATTCGCGCGTGCCTCAGTGCCAAGCGGGCTGCTCACGGAATCGACGCGGCGGATTTCGCGCCACCTGCGCGAGCCATGTTTCAGATTGGTGGCTGAACCTTGACACAGCGCAGAATCTATCTCGACCAGGCAGCTACCAGTTGGCCCAAATTGTCTGCCGCCGTCGAGGCGGCTGACCAGTTTGTCCGGCAGTGTGGTGCAACCAGCGGTCGCGGAACCTACACTAGCGCCCAGCAAGCCGAAACGTGGGTGCGACGAGCGCGGCACAGCCTGGCTCGACTACTGGGCAGCGACGATGCGGCTAACGTGGCCTTTTGTTCCAGTGGCACGCATGCGCTGAATGCGGCGATCTTTGGCTGGCTTCGCAGCGGTGACCACGTCGTTACCACGGCCATCGAACACAACAGTGTCTTGAGGCCACTGCATCACCTCAGTCAAACAGCCGGCGTGTCGATGTCGGTCGCGACTTGCGATAGCGCTGGATTTGTCGATGCCGATAGCGCGGCTCCGTTGATTACGGCTCAAACGCGCATGCTGATCGTGGGCCACGCATCCAACGTCACTGGCTGCGTCCAAGACCTCGCCCCCTGGCGCGACCTGGCCAGGAAACATCAGCTCTGGTTGATGGTCGATGCCTCGCAGACCCTGGGCTATCTGCCGATCGATATGGAAGAGAGCGGCATCGATATCCTGGTAGCCGCGGGCCACAAGGGCTTGCGAGCCTTGCCTGGTAGTGGCTTGTTGGTCGCGAAACGATCGCTACAGGAGCAACTGCGGCCACTCATGTTCGGTGGCACTGGCATCGCCAGTGAACTGCTGGATGCCGCTTGCACCTGGCCGCACTCGGTTGAGGTCGGCAACTTGAATCTGCCTGCGGTGGTGTCGATGGCCGTAGCGGCCGAGCACTTGTGTGATTGGACACCCGCGCATTGGACGGCCTGGCAAGGACCGCTCGAGCACTTCTTGCAGCGATTGCGAGCGCAGATACCAGGCGACCGCTTGCGAATCATTGGGCACTCAAGCAGCGCCAGCTGGTTGCCGGTCATTAGCCTACTACCGAACGACTGGGATATCCACGAAGCCGCTGCTGTTTTGGATGCTAACTTTGGAATCGAAGCCCGCGCGGGTTTCCACTGCGCCGCTTTGGTTCACGAGCCGCTTGGCTCCCATTGTAAAGGAGGCACACTACGCTTGAGCCTGGGGCATGGCACGACCAATGTAGATCTTGAAGATACCGTGCACGCGCTGGCCAGCATGTTTTAAGATCTGGCCAGCATGTTTTGAGATCAGCCCGTCGGCGACTAGTGATCCCTTGGATGAAGCACCTGGTGGGATACTTCAGTTGAGGCACTTCGGCCAGCCGCTGACGCCATAATCGGTAGAACGATGATCTTCGGTGCGTGCTGGCAGCTAATTACACAGTCTTGGACTGTACTGACTGTATCCGCAGAGCCCGCATGTCCGATTGGACGTCGAGTCCCCTGCTTCCCCTCTATTCAACCGCCCTGCCTCAAGAGTCATGCCATGGATGCCCCCTCAGCATCTCGCACGGCAACTGCGTGTCCGGTCCGCAGCCCTTGCCCAGCGCTGCGCGTCTTGATCGTGAACAACCAAGCTACTGCAGCTCGGAATCTCCAGCGTCAATTGCTCTGCCAAACAAAACACCGAGTGGCGGCGATCGAATGCACAGCCCATGGCTTGGAGGCACTGGCCAGCGCAGAAGTCTTGCAACCGACTCTGGCCATCATCGAACTGAGCGGTCCGCGCCGCAGTGCCACATGCACCGCCAGGTCACTGCGCGCTCGCCCCTGGGCCCACTCGATAGTGATTGTCTCTCACGGGGGCAGCGCGCACTCAAACGACCTCGACGAGGCCCACTTTGACTTCCACTTTGTGCAGGACTTTGCAGCAGACTTACTGCTCCAGATCTATCCCAGTCTCGCCCGCCGAGCCGCGATAACGTCGCGGCACACAAGCCTGGCAGGCGATAAAATCCTGCACGTTAGAGCCAGCTAATCACCGCATTCGTAGCCACCTCTGCCAAGCGGTGGAAAGCGTCACGATTCGCTTCCACCGACCGGCCGGCGATCACTACAGAGCTTGCCAGGTGCTGTCCACTTAGGGCCGAGGTCCGGCTGGCAGCACCAGTTCGTTCTGCCGGTGATGAGCATGTTCATCATCCAACCCGTCGCTCCACTGGGCGAGTTCTGCCTTCTGGTCTTCGTACATTTCCTGCATTGGCGCCCAGACCTTGTCAACCTTGTCGGTGAACAAGTCTCCAATCAGCAGGTCGGTTACCGTGCCGCGCATCTCGGGATGCTTACGCATAAAGTTTCCGAAGCTGAAGCCCTCGTAGTATTCGCAGACCAGGCGCCGCATCCGGTCGATGCCCTGGTTGAGCGCCGGTCCCCACTTGCCCAACTGTGCCTTGCTGGTGTCGCCCTTGGACAGGCCTTCGACCACAGCATCGGCCGCCATCTCGCCGGAACGCAGTGCCAAGAGGACGCCTGATGAGTAGAGCGGATCCAAGAATCCAAAGGCATCGCCAATCATCACCCAGCCATCACCAGCCACTTCCTTGGCGCGATACGAGTAGTCGCGCGTCGCAAAGTAACCCGCGATTCGGTTGGCGTTCTTGATTCGATCCTTGACCGCAGGGCAATGCTCCAGCTCTTCGTTGTAGATGGTCTCATGATCTCCGCGCCCCTTGAAGATGTAGTCGAACGGAGCCACGACTCCGATGCTGACGCGGTTATCATGTAGCGGAATGTACCAGAACCAACCCAGCTTGTTATCCAACTGCAAGACGACGGTGGCGCCTTCGTCTTTGCCGGTGTCGCGGTAAGCATTCTCCCAGTAGGTCCAGACGGCACCTTTGTTCAACACTGGATCCCATACACGCAACTTAAACTTGTTCATCAGCAGGCCACTCTGGCCGCTGGCATCGATCACGACTTTGGCGCGAACTTCGTGTGGTTGCCCTTCGGCATCGAGCAACTTGACACCGACTACGCGTTCACCTTCCATGATGACATCGCGCACACGGACTTGCTCGTGAGCCTCGACCCCGTGTTCACGTGCGTTCTCGAGCATCATCTGGTCGAACTCGCTACGCACCACTTGCCAGGTCTGCGAGCACTCGTGGGGCTTGTTGTCGTAGAAGTAGAACGGAGCCGAAAGCTTGCCTGAAGAATTCACGAATTGGACGCTGTGCTTGTGCACAAAGCGGCTGGCCTTCATCTTGGGCAGCATGTCCAATCGTTCCAGGACCCAGTACGTTTCAGGAATGAGTGACTCGCCGATGTGGAAGCGTGGAAACTTCTCGCGTTCGAACAACTGCACCTTGTGGCCGCCTTTGGCGATCAACGTGCTGGCCGTCGAACCGGCTGGACCACCGCCGATTACGATTACATCTGTTTCGCTGGGAATTGTGCTAGGCATGAACGAACCCCGTGGAATGGTGATAGGAGGGCTGTGTCAAGAAAATTCGGCCACCGCATTCTGAATTATCGGGCACTGTCGGCGTTAAAACAATAGTTGTTTGAACAAGCTTCTCCAAAATTCCGCAAAATTTTGCCCCAGCAGGTACGTTTACGCATCGATTCCGGAGGGGTTTGCAGTAGGTAACCTCACCCAAGCGCAGGAACGCTGGGGGACGTGACACGCGCGCTCCAAACTTACCAAAGGCAATGACTTGAGAGCTGGTCGATCTCATGGTGAACGAGATCCAGCGATTGAGAATAGGCCGAGACGAATCGGCCGAGAGATTAGAAAGTAGAAAGTAGACCGAGCAGATTGGAGAAAGTGGCTTTAACCGCTGGACCGCTGACTGGCGTCAGAACTGCCAGTCTTCCGATCTGGCATTTCTACTCTCCACTCTCTTCCAGCTACTCACTAACTTTTGGGCCTAACGGCCAGAAAAATCGGGGTGATAGGATTTGAACCTACGACCCTCTGGTCCCAAACCAGATGCGCTAGCCAGACTGCGCTACACCCCGTGGAAGAGAGTTTGTAGTGGATCAGCGAAAAACCTGCAAGACGTCTTTAGGCAGCAGCTCGGCCACCTGGAGCCAGAATATCGCGAATCCGCTCAAATTCTTCGGCGCTGTGGAAGTGAACCACAATTTTGCCACGACCTCGAGTCGTTTGGCGGATTTCAATCTTGGTACCCAACGACCGCTTCAAGTCTTGTTCTAGGGACGAAATCTGCGGGGTAACGGTTCGCGCGGCGCCACGTTTTCCTCGAGGCTTGGCGGGAGCTTCGCCATCTTCCTTGGCCAGCATCTCGGTTACAGCATGTTCCGTCTGACGCACGCTCCAGCCTTCGCTCTGGATTTGTCGAGCCATGGTCAGTTGCTGAGCTTCTTCACCGAGCGGCAGCAATGCACGGGCATGGCCAGCAGATAGCTTGTCGTTCTGTACCGCTTCCAAAATTGGCTGGGGCAACTCCAGCAGGCGCATCAGATTGGCTATCGTCGAGCGATCAATCTTGAGCCGTTTGGCCAGTTCGTCTTGCGTGCAGTGATGTTCATCCAAGTAACGACGGAAGGACAGCGCCTTTTCGATTGGATTGAGGTCCTTGCGTTGCAAATTTTCGACGATCGCCAGTTCCGCCACCAGGCGATCGTCGGCCTGGCGAACTTCTGCGCGCACCTTGGTCAAGCCCGCGAAGATAGTCGCTCGCAAGCGCCGCTCTCCGCTAATCAGCTGATACCGATTGCCGACTTTGCGCACCAAGACGGGTTGCAGTTGCTGATGTTCTTTGATGCTCTCGGCCAGCGACGCAATCTCTTCTTCGTTGAATTGGCGGCGAGGCTGGAAGGGATTGGCGTCGATCAGGGCGACATCCAGTTCCAACGAGGTTGCGGACGTCGCTTCGCTCTCAATGTTGGCCTTGGAAGCTACGGCAGCGTGCATCGGAATGATGCCAGGCTGCGTATCTTGTGCAGACTGTGCAGAAGCTGGCAGAACGCTGTTCAGAGGAACAGAACCAGTGACGCCGGACTGGATAACCGCGCGAGGTCGCGAGGCGGGTATCGAGTTGCCGCCGGTCGAGGCACTGCGAGTTGGCACGCCATGGTTACCTGCAGGCGATTGTGCTTCGCCTTCGACCACGGCACCGTCTACGATGTTGGTTTCGTCCAGGGGAGTCCCCAGTAGGGCAGCCAGTCCGCGGCCGAGTCTTCTATCCTTAGTCACGTTCCAATACCTCCATGCATAGTTCCAGGTAAGCTCGTGATCCGCGTGACCGCGGAGCGTAATCCAATACGCTCGTGCCGTGGCTCGGAGCTTCCGAGACCGCAACATCGCGAGGAATCACTGTATCAAACACGATATCTCCGAAGAACTCGCGGACTTCCGCGTCTACTTCGTAAGTGAGTTCGAGGGTGGGATCATACATTGTCAGCAGGATTCCACCAAAGGCCAATCGACCATCGCCGCTCTGCATGACCTGGCGAATTACTTGAATCATCTGGGTCAGCCCTTCCATGGCGTAGAACTCGCACTGGATGGGCATCAGAACTTCGGTGCTGGCTGCCAAGGCGGCCTGGGTCAGTTGGCCCAGCGAAGGTGGGCAATCAATCAGCACGAAGTCATACGCTCCCATGCCCGCCTCGAGGTGCTGCTTGAGGGTGTGGGAGTCGCTCACCTCACCCCTTTCCAGCCGATCGACGTCTACAAAGCTACGCGAGCCTGGTAAGAGCGTCAGATTTTGTTGATGAGTTTCCAATAGACAGTCACGCAGGCCATTGTCCAGCAGCAGTGGATGGCTGGCAGCAGGCTTAAAGCCCATTCCGCTGGTGGCGTTGCATTGAGGGTCCAGATCGACCAAGAGAGTTCGCTGACCGGCTTTGGCCAAGCCAGCCGCTAAATTGACGGCGGTTGTGGTCTTGCCCACTCCACCTTTTTGATTGGCCACGCATAATATGCGTCCCACGATAGGCCTCTCCCTTGGCCAAACAGTCGCTCAGCGATACGCGAATCCTTGTGCACCGCTCGTCGAGGCCGATTATGTCAAGTTTGGCTTACGGCGCAAATGGCAAAACGACGCTAGCAGTTTCACGGGAAACTCCTAGGCAAACGGTGCCGCTTAGGCTAGCGTTTCACAGGAAACGGTCTGCGGGAAGTTGGAGGTCCAACGCTCGACGAACTTGCCGAACGTCGGTGTTGGGGTTTTGGATCGGCTGGCGGCAATCAATTCTGGATTTACGGGGGAGTCAGCAATGGCAGAGACAGTGTTTGCAAAGATCATTCGCAAAGAGATACCGGCCAACATTGTTCACGAAGACGAGCACTGCCTGGCGTTCCACGACATCTCGGCTCAGGCCCCGACACACGTGCTAGTAATCCCCAAGAAGCCTGTCGAATCGCTTGAACAACTGCAGGACGTCGACGCAGCCTTGCTTGGCCACATCTGGTCGACCATACCGAAGCTGGCCAGGCAACTGGGAATTGCCCAATCCGGCTATCGCGTCGTGGTTAACTGCGGTCGCGATGGTGGCCAATCAGTCGATCATCTTCACTTCCACATCCTAGGCGGTCGCCCCTTGAAGTGGCCGCCAGGCTAGGTAAACGCCTCGCCCTGTAGAGAGTCTGTCCTCAGACGCTGTCCTCAGACGCTGGCATACTAACCATAGTCTCCACAAACCAAGCAGCCCAAGCTAGTCTTCGTAGCCACCGCTGCCGGGCGGTGGACAGCGTAAACCTACGCGTCCACCATCTGGTGCCAACGGCGCGGGAGCGCCGCCTCTACGTGTGGAGCAAACCTTTACCGCCATCGAGCGAAGCTAGCAATAAAGAACGGGAAAAAGAACGGGGACACACCCCGCGCAGGCTGAGCGTTCGATAGGGGTAGGGAAGACGCATTGAGTTGCGTCTCCCCTCCCTCCGAACCGTACGGGCGGTTTTCCCGCATACGGCTCTCCAGTGAGTAGGTTCATAGGGACTGAGCGAATCGTACATGGGCATCGTGCAGGCTATAGAGCCCTTGTTCGAAGAAGTATTGATTTGGCCAGCGCTGATGCGGTGGTAGGCGCTTCGGATTGCGTCGATGACGTTTCTGGAGGATACGCCTCAGGCGGCGACGGATCATTCCATCATAGGCACCGAACACATTCCAGAAGCAGTGGCGAAAGTAGTTGAACCAACCGCGGAGAGAGCGATTCAGGGTCGTTATGATCTTGGTCATGGAATCGCCAGACGTACGAGGCGTAAGTTCCTTGATGCGATCAACGACTTTCTGATGGCTTTTCTGTCGTGGGAAGCGAAAACGCCCCCGGAATGAATAGCCCAGAAATGAGAAGCTCTGCTCACGACTGTCGACGATGTGCGTCTTCTCTGGATGGAGCGTCAGCCCTGCTTCATTAACCCATTGGCGTACCATCGCCAGTGCAGTCTCTGCTTCTGATTGGCTGCGGCATAGGATGACGAAGTCATCTGCGTAGCGAACCATCTCAAAACCTTGGGCTGACATGTGATGATCCAGTGGATTGAGGTACAGGTTGGATAACATCGGAGAGAGAACCGCTCCCTGGGGGACACCTGCTTCGGGAGTCCAAGTTGCCAGTTCCGACATGATCGCCTGATCCAGGTACTTTTTCACCAGTCGTATGACTGCACTGTCGGAGACCTTCTGTTGGACTAAGGCCAACAGGCGATCCTTCGGTATCGTGTCGAAGTAACCTTTTAGATCTGCGTCCACGACGAAGACATAGCCCTCAGCCAAGAGTTGATCTACGCACCGTAGTGCGTCGTGACATCCTCGTCCGTGGCGAAAGCCAAAGCTGCGTGGATGAAATGTGTGATCGAAAATTGGCTCTAGTACGTGAACCAGGGCCGTTTGCACGACTCGGTCACGGACCGTGGGAATGCCTAGGGGGCGTTTTTCTTGACTGCCGGGTTTGGGTATCTCTACTCGACGAACTGGAGCCGGTCGATAGGTCTCGGTTTTGAGTTCGTGTTGTAGCTGAGCGAGTTCCTCTTGGTTGTTGGTCCAGAATTCGTCAACTGTTTGTCGGTCAACTCCAGCGGCACCTTTCTTCTCAACGACCTTAAAGGCCGCGTGACTCAGGTTCCGCTGATGCCACACCTTGTCATACAGCGTATGCCATTTCCCTCCTCTCACCTTGTTTTCCAAAAGTGTCGTCAGCATGCTTTCTGTCCAGACCGCGAGCGAGGCCCATTGGTTTATTGCCGGTGGCTCCACGACTGGTGTAGCCGTAAATGGCACTGTAGTCGTTACGTAATCTTTCTTGCGTTCTCGTGGTTTGTTCATAGTTGCATCTACCTTCCTGTCGCCCTTTGCTCGACCAAGTTATGTTGTCTTGGCTTCATCGCTACTATGACGACTCTGACTTCCATTCGTGCGATCTACGCGCGCCCGTGTGGCCCTATGGGGGAGGCTGGTTTCGCTTGCGTATGATCTGCCTTCACGAAGGGGGGATCCCTTCTTATCTCGTTTAACCTTCCTTCCATTCCGTCTCCAACCACCGCATTGCCATTCCCTCACTCCAGCATCTGCGCGTTACTGCACCTGGTGTAAGTTCCCCGTGTCTATCCTGCTGACAAGTCGATACATAGGACTACAGGATGGTCGTCGCACGAAGAAGGGTTCGGATTATTGTTTGCCAGGTACCTCCCCGGTTGGCTTGGCCGAATCGAGTTCGCTTGCGCTACGGACTGGAGTTTCTCCTCAGGTTGCTCTCCACCTTTCCTCACGGAAACGCAGTTACCACTGTCGGATACAGGGCGGTAACGTTACCCTGACAGGGACTTTCACCCTGCTGATTAAACGCCTTCAAAGGCGCACTAGCCACCGCTGCCAAGCGGTGGACAGCGTTAACCTAAGCATCCGCCATCTGGTGCCAACGGCGCGGGAGAGCTGGCTCTACGTGTGGAGCAAACCTTCACCGCCATCGAGCGAAGCTAGCAAAAAAGAACGGGGACACACCCCGCGCAGGCTGAGCGTTCGTAGCCACCGCTGCCAAGCGGTGGACAGCGTTAACCTAAGCATCCGCCATCTGGTGCCAACGGCGCGGGAGAGCTGGCTCTACGTGTGGAGCAAACCTTCACCGCCATCGAGCGAAGCTAGCAAACAAGAACGGGGACACACCCCGCGCAAGCTGAGCGTTCGTAGCCACCGCTGCCAAGCGGTGGACAGCGTTAACCTAAGCGTCCGCCGTCTGGTGCCAGCGGCTCGGGAGAGCTGGCTCTACGGCCCAGCAAACTTTTCGGCCGCAGCAGATCTTTACTGCCTATCGAGCGATAGCTAGCAAAAAGGAACGGGGACACACCCCGCGCAGGCTGAGCGAATCAGTGCATTGCTGGCAAAGAGGATTGAACGGGGACAGACCCGCGTACAGGGCGAATGAGCCGGCGGTAGGCTTCGAGGCTTGGCAAGCTTTAGCGATCTTGTGGGTTGTAGCGATTTTGCGTTCAGACCAATGCGGCCCGAGGTCGATTCAGCAAGCAGTGACAACCGTGCGGCCTATTCTGCCTGCCGCCCGAGCCGGTTGTGAGATAGGGTTTAACTGTCAGCCAGACTTTGTCATTTGAGTGGACGCTCATCATCTTGTTGCTTAGAGCGTGCAATGCGAAATGCTTGCATTTCGCACACCTAAAATGCCAATGGATATAGCTGACAAAGCCTGAGAACTGGAGTCGAGGGCATTCCCTCCCTGTGCGGAGTGCGTCGAGAGGATTTCGATGTGCCGCTCAGTAAACTTACCGGTTAAGGCAGACTGTCCATGCGTGCCAAGTCACTATTATTGCTCATCATCGCCCTGGGCTGCGGTACGGTTGCGTCCGTCGGCATCAGCCAAGTGATGCTGGAACAGAAACAAGTTCCCACCGAAGATCCCACGGTCGAGATTTTTGTGGCCGTCAAGGATATTGACGTCAACACAAAACTCAGCCCCGAACTGTTCAAGCTCGAGAAGTGGCCGCAGAACCGCGTGCCGGATGGGGCGATCTTCAAGTTGGATGACATCAAGGATCGTTTCGTTCGTCAGCGCATGTATCCCGGCGAACCGATCCTGACCGGCAAGCTGAATGATTCGATCGTCGGTGTAGACACAGAGATACCACGTGGCTTCCGAGTCTTTGACTTGTCGGTCAATGAGAAGAATGGTGGCAGTGGTTACATCAAACCAGGTGCGCGCGTTGACGTACTAGGCACCTTCAAGGTCAACAACGTCACCGAAAGTCGCACTGTGATGCGCAATGTCCGCATCTTTGGTATCAACGGCGTCACGGTGCGTGACAATGATCCAGGCACCAACAACCGCGCGACCACTTTCCAATTGTTGGTTCACGAAAGCCAGATGGATGCGCTGAACCTGGCGACCGCGCTGGGAGAGCTGCGTTGCACCCTGCGTGGCACAGTTGAGAATCAAGATGCCGACGAAGGCACCGATACAGGACAAGAGTTCATCTCTTGGGTTCGCGGCTCGGATCCGAACGCAGGCTTGGTAAATTCTACCGGTTCTAACGGTGCTGATATCTTTGGTGGCCCGACACAGCCTTCTGTCACGCCAGCGACTGAAGAAAAGAAGAAGGAATTGCTGATCATTACTCCCGGTGGAGTGACCAAGTATCAGTGGACACGAGACGACGAACTGCCACAACGTGTAGATGCAGCACCCGCTGCCGCGCCAGCCCCGGCTGGCCTACCGGTGTCGACAGCCAACTTGCTTGGTGGCCTGGGAGGTTATGCACCGGTTTATCCGGGTAGCCCAAACGCCCTGTCCCCACAAGAGCAAGACGTTTCGCCATCGCTGAGTGATGCCAGCGGTGTCCCTGAACCGAAATCAACCAACACGTCCCAAGCGGGAGGTGGAGTCAAGCAACCAGCTGGCTCGAAACCACCCAAAACAGGACTGTGATAAATTTACCCGTACAAGTTCATGGAACCAGTCACTGCACCACTAGGGCAGTGACTGGTTGAGTAGTTTACGCCCTCACGGGTTGCAGAATCGATAGGTGCCAGGGACGGCAGCAACGGTTCTGCATAAAACCGAGACATACACAAGGATGTGAGCCGATGGTTTCTGCCAGCGTCTTCAAGCGACTTGCTCGTTTGACTTTTGCCGCTATGTTGGGCTCTGCGATCTCTTCTGCTGCCCCCGAGTCGGCCATGGCTCAACAACCCGGCGGGATCAATGTTGGTCCCAATGACCAGGTTAAGTTGGTCTCCATCGAGAGCCAGCAAAAAGTCAACATGGTGATCAACACCAGTCGCGAGATCTCTACAGACAAAGCCTTCAAACAGGTTCGCATCCAGAACCCAAATATCCTCTCCGTCATGCCGCTGGAAGGTGGCAACCGCCTGCAGATCTCCGCTCTGCAACCAGGCGTGACAACGCTCGACCTGATGGCTGGCGATGAGTCAATTCATACTGTGCAGGTAATGGTGATCGGTGACTCACGCGAAGTCGAAGCGATTCTGCGACAAGAGTTCCCGACCGGTAACTTACGCGTGACCCCGCTGCAGCAAGCCTGCATCGTCTCAGGTGTCGTTACCAGCGACGAAGATATCGAAGCGGTTGTTAAGGTCGTCGAACAGTATTACCCCACGGTGATTAACCGCGTGAGCGTGCTGGGCGTCCAGACCATTCAACTGGAAACCCAGATCATGGAAGTTTCGCGAACCAAACTTCGCGAACTGGGCATCGACTGGGGTGTGATCAACGGCAACGACGCGGTGACTCAGTCGGTGTCAGGTCTACTGAACTCCACGTCCGGCGCTGCGGGCCTAACGACCGCAGGTGGCGAAACCTTCAAAGTGGGCGTGGTTCAAAACAGTACTACCTTCCTGGGCGTAGTTCGCGCCTTGCGACAGAACAACCTGGTCAAGGTATTGGCCAACCCGACCATCACAGCCGTCGACGGTCGTCCAGCCAGCTTCAATGCCGGTGGAGAAATTCCAATCGTGGTTCCCGCCGGTCTCGGTCAGGTTGCCATTCAATACCGTGAATACGGCACTCGAATCGACATGGTCGCCAAGGTTGCTGGAGAGGGTCGCGTGAAGTTGGAAGTCCGGCCTTACGTCAGTGAAATCGACCCCACACGCGCAGTCACTTTGCAAGGTATCAGCGTCCCGGGGCTTCGCAGTCGCTACTTGGAAACCGGCGTCGAATTACAAGCCGGGCAAACGTTGGCTTTGGGTGGTTTGTTGCAGATGCGCACCGAGTCGATCAACACCGGCCTGCCCTTCTTCGGTGATCTGCCCTACGTAGGTACCTTCTTCCGATCCAATCGTGAACTTCAGAACGAAGTCGAACTGCTAATCACCGTGACACCTAACTTTGCCGGTCCACTGGATCCATGCGAAGTTCCTGCGGGCGGTCCCGGTTTGAACTCGACCAGCCCAACCGACAAGGAGCTGTACTGGAAGGGCTACATGGAAGTTCCTATCACAGGCGAACCCGGCATTGGTGTGAATTCCGGAATGATCGGTGGCGCAGGTAGCTCTGTCCCCAGCGGTGTTCCAACGTCGGCCCCCAGCTACGATCCAAATGGGGTACCAACTCCTTCGGCCATGAGCTTGGGTCCCAATGCTCCTCGGCTCGCACAACCGGTTGCCGGTGTTAACGTTCAGTCCGGTAATACCGCAAGCCGTCCCTTTGCTACACCCATGATCCGCTAAGTCCGATAACAGCAAAGTGGTTCGCGACGAACCCGATATCGCGAAATGCATCAAAGGAAAACGGCCCACGCATGAGCAACGTATTACGTCTAGCAATCGTCGACCCGCGTGACGACTCGCGTGAAAAACTCAAGACTATGCTCTTGGGTATGGACATCGTCTGGTTAGAAGCAGAGTGCTCCCGGTACGAGTTCTTTCCCGACGTCGTTGCCCAATCAAATCCTGATGTTGGCGTAGTTTGTCTGGACTCCGATCCGGATAAAGCCATCTCCCTGTTAGAAAAGATGCGCAGCGACGCGCCGGATTGTGCCCTGCTGGCCGTCAGCGCTAGCAGCGATGGTCAGCGCATCCTCAAGGCGATCCGCGCGGGCGCCAAAGAATTCTTGACTCTACCCGTATCGCTTGAAGAGTTGATGGGCGCCCTGGGCCGTATCAGCCAAACCAAGTTCGGCGGCTCCGATGGCAAGAATCGCAATTCACGGATTATCGCAGTGGCCGGAGCATCCGGCGGCGTTGGCTGTACTAGTGTCGCGGTCAATTTAGGCTGCATCCTGGCTTCAAACCCAGCCAATACTGTTGCCTTGGTCGACCTGGACCTGGCGGTCGGTGATGCCGACGTTTTCCTCGATACTATTCCCGATTACAGCTTGATCGATGTAACGCAGAACGTTGCGCGTCTGGACTTCCAACTCCTCAAACGCTCGCTCACCAAGCACAGTTCGGGCCTGTACCTGTTGCCACGGCCAGTCCAGTTGCAGGACGTCAGACTGATTAACCCTGATTCCTTGCGGCGAGTTTTCGGGCTGCTGAAGGCCACGTTCTCGCACATTGTGATCGACCTTTCAAAAGGCTTTACCGAAACGGATCTTTCAGCCATCGAGTTCGCTAACGATGTTCTGCTGGTCGTGCAGCTAGACCTGCCGTGTTTGCGAAACCTTGTGCGTCTGCAAATGTCCTTCGATGAAGTTGAAGGCCTACGCGACAAACTGAAGATCGTGGTCAACCGCGTGGGTTTGGAGAGCGGCCAGATCAAGCTGAAGAAGGCGCGTGAAACGATCGGTCGCGATATCTTCGCACAGATTCCGAACGACTACCGTACGATGGTTGAAGTACGCAACAACGGCGTACCGCTCCTAGAGCACGCACCCAAAGCCCCGATCACTCAGGCCATGCAGCAGATGGCCAACGCGATCTGCGGAAACGGCCCTGCGTCGCCCGAGGCCCCGGCGGACCAACCTGAAACCACTGGCGGTTCATCCTGGATGAACTTCTGGCCAGCGAAAGCTAAGTCCAAGACGTAAAGTGGTACGAACGCCTGACCGTTCGGCCACAATCAAGATGCAGGCTGGCTGACCCAGTACGATAGGCTGCCAGCCTCATCTCGATCAATTCTGCAGTTGTAAGTGCAACTTTGTGAATCGCTGCTCATTACTCAAACTGCTACGGACACTCCAAGTTCGGACTTCACAATCCGATCTCCCCAACCCCGATTGCTTCTAGGTCGAGTCAGTAGTGTCCGAGCGATCTGTCATTATTCCTTGGGCAGAATTACGGTGTCGATCACATGGATCACGCCGTTCTTGGCTTCGATATCGGTCTTCACCACCGACGCCTTATCGACCTTCACGCCATCCTTCCCAGCGACGATAGTCACTTCTTGGCCTTGGACGGTCTTGGCCTTATCCAGCTTTACCACGTCAGCAGCCAGAACCTTGCCCGGCACGACGTGATAAGTCAGCACGGCAACCAGCTTCTTCTTGTTTTCTGGCTTGAGCAGATCTTCAACAGTGCCCTTGGGCAGCTTTTCGAAAGCTGCATTGGTTGGGGCGAACACCGTGAAGGGTCCCTTGCCGCTGAGCGTTTCAGCCAGTCCAGCAGCCTTCACGGCGGCGACCAGCGTGGAGAAATCCTTGTTTCCAGCAGCGATCTCAACAATGGTCTTGTCCTCGGCACGGGCTTCTTGGGCCACGAACGTACCGCACACCAACGCCAGCATCGATAGGGCAATCGCAAAGCTCTTCATGTAACCAACTCCAAACGTTTCAAAAGTTTTGATGCCACACTCCACCTCGGAGTGCAGCCACTAATCGACCCCCACAAGTCTTCGGCACCCGATTGACGACCGCCGGCAGGTCGCCCGTCGCGTTGTGCTCACCAGTTGTTATAGGAGAGCGTCAAGGGGAAACGGCCTAATGCGACTGCACTTGAGTAACAAATTACCGAGCGAAAAAAATTTGGAGAGATTTTTACGAAGCCGTTTGCGATCGTCGAGATTGCAATGCTGGTAAAAGTTTTCGTATCCGTTGACTTGACGACGCGCCTATAACAGTAGATGTCACCCTTACGCCATCGCAGGAGGATCCATGGGTACGTTTGCTGTTATGGGAGCTACCGGGACAATTGGCAGTCAGTTGTCCACACACCTGGTGCAACTGGGTCATCGAGTATTGTTGATCGCCCGCGACGCCGGGAAACTCGATACCCTGGCGCAGCAACTGGGCGACGCTAGTTGTGCCTGCCACCTGCCGGACTTTTCCAGCAGCGATGCTTTGCGCATTGCCATCGAGCAACATTTGCCTCAACTGAATTCAGCGGGCAGCAGTGGGGCCGCAAGCGATGTTCCGCTGCATGGGATCGTCAATTGCATCGGCTCGCTGATTCTCAAGCCAGGCCATGGCACCAGCGATGAGGAATTCCGCGGAACGCTTGAGACAAATTTGTTTACCGCCTTCGCCGCCGTGCGCTGTGCAGGAGCCCTGCTGCGAAAAACGGGGGGGTCGGTGGTACTAATCGCCTCGGCCGCAGCCGATATTGGCTTACAAAATCACGAAGCGATTTCCGCCGCCAAGGCAGGCATCATCGGCCTGGCCCGAGCCGCAGCTGCCACGTATGCGGCTAACAACATCCGAGTTAACGTAGTGAGCCCGGGTCTGACATGCACTGAACTAACGCGTCGGATTTGGGAGAATCCAACCAACAGCGCCGCCTCAACCGAGATGCACGCCCTCGGTCGACTCGGTCAGCCCGAGCATATCGTCTCAGCCATCACCTGGCTGCTCGATCCACTAAACGATTGGACCACGGGCGAAGTCATGCATGTTGACGGCGGTCTATCGCAACTGGTTCCGCGACGCCGAGCGTAGGGCTTGGCTAGTCCACCGTCTGGCGACGGTGGCTACTTAGGCGCTCAAGCGGAGCGACGCATTGGCAGTGTGACTGGGGATTCGGTCGTTGCTGCCCGCAGAGTCTTGCGGATAGTGAACGGGCGGCGACTGTTGCGCGAGTAGTACAAGCGTGTGTTGGCTTCGCCCAGCAGTCCCAGGCTGAACAGTTGGACACTAACCACGCACAAGATTGCTCCCAGGATCAGCAACGGGTTGCCTGTCATGTCGATACTGAGCATCAGCTTGCTGAGCACTGATGCGGCCATCATGGCCGAGCCTGTAGCCAAGAAGCCGAAGCCGATGCGTCCGAACAGTTTCATCGGGCTGCTGTAGTAATCGAGCATGTACTTGACCGTCAGCAGGTCCAGCACTACTCGCAGCGTGCGTGACAAGC
The DNA here is from genome assembly GCA_037367405.1 of Ottelia alismoides. NCBI lineage: Eukaryota > Viridiplantae > Streptophyta > Magnoliopsida > Alismatales > Hydrocharitaceae > Ottelia > Ottelia alismoides. Next base: position 6,307,936 of record JAZKJV010011400.1, on the reverse strand, counting down.
CATACTTGGTTTTGCCAAAGCGTCTGGGATGATGCCGCGTGACCATCTCGACACAGCGAGCTCCGCGCCAGTGGGCGAGAATTGGAATGAAGCGATGCATCTCGCCGTACAGTTCCAGCTCTTCAGCGATCTCACGCCGCATGGCTTTGAGCGTACAACCTAGATCGTGAATCGGGAAACGTGTAACTCGCGAGATCAACCAGTTGGCTATGCGACTGGGCAGCTTGCGAGTCAGAAAAGTATCGTGGCGATCTTTGCGCCAACCATGCACCAGGTCGTAACCCTCATCCAGTTTGGCCAACATGGCTGGGATATCGGCCGGGTCATTTTGCAGGTCGCCATCGAGCGTTACCAGGCGATCGCCGCTGGCTGCCTCCAAACCCGCCTGCATGGCTGCGGTTTGACCGTAATTGCGCCGAAACTGCACAACCACCAATTGGGGGTGCTGCTCAGCCAGTTGCTCCAGGAGTTCTGACGAGCCATCGGTGGAACCATCGTCGACCAAGACAATTTCAGTCTGTCCCGACAACTTGTTGGTTAATTCGACCAACTGACCAACCAGAATGGGCAGGTTTTCAACCTCGTTGTAAATCGGAACAATCAGGCTATTTTCCATGGCAAACCCTGTAGTCCGACCAGCAGGTCGGAGAATGTCCAGCAGGCCTGATGGGCAGGCCGCCAGTGAACGTTGGCAGCAAAACAAAGGAATTAGCAAACCGCTGCCCTAGCCGTCAATCCGAACGGCTTTACGATTTACGGTAAATAAGCGAAAATGCGAACTAAGGGTGGAGTTGATCGGCGCTTCAATTTGCCAGGTTTGCTATCGAGCCAACCAGGGCAAGTTGCTACGTTGATTTGGCCAGCAGTTAGAGACTGCCGCTGCGCCACCGGCCCTGAAAGTTGAATCAGCTAAAAACAAGTGGGGAACACAGCAATGTCAGACGTGAGGATCGAAAGCGACGAAGAGTCTGCTGTAGGGGCAGCAGGTCAAATCCCTGCACCCTCGGATATCGATCCAGTGGAGACTGGCGAGTGGATGGGTTCACTCGATTATGTGCTGAAGAGCAAAGGTCCCGACCGCGTCAAATTCTTGTTGAAGACTCTCGACACCCGCGCTCGCCAAGAGGGCGTCGATGTGCCGCTGGAAGTCAACACGCCCTACCTGAACACGATCCCCACCAGCAAGCAACCGCCCTACCCTGGCAATCGTGAAATCGAACGCCGCATCAAGAGCATCATTCGCTGGAACGCCATGGCGATGGTCGTGCGTGCCAACAAGAAGAACGATGGTATTGGCGGCCACATCAGCACCTTCGCCAGCAGTGCGACGCTGTACGAAGTCGCCTTTAATCACTTCTTCAAAGGTCGCGGCGAAGACGGTTACAGCGGCGACATCGTTTACTTCCAAGGCCACGCCTCGCCCGGGATGTACTCGCGAGCCTTCGTCGAAGGGCGACTGTCGGAAGCCAACCTGGACAACTTCCGCCGTGAACTGCAAGCCGAGATGGGGCTGAGCAGCTATCCGCACCCCTGGCTGATGCCCGAATTCTGGGAATACCCAACCGTTTCGATGGGTCTGGGCCCAATCATGGCGATCTATCAGGCGCGATTCAATGAATACTTGAAAGACCGCGGCCTGAAGGACACCAGCGGTCAGAAGGTCTGGGCATTCCTGGGCGATGGAGAATGCGACGAACCAGAAACGCTGGGCGCGCTGACCTTGGCCTCGCGCGAAAAGCTCGACAACTTGATCTTCGTGATCAACTGCAATCTGCAGCGACTGGACGGACCGGTCCGCGGTAACGGCAAGATCATCCAAGAGCTGGAAGGTCTGTTCCGTGGAGCGGGTTGGAATGTGATCAAGGTCGTGTGGGGCAGCGACTGGGATGTGCTGCTGGAAAAAGATCAAACGGGCCTGCTGGCCAAGCGCATGGCCGAAGTGGTCGATGGTCAGTACCAGAAGTACACGGTTATGCCGGGCTCGTACATTCGCGAGCACTTCTTCGGCAAGTATCCCGAACTGTTGCAACTGGTGGCCAACTACTCCGACGAAAAGCTGGAAAAGATGCGCCGCGGCGGCCACGATCCAGAAAAGGTCTACGCTGCCTACAAGGCCGCCGTTGAACATAAAGGCCAGCCCACTGTGATCTTGGCCAAGACCATCAAAGGTTATGGTCTGGGCGAAGCTGGTGAAGGCCGCAACGTGGCTCACAACCAGAAGAAGATGAACGAAAAGGAACTGCTGGAGTTCCGCAGCCGTTTTGGAATTCCGATTTCTGATGAAGAAGTCGGTAACGCGCCCTTCTACAAACCACCCAAGACCAGCAACGAAATCAAGTACCTGGAAGAACGCCGCCGCGTACTTGGCGGTCCCGTACCCAGCCGCCCCAAGTCGCATCCCACGCTGGAAACTCCATCGCTGGACGAATACAAGCGATTCACGGAAGCGTCCCCCGAAGGCAAACCCATGAGCACTACCATGGGCTTTGTGCGGCTGTTGCAACGCTTGGTCAAGGACAAGAAGATTGGCCGCAACATCGTGCCGATCGTGCCCGATGAATCGCGTACCTTCGGTATGGAAGGTATGTTCGGCGAAGTAGGCATCTATGCCCATGCGGGCCAGTTGTATGAACCAGTCGACTCCGATCAGATTGCGTTCTACAAAGAAGCCACCGACGGGCAAATCCTGGAAGAAGGCATCACCGAAGCCGGCTCGATGAGCAGCTTCAACGCTGCGGCAACCGCTTACTCGGCCCACGGCGTTCCGATGATCCCCTTCTACATCTACTACTCGATGTTTGGCTTCCAGCGCATCGGTGACTTGATCTGGGCCGCTGCTGACATGCGCGCCAAAGGTTTTCTGATCGGTGGTACCGCCGGTCGAACGACGCTCAACGGCGAAGGCTTGCAGCACCAGGATGGTCACAGCCATCTCAATGCAATTGCCTTCCCCACCGTTCGCCCCTATGACCCGGCCTGGGGCTACGAAACGACAGTTATCGTTATCGACGGCATGAAGCGTCTGTATCGCGACGGCGAAACGGGCATCTACTACATCACCGTCCACAACGAAAACTATGACATGCCCGAAATGCCCGCCGGCTGTGAAGAAGGCATCGTCAAGGGTCTCTACAAGTTCAAGTCCAATGACGTGGCTGGATCGAAGCTGCGCGTGCAACTGTTCGGCAGCGGAGCCATCCTGCGAAGCGCTCTGGAAGCCCAGCAGATTCTGGCTGAGCGTTACAAGGTCGCCAGCGACGTATGGAGTGTCACCAGTTACACCATGCTGCGACGCGACGCGCAAGAATGCGAACGCTGGAACATGCTACATCCTGACCAAAAACCACGGCAGAGCTACATCCAGCACGTGCTCCAGAACGTTCCGGGACCGATCATCTCGGCCAGCGACAACGTTCGCGCCGTGGGTGAGCAACTGTTGCCTTACATCGACCAAGACTACTATGTGCTGGGAACCGATGGTATGGGCCGCAGTGAGACCCGCCCTGCCCTGCGTCGGCATTTCGAAGTCGACGGACCTTCGATTGTTATCGCAGCCCTGTATCGCTTGAGCAAAGCTGGTGCGATCAGCACGAGCGACGTGGCCAAAGCGATCAAGGACCTGGGCTACGACAGCGAGAAGCCCAATCCGCTATTTGCCTGAACCAAACCTCAACCAACCTTCACCCAGGCCCTAGGGCTTGGGACATACGTGCCTCGATGCGCTTGCGCGAGGCGGACCTTACTTCCACTGAACACTGGCGTCTGTACCTGAAACAAAATAAGTGACTATGGCCACAGAAATCAAACTACCATCCTTGGGCGAAGGTGTTGCTGCGGGCGACGTCCTAGAGATCCTGGTCAAGGAAGGCGACAGCGTCAAACAAGGCTCGGGGTTGATGGAGCTGGAAACCGACAAGGCAACGGTCACCGTGCCCAGTCCCTCCAGCGGCAAGATCGTTGCCATCAAGGTTAAGACGGGTGATACCGTGGCTGTGGGCAGCGTCATCGTAACCATGGAGACCAGTGGTGCAGCCGCGGCCGCACCGACGCCGTCCAAACCTGCCGCACCCTCTCCAGCCCCTGCCCCTGCTGCTCCACCAGCACCTCCAGCGCAACCAGCGGCCGCTGCACCGGCAGCACCACCCGCACCACCTGCGGCTGAACCACCCAAGCCAGCCCCTGTCCCTGCGGCCCCAGCCACCCCTGCTCCAGCTCCCATGGTGCAGCGCCAGGTTCAACCGGCGACACCTCAAGCCACCGCTACAATTAACGAAACGGCTGGCGAAATCGCGGCTGGTCCAGCCATTCGCCGACTGGCCCGCGAAGTCGGTATCGAACTGAGCCAGGTCGCAGGCACTGGCGAAGGTGGACGGATTACGCGCGACGATGTGCTGCGCAGTGTCCGCGAATCTTCGGCCCAGCGCGCCGGACAACTAGTCACCACCTCGCCCAGTCAGGCGGGCAACAAAGGTGTGCTCACCAACGGTAATCCTGAATCTCAAAACGAGTATGGCCCGGTTCGTATCGAACGCATGAGCAAGATCCGCAAGACCATTGCGGCTCAAATGCACAAGTCATGGAGCAATGTGCCTCGCGTCACCAACTTTGACGACGCAGATGTCACCGACCTGGAACTGTTCCGCGCTTCGAGCAAAGATGATTACGCGGCCCAAGGCATCAAGCTAACCACGATGCCTTTCTTGATCAAAGCCGTAGCCACAGCTCTGCGCCATCATCCAGCGGTTAATGCCGAACTGGATATGGATAACGAACAGATTATTTACAAAGACTATGTCAACGTCGGCATCGCGATCGATACCGAGCGTGGACTGGTGGTACCAAACATTCGCAACGCCGACCAGATGAGTATCCCCGATATCGCCAAGGCCCTGGCAGACCTGGCTTCGCGGGTTAGGGGCGGCGAATTTGGCGTCAATGAACTGCGTGGCGGAACGTTTACCATCAGCAACCTGGGCGCCATCGGTGGTACCTACAGCACGCCGATCGTCAACGTACCGGAAGTCGCTATCCTGCTGGTCGGACGCACTCGCAAACTGCCCGTAGTGATGGAAGACGACTCGATCAAGCCGCGGTTGATGATGCCGCTATCCCTGTCATACGATCACCGCCTGGTCGACGGCGGCACCGCCGCCAGGTTCCTCAACGAGCTGATCGCCTACCTGGAAGCTCCCAGCCGCCTGCTGCTGGCCATCAACTAGTCGATCGATATCAGTAGCCAACGCTGCCAAGCGGTGGAAAGCGCTAACTTCCGCTTCCACCGTCTGCTTGCTTTGCTGCATGTCACCTCTCCCAAGCGCAGGAACGCTGGGAGGGCGAGGCGGGCGAGGCTCCCGCCGAGCTTTCGGTTTGTATCACCAACCAAAGATTCATGGGTGTTAACGGCCTGGCATAAATGGCCTGCGGACGTTCGTTCGCGCTTCGCGCCATGATTCAAAACTCAAATTCCAATGGGACTGCATTGGCGCTCCCGGCCCAAGGCTCGGGTGGAACCTCGCCCTCCCATGCCTTGACCGCTGGGGCAGGTGACATGCGCGCTCTAAACCTATCCAAGGAAACGACTTAAAAGCTGGACGACCTCCGCACAGGGTGGAGGGACATGAGTGGAAAGTTTGAAGTTCGAAGAACTTAAATCAGTCCAAGGGACTGTAAAACTGCCCGCCAATCAGGCGAATGGGCGCCAATGAAAACAGGCTCTTCACTTGCGAGGTGAGTATAACCGCTTTTCATTAGCGCTAATTCGCGTCATTAGCGGGCAACAGCTCCACTTGGCGCAGCATCTAAACTGCGAAGCGGTGGAAAGCGTGAGCTTCGGCTTCCACCGTCTGGCGACGGTGGCTACGAGTGCAACAAGCTAACTTTCGCATTCTTGGTCGACGCCGATTTCGCGTTTGTAGAGTACAATCCAGGCACTTACAAACCTCTGTTTCGACCACTGGTGCGTTATGGGCCATCGACATTGGCGAGGATTCACTCTCGTCGAGCTGCTGGTAGTGATTGCGATCATCGGAATCCTGATTGGACTGATCTTGCCCGCTGTACAAGCGGCTCGAGAAGCCGCTCGACGAATTCAGTGCGCCAACAATTGCCATCAACTGGGATTGGCCCTGCATCAATATCATGATGCCTTGCGCCGTTTTCCACCGTCGGTCGTCTATCCCAATCGCTCGATGTGGACAGGGCTGATCTTGCCACAGCTGGAGCTTACGCCGCTATATAACACGCTCAATTTCAGCATGCCGTTTGATGACGGCAATCTGCCTAACGGCAAGGCATGTTCGCAGTACCTGCCCGTCTTTCGCTGCCCCAGCAGTGCCTCTCCTGAGCATGTCAGCGTGCAAGGTGTTCAAAACCGAGTGCCTTGCAACTATGTGGCCATCGGCAGCGGAACCGCTACCCGCGACTGGGGCCCTGACAGCAACAACATCGGCCGCCCGAATCAAGATGGCTCGATGTACGTCAATTCCCTGACACGCATGGGCGATCTGTTGGATGGTACTTCCAATACGCTTCTGGTGGGTGAGTGCCTATTCGTCGGTCAAGTGTTAGGCGTGGATGGCTCGCAGACCGGCCAACTGGTGGACCACTGGTACATTGGAACGGCGGACATCTTGGATATACAGATGCGCTGGTTTCATGAGACCAGTGAATGCACGGCTTCGACAGGTGTGGCCATCAACAATTTGAAAGACCCTATGCTACAGGTTGACGAGAAAGAGCTCTGCCTGGCCAGTCGACACACCGGCGGCGTGCAAGTCGTCTTTGCCGACGGTCACGTATCGTTTCTACATGACTCGATCGATCGCATCGTTTACAGTTCCCTGGGAACGCGAGCCGGCGGCGAAGTTGTTTCGCTAAACGACTGAACCACGTTGGAGTATCGCATACAGATCGAGGCTGAGAATACCGATGAGCCGAGCATCGACGCAAGACATGCTTCGTAAATTGCCCGCTAGTTGGGCACTTGGATTGTTGTTGCTACTGGTGGCGTACTGGCTGGCTCAGCCGCTGCTCAATAGTCGCTTGGGCTGGCACTTGCCTTCAGTGGCTGGGTTGCTGGGTGAACGAGAGCCCCATGCGGCTCAACGCCAGCGGCCTCAGACCGAGACTGAGTCCGCGACCAAGAGTTCAGCCGATCGCTCGGCCGCTGACTCTCCCGCCCAGCCGACAGATAACCAGTCAACCGCCCAGCCGCCGCCACCTGCCACCAACAAGTCAGCCGCCAGCCAGAAGTCGCCCGAAAGCGACCAGGCGACTGAGCTGCTGTACGGATTGCTGAAAGAGACCGGCCGCCAGCGCTATGTTTCACCGGAAGGTCTGCAATACAATCCCGGCAGCGAAGAGGGCCATCGCCTGAAGCATCTGGAGCGACACTTGAAGGACATGCCCGATCGCCCTGGCAAGCACGGGGTCTTCGACGGCGATATGCCTCAAGTTCTCAAGTGGATTGACGATGCCTACAGCCGCGGTAAGCGCGGGGCCAAAGGAGTCCGCAAACAGGCAGAGGATGGCCGCACAGTGTACGAAGTCCCCTTCAGTCAACCGATCGGGTACGTTGGGGGCAGGGATGGCAAACGTGACAACCATCCACCCGCCCGCAAAATGCGACTGGTGGTCGATGGCAATCGCTTCATCACCGCCTTTCCCTTCTAATTTACTTGATATGTAAAGTATTTACATGACTGCACAAACAGCCGATGCCTGGATCTATGCGGGCCATTGCCCGATCTGCCAATGCGGCCTGCGCAGAGTGCGCGTCTGCACGGGTAGTGTTGCCAATCCAGGTTTCCACGGATACATTTTGTGCGACGACTGTGAGACGATGTGGCTCAATCCTGACCAACACTCGCCTCATCAGTATCCCGACAGTGATGCGCCTGCGTGTCCGGCATGCCATCAGCCGCTATTTGGTTCACAGGCCCGCTGGGCGACGCTTGAAGACCTGGTGGCTTTGGGTTGGCAAGATCTATGTGTGGTGGAGCCTATGATGCCTTCGACAGAGCCAGAAGATTTACTCGATCCAGACGACCTGGCCATCGATTTGGACGCACCGCAGCCACCGCCCATACATCATCACGATCTGCATGGCAACCACGAACAGCCCGCCGATCAACTGGCCGAGGTCAGTTCTCAGTTAGATCGGCCCGATGAATCGGCAGAGCCCAAGCCAGGCTGCTGACCATCTCTAGCCACCGCCTGCTAGACGGTGGAAGCGAAAAGCTTACGTCTTCCACCGCTTGGCAGTTTTGATGTTGCGAGTTTCTGTGTCACCTCTCCCAAGCGCAGCTTGGGGGAGGTCGAATCGAGCCCTTGAGGCGAAGATTCGGGAGGGGCATTGCGCTTGGGATGAGTCAACCATGGCGCATGGCCCCCTCCCGCAGCCTCGGCTAAGGGCCTCGTCTGCGACCTCCCCCAGCTGCGCCGGGAGAGGTGACATTCACAAAAGGCGCAACATCAAAACTTGGCAGCGGTGGCTACGAATACGGTGCGCGCGTCGGCTCAGCCGTCCAGCGACCAGCCTGGGCGCGGCACGCGCGTCAAAAACTTATTGGCCGATTCCAAGTTGGTAATGCGCATGGCTTGGGCGTCCCAGTAAATCTTGGTGCCAGCTCGAAAGGCCACATTGCCCAAGTGATTGGCTTCTGTCAGCGGACCGGCGTAACTGAAGGGACTGGCCGTGGCCGAGCCAGTCTGGCAAGCTCGCACCCACTCCACCTGTTGCCCCGGCGAGTCAGGAATGAAGGGCGTCGGTGCCTTGAAGCTCTGGAACTTGTCTGTGGGCAGCAACACATGCTGACCATAGTCACTCAGCACCATGCCCTGGTCGCCGACAAACAGCACCCCGCTGTTCCACTGTGGGATCTGCTTACTTTCCCATTGTGGCGGCTTGTGGGCCCCCTGGTACCACGTCAGTTTGCAGGCAGGCAGTTCACCGCGGGCACCATATTCATAGACCGCTGTCATCGAAGCCGGTGCAATCTCCGGATGCGGCTGGTCACCTCGCGCCTCGATCGACAACGGATAGTCGAGTTTCAGGGCCCAGAACGGCAAGTCGACCCAATGGCTACCCAAGTCTGACATAGTACCGTTACCAAAGTCCCACCAGCGATACCATTTGGGACCTGGGAAATAGACTTCGTGATAGGGTCGTTCCGGCGCCGGTCCCAACCACAAATCCCAATCCAAAAAGTCTGGAGGCGTTTGAGATTCTTTGGGTCGATCGGTTACAAAGACAATGTCGTTGTTGGCTTGCGCATCTGCCTGACTCTGCAATCCCCAAGCTCGACCTACCCACACGTGCACATCGGTGACGTGACCAATGGCTCCGCTTTGAATCAGTTCCACCACGCGATGGTAATTGGGTTCGGCATGAATCTGCGTTCCCATTTGCGTGACCACCCCCGCCTTGGCTGCAGCCTCCGTGATCAAGCGAGCTTCCATCACATTCTGCGTCAGTGGTTTTTCGCAATAGACATGTTTGCCGCGCTTCAGAGCGGGCATCGTTGCATACGCGTGGGTGTGCTCGGTCGTGCTGACCACCACGGCATCGTAGTCATTCAGTTGGTCATACATCTGGCGAAAGTCGCGAAAGGTCTTGGCCTGCGGATGATTCTTCTGCGCGTTGGCCAGGTGACGAGCGTCGACATCGCACAATGCCACCACTTCCACATCCGGCTGAGCAGCAATGATGCTGAGGTTAGCACCGCCTCGACCACCTACGCCAATAAAAGCCACACGCAGCGTTTTAGCTTTAGCCAACGAGTGACGCGGCCAGGCCGCAGTCGTCGCCAGTGCACCGGCTGTGACTAAACCAAACGTGCGCCGAGAAATCGAACGTGATGGTTGATTCATCGCTTACCTCGCTAAGAATGGGAGTCGAAACTAACGTCCACAATCATAACCGGTGCGCCACCAGCCTGCAGTGAGTCAACTCTCCCAAGAGCAGGAACGCTGGGAAAGGTGACATGAGCTGACATTCCCAACAGGCGCAACATCAAAACTTGGCAGCGGTGGCTACAGGGAGGCCGTAGCTATTGGCGTGTTGCTTGCAAGTGGCGATGGCGAGATAACGTCAGCCGGTCGCGCGGCCGAGCTGGAATAGTTCGAACATGGGATCGGAGATACTGGCGGCCGATGACTCGCTGAGGTGTTCGGACATCATCTGGTCAAACTGCCCCTGAAAGATCTCCTCGGCCCGACCGCCATTGAAGTACGCAGCCCCTTGCTGGCTAGTGCGCAGCGACTTGATCAACTCGGAAAAGAAAGTCTGACCGACAAATTCCTGGAACTTGTCCTTCAGTTCAGCATGCTGCTGCTCTGGCGAGAGCACGCGCTCGCCCAGCGAACGCAAGCGATCACTGGCCCCACCGCTGGTCGCATCAAAAGAAGCTGAGGAGGTTACCGGGATTTGCATGGTGAGTTAGGTTTAAGGTTTAAGGTTTAAGATTTAAGGTTTAGGATTTGAGATTTGAAATTTGAGATCTAGGATTGTGGGTCACTGGATGATTACTTCGCCGTACAGATCGCCCTTTTGTTTTAGGGCTTTGATGATGGAGATCTTGTCTTCGGCTGGGACTTGCAGGGAGTTCAAAGCATCGACGAGGTTCTTTAGCTTGGGGCGCGGCTGGGGGTTCTCTGGATCGAATCCCACGAAGCCGGGCTGGCCGCTACGGGCTTCGATGGACAAATTCTTGTGCGTAATGGCTACTGGAGCCATCAGCACGTCGGCACCGACCACGATGACTCCTTCGCGTTCGTTGATCACAACCCGTTTGGGACTGGGCAAGTTGGGCAGTGGTGTATCGAGCAGCAGATTGACGAAGGCGACGGTGCGATCGCGATAGTGAGGCGGAATCATCACTTCGATATGTACTGGATCAATCGCCCGGGCCAGCGCCTGGTAGTTGGAACCGTTCAGCTGGGCCGGCGAGTTATTCGCTCCGCCGGAGAGGCCGGTGCTGTTGAGCTGGTTGATCAAGTCTTCCACATATTGGGCAGAACTAAAGCGACTTACATCTTTGTCGAGGACTAAGGTCACTTTGTTGTCACTGACAAACTTGTTGGCAATCGTGGCTTCCATCTTGCAGCCGCGATAGAGCGCGGCGGAAGTAGGCGTGCGTGGATCGGGGATGGTCAACTTGCCTTGAGACATCGCATAGACCGTCGGGCGATCAGCGCGAGGTCCGAGCATCGGAGTCAGCATGAGGGTGCCGCCTTCGAGACTCTTGGCGTTGATGGCACTGATCGTACAGTCCAGCTTATCCCCCTGCTGCACGCCTTGAGCCGGCACGGTGACGCTCACCAGCACGATGGCGACGTTGCCGGATTTTTCTACTTCGGAAATGAGAGCCTGGCCATTGGCATCGTTGCCGATCTGGCCGCCCATCAATTGCATCATGCGGGCCAAAGCGCGGGCCGTTGGTTTAGAACCGTCATCACCAGTTCCCTTCAACCCCACAACCAGCCCCAGCCCCTGCAGTGAGTTCTCTTCCTGGCCCTTGAGACGGCAAACGTCTTTCAGTTGCAATTGGCTTTCCTGAGCCATAAGCCGCCCATGGTGACCGGATTGCAGTGCGTCCCAAGAGGACAACAGAGCCAGCATCGTAATGAACAGCCGCATAGGAGCAGTGCCTCGCAAAAAGCGATTCTCTTTCGAGTGTTTTGGTTAGAACGGTTGCAAACGATTGAACCACTCGGTAAACCAGCCGCGACGATAGCCGTCGCGAGCTTGTCCGCTTTCACGTTTCTCGATCTTCAAATCGATGATGTCCTTGCTAAGAATGACATTGTCAGGGGTGATGTCCTTGGCCTGGCACATCCCAGATAGCGAAATCTCCCAGCGGTTATCGTTGATCGCGATACTCTTGTGGGCTTCTAACACGATCATGCCGTTAGGGCGAATGTCTGCAATTTCGCTGGCGATGTTGAAGGCCAATGTTTCGCGCGTCATCAGGTCGCTGGTCGCCCGATACTGCTCGTTCAACTGTGCGTTGACTTGTGGATCTCCAGCCGCTTGTGGGGCTTTGCGAACGCCAAAGCCGTCCAGTTCCAACCAGTCCTTCAAGACCGCATCGTAGATGGCGTTTTTGCGCTGTGTGGCCCGGCCTTCAGCCAACATTCTGGCCACTTCATCGACCCGGATACTGATGATGTCGTGAACCCGCAGGACGCGCGACGCCTGGCTGGGAGCATATGTCCAACTGGCGGCCGCCAATTGCGGTGAAGTAGGTGGTGCAGGAATAATCACTGCGCCACTCTCAGGCGTGGCAGGCAAGACCGCGCTTTGTGGCATGCGATTGCCAACGATCGCTGGCATCACTTCCGAAGCCTGGTCTGACAGCAGACTACTGTTTTGTGCGTGAAGTGCGTCAGCAAGTGTCAACAGCGATACCACCCCCAGGACGATACGCATGAGGCAGCGATGCGCATTGGACCGATCGAACGATAGACTTGAACTCATGGATTCTTTCCTTTGGCGAGCGACGGAGCACTGGCAATCCGAACTTGCAGTGGTCCCATGACGGTCGCTTGTACACGTTTGCGAGTGGAGATCAATTCAATGTTGATCAAGTCGCCGACGGCACCACCGGAGAGCGCCTTGCCAGCGGTCTTGACGGAGACCACGCCGGAGACCGATTCGACTTCGACCAATTCACCGCTGCTGATCACAACTGGTTCGCCGAGCATCTCGCGGCCAATCGGCTGGCCCGTGGAAATACTTCGTCGCAACTGCTTGCCAACGACTTCATCCATCGATTCAAAAAAGTCGCCCATCTGCCCCGCATTGCGCGGCGGTAACGCGGCGAGCGTAACGTCGTCAGCAGCGACCACTTCATCGCGGCGCAGTGAATGCACGGCTACTACAACCATGGGTGGCAGATCGATAGTCAACTCGATATCCAGCTCAAGCTCGGCGCCCTCATGCTCGACCAGAAACGTTATCACCTGGTCACCGGCCCACGGCTCCTGGCCGCCATCGAGCGAGATAATGTTGCGTCGACCCGCCAGCGTAACGGCATACTCTGGGGGTACATCCACCTTGACTTGCCAATCGGTGCGTTCACCGGTTTTCAGCCACAGGTACTCGCGAGTCGCTTGAACCAGATTGGACTGTGCTTGCGCGAGGGTACGCTCTTGCACAAAGGCGGGCGTGCGTGGCTTGGTTCGTTTTGTCGGAGTGGGTGCAGGCTGTGCGCGCACCAGGCGAACCGACTCAGGGCCCAGCCAGCGAACCTGGCTTTTCGACAGTCCGCGCAGCTCGAGGTGATGCAACAAGTCTTTGGCCGTCCAATCCTGTGTGCCACCCAGCTTGGGCGCCGGAGCCAAAGGCACCAGCAACAGATCTTCATCTGCCTTAGCTCCCCAGCTAACCACTTCGATCAAGTCGCCGAGCTTGACAACGGTGCTTTCCGCGCGCGGCGCAGAGCGAAAACGTAGTTCCAGTTGGTTCGAATTGCCGGTACCTGCGGCCGGCCGATTAGCAGCGCCAGCACCACTGCTGGAACTGCGGCGATTGAGCAATTGATCATCGCCGAGGGCTGGCGACAGGCACATGCCCAGCACCATCAGACTGGCACTACCCAGTAGCAGCAGCTGAATCACGCGTCCCTTGGCAGAAGCTAAAGCGGTCATGGTCAATTACCTGCGCATGTTAGCAACCAGTTGCATTAACTGATCGCCTGCCTGGACGGCTTGAGAGTTCAATTCGAAACCGCGCTGCGTGGTGATCAAGTCGATCAACTCTTGCACCGGTTCAACGTTGGAGGCTTCTAGCGATCCTTGCCGAATCAGTCCCATACCATTGGTTCCAGGGTCACCTGCGATCGCCTGGTTGCTGGCATCGGTCTGCACATACAAGTTTTCGCCTACCTTCAGCAGGCCGTCCGGATTGATGAACTGAGCCATCTGCAGTTGGCCTACTTGTTGTAGCTGTGTGTTGCCAACCTGTCGCACTTGAACCTGGCCGTTGGGGCTGATCACGATCGCCGTTGCATCCTGAGGTATCTGAACGGGCGGTTCCAAGAGACGACCGGTTTGTGCAGATCCGATGACCAGGTTGCCGTTGGCGTTGATGTCCAGGTTGCCAGCGCGGGTGAACATGATTTGTTGCGATTGAGGATCGACCACTTGCAAGAATCCAGGACCTTCAATGGCGATATCCAAGTCGCGCCCAGTTGCTTGCACTGCGCCTTGGCGATAGTCCTTCTGAGTGCTCTGCAATCGCGAACCCAAGCCAACTTGCGTGCCCGTGGGGGTAGGATTCTGGCCTGCGTCCAACATGCCTGGAAAGACTTCGTTGCGATAGAGCAAGTCCTCGAAGTTGGCCCGGTCGCGTTTGAAGGCGGTCGTATTGATGTTGGCCAGGTTGTTAGCGACCACATCCAGCTTGGTCTGCATGGCATCCATGCCGGTTGCAGCCGTGTACAACGTTTGTATGCTCATCGTTCACTCTTCCATGAAGTTCAAGGCTGCCCAGGCAGTTGTGGTTTATTCGCCCAGCACTCGGCTGATCAACGAGCCGAGGGTTTGGTCTTGAGTTTGAATCATTCGTACGTTGGCTTCGTATACACGTGAGGCTTCGATCAATTCCATCATCGCCGCCGTCGGCTTGACGGCCGACTCTTCCACCGCGCCGCCCACTACGGATCGTTCGGTGGCAGGCACCGGTTCAATGGTCGCCAGCGATTGAAACAGATTGTCTCCAACGCGCGACAAATCCCCTTGCTCTCGCGGGCGGGCTAACATCAGGGATTGCCTTTGGCCGGCCTGATAAACCGCGCCATCGTCCATCACTTCGAAGGGAGCCAGTGGGTCGATCGTAATCGGTCCACCATTTTCAGAAAGCACCGTTTCGCCGATGGGCGTAACCAGTTTGCCACTACTGTCGAAGTGAAAGTTGCCTGCGCGAGTCAGCAGTTGTTGATCACCGCGCTGAATAACGAAGAAGCTCTTGTCGTCGTTGATGGCAAAGTCTGTGCGGTTGCCCGTGGTGCGTATGGGACCTTGGGAAAACTGGGTTAGCGATGGACTGATGGTCACCGCTCCGCCAATATTGTCGACTCCGCCGCTGTTCTCAGGTACATCACCACGATCGACGGCTTCGGCATGGCGACTTTTGACGACCGCCAAATGGGGCTTGAAGCCCGGCGTATTGATATTGGCCAGGTTGTGGCTGAGTACCTCCAGCCTGTGGTTCTGCGCGTTGGCACCTGCGGCTGATAAATATAGCCCGTAAGCCATGTGATTGATTCATCCTGCGTCGGCGCACCCCCTGCCAATTGTTCCGCGATACGACCTTTCGCAAATATGGCCGTACTGTGTCAAGGTGAGTTAGGAAACGCCGGAGAATAAATGGCCGTCTTTCGTAACCACCATCGCCAGACGGTGGAACGTTTGCCAAGGCAAGGGAGGGCGAAGCTCCTGCTGAGCCTTCGTTCTGCCCCGCCGCACAAGATTCATTGGCATCAAGGCCCCGCATCATGGCAGCCTGCGGACGCTCGCCTCTCATACTGCCGATGATTCGTAACTAGATTTCAACGGGACCGCTACCGCGCCCCGTGCTCAAGGCTCGGGTGGAACCTCGCCCTCCCTGCGTTTGGGAAAAGCTGGAAGATCTTCGCGCCTGGAGAGGGGACATAAGTTGACATTCCCAACAGGCGCAACGTCAAAACTTGGCAGCGGTGGCTACAGGGAGGCCGTTGCAAGGATTGTCCACCGCTTGGCAGCGGTGGCTACCAGTGCGTGATACTCGTAGCCACCGCCTGCTAGACGGTGGACAGCGTAAGCCTCGTTCGTCCACCGTCTAGCAGGCGGTGGCTACGGGGAGCTCGTTAGCTCTTGGGCTGCACGTCCAGCTCTAGAGGCGTCGAGCTAGCCGAGAACTCTTTGTCGCCTTGCTTGGTAACAGCATTGACGACGATGCCAGCAGCTTTGCCAACGGCTGCATCAGCGGCAACCGATAGCATTACCTCAATCTTGGATTCGGCGGCTGGGATCATAACCGACTCAGGCGCGGTCACACCTGCAGGCAGATTGGCCAGTTTAACGGTAACCGGCTGCGGCTCGCCGCCTTGGCGTATCACTTCGACAATCGCTTTGCTCACTTGACCTTGCTGCACAGCGGCCAGCGGTTGGACGGTAATCGTTAGTGGATCATACAGTTTGACGTTAACGGTTGATTGAAACACTTGCCCGCGATCGTTCCACTGCCCAAACCACCAGAACTTGAACGTGGCCAGTTCGGTAGCTGCATCCGTCGGATGTTTGATAGCCAGGTTCAGCGTATCTTTGTCCAGAGCATGCGTGAGACTCCACTGCGGAGGCACTTCACTCTTGACCAAAAAGACCGGCTCCTTGAATTCGGCTTGAACGCGTTTGATCGTCAGGGCAAGCGAACCATCCGGGAGCGGGCGAGGTAGCAGAACGGGATCGGCCGGCGGAGTAACTTCGAAGAAGGGAGCGATATCGGTAACGCCCACCAACTGAATCGATCCGTCTTGCCACGGCGCGGGAAACGGAACATGTGGTGTACGCAGGGCCAGCAGAGCTGAAGAACTGGCAATTGCCTGGCCTTCAGGAGGCTGAGTCGCTTTGGCCACCAGCCGAACATCGCTGATCGACTGTGGCACAAAACCTTCGCCTGCCAACAGGAACAGTCTGGCCTCTTTGGCATCAGCCGGAATCACCGGGTTAACCAGCGTCAGACCTGGCACGGCGGGTTGCAGTTGCAACTCCAGTGGACCATTGTTCCAAACGCGACCGACCAACACATCCAGCCCAGCCGCGCCGCCGGTTGGTTGAATGGCAAAGCGATCGCGCGACTTGGGATCTGGTTTGATCGCCAAAGTGAAGGGAGCCGTGATGCCTGCGTCAATGTGATATCCATGATCCGGACCGCCGCGACCGAGAAGATCTTCGACTTCCAAGATGTACTGTCCATCAGCGGGAAACTTGACATCGAATTGCCATTCATCGCTGTCGCTAACAGTGGTCTTGCCAAGGACTTCACCTGCCGCGCTCCGCAAGGTCATCTTCAACATGGTGCTCGATCCGAAACTGCGACTCTGCGCGGCCAGTCGCCAGGTCTGGTCCTTGATGCCGTTGAGCACAAAGAAATCATGATCGCCAGGTTGTTCCAACAGGCCGTTGATGCCGAACGCCGAGCCTACCTGGTTGGCCTCTTCGGCTTTGTTGTTCGGCTCGCTCTCTTGCATCTGTGGGCGATCGGTCAAACGCACGATCGTGGTCGACGGCGTGCCGCCTTGCATAAAGCGGGCTGGCACTGGCCACCAGGTCAGAGCAGCGTCAGTAGGTGCAACCATCTCGGTGGTGGCCAACAGGTTGCGGTCCGGGCCAGCCATCGTCAGGACCAGCGTCTTGCCGCGCTCGACTACCGGTGGATAGGCGAAACGAACCAGCGGAAAGTTGCCTAGGCGAACTCGATAACGTCCCCCGGCTGTGAAACGATTGTCGTGAACTTCCAGCAGATAGTTGCCGGCCTGCGCGAATGAATGACGAAAACGACTTTCGGCCGAGATGGCATCATCATCGATATTGCGAACCACTCGCCCATCTTCGCTGAGTATACGAACCACGGGATCACAGGCTGAACCTAGACTGGTAGCCAGCACTTCGAAAGTGATCGCCTGGTCTTTGTCCGCATGAAAGCGAAAGTAATCCAGCAGTTTGCCATCGCAGGTAGCATCGATGGCCAAGGATGTACCAATCGCCTGGGCAGTATGGGGAGCGTGGTTATCGCTGGCTTCGACAATGCTGGGCAACTCATCGACCAGAACTGTGACTGGCGCGGAAACCGAATCGGCGGTGGCTACCAGCAAACTAAAGCCGCCAGCGGGCGACACACCTGGCTTGGGTTCGACATCCAGAGTCACTCGAGTCGGCGTGACTTCAACCACATCGATATCCAGTGGCCAACTGGTCCAGACACGGAGCGGCTGAGCGAACTTGTCGCCATGCAAGTACAAACGCGTATGACCGACGGGCATGACCGCCGCAGGCTGTGTGTGCGAACAGGTGACCTGGGCAATGACGGACACAGCGGGCAGGGCCAGGCTCGCCATCCACGCTAGCGCAATAACAGACAAACGAAGCGATATGGACATGTTCAGCAGGAGCGCTTTAAAGGTGGGAACAGGCAGTGGCACTCTCGCAGGCCGCTGCTGTCTTGAATTCAGGAAGGCACGGGCGGGATTTTGGGAGCAAGTGCCGAGGCAACTACATCAGACCGGCGATCGGTTCGCCGTGATAAACCTGGTGGGGTCGCTGGCTGGCATCATGCCACTCGGCCGAGCGTGGAATTCCGAGGGCATGATAAATAGTAGCTGCAAAATCTTCGGGTGATACCGGTTGATCGGCGGGATAGGCCCCGATTGCATCAGATCGACCGATGACGTTGCCACCGCGGACGCCGCCACCGGCGAAAAAGACGCTCTGCACGGCCCCCCAATGATCACGGCCTGGCAACTTGTAGGCGGAAGGCAGGAGCGTAATCTTGGGCGTGCGTCCAAACTCGCCGGCCATCACGATCAAGGTTTCATCCAGTTGGCCAGAGGCCTGCAGATCATCCAGCAAGGCAGCCAACGCGCGATCAGTGGGCGGAAAGAGATTGTCCTTCAGATGAGGAAACGCATTGCCATGCGTATCCCATGTTTCATTGTTGCCCAGGTTCACTTGCACCAGGTTAACCCCAATACCGACCAGGCGACGCGCCATTAGCAAGGACCAGCCGAAGGAGTTGCGACCATAACGCTCCAGGTCCTGATCGTTCATCTTGGTGATGTCCAGCGCTTGCTGCAGATTGTTATCTGTCAGTAGCGAGATCGCGCTTTGACGAAAGCGATCGAATTGATTGGTCTGTGCGGTTGTGGCCAGATGAGCTTGCTGTTGCTTGAGCGATTGCAACAGTGCCAGCCTGCCTTGCACGTCGCGCATACCCAAGCCGTGCGGCAGGCTTAACTGCGGAGCCTGAAAGGTACGCAGATCGGCATCGCCGCGATCTTGATGATCAAAGTCGTAATCGGGGAAGGCGCCGTAGGAGGTCGTGTGAAACGGCGAGGCTTCCACGAACCATGGATCGCGCTGCGGCCCCATCAATCCACCGTGCTGGCCTGGCAGGACGCGTCCCGTGTTATGCACAAGTCGTTCGGGCAACACGACCGCCGGCGGCAGATTGTTGCGACGCGGCGAAGCAGCGCCGGCCACGGCGGCGATCGAGGGAAAGTCAGTGCGATTGGCTGCGTTGGGGCTGAAACCCGGCGGCAATTGACTGCGGCCGGTCAGCATGATGTGATGCCCGGCCGAATGATCATTGGAGGGATGTGTCAGCGAACGACACAGAGCCCACAGGTTGCTGCGCTGCGCAAGCAGCGGCAAGTGTTCGCAGATTTGCAGACCAGGAGTGGCCGTGGCAATCGGCTTGAATTCACCGCGAATATTATCGGGCGCGGCCGGCTTCATGTCGAAGCTATCATGCTGCGAGAGACCGCCGGAGAGAAAGATGAAGATACAGGACTTGGCTCGTCCAAAACCGTTATCTGCCGGAGGTTGCCCAGCCTGAACTTGCCTGAGCCCCAGCAGATGATTCATTCCCAGCCCGCAGATGGACAGCGCTCCAGCGGTCAGCGCGCTGCGACGCGAGATCGACGAATGTTGCCAGGTACGAATCCCTGTTTCGTGATGCGACATTCTCGGACTGCCTCGAGGTGGGTAACGGTCACGGGCCATGCCCCTTCACTATAGCCATTTGCCAGGCTCATTGGAACAGAGCCAAATCATCGGCCGGGCCGATAGCAGTCCACTGCGGGTCGCTCTCCAGTGAGATGCCACCCGGCAGGTTCAAGCGCTCAACGACCGGCCCAGTGGTCTGACTGGCAAGTGCTTTTGGGGACCCTTGGGGTTCGCGCAAACATTGGCGAATGGCATGCCAGTGCTGCATGGACATGTCGGCTTGAGGCCAGCCGCGCCGCAGCCAGAGGGTTCGCAGCGCTGACTGCACGACGCTCCAAACTTCTTCTCGGGCCAGCTGGGTAGGAAAGACAAACCAGTTGGCTCTTTCATAACCGCTCAAGCGCTCGCGCACTGCGGGGCTCTGCTGGAGCTGGCCGGTGCGCTGCCGGACCTGGTCGAGCCATTGATCGGCCAGCCGTTCCAAGTCGGCGACGGTCTCTTCGACCAGGAGCGAGAACTTGAGCAGGTTCTCGTCGGTAGCCGGGTAGCGAGCGCGCATGGCTGGCAACAGTTGGTGACGAATGTAGTTTCGACCGTAGGCGATATCAGAGTTGGAGTCGTCGGTCCGGTAAGGCTGCTGGCGCTCGGCGAGAAACTCCAGGATCTGCGCTCGACTGGCCTGCAGCAGAGGCCGCGCCAGGACCAGGTGCTCGTCCAGTGGACGCGTGGCGGAGATCGAGGCCGCGCCGGTCAGACCGGTGCCGCGCATCAAGTTGTGGAGCAAGGTCTCGAGCCGATCGTCGGCATGGTGAGCCGTTACGACGTAGCCGGCGCCATGCCGATAGGCCGCCGACTTGAGGAACGCATACCGCGCTTGGCGAGCGGCTTGTTCACTCCGCTTGCCGCCACCGGTCGCACCCTGATCACGCCCACCCAAATCACTTTGACACACAAACCCCACTTTTGAATTTGATGCGTTTGTGACACAAGCCAGTCGCAGGCGCTGAGCCAGTTTCACAACGAACAACTGATCTGCATCGCTACAGCGGCCGCGCCAATGATGATTGAAATGAGCCACCACCAACTGCGAACCAGGCAGCAACTCACTCAATGCTAGCAATAGCGCAACACTATCGGCGCCACCGCTGACAGCCACCACCAACCGATGACCACCCCAGCGAGCCACCGGCCAGCCCACCACAAGATCTTGCGCTAGCAAATAACCCCCCAAACTCTCAAATTCAGGCTTCAGGCTTCAGGCCTCAGGCCTCAGACTTCAGACTTCAGACTTCAGACTTCAGACTTCAGACTTCAGACTTCAGACTTCAGAATTCAGACTTCAGATCTCAGATCTCAGATCTCAGATCTCAGATTTCAACCCCACACACTCGCCACCAATCCAAACCATGCAAAAACAAATATTTCTGACAAAATCCAGCCCCTCCCAGATTGGACACTTAGTATTTTGACACTCCCGAACTGCACAAAAATTAGGCAGCCAACTCCAAGCTCGATTTCAAGGCAGCCTTGCACAGGTTTTGCGCAACAGCTAGTCAAGTGCCCTAAGTGCTAGCTTTTAAGGAACTTACGACGAGGCTATTGCTTGCACTCGCATGATGATGGCAAAGGTTCAGCCGGGGGACGGAGGTCCTGCTAGCTCGAAGGATCAGCCAACCATTACATGCGAGAGGAAGCAAATGCACTCGGAACAACACACGGAACAAACCCTCAACGACGGTCAGGTAAAGCTGCGGCCAGTAGTGGAAGTGGATACTTCCAAACCGGCTCCAGCCACCGGTGAATCCACGGATGCCGCCCTGCAGCTGGCCGAGGACTTGAAGAAGTTTCAGGCCCTGGCCACTCAAGTTAAGGACTCCTTGAATCCTAATGCTAGCTTTAATGATCGTTGCAACCAAGCGTTCAGTCTGGCCAACGATCTGTTTGGCCATGCCCCGACTTGGATCTGTTTTTTCCGTGAAGTGCTAGCCAACGATGGACTGGCCTGCCGCTTGTTCCCCGAGCCAGAGGACTACGCGCACTTCCTGACCACCAGCCACTATGACCAACTGCAGCAGATGCTGACCGCGCTGCGATCTCGCGACTTGCCCGAGTGCGACCCCAATGATCCTCAGCGCATGATCACCGTTCGCTTGCCCAAGAGCCTGCATGAAGCCCTGTGCAACGAGGCCGGTCGACTGAAGATCAGCGTCAACAAGTTGTGCATCAGCCGCTTGCTGCAGGTGCTCGACCAGAAAATGGTACCCGAAGTTGTCTCTCGACCACGTGGACGCAAGCCACGGGCTTCTTCAGCGGCCGCCGTCGGTGAGAGCAAGTAACGTCCGGGGATCCCCCGAGCCGAGGCCTGCCTCTTTTAAACTCAGACAACGATCGCCCAATGCAAAAAAGCGTTCCCAGCCGCTACTGGGAACGCCTTTGCGAGCGTTTCGAATTGTAAGCTGCTAACGGCTAAGCCGCGCGGCGAATGAACTGTGCCAGGCTGGTTATCGGTTGCACCTTTTCCCGTGGTGGTTGATGGACCGCCAGTGGCTGGATCGGCAGCTTCTCCAACTCGGTGCGCAATATGCGCACGCCGTGGGGCGCCTGGATGCCAATGCGGACCTTGTCGGCCGAAACCGATACCACAGTCACGACGATGTTCTCGCCCAAACAAATACACTCTGCCTCGCGGCGCGATAGAATCAGCACGTTGTTCCTCCGTGAATCAACTGTCCCTCAATGGGCCCTCTTTAATTCTGGCTCCACGCATCTCGGATAGGACTGGGATGGCTGCCGGATCGGCGACCTAGTGAGTCATAAAAAAACACCGATCCTCGCTGCAAATCCCACACGGCTGTCAGCCGTACACTCCGCGGACCGTAGATGCAGAAGAAGAACCCGCACGGTTGCCCCTTCTTCACCAGTACACGTTCGGTCATTTGAAAAGCGTTCTTCTCAAGCTGGTTTTTCTCACAAAGTTCTTCACGAACAAATTCTCGAATCGTCTGCAAGCGTTCCTCTTGAAGTGACGCGCTCATCATGTTGGTCTGTATCTCCAATCCGTTGGTAACGAATCTCTAGGATGTCAAATTGTTTTGCCAGCATCGCTTCCATGCTGACAAAAGTTCTATCGGACAAAACGCCTCCGAGTTTGATCTGGGAAAGCCTGGTAAACTTTACTAGGCCAGAATCTCTTGGTAGGCCCGATCTATTACCTGCACAGTATGCAGAATCGCTACCCGGTCAGTCCTATTTCGCAAATGTTTATCCAACTGGACTAAACACCCAATATTGCCCGTCGCTACCATCGCGGCCCGCGTGTCTAGTACCGCCGAGGCCTTGCGTTGTCCCAGGGAATGGGCGATTTCTGGCTGTTCAATGTTGTAAGTGCCAGCCGACCCGCAACAGGTATCCGGATCGCTGAGCGAGACAACCTCCAGCCCCGGCACGCGCCCCAACAGCCGACGCGGTGCACTCCGCACACCTTGCGCATGCGCCAAATGGCATGCATCATGATAGGCAATACGCAAAGGAGCCTTTAATTTCGGGATTGGCTCAAGTTCCAGGGAGTCCAAGTACACCGAGATATCCATCGCCCGTCTGGCCAACTCTTCAGCTCGCTGCTGGTAGTCGGTACCGGCCAACAGCAGCGGGTACTCGTGCACCGCCGAGCCACAGCCGGCTGCGTTGATAATCAGCGCATCGACATCGGACGGAACCGCATCGATCAAGCGCTTGGCAAAGCGAATCGCTTCCTCCCCATTACCAACGTGCCAGGCCAGCGCTCCACAGCAGCCCATCTGCTTGGGCACCACGACTTCTATATGATTGCGATTCAATACGCGCACCGTGGCGGCATTGATGTCAGGTGCCAGGACTTGCTGAGCACAACCGGGCAACATGGCCACGCGCCCGCGCCTGGTACCCACCGCCGGATTGATCACGGGCAATTCGCTTTTGGGTGGCAACTCGGCTGGAATCATTTCCAGCATGGGCCGTAAAACCTTGGGCATAAAGCGATGCAACGGCCGAAACATGGCTCCGGTGGTCACGGCCAGTCGAAATCGTTTTGGAAATGGCAATGTCTGACTGGCCAGCCAACCGGTCAGCGTCAGCTTGGATTTACCCGTGACGCGAATATGGTCGCGATAGGAACTGACCAGGTCACCGTAATGCACCCCTGATGGACAATGCGTCACGCAGGCCAGGCAGCCCAGGCAACGATCGATGTGCGGTTGTGCCTTCTCCGCCTCCAGTTTCCCCTCCAGCACACTCTTCATCAGCAGAATACGCCCGCGTGGCGAGTCCATCTCCTGCCCCAACTCCTGATAAGTTGGGCATGCCGGTAAACAGAAGCCACAATGAACACAGGCTTGGACGGGAGCGGCCATCGCTTCGCCGCGAGGCCCCAGGCTCTTGGTATCTATTTCGTGAAACATAATGGTATAATCACCTGCGTACTATTTTGAAGGAATCGCTTCGGACAAACCACGCCATGCCAGTGCCAATGCAACTCGCGCGGATCATCATCAGCGAAATCAGCGAGAATCAAGTCATCTACCTGCAGGAAATCGACGGGCCTCGCCAGTTTCCGATCCTCATTGGAATCTTCGAAGCCACCAGCATAGACCGGAGAGTCAAAGAGGACTATAAGCCCACCCGTCCGCTGACCCACGATCTGATCGTTTCCATCGCAGATTCCTTAGGCGCGGAATTCGACAGTGTCGTCATCAGCGAACTAAAGGAGCATACCTACTTTGCCAAGCTGCGTCTGAAGCGCGATGGCGAGATTATCGAAGTCGACGCTCGTCCCAGCGATGCCATCGCCGTGGCAGTGACCTTCGATCCCCCGCTCCCTATTTTTGTTGCCGAAGAAGTACTGGACGAGGCAGGCAGCTAAAGCACTCACAATTTTTACTGAATGCAATCTTCGTAGCCACCGCTGCCCAGCCTCGATGTTGCGCCTTGCTTGCGTGTCACCTCTCCCAAGCGGCGAGGTCGGATCGAGCCCTTAAGGCGAAGATTCGGGAGACGCCAGGGATGAATCAACCATGGCGCATTGCCCCTTCCCGCAGTCTCGGCTAAAGGCCTCGTCTGCGACCTCCCGCGGCTAGAGGGTGGAGGGACGCCAATCAGGCGAATGGGCGCCAATGAAAACAGGCTCTTCACTTGCGAATTAAGTATAACCGCTTTTCATTAGCGCTAATTCGCATCATTAGCGGGCAACATCTCCACTTGCTAAGCCGGATAGCCACCGCCTGCTCTGCGCCGGGAGAGGTGACATGAGTTGACATTCCCAAAAGGCGCAACATCAGAACTGCCAAGCGGTGGAAAGCGTTAGCTTGCACCTCCACAAACAGGCTCTTCACTTGCGAATTAAGTATAACCGCTTTTCATTAGCGCTAATTCGCATCATTAGCGGGCAACATCTCCACTTGCTAAGCCGGATAGCCACCGCCTGCTCTGCGCCGGGAGAGGTGACATGAGTTGACATTCCCAAAAGGCGCAACATCAGAACTGCCAAGCGGTGGAAAGCGTTAGCTTGCACCTCCACCGTCTGGCAGGCGGTGGCTACCCAGCTTGCCACGCGAAGCTGTGCTATTGGCGCTGGCGGATGCGCTGCGAAAAATCAGGCGCGTTGGCATACAGGTGCGCCTGCAGGTTGATTTTGCTGGCCATCCGTATCTGATCGAACGGTCCGCTGACAGCTAACAACCCCAAGTCGTACGCCAACCGATCCGAGTGCCCCGGTAAGAGCACCCGAATATCGCTGGGTATGGCTCCTGGACGAATCGCGTTGATATGATCGACGATGTTCGTGGTGCAGTTGTTGGTCAACAAATCATAGAACTCTGGCTGGCGAGCCAGTTGATTGGCTCGCAGCAACATGGCAACCAGCACCTTTTGCGCCTGCTCCGGAGTCACTCGCGTCGGATACAAGTACACATCGACTTTGCGGACTTCAGTGCGCAGCAGGATCAAGTCGCGCTCGGTGCCGATGACAACCATCAGCTCGTAACCATCCAGTGCTCCGCCCAGCGTCGAGTACTGCTCGCCTTGCTCCAATCGACCCTCGACCGAAACAACCAACTGCTGACCATCCGCCAGGCCAAAACTGAGCATCGTATGGGCTAGCGCGGGTGTATTCTGAAATGGCACCACGATAAAGTCGACCGTTTTGACGTCGGTCAGTTTGAACTCGCGATCAAAGTGACGAACATCGTAGTCCTCCTCGGTGCGATAAGTGCAATCGCGGATGTGATACAGTTTGATTCGATCGCCTTGAATATCGGCCACCGGCAAGACAGCCAGGTCCGGTCGCCAATTGCGGTAGTTCGACGGCCGGCGCGGCTCTCTGCCCCCGCGCATTGTCGAAGCCAACCTGGCTGCTATCGTTTTGCGGAAGTTGCGTTCACCCTCAGTCAAGTCATCAACATCCGGCGTTTTCCCAGGCTGACCTGCGCTGCTCTCCGCGCCAGGTTCCAGGGGAGTGTCTTCATTGCACTGCGCCGCGGGCGGCGGGAAGCTGGTCCAAGAAAAAAGTCGACAGCCCGATCCGAGCACCAACATCGCCAGAACGACGAGGTGCCAAGCGGCGGATGGCTTGGGCATCGAGCCACGATAGGGCATGAGCAGTCGACCTGCGAAGCGGGTGTGTCCCTGGAATGTTCCCTGGAATGTTCCATACGTAACGATGTGCAGACATCCGTCGAGCTAGCCTCTAGCAAAAGCAGGCAAACGAGGCAAGAGAAACATGACCATCGGTCGCCGCTGTCCTGGTAGCAACCAGCGCTACTTTGGCAAGTTGGCGCTCCCCGCGCACGTTGGCTGAACTCTCAAGCTGGCTAAAACTCTCTGGAAAGTGGATAGAAAAAATCGCTCTTTTGCTCGCTGGCAGAAAACGTTAGTGTTCGCAGCAATTACGCCTGTCGTGGAAACGAGGTTTGGAGAGCAGTCATGCGAGCAGTCTGGTCGACCTTTGTGTTGTCGTGTTTAGTCAGCGCCGTCGGTGGCTGCCAATCCTGGTCGCAACTAGGACAGGGCATGCCCACGGGCTCGCGCGTCCCGCCGCCAGGTACAGGCTCCTACCAGGTTCCGGGCAGTTACTACAACGGGCAGAAGACCGGCGCCACCGGTGGTGCAGCCAGTGGTTCCGCGCTGGCAGGCACGGGTGCCATGCCCAACAACTCTGCCGGTGCACCTGCTCCAGGGGCAGTGACCACCGCGGGCTGGCAGCCGCCCACGATCGACCAACTGCGCGAGAGTGTCAACAGTTCAGCCAATGCGGCAATTGGCGATGCAGCCAGCCGCTCCAGTCAAGTTGTCCAAGCGAGTACCTCGCGAGCCGCTGCGGCCCTTGGCCAGTTTACCGCTCCGGCCGGTAATCAGGCCCCCACCCCGGCCTCTTCGGCATCTCAGTCGATCAGCGACACTCCATCTTTCAATAACGAACCGCCACGCTTGGATTGGCAAGCGCCTCGGTAGTCCACCACCGGACCGATGGCTCCGGCCATCGATGACGGGTCATGAATTGCGACATCGGCTGATCGCCTATGTCATCAACCTGCTTGCAGCCAGTCCCACGGGAGCCAGCGTGTGTTCGCGCGCATGCCGATACGCAAGAAAATTGTTTGCGCCACCGTACTGTTGGCTGCGACGCTGCTGATTCTGATCGGCAGCAGCTTGCGTGGATTCTATGCTTATCGCGAACTGGTCCTGATCGTCAGCAATCGTGTATCGGACCTGCCGCTGCTCAATGATCGTATCGTCCGCGACATCGATGAACTGCGAGTTCGCTGCCAGCCGACGCGGGTCAACTTGCTCGATCCGACCTTCGCACGCAGCCCCGGTAAACTGATGCCGATCAACGTAGTTGATGAACTCCGGCATATACGCGAGAACGTCAAGTCTTACGAATCTCTGCTGCGTGACCAGGTCAAGGATGGCGTGCTGGATTTGGATCCAACCAGCCAGGAACTGAAACTGGTCAGCGAGATAACCTCCAAGATCAACTCGATCCTGCATTCGGTTCAGGGTCACGAAGTCCAATTGAATCCGCAATTGGCTGGCCTGGAGAACGACCTGTATGACTTGAGTGGCCAGGCGCATGAGTTGCCCGTGCAGTTGCATGACCGCATGAAGCGATTGCGTGAGCGTGTCCGCGGCAGTTATCGCACGCTCTACGGCATGATCATTCTGTCCTCGCTGGCTTCGTTCTTAATCATTGGTTTGGCCTACATGTTCTTCAGGCGGTCGGTGGTGCAACCATTCAAAGAACTATTGGCGGGTTCGCGCACGATTGCCAAAGGCAACTTCGACCATCGCGTGGTCTGCAATTCCGGCGACGAGCTATCGGAACTAGCCGATGCGCTCAACGCGATGACGGATCGCTTCGTACAGATTCGTGATCACCTGAATGAAACGGTACAAGCCCGGACGCGGGAAGTGGTCCGCAGTGAACAACTGGCCAGCGTTGGCTTTCTGGCCGCAGGCGTGGCGCATGAGATCAACAATCCACTGGCATCGATCGCCTGGAGTGCGGAAGCACTGGAAAGTCGCCTGCACGAAGTCTTGCACGCAGACGAACACTCCTCCGACCGGGCTCAGCCTTTTTCGGGCATGGACCCGGCCGAATTGAATGTCTTGCGAAAATATCTCAAGCGCATCCAGGATGAAGCCTTTCGCTGCAAGGGCATTACGGAGCGACTGCTGGACTTTTCGCGGCTGGGCGAAAGCCAACGCAAACAACAATGCGACGTAAACGAACTAGTCAGCGATGTCATCGCTTTGGTAGAACATCTGACGCCCTATCGCAACAAGACGATCAAGTTCACCCAACATCCGGGCCTGGAAGCCTGGGTCAGTCCCACTGAGTTCAAACAAGTCGTGCTCAATCTGCTGACCAACGCGCTAGACTCGACCGACCAAACTGGCGTGGTCACTTTGCAACTGGGAGCGGACAATCAACGCTTGAGCCTGGTGGTTGAAGACAATGGCTGCGGCATGACCGACGAAGTCTTGAGGCATCTGTACGAGCCCTTCTTCACCCGACGCCGCGACGGCAAGGGTACCGGATTGGGCTTGTCGATAACCTACCGCATTGTGCAAGATCACGGTGGCCAGATCATGGCCTCCAGCGACGGGCCAGGCCATGGCAGTCGTTTCCAAATATTGCTTCCGCTCGTTCCTGAAACTACCAATCTAAATGACTCCGAAAAGTTTGCCGCCTAAAGGCCTGAAGATACTTTTTGCCGACGATGAAGAAGCTCTCCAGGACACGATGAGCCTGGAGTTGCCACGCATGGGACACGCCGTCACGGTCTGCCCCGATGGTCATTCGGCTGTGCGTGAACTGGAATCTGGTCAGCATTTCGATTGCTTGATCGTGGACCTGGACATGCCTGGCATGAACGGGCTGGAAGTAATCAAGCGTTGTAAAGAGCTCACGCCGGAAACCGAAGCGATCGTACTGACCGGCAAAGAGACGCTCAGCTCGGCCGTAGCTGCCATGCGCTTTGGTGCCTGCGATTACTTGACCAAGCCCTGTCGCTTGTCAGAACTAAAAGAACTGCTGGGCACGATCGCCGCGCGTCGCGAATCGGTCAAGAAGTATTTCCTGGTCAAGCGCCAAATCGAACGCACGGCTACCACCGCCAATCTCGTGGGCGAACATCCACTAATCGAACAAGTTCGTCAATTGGTTTCGCGAGTCGCGCCCACTTCGTCGACCGTCCTGATTCGTGGCGAAACCGGCTGTGGTAAAGAGCTGGTAGCGCGCAGCGTGCATGACCAAAGTCTGCGCAAAGACAAACCATTTGTGGCCATCAACTGCGGCGCGCTGCCCGAGAACTTGATCGAAAGCGAACTGTTCGGTCACAAGAAGGGCGCCTTCACCGGCGCAGATACCAGTCGCGAAGGCCTGTTTGAAGTCGCCAGCGGCGGCACGATCTTCCTGGATGAGATCGGCGAGTTGCCGTTGGCTGTTCAAGCCAAACTGTTGCGGGTGCTGGAAAGCGGTGATATCCGCAAGATCGGTGACAATGAACCGCACCGCGTTGATGTGCGCGTTGTTTGCGCCACGCATCGCAACCTGGAAAAGATGGTCGAAGAGGGCACGTTCCGCGAAGACTTGATGTTCCGGATCAACACCTTTGAAATCTACATGCCAGCCTTGCGCGAACGCTTGAGCGACTTGCCAAAACTGGCTGTGCATTTGTTTCGGCGGTTTCGACAGGACTCGGTCAGCGAAGCCGATCTCTTCACGCCGGAGACGATGGAAGAGCTGCGAGGTCACTCCTGGCCGGGCAACGTACGCGAATTGGCCAATGTGATCGAGCACGCCACGATTCTGTGTGACAAACCACCCATTCGCCACGAACACTTGCCCAAGCATTTCACCGATCGGCGGCTGCGCAAAGAGTTGCGAGCTTCCGCCCCAATGTCGCTCCGCGAACTGGAACTGGTGGCCGTCAACGAAGCCATGGCGCGCCACGATGGCAACAAGCAAGCGGTGGCCGAGGAACTGGGAATCAGCATGAAAACGCTGTATACCAAGCTCAACCAGAGCAATCCGCCCGCTCAAAAGTCGGCTTAGCCGCGAGGAAAAATGGCCGGATATCGCCAGTGCAGCCGGGCAGGCTGTCTATAATAAGGATAGACGGTTCTATCTTTTCTTTAGCGGGCCCGCGATGAAATCCGACTACTCCGACCAGCAGTTGCAGGCATTCTTGGACGAAGCTCTATCGCCCGAGCTAATGGCGCAGATCGAAGTCCAAATGCGCAGCGACCAGAGCTTGATCCAGCGACTGATGTCGATCGCCGGCCAGCGCGAAGCCGGAGTACATGGTCTGGGAGAAATCTGGCGCCGACATCGCTTGACTTGCCCCGACCGGCAACAATTGGGCGGTTATCTCTTAGGTACGCTGGACCAGCAGCGGCAAGCGTACGTTCAGTTCCATATCGAACAAGTTTGCTGCCGACTCTGCGCTGCCAACCTGCAAGATCTCAAGTCTGAGCAACAACAGATGCTGGCCGCCACCCAGGCCACGCAAGCAGCTCGCTCGCAGCGAAGACGCAAGTATTTCCAAAGCAGCGCCGGCTACCTAAAGAACGGTGACGGTTGAGACTTGAGACTTGAGATTTGAAATCTAAACCACTCGAGTCGGACCACCGCCTGGTGGCGGTGGCTACGTGAGATGGTTGGTCCAGTAGGCGAAGAAGCGGTGGTTAATCGTCGTAGTCGCGTGAGTAACTACTGCGGCGTGGGCCTCGGTCACCACCGCGGTCGCCACCCCGGTCACCCCGGTCACCTCCACCGTAACGAGGACCGCCGCCCCCACCACCACCGCTGCGCGGTGTACGTTCAGCGCGTGGACGCGCTTCGTTGACGGTGATGCGTCGACCGACCACTTCTTGTTGATGCAACGCTTCTACGGCGGCTGTGGCTTCAGCCGCGTTGGGCATTTCCACAAAGGCAAATCCACGAGACCGACCGGTTTCCCGATCGACAATAATGTTGACAGAGGAAACTTCACCGTACGCGCCAAATGCCTGGCGTATGTCATCTTCGGTCGCACGAAAAGACAAATTGCCAACGTAAATATTCGTCACCTTCGAACCCTCGCAAAACAGTGCCACACAGTTGAGCAGCCAGATCGTCAACCAAACACTGTCCCGAAGGGAGAAAGGACCATCGCGGCGAATCAGGTTTCGGACCATTTACCTACGGCTGTCGGAGCAGATTATCCGACTGGTGTCTAGCCGAGTCAACGGAATTTCAGCAATATTTTTGACCTTTTGCTACCCGTCGGGCAATCCGGTAGCCCGCTGAGGGGCTACCAGATATCAGAGCCTGATTCGTGGCCGCTTTAGGGGCACCGGGCCGGACAGAATTAGGCTGCCTTTTTGAGAGCTTCCAGGGCTGCGACGTAGTTGGGCTCTTGGGTCACTTCGGGCACAATTTCGCTGTAAACCACTTGGCCGTTTTTGTCCAACACAAACACGGCTCGAGCCAACAACTTCAGTTCATCTATCATCACGCCAAAGGCCTGGCCAAAGCTGCCCGATTGATAATCGCTGCCCATCTTCATCGACTTGACACTCTCGGCGCCGCAGAAACGATTCTGGGCAAATGGCAAATCACGGCTGACGGTAACGGCATTGACGCTCTCACCGAGCGCTCCCAGCTCTTGATTGAACTTCTTGGTCTGGATGGCACAGACACCCGTATCGACCGAAGGCACGACCGAGAGAATCGTGGCTTTGCCCAGCAAGTCCTTCTTGCTAATCGTCTTGAGGCCACCTTCAAAGTAATGCACGGTAAAGTCGGGTGCAGCGCTGCCGACCTTGAGCTCGTCGCCCAGCAGAGTCATGGGAGCGCCCTTAAACGTAATTACGCCAGTTCGTGGCATCGTGTCGTCCTCGAGGTGTAAATGGAGGTGCTAAGAAAACACAGCAACGGCCACAGCAGTCCCGCGGGACCACTGCCAGCCGCTCTACGATGGTAGTGGCTAGTCCCCAAGTCCGGAAGGGTACGCAACCGCCATGGGGCTCGACACTATCGATGCGGATCGAGTCGTTGGTCGCTGGTTTATGGACTGCTCAGCTTTAGCCCGATAATCCCCCCGACAATCATCGCCAGAAACAATAGGCGAGTCGCATTGAAGGGTTCGCCGTAGAGCGCAATGCCTAGCACCACCGTCCCCAACACTCCGATCCCGGTCCAGACCGCGTAGCCGGTGCCCAGAGGAATCGTGCGCACAGCGATCCCCAGCAGCAGAAAACTGATCAGCATGGCTGCCACGGTAGCCAAGGCGATCCAAGGCCGGGTCAATCCGTGGCTAGCCTTCAATCCCACGGCCCAACCCACTTCGAAGAGTCCGGCCACAATTAATATCCACCAGCCGCTATTCATTTAGATCTTGGTTACCAGTTCTTCCCACTCAGGGTTGTATTGGCGGCGCCAGAGCGCTTGCTGCTGGTCATCTTCCAAGATATGCCCGTTGGTGGGATCGGTTTTGACGGTGCGGCCCGTACGATATGCAATGTTACCCAAGTGACACAGCAGCGTACTGCGGTGGCCTTCGGTAATGGGTTGGTTGAGTCGATCGGGGTTGTGGGTGCGAATGGCATCGATAAAGTTCTGCAAGTGCTCGGGCTGGCCCTGCGAAGTATCTTTGGCTTCTTCTATCAGTTTGTCACCGCGATCGTAAATTCGATAGCCACCGCTACCATCCAGTTCCATTGTTCCTTCGTCTCCGTAAAAAGAGACGAAGGCTTCGCTGTCATGTTTGTTGCATGAAAGAGCTTGCCAACTGATCTGTTTCTGGCCTTCGAATTCAAAGAGCGCCGTTTGTGTATCGGGCGTCTCTTGATCGTCATCATACCAGTACCTTCCGCCGGAACTAACGGTCCGAATAGGGAAATCAACCTTCAGTCCCCAACGACAGATGTCCAAACCGTGCACGCCATTGTTGGCCAGTTCACCACCACCCCAGTGCCAGAACCAGTGCCAGTTGTAATGCACCACGTTATCTCTGTAGGGAACATGCGGGGCTGGGCCTTCCCAGAGCGGATAATTGATATGCGCCGGTGGCTGAGCCTGGGCACCTTTGCCAATGGAGGTCCGCAGATTGGCGTAATAATTGCGAGCCAGGTGAACTTTACCGATGACACCCGCATGCAATTTTTCGATCGCCGCGATTGCGCCTGGACTGCTGCGCCGCTGCGTTCCCAGTTGAACACAGCGACGGTATTTGGCGGCGGCTTCTACCATCCACTCGCCCTCTTGTGGATTATGGCTGCAAGGCTTTTCAACATACACATGTTTGCCCGCTTTGCAGGCCATGATCGTGGCAGGTGCATGCCAATGATTGGGAGCGGCACACACCAGAGCATCTATCTGACTATCGGAGAGGATCTGGCGAAAATCGGTGGTGGTCGTCGATTGCTGTCCTGTTTTCTCTTGCAACTGCCTGGCCACGTTGCTCAATCTTTTTTCGTCGATATCACACAACGTAGCGACTTCAACACCCGAGATATCGGCCAGGCTCATCGCCAGTGATTGTCCACGACTGAGGCCCATGACGGCTACGCGAACCTTATCCTGCGCTTGGACCTCTGGTTGTTGATTGCCCGAAGCGCTGCCGGAGATAGCTGCAGCGCTAGCCAAGGTGATGGCAGATAGAAACTCACGGCGTGGTTGCATGGCGGGACTTCCGTCAAGAAGCGAGTGATTGTGTGGCTCTCATTGTACGGGCCGCCGCGGTGGCGCAAAACCCAGCCCGACACTTGAATGAATGCCAAGCCAACCGCGTCAAGAAACCGGAGAAAAGTCACGCTCTGGGTGACTCTGCCCGCGCATGTGACACAGGTGTGGGCGTCGGCGCGCATGGAATCGTCGCGCCAGCACGAAACTTAACACTCTATCATGTTGGCCATGACCTAGGGCGACGATAGAACCTTTGCGACACGAACGTAGTCGTGGTCCCGAGCCGATCAGTGGAATGGATTGCAACCAGATTGATTTTTAGCGGAATGGAAGGAGCGTTTCATGTTGGTGCTGTCGCGACACAGGGACGAGAGCATCATGATCGGGGACGATGTAGTGATCACCATCGTCGACATCCGCGGTGACAAGGTACGCTTGGGTATTGAAGCCCCCCAAGATATTCCTGTTCACCGACAAGAAGTCTATGAAGCAATTAAGCGCGAAAATCAGAAGGCCGGCCATGTCCAGCCTAATGAAACGCGTTCACTTGGCCCTCGCGGCCACTAAGACCTCGATCTTGGTCAACCTCCGTTGAGCCTTTCAGGCGGGCCAGTTTCCATGCGAAGCTGGCCCGCCTTTTTTGTTTTTGGCCCCACAGGCCGGTCAACGGATGCTTTTTTCAGCCAATCGCTGGGCTCCCGGGTGCCGTCCACAAAGTTCGCCTGGGCAGAATGCCCGCGCCATCTTGCCGGCCAGCATCGGCTGGATCGCACCGCTCATTTGTCATCGCTGTTGCTCAGCCCTCGCGCCTGAACAGTTGCCGCTGCTCCCCCAGCGCACCCGACTGCAAACCCTGCCCACCCCCCAGGGCCGCCCCTCTCGCCGAGCCACTCGGCCAAATGGTGGCAAAATATAACTGGCAGGTAAAAAGTCCTGACCAGCTAAGCTGTAACGATTATGCCCAGTACACGTCGGCAATATTGGAAGAAAATGACCTTCCGTGGGTTTGCTTAATAAGATTGTGTCCAAATTTCGATGCTACTGTTGCGACAGTTGCATACGGAGTCCATCGAGAGGTGGCTCTATGATGCGCTAGCAAAAGAGTAAGTTGACGTCCCCCTCGCGTCGACGCACTACACCGGCAGATCAAGCCCTCCCACAGGACTTGTTCCGTTTGTTAGTTGCTAGTGAACAGCTCGAAGTTCACGGCTCGAATTTCCGAGCTGCCTTCACAAAACATCCGTAGCTTACATAGCTGAACACTTTGGGGATCTCACATGACTCGTATTAATACCAATGTCAACTCTTTGGTCGCGCAGACTCGCTTGAGTCGAACTCAGTCCGAACTGCAGACCTCATTGACTCGCCTGAGCACTGGTTTGCGAATCAACAACGGCAAGGACGACCCTGCAGGCTTGATCGCCAGCGAAGCACTCCGTAGCGACATCACCAGTATCAACAAAGCCCTGAGCAATACTCAGCGAGCCAACCAAATCATCTCCACCGCTGATAGCGCCCTGGGCCAGGTCAGCAGCCTGCTGAACGACATCCGCGGTCTGGTTGTCGAAGCCGCCAATAAAGGTGCTCTCAGCGACGACGAAATCAACGCTAACCAGTTGCAGATCGATAGCTCGCTCCAAGCCATCGACCGCATCGCTCAGACCACCACCTTCCAAGGCCGACGTTTGCTCGACGGTAGCTTGGACTTTGTTACCAAGGCCGGTACGGGTTTCACCAATGTGACCAACCTGAGCATCAACCAGGCTAACCTGGGCGCGACCGGTTCGGTGGCTGTGGATGTGAGCATTACCCAGGCTGCCACCAAAGCCTCAATCACCAACACCGGTATCGCTGCCAGTTCGACTTCTGCGAAGTCGACCGGTACGATCACCTTCGGTACGCCTGATCCAGCATTGGAAGCCAGCGGCACCGTTTCCTTGGCAAACGCCTACACCGTAGGCGCTTCAGCCACTGGTACGATCACTCTGGCAGGTGCCACAACTCCTAACGCCGAAGCCAGCGCGTCGATTACGCTGGGCACCAGCGGTGTTACGTTTGATATCGGCGCTATCAACGGCAGCATCGTGGATGGTACCACCGGTAACGGCGTTACGCTTAACATCACCACGACCAACACCTCGGGTGGCACCACCGGTACCTATAACGCCACGACCAACACGTTGAACTTGACCCTGGAAACAGGCTTGACCGGTGCCGCGCTGGTTACCGCCCTGGGCAACGTGGCTGCGATCAATGACAAGTTCAGCTTCACCAACGGTAGCGCTGGTCCCACACCAGTGGTAGCCGCAGGCGATGCTGGTGTGCAGACCAGCCGTTTCTCAGGTGGTACCGATACCACCGGTAACGGTACTTTCGTGTTGACCGCGGTCAACGGTGGAGTCGCTGACGGTGCCATCGGTAACGCAACCGACATCACCTTTACTTCAGGTGCTTCGACCGTCGCTTCGTACAACGCGACCACCAACCAGATCCTGGTACAGGTGGCCACCGGCGCTACGATCTCGGACATTACCAGTGCGTTGAACACTGGATTAAGCGGCATCTTCACCGCGTCCAACACCACCAACGGCACTTACAAGTACAACACCAGTGCCAACGGCACCACCAACAACCCGCTGTCCGGTGGTACCAATCCGGCCGCCGCCGCTAGTTTCACCTTGACCGCTGTCAACGGTGGTGAGGCTGATGGTCTCAAGGGCAACAGCACGGTTGTCAAGTTCCAATCAGGTGCTTCGAACCTGGCTGCGTATGACGCTGCTACCAACGAGTTGATGATCACAGTGGCCACCGGCGCCACCATCAACGACATCATCAGCGCCATCAACACTGACAACACCTTCCAGGCTACCAGCCCGCTGAACGGTACCTCGCTGTTCTCCACGACTGACCTGGGCACCAACGGTGCAACGCTAAGCGGCGGTACCAACTCGACGCTCAACGACGTGATCACCGTCACCGCGGACGATGCTTCGGCAGACTTCGATGCGACGATCACCATTCAGCAGGACAACTCGATCACCGCTGGTACCGCTCAAGCCTCGCTTGACGCCAACGGCAATATCCTTGTCAAGATTCGCAACACCGGCAACGTCCAGATCTCCACGATCAAAGACGCCATCAACTCGCTGGATGGCTACTCGGCAACCGTCAGCACCAATGATGGTGATGGAACTTACAGCATCGGTGTCGATACTGCTCCTACAGTTGCCAACCTGACCGGCGGTAACGCCGGTGGTGGCCTGGTCAGCGACCTGGTGGTCCAGTTGACCGGTGGAACCGGCTCGGAAGTGTTCAACTTCAACGCCGGCAGCAAGATCGATGACATCGTTCGCTCGATCAACCTGGTCAAAGATGCGACGGGTGTTGAAGCCAAGAACGAAGCTGGTACCTTGCGTCTGAACAGCGTTGGTTATGGTTCGAAAGAAACCATCGCCGTCGAAGTGATCAGCGAAGGCACCGGCGGTACCTTCAAGAGCGGCCTGAGTGCAGCTCGCGCCAGCGGTACCGATGTCGAAGCCACCGTCAACGGCTTCAAAGCCTCAGCCACCGGCAACACCCTGTCGGTCAACACCGCGACGCTTGACCTCAGCTTGAGCGTGGTCGAAGGTTCCGACGACCCCATCAGCTTCGAGATCACCGGCGGTGGTGCTCAGTTCCAACTGGGTCCAGACGTCGTCAGCAATCAACAAGCTCGCTTGGGTATCGCCAGCTTGAACACTGCCAAACTC
Organism: Ottelia alismoides; assembly: GCA_037367405.1. Taxonomy (NCBI): domain Eukaryota; kingdom Viridiplantae; phylum Streptophyta; class Magnoliopsida; order Alismatales; family Hydrocharitaceae; genus Ottelia; species Ottelia alismoides. Next base: position 6,270,277 of record JAZKJV010011400.1, on the reverse strand, counting down.
GGTAGTGCGGCTGGTCGCCTGTACGAACTGGCCTCCGGCGAAGCCAAATCGCTGGTCAACGACGTGACCGGTGCTGGCCGCATCATCGAAGACGTGATCGCCAAGGTCACCACGCTTCGCGGTCGATTGGGTGCGTTCCAACGAACGACCTTGGACAGCAACAGCGTCTCGCTGAGCGAAACGCTCAACAACCTCAGCGAAGCTCAAAGCTCGATCCGCGACGCAGACTTCGCCAAGGAAAGCGCCAACCTGACACGGGCTCAGATTCTGATCCAGTCGGGTACCCAAGTGCTGCAGCTAGCCAACTCGGCTCCGCAGAACGTACTGTCGCTGCTGCGATAATCGAAAGCTCGACGCAGAGCGTCGAACGACAAACTTCTAGCTCGAACCGCGTTGGCCAGCAATGGTCAGCGCGGTTTTTGCGTTTGCGTGCGAGAGAAGACCGACGCGGCGCGTTGGGAATACATTTTCCGACGCAGGCGCGTCGGGCCACAATGCGCGTTGGGCTACAATGCGCATCGGGCTACAATGCGAGTTGGGATGCATGTGACTACTTTAGCCAGGTCGGTAGTTGGCCGGCTTTGGGCAGTTCGATCGAGCAGAAGCGTTCAATGGCGTTGATCGCCGATAGCTGGTCGAGCGCTTGTTGCGGCGGCTGGCTGTCCAGGTTCAACACTCCAATGGCTTTACCACCAGGTTGATCTCCAGCCCGGCCGACCGCCATCTGGGCAATGTTAACCTGGTGGTGTCCAAAGACCGTACCGACGCGGCCAATAATGCCGGGCACATCGGAGTGGGTAAAGAACAGCAGATTGCCATCCAGGTAAGCTTCTAACCGGTAGTCATCGATCAACACCAGTCGCGGCATATTGTGGCCAAACAAGGTACCGCCAGCCTTGACCGTCACGCCAGCGCCGCTGACCTCCGCCGTGATGCTGGAGGTAAAGGCTCCCATTTCGCGATTTCGATGATCGTTCAGTTCAATTCCGCGTTCGCGCAGCAACAGTTCGGCATTGACGATGTTGGCTTCATCGACCAAGGCTCGCTCCAACAGACCTGCGCAAAACGCCGCCGTCAGCAGTTTGGTGTCGCGATCGGCCACTTCGCCTCGATAGTAGAGGTTGCAGGCCGAAACTGCCCCGCCATGCCACTGATTGAGCAGCAGACCCAAGCGATAGGCTACATCCAGGTATCCGCGCAGCGATTCCAGCGTCTTGGGATCCAGCGATCCAGCATTGACGGCGTGACGAATCTCGCCGGTTTTGAAGAAGTTCAGCAGCAGGTGAATGCCTTCGACAGCGACCTGCGTCTGAGCCTCTTCCGTGCTGGCTCCCAGGTGTGGTGTGCAGACCACGTTGGGCATGCCAAAGAGCGGACTATTGGTGCACGGCTCTTCTTCAAAAACATCCAGCGCCACCCCGCCGATTCGGCCACTCTTGAGCCCTTCTGCCAAGGCGGCTTCGTCGTAAATGCCACCGCGAGCACAATTGATCAAGCGAATCCCCGGCTTGACAATGTCCAACTCCTTCTTGCCGATCAGGTAACGCGTCTCGGTTGTCAGAGGAGTATGAACTGTCAAGTAATCGACTTTGGGTAACATTTGCGCGACCGTGTCCACACGCTCCACACCCATCTTGGTCGCTTGTTCATCAGTCAAGAATGGATCATAGGCAATGACGCGCATGCGAAAAGCCAAGGCGCGCAGGGCCACTTCGCGGCCGATGCGGCCCATGCCCACCACGCCCAGCGTTTTGTCGGCTAGCTGCGTCCCCATGTAACTCTTGCGATCCCATTTACCGGAGATCAAGCTCTGATAGGCGGGGGCCACGCTGCGACTGAGGGCCAGCAACAGGGCAAACGCATGCTCGGCCGTGGATAGTGTATTGCCAGCCGGCGTATTCATCACCACGATGCCCAAGCGAGTGGCTGCGTCTTTATCGATGTTATCGGTACCTACACCGGCGCGCACAATGGCCCGCAAGCGTCGATTGCCTTCCAGCGATTCAGGCGTAATCTTGACGCCGCTTCGGACGATGGCTCCATCGACTTCCGCCAAAAAGGCACGAAGGTCGTTCCCCTTCAGGCCATGCTTCTCCACATACTCGAAATCGCTATCAGCTCTCAGCAGTTGCAGACCTTCTTCAGCGATTGGGTCGAGCACTCCGATGCGGAACTTTGCCATAGTCTTCAGTTTCTACCTTGTCAGTGATATCGATCTGGTCAGTCAAGCTGGGGTGAACGAAGCCTCAGGCGTGCTTCTTGGCGAACTCTTCCATGGTATCGGCCAACAGGGAAACGCCTTCCATGGGCATGGCGTTGTAGATGCTGGCGCGAATACCACCCACACTGCGATGGCCTTTCAGACTGCACAGCCCTCGCGACTCGGCCAGGCTCAAGAATTCCTGCTCCAGCTCCGGCGATGGAAAGCGGAACGTGACGTTCATCAGCGATCGAGAATCCGGTTGGGCATGGCCAATAAACAGCTCGGGGTATTCGTCCAACTTGGCATACAGCAAACGAGCTTTCTTGCGATTGTGCTTGAGCATGTTATCCAGGCCGCCGATCGTCTCCTCCAACCACTCGCCGATCAGCCCGAGCACATAGATCGCAAACGTAGGCGGCGTGTTCCACATCGAACCTTCTTTGGCGTGGTTGCGATAGCTCAGGTAACCCGGCAGTCCATCGCCGCTACGCTCGAGCAACTCTTTTCGCATGACGACCACGGTCACACCGGCGGGCCCCGCGTTTTTCTGCGCACAAGCATAGATCATGCTATAGCGATCCAGATTCATCGGACGACACAGGAAATCACTGCTGGAATCACACAGCAGGGGAGCACCACTGGCATGGATATCATCTAGAAACTGCACGCCTTGAATGGTCTCGTTGCTGGTGATGTGAACATACGCAGCGGTCGGCGAGATCTTCAGTTCCCCGGGATCGGGCAAGCGGTCATAGTTGGTCGCCTTGGCATCATAGATGACTTCGACGGAACCTTCTTTGCGAGCCTCTTCAGCGGCATATTTGCCCCATGAACCGGTCAGCACGTATTGGGCTGGCTGAGCCTGACCACGCAGCAAGTTAATGGCCGTCATCGAGAATTGCAGCCGAGCTCCACCCTGCAAGAATAACACTTCGAACTCCTCGCCAATGCCCAGCAAACGCCGCAACCGAGCTTGTGCTTCGTTCTGAATGGCGATGTATTCGTCGCTGCGATGCGAGATCTCAAGAATCGAACAGCCAGCCCCTGGCAAGCACAGCATTTCATCCTGGACGCGCTTCAGCACAGGCAGTGGCAACACCGCTGGCCCTGGCGAGAAATTGTAGACACGCTCCTGAACGACTTGGGCCGACATGGCGTTTTTCCTTTTGTTTCCGCAAACTCTCTAAGGGTTCGGACGACCCAAGTGGCCGCCTTCGAAGCCGCCCATTTTATGGCCCGCAGCAAAAACCGTACAGTCGCCTTTGGGAGCCTGGGACTAGCCTTCCAGCGAATCAAGCCCCAATTCCTCAGCCGGACGATCCAATAAACTCTCGGGCGCGCGTTCCGGTTCGGACACTACTGGCTTGGATGATTTAGCCGGCGCGAGCTTGGTCAGCCTGACCACCAGATTGCGCTGCTGCAAGCCAATCACTTCGACATTTTCGCCCGCTTCGATTACACCACTTTCGACCACCGCGTTGTAATTGCGATGCTCGATGCGCACTAAACCACAGGGCATCAACGAGTTTTGTGTCGTGCCCACCTGTCCCACCAATCCTTGCAACTGGAGCAACACCGGGTCGACGGGCGTTTGGGGCACTGAAGGCGTCTTGAGCACAATGCGTCTGCCAATAGGCGTGTGCGGCCAGATGCGAATGGCCACCGTGATAAAGATTGGAATCGCCACCAACATCAACACGAGCGTCAAGAAACCCGCAGTCTGACTGCTGCGAAAAGCAGAATAGACGCTAATCATCGCAGCCAGCAAACTGGCCACTGCCAAGGTCCCACCGCTGGGCACAAACAAATCGGCCGCGGCCAAGGCGGCGGCCAGGGCAAAGAACAAGATCGCTATTACCAATGGGTCCATACGTGCCAGCATATCGACTGTGCGGGCCACTGGCCAGGGTCCAACTCCTGGCCCGGTACCGGAAGTTGCCCAATCAAAACATCCCCAAAAATTTCTCTTGACTTGACTGCCCCACCAGTGTACTATCACACCAGTACACCAAGACACCGACGCACTGACCTGGCTCACTGCGGGCCGGTGGAACTCGGTGCCATTGAGGTGGACCGGTGGACTGATTCAGCTCTCTCATTCAAGGGACCGTTGCTTCAGTCCGGATCGATTAACTGACGGCTGAAGCACGAGGACTCACTCGAGCGCTTCATTAGTGCAACAGTCGGCCAGGAGTGGCCAAGCTACGACTAAATCGACAGTCCTCAACCGGCCGGCGCCGGTCCAAGCGTCAGCTCTGTTTGCGAAGGAGCAGAAATGCAATTGACGATCGAGCCTAACAACGGCATGCCGATCTTCGAGCAAGTGGTCAGGCAGATCAAGTTTGCCGTGGCCGAAGGCACGCTAGTGCCAGGCCAACTCTTGCCCAGTGTCCGCGTGCTCTCCAAGAGCCTGGCGGTCAATCCCAACACGATCCAGCGAGCTTACCTGGAACTGCAGAACGAGGAGATCCTGGAGAGCCTCCGCGGTCGTGGCATCGTGGTCTGTGCCGGGGCCAAGCGACGCTGTGTCAGCGACCGCCAACTGCTGTTGGGCCAGCGTCTGACAGCCGTCGTCGAAGAAGCTGTTCGCGGCGGGTTGGAACCCGAGCGCTTACGAGAAATGTTCGAGAAAGCAGTCAAGCAAGCAACCAAGCATGAAGGGGCACCATCATGAATCCAGTCATCACCAGCCCAGGCGTTGCCATCAACGTCGATCAGGTGAACAAGAAGTTTGGACGCAAGTCCGTCCTCAGCCAAGTCAGCCTGCAGGTACCCAGCGGATGTGTCTTTGCCCTGCTGGGCGAAAACGGTGCCGGCAAGTCAACGCTGATTCGCGGCCTGCTGGGTTATCACAAAATGGATAGCGGCAGCGTGCGCGTGCTGGATATGGACCCACTGCGCGAACCGATGGCCCTTCGTCGACGCGTCGGTTACGTCGCCGACGCGCCGGGCATGTACGAGTGGATGAGCGTGGCTCAAGCCGGATGGTACGCCTCGGGCTTTTATCCCCAGGGCTTTCTGACCCGCTATGCCCAGTTGTGTACCGACTTCGCCCTGCCCGACGACACCGCCATTCGCAGCCTGTCCAAAGGCATGCGCGCCAAAGTCGCGTTGGCCTTGGCGATGGCCTTTGACCCGGAACTGTTGATCCTCGACGAACCCACCTCGGGCCTGGACCCACTGGTCAGGCGATCTTTCCTGGAAAGCATGGTCGACCGCGCAGCCAGCGGCCAGACGGTCTTCCTCAGCAGCCATCAGATTCACGAAGTTGAACGCGTGGCCGATTGGGTCGCCATCCTGCACGCAGGTCGCATGCAAGTGGTCGCACCTCTGGAAGATCTGAAATCGCAAGTGCGTGTCTTGTCCTACGCCATGCGCGATACGTTGCTGGCAGAACCAACCGAACTGGACCAGTTGCAGATCATCCATCGAACGAGCGAAGGCCGCAGCCATCGATTGATGGTTCGCGGCCTGAGCGAAGAAGTCGAAGCCGCTCTCAGGCGCGATAGCAATCTCATCGACTTGAAGGTAATACGCCCCAACCTCGAAGAGCTGTACATCGGCTACACACAACCCGCCGAACCACCACCACCCAGCGATAAACCCAAGATCCACGTCGCTTGAGAAGCGGCAAGGAGTAAGGCTTAAGGTTTAAGGCTTAAGGCTTAAGGTTTAAGGTTTAAGTTCTAAGGTTTAAGGTCTAAGGTTTAAGGTCTAAGGTTTAAGCCCTAAGCCTTACTCCTTACACCTTACACCTTACTCCTTACACCTTACTCCTTACACCTTACTCCTTACTCCTTACACCTTACTCCTTACTCCTTACACCTTACACCTTACTCCTTACTTCCTTCCGAGCCCTACCATGGTATCACGTCAGCTTTTGTGGAAAGACTACCGTCAGGCTTTGCCGGGACTGGCGGGTTGTTGGGCGATCGTAGCCTCGCTGATGACGATTGCCTTTTTTGGACAGCTATTGGGAAACAACACGGCTAACTTTGCCGGTAGCATTCTGTTTGTGTTGGTGGTCCCAACGCTGGCGGCACTGGCTACCTGCGGGCTCTTGATTGGCCAAGAGCGCGAAACTGGTGCTTGGAACTGGTCGAGCAGTCTGCCGATTGCCTGGCAGCAGGCATACTTGAGCAAAACGTTGGTTTGGCTGATTAGCAGCGTCGTGATGCTGGCAACTCTGCTGCTGCTCTTTGGTGGTTTGTGGATGTTATGCGTTGCGTTGGGAGTGCCGCCCAGGCCGCAAAACGACTGGCTCACTCCCTACCCGGTAGTGCTGGCTGTGGCGCTGGTCCCCATCGAAGTCTATGTGTACTTCAGCCTGTTCTCATTGCTGCTCAATGAGACTTTATTGGCGATGACCTTGGCTGGCGTGGTAGTCAGTTTCCTGCATTTCGTACTGACCGACAGTCTGCCTCGCGTACTACTGCACTCATCACCCAATGCCACGCTAAGCTTGGAAGGGCCAGGGGCATTGGGTATCGCACTAAGTGCTGCGATCACGATTTTGGCAGGTGGAGCCCTGGTCCTGCGAGCCTTTCGTTGGCGGTGGAGCGTTGGCCAGCACGCGCGAGTCAGCCTGCGTACCAACCACACTGAATCGGAGATTGCTATGAACCCTACGCTGTGGGCCAACTACGCACTGGTAACGCGCCAGCCCAGCCAGTGGTGGATGCTCTTGTGCCAAGGGGCCACCAGTTTGTTCGGCTTTCGCCTGATTATCTTCTTGGCCTCTTTGGTGTTGATGACCGTCATCTTTTTCCGATCGCGACCCCAAGCGGTCCTGGCCGTACTGTACGTCGCCGCTGGCCTATTGGGGTTGAGTGTCTTTGCTGCAGATCAACCGCGCGGCAGATATCGCTTTCTGGCCGACCGCGGCGTTGACTGGCGGTTACTGCTAGTGACGCGGTCTGCGATCCCGTTGGCCATGCTGGCGGTCCTGGCGATGATACCCTTCTTCGTTCAAAATGCTTTACCACCTCTGCTGCAAGCTACCTTTTTACACCAGTTGGTGGCTTACGTGATGATAGTACCGGCGGCGTTCTTGATCTTCCTGCTTGGTATGGTTTGTTCGCTCTGCACCTCATCGACCATCATGGGCTTCACGATGATGGTGATTACTCTGGCGCTAACCACCTTGGCATATAGCCTCTGCGAATTCCTTTGGTCCATCTTGAGTCTGGATCCACCCATTCCGTTGTGGCGAGTGCTGACGGGCGTCATTGGGCTACCGTGGCTATTGATATGGATTTCGCGTCAATGGCTGATACGTGCTACGCTGCCTCGGGCCAGGTTCATGGCTACCATGGCCGTGGTGTTGCTGGCGATCCCTATGATCCTGGAAGTTACGACTAACTTTATGTTTTATCCCAACGCTCCTTGGCGAGGCTTGCCAGTCAACGAGGTGCGAACCCAGAGTTCAGTGACTCCGCTTCCGATCCTCGAACTGCACGAGGCATTGCCGGCCACCAGGTTGTTGGGTGAAGATTGGGAAGAAGCCGTGCGATACTCATGGCTCTTGGCGACCCAAGAAGAGCGCGTCAACCTCAACAGCTTTGACACTGGCAAGCAAGCTGATTTGCTCGTCCAACTCAAGGCCCTCGAAGAGCGTATCGACGGTCAGCTGGCCGACGGTCCGCGCTGCGTCGACCCCGGACATATACAATTGATGGATGCGACCGCGTACCTGGGTTACTCAGCGGCCAATCGTATGGCCAATGCCGAACTGGCGGCGGCGGCCTGGAAGGTCAATACGCGGCTCAACTCGCTGGTCGACTTGGATACGTTGGACAACTACGAGTTATTGCAGTCTCGAGCTCGCTCGGAAACGATGCGTCGCCTGGTTTCTGACGAGCGCTGGATTGAGATGACCCAGCATGCCAGGCTGGAGGAACTGTTCAACCAACCCGCTCCGGTGCCGAAGCTGGAACGGCTGGTTAAGATGGCAGCCACAGTTTGCTACAACATCGAAGAGGGCGCTGCCGCACGCCAGTGGGAACCGCGAGACATGAGCAACGCCATGTCTTACATGGGTAGAGCGAATGCTTGGCACCTATACTCACGTCCTGATTGGGCCTGGAAGGTAATCGACGCGGTGCCACCTTTGAGATGGAATTATCGTCGGCAAGCAACCTATGCCTTAGACTCCCAACTATTCAACCTGGCACAAGCCCCGACGCTGCTGGAACTGCCCTACATTTCGCCCTGGTCATTTGCTTCTCAAAGCGTCGCTCAATTGCGGTTCAACGACACCTACTTCGAGCAATACATGGTTCGCCTGCAAGCGGCAATCTCGCAACGCTGATTAAAAGGGATTGACCGATATGAATACTGATCAGATAGCAGTGGCTGTAAAGAAGCTGCTGCTCGTCAGCTTCGTTTGGATATGCTGGCAGCAAAATTCGTCTGGTCAGAATGAAATTGCAGTCGCCGCGTCAAAACCGTCGCTGACGGTCGAAGAACAACGACTGTACGAAACCCGCGTTCGCACGGTAATCAACAACGTCTTACCAACAGTCGTCGCGGTCGAATCGCCCCTGGGCGGAATAACCAGAGAAACAGAGCAAAAGCATAATCATTTCATCAATTGCGGTACCGGCGTAATCATCTCACGCGAAGGCTTGGTGCTATCTCAGTGGCACGTATCGCATCGTCGCGCTGGTGGTGATAGTCAAAAGCCTGGTACGCGACTCTCGCTCGTCTTACATGACGGTCGCAAAGTCAATGCCAAGTTGATGGGTGCAAGCAAGAAACTCGATTTGTCTGTAATCCAAATAACGACTCCAGGGCCTTACCCCTTTCTCGCATTCGCCGACATGAAAACTGTCGCACTGGGAGACCGCGTCCTGCGCATTGGCCATCCCTTCGGATACCGGGCAGATCGCGGGTGCGTAGCCAGACTGGGGACGGTTCTCTATCGAGGAAGTCATGTTGACCTGGTGACCGATTGCCAGGTCGATGGCGGGGACTCGGGCGGTCCGTTGATCGACATGCATGGCCGTCTTCTGGGAATTGCTCATGCGACAACAGGCCCCTTTGTCGCGCACTGGATCATGCCTGGCCGCAGTGGCCCGCCATTCAATCATCATGACACTGACACGATCACCAGAGTCCTATCATCCATGCAGTCGTCGAGCAAACAGCCCACCGAAATGCTCGATATGGACGACACACAGGCGCATCGGGACCGATTTAATCAGACAATGGACGAATGCCTTCATCCCGCTGTTCAATCTATCCTTAACCCGCGAGACTGGACACAAGGTGAATACAATTTGTCACAGTGGCGTCCACAGTCAAACCTGTACTCTAATAAGCTTGTTCAGTTTTACAGGAACAAAATTCCTTGCGCAATTGGAACTTGTGTAGCTAACGGTGGTTGGGTCGTGAGCAAAGCCAGTGAGCTCGGACCGGTACCACAATTCCGAAACAACGCTGGGGATTTCGTGAATGCAAAAATCTCTAAAGTCGATTTGGAATCTGACCTGGCACTACTGAGAGTCGACGTGGATCTTCAGCCTGTCGAATGGCAGCTTACAGCACAGCCGGTTGGGACTTTTGTCTCGGCACCAGATCCGCATGGACAGCCAATCGTGGCGGGGATCGTGAGCGTTGCGGCCAGAGGAATTTCAAATCGCAAGAAGCTAGGGCCAGTTATTGCGCCTGCACGTACATCGGTGTCAGGAGTTCTGGATGTATGCCCCTACTTTGATAAACCAGGCGTGATGGTGAAGTACGCACGGAACGATGCGGCCGAAAAAGGGCTTAGAAACGGAGACGTCATCGTCAAAATCAACGACATGGAAGTGACGAAACTTGATGACTTCAACAACTATGTTGCCAACTTGCGTGGGAACGACGAAGTTGTCCTGACTGTTCGCCGCAATGAATGTGAGACTATCTATAAAGTTCGGCTGACGGAGGTGCCTTACGTTGACTGCCCAGGCGCGGTCAGCCCGTATGCAAATATGAGGTGCGACGACTTCGCTGAAGTATTCGAACATGACATGCCGTTGGCCCTAAACGAATGTGGTGGGCCGGTAATTGCACTGGATGGAAGGGCTCTAGGAATTACCATTGCAAGAGTCGGCGATCATGGTTGCATGGCACTACCCGCGACAGCAATTACTGCCAGGCTAAAGGAATGGAAGTTGGATATCAGCGATCCACCTTCGCGAGGATCACCATAAACGTGGCAAGCTGCGTAGCCACCGCCTGCCAGAGGGTGGTCGCGAAAGTTAACGTTTTCCACCGCTTGGCAGCGGTGGCTACGAAGACTTCATCCATTGAGCTTGCCCAGCTTGCCAAGTGGCGCTGTACAGCTAAGCACGTGCACCCGTCCAGTTCGGAACTAGGGCACTAATAGTGCAGTGGAACAATTGCCCCATGGACATACGCCCTTGCCCAAAGCTCGAGACTTGGGATTAGGTGGGCGGTTTGCTTTTCCGCGCATCGTATATCTGAGCGACCAGCTCGGCATGTAACTGAAATTCGATGTGCTTGCGTCGCAAGCCGCCCTTAAAATTCAGTCCGCCATTGGCTATCGTCAGCGGCTCATTCAAAATGGCCACGCGCTCGATGCGCATCCAGGGTGGCAGACTTTCCCAGTGCTTCTGCCAACGATCGACCAAGGCTTGCGACAATCGCCGATGATCGCCACGCAGCTCTGCTGGGACTTCATTCCAGTCAGGATAAACCAGCCCGGCCAGGTACGGACGGCCATGGCCAACCACAACCAGGCTTTCGATCCAGGGATCGGCTGCCAGCAGTTGCGTCAACTCTAACGGCGCTACGTTGTAACCGGTCGATAGCAGGATCTGGTCATCTGCCCGACCGTGGATCTGCACACTTCCGTCACCTTGAATGGTTGCCAGATCGCCCGTGCAAAACCATTCATCCGATCTGGGCTCGATCGACTGCGATGACGAGTCCCAGTAGCCAAGCATCACTTGTGGACCGCGCGTCCACAAGACGCCCGCGTAGTCCACGCGCAATTCGACTCCCGGCACAGGGCAACCCACGCTATCGGGTCGCTGCGAGCCCGTGCGATTGGAACAGAGCACCGGCGATGTCTCAGTCAATCCATAACCTTGCAACGGTGGCAAATGAATCCGAGCCAACGTCTCCCAAACATCTCGTCCCAAGGCAGCCCCGCCCACTTGGAGCAAACGCATACGTTTGCCCAGAATCAGTTCGGCTGGCTGACCACGGGCAGCGATCAGCCTGGCCAGTTTGTTGGCCAGGTACGGTACCAGGTTCACTAGCGTGGGCTCCACTATCGGTGCCCAGTTCAGCCAGGCAGGCCAATCGCGCGCAATGCATAAGCGCGATCCGCTGATGAGCCAAGTCGACAGTTCACACGTCCGCGCGTAAGCATGCGCAAAGGGCAGAATGTTCAATCGCACATCGTCAGCGTACTGGGGTGCCGCATCCAGCTTGGCTAGCGCATTGCTCTCGAGGTTGCCATGGCTGAGCACGACGCCCTTGGGCTGGCTGACTGTCCCCGACGTATACAAAATCTGCGCCGGCATACAGCGCGTTAACTGCAAGCTCTGGAGTTGCTCGGCCGAGAAATCGCCCTGCCCTCCAATCAAGTCGCTGGCTGCGAGTGTCAACCACTCAGCCCGAGCCGTCGAGAGCGCTTCGGCACTAGCATCTTGAACAACCAGCTTTGCATGACTGTGGGCCATCAACTGAGCAGCCAAGGCTGGCGGCAAGCGTTTGTCGATGGCCACATGGACCCATCCCAGGCTCTGAATCGCCAGGTCGCAAACGATCCACGCCAGTCCATTGGGTAACCAGGTGGCTATATGGATAGCCTCGCCAGGTTGCCCCGCATTTGCCTTATGACCAGTAGCTCTCAGTCGCTCTTGAGCAGCACAAACCAGTTGCCCTAGAGCCAGCCACGTGAAGTCAGTCGCTGACTGGCGCTCCGCATCCAGCAGCGTCAACGCAATCGACTGCGGCTGTTGGCGGACTTGCTGCACGAAGTGCTCGACCAGGCTCACGGCTTACTGGGTGCCTCACTGGGTGCCTGGCTGGGTGTCTGGCTGGGTGTCTGGCTGGGCACTTGATCGCTCTTGGGCTCTGTCGCGGGAGTTGAGCTCGGAGCGGGCGTCTCAGCCGCCACTGGTGGGTTTGGCGAAGGAGCGCTGCCAGTGGTGGTGGCGGCGGCGGCGGCTTGTTCCAAAGCTTTCTTCTCGGCGTCCCTGTCTTGTTGGACCTTAACAGCTAGTTGCTCATGAACCTGCGCCATCGATGCATTGCCTATAGCCGCATAGGCCTTGGCCAGTCGCTGATGATAACCGGGCTGAGGCAGGAAACGACTATCCGAATTGGCGACTGCTTCAACCGCTTGTTCATACGAGGCTATCGCATCGGTGTAGCGTTTCATCTTCATCAGCACGGTACCACGCGTGTCATGGTAATCCGGAACTTTCCGAGCCAGCATGATCGCTTGATCAGCATACTTGAGGGCATCTTCCAATCGATCCGGATACAGATCGGCAACGCAGTATGCCAGGTTGTTCCAGCAGCGCGATGCCTTTGGATCTCGCTTGACGGCTTGCTCGAGATGGGGAATCGCTCGGGCGAATTGGTTGTGGATCAAATAGTGTTCCGCGATCCAGGTATGAGTTACCGAGGTCGCTTTGCCTTCCGCCAGGTTCTTGCGCAGTTGATCCATCAAACCTTCATGAGGGGACTCTCCACCGAGTCGGGCTAGCTTGGCAACTTCCTGGTAGATATGCAGATTGTTCGGGTCCAGGCGATATGCTTTTTCCAGCAGTTCAATGTCGCCACTCCATGAGTCGTTGTGATACTTGCTGGTGGCTACGAACGTGCGGCAATAAACTTCCGACAGAGCCGTCTTAAAGACCTGGTCATCGGACAGCCTCATGCCCTCGGTCAACGTTCGCTCCGCGCTCACAAAGTCCGACTTCTGACAATAAGTGTCAGCCAGCAACAAGCGAGCATTGTTATCCTGAGGATTGCGCTGGAGCTTTTCCGAAAAATGCTCTACAGCCGATTCGACCGATTCATCGAAACGCAGTCGATACTTGGCATCGAGCGCGCACAATTTGGCCATGGGCAGATTGAACTTGGGATCGCGTTTGGCTGCCAGGCTCATCGACTCCACCGATGCATCAACTTCGCCTATGTTGTAGAGCACCTGGCTGATCATCGCCAACAGCGGCGGCGGGGTCCTTTCCCAACGCAGAGCCGCCAACATGTGATGCCGCACGACCGGCAAGTCCTTGGGCGTTATCGGCCGTGAAAAGTAGTATTCACACAGATAAGCGTGTGCCGGCAGATAGCCGATCGAATCATTGGGCGCGATCCGCGAGAGCATGGCCATACCTTGCTGGACTGCGCCGCGTTGCACATAGCTCATCGCCACAAAAAAGACGCTGCGGCGATCGTTCTTTTGCAATTGCTGGACGCGGCGAAACAACATCTCCGCCGCTGGTGTGATCTTGTCCTTCTCAGTCGGTTCCGTCGGTAGTGGCGTCGAACCATCCTCATCAGCATTGGCCGGATTGGCGGGAGCCCATTTCGATTCCCAAGTGGCCACTTCTTCGTCGGCCAACCGCAAATACTGGTCGGCCAACGTGTCGGGATTCATCCACACGCCGGCCAATACCAGCCCGGCAACACCTGTGGCCAACCCCAACGGTAGGAAGAACAGGATGACCCTCTTCCACGGCCGCGTCAGTATCCAGTCGAAGACACAGCCGGCTAGACCGACAATCGCAGCAACAGGATCGATTCGCATAGAAATTCAACGTATGTCATTAGGCCGATGAGGAAAACCGCTCGCTCATCAGTCTAATTGCCCACCGCGCTTCCATGCAACGGCGCAGGCTCTGGTCCTGCGCAGAGTCCGTCAAGTACAGCCGCCTGATGGTTCAATCCGCACGATACTACTTGTCACGCAGCGGATTACGGGAGGAAGTCAGTTCGAATTGATGCTGCCCGCCAGCCAGTGGCGGTAGCTTGGCTGGCTCCGTAGCGGAGGCAGGGACCACCACATGGCGAACCGGACGCTCGGCCACGGCACGCTGGGGTGTTCCGACCGCCTCAAGGGCTGGCGCTGGCTCGGGATGGTCGGCCACATAGTTATCGCTGATCTTGGCGCTAGCCCGACGGGCTTGAGGATCAAATCGCAGGCCGGTTCCCACGGCCCGCTGCTGTGTCGAAACACGTTGGGCTGGCGTGCGGCGTATGTTTCTGGCCGCATCATCGCGGAACGGATCGACCATCGAGTCTTCCGGTTGTGGAGCTGGAATGTTGTTGGCAGGCGCAGGTGCGGGTGCCGCTTGACTGCGTGAATGCATGTGCGCGGGATAAGCAATCGGCCCTGAAGCGTGCGAATAACCACCCGCACAGCCACAACCAGGTTCGGCCACTCCACAGCCAGGTTCGGCCACTCCACAGCCAGGTTCGACCCCGCAACTGGCCTCGGTCCCACAGGTTGGCTCCGCGCCGCAATTGGGCTCAGCCCCACAGGCTGGCTCGGAACCGCAGGTTGGCTCGGAACCGCAGGTTGGTTCAGCGCCGCAGGTTGGTTCAGCGCCGCAGGCTGGTTCAGTGCCGCAGGCTGGTTCAGTGCAACTGACCTGGCAATCGATCTTCAGCTTGAAAGCGTTCAACAGTGAATTGCGTTGTGGCTTGCACTTGAAATGTTTGGCAGCCAGTTTATCCAAGCTCTCGAGAATGCCGCCCGAAGGATGGCAGTGGCAGCCGGTGGGACTGTCGCAGGGCTGATCGCACTGGTCGGCCAGGGCAAACGTGGACATCCCGCTCAGGACCCCCGCAACTCCCACCGATATGGCCAAAGCGCGAACCAACTTCATCCGATTCATAGCACCGCTCCACAAATTTCAAAGTCTGTCACTGGTTGCCCATGGAGCATCGACGAGTTACAGACCGAATTTTCAGAACTTTCGCTAGATCCGCTAAGGACAACCGATTAGTCAAACTCAACCCAGACTCGCCAGGCTAACATTCTCGCAGACCGCCCACATCCCAACCCGAAGCGTAAGCGAGGGACCTCGGGCGACTGGTGGCCCAGCGTCGGTAGCTCAATCCCTCGCTTACGCCTTCGCGCAAGTTGAAAGACTCCACCGCTTGGCAGCGGTGGCTACGGCAGCGCTGGCTACGGCAGCGCTGGCTACGGCAGCGCTGGCTACGGCAGCGGTGGCTACGTTACAACTCAATCTCGACGCCGTTGCTCTTGGCCGATTGCCAGCAGGCATCCAGTACGCGTTGCGTATCCATGGTCCACTTTGGCCAGGCTTCAGATGGCTGGCCGCTGAGGGCCAGGCGAGAAAACTCTTCGGCTAGTCGCACCTCTTGCGCGCCGGCAAAGGCGCTCGAGTTCTCGCGCACGCTGTGGCGCTGCGCGTGATGCTCCATGTGGAACTCGCAGTTGTTGATTACGAATGCATCGTTGGTTACCGTGGCCGCCACTTCAGCCCCGTGATAAGGCAGCACAAAGTCGGGCACCTGCAGATTACCAGCTTCACCGCTCAGATGGATCCACTGTTGATTCTCGGTGACGAACGAGTTGTAGAACGAAGCGGTGACACCTTCGGGAAAAATCAGTTCCGCGCTGAACTCGCCGGGCACCGCCACCGGACTACCTTGGCCGTGCAAGCTGGAGAGCATACGCGCCCGCACAGAAAGGGGCATTTTGCCTTGCATTACCCACAAAAACATCCGAATGCAGTACCAGCCCAGGTCGCCCAAACAGCCATGCGGTTCCAAGCGACTATCGACGCGGATGTTCTGCGTGCGAAACTCTTGATTGCTGCAGAAGGAGAATTGACTGGCCATGCGTCGCAGTCTGCCGACATTCTTGGGATCGTCCAGCAGTTTGCGAATCATTGGCAGGCGGGCACTGTGCATGAACATAACGCCATCCATGTACTGCACGTTGTGCTGCCGGCAAGCATGTAGCATCTCGCGCAGTTGAGCCGCATCGACCGCGGCTGGTTTCTCGGCCAGCACATGTTTGCCTGCCTCGGCCGCCTTGATCACCCACTCATGACGCATGGCAGTAGGTAACGGAATGTAAACCGCGTCGACATCTTCACGCTCCAGCAAAGCCTGATAGGGAGCTACCGCCTCGACCGCGTTAGGATAGGGCACATCGGCTGAGCATTCATCGATGAAGCGTTGAGCGCTTTCGCGCGTCCGACTAGCCACGGCCGTTAACGTCGTGTTGCTGGTCGATCGTATAGCTCGCCAATGTTTGCGCGCGATTCCAGCCGTGCCCAATATGCCCCAACGACAAAGTCGGTCCGCCATCTCGAAGTGCCTTTTGTGGTTTTCAGTGTCTGCCAGTTACCAGGCAAACATTAAAACCTCAAACACCCGACCGGTCCATCGGTCTTACTTCGACTGCAATTGCTGCAAGAACTGCTTTGAAAACTCTTTGTTCTCACCCTCGGCCAGGTCGATGGCTTGGATGACCAGCTTGGTCGCTTTGGCGGTATCGCCATCTTTGTAGGCCAGATGAGCGACCGTGTCTAAGAGGCTGGCCAGCGATGCGCCCTGTGCCTTGGGCAAGGTCTTTTCGCCTTCGGCCAGAGCGATTTTGATTAGCTGCGACATGTCGTTCTGCCGCTGCTCGGACTGTTCGTAGATGTGCCAGCAGATCAAGTCGACCATATCGGCGCGACCACCAGTGAATTCAAAGGTTTCTTGCAAGCGCGAGGCTGCTTCGGACATCTTGTCCATGGCCATCGATATCTGGATCTTGGTCAGGCGCAATTCCAACTGCTCTTGCGCCTTTTGGGTCACGGCGATCCGCGCATCGATCAATTGCAGGGCTTTGTCATAATCGCGACGATGGAGGGCATTATTCAGTTCCGCCCGCGCTTTGGTCGCTTGCTGCTCAGCCAGGAACTCTTGGCCGAATTCTTCGCGTTTCCAGGTACCGGTTACAACTTGTCGCAGCACGTCATCCATGGCGGCTGGGTGACCGATCCATTCGATTTTGCCTTCTTTGCCCACGATAAAGGCACTAGGAATGGACGCTTGGATCGCGGCGGCCATGTAGTCTCGGCTCGCCGATTCATCGGGATCGCTGGCCAAGGAGTAGGCGCTAGTCAGCTCACCGAAGGTTTTGGCCGCTTGCTCGGCGGGCTTGGCGGGGTTGC
The DNA here is from genome assembly GCA_037367405.1 of Ottelia alismoides. Taxonomy (NCBI): domain Eukaryota; kingdom Viridiplantae; phylum Streptophyta; class Magnoliopsida; order Alismatales; family Hydrocharitaceae; genus Ottelia; species Ottelia alismoides. The sequence continues at coordinate 6,252,904 of JAZKJV010011400.1, read as the reverse complement.
GCTGGGGTACCTCGCGAGCCAGGAACTGGTTCACTGTCTCCACATCTTCGGTGGTGATCCCGATGATCTGGACGCCTTTCTCGGCATACTCACGTTGCAACTGAGCCAGGTGAGGCATGTTCTGAACACAAGGGCCGCACCACGTTGCCCAGAATTCAACCACATAGACTTTCCCAGGTTGAAATTCGGAAACTTTGTGCACTTGACCATCGGCTTGCGGGAACCAGTGTTCGACAGCCAGCTTTGGGGCTGTCGAACCGATGGTCAGGATCTCGTCATCGGCGGCCTGGCAGTGGGCGCTAGCCAGAAAAAAAGCCGCGCCAAGGACCAGCCGAGCGAGACGCACAGAAGTCATCATGCAGTCCTAGTTGGTGACTTCGGCATTATCGAAACCGGCTTGGGCCAAGGCATCGACAGCCGCTTTGGAATCGAACTTACCATTGAGCTTGATGTAGACCACTGGATTGTCGATGGAATCTTCGGTGGCTTGTTTGGCCAGAGCGACAGCTTCGACACCTGGTTGAGCAGCCAGCGTCTTTTCGACCGTAGGCCAGCAACCATGTGGGCAAGACATGCCAGGCACCTTGAGGCTCGTGTTGGCTACGAACTTGGTGCCCTTGAAGGTGTCAACGCTCGACTGCTTGGGAGCGTCCGCGGCTGGGGCTGGTTCGGCAGGGGCGGCGGCCGGTGGCGCATCGGCGGGCTTGGCATCGGCTGCGGGTGCAGCTGGCGTGCTAGCTGGAGGCACCGAGACAGACGGTGGTGCCATATCATCGCCGCCACTGACCGGTGTACCAGCTGGACCAGGGATGCCATCCACAGGTTTTTCGCAGCCAGCAGCCAATCCCAACAGCAACATTGTTCCTAAAGCAAACCTTCGCATCGCTAATCATCTCCCCTGGTATCAAAAAAACTAATTTTCGCTCGATAGCAGACCACCCTGCGGAGGGCAGAGCCGTCCTGGGCCTTCCGCCCTTTATCTTAGGTCCAATCCCCTTTGCAAGCAACCGGCGAAGATCCAGCGACGTTCCGGGGGTGCGGACTGACAAACCGGGGCTAGCGCCCAACGGCTCGCTAGGTATACGCAGAGAAACCGGGGCTAGCGCCCTACGGCTCGCTAAAGGACGCGTCTGCCAGCCGATGGGCGCTAGCCCCGGTTTCTTCAAATATTGCCCGCAGGGCAACTAAACGAAGCCTCCCAACCCAGTTCGAAACTGAGGCGGTCGCGTCCTTTCGAATTGTTCACTAAGAATTGTGATTGCCTTTGCTGCCATTGTACCAATAGCTTGCATGCAGCAACCTTGTCGCCGTTGTGCTGACCACCGCGTTGAAATCGACACGGTAGTGTTCTCTCATCCCCCGGCCCCTGCGGCTAGCAACTTACTTGATATGTAAAGTATTGCTGGCGAAGATGCTATCGAGCGCCATGATTCGTTGACAGCCAGCCTTAATGCGCGGGCTTTCGGACCGACCTGTTTTCGGCTAGCCTCTGTGGCATCTTATCGATACTCCAGGCTCGTGAGCATCCCATTGAGCATCCCATGCCGAACCATGCTGCCAAGGTCAGTTCTGCCTACGTTTCCGCTGAACTATTGAAGAACTTCATCGCCGCTTTGCCGGCATGCATCCGCGAACTCTACGGAAATCAAGTCTTGACGGCCCATTATGGTTGGGATTGTAACTTGCATGCAGACTTGCTGTATCAGCCCATGCGGGTCCCGCTGGATGTGTTCCCGTACTTCATCGAGGATTCACTCGAGCGACGCATCTTCGTGCTTGGCGGCTCTGACTTACTGATTGAGCCAGCCGGTGCAGATCTCCGCATCTTGATCTGCCACGAATCCGACATCCATCTCGACGGAGCGGACGATGAGGCGATTAACAAGATCATAGCTCGCTTTCCTGAACTCGACTTCCGCACGGCCGAGCAATGGAAAGCTGCACATCGCAACGAGCCCAGTACCCACTCATGAAAAGTGACTGCCCACTGTCGCAACGAACACTAAATCAATTTCGAGGCGCAATACCAGAATTGACGGTCAGCGACGCCGTAGGTTCTGCTTGGACAGTAGTTCCGGTGGACATGATTCACTTTATAGGCCCCGCGCATCACACGACTGGACACACAGAGCGACCATGGCCGTCCGATCACGCATGATTAGCGTTCTGCTAACAACACTTTCGATTTTGGTCGTGCTGGGAGCGTTTGCTCTGCTGACTCACTTGCGCATGACCTACTGGCGTTAGTTGCGTTAGTTGGACAGCGTCACTTGCCCCACCGGGCAATTTGGCTGGATACGGTATTCGTAGCCACCTCTGCCTGGCAGCCTGGCAATGGGAAGCGTTAAAATATGCGTCCACCGTTTGGCGACATTAGCTACGCAGCTTGCCAAGTAAAGAGGTCCACTAAACGGCTCGCCTCTTTTGTTCACCATCCATTACCGACCTGAACCCTCCATGGAAACTCCACGCGTATCCTGCACTCGCTGCGACAACCAGATCCTTCCTCAAACTGCCGCAAGAAACAATGGACTCTGCGGTGTCTGCGCGCGCAAGCTGGCCAAAAGCTCGCAGGCGGCCGCCGCTAAACTAGCTTTGCTGCCGGACCCCAAGCTGCAACCGTGGCTCGATCAACACCTGGCCAGTATCGATGAACTGCTGACCAACGACATTCGCGAACATACAAGCTGGCTGGCGCGCGGCGGAATCGACTTCTACGGCTATGCCATACTACCGGAGGACTACACCACCATTACCGATAGCGATGCCCCATCGCTCACCGTTGCCTTCAATCGTGACTCGGACCTGGCGGAAGAGCACGCCGACAGCGTCTATTACCGCTACTCTCCAGATGAATGGGAGAACTATGTGCATACGGGGTTTGAGAAAACCAATGCCCTACTAAAGAATTTATATGCTGATTTTTTGAAGCAGTTTTACCAGAACCCAGGCCAGCGAGTTTGCAACAATAATCGCGGTGCATTTTTTGACCATGTCCATCAAAGGTACCTCAAAAGCCTGCAACGTTTGAGAGCCGACGGGACCTTCGCATCCAGCATTTTTTTGGTGATTTGGATTTCTGATTCTACTTATCAAATAATCGTCGAATCGGCACGGGTTCTGAATTTGTTTTGGTCAGGCGGGAAGTGTGAAACGCGAGAGGGCTAATGGTTTAGCGACGGGTTAAAAAAAGCGGACTAAAGACTGTGTTTATTTGATTGGGGACCAGCCCCCAAACCCCCGGGATTTATCGCATACTGGTCAAAAGCAAGCAGCTGTAGCGACGGGCAATTCACCAGCCGCTACGCTTGCTTTCGACATCAGCGCGACGCTCGGGTTGCTTCCCAGCAGAGCCCTATCCTTCGGTTGAGTATCTGCAGTATAGCTTGCTGACAGTGAAGCAGGCTGTGCTTCTGTTTGTTTCTCGCGCTGCTTTGCGCGATTCTCCGCGCGTCTTTCGCGAGCTTCTTCCAGCTTGCGATCACGCTCATCGAAGATCGCTTGCTGACGACCTTCGAGCATGTCCTTGGGCGTCACATAACCCAAGGCGCTGTGAAGCCGTCGCTCGTTGTATTCCTCCACATAATGCCCCACAATCCGTTTTGCATCTTCCAGACTCAGTGCCACTCCAGGGCGAATGCACTCGCCCTTAAGTGATTTATGAAATCGCTCGATCTTACCATTGCTCTGTGGATAGAACGGACTGGTGCGAACGTGCGTCATACCGCTGATGCGTATGAACTCTTTGAAGTCTTTTGCAATGAACTGTGGGCCGTTATCAGAGATCACCCGAGGTCGTGCCGCAGGATGTTTCTCCTTGGCCGCCTGCAGAATGATTTCTATGTCAGACACCTCCATCTTCTCGCGTATGTCCCAGTGGATAACCGATCGACTATAGCCATCCAGTACCGACGCGATGAAGTAAAACGTGCCTGCGATATTCAAGTAAGCGATATCGGTGTGCCAGTGCTCGTGAGCCGCCAAGGGCTGCACGAATCCGGTCCCTTTCTTCGTTGGCTTCTGCAACGGTTTCATCAAGCCAGCCGCTTTCAGCACGTTGTAGACAGTGCCCGGGCTCGTGGCCACAACATTGGCATCCATCATCATGTACGTCAGTCGTCGATAACCATTGAGTGGATGATCGAAGTGAAACTGAATGATGGCCTGCTTCTCCCAGTCCTCAAGCCAATGGTCGCGCGGGATCCAGGAGTTGTGCTCAAAGGCCTTACCGTAGTAACGCTTCCACTTGCAAAAAGTAGATGACCAAAGCCCAGCCCAGCTGAGCAACTGGCCTTGAGTGACTTCCGTCTTGGCCGTCCAGCGCTCAACGTAGTCCACTACCTGGTCGCGAATTTCGTGGGGAACCCATTTGCCGTTCAGGGTTCCCCAAGTTCTTTTTTTAGCTCGACGTGCTCCTGCAGCAACTCAGCAATCACTTCGTTCTTGGACTGCAGCTTGGCCTCCAGTTGCTCGATCTTGCGAGCAGCCGCTTCGTCTTGACGCTTCGCGTTAGCTCCATTCTTTTTCCGCTCGAAGCAACCTTCAGCGTTCTCGAACAGCAGCCGCTGCCAGTTGTAGAAGTTGACCGGGCTGATCTTGTACTTGTCGCAGAGTGTCGACACGGGCACCTTCTCTATCAAGTGCTCGCGTACTATCGCTACCTTCTGCGCCGCAGTTAAATTCGTTCTCTTGGACATCTAGCGTTTCCTTCTCTAGGACCGCTAAACTCTAGCACATGAATCGCGTCACGCTTCCGATCTCAGCAAAACAAATTCACCTCGTGTCTACAAAGTCTTCGCGTCAGAGTTCGGAGATCACAGTGGATGAAGTGCAGCCTCGTTTAACCTGTAGCCGCAGGTTTTGATGTTGGCCTTTTCGCATGTAACCTCTCCCGGCGCAGAGGTCGTCCAGCTTTTCCCAAACGCAGGGAGGGCGAGGTTCCACCCGAGCCTTGAGCACGGGGCGCGGTAGCGGTCCCGTTGAAATCTAGTTACGAATCATCGGCAGTATGAGAGGCGAGCGTCCGCAGGCGCCCATGATGCGGGGCCTTGATGCCAATGCATCTTGTGCGGCGGGGCAGAACGAAGGCTCAGCAGGAGCTTCGCCCTCCCTTAGCCCCGCTTGGCAGCGGTGGCTACGAATACGATATCCTGCGAAGTTGCCCAGTGTGCCAAGTGGCTGTCCAACTAACCATCAGCCTGTATACAGAGCCGCATTCTACGGTTATCGTGCTGTCAGTATTGATCTTCGGCACTGTCACGCAGACGGGGTGCCGGCCAAGTTTCCATCTCGCGATTCAATAAGGCCCGTTGAAATGCTCATCTGGACAGCGCCACTTGGTAAGCTGCGTAGCCACCGTCGCCAGACGGTGGACGCGAAAGTTAACGTTCTCCACCGCTTGGCAGCGGTGGCTACGAAGATTTCATCCAGTGAGTTTGCCCAGCTTGCCAAGTGGCGCTGTCCAATTGCTCACCCTCGCATCTATGGAATGCACTTGGCTCTGTTGTTAACACTACTGACAACAGCCGGATGCGACAAAACCAATAACCAAATAGCAATCCCGGCAGTGCCGCCCGCAGTACTGGCCAACGCCAAAACAGAGATCGACCAAGTCTTTGAGAACTACGCTGCCAAGCCAGAGGAATTGAAATTGACTGCCGAAGAAGTGCAGCAGCGACTTGGCGATGCGCAGAAGTGGACTGATTTTTCGATCACGCAGAGCCAACCTGATCAGTATGCCGGGTTAGCCACATCGCCCAAAGGAGAAGAGCTGAAGGTCGAGATTCGTCAAACTGCCAACGGCATCTTCACGCGCTGGAACAACACTGTGGGCGATGGTTATGGATATGCAATGATTAAATGGTGAACAACAATCCATATGCACCTCCAAGCACCGCTTCAGATCGTCAATCGCGATCGCCAGTTCTGCCGCGACCGGCGCGCTAGCAGGGGCAGGACTCACAGTGCATCGGGTCATTTGTTTTTTAAGGTTCCTAATTCGATTGCGAGTTTCCTACCGCTAGAGAGTCAGCCATGGGATTCACCGTGTACTATCGCAGCGCAGAGCCGGTTGACACCGTCACGCGAGCAGCCATCGAAGCCAGTTGTGTACAGCTCTGTGGCGGCCGTACATGGCTCAGTTGCGAGCCTGTATTCTTTTTCGTCGAAGATGACGATGGCCATATGATTGGCGGCAGCAAGCCGAACTTCATGCCGCATCCCTCAGACATAGCAGCGGCCAAGTCAGAAGCTCTACCCGATGGTACTATCGAAGATGCGCTCAACATTTTGTGCCAACTCTCGCGAGACCATCAAGTCGATTGGGAGATCAGCCACGACTATTCGGAGGGCCCCATTGGACTGATCAGGCAGGGGCAAGTCGCCCTGGAAATCCTTGCGCAAATCGAAGCTTTCGGAGAGCTCGGAGATCTGCTGGCAGAATTCGGCGACGAAAACGACTTTGAAAGTTCACCCGGTGAACGGGATACCGACAGCGGTGGCGACGATGACGGCCCGCGCATCCTGACGTTTCGTCCGCGTGAGGATTGATCGCGTGAAGCATTACTCTGGAGTGCGATGGTCGCCGATCATCATGTAGCCGCTCCAGAGCAACGGGTGTGAACCATCGATGGTGGCCGGCAAACCTTTAGCTGAAGGCAAGATCGTCTCGTCGGCTGTGGGCAGTTTGTCAGCCCACAGCGAGATTGCGGTTCGCTGCCAGGCGGCCGTGGGTGACTCGAACTGAATTTCATCCATCAAGCGGCCAAGGGCTTGATAGGCACTGCGTCCCCCCACTTTCCAGCGAGACATCCATAGTGATTTCACGCCACAAGTCATCATGGTCGCAGCCGGTACAAACAGCTCATGACCGCCTTGCATCTCAGCCTTGGCCGCATGACTCTGCAGACCAGGCAAAAACATCCGCGATGGCGAACGCAGCGGACTCTGCAGCCAATTGGCCAGCGCATTGTCACGGGCTGGCTCAAGTGGCAACACCCGCAGCTCCCAAGCCGTGCCGGCGATCGGCAATTCACTGGCCACCCAAACCTGGTCGGCTTTCCAACGCAGCCAACCCGGAGTCGATAACGTCGAGCGGTGATTCAAGTCCAACCGGGCGCAAGGGTCCAGTTCTGCTCCGATCCGATTGCATAAGCCTTGATTGCCGACGCGGTCACTCAAAAAGAAAGTATTGAAGATACCCACTGTTGAGCGGACGGTCGGAGCCGGCGAGCCGAGCAAACGCATGTGCGCTAGAGTCGGCAGATAACAAACGCGATGGCGTGCCAGCAGCGGACTAGCGTTATTGCCCAACGGCAGAAGATCGAACGGCAAGTACCACAGATTGCCACTGGGCACGATGATCACGCGTTTGCTACCGGCGATCAACGGACGAGCCGCTTCGGGTACCAGCAGTTTAGCCACTTCGTCCCCTGTCGCTCGCCATGGTACTTTGGGACCGACGTCCAGATTCGGTGGAGCACCCAGTCCAATTTGCGTCAGCAGCAGAGCAATCTTGGCATCGACGGCTGCAGACTTTTCAACTGCCCAGACTTGCTGTGCCGAGCGAGTTATGGCCGCGCCATAAACGTGTGTCGGTGAGTGCACGAACGACAACAGTACATCGTCCTTTTCCAATTGCTGAATCAGTCCGTCGTAGGTTACCTCACCGGGCAACGAGCGGGCGATCGGCAACCGCTGCAAGACCAGGCTCAGCATGGCATTTTCGGTCTGTTCGGACTGGCGGGCGATATCGAGCAGTTTCTTCTTGAGCTCAGGAGTCATCTGTTTGTCGTCGGCCACCAGCGGCTCGCGCGCCAGTGACTCGAGCAATTCATTCAAACTGAGCGGCAACGTGCGCACAGCCGGCGTAGCTTTCAGAACAGGCTCGATCGCGCTGGCAAACTCCTCAGGCCAGGCTTGTTTGTCGAGGTGCATCCAGTAACGCGCCGCCAGCAGTCGACCACCCAACGGCATGAACTGGTGAAACAGTTCCATCTGATGATCGGCCATGCGTTCCACCACGTCCGTGCTGGCTTGTCGCGCGTAAGCCAACTCCAGTCCCTTTTCACAGGCCGCCAGGCGGGGCGTGGAAATCGCGACCATCGACTCCAAGGGTTGACGGCGCCACTGATCGGCAGACGGTTCGCCCAGCAGACCTTTGAGAATTCGTTCGCCATCGGCAGCAGGTAAGTTTTTGCGCGCGATCAATTCCTGCGTGAGCTGGATTTGAAAGACACGCGGTACGGCTGCCCCGGTCGCTTGGGAACCGCGCAGCAGACTCATCGATTTTTCGAGCTGACTATCGGCCAGTTGCAGCATGTTCTGAGCCGCTGCGGCTCGCGCCATGGCGTAACCCAACTGAGCTTGAACGCGCGGCAGAGCGACCATGTTCTTGTCGCCATCGCGGCCGCGCAGCACGGCCAACATGTCCGTGGCGGCGGCTTCGTGCGCGCCAATGTTCCCGGCCACAACCGACAGTTCACTTACAGCCACTGCACCGTGCACGAACGGCAAGATCGCATAATTCTTGGACCAGGCGGTGGCCGCTTGCAGCGTGGGCAGTAGCTCTACGCGCCGCCCTGCGCAGGCATACTGGCCCAGCATGGCCAACGCTTCGGCCAACATATCGGCTTGTTCCAACTGAGCTGCGCGCAGCGAAGCGTCGCCCAAGCGAGTGAAGCCGGCAGTATCTTTGCCTTGCTGAAACTCCAAAGCGGCCAGGGACAACAAGCAAGCGGAGCTCAAGCAGTAATCGCTTCGCCCCTCAATGCTCATGCCGGCGATCAACTTCTCTTCCGCCTTGGCAGTTTCGTTCAGCGACAACAGGGACAAACCATGCAGGGCTTGCCAGGCAGTGCGCAACCAAGGGGCAGCGCGAGCTGGATTCTGCGCCAGCCAATCGGCCACTGGCCGCGATAGCGGAGAGTGGGGGGCTAAAGGTCCCAGCAGTTGCGCGCGGCGTTGCAGAGCCACCGCCAGGCAGCGTAGAACCTCAGGCACGTCGACCCGCAAGATCTGCGAACCGCCAGGCACCAGGTGGCCCTCGGCATTGAAACGGGCCGTCGATGAATCCAGCGCAACTTGGATGACGCTGGGCACGCGCACCAGGTTGCAGGCGCGCGAGGGTCGCGTCCAGTTCAAACCCTTGGCATCGGGTGGCACTTCCAACAAACTATCCGGGTGCCGCATCGCGTCAGCCCACTTTGGAAAGGTCAAGGCCACCATCAGCGCAGCATCGTACTGCTCGAGGCTCTGAGCGATTGCACCTTGCTGATAGTAACACTCGCCGAGCATCACCAGCGGAGGAATAGCATCGATCCAGCGCTGGCCTTTGACCTGCTGGCCGCGGCCCATCGACACGCGGAAACCTTCCGTAGCTTCGGCCAGGTTCCCCGCATCGTACAGATCTTTGGCGACGTAATACTCCAAGCGCGGCAAATCAGGCGTCTGGGCCACCAGAGATGGACGCCCCCAGGTCACCGCGCAGAACAGTATCGATAGCACAACGATCCAAGAGCGGCACATAATCACTTCCCAGGGGCCGAATCCGCCAACGCCACATTTGAGCATCCAGTCTAGTATATTTGACGGCCGGCCTGCAGATCACGAGCCTCACCACGGAATTCGACAAGTGCCCCATTGCCCGTGGTTTTCATCCACACCCACTTCTAACGTGTGTAGCCGATCACCAATGGTCGGCCGCAGCAGCGCTCGCAATTCGGTTGCCAGGTAGTGGGCAATCTCTTCGGCCGTGGTATTGGTTACCGGTAGCAACATGCAATCCTCGCGAGGAAAAATCCAACGCTTGGCGCGAAAGGTCACAGTCACTTCCTGCTCGCCCTCAACCACTTTGATCAAGGGATGCGTGGTCGGCAGGATGACGTGATGATCCATCCGCTTGACCAGTTCCGCCAAGCGATCGCGAAAGGCAATAAAGTCGATCACATAGCGATTTTCATCCAGCGGCCCCACAACTTCCGCGCGGACTCCGTAATTGTGGCCGTGCAAACATTCGCAAATATCTCCGGCAAAAGTGATGAAGTGAGCCGCAGAAAAGACGAGCTGCTCTTTTTGTAATTCGACGCGAAAGATTGGTTCTGTCATGAAGGCTTCATTCAAGTGGAAGTTGGAGGTGGTGCAATCAAATAAGCAAACAAACCCGCGGCGATCAGATCGGCTGTGGTACCTGGATTGCGCAAGTGGCCATCACCGCGCAGAAAACTGTCCAGCGCGAGCCAGCGTGTGCCACGCTGGTCGGTTTCCAGGTATTCGTCCAGCGCCCAGATGGCCAGTTGTTGAGCTTCGTTGGCTATTTCCAGTCCCGCTTTGCGGACGATCAGTCCATCCAGCTCGGCGGCCAGCCAACGCAACTGGATCTCGCAGATCAAATCGCTAATCATCGCACCGCGAACCAGGCCCCGATGCAACCAATGGACGATTCTTTGGAGAACATCGCTGAAGCCGTTGACATACTGGCGCGCGACCGCATCGACAGGTGCCGCCCAAGCCATCGCTTCGCGCAGGTCGCCCGGAGCGGATTGTTGCATATCATGCCGGGCCGCCTGTCCCAAACCGCCAGGTCGCGCCAAGCGAATTGCGGCATACACTTGCTGCGCATCGTCAGCAGTCAAACCTGCCAGCACCGTTTCGACCTGCTCAGCCAACGACGATTCCAGCGTATCCAATCGTTCCGCCCCCGGCTCATTCATTGCCTGGCTCGGTCGCAGTTGCTGACGGGCTTTGGCCAACGGGGCCATCAAGAGCACTGTGCCTAAATTGGTATTCAAGCCACAGCGCTGGCGCGTGGCCTGAACGGAGCGCAAGATCAATTGCCCAACTGTTAACTGCGGCGTCTGGGCAAAGACCGAGGCCAGTTCCAGTCCGCTGGCCAGAAAGTCGGTGAAGTCCATATCGCTGAAGGCTACGCCTGGCGACACATTGCCTGCTTTAGGTGCGCTGGATTCCAGCAAAACAGCCATAGCCGCGGCCTGACCCAAGGGCCATTCACTCTGCAGCCATAGCTTGCTCTGAGCCCAGTTCACCTCAGCTGCTCCCGTACGCGATCGACGGCCGCGTTGACTTCGACATGGGCCTCTTCCATGACGTAGTGGCCCACGTCCTCCAACCGCTGCACGCGGGCTTGTGGCAGCAAACGTGACAGACGCTCGAGACACTCGGGACGAAAACACCAATCCTGCATACCCCAAACCAACTCTGCGGGACGATCGGCCAGCGCTGGCAATTGCGATTCAATTTCAGCCAGTCGCTGCCAGGTGGGCTGCCCTGGGCCAGTAGGTATGTCAGCCACAAATCGTGCAATCGCCACGCGATGAGCCCACGAATCATAGGGAGCGATCAGCCCTGCCGCGACATCCGTCGGTAACTTGGGTAGTCGATTGAGCGTCATCGTCAGCGCAGCGCGAGCAAACAAATTCAATTGCCGCATGGCCCACGGCCCCACCCAAGGTATGCGGCAAGCAGCAATGCGAAGCGGAATATAGGGCGGAGGAAACGCGGCTGTGTTGAGAATCACTAGACCTGCGATGCGCTCGGGCACACGCACCGCCGCACCCAGTCCAATTGCGCCACCCCAATCATGAACAACCATCACGATCCTTCGCAGATCCAATCGCTCGATCAGGGCTAGCAAGTTGTCGATGTGCTGGCTCAAGTGATAAGGATACGCTTGCGGTTTGTCGCTCAGTCCACAACCTATATGGTCGACGGCCATAGCGCGAGCTTGCTGGCGCTGCGTATGAATGACCTGACGATAGTAGAACGACCAGGTCGGATTGCCATGCACACACAGGACTACCGGCGCGGCGCTGGCCTGAGGCAGGTCGCATTCATCCACATAATGCATGCGCAGCGAGTTGTCCGCGCTCCTGGATTTTGCGGCCCCAGGGGACAGGCCGGCTGGATTGGCAGGCAGGCTAAACCAGTGAGACTTGAAGGGATAAAGCGTTTGCCAATCTGCCATGTGTTCGTTGGTTCTAACTGCCTGTGCAACCGAAATTCTCCAATGGTCAACGGGTTGGTCCAACTGCAAGCAAATGGGCGTCAACTCACATGCAACCGGTCCGGTGGATCGTTCGTTTGCGGTTTCTAATCGTTATAATCTGTGCGAAGCGGTGGGAAACGTTTACCTTCGAGTCCACCGTCTAGCGACGGTGACTACCCAGTTTGCCCTCCGTCTGGCGACGGTGGCAACCTGGTATGGCCGCTGTCCACCTAACCTATCGACTAGGCACACGTTCCGCACTCCCACTGTTGCAGACCATGATACCCCAATTCGCCAAATCTGGGTGGACGCCTGATTGGACAGCGCCACTTGGCAAGCTGCGTAGCCACCGTTGCCAGACGGTGGACGCGAAAGCTAACGCTTTCGACCGCTTGGCAGCGGTGGCTACGAAGGCCATGAATCGATGTAAGCTTATACGTGTGTCCGTCGGGCCACACTGGTTGGCCATGGTCAGCCTGATAGTGCTGGGCTGGCTCTGTCCCGCCTCGGTAGGTCGCGGTCAAGCCACCATGACGATCGACTTTACCGACGAAGCCACCGGCCAGTCGATTCCATGCCGCGTTGAGTTGCGCGATGCCAAGGGGCGTCCCCTAAAAGCCCGGGGCGAACTGTATCATGCGCCGTGGACGATCGTCGATGGGCAATTGATCTTCAAGGGCAGAGCCGGCGACTACAAGTTCGACGTCTTTCATGGCCCCGAATACAGTAGCGGTGGCGGCGGTTTTACACTGGATAAAAAAGGCGAAGGCGGGGACACCGTCCGCTTGCCCCGGCACGCCAACATGGCTGACGAAGGTTACTTCGGTGGTGACTTGCTAACCGAAATTCCCAGTCAGGATCTGCAGGCCTGGATGCCCGCGGAAGCTCTCACTCTGGCAGCCGTGGTGCGCCGAGCCAGTCGCGACAGTGCGGCAGGCGAGCCTGAGCAAGCGTCGAACAAAGTAGCGGACTCTCCCAAGTCGCCAGACAAACAACCTAAACCGCAATCCAAACCACCAACTAAGCCTCCGACCAAATCACCCGCCAGGCAAATGAAGCCTTCCAGCCCGGCCGCTGACACTGAGCCCGCAGACCAGTCCGCAGTTACCTCAAGCAAGACCTCTGGCGCGGCCCCGCTGTGGCTAGCCGGCCCCAGTTATTTCGACGATTCGCCGGGTAGTGGTTTGATTCTGCACAACTGGCAGCCGCCGGCTGATCTGCCTGCGAAAGTGACTTCCTCGCGCCTCCTTGCAATGGCTAAAGAGTCGTCGCAGACCAGAGCTGAGATTGCCAGGCTGTGGGCGGCTGATACGCCGATTTGGTTGGCCAGCGGCAAGATCGATGCGATTCAAATTCTTTCGCAGCATGTGACCCGCGATGGCCAGACCGACACAAAACTGTCCGATATGTATCATCCCGAACCGGCTCGCTTCAAAGGACCGCGCGGCCCGGGACGTTTGGTCGAGAACTTGTACTGGCAAGTGCTGGAAACTGGTCTGCGCATTCCACCCTCAGCAGGTTCTGGGGTTGGCCAGAGCGGCTCACCGCTGGGATACAACCGCGTGTATGTGCAGTTGCCCGGTACCTTGCGCGATACCGAGCGCTGGTGGGAAGGCTGGTCGGCCGGCCGCAGCTTTGTGACCAATGGTCCGTTGCTGCGAGCGACTATCAATCAAGAACTGCCCGGCAGCATTTTGCGGCCCGGCCGTTTGGGGCTGAAACTGGACGTAGCGCTCAAACTAACCGTTTCGGATCCCGTTGAATACGTCGACGTTGTCTTCAACGGTCAGGCAATCTATCACGCGCGGCTGGACGAATACGCCAAACAAGGCGGCAAAATTCCAGAACTGGACATCCAGGAAAGTGGCTGGATCGTCGTCCGCGTGGTTACCAGCCGCGAGGAGACCTATCGCCTGGCCACCACGGCTCCGTTTTACGTTGAGTTCGACGAGCGTCCGCGAATTTCCAGAGCGGCCTGCCAGATGTTTCTCGATTGGCTGGGCGTAAGCGGCAAAGATCGCCCAAAAGACAAGGATTTCCAAGCCGCTACGACCTTCTGGCAGCAGCGTCTGGCGGACAGCAATTGTCCATAATCTGCTAGCATTTCTATTTTTCGCAGCGGGGGTTGTCTAAAATAAAGGTATAGCGTACTCTTTGGTACAGGTTTCCCATAAGAACTGCGAGCGTGCTGCCATGGACACTGAACATACGCTGGCTGATTCCCCTGTAGCTGATGGCGTTCGGCCCATCGATCAGGCTGTTTTAGACCTTTTGAGGCGCGAAGAGGGCTTGACGGTCCAAGAGCTGATCGACCGGTTGGAAGTCACTGCCACGGCGGTGCGTCAACGCCTGGATCGTCTGGTCCAAGTCGAAATGATTGAGCGTCGCAAGGTGGTAGCCGGCAGGGGGCGGCCGCAGTTTCGCTACTTCCTGACCCAGTTGGGCATGCGTTACGCGTCGGCCAGTTATTCCGGTTTAGCTCTAGCTCTATGGCAAGAAGTCATGGACTTGCCAAGCCAGGCGATGCGTCAGCGCATTTTGCGTCGCGTCGGTCGGCGGATGGGTTTGGAGCTGCGTGGCCAGGTCGCCAATGGGGCGAGCTTGCGCGAGCGCATCACGGCCGTAGCGGACATGCTCAATCACAATCGCGTGCCTGCTGCGGTGGAGAACGCTGGCGAGTTGCCTGTGCTGCAGGTGCATGCCTGTCCGTATCCAGAGCTGTCACGACTGGATGGGCAGCGTTCCCTGTGCGAACTGGAAGCCGAAATGCTCAGCGAAGCTGTGGGGCAGCCGATGCAGTTGGATGCCTGCCGCCTGGATGGACATGCGATGTGTCAGTACCGGCCGGTGATTGCACCACCGTCGACCTCCACGACAACAGCAGAACACGAGAGCCCGAATCACTGAACCTACTAGAAGTTACCGCATTATTACCGCATTATTGTCGCACGTTCGACATTCCTTTGAATCAGGACAGCCGATGTCACACGTACTGAAGATCGAGAACTTGCATGTGTCCGTTGAAGGTAAAGAAATCCTTCGCGGCGTAAATCTGCAAATGGAATATGGCCAGACGCATGCGCTGATGGGTCCCAACGGTTCGGGCAAGAGCACGCTGGGTCTGGTGATCGCTGGTCATCCCGGTTACGAGGTGACTCAAGGCTCGATCACGCTCGATGGCCAGGACATGCTAGAGATGGAAGCCGACGCACGTGCGCGGGCTGGAATCTTCATCGCTTTCCAGCGTCCAGCCACAATCCCAGGCGTGAAGATGGCGGACTTCTTGCGGCACGCGGCGACCAACGTACGTCGGCCTGACCGCAAGGAAGGTGAGGAGCTGATCCCGATGCGCGAGTTCCGTCGTGAACTGAAGGATCGTATGGAGCAGTTGAAGATGGATCCGGAGTTCGCTCGCCGTTATGTCAATGAAGGCTTCTCGGGCGGCGAGATGAAGCGGGCCGAGATTCTGCAACTGGCCATGTTGCAACCCAAGTTTGCCATTCTGGATGAAACCGACAGCGGTCTGGACGCCGATGCAGTGCGTTTGGCCAGTGCCAGCATCGCGGAGATCGGTCGTGAGAAGATGGGTTTGTTGATCATTACCCACCACGACAAATTGCTCGAACACAATCCGCCGCAGTTCACTCACGTGATGCTGGGTGGTCGCATTGTAGAAACGGGCGGCCCAGAGCTGGCCCGGGAATTACACGCCAGCGGTTACGATCGCATCCGTCGCGCTCATCCCGACGCCGACGCTGCCAATCGCCGCATGCTGAAAGAAGAGAAAGAACCAGTCGGCGCAGCGTAAGGTTCTTCCAGCGCTGCCGCCCAATCGATTTAGCCTCTTTTGTGTTACCGATCACTACTCACTTTCAAAACTGGTTTGACTAATGTCTACGGACGCAACGATCGAAGCACCGGATGCCATCGGTGAGATTAAGAAGTACGATTTCCGCACCGACAGCAAAGCTGTCTTCAAGGCCCGCAAAGGTCTGGATCGTCAGATCGTGGCTCAGATCTCGGAAATGAAGAACGAGCCAGCCTGGATGCGCGAGTTCCGCCTCAAGTCACTCGATATCTTCAATGCCAAGAAGATGCCGACCTGGGGTGGCGATATCGCCGTCGATTTTCAGGACATCTACTACTATCTCAAACCCACGGAAGGCCAAGGCCGCACCTGGGATGATGTGCCTCAAGAGATCAAAGACACGTTTGACAAGTTGGGCATTCCTCAAGCCGAACGTCAGTACCTGGCCGGTGTGAAGGCCCAGTTTGAAAGCGAAGTAGTCTACGGCTCGCTGAAGGAAGATCTGGCCAAGCAAGGCGTGATCTTCTTGGACACCGATTCGGCCCTCCGCGATCACCCAGATCTGATGCGCGAGTATTTTGGCAAGATCATTCCGCCAACGGACAACAAATTCGCGGCCCTGAACTCGGCCGTTTGGTCGGGTGGTTCATTCATCTATGTGCCACCAGGAGTGAAGATCGAGTTTCCGCTGCAAGCCTACTTCCGCATTAATGCTGAAAACATGGGCCAGTTCGAGCGGACGCTGATCATCGTCGATGAAGGTGCGGAAGTTCACTACGTCGAAGGTTGCACCGCCCCAATGTATAGCAGCGAGAGCCTGCACTCAGCAGTGGTTGAAATCATCTGCAAGCGTGGTAGTCGCTGCCGTTATACGACCATCCAGAATTGGGCCAACAACATCTACAACCTGGTTACCAAACGAGCCATGGCCTACGGCGATGCCACCATGGAATGGGTCGACGGTAACTTGGGTAGCAAGTTGACGATGAAGTACCCGGCCGTCTACATGATGGAGCCCGGTGCTCGCGGTGAAATTCTGTCGATCGCGTTCGCCAGCGCCGGCCAGCATCAAGATGCTGGTGCCAAACTGGTTCACGCTGCACCGCATACCACTGGTCAGATCATCAGCAAGTCGATCAGCAAGAACGGTGGTCGCAGCAGTTATCGTGGCCTGGTGAGAGTGGAAAAAGATGCCGCACACAGTCGCTGTAACGTAGTGTGCGATGCACTGATCCTGGACGACAAGAGTCGTAGCGATACCTATCCGTATATCGAGATCTTGGAGCAAGATGTTTCGGTCGGTCACGAAGCCAGCGTCTCGCGCATCGGCGAAGAACAACTGTTCTACCTGATGAGCCGCGGGTTGAGCGAAGCCGAAGCCAGCACGATGATCGTCAACGGCTTCATCGAGCCACTGGTCAAGGAACTGCCCATGGAATATGCCGTCGAGATGAATCGCTTGATTCAACTGCAAATGGAAGGCTCTGTGGGTTAAGCCACGCTGCGCCCATTGCCGTCAATTGTGACCAATCTGCCACTTCGTGCCTATCGCCACTCCAATCCGAATATGACGTCTGCAACTGCTCCCGCGACTTTTACTCAACAAGGCTTTCAAGCCTGGCTCAATCAACTACCTCAGCAGCAAGAACCCGGTTGGCTGATCGATGCTCGCCGCGCGGCCTGGGAACAATTTGAGCAGAGCAAGTGGCCCGAGCGATCGCAGGAAGATTGGATGCGCAGCGATCTGCGCGGTTTCAAGCTGGAGCGTTACAGTTTGCCAGGTGGTTCGACCCCTGCAGCCGTGACGCAGTGGCTGAGCGAAGGCGTGGAAGTGGCTGGCACGATCGAAACGTTTGATGGCCAGACCATTCGCTCCTCGCTGGATGACAGATGGAGTGGTCGCGGAGTCCTGTTTGGTGACTTGTCTCAACTGGCTAGCGAGCAAGAGTCGATTGTCCGAGAACATCTCTACTCAGTCGTTCCATCCACTCAAGATCGCTTTGCCATGCTTAGCGCAGCGGCTTGGAGCGGTGGCCAGTTGCTGTATGTCCCACGCGGTGTCTGCTTGGATCTGCCGGTATACATCAGTCACGGACTGAGCGACGGAGGCACAGACCTCAGCCGCACGCTGATCGTGCTGGAAGAGGGCGCCGAAGCTACGGTGCTGCATGAATCCGGTAGCGTCACCAACTCCGCCGGTGGCTTCCACTGCGGCTGCTTGGAAGTTGTGGTCAAACCCGGTGCAAACTTGCGTTATGTCAACTTGCAAGACTGGGGACGCAGCGCCTGGCATTTCGCCCATCACCGCGCCACGATCGATCGCGACGCGAACATGCAATGGACCATCGCCGCCATGGGCAGTCGGTTTGCCCAGGTCAGCCAACAAGTGGCCCTGGTGGGTAAAGGTGCGACCAGCCAGGTAAACGGGGTCATGTTCACGCAAGACACCCAGCAGATGACTTACAACACACTGCAACATCACGTAGCTCCGTCTTGCCGCAGTGACTTCCTGTACAAGTCGGCCCTGCAGGATCAATCGCGTACCGTCTGGCGCGGGATGATCAAGGTTGACCAAGGCGCCCAGAAGACCGATGGCTATCAACGCAATGACAACTTGCTACTGAGCCATCAGTCGCGGGCCGACTCGATCCCGGGATTGGAGATCCTGGCCGATGACGTGCGTTGCACCCACGGCAGCACATCGGGCAAAGTCGATGAAGAACTGATCTTCTACGCCCGTACGCGTGGCTTTACTCGCAAAGAAGCGGTTCGCATGATCGTTACTGGCTTCTTCCAACAAATCTTTGACCGCATCACAATTGAAAGCGTTCGCGAAGCTTTGGGACAATCGATCGCTCGGCAAGTTCGCGAGTACCAGTAAACTTTGTGCTGCCCAGTGCGACCTGCTATCCTAACGCTCTTCTGCGTGGGCTGAGTAGCAAGGTCAAAGGGCGGTATCAATGGTCAAAGTCGCAATCATCGGCTCCACTGGCCGGGGCAATTACGGTCATGGTTTGGATACGGTTTGGAAGTCGTTTGCCGACTGCCAGGTGGTCGCAGTGGCTGACGACAATCCTGCGGGACTGAAAGAAGCCATTCCTCGCACGGGTGCAACCAAAGGCTACGCCGATTATCGCGAGATGCTGGACAAGGAGCGTCCCAACCTGGTCGCCATCTGTCCCCGCTGGGCCGATCAACATCGCGATATGGCGCTGGCCTGTGCGGAACATGGGGCCCATATGTTCATGGAGAAGCCCTTCTGCCGCGACCTGGCTGAAGCCGACGAGATCGTACGCGCCTGTGAGATGCGACATCTGAAACTAGCGGTAGCCCATATCGCGAGGTATTCGCCACAGTTGCAAGTTGTCAAAGACTTGATCGCCAGTGGCGAGATCGGCACGCTGGTTGAGGTTCGAGTGCGAGGTAAAGAAGACCATCGCGGCGGCTGCGAAGATCTGTGGGTGCTCGGCTCGCACGTGCTGGACTTGTTGCGCGCGGTAGCGGGCGATCCGCTCTCGTGCCAGGCGTTCCTCAGTCAAGGCGACCAGTTGGTGACCGCTCGCCATGTCAAGCCCGGCGCCGAGGGTTTGGGCCCGATGGCTGGTGACCGTGTCGAGGCAATCTTCCGTTTTCCACATGGGCTGACAGGTACCTTTTCTTCACAAAAAGATGCCGGTGGAACGCCATCTCGTTTCGGAATTCGCATTTACGGTACCCGAGGTGTCATCGACTTGCCTTCTGGTTATGGCGTCCCAGCCTACTTGCTGCGCGATGCAGGTTGGAACGCGCCGGCCAGCGAGGGGAAATGGCAAGTCATCACTTCCGCCGGGCTAGGTAAACCAGAAACGCTCCAGGCCACAGGCTACGAAGGCGGTAACCCGGCCATCGTCAAGGACTTACTGACAGCCATCCATCAGGATCGTGCGCCACTGTGCGGCCTGGCGGAGGCTCGCGGCACGATCGAAATGATCATGGCCATATTCGAATCGCACAGACTGGGTAAAATCGTGCCTCTGCCACTGGAGAACCGTCGACATCCGTTGTCGTACCTGTAAGAGCCCACAAGGAGACCGCGCTTGGCACGCAATGAACAATTGATTCGTCAGCATAAGATCATTCAAGTGCTTGAGCGTTTACGATTCGGAGCCACGCTGGAGGAGTTGCGTGATACGGTCGTCGAGGAACTTGGGTTGACCTCGCTGCACACGCGCAGCATTCGTCGCGACATCGAAGCCTTGGTGGCCGCTGGTATGCCGATCATGGATGAGGAGACCGGCCGCGGGCGCGTCTGGAAACTCAGCCGAGCTGACAAGGGCCTGCAGAAGATCGCCATCACCGCCAGCGAATTGATCGCGCTGTCGATGGGACGCCAACTGATGTTGCCGCTGGTCGGTACCCAGTTTTGGATTGGCATCGAGTCTTTCTGGAACAAAGTCAAAGAGCAATTGCCCAGCGGCGTTTGGGATCACTACCAGCGCTATCGCCGCACGCTGTATGTGCTGGGTACGCCTGCCAAGTCGTATGAAAAACAGCAGGGCATGCTCAAAACAGTCAACCGCGCGATTCAAGAGCATCGCCGTCTGGAGATCGAGTACCAGTCGATCGGCAAGCCGCCTCAAACACGCGTGATCGAGCCCTATGGTGTGGTGGTGTATCAGTCGAGCATCTACGTGATCGCCACGGAAGAAGCACGCGATGGAGTAGGCGTCGATCGCTTGAAGCACTGGAAACTGGACCGGTTTCAAGCAGCCACGGCGCAAGACGCCTGGTTCAAACCGAACGATGACATCGATGTTGAAGCTCACTTGGGTCAAACAGTCGGTATCTTCTCCGGTGCCGAGCCAACCACTTATGAGATCAAACTGTCTGTCAGCGCCGCGCGCTGGGTGCAAGAAGATCCCTGGCATGCGCAGCAGAGCTTCACACCTGATGCCGATGGTGGTGGGCTACTGAAAGTACCGGCTTACCACGACATGGAAATCATCCCGCGCGTGCTGGCACTGGGTGGCGAAGCAGAACTGATCGCACCTAAACGCTGCCGTCAATTGATTGCGACAACCCTTGGCGATATGGCCGCCCGTTACCAATCGCCCTCCGGTGGCCAAAGCGCTAAACGCAAATCGGCCCAAGAGTAGGCAGGCAGAACTCGGCGAAAGAATGGCTTCTCTTGCTCGCGTCCATAAAGGTAGGTATAGGCGCGATGCAACCGGCCTTGGGTATCGGTGCATTCAATGACCTGGCGATTGTAGAGATTGGTCGCTTCCATGCCCGGCGTATACTCTTCGACCAGGTCCAGTTCGGACAAGACGACATCCATATCGCTGGCGGCGAACGACCAGAGTTGACCAGCTACCGCGTCGCTGCCTGGGAACAGGGCCGGATAGGGCCCGGTATCGTACAGCTCACCACGAGTCCAAGCGCGCTGAATCTCCAACGGTGCGCATGGCCAACATTTCTCGCGACATTGGCCAGTCTTCAATGTTCCGTAGACAAATACGGAGGCAATCATAGGCACTCGCTCTGGTGCGTGAATCGAGCCTGAAATCTACGGCCCCATTAGAAGAGCCCACTTTATCAGCGTCAACATGCGCAGCGGCGGCTAATGCGTTTTGCCGCATGCTCTCGTCGGCTCTACTCGGTCAGTAAACCTTCGTAGCCACCACTGCCAAGTGGTGGAAAGCGTTAACCCTCGCATCCACCGTCTGGCGACGGTGGCTACCAAACTGGCCAGATCGCTTGGTACATCCGTAGCACCCACTGCCAAGTGGTGGAAAGCGTTAAGGTAGGCCTCCACCTTTCTAGGTGAAATCACTAGCTATATCCACCTGTTACAATAGGAGCTTTGGCACACCAAGCTGTCCATTGACCACGAGAGCTCCACCAACTACGCGACTGAAACCAACGTGCAGCCGAACCTAACTGGCAATTCGTACTGCCTTCAATGCAACCTGCTACGTAGGTTGCTGTGCAGCCTGCTCATACTGGCCAGCATGTCGCCGCTCGTGGCCGATGAACCAACACCGCTGGATTCGGCTGGCATGGCCACGGAACTGGCGCGGCTGGATGGCATCTGTGCCAAATTGAATCTCAGCGCCGAACGTCAAGTGATGCGGCAATGGCTGGTCACCGAACCGACCGATGCGCAAGTCCTGTATTTGCCATTACCCGCCGATCTGGTCGCTGGCGAAGGCAAAGAAGCCAAGCCGGAAGAGAGCGGGGCTCATGCCAATTGGCTGAAGGCGTTTAGCGCGGCGCGGGCCCGTCACAGTCGGCACTGGTTCAACCAGGCCAAGCAGATGGCGACCGAGGGCGATGAATGGGCCGCTTACCTGGCGCTGTGGCGATCCGCTCGCGAGGATGCGACACAGGTCGATACGAAACGCGTCTTGGGTCCATTGATCTCAGGCCTGACGATCAAAGGCCGGCCGCGTGCAGTCACTACCGTCCATCCTCAATTCTCCTGGCCCGCCGGTTCGTATAGTCGGCTAGAGACCACCAATTTCAGCATCACCAGCCGCTGCGATGCCAAGGCCACCCTGGCGATCGCCAGGAAACTCGAGGAGTTCTACGCGCTGTGGACTCAGGCCTTTTATCCGCTGTGGGCTCCACCTAACGTAACGACCAGTCGTCTGGCCGGCCGCAATACAGCGTGGAGCAAGCGTCATCAAATCGATGTAGTGATTTGCAAGGACCGTCAGGACTATCTCGACACACTGGGAGTCAAAGAGAGCAATATCGATGTATCGGTCGGTTATTACAATCCTGAAGGGCAATTGTCTTTCTTCTATCCGGACCCAGCTCTAGATGCAACGCTATACCATGAACTGACCCACCAACTGCTGGCCGAAGCCTCGCAAGTAAAAGGCGGTTCCCAGGCCGGGCAAACCAGTGGGTTCTGGTTGGTCGAAGCTATCGCGCTCTATATGGAATCCCTGGCGCAGTTTCCCGATCATTGGCGGCTGGGTGGCTGGCTGGCTCCGCGGATGCAGGCTGCCCGGTATCGCGGGCTGCATGATGGATCGTGGATCGAGCCAGAGAATCTATCCGCTTTGAACCTGGAGAGCTGGAAGACGCGGCCTGATATCGCTCAGTTGTATACTCACTCAGCCGCCTTGGCTCACTACTTCCTGGACCAGCGTTTGCCTGCAGTTGCCGACGAACCAAGGCACTCGGGCGAGGATGCTCAAGCCGCAGCCGGCCAGTCACAACTGGACAGCCATGATTCAGCCGCTTCCAAGGCAGCCTTCTTTCGCGCGATCGTGGCTACCTATCAAGGTCAGCCTGCTGACAAAGAGTTTTGGGAACAATTGGGCAGCGATGCCCAGCGCGGCTATGTTCATTTCTTGCTGGTCCGAGATCGGCACCTGCAGTCGGCCGCGAGGCATACGCTTTGGATGGATCATTGCACTGAGCTGGTCTTGTCGCGCAGCCGACTGATGCCCCAAAGCTGGCAGGCTCTGGCGGGCTTTCAGCGGTTGCAATGGCTGGACCTGTCGTTCAGCAATGCCACCAGCGCCGATTTAGCTTGGCTGACCGAAATGCCTCAACTCCAGCGACTCAGTCTGGAAGGATTGCCGGTCGACGCGTCGGTTCTAAAGCAGCTATCGCAACTGCCCGAACTGAAGGAATTAGATTTGTCGAGTTGCCCAGTCAGCGATCAACAATTGCAAGCCATCACGGGCCTGGCTAACCTGGAAACTTTGTGGCTGAGCGGAACTGAGGTCAGTGCCGACAGTCGCCAGTGGATCCTCAGCCATCCCAAGCTAACGACCGTAGGTCTGGACAAGACTCGCTTCACAACCGCTCAAGCCGATGAACTAACGCGCGAATTATCCGCAGCCAAACGCGCAGCCCGATAGCAACCACGTGACTGAGCGTGACTCCTACTCCTACTCCTACTCCTACTCGATGAACTTAGTTGACGCAACGAGTACGAGTACGAGTACGAGTACGAGTACCGGGCTTCGCCCTGAGTACGAGTACGAAACTGCGTGAGGCCAACTCGCTGGGCAGGTTCAGGCCCCACTGAATCTGACGCTTGGAAAAACTTAGCTGCGGCTTGGATTGCATACCGGCTAGAGTTCAAGCCGACTGGCAGAGTGCCGAAAAACATCGGGAACAATGCACTGGACCGAAGTGCTAGATCCGACGCTTGCAACTTGGGTAAAGTCAACTCCTCGCAGTCGGTCACTGCGGACGTTCCCGTTGTCAGTTCTGCAATACTTTACGCGTAAACTAATTCCTACTCCTACTCCTACTCCTACTCCTACTCCTACTCCTACTCCTACTCCTACTCCACTCCTACTCGATGAACTTAGGTGACGCAACGAGCACGAGCACGAGCACGAGTACGAGCACGAGCACGAGCACGAGTACCGGGCTTCGCCCTGAGTACGAGTACGAAACTGCGTGAGGCCAACTCGTTGGGCAGGTTCAGGCCCCACTGAATCTGACGCTTGGAAAAACTTAGCTGCGGCTTGGATTGCATACCGGCTAGAGTTCAAGCCGACTGGCCGAGTGCCGAAAAACATCGGGAACAATGCACTGGACCGAAGTGCTAGATCCGACGCTTGCAACTTGGGTAAAGTCAACTCCTCGCAGTCGGTCACTGCGGACGTTCCCGCTGTCAGTTCTGCAATACTTTACGCGTAAACTAATTCCTACTCCTACTCCTACTCCTACTCCTACTCCTACTCCTACTACAGGTTGCCTTCATCTTTCAGGAGTTTGAATTCGACTGCATCGACCAGTGCGTGCCAACTGGCTTCGATGATATTCTCGCTAACTCCGATTGTGCCCCAGTTGCGATGGCCGTCGCTGCTTTCGATGTTCACGCGTATTTTAGCTGCGGTACCATCGCGACCATTGACGACGCGGACCTTGTAATCGACCAGCTGCATATCGGCCAATTGTGGATAGAAGTCCTGCAGGCACTTGCGTAGGGCGGCGTCCAGTGCGTTGACCGGGCCATGTCCTTCAGCGGCTTCGAATTTTTCGATCTCGCCGACGCGCAGCTTGATGATCGCTTCAGCAAACTCGCGATGATGAATTGCATCGCGGTCGCCCGCTACCACGCGATACTTGATGGTTTCAAAGTGAGGTGTGAATTGTCCTGCGCAGCGTTTGACCAGCAGGTCGAAAGAACCGGTCGCTGTCTCGTACTGGTACCCCTGGTTTTCTTGCCGCACGACTTCGGCCAGGATCTGTTCCATCAGCCCGCGATCGTTCTGAATATTGTGACGCGTGGTCAGGGCAGCGATATTGGAACGCCCCGATAGTTCGCTGACCAAGATACGTCGTTCGTTACCGACCAGAGCCGGTGACATATGCTCGTAAGTGTGAGCAGCTTTGTTGACCGCATGCACATGCATGCCGCCTTTGTGGGCAAAGGCACTCTGGCCTACAAAGGGCTGACCGTTACGCATTTGCAGGTTGGCTGTTTCGTAGACAAACCTCGATAGTTCGGTCAGATGTTCCAGCGATCGACCGCCCAGCACCTGGTAACCTTTCTTCTTGAAAGCCAGGTTAGCCATGGCTGAAATCAAGTCGGCATTACCGCAGCGTTCGCCGATGCCATTGATGGTGCCCTGCACCTGGCAGCAACCGGCATCGATGGCTGCCAGCGTATTGGCGATAGCCAGTTCGCCGTCATTGTGACAATGGATGCCAAGACGCACCTTGGGGAAGTCGGCCACGGCAGCCAGGGCGGCACTGACAATAGACGAGACATCTTCGGGCAGCGTGCCGCCGTTGGTATCACACAGCACGATCCAGCTAGCCCCGGCCTGGGCCGCAGTGCGGATTGCCTGGCACGCGTATTTCGGATTGGCTTTGTAGCCGTCGAAGAAGTGCTCGGCATCGTAAACCACTTCGCAGTGGCGAGCCAAGAACTCGACGCTGTCGCCGATCATGGCCAGGTTCTCTTCCAGAGAGACAGACAACACCTCAGTTGCGTGAAAATCCCAGCTCTTGCCGACCACGGTACAGACTGGCGTCTGGGCCGATAGCAGGCCTTTCAGCCCCGGATCATCTTCGGCCTTCATCCCTCGCCGGCGCGTCATACCAAACGCACACACCTTGCTGTCGCCCAGTTGCAGTTTGCGGACCTGCGTGAAAAACTCGGCGTCTTTCTCGTTGGACATCGGGTAGCCGCCTTCGATGAAGTCGATGCCGAACTCCGCCAACCGACTGGCAATCGCCAGTTTATCCTGCAAGGAGAAACTGATGCCCTCTCCCTGCGATCCATCGCGCAGCGTGGTGTCGTAGATGGCGATACGGCGTAGTGAGTCTTGGCTCATGGCAAGCGACTTTCGGCTTGGGTCGGTGGTCTTACGCCTGGCAGGCAAGTGCCTGGCGATTGGAAAACCGGTAAATGAAAAAACCCCTGAAGCTTTTGGCTCCAGGGGTTTGAATGTCTCTTCGCGTTCAACTGAACGATACACGCTCCCTGGATCAGCAGTACCTGATAATTGGTTGGGTAATAATCAAGTGCCAATCAGTTTGCGGCATAATCGAACGCGTCAGGTTAACTCTCAATGGTGCATTCCTTCCCAAGGCTGAATCGGCGACCAGGGAATAGGTTGTCGATAAGAACCCAGCGTTTGGGAAAACTCATGTTGAACTTAGGTGCCAGCCACCGGCTTGTCAAGTGACCCCTGCCTGGCTCGGGCGGTCCAAGCGATCAGGAGTGAACGAATTCCTGAATCTGGCTCACCAAACACTTGCTGCAGCTGGGCTGCCAGGGTGGCCGAGCATCACCAGATACGAGATCCGTAATTCATCACGCTCCAGACCGGTCGATAACGCACCGGTTGAAGGTAATACGGGTTCATCTCGTTGTTGGTCAGAGCATTGGGCATCGAGGGCCGCAACGGCTCGTAACCAATCCACTTGTTCCATTGCATGCGCAGCATGCGCTGATCGGCCTCGTAACGGGCACGCTGCTGAGCAATGGTAAGTGGCTTTTCAATGGTGGCTTCGTAGCCACCCAGACTGGTCGTTGTCGACAGCGGCAACGACTTCGGGGCACCAGGCTCGTCGGCCCTGACGGTACCGGCACTGAGTGCCAATATCACCGCCAGGCACGGCCATGCCCGCTTCATAGCAGATCGCATCATCTTTGGTTCTCCACGGATTACGATGCCTGTGCCCAGCTACCGGCCAGATTCGTTGGAGCGGCCAGCTCAGTAGTCGTGCACTCAGGCTGACTCTCTTCATCGAACCCTGACCCAGGCAATTGCTAGCAAAAGTGCCGAGCAACGATCAACAAGCCATCCCTGGGTGCACGAAGCAATCGCTGCGCAAAACGTGCTCAGCAAGAAAAGAGAATGGGTTGGAGAAGCTATGCACTCCAGTCCCGGCACCTGAGCGATAGAGCGTCTGTCAAACTACTCTGTTAAATCAGTCCGCATGGCCCGAGCGTCCACAGGCACTAGTCAGTGAGCCTGGCCGCTTGCTACGATCGGCACCGGCCGAGCGGCTCGCGCTCAACCAGTGCAAGTTGAATGTACGATCGCAACCACAGTGCCCACGTGCCAGGCGCGGTTTAGAAGCCGTCTGCACTGGGTGCAAACGGGTCTTGGTTATCCCCGGCGTCGGCTGGCGCTGCGGCGTCAGTACCGAAAGGGAACGCGTCGGTGCTTGCCTCGGTGGCTGGATCGTCCTCAGTGGCGGGTGCATCGGCGGGCTTAGCTTCCGTTTTTTCAGTTGGAGCCGGCAACGGTTCATGGAATACCGGTTGGATGTATTCCTTGCCCATGGGCCGAGCACACTGCAGTAAACCGCCTTCGGAAATCAAATAGAGTCGGTCATTGAGATGGTTGACCATGCTGTAGCCTATGCGTGACTCGCCAGTTTGATGCAGAATCTTGCCATTCTGCGCATCGATCACCAGCAGTCGGTCGGTCAGCGAACGGCAATACAAACGTTCCTTGTTGCCAGCCAGGATGGCTTTTACTTTTGGCGTGGCCTCTGGCCAAATCACGGCACCGGTTTCATCATCGCCTGCATGCAGTTGGCCAACTTCATTGGTGACATAGACGGTCTTGCCGATCACCATGGGCGGCGAAGCCAAGGCATCACCGATCATCATCCGCCATTCGATGTTGCCGACTCGATCCAAGCCTACCTTGGTAAACTGACCACCGATATCGCCCACATACAGATACCCACCGATAAAGCTAAGCGGTCCAGAGATCGGTTCGCGAGCATCTATGTTGAACCATGGTCCAACTTTTTCGCCTGCCGAGAGCAGAGTGACCGAACCATTGTGAGTTGCAAATGCAGTAACGTGGTGAGCGCGATCGCTGGTGGCTGGAGGTGACACACAGCGGCCATATAGTCGAAACGTGTAGGGGGGCGAACCAGCTTTGGCCAGATCGAAGCCTTGAATCTGTCCTGAGTGGCTGGACGAGAACGCAACGGTTCCTACCAACGAGACACCGGTGGAAGTTGCGCGTTCCAGCTTTCTGCGCTGGAGATGTTCGCCAGTCTTCCAATCCAGCAAATACAGAGTATCGCCCTGGTCAACCACGACGCCCAAGTCGCCTACGGAAGCAGGTGCTGCGGGATGAGTGACCGAACCACAACTGTTCTGCCACAGCTTTTCACCGGTCTCGGCATCAAAGGTCTGGACGATACCGTCGCTGGTCACAACTACCAGGTTGATCAAAGGCACGCTGACTTCAACGGCCGGGATACCTGCCGCGCGGCCAAGCACGCGGGCTGCCCGGGTCTCAACATCCTTTTTGGCTTCGTCAATCAGCCAGGTGGTTCCATCTTCGGCCAGGCGGGCTGGAGTCCGCAGAGTCCGATTGTTCAAGCCAGTACCGACCGGCAGGACCAGTTCGGCATAAACCTTCTTGATGTTGGGATTAGTCCAGAGATGGGCTGAAACGATCTTGCCATCCTGCAGCGGCATTTGCAGTTGCGTGCGCCACATCGCCTGCAGCCCCATAATTTGGAGCTGGTTATCAGCCACTTGCGCCTGTGCCGTGGGTGCCAGGATGGAAGCAACCGCCAAGCCGCCGACGACGCGACGAGCCCAGGCGTAGGCAGGCTGCAATTTGGAGATTCCAGCCCACGCCAAAACCAAGCCGACCAATTTCAACATAAGACCATCCCGCGAAGGTGGGCGTAAAGAAGAGAGTCATCAACCCTCATTATAATTGCCCGGTCGCTCGCTTCCACCGACTATGCGCTGGGATTATGCCTCGCGAGGACCCCTCCGCGCTTGCGAGGATCATGAATCTGATCCACTACGTTCTGAACTGACTGGTGCCTAAACCGGGGTGGACGCGGTGGCAGTCACCCACTGAGTGAGATTTCGCTCGGGAACTGGCAACTTCAGGATGGGAGCAAACTCCTCAAAGTTCTGATCCACTTCGGTCAGAATCTCGGCCAGCAGATTGGGGGAACCGGCGATCAACCGGTCCCAACCGGAGAGAAATTCTTCCCTCTCATCCCACTGTTCATCGCGACAGCTGGGTAGCAGCGAAGCCAGGGCCACGGCTGCGGCATCGCGCTGCGGCGGGTTGGCTCCCAGCAGGGCGTCCAGATTCGGATGGCGTTCAATCAAAATGGCGAACTCTTCCGGCAGGCGCCAGTTTCGAACCAGCCCTGCGGCCGCTTCAGCATGGTCCCAGCCAAAAACTTGCCGTTCCAGTTGCGACAGTCGCATACGTTCCTGCGAGCAGCGCTGGATCAGATCTTGATACTGATCAGGTAGTTCCTTCAGCAGCAGCGGGATTGCCATATCTTGCAACAAGGCTGCCGCAAACAGATCTTCGGCATTGGGCAACTTCAAATGGCGACCGGCCAGCCGGGCAAAGATCGCACGACGCAGGGAATCTTGCCACAGATTTTTCAAATCGAACGGGCCGAACTTGGGATTCGGGATCAGGCTGAATACAGCGCTCCAGAGGGCAAAGTTCTTGATCGTCCGCACGCCCACCAAGGCGATCGCTTGCTTGACACTTGCAATCTCGCGCGAGAATCCAAAGTAGCTGGAGTTAACAAACCGCAGCACTTGTCCCATCAACCCGGCATCGGCCTCTATGGGCTTGGAGAATTCATTGGGACCGTTACTGGCATCCTGCGAGAGTTCGATCAGCTTGATAGCCGACTGTGGCAGCGCAGGCAATTGTGCGGATGCCAGTAACTCTTTCAGATCAGCCGGCGGAAGTGGGGAACTCATCATGGACCTCACAGAACCTACTAGAAATAGCTTAACGGTCGGAGTCGGGCAAAGCTCCCAAGGGAACATTAGGTCATCACTGCGACCTGCCAACGAGAAATTACCCACCGCGGATGTAGAAGCGGGCAGCAGGGCCGGCACAATCGCACCAGGCGTCATGGCTGGCGCGCAGATTACAACCGCCGATCCGTTGCCAGTCAAGAAGCCCACGGGCCTGGGCTGAGTTGCTCGATAGCTGAGCTGCTCGATAGCTCCGTTGCTGCGTAGCCACCACTTGCTAGAGGGTGGACGCGAGAATTGGCGATTTCCACCGCTTGGCAGCGGTGGCTACAGATCGCTGCCAGCTGCCGTACAGGTATAAAAAAAGCTCCCGGAGGTGAACGAGTCCCAGGGGGGCGGAGGACTTCTGCTTACGTTCCGGGAGCAGTGTGCGTTTTAAAATGGCTGATCAAACATCCTGTTTGATCGAGCCAGATGGGTGATGAACTGTTGAGGAAGATGTACTTAACCCGGCATCCGTGCACAAGATCAGTTTTCATCTTTTCTGCTGAGGGCCAGCTCAACTTTATTGAGCACCCTCGATGCTAGCTACGCCTTGGCAATCCATCGCACGCATTCGTTCACCAAGATCCTTGGTTCGCGTTTGCGATGGCCCAACAATACGGTTTTTCAACCTACGACGTCAAGGCAAGTTTTTAACTTTAAGTTCGAGCCGGGTTGCACTCCTAAACACCGCGGCAAATAAATGCATTACCAGCCCCGCTGGCACCAGACCAGAGTTGCAAGCCACCATTGGCCACCGGGCCGTGGTGGCACCATGTGCCCTGGTCAAGCGCGCCGCTCAGACTTATCGTAAATGCAGTTGGATGTTGAACAGCCGCACACTAATTGTTGACCGAGAGGAAATGGGCCATGACGATGCGTGATTTGCGTCGCAACTACGATATGCAAGCGCTCAATCGCGAGGACCTGGCGGACGATCCGATCAACCAGTTTCATCGCTGGTTCACCGAAGCCACCGCGGCTGAACATCCTGATTGGCTGGAACTGAACGCGATGACTTTGTCAACGTACGATCTCCATAGCCAGCAAGTCACCTCGCGCATCGTACTGCTCAAGCACTTGGATGAACGCGGATTTATGTTCTTCACCAACTACCAGTCACACAAAGGCTCACAACTGGCCGCACATCCTTCGGCCAGCTTGGTCTTTTACTGGCCGCATCAAGAACGCCAGGTACGCATCGTGGGCACAGTGTCCAAGACCGATCGGGCCACCAGCCAGCAATATTTTCATGCTCGGCCGCGCTCAAGCCAGTTGGGGGCCGCGGCCAGTCAACAATCCCGCGAGATTGCCAGTCGCCAAGAGCTGGAACAAGAAGTTGCTCGCCTGGACGAGCTCTACCAAGATCAAGAAGTCCCCTGCCCCGAACACTGGGGCGGCATGCTGCTGACCCCGACAGAGATAGAGTTCTGGCAAGGCCGACAGGACCGCTTACACGATCGCTTCGTTTACCGCAAATCCGCCGGCCACCACTGGCAAATCACCCGCCTGGCCCCATGATGCTCGCAGCCTTTCGCCATCACATCCAACAGCCGCCGCCGCACTGCCAAGAACAGCACCGGCCCAAGCTTGACATGTCGTCAGTCTTTACCTTCGTGCTTGATCTGTTCCCAGTACTCTGCAAAGGCCCCTTCGTGTTGGAACTCGGGACTGTTGTCTTGGTCGTGACATTGTTGGCAGCGCTCTTTGGCATCTGACAGCGGCAGTCGCATCTTTTCGCGCAAGGCCACCAAGGTGGCCTCATCCACGGCCGAATCGCCGCTTTCTGCTGCCACGTGGGCTGAACCAGCCCCGTGACAATTTTCGCATCCGTTACCCGTCAGCAGGGGCGTCTTCTCCAACGACTCAAAGCCTGACGAGTAAGGATAGTAACGCTGGGGATTCCAACCGGTCACGTGACAGCTCAGGCATTCCGGGTCGAAGTGTCGCGGAATCATGCTGCGCGAGTTGGGTGGATGGACTAACGACTCGGTCGCCGTAAAGTGCTCGCTGTTCTTCCAAACATCAAAGGCCTTGGTATGGCAGTCGCCGCAAGCCTGGCTGCCAACAAACTTCAAGTTATCTTCCAGAGTTTGCACGGGCACTCTCAGGCCATCAAAGCCTTTATCTTGCAACTGCTGCTGATACTCTTGAAACAACTTCATCATGCGCGGTGAATCAGCAAACTGAGAACTGAGCGCGACTCGCTGATAACGCACAGGCTCACTCTTATCTGGATACAAGGCCACCAGGCTGGTGAACATCCCCTTGGCACCGACCTGGACCAACTTGGTCGTCGTGCCTTCGACGGTTTCCAGTTGAAAGTCAGGCTCCGGATAATCGCCGGCGCTGACGATCAAGTCGAACCCTGGAACTTCGCTGGCATAAGCCCGGGATTCCGAGAGCTTGGCGTGCGAGAGCAGCACAAGGTAATCGCACTTCTGCGACTTCAACTCGTCCATAACACGCCGCAGCGATTCAACGGCCGGTGCAACGGTGATGTCGGTAGAGCCCTGCAGTTGGCCAGTAAAGCTATCGCCCAAGACCGCGGTAACGCCGATCTTGCGCTTGCCCGCTTCGATAATGCGAAACTTGGGCATGTACTCTTCGACCAGAATGTAGGTATTGGCCGAGATAAACGGCGTCTGAACCGTTTCATCCGAGGCTGACAGGGCCAGCAACTCTTGACTGGACAGCTTTAAATCGTCGACACCGAAGGTGACTGCGCGGTAATCCATCGCCTTGAGAGCTTTGACCGTCGACTGCAGTTTGATCTCGGCTTGAATACCTGTGCGCCGCTCGAAGTTACCGACATCCAAAGGCAATACGTTCCAGCCTCGCTCTCGAAGTTGAGCCAGAAGTGTATCGCGCCGATTGAGCCCGCCCTTTTGATTCTCTAATCCTGTACAACCACATGGCTCGATGTAGCCATGCTGTTGACCAGTGATGAACAAGACGGCCTCCGGCTGCGGCCAGTCCGGAGCGATCTGTTGTTTCTTTTCGTCGAAGTTGATCGTGGCTGTCGAGCTTTTCTCAACCGTTGTCGTGGTTGCAGCCAACGAAGCCACCGTGGCAGGCTTGGCAGGTTGCTCGCCAGCGGGCTGACTGGATGATAGCTCCAAAGTGGCCGGTTCAGTTGGAGCAGTGCCGATCGTGATCGTCTTGGCTTCCTCCGGTGCGCCGGTTTTCACCGCTGCAAGCTCGTTGGAAGTCTTGCCAGCGGCTGTCGAGTCTGCCTGGGTCTCAGCCGCCGCCCCCACGCCCAGCGATACGTAGCCATCCTCGGTCGTTTCAATCTTGCCTCGAGGTATCCGCGGGGCGGCGGCAGTTGAGCCGCTACCGGCCGTCCCAGCCTCGTTCGCCTGTGATGTGCCCGACTGCGATGCGCCCGATTGGGCCGTCTTATTCAAAGGTTTGAGTGGACGCTCGGGTTGGCAACCTGCGACAGAGAGGCAAACTGCAACGACTAAGCAAATCCTGATGAGTGCAGCTTTATGCTGGTTCATGGCCAACAATCCACGCATGGTACGTTCCTTCGACGGATGACCTGAGATCCTCTATGCGCGTGGCGCCGGATTTCAGACACTGGGGTCCAAATGCTCTCTCTACCTCACCCTCAAACCATAGAAAAAAACCAGGCTTCTGGCCACGGCAGTTTCGAGTGTCGTCCGGCGGATCAGTTCACAATGACGCGCAGGTTTAACTTGACCTCAGGGATATCGGGGTGATTGGTCTTGAAGATCACTTTACCAAAGTTTTTCGAGTTCGTCCCGGGATGCATACAGGCTTCGGCATCTTTGGGAATCTTCAGCGTGATCGGGTAGATGATCTTGGTCATCTGCTCTTTTTGTTTGTCGATGGTTACTTGCAAACTGCCAGGCAATGTTTCGCCGACCTCTAATTCGAAGTCGTGGCGATGCTTGCCTTGGATCGACAAGTAAACACGGCGGGTGACTTCATCGCCGTGCGCAATCGTACCAAAGTCCAAGACGGCTTTTTCGACATCAAAGTTGGGGCTGGGCAAGAATCCAATATCGCCCACGATCGCGCCACTGACTTGCAGGTCGACATTGGTTACGTTTTCGATGTTGGTATCGACGATCAGGCGTGAATTGATCGGCCCCAGCGGCATGCCGTTCTTGACCATCAGGTCGATACGGGCGGCGCCCTTGGCGCGTTCATGATGTTTGAACAGGTTCAAATCGACTTCGACTGGCGTGACCTTGATGTCGACCAGTTTGGCGGTTCTCTCATCGCCCCAAGTCACGCTCTTGACCTCTAACGGCACTTCGCCGTAGCCAAACACAAACGCCGACCGAGACGTGCCTTGTCCGACCGGTATATCTCCAAAGTTGATCTGCGGTGGTTCGACCAGGATGGTGCGCGCAACAATCCCTTTGACCGACAGCAGCACTGCCCGGTGATCGGGATCGGTGGTGCGAATGGTGGCGGTCTGGCTGAATTCGTCCAGCACCCCAGTGGCTTTCCATTCCAGGGTCACACCGGTCTCTTCACCTGGGTCCAACACCGAGTCGGCCAGGCTGCCGATGGTGCAGCGGCAACTGGAACCTGCGACCGTCAGCTCCATCGGCGCTTCGCCAATATTCTTGAAGGTGAACGTGTGCTTCTTGGTACTGCCCTGCTGCATAGTGCCGAAGTCATGCGTGGTGCCACCGGGGATTTGCACTTTGGGAGTCTTTTCACGCGAAGGGCTAGCGGTAGCGGTCGAGGCGGTCGAGGCATCCGCCGGTGAGCTCGATTTGGTAGCCGCTGGCTGGTCCGGCGCAGTCTCGCTCAGCTTCAACAGCGCCTCCACGTCACCGAATCGCTCGTCGGCACTTCCGTATTGCAGTTGATGCTGAACCATGCCACCACCAACGCCCACCAGCGCGCTGATAAAGATAACAATGATGAGACGAACCATAACATTTCCTTTCGCACCAATCGATCGATGGTCCAGCCAGTCATCGGCTGCCCTGGGCACCAGTTCGGGTACCTGACGAAGACAATTAACTTGGGTGATGAGCTAGGGTGATGGGCTGTGACTGGAACTACGTAGCAGATTACACAATGGTTCGGCCTTCGCCCACGGGGAGCCAGGAACAGGCCGTACAACGCTAGTGTCGGGAAAGGCCAGGTCGAGCGGGCTGGGCAGCCAAACCTGCTGGGCCGCCAATTGCCGGTTGGCATGCGGTGTCTCCTGGCTGAGCTGGGCCGCCTGCTGGGCCGCTTGACGGCTTTGTTGATCCCATCTGGTTGCTGTTTCGGGCTGGGGATGATTCTTGGCCAGCCACTGGAGTGTCACAGCCCGCTGAGCCCAAAGGGCCACACTGCTGGGATAACGATCGATAGCGGATTGAAAATAGCCAGCCGCCTTCTCCGCTTGGGCCAGCGATTCGGCTCGGTCCAGCGCGCCAACTGCGGCTGCGAGCGTTAGCGCCTGTTCGCCGCGCATGTTCCAGTTCAAGTACGAATTCTTGTCAGCCGCACACAACTCGTCCTCAGCTTGCTGTAGCGCGCTGGCAGCTTCGCGATACTCGGCCAGGTTGAGCGACTCAGCCGCCCGCTGAGCTCGGCCGGCTAAGATCTGAGCCAGCAAAGTTCGCGGGCTGGTCGCATATGAGTCCACCTCGACGGCCAACCTGGCCGTTTGTTCAGCCCGCCGAACATCGCCTTGGCGCAAATAGTCGGCCGCCTGCTGCTCTAGCGCCCAACCACGATTGACCGGCATCCATGTGCCAAAATAGAACATGGCCCAAACCGCCAGGCCGACAAGACCAGCGACAGCTCGTAAACCCAAGGCAACACGCGGTGGTGATGGGCGACCAACAGGCTGTGACGGATAAGCGACAGCCAACCATATCGCCCAAGGCAGCGCGATACCGCTGGCTTGCCAGTTCCCCGTTGCCAACAGGCATGCCAGCATGACAGTGACTGCACCGCCGGCGGCCAGTTTCAACACAAGATCTTCGACGCGCACATGGTGAAGCCCCCAAACACACGCCAGGCCAACCAGCAGCCCCAAGATCGTAGCCTCTAGATCCAACATCTGGCCCAGCCCGATCTGGACCATCGAAATCAAAATCACTGCCAGCGCCGCACCTGTCCACATCCATCGCTGGCTGGCCACATCCGCTATACCAAACACATGAATACCAGCAGCAGCCGTTTCCGTGCGCAGGGAGTTCAAACACCCGCGAGCCAATCGAGCCAGCGCAATCAAGACGACGCTCAACACGACCAACGAACAGCTAGCTGCTATGTCAAAGATCCAGTTATGTGGGTCAGCGATGATCTCGCTGGCGGCTGGTACTTTGTACTGGGGATAGTAGGTCTGAAAACTGCCCAGGCCCACACCCGTCCAAGGATGATCCAAGATCATACGCGAAGCAGCCTGCCAGTACTCCAACCGAAATGCGATGCTCTTAGGGGCTTCTCGCAACACCAACGTGTCGCTCGCCAGCAACGCACCCAGACCAGCAAACAAGGCCAGTATCAAACCGCCAACAACCAACGCGTAGCTCTCGAGCCTACGTCCCATCAGCCCGCCTCTGCGCTGCCCGATCCATAGCGCGATTGCCGGCACGCCCAGCCCCAACATGGCCAGATAAGCCGAGCGACTCTTGGTCAGCAGCCAGGCGATCGCCACCATCGCCAGCAGGATCCACAGCAGCGGCGTACTGAGCGTCAGTTGACGGTCGAGCAGACCAACCGCCTTGGCAGGCACAGCTGGTTTGCCGGCCAGCTTCGTCGCGGGACCAGCTAAGGTGACCAATCCAGAGGCCGAGATCAGCCAGAATCCAAGGACTACAATCGCAGCGCTCAAGGGCACCGCTAACGAGTTGGTGAGGGCAAACGTGCCGGTGGGTTCAAAACTACCTAGCAGCCGACTTTCATACTGTGTCCGCAATTCACTGCCCGGCGGCGCGTTAATGTTGGCTCGCTGCAATTCGCCTTCAGGGTCGATCAAGTAGGCCGCGCGGGCTTCGGGCATGCTGACAAAATACTGATGCAATGCATAGGTGGCTTGGAACGCTGACCAGACCAACAGCAGACT
Organism: Ottelia alismoides; assembly: GCA_037367405.1. Classification (NCBI taxonomy): domain Eukaryota; kingdom Viridiplantae; phylum Streptophyta; class Magnoliopsida; order Alismatales; family Hydrocharitaceae; genus Ottelia; species Ottelia alismoides. The sequence goes on along the minus strand of JAZKJV010011400.1, from coordinate 6,215,802 downwards.
AGCCAGGCTGCGAGCCAATCCGCGATCGCGGGCCAGGCTACGCACCAACATGCCGAAGGCCAGCAGCGTGACCACGTGCCAGCCGCCATTCAAAGCCGCACGCCCATCGGAATTGCCCAAGGCAAACCAGGTACTGATCATCAATCCCAACAGTCCAAGGACTAGCAGGCTCCAGTCGACTCGTTTGTCCAGCGAGGGCCACCAGGCCACGCCTGTGAAACTGGCCACAGTGACGGCGAGGAGAATCAGCAGACACTGCGGCAGTGTACTGCCTTCGTAGACCATGATCGAATCAGCTGGAACAAACAGGGCGAAAACAAGAATCGCTGCTGCCAAGGCGGCCGCCGCTCGCTGGCCCCACAACTGACGCGCAGTTGGGCTGGGGCTACCGGGCGGTGTTTGACTACGCTGATGCTGCTGCGTCACGGTTTGCGGCCCACCGATTCCAGCACGCCGACCAACCCCAGCACGCTAGCGGTACTGAGCACCACCAGTCCCGCGCCCGCAACATCGACGCGCGGCAAGATCAGCGCACCGATCGAGCAAGTGGCCGTGGCCAGGTATATGGTCAGCACAGCTTGCTTCTTGGTCATGCCCAAGTCGACCAGGCGATGGGAGAAGTGACGCTTGTCGCCTTCAAAGGGACTGCGTCCTTCGCTTAAGCGGATATAGATAACACTCAGCATGTCATACAGAGGCACGGCCAACACGCACAGCGGTGCCAACACAGCATGGGGACTGCTGCCCTTGGTACCTGCATAGGTTGCCAGCAAGGTGGCAATTGCAATCCAGTATCCAACAAAGTAACTGCCCGCATCGCCCATGAAGATCTTGGCTGGCGGCCAGTTGTGCTTGAGGAACCCCAGCAGCCCACCTACCAGCACCAGCAGCATGGCAGCCACAAACAATTGCGGTCCGCGAGCCGCGGTATCAACATTGGTCAGCAACATGATGGCCAACATCGAGGCCGCGATCACCGCCACACCACCGCTCAGCCCATCCATGTTGTCGAGCATGTTAAAGGAGTTGATCAGGGCTACGATCCAAATCACCGACATTAGTCCCGTTAACCAGGGTGCATCGATGAAGGCCGTGAATCGCAAGTTCATGAAGTAGACACAAAACGCAGCTACCGCAAATTCCACCGCAATTCGCACTTGCCAGGCCAGACCGCGACGATCATCGGCCAGGCCCAACAGCATCAGAATAGTGCCACCGCCCAGTATGCCCCACAGGGCTGGCATCTTGGCCAACAAACCATCCAGATGGATGCTCAACTGTTCCGGCAATAGCGCGGCCAGCCCCGAATTGTGCCTGGCCAACCACACAGCCAAGGATCCGAAGGCAAAGGTGGTCACCACGCCGGCCCAGATCCCCAAGCCTCCGCCCAGCGGTATGGGAGTCGTATGTACTTTGCGAGCCCCAGGTTTATCGAGCAGCCCCAGGCGCTGGGCCGCGCGACGCACCAGCCCAACGGCCACTACGCTGACAACCAAAGCCGGCAATACGGTTGCCAAGAGGATCGCCACCAGAGATAAGATTGTCACAACAAACGGCTTTCATCGACAGTGTTGCGCAGCCCGTCCAACCGCAGACCTGCTCGCTGCAGCAGCCTGTTATAGGAGCTGGCGGACTGCGAGCAAGAATGCATGATAATCCGACCGCAAGTAATCGGGATAGGTCCACGGTCGACCCTGCCAGTTTCGCTGGTCGTAATACAAACACTCTTCCGCGAATATACCGTCGCGCAGGTAAATGCGGTGCCTTCTGTCTTTGGTACTGGCCAGCACGACCTTCATTGGTGTGACATACCCAGGATCGATGTTCAGCGGACGCTCCTCTGCGAACTGTCCGCTGGCTGCGAACTCGGCTTCCCAAGCGTTGCTCTGCAGTTTCGTGTCGGCCAGGCCAGCCGGATCGTAATCGCCGGCAATCGCCAAGAGCTGTTTCTTCAGCCCGGTGCCCATCAATCGCTCGTAATAGGCGGTCTCAGTAAAGTCGAATAGTGGGCTGGCCAGCGCGATGGCTCCCCACCTGGTTTCCATGCGCGAGCGAACCCAATCGAGGGCCTCTGGATAGCGACTGAAGATCGCGGCTATCAAGACCGTCGGCGGATGTGCACGCGGCGTACCCACGGCTGGCCAGGTTAGTAGGCTTTGGCAAACACCGCGCGCTTACCGCTGGGCTTGCCAGTCAAGAAGCATGGTCCGCCACTGTCGTCACCTTCGACCGGGATACAGCGAATGGTAACCTTCAATTCGTTCAGCAAGTCGGCAACTTCCGCTTCTGACGAGAAGTGGCACATGGCAAAGCCGCCGTGGATCTCGGGCTGGTCGGCATTCTTGGGTGTGAAGTATGCGCGGAAGTCATCGACCGAATTGATCTCGACCGTATTCTCGGTGCGCAGGCGGGCCGCGCGATCAAACAGGTTCTGCTGCATGTCGGAGAGCATCTTGGCGGCGCTGGCCACGAACTCGTTGCGACTCAGGCTAGTCTGTTCTCCAGTATCGCGCCGCGCCACAAAAACCGCATCTTTAGCGATATCCTTGGGACCGACTTCGACGCGCAAGGGCACACCACGTTTGACGTGGAACCATTTCTTTTCACCGCCGCGCATGTCGCGATCATCGATCGAAACCTCCAGTCGCAGATCACCCAAGCTCTGCGCAGCCAGTTCTTTGCGCAAAGCCTGGCAGTAGTTCAGGACTTCGCTGCGCTGGGAGTCGTCGCGATAGATCGGCAGGATCACGATATGCGACGGAGCCAGCTTCGGCGGCAGCACCAGCCCATCATCATCGGAGTGTGTCATGATCAGCGCGCCAATCAAGCGTGTGCTGACGCCCCACGAGGTGGTCCAGGCATAGGCCATCTGACCATTCTGGTCTTGGAACTTGATCTCTTGAGCCTTGGAGAAGTTCTGACCCAAGAAGTGGCTGGTGCCGGCTTGCAGAGCTTTGCGATCTTGCATCATGGCTTCGATCGACAACGTCATGTCGGCACCTGGAAAGCGTTCGCCCGCGGTCTTCTCGCCTTTGATCACAGGTACTGCCATGTAGTTCTGGGCAAAGTCTGCGTAGACTTCCAACATCTTGCGAGTTTCTTCCATCGCTTCTTCGGCGGTGGCATGGACGGTGTGTCCTTCTTGCCACAAGAACTCGGCGGTTCGCAAGAACAATCGAGTTCGCATCTCCCAGCGCACCACATTGGCCCATTGATTGATCAGGATAGGCAAGTCGCGATAGGACTGGACCCACTTGGCATACATGGCACCGATGATGGTTTCGCTGGTGGGCCGCACGATCAGCGGCTCTTCCAGGGGACCGGCGGGTCGCAAACCACCGGCTGGATCAGGCTCCAGGCGATGGTGGGTAACGACCGCGCATTCCTTGGCAAACCCTTCGACATGTTGGGCTTCCTTCTCCAGGAAGCTCATCGGAATGAACAGAGGGAAGTAGGCGTTCTGATGGCCCGTATCTTTGAACATACGATCCAGCACGCGCTGCATGTTTTCCCACAACGAGTACCCCCAAGGTTTGATGACCATGCATCCGCGTACCGGCGAGTTCTCAGCCAGGTCGGCGCTCTTGATCACCTGTTGATACCACTCGGGATAGTCCTGGCTCCGAGTTGGTTCAATGGCTGTCTTGGTCGGTTTGTTGTTCATCCATCACTTCCTTACGAACCGAAATCTGCATCTCGCCCAACACACAGGCGCGTGGTATCCAGTGCCCAGCCGCTGCGCGAGGTTTACTTTCGTTGAATATCAAATCGCTTCACTAGTCCCAGAGGCGGCCTCTGGGTTGGCATTGGCCTGCAGGGCGGCTAACTCTTCGCGTTTGCGACGAGCGTGTTTCCATTCCTGTCGAACCAGCAACAGCGCGGCCAGAATGGCCGGAGCAATATAATAGATCAAGCGAAACACCAGCAACCCAGCCGTAACCGCTACCTTGGTCGAATCGCCCTCTTCAGAATGTTTGGCCAGTAGTTCCAGAATCACCAATTCCAGAACGCCAAAGCCTCCCGGCACGTGCAACATAACCACCACAATCATCGCGGCCAGGTAACTGACCAGCACGGTCGAGTAATTCACCGTCCCCGGTGGCAAGAGCACGAACAGCACCAGCGACGCCAGGGCAAAGTCGGTAGCTGATACGCCCAGTTGCAAGAGCGACAATCGGAAAGGCGGGAAAGCAAACTCTTGATTGCCAATGTGAATCGGTTTGCGGATGAACAGGGTGGCCGCCAGGTACATGCCCACCACGGCCAGGAAGAAATATCCATACCAGTGCGGATCGAAGTGCAGCAGCTCGCGATACTCATCGGGCAAGCGCACCGGCAATACCACGAACGCGATACCAGCCAGCAAGAACATGCCCAGCCAGAATGTGACCGACAAGATCGATACCAGGGCGATGATCTCGATCAGCCGAAAGCCCCAACTGGCATACAAGCGAAAACGGATCGCCGTGCCACCAATCATCCATCCCAGGACATTGCTGAGCGCGTACCCGATAATTGCTCCCACCATCACCTTGCGCAACGGCAATTGCTTTTTCAGGTACCGAACGGCGATCAAGTCGTAGCCAGTCAGCACCACAAAGTTGACGGCCGTAAAGGCGACCGCCAGCAACATCTGGCTGGCCGGAATGGTGGCCACGCCATCCAAAACCTGTTGCCAGGTAATATGTTGCAGCTTTTTCCGCACCAAGATGACCGAGACAATCATCAGGGCCAGAACAGCAGTGTACTTGGCTATCTCGCCAGCCAGCCCCCAACTGGGTGACTCGCTTTTGGTTGCCAAAGGTTCTGCCTTTTTACTATCAATATCCATGTGCGGCCGATAAAGTAACGACAGAGGTTCAACCTGTTCAGCAGGCGAACCACGAGGCGGGTTGAGGAGGATTGTAGTTGCTTTTTTCAATTGGCGGGAGAACTACTCCGTGCGTTCGGACGGGAAATTCGTCCCCATGACCAATTGAGGGATCCGATTCAGCCCCATTGGGCGTCCAATTCAGGGCCGCCGACGTTGACGGTAACTGGCAATTGCCCCATTTTTGCGGAAGCTTGCCAGCTCGCCGGAAACATAGCCATGGTGCGGCAGGCTCGCGTTCCACCCCGAAAAGGAAAACAGATCCCAGGGGCCCCAGTGGGCCCCGCCACGTGCATCCTATGCCGCATGAAACACACAAGACCGAGGCTCCTCCTGATGCTCTGCGGCATTTGACCGACGAGCAAACAGAGCGACTATCGGCCGTGCTGGATGACTACTTGGCGCGCCTGGAATCGGGCGACGCGCCGCGGCCGGACCAGTTGCTAGCGCAACATCCTGACATTCGCGACACGCTCCAGATGTACCTGGGCAAATTGGGTGAACTTCACAACTTTGCTGCTGGCTTCTCTCCTCACCTGGCTGGTACCGACCTGGCAGCGCCGCCGTTGGCTGGCGCGGACCGGTCGATCGATTCAGGTCACTTACCGAACGATACCAGCCCCGCCTTCGGCGACTCGACCCAAGGACCGCCGCCGCTAGTCGAACCCACTCCGCCGGCCAGCATCTCGACCAAGGTGCTCAGTGGCGACGCTTTGCCGGACGAGGAAGCTCCCGATGGTCGCCGCTTGGATGATTTTCAGCTCCTGCGCGTGATCGGTCGTGGTGGGATGGGCATAGTATACGAAGCCCAGCAAATCTCGCTCAAGCGGCGCGTGGCGGTCAAGCTCTTGCCGCTAATCTCCGTCCTGGATGCGCGGCAGATCACGCGTTTCAAGAACGAAGCTCAGGCGGCCGCCAGCTTGCAACATCCCAACATCGTGCCCATCTATGCCGTGGGCAATCATCGGGGCGTGCATTACTATGCGATGCGTTTCATCGATGGTCATGCCCTCGATGCGATCATCACCACGCTACGCCACGTGCGTGATGCCCAAACTTCTAACGCATCGAAGTCAGACCAAGCCGAGCAATTGAGCGATGCCCCGACCATGGCTCAAGCAGCCAGCCAGGCCATCGATGAATCGGTGATCCATGAAGGTCAATGGTCCGCGCCCCCAGCGTATCAGCGAGTGGTCAAGCTGGGCATTCAAGCCGCCACTGCCTTGGCTGCTGCGCACGAAGAAGGCATCATTCATCGCGACATCAAGCCATCGAACTTGATGGTCGACAAGCAGAATAAACTCTGGATAACCGACTTTGGACTGGCGCGACGAGCCAGCGATCAAACGCTGACGGCCACTGGCGACCTGGTGGGCACACTGCGGTATATGAGTCCCGAGCAGGCTCGTGGCCAAACTGCCTTGGTCGATGGACGCTCCGATGTTTATTCGCTGGGCGCGACACTGTACGAACTGCTGACTCTCCAGCCCGCGATCGCGGGCGACAACTCGCCCACCATGCTGCGCGCCATTGAAACGCAAAAGCCAACGGCCTTGCGAGTGCTGCGCCCCGATATACCGCGAGACCTGGCGACCGTCATCGAGAAAGCGATGTCCAAGGTTCGCGAAGATCGTTACGTAACGGCCCAGGAACTGGCCGATGATTTGACGCGTGTGCTGGAAGGTCGTCCAACGCTGGCCCAACCGCCTTCATTACTGACCCGAGGCGTAAAGTGGGTGCAGCGCAATCCATCCACCGCGCGACTGGCCGCCTTCATATCGCTGGTGTCCCTGCTGTTTGTGTCCGCGGGTACATCGATCGTGGTCAACAGCGTGCTCAAAGCTGCCAATGATCAGCGCCGGTACGCGCAGCAATCCCAATTGCTGGAAAATGTCGAGCAACAAGTGCTGCAACTGGAAAAGGAAGCAGCCTTGATTCCGGGTACGCAGGCGCTGCGAACGCGCATGATCGACCAGTTGCTTCGACTGTATGGGGACTTCGCCACCGAGCAACAAAAGCAAGCGCTTCGGAGCCCGGAGCTAGCCACAGCGCTGATCGAGATTGGCCTACTGAATAACAAGTTAGCCAAATACGCCCAGGCGGAGAACTCGCTGAAGCAGGCCGAAGAACTGGCCCGCCAACTGGCGGTCGCGCGACCGCGCGAGCTGTTGCCGCGTCGTGAATTGGCTCGAGCCACCCACGGCCTGGCGCTGGTGCTGCAAGGCCAGCAGAACTTGCGCGAGGCCAGCCGTTTGGCAAATGAAGCGGTTCGTTTGCAAAAAGAACTCATGGAGTTACATCCAGACAATCCAGCGCTGCAATTGGACTGGGCGCAGTTCTCCAACACACTGGCCCTGTTGCAAATCAAACTGGGAGATTCACAGAACGCTCGATTGAATCTGGAGAATCAAGTCCAACGATTGGAAGCCAGCCTGCCAGGCTTTAATGGTGAAGACCAACTGCAAGGGCAACTGATTCTGGCAGCCGCCTACACCAACCTGGCGCATGTGGTGGACGCCGGCAACTTGCGCGCTACCTATCACAACAAGGCTCTGCAATACAATCTGGAAGTTGCCAGGAAGACCAACAACGCAGTGCTCGATAGCGAACTGGCGGTCAACTACAGCAATCTGGGCAAAGCTTATTCCGACGAGGGGCAAATTGAACAAGCCGCTGGGGCCTACACCGCGGCAGTCGACATTAGCGAGTTGCTGGTGAAGGTTGATCCCAACAACGACCACTTTCTGGGCACGCTGGCCGAAGGTTTGAATAATCTGGGTATGGCCGAGTTAAAGCTGGCTCAGCAGGATCGACCGGCTCGCTCAGCTCGACTTGATAAAGCGATTGCACACCTCGCGCGAGCCATTGAGTTGGAACTCAAACTCACTCAACGTCGGCCGGATGACCCTCAACTGCATCATGAACTCGGTGGCATGTACAACAACCTGGCCAAGGCCCAAGAAGCGGCTGGGCAATCCGAACATGTCGAGGCCTCTTTCCTCCAAGCGATCGAGCACCAAACACGCGCCTTGAAAGCGGCCCCGGAGGTTCCCGAGTACCGGAACTTTCAGGACACTCACCTGTTGAATTATTGGAAGTGGCTGGTTGGACAGGGTCGATTTGATACGGCCTTCGAAATTGTGGCGCAACAACGCCAACTTTGGCCAGCCAGCCACCCAAAACAGGTAGCCCTGGCCCGAAACCTGGCCCTGCAAGCCTTGGAATTGGCCAGACAAGACCAGCCCGTGGCCGTTACCAGGCAGTTTGCGGCGCTGGCCCAGGAGACCATTTCGCTGGCCCGCGATGCTGGCCTTAGTGTACAATCAATTGTTACTGAGGAACCATTCTTATCTTTATCAAACCTCAAGTCGTTGACGGATCGAGCACGCCCATGATGACACCTAGCCAACTGCTGGCCCAACGTGCCCAACGTATGAAAAACAAGCTCCGTCAACTACTGTGCGAACGGCTCGAAAGCCGCTACGCGATGCACGCTATGCCCTGGGGCTTCGACGAGTTTTCTTTCCAGGCCAGCAACGACGCCAGCTACGACGATTGGGAAGAAAAAGGACGCGCAGTCGCCTCACAAATCTCAGGCCAACACTCCCTGGGTTTGAGCTATCTGGATAGCAGTTCCAAAGATGAATTTCACCTGGGTGACGATTGCCTCGACATCACCGATGGCCTCTTTGGCGAAGGCGAAGCCAACGACGTAGTCACTGGCAATCTTGTCCCCAATGGTTCGCGACCATGGACGATTACGGGACTGGCCGAGGCAGAGAACCGTTCCCCGCTGAGTTCCACTAATTCTTCTGCGCCCATACGCGTCGCCAATGCCGTCGATACCCGAGCCCTGCTCGATGCCATCATCGAACATGTGATCGAATCCACCAGCGCGCTGGCGAACAAGGCCAATTCGACCAAGAGTCCAGTAGACTCACTTGTCGACCGGGCGTCGCTAAACACTTCCAACCAAGGGCACGCGCTGCCCGGTTCGATGAACAATGGTTCGCCAGCGCAGGCTGGCGGTCTGCTCGGCTTTGTGCCTCGAACAGGGCTTCTCGGCTCTAGCTTGAGCACCACTTCGCTCACTAGCAGCGCGGCTTCGACGGTGGCTGCCACGGCCGCAGGCTCCAGCGCTCGTTCCAATGCGCTAACAGGCTTCAATCAGACGCCTGATCTCAGCAGTCTGGCCAGTCAAAGCGCGACTGTTAGCAATGCCTCGCGCACCGTGTCCACTTCCTCCGCTCCCAGTCTGTTGGTTCAGGCAACCACTAGTTACTCCAATGCACGGTCGCTCGGCAGCGACACCAGCAGCGCCGCTGGACAGATGGCTTGGAATGGTTCGATGAGAGAGCATGCGCCGGCACGCGCGGAGTCAGACGGGGCCGAGTCGGTCTCAGCCGCGCTGCGATCGGTCATTGAAGGCCTGGCTCAACAACGTGAAAGCCAACGACAGGCTGCTGCGCGGCATGCCACCGAAACAGGCTGGCAAGATGATTTGGCGGTTGATGCCTTGACGCGCTCGCGTCGCGACGCAAACCACGATGATGGTCTCTTGGCATTAGCAACTCTGCCTGAACGCATGGCACGTACCGAATCGCTGGAGCCTTATGCCGCGGTTGAACAGGCGCAGGCCAATCGACTGGGCATGACACTGGTTCAAGTCGGATCGATCCATGAGTTCGAACTGGCCGGTGAACACTTGGGCAATGTCGACTTGATCGTCCGCCCAGACAAGATGCTGACAGAAACCAGGCAGAAAGCCATCGCAGCCATCGATGCCTGGCATGCAGAAGTCGAAGCACCTCTCGATACTGCCAAGACTGCGATCGACGGCGAGAACTCAGTTCTCAACCGAATGCTGCTGCCTCTGAGTTTTCTGGCTATGGGTGGAATGCTGATCGCCAGCCGACGCAAGTATCGTCGCCTGAACCGCCCGGCCCCAAACCGTAGCGCCTAGTACCACCCGCAAACCGTAGCCACCGTCGCCAGACGGTGGACGCGAAAGTGGAAGCTTTCCACCGCTTGGCAGCGGTGGCTACGAATACTGGGTGCCCCCCTCTATGCGGGCTATTGTTAGCAGAGGCGTTCCTACCAGTCTACGCAATTGCCTATCGCTTGCGGCCAGAGTGCAAAAAACCGACAGCGATGGTCAGACTTAAGCTAGGCTGCCGCCAGGTAGAGGCGGTCGAATGTGACCGCACACGCGCTACCGACATCCGGAACTGACAGGGGCTACAGGTACCGGCGATGCACAAACTAAAAGATACCGAACGTTCACAAGTCTGTTTGACCTACGACGGCAAAGTGGTCAAGGAGTACCGTGGACATTTGGCCAGGCAGCGCATGGAAAACGAAGTTCGCATCCTGGAACATCTGGCGCGAGTGGCTTGTCCTTTTGTTCCCCGCCTGCTGTCGGTCAATCGCCGCGAGATGCAAATCGTCCTGACGGCCTGCGGAGTGGCGGCGACACACGTCAGCCCACCCAAGCTGAATCAACTTTTTCGGGAGCTCCGCGAGTATGGCGTGCAACATGACGATGCCGAACTCCGCAACATCACCTACGACGCCCGCTCCGGTCACTTCTTCATCGTAGACTTCGAATTCGCGCGGCTAGTCGATGAACTGGAGCGACAGTTCGATGCGTTGGATGATCTGCTGCGAGATGATTTATCCAGCCCATAGTCGCTTGGATGCATCCGATGCGGGACTCTGTCGCCGCATTCCATTCTCGAATGTCGTTTGCCCTGTCTGATAACCATATGACGCGCAAAACATGCGCAACATCAAAACTACCAGGCGTTGGGAAGCTGTAGCGATCGAGTCCACCGTCTGGCGACGGTGGCTACGAAGCTTACCAAGTGGCGCTGTCCAGTGAGGCACTCTAGTTAGCTCGCTTGCGCAGCCGCTGGATAATCTCCAGGTCCATCGCCATTTCCACCTCAAAGGACATGTCCCGATCCGTGCGATGTTCTTGAACCATGGCGATCTCGCCTTCACCGCCCGGGTTGGCATTCAGGTAATTGATAACCAGGAGCGCATCGATGGCTGACAGAAAGCCGTCACCATTGGTATCGTAGTATCGCTTGGGGTCAAATGGATTTGGTAAAGTTGGTGGCAACGGTCGTGCACCTTCGGTGTTCAATGCGTTGACCAACAACAGAGCATCCAGGGCCACGACAAAGGAGTTGTCGTCGACATCCAACGGGTTCTTGGGATTTTGCCAGGGGCTGCCTGATTCATCGTCACGAATCTCGAGGGCCTTTTCAGCAGACTGATAATCATTGGCGTCCGCCGAGATGATGACGCTCTGCGTCGCTTCTGTGACCTGATCATCAAGGATCGTTACAGCAAAGGTGGTGCTTGCCTGACCGGCAGCGATGGTAACGGTGGCTGGCACCGTGGCCGCACCTGGGAGGCTGCTGGACAACTGGACGATTATCGCCGAGCCGAGGTCGGTGTTATTTCGCGTTATTGTCCCGGCAACTTGTCCCGCAGATTCCAGTACACTCGAACTGGCCAATACAATGGTCAGCGTTTCGTAGTCAGTAACTCGCGTACTGCTGGTAGCGGTCTCATAACCGGCGGCCTGTGCCGTCACAAAAACCAATTGGGATCCATCCAGCAGAGTATCGTCTACCGCGGAGATCTCAAACTCAACCGAGGACTGTCCTGCGGGAATGGTCACACTGGCCGGAACGGTTGCTTCCGTTGGGTCACTACTGGTCAGGGCGACCGTCAATGGCGCGTCGATGTCGGTGTTATTGCGAGTTAACCGGCCGGTTGCCCGGCCATTGTTTTCTGTAATTTCCTGTTGATCGATCGTCAGTGTTAGCGTCTCGAAATCGGACACGTCGATCGTCGCCGATGCGTCGATGTAACCAGCAGCGCTGGCTGTTACCAACACTGACCGGACTCCATCGAGCAGTCGGTCATCAGTCCCTCGCAACTGAAAATCAACCGATGCCTGGCCCGCAGCAATGGTCACGGTCGCCGGGAAAGAGATTTGCGAATCATCATTGCTGCTGAGCGTAACCACCAGCGGTTGACCAATGTCCACGTTGCCTCGAGCGACTCGCGCAGTGCCGATCCCGTCTTTTTCCGAAATCGGACTGCCAAAGATCTCCAAGGTCAGCGTTTCGGCATCGGTCACATCCAGGTTTACCGATGCGGTCACATATCCTGCGGCAGCCACTCGCAACGTAACCGTCTGGGTTCCATCCAGTAGGGAATCGTCCACCGCGGCAATTGGAAAGGTAGCCGACCGTTGCCCGGCGGGGATCGTCACTGTCGATGGTATGCTGACCTCAGTGGCGTCGCTACTGGTCAGGTTCAGTACCAGAGCATTATCGATATCGCTATTGTTGCGGCGGACTGTGGCGGTGGCGGTACCACCTTGCTCGCTGATCACCAGGCGATCGAGGGTAATGCCCAACGTTTCCCGGTCGGTAACCTGAATCGTAGCGGTTTGAGTGGCGTATCCCGCAGCCTGCGCAGTGATGACGACATCTTGGTTACCATCCAACAAGTTATCATCGACGGCGTTGACTTCGAATTGAACTGATTCCTGGTCCGCCGGTATCGTTACACTTGCCGGCACGCTCAATTCCGTTGTATCACTGCTGGATAGTTCGACGACCAGCGGTGCGGACCGATCTTGATTTAGTCGCTTGAGCGTGGCAGTCGTCTTGCCACCGGATTCGGAGATGCTCTGGCTGGCGAGGCTGATTTCCAGTTCTTCAACGTCAGCCACAATCAGATCAACGCGCCCCGCAGTATAGCCCGTGGCCGCGGCCGAAATGGTGACGACTTTGTTTCCATCCAGCAGTGAATCATCGACGGCCTGGATCTGAAAGGTGGCGGAGGCCTGGTTGGCCGGAATGGTTACCGATGCCGGGACCGTGGCTTCGCTGGCGTTACTGCTGGCCAGCGTAACATTCAGCGGCTGGTTCCTATTGGTGTTGCTACGAGTCACCGTGCCGAAGGTAACTCCGCCGCGTTCACTGATTGTCCCCAGTCCCAGTGTCAGTGTCAGCGATTCGGCATCGAGTACCTTGAGCGAATTTTGAGTGGCGATGTAACCTTCAGCGCTAGCAGAGATGATTACTGTCTGCTCGTTTTCCAACAGCGAATCATCGACACCAGTAACTGTAAAAGTAGCAGACGACTGCCCCGCCGGAATCACGATACTGGCCGGCACCGTGGCTTCGGTCGTATCGTCGCTGGTCAAATTGACCGTGAGCGCCTGGTCCAGATTGGTATTCAGTCGTCGCACAGTTGCCTGCGTAGTACCTCCGGCTTCACTGATACTACTCTGCTGAAAACTCAGCTCGAGAGTTTCGTAGTCGGTTACCTGCAAGTTGATTGTATTGGACACAAAGGCATCGGCTGAAGCAGTCAGCACTACCGATTGCGTACCATCCAGCAACAGATCATCGACAGCACTGACAAGTGCGGTGGCCGAATCAGCGCCCGCAGGAATCGTGATCGATGTTGGCACGGTTGCTTCACTGGTATCGCTGCTGGATAACCTGACCACCAGTGGTTGACTGATGTTGGAATAGGTACGGCGAACCGTCAACGTGGTGCTGCCGTCCTTTTCGCTAATGGCTGCGGCTGCCAGTTGCAATTCAAATATGCCAGCATCCACTGTTTGAAGCGTGGCTTCGACGAGATCGTATCTCTCCGCGAAAGCCGAAATCGTTATCTGGCGAAGGCCTTGGACCTGGTTATCAGGAATCGCCGTTACGGTGAAGGTCACTGATTGCGAGTTTGCAGGTATCTCGACCGTCTCTGGCATATTCAGTGCTGCGGGATCCGAACTGAACACGGACATGACCAACGGCTCCCAAAGCCTGGTGTAACTACGGGTGATTGTCACACTGGTCGATCCACCGTTCTCATCGATTGGACTCTGCGCAATCGCGATCTGGAGGGCAGGCGCATCTTCAACATCGATCGTATTGCGAGCCAGGTCGAAACCTGCGGCGGTGGCGGTCAGCGTGACTGTCTGTTTGGGATCCGACTGGAGATCGTCGAGCGTATCGATAAAGAAGATGGCTGATTCGGCACCCTCAGGTATCGTGACACTCCGCGGGCTGCTCAGCTCCGTCGTGTCGCTGCTCGTCAGGTTGACCGTCAGCGCTTTGTCGACCGGACCAGAGCGGCGAACATTGGCCACGACCTGCTTGCCTTCAGGCGCTACGCGCAAACCCATTCCCAAGCTCAGCGAAGGGGCAGGCGAGCGAACGAAGCCTTCCACGGAAAAATTGTATTCGGCTTCGTCAACATCGTTCGAGAAGATCCGTACTTGCCCGGCTCGATAAGCGGCGGCAGCAGTCGTCATACTGACCGTGATCGCCTGGCTCGCTCCGGCGGCCAAAACTCGCGGAAAGTCGCCGACCAGGCTAAAACCTTCGGGCACTTCAAGACGATCGATGTTCAGCGCAGCGGAGCCATGATTGACCAGGTTAAACGACTGTGTCGGTGCAGTCGCTCCCAAATTGACTGTTCCAAAATTGTAAGGCGTCGACCGCTCGTCCAGTACGATTCGCTTGGGATCGCTCTCTTCGACCCGCAAATCCGGAGCACCAGCCGAGTTAACCACAAAGGGTATCTCAAAGTAGACATCACCCTCGATCATGATTTCGACCGACCAGGTCCCAAACGGGGCATTGGCTGGCAACGTGGCCAATACAGACCAACGGGACGTCGCGTAGTCAGCGGGAATCGTGATGTCCTGCGTTTGAAAAACCGAACCGTTGGGCCGCTTGTAAACTGCTTGAACCAACTGGTTTTCCACCGCACCTGAGATAACGAAATAGGTGTAGACTGCCTCGCCACGCTTGAACACTCTGGCATCGCTGGGCCGCTCGCTCAAATGATCCACCACGTCGTAGTTCGAAACGCCAGCGTCCGTTATTCCCGGCGAGGTGAGCACATGCGGCAATGGCTCAATCCAAAACGCGGTTGGATCCAGGAACGTCTCGACGACAAACCCGTGATAGGAAACGGAGAAATGCATCTCTGTCCCAGACAAACCAAGCACGTCGCCCTGTTGCACCTGCTGACCAACCTCGACACGTAGCGAGTCGCGCCTCAGAAAACTGTAGTAGGTAACCAGTCCATCACCATGATCGATGCCTATGTAATTGACTGGCTCGTCAGGCACCGGATCGGCTGGCGTACCACGATCGCGATCATAATGGCCATCGACGACCTCCAGGACGGTGCCAGAGGCAACGGCGACTACTTCAATCCCTCTATCCATCGCTGCATTGTTCGGTCCGCCTGTATCGAGCCCATCATTGAAGTCATAAGTTTGGCTGAAACCGCCGAAATCTCGTATGCCGTCTGTCGGATCGAGATCCGCATAACTCATGACATTCAGGTCCACTCCCACCAAACCCTTTTGCGGCCAGATGAACTTCTCGGCCAGTTCGATGGACACAGGCGTGAAGGTAAAGGTGAACGTATTGTCGGTCTCTGAAGTCTCGCTGATGCTGTTGGTCGAGTCGATGGTCACTTCAACCGTATGCTGGTCACCGCTCTCGGCAAACCAACCAAAGTTGAATTCAGACCAGCTACCTAACGCCATTCCTTCGCCCGACGTAACCTCGGGTATCACTAGTTCAACGCCTTGCACCTTAAAGGAGATAGCGTAGGAGGCATTTCTAGCCAGCGACTGCGTGTTGTAGTTGACCGCTACGCTTAGCTGTTGTCCGATAATTGGTCGATCAACCTGGTTTCCCAGGACATCGACCAGATAGGCACTGGTAATCTGGAGGTTAGCAAACATTCGCCGGTCCTCCAGGGCTTCAGCCCCCAGCAATCGGCGAAGGGATTGAAGATTCCGCTTCCGCAGGACCCACCTTTTGGGCAGTTTCACCACATCACCTCAGGCACTTTCGGCCGCTCATAACTAGCCAAAATAGATATCATTAGGTAATCAACACCAGATCTATATGCGCCAGTCTGGCTATTTTCGTTCGACCAAAAGTAAGAAAATTTTCTAAATCGGGAGGATCTAGATACACCGGCGATGCAGAGTGAGCAGCAAACTCCCCAAAACAGCAATTAGGGCGATCCAAGCACCGTTAAACCCTACTGGGGCATCCTCATGGCGGCTTTGAATCAAGCCCAGGTCTCGCGACACGCCGCTGCTAAAGCTGGAAGGCGACGCGTTCATCAATCATTCGGCCACCGTCAGTCGTCTGGCTCAAGCAATCGTCGAACGGGAGAAACCGGGTGACACGGAAGCAATCGGTATCGCTGTTTTGGGAACTGCCGTACATGTCGCCAACGAAATAGAAATCTCGCTGCGCACCGGCCAGGCCGAGCGTCTCGATATGGAATATCTGAATCGCATTGGCGCAGTTGGCAAACTTGACCGCTGGAGAAACCTCATGCCCACGAACCGTCAGTCGTGGTTTTACCCCGCAATGATCGAAGGCTCGCGAGCCGATTTGACGCTGTCCAGTGCGCCATCGCTCAACGCATGAGTCGGCAGCATGTCCTGTTCGGATTCATGTTCTGACAAAGCAGCCCGATGCCTGGCGGCCAGAATCAAGTATAGGGCAGGGACCACAAACAGCGTGAAGATGGTTCCAATTGCCATGCCAGCCACCAAAACAATCCCGATGCTGTTACGGGCTTCAGCGCCCGGGCCAGTCACCAGCACCAGCGGATAGTGTCCGCACACGGTAGCGACCGACGTCATCAGCACCGGGCGCAAGCGAGTCTGCGAAGCTTCCAGAATCGCCGTTAGTTTGTTGTAGCCCGCCTCTTGCAAGTGGTTGGCAAACTCAACAATCAAGATTCCATTTTTGGCGACCAGTCCGACCAGCGTAATCAGACCCACCTGCGAGTAAATATTGATGGTGGTCAGGCCCAAGAAGGTGAGCACCAGCGCCCCAGAGATGGCCAAAGGCACCGATCCCAGTAGCACGATCAACGGATCGCGGAACGAATGGAACTGGGCCGCCAAGACCAGGTAGATCATGATCAGCGCAAAGCCGAGTGTCACCGTCAGCGCCGAGCTCTCCTGACGAATCTGACGCGACTCGCCACCGTAGTCCAGCGTTGCCGAAGGTCCCAACACTTCGCGAGCAATTTGCTCCATCGCATCCAGCCCTTGCTCCTTGGTGACTCCCGGCAAGACACCGGCAAACACGCGCAGTGAACTCTGCTGCTGGAACTTGGTCAAGGTTCGCGGCGCAGTCACTGGTTCGATGGTGGCAAAGTTGGATACGGGTATCAATTCGCCAGCGGGCGTGCGGATCTTGAGGTCCATCAGCGAGCCAGCCGATTGACGATCTTCTTCAGCCAACTGTGGAATGACTTGATAACTGCGATTGAAGTAGTTGAAGCGATTGACATAACCACCACCCAGCAGCACACCTAACTCTTGCGCTACTGCGGCCAGGTCCATGTTCAGATCGGCCACACGCTCGCGATCAACCGTCACCCTGGCTTGAGGCAAGTCCAACTTCAAGTCCGTATCGGAGAACATGAACAGACCAGTGGTTCGAGCTTTGCCGGTGATCTCTGCGGCCAACCTGGCCAGTTGCTCGGGCGGCTGATCACTCTTAATGATCAACTCCACATCATATTGCCCTGCTCCAGGCAACGGTGGAATCAGAATCGGAAAAGGTTCTATCCCAGGGACTTGAGAAACGATACCAAAGACCTCTGGGAACATTTCGGTCGTACTGCGTTTGCGCTCGTGAAAGTCTTTGGTGATGATTCCGCCAAAACCAGAATTGGGGCTGACCAGAGCCCACATATACTTCGATTCAGGTAACGCGGTCAGACGCTGGGCGACATCTTTGGACCACTTGGTTGTCGACTTGAGTGTGGCATCGGGCGCCGCTGACATGAAGACTGCGATGGCGCTTTGGTCTTCCACTGGAGCCAGTTCTTTACCGCTGAACATATACAGCGGGGCAGCGGCCACGGTGATCAGCAAAGTAGCGACCACGATCCCCCAGCGCAGCTCCAGAGCGACCTTCAGCATGGATGAATAAATCCGACGCACCGTATCGAAACGCGCATTCACAAACCGAGTCAGCCAGCTCTCTTTACCGGATGCATGGACCATCTTGGCACTCATTACCGGCGAGAGCGTAACGGCGACGATACCTGAGACGATCACTGCCGCGGCCAAGGTGAAGGCAAACTCGCGAAACAACATGCCGGTCAAGCCGCCCTGGAAACCAATGGGCGCATAGACCACTGCCAGCGTGATCGTCATGGCAATGATGGGGCCGACCAATTCGCGCGCCCCCAGCAGCGCGGCCTTGGTGCGCGACAAGCCTTCTTGCACGTGACGCTGAATGTTCTCGACCACCACGATCGCATCGTCAACCACCAAGCCAACGGCCAGCACGATGGCCAGAATCGTCAGCAGATTCAGCGAAAATCCCATCAGCATCATCAGCATAGTTGCGCCGATAAGCGATACAGGCATGGCAATCAGTGGCACCAGGGCCGTGCGCAGCGAGCCCATGAACAGAAAGACGACCAAACCAACAATCCCAATCGTCTCAGCCAAGGTATGCGAGATTTCGGTCAACGCGTCTTCCATAAACTTCGTTGCATCGAAAGCCAATTGCATATCGATGTGCGAGGGCAACGATGGACGCAATTTCTCCAATTCAGCGCGCAGCTTGTGGGCTACGTCGATCTCGTTGCTGCCCGGCAGCGGCCAGACCGATACATAGACCGCTTCCTGCCCGCCATACATGGCCGTAGACATCGGCTCTTCCGAACCAAGTTCGATGCTGGCCACGTCGCGCAAACGCGTTATCGCCCCGTCACGCTGTGAGACGATCAGGTCCTTGAACTCTTCCACCGTCTTCAAGTCGGTATTGGTCAGCAGGTCGATCTGAACAGCGTCGTTGCGTACGCGACCAATCGCCGCGAGGTAGTTGTTGCGCCTCAGCGCGCTATAGACGTCACCTGGAGTAAGGTTCAGCTCGCTCAAACGATGCGGCGAGATCCACACGCGCATCGCTGGTGCCTGACCGGCTTCGATGCCCACGCGCTGGACGCCCGGCAAAATCGACAGTTGCGGCTGGATGTTGCGAGTCAGCCAGTCGGTCAAGGCTGAGATGTTCAGTTTGTCCGAGGTAAAGCTGATGTAGAAGGAGGCGTACGGTCGGTCGGCCCGTTGCAACTCGATCTGCGGAGGTTCGGCTTCAGCGGGCAACTGGCGACGCACTTGCTGCAACCGGGCATTCACTTCCGCCAGGGCTTGGGTACTATCATGATTCAGTTTCAGGCGTACGGTGATGATGCTGGCACCCGCCGCTGAAGACGACTCGATATAGTCGATCCCAGCGATCGACGATACCGCTTGTTCAATCGGCGTTGTCAAGAAACCACGCACCGCCTCCGCACTGGCACCAATGTAATAGGTGGTGATCAGGATCGAAGTGCTTTCCAGCTTGGGATACTGCTGGATGGGCAGCAAGAACATGGCCCGCAAGCCGATCAAGACGATGGCCAGGTTGACCACCATCGCGAGAACGGGCCGACGAATAAAGATATCGGTAATACTTCGCACGCAGCGTATTCCTATTTAGGAACCCAAGAGGACTCTGTGGAAACTCAGCATCCGGGCGCTGCTGAAGCGACCCGTTTATGATCAGGGAGCGAAACTCACTAACGCCCCCTCGCGCAGTTTGAACGAGCCGTCGGCCACGACTTGATCTCCTGGCTGCAAGCCTTCCAAGATACTGACTCGGTCTCCAACAGTTTTGCCCACACTGACAGTTCGAGCCTGAGCGCGTGGTTTGTCTTCCTTGTCTTTTTCAACGACATACACAAAGGTATTCATCGGAGCGCGACGAATTGCTTCAGCCGGCACGGCCATAGTCCTCAATTCCGGACCATAATCGACAATGACACGCACCGAGTCACCTGGCACAAACTGAGGCGGAATGGGACTGAGCCGCGCGCGGCCCATCAAGTTGCGCGACAGGCGATCAGCCCGGGCATCCAAGGCGATGATCGTTGCGGGGTAGTTGCCTGCATCGTCGACCAACTGGACTTGCTCGCCTACTTGAATCGAGTCAGCTACATGCTGAGGAATCATGAAGTCGACGTGAACAAAGTCATCAGCGCTTTGCAGCGTCGCGATCTGAAATCCGCTGGGCAAGAACTGGCCGATATGTGTATTGGTCAGTCCGATGCGACCTTTGAAAGGCGCCCTCAAGGTCTTGCGGGCAATCACCGCTTTCAACTGCTCGACCACTGCGGTAGTTTGGTCGAACTGAGCTTGCGCTTCCTCGACTTCGGCAGCAGTGGCTGCGTCGGTTGTGGCCGCCTGCAACATGCGATTGAGTGTCGAACGCGTCAGCCGCTTTCGCGCTTCGGCAGCCAGCAACTCGGCTTGCTCGACACTGGTATCCAGCTCGATCAAGACTTGCCCCTCTTCAACCATGCTGCCTGATTCAAAGCCAACGCGACGAACAGTTCCGGCCACTTCGTTGCTAAGGGTGATCGACTGCCGCGCCATCACTGTTCCCACGACGGTCGTTTGCAGCCGATACGATACTTCGGTTATCTCCGCTTTACGCACGGCGATGGGCGGTTCGGGAGGTGCCGGCGCAGCGGCCGCTGCCTGCAGTTGGGCAATCTTGGCATATGCGATCGCGCCACCAACTCCAATGACCGCGGCCACTAAAACAACCGAGCCGACTATCTGATCGCGAGTTCTCATCGAGCTTAGAAAGCCCCCAATTGATTCGAGTATGGTGCGCTGGGCGAGCGTCCCTCTATGTTAGCTGCCTTGGCCTGAAGTCTCTAGATGAAACCATCCAGCTTACGGCCATGGGCTTTAATGGGTCACTGCCACTGGCTTTCGTAGCCACCACTGCCATGCGGTGGACAGCGTTAACTTTCGCGCCCACCGTCTGGCGACGGTGGCTACCCAATGCGGGATTAAGGCACTGGTGATATCAGGATCGATATCAGGATCGATATCAGGATCGCTTAGTACTTGCCAGCAGCAACCACCCAGCGGCTATTAAGACTGATCAGTAAACCCAGAAGTTCACCTGAAGCTGTATCGATCACAGCCGAGCCCTCAAGCGACTTGTGCAGCGGCACAGCTTGGTTAATTTCCAAGGTTCCTGCCGCATTGATAGCTGCCCTGGAGGCATTCAAGGGCAACGGCTCGCTCAGCTCAGGATTAACAACTATTAATGCACTTTTGCCATTCCAACGTTCCCGGGCAATCTTCTCTCGAGGCCAGAGCGGCAGACTGAGACCTTCGGGAATCGTGACTGTAGCCAGGCCGCTTTCCCATTGACCTTCAGGTGGCGAGAACGGTTCACTGCGGCCGCCAATCTCCAGATTGAAAGGCGTTTTGGACTCCACGGCCGATTGCAAAAGGCTAGCCGGCACCCATGCGGTGTTGCCCTCCAGTGGTAAACACCAGGCTTGCACACTGCGACGCCGATTGAATCCGAGGAACGAAGCTTGCCAACTGGCTGCGATGCGCACCACCCGAGGTAAACGTTGCTGATTGTTGGCCTGAGCCGACCAGGGACCAGTGGCAATGTGAGGCTCCCAGGCTAACCAATCACTATCGGCTTTTTCAGCCAAGCCAAAGCGATATCCAGTCGCCACTTTCTCGCCCGGTGGATCAGGTGTCGCAAAGGCTACACCTCCGCGGAGCCAAGAAGTAAAAGAGTCGATCGATAGATTCACGCCCGACAAACTGGCATCCATCTTGATGCCACCGGTCGACCACCACACACTGTTCTTGCGCACCAGGTCAACATACTCTGGCTCGATGATCACTTGCACAGCTACGCTAGCGCCATCGGCTGCCAGACTGACATCGGCGACTCTACCCACTTCCAAGCCGCGATAAGTGATCGGCGCGCCACGCACCAGACCATAGCGCTGACGAGCCTCCAATTCCAAGTCCAAAGATCCCTCGCGGCGCGTCAACGGTGGCGCTTCGGATAGTCCGACAAACTCCGTGGCAGGTTCGGTCTTGCCAAGCGCCGGTTCAATGGCGATGTAACGCCCGGATACCAACGTATCCAAGCCACGCACTTCGCTGATGTCCAATCGCGGTCGTTCAATCCAGAATTGCGAGCCGTTGCGAGCCAGTTGCTGCGCAGTCCCTACCAAACGAATCCCGACGGAAACTGATTCCAACTGGTCGGACAGTTCAACATAGGTCACTTCACCAACGTCGATACCCAGGTAGCGCACCGGATCCCCCGCCGTTAAACCTTCACCGGCAGGAAAGCGTACGCGGAGGTCAATCGAATCTCGCTCCGACATGCCCAGCGGATTCTCTTGACCTTCAAACTCCGTCTGACGTTTCCCTTTGGGATCGCCGGGTACCGTGCCGACGAACTTGGCGCCGATCACCGTTTCCAATCCGCTGACCTGCCCAAGTCGTAAACGCGGCCGCTCGATCCAGAAGCGGCTACCTTCGACGGCGATCGAGCGATGCTCGGGCATCAATTCCAGATGGACATCGATACCTTGCAGATCGCTTGCCAGGTGAACGATCTTGACAGTGCCAATGTCGATGCCGCGATAACGCAGCGTATCACCTGGCTTGATACCATAACCCTCGCGAAAGTGGACCACGATCTTCTCTCCCGGCGCACGCAGCGAGTTGAGCGATACGCCCAGGGCAAGCAGGGCACACAAGCCAGTCAGCCACCACAATCGAGTACGCCAGCGTCGCACGGTCACCTGGCTGCTGGGGCGAATCGCGGCCTGGGGCAGTTGATCGGTCATCATCTTGCATTCTGGTGGGGTTTTCACCTGGGCGAGAACCGAAAGCCAACGGTTCCCGCGGAAATGGAATTATAACCGCCACGCAGGTGAGTCGGCATTCGTTAGATCAGGTATCTTGCCACTCGAGGGCGCTGATGCCAGCCTCTCTCTCTGGCTCACTTTCCAACAGGGCCGATCAATGCACCAGTGCTGCACGAGGACCCCATGAAACACCTCCGCGAACCTTTAGAGATACTCTTTATCATCGGCGCTGCCGTGGCAATTCAGTGGAGTCACCTGCGGCTCGGCCCAACCAGCGATGCCTGGTTGGTTTGGGTCGTCGTCGCAGTGGCGGCCTTCAAGACTGGCTATTACTTTGCCGAGACACTCTGGCACCTCGTGCAAGCCACCGCCTGCGATTTGCCGTACCATCGCTTTCTGATTTTGATGGCTTACAACATGGCCGAAGTGACGTTTTCTTTCGCCGTAGACTTCTTTTGCCTCAAGCAGCTCGACCGCGAAAGCTTCTCAGGTATGGCACCCGGACTGGATGGCGCGGAACTGCTGTTTGAATGTTTCTACTTTAGCGTGCTGAACTTCTCATTCTTCGGTTACGGTGATATTACACCCGCACACATCCCAGCCAAGCTGGTCATGCTGATGGAAGTCATTACCGCGTTTTCTACCGTGATCTTCCTGCTCTCTGATTTCGTTAGCATGAAAGAATCGATGCGCAAGAAGTAGAGCGTCTGTCACCAGACGCTACGAACCTGCTAGTTGAGTCTCTTCAAACCAAGCAATCAGCTGTAGAGGCTTTGGTTACACTGGCTGCTAGCGGCTGAGGACAGCCGCTCTACGGTCGACAGCCGCGCTACGGGCTAGCTCGCTACGGGCTAGCCGCTCTACGGGCTAGCCCATGGGGCCGAGCGACATGCTGGTGTCGACGAACATTTCGGGCTTGCGAGTTTGTGTTGGCACGCCACATTCGGACAGCACTTTGTCAATCGCATCTTGAGCAGCGGACACCAGTGCATCGCGGGTCATCCCCGAGCTGTTGTTGGTGTGACCCATTGGTGTGATCGGGCCCTTGTAACCGGCTTTGGCAAAGTGCGAGACGATCTTGACGTTGTCGATCACGCCGCCCAGGCCGGGCATCAAGCGATTCTTGGTGGTGGCCTTCTTCAGATCGATCTTGTCGGAGATGTCGGCCAGGCGCAGTGAATGAATACGGTCGGCAGGCAGATCAGCCAGTTGATCAAAACTACCACCACCTACGTGGAAACTCCAGGTGTCCAGAGCCAGGCCGACGTTCTTGGCGGTGCAAGCTCGGAACAGAGCCAGGTAGCCTTCGACATCATTAACGAATTTGAATTGCTTGCCAGCCGAAGCATCGGTACTGGCAGAGAACAGCAGCGCCAGATTCATATTCGACGCGGCAAAGACCTGCGCGACTTCGTCGATGCGCTTACGTACCGCGTTGAAGTATTCATGATAAGGCAGGCGGTCAGTACCAGCCGGGATGCGCAGCAGGCCAGTGGTCGCACCAACGCGGCTGGCAATATCGGTAGCTTCGCCCAAAATCGCCAGCTTGCCGGCATAGGTCTTGTCGTCGTCGTCCAGATCGATCGGAGTTTCAAAACCACCAATCTTGATCTTGGCGCTGGTCAAGAACCGGGCAGCTTTCTCGAAAGTGGCTCGTTGGCTGCGTTTGACCAGGTCGGCCATGTCGATTTCAATGCCTTTGAAACCGTAGGTCAGGGCCAGTTCGATCAGTTCACTTTGACGACCGGAAACTCCGATCGCCAAAGGATTAAGGTTCTTAAACATTCTATCTCTCCGGGAAATTTTTGGCGGCTATTTGCAAGGGGCAACATTATGCCACATTTCCCGTTTTCCATCCAGGGTGGTTTTGCCAGCAGTCTAACCAACGGAGACGGAGCCGTTACCACTTGGGCTTCTCGCCACCCAGCCAGTCACCCACTGTGTTGGGCTTGGAATCCTTGGGCTTGGATGAACCAAACCAGCTGCTGGAGTTAGCGGAAGTGTCGCCCGAAGCGGGCTTGGGCGGATTGTCAAATGGATTCAGAAAGCTGACCGTCTTGTTCCAAGCATTCTTGGTCCCCTTGGCAGCACTGCTGATCATCGATGGCTTGTTGCTCTTGGCCTTCGGCTTGCCCATTGGCCAACTGGGCAACCAGGCGCTTACACCGCTCTTCTTGCCCGTGGTGACACCGTTAGCCGCCGGCTGGCTCGACCCGCCGAACCAACCATCGCTGGCAGACGACTGCGTCGCGGGCAGCACTAAAGCCACTAGCATCCAAGCCAATAGAAAGGACCGCAAATTCATTTTGCTTCTCCTGCGTGTAGAGTCGATCTGTGATCATTTTGCGCAGGATGGTGTCAAAACGAAGGCTCGGTGTCCAGGTCGATTCTACGCTCTTGGTCGCGCACGAGCAGGAGCACGAGCACGAGCAGGAGCACGAAGAATACAGCGGCACTTGATTGCGGGTTCGAGCGCACACCGGCTATGCGTCAAGCCGCATTGGCCGGTGCTGCAAAACGTCGGCAACCAGGCGTTGCCTACTCGAGAATCATATCCTCGACGGTCTTGCCGCCCGGGATCATCGGCAGCACGTGCTCTTGATAGGGCACGCAAACGTCGAGCACGTAGGGTCCTGGATAGTTGATCATCTCTTCCAGGGCGCCGCGAAGATCGGCCTTCTTGCTGACGGTGGCCGCACCGCAGCCGTATCCCCTGGCAATGCTCACAAAGTCCGGGTAGCGTTGGCTGACATAGGCATGCTTCTCGGTTACGCCAATGCCACTGGCCTCTTCGTGATCGATCGGCCCCAAATACGTGTGAGCACGATTGCTGCCCATGAAGCGATCTTCCCACTGAACCACCATACCCAAGTGCTGGTTGTTCAACAGCAAGACCTTTACAGGCAGTTTTTCGCAGAACAGCGTGGCCAGTTCCTGGATGTTCATCTGGAAGCTGCCGTCGCCGTCAATGTCCACGACCAGGGCGCCGGGATGGGCCGCTTGCACACCCATGGCCGAGGGCAATCCAAAGCCCATCGTGCCCAGGCCGGAAGAGCTCAACCAGCGACGTGGTTGACGGAACTGGAAGAACTGAGCCGCCCACATCTGGTGCTGACCTACACCTACCGTGATGTAAGTCTCGCGATCGGTCGTCAAGTTCGACAATTCGCGAATGGCATGTTGCTGCAGAATGCCATCAAAGTTCTCATCGTAGTGGAACGGATATTTGGCCTTGAGCGACTTGCAGTGCGACACCCAGTCCGAGATATCTTCCGGGGCTTCGACAATCTTGTTCAGTTCGTTGATCACAAAGCCCACATCGCTACAGACCGGAATATGGGCGACTTTGTTCTTGTTCAGTTCGCTTGCATCGATGTCGACGTGAATGATCTTGGCGTTGCGCGCAAAGGCTTCCAACTTGCCCGTCACGCGATCGTCAAAGCGGACTCCCAAGGCGATCAACAAATCGCAATCGCGAACTGCGTAGTTAGCATAAGCCGAACCATGCATGCCCAACATATCCAGCGACAAGGGATCATCGTTGGGGTACAAGCCCAAGCCCATGACGGTCATCGTGACCGGAATGCCAGTCGCCTTGACCAGTTGACGTAGCGCCGGTGCAGCTTCGGCCGCGATCACACCACCGCCAACATACAGAATCGGCCGCTTGGAGTGCTTGATAGCCGCGGCAATCTGACGGATCTGCTCTGGCCGCGCATGCGGAACCGTTGCG
This sequence comes from Ottelia alismoides, assembly GCA_037367405.1. Taxonomy (NCBI): domain Eukaryota; kingdom Viridiplantae; phylum Streptophyta; class Magnoliopsida; order Alismatales; family Hydrocharitaceae; genus Ottelia; species Ottelia alismoides. The sequence goes on along the minus strand of JAZKJV010011400.1, from coordinate 6,189,403 downwards.
CGATAGCCCGGTAGATTCATGGCCACATCGTCAGGCACTTCGCACTGATCCATCTGCACATCTTTGGGCATATCGATCAAGACTGGTCCAGGGCGTCCAGTGGTCGCGATATGAAACGCTTCTTTCATGACGCGAGCCAGATCATCGATCTGTGTTACCAGGTAATGGTGCTTGGTGATGCCCCGACATACTTCAACTATCGGCGTCTCCTGAAACGCATCGCTGCCGATCGAATGCGTGGGCACCTGGCCAGTGATCGCGATCAAGGGAATACTATCCAGCTTGGCATCCGCGATCGCGGTCACCAGGTTGGTCGCGCCCGGTCCACTGGTGGCCATGACTACGCCCGGCCGACCCGTACTGCGCGCATAGCCCTGCGCTGCAAACGCACCGCCTTGCTCATGCCGTGGCAGAATCGTGCGCAAGTGCTTGCCATACTTGGTCAGCGACTGGTGCATGGGCATCGAGCAGCCGCCCGGGTAAGCGAAAATCACTTCCACGCCGTGGTCCACCAAGGATTTGACCAGGATGTCTGCACCGGTCATTACTTGAGTACCACGTTTCGTTTCGACAGAAGCCATTTCGCCAAACTCCAATGTAGGGGGTGGAAATACAGTCCTAAGACTTTCAGAATACGGCCAGGAACGAGTTTGTTCAACACTTAAACTCCCCTCCATGATAGGGAATTTAGCTGCGTGGTTCGCGAAATTCTGGCAATCGCTTTAGGCGGCATGTTGGGGTCCCTGGCCAGGCACTTCTTGAGCGGCTGGCTACGGAGTTTTCACCCCACCTGGTTGCCGCTGGGCACCTTGGTCGTCAACGTGCTCGGCTGCCTGGCGATCGGCTATTTGTTCAAGTGGGCCACAGAGCGGGAATTGGTCGGCACCTGGTGGGAGTTGGGACTGCGCGTCGGCGTGCTGGGCGGCCTGACAACCTTCAGCAGCTTTGCCTTGGAAGTTGCCTTGGCCTGGCAATGGCAAAACAGGCCGGTGCTAGCCGCCGGCATCCTCCTGGCACACGTCAGCCTGTGCCTCGGGGCGGTGCTGCTGGGCATGTCCCTGGTGGCCAAGCCTTGACTTGATGCGGCCAGGCGGGAGTCTCGCCCACCCAATGCCTCGACCCACCCAATGCCCCGCCCCACCCAATGCCCCGCCTAAGGCAGCACGCGAATTCGCAGGTCGCGGAACTCAACCGGGGCACCCTCGGATTCCAAGCAGAGATGCCCAGTGGCTGGTTGGCAATCTCGGCCGCCTGAAACCTCTTCTCCGTTAACCCATAGGCGCACTTCGCCATTGATCGCCCGCACGTAATAGTGGTTCCACTGATTGATCCCCAGGCTGAGGTTCTTGCGCGGAAAGCTGCGCCGACCAACGGGTGCCACTGGCTCAAACGGTTTCATCTGGCTTTGCGCAACTGGGAAGACGTCCCCGTTGGTCGTGAACCAATCCGCTTTTTTGCCCGAGCTTTTTTCGTATTGCTCGGTATACCCATGATCGAGCACCTGAATCTCGATTCCAACAGGTGGCAGAGCGTTTGGTTTCAGGCCGGCCAGGCCTTCGGGCGAAGCCCAAATGAAGATGCCCGAGTTGCCGCCGCTCTTGAGGTGACGCCACTGGGCAACCAGTTCAAAATTGGTGTACTGCTGCTTGGAACGAGTCACGCCAACGGGCCGGCCAGTGCATTTGGCTAATGTGCCTTCCCACGTAAACGTACCCGGTTCCAGGTTGACTGGTTCAAAGTCCTGCTCCGTCAACGACTGCCAGCCAGGCCCCTGACCATCGATGAAGGCTTTACTCACCGGCGAAGTGTCCTGAGAGGGCGGCTGTGCGTTGGCTGAACGGCATAGGCAAGTGATGAGAGCCACGATTAGAATGAGGGCACTCGGGTTGAAGCGCATGACGGATACTCCAGGGCAATAAAGCACACTCGGTTGAGGCGGCTGAAAGACGAACGATGCGATCAATAGTAGTTTGCTTGGGATTACTGGCGAGCCTGCTGGCTAGAGCTGCGTGCAGTCAAGACACATCCTCCCTCAAGGCGCTCGAATCGCATGAACTGCACAACCTCTGGCAACTTTCACCGCGCATTTACAGTGGCAGCGAACCGGAAAACGAAGCTGCCTTTGCCGAACTTGCCAAGATGGGTATCACCACGATAGTGAGCGTCGACGGTATTCAACCACAAGTGGAGCTGGCAAGAAAGTATGGACTGCGCTACGTGCACGTTCCGATCGGCTACGATGGCATCGATAGCCAGGCCCAAGGCCAACTGGTTCGAGTGGCCCAGGACGTTCAAGGCAAGATCTACATTCATTGCCATCACGGCAAACATCGCGGCCCGGCGGCTGCGGCTATTGTTTGTCAGGCTGACGATGGACGATCAGCCGCTCAGGCCAAGATCATCCTCGAGAAAGCCGGCACCGGCAAAGAATATCCCGGTCTGTGGCGCGATGTAGCCAGCTTCAAAAAGCCCTTGGACACCGACCAATTGCCACCGCTGGTGGAACGCGCCGAAGTTGAATCTCTGGCGGCCAACATGGCCAGGCTCGACCGCATCTTTGATCACCTCAAACAATTCCAAAAGAACCAGTGGAAAAGCCTGGCCGATCATCCCGACCTGGTGGCCGATCAAGAAGCACTCCAAGTTGCAGAGCTACTGACCGAGTCGGCCCGCACAACCGCCGAGCCGATGAAGAAGGCGTTCACCGAAAGCGCGCAACTGATGCAGGAACTGCGGTCCGCGCTGGCCAAACAAGAGACCGCCACCGCCGACAGGCTGATGAAGCAGCTCAGCACACGCTGCACCGCTTGCCACCAGGCCCACCGCAACACCAACGCGGCTAGCGAGCGCCAAGATCCGCTCAAGCCGTAGCCACCGCTGCCGTACCGTAGCCACCGCTGCCAAGCGGTGGATGTTGCGCGTTTTTGCGTCACCTCTCCCAAGCGCAGCTTCGGCGAGGTCGAATCGAGCCCTTAAGGCGAAGACTCGGGAGGGGGATGAGTTTGAAGTTTGAACTTGGAGATCTTAAATCAGTCTAAGGGACTGTAAAACTGCCCGCCAATCAGGCGAATGGGCGCCAATGAAAACAGGGGCTTCACTTGCGGAATAAGTATAACCGCTTTTCATTAGCGCGAATTCGCATCATTAGCGGGCAACACCTCCCCTTGGTAAGCCAGATAGACACCGCCTGCTCTGCCAAGCGAGGGCGAAGCTCCTGCTGAGCCTTCGTTCTGCCCCGCCGCACAAGATTCAGTAGCATCAAGGCCCGCACCATGGCCGCCTGCGGACGCTCGTCTGCGCTTCGACCATGATTCAAAACTCAAATTCCAATGGGACTGCATTGGCGCTCCGGGCCCAAGGCTCGGGTGGAACCTCGCCCTCCCATGCCGTGACCGCCGGGAGAGGTGACATTCCCAAAAGGCGCAACATCAAAACTGCCAAGCGGTGGAGAGCATTAACCTACGCGTCCACCGTCTGGCGACGGTGGCTACGCAATGTCCACCGTCTAGCGACGGTGGCTACTAAGTGCCAGAGCTGGGACTAATTGCGGACTTTTCGCAAGATGATGACACTCTCGGCCGAGGTCCTATCGCCCAGCCCACCGAATACCGCTGCGGCATTCAAGTCGCGTGCCTCTAGATTCTCTAGGGAAATCTTTTCGTCGCCCGCGTCCTGCCGAGCCGACTCGTACATGGGCAAGATGCCGCCCAAGGTCGCTTGCGGATCGTCCAGCTGGATCAGACGCGAATAGCTGCCGGCCGCTGCACCGGTCCGTCCACTGCGTCGCAACGTCTTGATGATCTTGGCAGTGCCCTCTGGCACAATCGCGGTCAACAATTTGAAACTCGGATAGCTCGCCTTGTCCGACTGAATGCTAACGAACAATTTGTCGTTGACCGTCGCATTGGTATGCACAAACAGCAGCGCTACGTCGGCACTACCATCCTGGGGCAGATCGCCTGGCAAGTTCTTCGATACCAACTCGCGAATCGTTTCTGCATCGGCGATGAAATCCTCGGATCCGTTGATACCCAGTTGAGTCAGCAACTGATCGAACTTGCCCTCATTCCACGCTGCTTCGCTCATTTGAACATCCAGCATGTACAGCAAACTGATCGGCATCAGATTCTCTGGTTCATGCAGTTCGGCAGGCGAGCGATTGGTGGTATCAACCAGTTGCCGGTCGGTGGATTGATCATCAACGGCAGGCAGCGCTGGCTCAGCCGGTGCAACTACTGGCGGGACGCTGACTAAACCTTGCGAGGCCCCTCCCCCGCCCAGCCCAGCATGGCGATTGGGAATAAAGGCTAGCGCCAGCAGCGAGGCAGCCAGCGTGCCCAACACCATCCACCAACCGCCCATTTCGGACTGAGAAACTATGGGCGATGTAGCTTTGGTATCAGAATTAGATCGGGCTGGCGCAACTAGGCGCGAGCCTGCATCGCCGCGACACACATGATGATCGGCGGACAACCCTTCGGCTGCGGCCACCTGGCGAGCCTGTGCAATGACACGCTCGGCCAAACCTTCCAACCGCCGTGGCGTGTCGAGCTGCTTGATGCTAGCACGCATCTTGGTAAGCTGGTCAAGCCAAAGCGAAGCCTCAGCGTTCTGATCGAGCAAACGCTCGACCTGCTGTAGCTCAGCCCATTCCAACGCATCGTCGAGATACGCCGAAATCAGCTCTCGCTCGATTTGGCTCAACTTGTCCATCACCCAAAACTCCGAAGCGGTCAAGCCGCCTCGCTGACCGAGAATCTCGCATACAAGCAATCTACTCGATTGCCGGTGCTCGTCGCAATCTGTTTGCCCCAGCGAACTTGGGATTACCAGCGGCTGGGGCACCAGCGACCCTCTGTAGCTCTGATGCAGCGGCGGCCAGAGAAGTTCCATGGTTTGTTGCTATCGTTTCCTGCATTTTCAGAATTTTTATGAGTACCCGAGCACTGGAGAATGACTGGGCAGGCGGGCGATAAAATTTGCCGTTTGTTCCAATTGAATCAAGCTTGCTGGATATAGTGCCGATTAACTGCCCAGGAGACTGGTCGTCGCAGCCGCTTTGGCGACTGCTGGCCAGGTGTCGACGTGCCCCCTTGTGAGTGGTGAGGTACCTTGACGCTCTGCTCAGAGACCGCTACACTTCGGCATGGTAAACCTTGGCTTGCAAATGACTTACGACAATTGCAAGCAGACTTTTGGGAGCATGCCAAGTGACGAAGAAAGAGATCGTTCGTACGATTTCCGACAAGACGGGACTGACGCAGTTGCAGATCAAGGAGATCGTGCAGCTCACGTTTGAAGGCATTGTCGAGACACTCTTGGAAGAAGGGCGTGTTGAGCTGAGGAACTTCGGAGTCTTTCAGGTCAAGACGCGCAAAGCACGGCAGGCTCGCAATCCCAGAACTGGTCGACAAGTATCGGTTCCGGCCAAGAGCGTAGTGGTCTTCAAGCCTGGCAAAGGCATGGAGGCTCGCGTCAAGCTGGCGGATGAGCAAGGCCTGGCCGAGCGATTGGAACGTATGGGGGCTGAGGCCGAGAAGGCGGCATCCCAGGATTCAGAAATAGAAGAAGAATCAACCCAGTTTTAGCGCCGCTACCAACCAGTCCTCTTTGCGATGCTGAGCCGCAAGCATGGTTGGTCGTAGCCAGGGATGCCAGAACGAATTCACGGAGGAGTTGACGATGCGACGTTGGTTACTCGCAGCAATGTTGTTGGGTTGTTTGACGACCTCGGGATGTGCGATCCCAATCTATTCGGCTCTGCCTGAACGTCGCGCCGAACAATTGATCTACACGTCAGAAAACCTGCGCCTGTTGATCCAAGAATGGGAACGCTTCTGGTTCCTGGATCAACCCGACCACATGACACCCTACCGCGTCCACGGCGGCGTGATCTAAGAGCACACGGCCCGACGCGCTGTAGCCCGACGCACCTGCGTCGGAAAATGTAATATGCATAGCCGACGCGCCGCGTCGGCCGCTCCTGCCCCAGTTATCAACTCGTCCATCGGCGGTCACCCAAAGCCATGGACGTCTGATCACTCACAAGTATTGGCAGATCTACCAGAGCTGCATGGCTGATATGCTGCGGCATGCACTGGCCAGGCCTCGAGCTGAGCCAGTGCCACTCGTAGCAAGCTCAGCTCTCGAGCGTCGGATATGGCGGCGGCTGCCCTTGCAGCTCAGCTAGCGCGTTGCCAGCGGCTCGCTGCTCGGCGTCCTTCTTGTTGCGTCCCCAAGCCGGCGTGAAGCGTGTCTTGCCCAAAACGGCCACGATCTGGAAGGCCTTGGAGTGATCGGGCCCTTTCTCGCCAACCAGTTGATAGCTGGGGGCGATGCCGTGCTGTCGCTGAGCCAAATGCTGCAGCGCCGACTTGTAGTTGCCGATCGAATGCCCCTTGACCGCTTGCAGCAATTCATCGGCCATGGTGCGTAGCACAAAATCGCGAGCCGGCTCCATGCCACCATCCAGATAGATCGCCGCCACCATGGCCTCGAACACATCGGACAGTAAACTCTTGGGCACGCCCGTGGCCGACAACATACCCTTGCCCAGTATCAAGCACTCTTCCAGCCCCAAGCGTCGACTGATCTTGGCACAGCAACGACGACTGACAACCGCCGATTTGACTTGAGTCAATTCGCCTTCGAGATATTCGGGATGCTGTGCGTAGAGCCATTCACAAATGGCAAAGCCCAATATCGCATCGCCCAGAAACTCCAACCGCTCGTTGGACAGCAATCGGCTGGCCGCGCCCGAAGCATGGGTCAAGGCCGAAACGGCTATGTCAAAGCTCTTGAACTTGTAGCCAATCCGCTGCTCGCATAACGCGACTTTTTCTTCGTGAGTAGGACCTGCAGGAGTAGCGGAGTCTTGCATTATTAAAAATTAGCTACAGGTTCCCTGAGGGTCGGCGGACTTCACTGTGGGAAGTTACCCTCCATTCGGATTCTTGTCAACGTATTGTCAAGGGGCTTACCAAAATAAGATCGCGCCCAATGCAATCTGATGTCCTGCCCCTTGTCGCCGAGGCCTTCGCCGGGACAATCCCAGCGTATGAGACTGACCCGTACTGGCCAACCCTGCTTTGTGGGTATCATTAGCAGCTTTCCCAAACTTGCCCTTCACCTCTGACCCAATACACTCCCACTTATGACCGATAGCCACCTGTACGAAAATCCACTAATCACACGCTATGCCTCGCGTGAAATGGCGCAGCTGTGGAGCACTCACAATCGCTCGGTGCTCTGGCGCAAACTTTGGATTGTGCTGGCCGAATGCCAAAAGGAACTGGGCTTGCCCATAACCGATGCCCAGATTCAGGCTCTCAAGGCTGTAGTCGACCAGCCCAACCTGGATGTCGCAGCGCGCTACGAGAATGAACTGCGGCATGATGTGATGGCCCATATTCATGCGCTCGGGGAACAAGCCCCCGAGGCGCGGGCCATCATTCACCTGGGCGCCACCAGTTGTTATATCACTGACAACGCCGACTTGATTTTGATGCGCGATGCCTTGCAGATGATCGCGCGACGACTGGGACATGTCATTGGCACGCTGGCCCAGTTTGCTGCCCAGTATCGCGCCCTGCCCTGCCTGGCCTTCACGCATTTGCAAGCTGCCCAACCCACCACCGTCGGCAAGCGCGCCTGCCTGTGGATCTACGACCTGGTGCTGGACCTGCAAGAGATCGAGCACCGCTTGGAGACACTTCTGGCCCGCAGCGTCAAAGGCACCACGGGTACCCAGGCCAGCTTTCTGGAACTGTTCCACGGTGACCACGCCAAAGTTCGCCAACTGGAGACGATGGTGGCACAGCGACTGGGCTTTGAAGGCAGTTACGCCGTCACCGGCCAAACCTATCCTCGCAAGATCGATAGCCAGGTGGTCGATGCCCTCAGCGGTATTGGTCAGAGCCTGCACAAGATCGCCACCGACTTGCGTATTCTCTCGCATCGTAAAGAGATCGACGAACCATTTGGCCAGAACCAGGTCGGTTCCTCGGCCATGCCCTATAAGCGCAATCCAATGCGCAGCGAGCGCATCTGCTCGTTAGCCCGCTATGTGACCAGTCTGCAAACATCGACCGCCGCCACCGCCTCCACCCAGTGGCTCGAACGCACCTTGGACGATAGCGCCAATCGCCGGCTGGTCTTGCCGCAAAGTTTTCTGGGCATCGATGCCTGCTTGATTCTGATGCAGAACGTGGCCTCGGGACTGGAAGTGTACGAAGCCACTATCACTCGCAACTTGTTGCAAGAACTGCCTTTCATGGCCAGCGAGAACATCATGATGGCCGCCGTGGCCGCCGGTGGCGATCGCCAGACGCTACACCAGGTCATTCGCGACCATAGCCAACAGGCAGGCAACCGAGTCAAACGCGAAGGCGCCCAGAATGACTTGATCGAACGCTTGGCGCAAGACGCACACTTCGCGGGTATCAACTTGCAACAGTTCATGGATCCAGCCAAATACGTCGGCCGGGCTCCACAACAGGTCGATGAATTCATCGCGGAAGTCGTCGCTCCGATCCGAGCCTTGTACGATCAACCGCTTCCTCCCACCGAACTGCGAGTCTGAGCAGATGATGGCCTCCTTGCCGATTGCAGTTTTGATCTCCGGTGGCGGTACGACCCTGCGCAACTTGATCCAGTGGCGCGAAGCTGGCAAGCTGCATGTCGACTTCAAACTGGTCATCAGCAGCCGGGCTTCGGCAGGCGGCTTGGACTTCGCCCGCCAAGCGCAGATTCCCTACGAAGTGATCGCGCGTCGTCGCGCCGCTTCCCCAGAAGCCCACAGCCAACAGGTCTTTGACCTCTGCCGCCAGGCCGGCGTGCAGTTGGTCGTGATGGGTGGCTACCTGGATCATCTGTTGATTCCCGAGGACTTCAATCATCGCGTCGTGAATATTCACCCCTCGCTGATTCCGGCGTTCTGCGGTCACGGCTACTATGGCCTGCGCGTGCATCAAGCCGTGCTGGACTATGGAGCCAAATTGTCCGGCTGCACGGTACACTATGTGGACAATCAATTTGACCATGGTCCAATCATCGCACAGCGAGCCTGCGAAGTTCGACCCGATGATACAGCCCAGTCACTCCAAAAACGCGTATTTGACCTCGAATGCCAACTGTTTCCCGAAACCATCGCGCACATCGCCGCTGGCCGTGTGAGCATTCATGGTCGACAGGTCATCGTGGCTGAATAAGAGCGCCAAAGTATTCGGACAGCACAACTTTGCACTTTTGATTAGTCTTCGTAGCCCGGCGGTGGACTTGATACGGAATGCGAGTCAAGACAGGTTGGCATTTGCCTTCCACCACTTGGCAGTGGTGGCTACGTTGAAATTCACCACTTGGCGGCGACTGTCCAACGATAAAAACTCCAAACTTTTTGCTGCAATTGACGGGAACCACCTCATGCGAGTCTTCGCCCTGCTGCTCTGGCTGGTTGGCGGTTCGGTCGCTTTGGCTGCCGAACCGATTGGGCATTCGCTGTTTATCGCTGGTCCAGACTTTACTGGCATCTTGGATGAACAAGGGCAGATCGCTTGGGACTCGCGCCAGCCCGGCGCGCGCGATGGATACATCTTGCCCGATGGGCACGCGCTGATCGCCTGGCAAAAGGAAGTTCGCGAACTGACTCGCAACCACGAAACGCGATTCTCCTACCAACTGTCGGCCGAGAACAGCGAGATCGGCACCGTGCAGCGACTGGCCAGCGGCAACACTTTGATAACGGAATTAGGTAAACGGCCGCGGCTTGTGGAAGTGAATCCCGAGGGCCAGATTGTGCTGGATGTTCCGCTGCAACCGGAAACCGATAATGCTCACATGCAAACACGCATGGCCCGCAAACTGCCCAGTGGCAACTACCTGGTACCGCACCTGCTGGCATTTAAGGTCAAGGAATACAGTCCGCAAGGCAAGGTGGTTAGCGAACTGAAAACGGACTTGAGCGAGCTCGGAGGTCGCCAGGCAGAGAATTGGCCTTTCACCGCGATTCGCCTGGCCAATGGCGATACGCTGACCACCCTGACCCATGGCAACAAAGTGGTCCAGTGGAATGCCCAAGGCCAACCGGTTTGGGTGCTGACCAACGATGATTTGCCCGGCCGTCCATTGGTCGATCCCTGCGGCGCCCAGCGCTTACCCAACGGCAATACGGTCATCGCCAGTTACGGTGCTACGCAAGGCGTCAAGGTGCTGGAGGTCAACCAGCAGAAGGAACTGGTCTGGAGTTATTCAGGCCCCTACCGCGCGCATGAATTGCAAGTGCTGACCACCAATGGTCAGCCCATCGAAGGCGAGCCACTGAAGTGACGCGCGATTATCTCCTGGCGATCGAAACCACCTGCGATGAAACCGCCGCAGCCATTTTGGATCGACGCTTGAACGTGCTGGCCAGCGCGGTGGCCAGTCAGCAGGCTGTGCATGAGCGCTTCGATGGCGTTGTCCCGGAACTGGCCGCGCGGGCTCACCTGGAACGCATCGTCCCAATTATCGACCAATGTGTCTCGCAAGCGAACGTTAATCTGCCGGCTCAACTGGCGGCCGTTGTCGTAGCCAGCGAACCTGGACTGCCAGGATCGTTGCTCGTTGGCATGGCCGCGGCCAAAGCGCTCTGCGTCGCCTGGGATCGCCCCCTGGTCGCGATCAATCATGTGCAAGCCCATATCTATGCCTGCCAATTCGGCCGCGACCAATCGATCTTTCCTTGCGTGGGGTTTGTCGTCAGCGGTGGCCATACCAATCTGTATCACTGCCATGGCCCTGATCAGTGGAAATACCTGGGCGGTACGATCGATGATGCCGTGGGCGAAGCCTTCGACAAAGTTGCTGTCATGTTGGGCTTGCCCTATCCCGGCGGTCCCCACATCAGTCGCCTGGCTGCGCAAGGTGATCCACGCAAGTATGCTTTCCCACGCCCCATGCTCAGCGATCGCACTACGCTGAACATGAGCTTCTCCGGCCTCAAGACGGCCGTACGATATCAACTGCATGGCGTCGGCGCGACCAACTGGCAGGCAGCATCCCTGAGCGACCAGCAGCGAGCCGACGCTGCGGCCAGTTTCCAAGCGGCAGCCATCGATTGCCTGGTGGGCAAAGCCCAACTAGCGCTCAAACGCACCGGGCTGCCACGACTGTGTGTCGGCGGCGGTGTCTGTGCCAACAGCCAATTGCGTGCAGAGCTCTTGCGTATGTGCCAGAGACAAGACGTCGAACTGATCTTGGCTGAACCAGAACTCTGCACTGATAACGCAGTCATGGGCGCGCTGGGCTGGGAAATGATCGCTCGCAACCAATCCACTCCCCTGGACATCGACATCCAACCCGGCCTGCTAAGGTCCTAACCAGTGCGCTGGGGTATGTCATTTTTCGTAGCCACAACTGCCAAGTTGTGGAACTCGTTAACTTTCGCGTCCACCGTCTGGCGACGGTGGCTACATAGCATGGCCGTCTGGCGACGGTGGCTACAAAGAATGCCCTTACGATGCTTCCTAGCGCTGCATGGCCAGGCCGGCGCAGAGATGCGGGATGGAATCTTCATCCAGCAGATGATAGACGTCGATGCGCTGGGCAATCAGCCGCGAGGTCGCCGTCAGGTAAGCATCATTTTCGTAGTTATTGACGATTGCTGTCACTGAGTATCCTTGCCGGCGCAGCATGCCCAGTGCCAGTGCGGCCGCTTCGTCAACCTCTTGCACAATGACAATAACCGTAGCCTGCCGAGACAAACGACTCTCGATCTCGACCAGGAACTCAGGCAACTCCAGACCATCGGTGCGTTCGACTCGGGCAAGAGTCTTATGCAGATGCATAAAGTGTTCGGGGCCGCGATTAAGGGGAATGATCAGCGGCCGCAAGCGATCGCTCTTTTGGAGCATGGCCGAGGCTCGCTGAGCCGACTTGCGATCCTCGAACTCACGCAACTGCTCCTCGGCCATGCGATCGGCCGCATCGCGCCCGTTGGTCGCCAGGCCGAAGGGCTGCTGCATCTGCATCAGTGTATGCGCGATCGAAGCGGCGGCGGTGACTGCCAGGTCGCTGCGGATCGGTTCATGCCGGTCCGGATTGGAGCGGCAATGCAAGTCCAAGACGATGGTTGCCCCAGCCACAGTCGTCGGTTGATATTGCTTGCTCTGCAAAGAGCCGGTCCGCGCGGTGGCTCGCCAATGAATGCTGCGCAGCGGATCGCCCGGTTGATACTTGCGAACGCCTGAGATCAACGTGGGATCTTCCATCAAGCGATAGGTAACCCGGATCTCGCCCATCGGTCGCTGGCTGGCCAGTTCGAATCCGGCCAAGGGTATGATCTTGGGCAAGACCAGCAAGGTTTCGGAGCGGGTGATGGTACGAAAGCGACGGTGCAAGCCGAATAGATCGCCCGTTTCAGCGATCAAAGGGCCGATCTGGTAGTAACCGCGACGGTTGGCTCGCAGGCGATACGAATGCAGCTTGGGTTCGCGACTGGGCAGATAACACAATCGCAAATTCGTGCCCTCGATCTGCAACGATTGAGGCGGACCAACCAGGGCCGCGCGGGGCAAAACATCTTCCAATAACATCCAGGTCACCGGCCAGCGACTCTGATTCTCCAGGGTGTAACCTACGACGATCGACTGACCAATTTCAATCTCGCGCGCCGTCGATTTGCGAGTTGCTTGCAAGTTGTCTGCCCACTGACGCGACAACATGCGTGTCAACCAATAGATGATGACCAGCACATACGAAGCGTAGACCAGCATGCTGGCGCCGCTCAGCAATCCGATCAGTAGCAGTAGGGCCAAACCAACTAGAGCGCGCATTCAGAGCCAATCACAATTCTTTTTTGTGTCCCGCAGGGTGAAGGGATGACTGACTCAGTTTGCCAGCGCGCCTTCGCGGCCAGATCCTGCTACCGTCGGTACCGCGATCTCGGAGATGATCTCGTCCAGCACGCTCTGGGTCGTGATCTTTCGCAAACGACTTTCGGGCTTGAGGATCAAGCGATGGCCCATCACTGGCCCGGCAACTTTTTTCACATCATCAGGCAGCACATAACTGCGTCCCAGCACGGCCGCCATGGCTTGAGAACTACGCATCAGCGCCAGCGACGCGCGGGGACTGCCGCCCAGTGCCAACGCTTCGTGAGTCCGCGAGTCGTGAACGATCTGCAGCAGGTACTGCCGGACTTTCGGATCCACCTGCACCTCGCCGATGCTCTTTTGGGCTTCGATCAACTCCTGGGCAGTAGCGACCGCTTTGAGCGAGTTGATCGGATGGTCATGCTGCAGCATGTCCAGCATGCGGGCCTCTTCTTCCAGCGATGGATAGCCGAGCGAGAACTTCATCAGAAAACGATCCAACTGCGCTTCTGGCAGCGGGAAGGTGCCTTCGTGATCAACCGGGTTCTGAGTTGCGATCACCAGGAAAGGCGGCTCGAGCGTATGCGTCGTGCCGTCGACCGTTACCCGGCCTTCGGCCATCGCCTCCAACAGAGCCGCTTGCGTCCTGGGAGTGGTGCGATTGATTTCATCAGCCAGCAGAATCTGGGTGAAGATTGGACCAGGCCGGAACTCGAATTCAACTGAGCGGGGATTGAATACCGACGCACCGGTGACATCAGTGGGCAACAGGTCCGGCGTGCACTGAATGCGTTTGAAGTTACAACCGACGCTCAAGGCCAGCGCTCGGGCGAGCATCGTCTTGGCCACTCCCGGCACATCCTCCAGCAAGATATGACCACCGGAGAACCACGAGACGAGGGACAAAATCAACTGCTTGCGTTTACCAACAATCGCACGCTCGACATTGGCAATCAGCCGCTTGGACAATTCGTTGACAGCAGTCACACCAGCCCCTTATCAACGTTGAAAGATCGGTAGAACCGTGCGTGGCATATTCAGAATCAGGCAGGCCATCGCCGTGCCATACTCGCTGCTATAAAAATCAAACCAACCTTGCTTGTCTGTTTGAAGTTGCAACAAGATCCGGCGCAGACGGATGTACCATTGTTTCCACTGGTCACCGCCGCGATGCCAAAAGGCCTGCACGGAATAATAATGCGCATAATAAAAGAATGTTTCGCGCTGAAGAGAAGAGCAAGCCCCAAAGTTCTCGTACAAGTAACTTATCGCGGCATCGATCTCCGATGAGTCATAGATCCCGGCATTATAAAGCGCCACCACGGCTGCAGCCGTCAGCGGAAATCGGCTTTGCCCGCCAGAACGCTGGTACATGAATCCGCCATCGGGGTTTTGGCTGCGGCGAATGTAATCCACGGCCCGGTCGATCGTCTCCTTGGCTACCCCGACGCCCGCGTTGCGAGCCGCCCGCAGGGCCATCACCTGGCAAACCGTCACCGACAAATCTGCATCCGTCGGACGCGGATCGTATCGCCAGCCGCCTTGATTGTTCTGCGAACGCACGATCAGTTCCACCGCCGCGGTCAGCCGTGGGCGCACATCCAAACGCGGATCAGTGCCATGAAGTTCTGCCAGAAACAGCGTCCCAAAGCCGTGCTCGTACATCGGCCCGTGACTGGTGGCCCCTGCCACTGTCAAGAAACCGCTTTCCTGCGACGAGGCCAGCACATACTTGCCGATCTTTTGCAGGGCCAGGCCTGCCTGGCCAATACCTGAACGAACTCCGCGGCTCATCAACGCCAGCCCGGCCAGCGAACAAACGCCAACATTGCGCCCGGTTTCGCTGCTGCCCAAGCTACCTTCTTCTGTCTGGCGATCCAGGAGCAGACCTAGCCCGGTGCGCACCGCCCGGTCGACCTCTTGAGTGTAGAGATCATCAAAGTCGCTACGCGCGGGCAGTTCGTCGCGCCACGGGCTGGCTTCGATCCCGCGCAGCGGATCCAATACACTGCCACAGAAAGCCATACAGCCGGCCAGAGTGCTCTGGCGCACGAACGTTCGTCGACCGATGCGGTGATCGCTACTTGGAGAGCGCACGATAATAGGCCTCGATCTCTTCGCGATAACCTGGCAAGAATCTTTCCACCATTCGCGACTGCATCTGCTCGCGCATGCGCTGCGGCAAGTTCCCCCAGGCGCTACGCTGCAAAGCAGTCGGGTCATTCAGATCGACGATAGCAGTGCGGTTGCCAAGCGGTGATGTGCCCGGTTGGCTTTCGCCGCTTTGATCCTGACCGGCCTGGCCGGTTCGCTGGTCGCCTGGTCCAGGCTGACTCTGGCCAGTGCGCTGCCCCTGCTCATTGGCCGATGATTGGCCTGGCAAACCGTTGTTAGCCACCTGCGAATCGCCGCCAGCTGGCGGCGAGGATTTTTCGCCCGGCTTGCCGGACCTTTGATCTCTACCGGCCGACTTCGAGGACGTCGACTGACTTGAACTGGAAGAGGATGAACTGCTGGATTGGTTGGCCGCTGGCTGTTGCTCCATCTGAGCGATCAACTCGTCCAGCCGCACAATGACATCGCGCTGCAGTTGAGCAGACTTTTCACGTTCCGATCCACTGCGCAGCCAGGTGGCCAACTGCGTCATGCTCTGTTGTATCGGCAACAGCGGATGTTCAGAGGCTTGCCCCAGGTCCTCGCCCTCAGTCGGTGAGTCTGGTTGGGTGGACTTGTTGCCGGGAACATTTGGAACCGGATTCGGTTTGACCTGCTGCTCTTCGGTCGGTTCCTTCAATAGATCCAGCAGCCCTTCGGTCAAATCCGCTGACTGGGGCTTGTCCGGCGGCGGTTGTTGAGCCAACAGAGGCGTGCTTGTCAGTACCAGTAATGCATAGATGATGAGAATGTGTTTCATAGGGCTGACTGCTTTATCGCATTCATTCTTTAGCGTATTCATTTTTGTCGCGGTCTCTGCAGAAACGCATTTAGGCACTGCAAAACAACAAACCGAACTCACACTCTAGTTTATTGATTTGCATTTCCTGGCTGTTTGATCAGAGCTTCGACTTGTTCTGCCAAGGCCTCTTGCCGCTGGGACAAGCGTTGCAGCGTAGCCGTATCTGCGGGCGAGACTTCCATAGCTCGGGTAGCCTGTTCATTGAGTAGGGTTTGCATTTCGCGCAGCAGTTTCAAACTAGTCAAGGCAACGCCGGGCCTGGGCTGGTCGGCGTTACTAGATTGTTCGGACGCATCGGCCGACGGGTCGGCATTATCGCTGGCAGCTTCAGTTTGATTGTTTTCCAGGGCTGCCAAGGCTGCGCGAAACATGTCCAGCGCCGCACTGGCACTGGTGCTGGCCTCCGGATGAACGCGTTGTCGCTCCAGCGCGGCCACGGAACGCACCAGTTCATCATCGCATTGCTGCAGCAACCAATCAAAGGCAGTTGGGACCTTCAATTGCCCGCGGCCTTCGCGTAGTTGTCCCAGCGATTGCTGCTGCGGCTGGATCAGTTCGGCCAGTTCAGCCGGAGTGTAGCCTTGCGCATCCTCGGCAATTGCGTTTAGCTGCTCGACCACACCAGCTTGCCGCTTGACGAGCGCGCCGAGCAACGTGGCCAGGTCGAGCAATTGCTGCTGCGAGAGTTGGGCCTTCAACTGATCCGCCTTCTGATCGGCCTGTTGCTGTGCGGCTCGCAATTGACTGGAAGCGGTCGCTGCCTGCCCACTGGCGGCTTGAAACTGATCTTGCTGGGCCGACTGGGCCGCAGCTTGGGCCGCTGCGGCGGCTTGCTCTAAAGTATCGCGCATCGCCTGGCTGGCCGCTGCGCGACTGGCGGCTTGTTCAATCGCCTGGGACAACCTGGCCTGCTCCTGGGCGAGCGCATCGCCCTGCTCTTGATTGGTGGAAGCTGACTGCGCTTGGAACTGTTCCGCCAAGGCCGACTGGCGATCTGCCAGTTGGTTCAATTGCCGCGCCAGGTTCTCCATGGCGCTGGAGGAGCCTTGCAGTCCTCCCAGACCGCTAGCGTTAAACTCGCCCACAATATGTTCTAAAGCTTCGATGGTTGATTGCTGCGACTGAAGCGCCTGGCTCAACTGGCGATCATTGATTTGTTCGGCCGCTTGCTGCATACGCTGCCCTACCTCTTGGTCCAGGAGCTGCTGTCGTACACGCCCGAGCACATCAACGTTGGCGGTGGCCGAATCAGGACTGACTCCCGGCTGATCAGCCGACTCGATTTCGCGATCGACTTTGGCCAACAGCTCGTTGACATGGCGAGCCAATTCCTGTTGATCGGAACGTACCCCAGCCTGCTGACTCTCCAGTTGCGACCGACTGTTTTCAGTTAACGATTGCACTTGCAACTGTTGGGTAGTTTCACGAAGCGCCATTTGCTGGTTGAGCAGTTGCTGAAATTGCTTCTGCATATCAGCCAGGGATTCGACCGACTCGATCGAATCGGTCAACTGGTTGAACTGCGAGGCGACTTGCCTGGCATCCTGCAGTGCTTTTTCGATTGCCTCGGTGGACTGGGCCGGGTTGCCAGCCTGCTCAGCACTTTGGCGAGCCACTTGGTTGGCTTGCTCCAGCGACGAGATGGCCGGTTCCATCGAGCCCTTAACGAGCTGCTCAATTCGCTGCTTTAGTTGAGCCGCTTCCTGGGCAAGCTGCGAATCCGACAACTTGTTTTGCTCCAGCAGTCTGCCCAGCGATTCCAGTTCGGCTCGCACGCTGTCGGGGGAGCGTGACAGCGCATCGGCTACCGAGTTCTCCAGTTGCCCGGCTGTCGACAGGGCATCGCTGATGCTCTCATCAACTTTGCCCGCAGCTTTGACAACTTCCAAGGTGCGCTCGAGCGAATGCGTGGCCCGCTGATGGGACTGGGCCATCTCGCGCAAACTGCCAAATACTTCAGTCTGTTTGCTTTGCAGTTGGGCCAGCATCTGCTGGTCGTCCAAGATCTCAAGCGTTTGCGCCAGGCTGGTCGCTCGCTGTCCGGCGGAATCAACCGCTTCCAACTCGATCGACACGCGTTGCCCAGACAACAAAGCATCATTCTCTTGAGGCCACTGCGTAACAACCTCGACAACCTTTTGCGGTTGCGCTGCAGATGATTCGGCGGGACTGCTGGGAGAAGCGTCGCCCTCAGTTGGCCGCGCGCTCCAAATGATTTTGCGCGTGGGTTGTTTCGTATCTGCCAAGCGCCACTGCAAGGCCACTTCAACCAAACCTAGATCATCGACGGCCTGGCCATGAACGGAGATGTGCCCTTGTCGAGTCATGCTCGACCAATCCAGCGCTCCCAGGGTAACGCTCGGCGCCTGGTCGGCGGTCACGCGCAAGTGCCAGCTGCGCTGGTCGCGAACCACCAGACCTTCTTGGGTTGTGATTTCCAGCGACCACATCTGATCCTGTTCGATCACGCTAGCCGGCGAACCTTGTGGTGCTAAGTCAAAACCGCAGCCATCGCTGGTGAGTGTTGCGATCCACGGTAGCAGCGGAGCAGCGGGCTGGTCGGGCTGGTCTTTAGTTGAAGAGGTCGCTAGTTCGATGACTTCTATGGCGCGAATTGGCACGTCGAACTGGCCGTGAAAGGTAACTCGCGAGCCCGCCAGGACCTCAATGCGTTGTCCGACCAGTTGAATGGCCCCCTGACCAGTGTAGCTGGGCGGCTGGATGGTGAATTGATGCTCGACCAATACCGGTCGGCGAGCCACGCGCACCGGTCGCCAGGCAGAGTCACGCTGATCACCGCCCAACACTCTCAATTCGAAATCGCGATCCAATCCCGGCAACGTAACAACCGCCGTCGATTCCATCGCGCGCATCGGCAGGCTGATCGTCTCGGCCTGATCGGACTGATCCGAGCGCTGCCTCAATTCCAAGCGTACATCCAGCGGCAAGGGCGGTTGCTGGTCATTAACTTGCACCTCTAACTCGCTGTTGATCGGAATCATTTCCGGGAGATTGACAAACTCCAACTGATCAGCTCGAGGCCACGGGGCAACGCGCCACGGCGCCGCGATGCGTTGCAACCCCAGCGCGAGTAGCGATTGATTAACCACGGCTAACAGTAGCACACCCAGGATCGCCAACGCGAAGAGCGATCCAGCCCTGATGGTCGCGCGTTTGTCAAGTAAATTCGACCAGCCCAGGTCCGATAACTGGGCAGAATCGCTGGCCAGCAGGGCTTGCCGCAGTTGCAGCGATCCAAACCTGGGGTCGTTTTCCGGCAACTGGTCAGCGGCCAACAGATTGCTCAACCGGCCCGACAATTCCGGCCGACCGCGCTCGAGCCACTGCGCGACATGGAGCGATGTCAAGCGAAATCGCCACGCATCGCCTAGCCAATACCAGCCAATCGCCACCAGACTGCACAGCCACATGAGACTCAGCAACCACCGCAAGCCTAACTCGTCGACATGCAGCGCGTAGTCGATCAAGACAAAGGCTGCGGTAACCAGCACGCCGCACACAATCGACCACAGCACAGCACGGAAGCGATACAACCGCACAGCCTGACTGGCCAGGCTTTCGGCCGCCGAACGAATTTGCCTCAGTGGCTGCATAAAGGTTGTCGCTGAGTCTTCAAGGGAAGCGCCCGGTTCACACGATTCCCCAATTGTAACAGAGTCGCCCAGAGGTCGTCGCCCAGAGGTCGTCGCCCAGGTCGTTGTAGCCACGCATTGGCGCCTCCCGAATCTTCGCCTTAAGGGCTCGATTCGACCTCCCCAAGCTGCGCCTGGAGAGGTGACTGCCAAGCGGTGGAGAACGTTGTCGATTGCGTCCACCGTCTGGCGACGGTGGCTACGAGGACGGTGGCTGTGAGGGTGGTGAGCTGCGGGACTGATGCATTGCTCGCCACTGCTGGCGAGAAAATCGCCAAGGGCGAGGCTATACAAGTGACCAAGCTTCAATAATGCCAGGAAAATGCGTAGTTTCTGCTTAGGGTACGCTGTTTGCCTAATAGCCCTCCGCATCTTTTGGGATCGTCCAGTTTTCGAGCCTGGTAGTAAGTGGATGATCTCTGTTGGTTAGACGTTACGGGTCTTGAGCTACGTTTGCTAAACAAGTGAGTGGATATGCGGAAACAGACGCCTGGGTTTACGTTAGTCGAGCTGTTGGTAGTTATCGCGATTATTGGCATCCTCGTTGGCTTGCTTTTGCCAGCGGTCCAAGCTGCCCGCGAAGCAGCCCGACGCATGTCATGTAGTAACAATCTAAAGCAGATTGGACTGGCCACCCATAATTACGAATCAGCCAACAAGCGGTTGCCACCCAGCTTCTGCCTCAACCCGGCAGTCAACAACAATAGTTCCTGGTCGATCCACGGGCGATTGCTGCCTTACATGGAACAGTCCGGTCTGTACAACCAGATCGATCTGAGCGTGGGCTGGTCCAACTATCCAATCATCAGCCACTTTCAAGTACCCGTCTATTATTGCCCATCTGACCCCAGAGGCCGACAGGTGCGTGACACCAGCGTCACTGGTAGCACCAGCGGGATCTTCTTGTACCCGACCAATTATGGTTTCAACTTTGGCACCTGGCTGGTCTACAATCCAGCCACCAACACCGGTGGCGATGGAGCGACCCATCCCAATTCCAGATTGACGATGGCATCGATTGTCGATGGAACCAGCAACACCTTATGGTCGGCTGAAGTCCATGCCTGGGCTGCCTACACGCGCAACGGTGGACCGCCCAATACCAACGTGCCGTCGAATGTTACCGAAGCACTAGCCGCCGTCGCCACTGGCAGGCCCGATCGGCTACTGCCAGACGGCACCGGCACTGGACATACCGAATGGGCCAATGGTCACTGCCACCACAGCGGCTTTACGACTACGCTCGCGCCCAACACGCCGATCGTTTATGTGCACAACGGTATCTCTTACGCAAACGTGGACTTCAATTCGCAACAAGAAGGCAACAGTGTTTCTCGGCCCAGTTACGCGATCCTGACGTCGCGCAGCTATCACCCTGGGATTGTTAACGTCAATCTCTTGGATGGTTCGGTTCGATCGATCAGTAACTCGATCGACCTGAGCGTCTGGCGGGCACTAGGCACGCGAGCCGGCGGAGAAGTCAATCGCTTGGAAGAATAGCTGTTTGCATTGCGCCCCTTGGGAAACCTCTCCCAAGCGCAGCTTGGCTGCGCCGGGAGAGGTGACATTCCCAAACGGCGCGACATCAAAAAGCGTGAGCGGGAGATAACCACAACCCGAAGCGTAAGCGAGGGATAACCACAACCCGAAGCGTGAGCGAGGGATAACCACAACCCGAAGCGTGAGCGAGGGATGATCACAACCCGAAGCGTGAGCGAGGGGTAACCACAACCCGGAGCGTAAGCGAGGGATAACCACAACCCGGAGCGTAAGCGAGGGATAACCAGGGCCTTCAGTCCCTCGCTTACACGTCGGGTTGGGATGGGCGTCCCTCGCTTACGCGTCGGGTTACTGGACCGATCGCGGCGCTCGCGATACTCGCTCGAGCAATAGAAAGTTGCGGCCGCGATATTCGGTGACCACTCCGGTTACCAGCCAACGCTTGTCGCTGGAATCAGCGCGAATGGCTTGCACGATTCGCTCCAGTGCCAGGTTCTCCAGGGCTTCGAACGACTGCTTGTCATCTTCGGCCTCCAGGTTCAACGTCTCGCCGGACAGTCGAACCACCATCATGCGCGATTCAATGCGAGCCCCTTCGCGAATCATTTTGCCAGAATCTCGCGAACTGGCGGCCGGTGTGGGGGAGTTATCGCCCGATCCAGCTCCATCGCCTGCAGCCAGGTTGGAACCAATGGCCGCCAGGCCTATCAGGTTCAACAACCAAAACATGGGCGAATGGATAGCCGAACGAACCGTGGAGTGCATGGGTCATCAACCGGAAAAGAAGGAACCAGCCCCAAAAGTCGACCGCCACAGATGAGATTCGCGTCACTTGTTGGACTTGGGCAGTACCAGCGCGTGCAAGCAGATCACCCCACCTGCCGTCAGCAGCACATAACCCAGCCAAGTCGGAGGCCTCATTTGTTTCTTCGGCGATGGATGCACATTTAAATAGAGAGAAGTTCCAAAATCCTGGGCAGATGCGTACTGCGACCCAGTCGTGAATCTTGCTAGCATTCGTGTGCTTGGCTCGTTGAGCACAAAGGACTCAATGGATCGAAACTGAATGCCCAGCAGGAACAGCAATACACCGATCATGAAGTAACGATTGCGATCAAACTCCATGATTAGCTCCTCCCCACCTCAATGACACCAAACTTTTGCAAGCATTGCGTCTATCGGTAGAGCAAGCGGGCGAAGTTGAGTCTTCTCGAGAACATCGCGTAGCTGACGATTGGGAGGGCGACGCTCCTGCCGAGCCTTCGGCTTGGTGCGCGGATGAAGCTTCATTGGGTATCCCCCTCCTCCACGTTTCGCGTCCACCGTCTGGCGACGGTGGCTACCTGAGTATGTAGCCACCACTGCCAAGTGGTGGACAGCGTTAACGTTTCGCGTCCACCGTCTGGCTACGCGCCCAGCGTCTGTCGACAAACGCTCTCGTATGTCAGGGCGTGGACCATTGACGCAGCAAGCTTTCGACGCTGCCGCGGACCGACTCGACGCCGCTGCCATTCATCAGCGTCTGGTTCTTGCTGGTCACGATCGCGGCCGCTAACGATGGGTGCCGCTGCCAGTCTTCCAGCTTGTAACTGCGTATATCGTAGTAGGGAATTTCCAGTTTGGCAGCGACTTTGGGGACCAGGTGGATATTGTCTTTGGATCGCACAATGTAGTAATTCATGGCGATCATCAAGCCAACGGCACCGCAAAACATGCCAAGAAAAAAGCTAGACAGCTTCGACATGCCCTAATCCTCCTCCCAAAACCAGTGAGTGTGCGACATACTAGCGTCGGCTTGTCAGCCGCTGCAACATCAGTCTGAACACCTGCCCCCTGAAGTTAGGAATTATCGTTGTGGCCGTACTACTCAACCGCATCTTCTGGTTGGTCGCGCGACTCTGCTTGCATCTGCGATACCGCGTCCGTTTGCACGGTGCTGACAAACTGCGTCAACTCTCTGGTCCGACGCTGGTGCTACCCAATCACCCCGGCTACATCGACCCGGCCATCATCTTGTCGCACATTCGATTGCATCAACCGCTCAGGCCATTGGTCTTTGCTGGCACTTATCGGATGCCCATGCTGCGTCCGCTGATGAGCCTGGTGCGGGCCTTCGAAGTGCCCGACCTATCGGCGGCCAGTCGCGATGCGCAAGCCCGCACTATGGAAATGATCGACTCAGTCGTCGCCCGGATGGAAGCCGGAGACTGCTTCTTGATCTATCCTTCGGGTCGGCTGCAGCGAGGCAACGTGGAACTGATCGGAGCGGCCCGCGCGGTCCATGACATTGTCAGCCGCACGCCGAAACTCAACATCGTGCTGGTACGCACCCGCGGGGTCTGGGGCAGTTCCTTTAGCTGCGCGCGGACTGGCACCGTGCCCAACCTGGCCGCCGCCGCGCGATCCGCCCTGGGCTGGGTGTTTGCCAGCCTGGGGATCTTTTTGCCACGCCGCTCAGTGGACCTGACTATCGAAGTAATCGATCGCCAGCAGTTGCCGCTGGAATCGCGGGAACGCTTCAATGCTTTTCTGGAACAGTGGTACAACATCGACGGACCGCAACAGCCTGTGTTCGTGCGTTATCACCACTTGTTTGGCCCGCAGGCAGGAGACTTCGGCGCATCGAAGGCCAGCTTGGATGTGGACTTCAGCAAGATCAAGCCCAAGACCATTCAGCAAGTCAATGATCTGCTACACACCCATTTGAAACGCGAGTTAACGAGCGACGAATTGCAGGCTGGCACCACGCTCGAGTCATTGGGCATGGACAGCTTGGATCGTATGGACTTTGCCTTGCAAGTTGAAAAGCAGTTTGGCTTTCGCAGCAACAATGTGCTGACGACGGTGGGTGGTCTGTGGGCACTGGCCGATGGTCAACTCTCAGGTGGTCCGGTCGAACCGCTGGCAGTCTCACCCGCCTGGTTCACACCGCGTACAGGCGAAGGGAACTACTTGCCGATGGCCGATACGATAGGCCTGGCCATTGTGCGCAGGCTGCTCTCTGCGCCCAGCGATGCGGCCATCGCTGACCGCCTGAGCGGCATGTTGACCAATCGACGCTTGCTGGTCGGCGCCCAATTGATGGCCAGCCATTTGCGAGCTCTGGCCGGCGAGCGACTGGCCATCATGCTGCCGGCTTCGGTGGCCGCTGACGTGGCATTTCTGGCCACGCTGCTGGCTGGCAAAACACCGGTCATGCTCAACTGGACCACTGGCCCGGCTGGCTTGGCTCACGCCGTCAAAGTCACCGAGTCCAAGTTCGTATTGACTTCACAGAAGCTGGTCGATCGCTTGGATATTCAGATCTCGGGTGCTGAGTTCGTGTTTCTGGAAACGCTGCGCGAGAAGATAGGTCGCTGGGACAAACTGAAAACCCTGCTGGCCAGTTATGTGGCCCCCGCCTCCTTCGCTCGCTCGGTCGCAGATCGCAGCCCAAGCGACATAGCTGTTTTTCTGTTCACTTCGGGATCGGAGTCGTTGCCCAAGACAGTCCCTTTAACGCATGAAAACTTGCTGACCAATATTCGCGATTCGCTAGAGGTACTGCAGCCAACCAAAGAAGATAGCCTGCTGGGCTTTCTGCCTCCGTTCCATAGCTTTGGTTTGACCGGCAACGTCGTGTTGCCGGCAGTCTGTGGTATTCGCTGCGTGCGTTTCGCCGATCCCACCGATGCTCGTGGATTGGTGGCTACGATCGAGGCTTATAAACCTTCGCTGCTATTCACCACGCCAACCTTCCTCAGTTTCATCATGGCCGCCTGCCAAGGTCAGGAGCTGGCTGGCCTGCGTGTGATCGTCACCGGGGCCGAACGTTGCCCGGAGAGCGTATTCGAACAATGCCGCCAGCTGGCCCCCAAAGCGGTCATCCTGGAGGGCTACGGTATCACCGAATGTTCGCCGGTGGTTAGCGCTAACCGGCCCGGTGGTATCAAGAGTGGCACCGTCGGACGACCGCTCAGTAGTGTCCAAGCCTGTGTCGCCAATCTCGAGACACATCGGGCTGTCGCTCCCGGCGAGACCGGCATGCTACTGGTGCGCGGACCTTCGATTTTCGGCGGCTATTACAAGTTCGATGGTCCTTCGCCGTTTGTGGAACTGGAGGGCAAGCAGTGGTATCAGACCGGCGACCTGGTTTCGATGGATCGCGATCACTACATCACCTTCCAAGGTCGACTTAAACGTTTCCTGAAAGCTGGCGGCGAGATGATCTCGCTGCCGGCGCTAGAAGAGCCATTCTTGAAACTGTTTCCACCCAGCGAAGAAGGGCCACGAGTGGCTGTGGAAGGCATCGAGACACCTGACGGCCGGCATATCACGCTGTTCACCACGTTTGATTACAACTTGCGCGAAGCCAGCCAGCTCTTGCTCAAGTCCGGCTTTACAGGCGTGATGCGCTTGGATGAAGTCAAGCGTCTGGACAAGATCCCGCAGTTGGGCACCGGCAAGACAGATTACAAAGAGCTGCGTAAACTAGTGCAGGCCAGCGCTGGCGTTAACTGATCAGCCTCGGCATCCCTTCGACTCTCTCCCGCACATCGCTACAGGTACGATTTATGATTCAACTTGGATTTGCCACGGCCATCTTGCCGGAGCTGTCGTTGACAGAGGTCATGGAGTTCGCCGCTGAAACGGGCTACGACTGTATCGAAGTCATGTGCTGGCCAGTCAGCAAGGCCGAACGTCGTTACGCAGGCGTAACGCATATCGACGTGACCCGGCTGGACGATGCCGAAGTGAGCCGCATCGGTGAACTGGTCAAACGTACGGGAGTGACAATTAGCGCCCTGGGTTACTACCCAAACTGCCTGTCGCCCAATCGCGAGGAAGCGCAAGCGGCCGTCGAACATCTGCAGCGAGTGATCGCTGCGGCTCCCGTACTGGGACTGACACGGGTCAACACGTTTATCGGTCGCGATTACACGCAGAGCATCCATGACAACTGGCCGCGCTTGCTGGAGACCTGGCGACCGATTATCAGCCAGGCCGCTCAAGCCGGTATCAAGATCGGTATCGAAAATTGCCCGATGTTGTTCTCCAAAGATGAATGGCCCGGTGGCAAGAACATCGCCATCTCGCCAGCCATTTGGCGTCGGCTGTTTGCGGATCTGGGTTCAACCAACTTGGGTTTGAATTACGATCCCTCGCACATGGTATGGCAGCACATGGATTACCTGGCGCCGTTGCGCGAGTTTGCCGACCGGCTCTTTCACATTCACTTGAAAGATGTGCGGTTGGATATCGAGAAACTCAACCAGGTTGGCATCCTGGCTCATCCAGCCGAATACCACACGCCGAAACTGCCCGGACTGGGCGATATCAACTGGGGCAAGTTCTTTTCAGTCTTGCTGGATTGCGGCTATCGCGGACCAGCCTGCGTGGAAGTTGAAGACCGCGCGTATGAAAAGAGTGTCGAAGATCGCCAGGACTCACTGAGACAGAGCTATCGCTACCTGAAGAACTTCATTCCGTAACTGGACAGCAACACTTGGCAAGCTGGGCAAGCCCACTGGATGAAGTCTTCGTAGCCACCGCTGCCCAGTTTTGACGTTGCGAGTTTTGTGAATGTCACCTGCCCCCAGCGGTCACGGCATGGGAGGGCGAGGTTCCACCCGAGCCTTGGGCCCCAAGCGCCATTGCAGTCCCATTGGAATTTGAGTTTTGAATCATGGCGCGAAGCGCAGACGAACGTCCGCAGGCCATTTCTGCCAGGCCGTTAACACCCATGAATCTTTGGTTGGTGACACAAAAACGCGCAGCATCAAAACTGCCAAGCGGTGGAAAGCGTTAACATTCGCGTCCACCGTCTGGCAGGCGTTGGCTACGACGTGCGAGTTTACTAGTTCGTTAGATCGAGACGTTGATCTCGTAGCCTTTGCGTTGCTCGCGGCCCATCCATTGGGCTGCATCGGCGTCATCGACAATCGTTTGCTGCACCGAGTCCCATTTGATCTTGCGGCCCAAGCGAATGGCGATGTTGGCCAGGTGACAGGTGGTCATCGCACGATGGTGGCTGTAGACATCCGAGATCGGTTGCTGGCGCGTTTTGATGGCTTCGACAAAGTTCTCGAAGTGCATGCGCGGAATCTTGCCACCGTAAACTTTCTCGAGCGCATCTTCTGGCAGTGGATTATCTTTTAATGCCTCGATAACGCCGCCCTTGATTGCTCCGCGGCTGACATGAAAGCGGCCGTCGGTACCTTCGAACAGGATGCCGTTGCCATCGGGCGATTTAGAAACGATGTGCAGTTCCACATCATCGGGGCACATGACCGTCACATCGAACTCAGTAGCCGTGTTGTACTGGTCATCGCGCATGGGCATACCGTTTTTGAATTCGACCGGATGCACAGCTTTGCCTTCCAGGCTCAGCGGGCCCGACTTGTCCATACCTAGGGCCCAACTGGCAATATCTACGTGGTGAGCGCCCCAGTCGGTCATCTTGCCACCGGAATACTCATACCACCAGCGGAATTCATAGTGACAACGCGAGTTGCCCCAGCGACTCTTCTCGACTGCTTTGTGACGGAAATCGACCAGCGGTGCCTGGCCCAACCAGCGTTCCCAATTGAGTCCAGTTGGAACTTCAGCCTTGGGAATCTCGCCACTGGCAGGCGCGCCCCCAATATCGCAGATCACGCGTTTCACTTGGCCGATGCGTCCGGCGCGAATCAGGGCGACCGCCTGGATGAAGCGCTGGCCCATTTCCGTTCGCTGCTGCGTACCGACTTGAAAGACTCGCCTGGTCTGGTCCAACACCTTGATGATCTGCTTGCCTTCGTTGATCGTCAGCGTCAGCGGTTTCTCGCAGTAAATGTCTTTGCCTGCCTGCATGGCTTCGATGGCGATCTTGGAATGCCAGTGATCGGGTGTGACGATGGTCACTACGTCGATATCTTTGCGATCGAGAATTTGTCGATAGTCTTCGTAGGCATCGACAGCGTATTCTTTGCCCGAGCGCGATTGCACATCGCGCATCATGGAACGTCCCTCTTCCATGTGATTGGCATCGACATCGCAAACGGCGATCACATCACCGAACAGTTTGGCCTGGCCGACCACGCCCTTCCAACGGTCGCCCGTACCGATGCAACCGATCCGCAAACGCTCGTTAGGACTGGCCGCAGCCTCTTGTGCGAGAGTTCGACTGGAGGTACCGATACCGGCAAACATAGCCGCAGCGGCCGATGCCGAGGTTACTTGCAAGAACTCGCGGCGCGACGACTGAGACATCGGTAATCTCCGGATTAGGAACCGCAAAAAAATAAATTCCCTGGAATCACTGCCCTGGAATCACTGTACACACGAAGCGCGGCCAAGACGATAGTCTTTATCTCTGGCCGCTTCACTCAGTCAGGCAGCGGCCCTATTTGTACGAAGACAGCATAGGTCCGAGCACGAAGTCACGATCTTCGGCCGTGCCTTTGACGAAGGCCAGGCCATGACCACCGATCGTTAACTGGTAAGCTGCGTCGCGCTCTTCATCATTCAGCAGACCGAGCGAATGGAAGAGCTTGATTTCCATCAGAACTGGCAGTGCGTCTTTGGTCTTCTTTTCGATCAGCGACTTGATGCGGGCCTGAGCACCAGCGGGCTTGATGGCTGGAATATCGACCAGCCGAGCGGTTGCCTCGATACGCTTGAACAAGGCGGTTATGTTCTTGGCAACTTCGTCGACATCACCTTTAGTCGCCATCTTGCGATCGACGTCGACCGCGTTCAGCGTGGAGGTAGCACCGATCGGTTTATCGGCGTGAGTCGAGAGCAAGAACAAACGGGTCTTATTGGACGGACCCATGCGCGAATTCTCGACATCCACATCGAAGAAGAACAGGTAGTCGATGCCTTCCGCTTCGGCTTTGCCCAGGAGTTCGCTCTTGGTGCCGGTGCCCAGGAATACCAGGCCGGGAACAATTTGTTTGCCGGCCACGGCTTTACCACGCAGCGCTGCATCGACCGGGGCGCCTTCGGCTCCATTGGGACCACCACCGGACATGTCCATCCCCATGCCCATGCTCATCCCCATACCGCCCATGCCCGACATACCAGGCATACCACCCTGACCGACGGCAGATTGTTTGGCCGGCACGATCGTGTCAACATCTTTGAAGACGGTACCAAAGTCGCCCGCATCCCAAGCCGTTTCAAACGACTCGATCAGTTGTTCACCAAAGCGACCGGTGTAATCGGCGAGAGTCTTTTGAGCGTTGCCGCCTTGCGCGCCACCCATGGCTCCCATGCTGCCCATGCCCATTTCACCTGGACCACCACCGGCCCGCTGCGCAAACTGCGTGCGTCCGATTGGCTTGTAATCGGTGATGGTACTGGGAGCGGTCAATTCAACGCCGACTGCGAAACGCACGACCATCGCTGGCTTGCGAGCACCTGGCGAGTAGCGGATTTGCTGGAGGATGTTGGGGGCTTCGGCATCATTGGCCAGCAGATGAGCCATGACATACTGTTCCGCTACGCTCTCTTTGCCGATGGCGAATGCGTACAATGCCTTGGTCATGTAGTCCGCATCTTCATCAGGGGCCGGATCCTTGATGGCGGTCCCGTTGGGTCCCATGCCAGGTCCGCCCATGCCACTGTTCATTGCGCCTGGAAAGCCTGACCCCATCCCAGGCATACCGCCGCCGGATGACATCGACATGTTGGGCATCGTAGGCATACCCTGAAAGTTTTGCTGGGTAGCCAACGAACTGGGCATAATTCCGCTCATGCCCCCCATGCCGTCATCTTCCTCGGCTTCCATCTCTGCGTTCTCTTCGCCCGAACTCTCTTCGTCCTCGGACTGCGAAGGCGCAGAGGCGGCGGGCGGTGGCGCTTGGGCTACGGTGGAGGGCGGTGGAGCTGGCGTCGGCGGCGGTGGTTCCTCACCGCCACACCCGATAACCCAGCTCAATTGCAGGGCACAACCCAAAAGAGCCCACTGGCGCAGGGACAGACAAAACTTCATGGCGGTCCTCAGAATGGGTACGAAACCCGGATAATCAACCAAAAAATGCGAATTCTCAGAGCGTCCCTATTATGGCAGTGGGCCGCGGCATTGTCGAGTTTCAGAAATCAAAACGATCGATGTTTTCTTTGGTGAAAATGAAGGGTTCGCCCAGCAAAATATTGCGATCTCGTATCTGAATCTCACCCAATCGCCCCCCCTGCATCGATGGGCTGTCAGCCTTCAGTTGGCCGCGATGCAATTGGGCCGCAGCTTGTACCGTGAGGTATCCCAAATCGAGCGTATTCCACAGAATGACCGCGTCGGTGATACCTTCATGCACAAACCGCTTGTTGTCGTTGGGCATGCTGAGCCCAATGACCTTTACGTCGGTCCGCCCCGACTGCTTGACCGCTTCAGCCGCCCCGGGCACGCTGGGCGAGCAAATGCCCATGATCAGTTTGACGTTGGGGTACGCATTGAGAATGTTATTGGCTTCGTCGAAAGCTTTGGGCTGTTTGTCGTCGCACGGCCGCAGCACCGCCATCTTGATGTCTGGGTATTTGGCAGCCCGACGAGCCTCGATATGTTTCTGCCATTCAATCATGTTGCCGGCCGTCAGCGACGCAGTGATGATGGCGAACTCGCCTTTGCCACCGAGCGTCTTGGCAGCTTGATCCATCAGCGTGTTACCGATTCCCTCAGGCGTTGCCTGATTGACGAAGAACTCGCGCGCGTCCTCTTCTGCGTCGGAGTCCCAGGTGATCACGCGAATACCTCGTTCACGAGCTTTGCGCAGCACGCTCGAGATACCGGCTCGATTCTCGACCGCCACAGCCAGCACGTCGACGCCCCGCGTGATCCAGGTATCGATCACTTCGTTCTGCTTGGCTGGGTCCGGATCGGTGGGCCCATCCCACAGCAAGTTCACGTTCAATTCCTTGGCCGCTTCTTCGGCTCCCTTGCGACAGACGATGAAGTAAGGATTGCCTTTGCTCTTGGGCATCAGGGCGATGGTGATGCGTTTGTTGGGGTCGCGCGCCGCTGCGCTGTTGGTCGCCGTTGAGGCAGCCCCAGCCGCGCTACTCGCGCTGCCCTCGAGATCCGCCGTGACACCGCCAGAGCGCGGCGACAGTGGCGAGCCTGCCGACGATGACCCACCCGGCGAACTACGCACGGCATCGACCAGCGCACGATTGCTGCCGGCCACGATCAACGCAGCCAAAAGAATCGTGCCGCACAGAACAACTAGCTGTGCATTCTTCATCTCGAACTCCTGTGAAGTGATAACTTGTGAATCCGCCTGGTCGATGGCTGGCCCTCCACGAGCCCGCCGCATCGTTGCATAGCGATCAAGACATATGGTCGTCAGTAGCAGCACGCCACTGAGCACACCGGCCAGTTCCGCTGGCAGATCAGACAAGCGTAAACCGTTTTGCAGTACCGCAATGGCAATCAACCCCAACATCGATCCAACGATCGTGCCGCGACCTCCAAAGATCGATGTGCCGCCCAGTACCACTGCCGTAATGGCCATCAGTTCGTACCCGGTGCCCGCGTCCGCTTTGGCTTGCCCCAGATGAGCCACATAGACCAGCGAACTGAGGCTGGCAAACAGCCCGCTGATGCAATACACGCTGATCAAACGGCGCGACACATCGATACCGGCGTAACGCGCACCCTCTAAAGAAAATCCAATCGCCACCAGCGCCCTACCCAACGCAGCTTTATTCAGCCACCAGTAACAGAGCGCAGCTGCAACCAGCAGAATAGGAATCTGCGTCGGTACACGCCCCAGCACGTAACCTTGACCCAAGAACAGAAAGCTGGCTGGCAAGCCGGTGTAGTTATCCACCGCCCCAGTTATGCCTTCGGCCAATCCGCGATAGAGCGAAAAGGTCCCCAGCGTCACAATCAAGGGTGGCAAACGACCATAGGCTATCAACCAACCATTCAGGCAACCCGCTACCCCGCCAACCAGTAACGTCACGGCCGCCGCCAACGGAATCGGCAGATGCGCATCGCGCCACAACAAACCGAAAATAACCGCCGACAAACCCATCAAGGAACCGACCGACAGATCGATCCCGCCAGTGACAATCACCAGCGTCATCGCCAGCGTCAATAAACCGATCTCCACGCTCAAACGCAGAATCTCCAACCCATTGGCCAGGCTGAAAAAATTGGTGCCCAACCAGGCAAACACCGCGATTTCAATGGCCAGCATCACCAGTAACGCCTGATGCTGCACAATCGTCGATCTCCGCCGCTCAGTCATGGATTGAAGTTTGAAGTTTGAAGTTTGAAGTTTGAAATCTCAAATTTGAGATTTGAGATTTGAGATTTGAGATTTACTTGGAGTCTCGTCTGTCGCTGGCTACGGCGGCTAGGATGATCAAGCCTTGAAGGGCTTTCTCCCATTGCGGCTGGATGTGCAAGAAGACTAGCGCGGGACCGATCAGTCCGAGCAGGATAACTCCTAACAGCGTGCCGGCGAGCGATCCACGACCACCGGAGATCGACGTACCACCGATAACCACGGCCGCGATGACTTGCAGTTCCAAGCCATTGCCAGAATTGGGATCGATGTCGCCAAACCTGGTGGCCCCCAGCAGCGCGGCCAGGCCGGTCAGTGCGCCCATCAAAACAAACACCAGCAACAGCACGCGCGTTGGCCGGATGCCAACCAGCCGCGCAGCTTCTTGATTGGAGCCAACCGCCAAGACGCTGCGCCCACCAGGCAGATACTTCAGCCCAGCGCTCAACAATACAAACACGGCTAGCGCCATGCTCAAAATGATCCAGGGGCCAGTCTGTTGATCAGTGCCAAACCATTGCAGTTTGTCTTGCAGTCCGCGAACAAATTCACCTTCGCGATACCAACGCAGTGACTCGCGAAAAACAACCATCGTCGCCAACGTCACCACGATGGCTGGTAGTTTCAAGTAAGCCACCATGTAACCATTGAACAAACCCATGGCGGCTCCGCTGAGAATCGCGCTGGCGATAACGACCGCCAGGGGCCAATCCTGCTGGGCAATCATGGCACAGACCACGCTGCACACGCTCAATTGGGAACCGATCGAGATATCAATCTGCCTGGCCATGATCACCAGCGTCATGCCCATTGCGGCTACCAGTACGGGCACATTGGCTACCAGTTTATCGCGCAGATGTTCAGGCCTGAAAAAAGCCGGCGCGGTGATGGCCATCAGCAGCAGGATCGCGATGATCGCCGCAGTGATCGACCATTGACGGCCACTGCTGGACCGACTGGCGCGCGTCGGCAAACTAAGGGGCATGGAACTCATGGCAAGGCAAGCTCCATGATTCGTTCGGCCGTCGCCTCCTGGCGCTGCAACGTTCCACGAATCGTGCCTTCGCGCATGACCGCGATACGATCGCACATACCCAGCAGTTCCAAAATCTCCGACGAGATCAAGAGAATCGCCAAACCTTGACCAGCCAGTTCGCTGATCAGTCGATGAACTTCTGATTTGGCCCCCACATCAATGCCTTGCGTTGGTTCATCTAAGATCAACACGCGCGGTCGAGTTGCCAACCAACGCCCCAGCGCAACTTTCTGCTGATTGCCACCCGAGAGCGTTTCCACTGCATTGGCAATCGATGGCGTCTTGACCTTCATCCGCTGGACCGCCTGGCTGGCCACTTGGTTTTCGCGCGTGAAATCGATACCCAGCGATGAAGTGAACTGGCTGGCCTGCGCGGTATCCAGCAACCCCAAGGTTACATTGGCCGCGATGGGCATCTCGGGTATCACACCATGGCGACGACGATCTTCAGGTACATAAGCCAGGCCGTGACCAATCGCATCAGCCGGCGAGGCAATGGTCACTGGTTGGCCATCGATCTGAACGGCGCCTGAATCTGCTGGGCAAATGCCGAATAGGACCTGCGCTAACTCGGTACGACCGGCTCCCATCAATCCGCCCAGGCCAACAATTTCACCGGCCCGCACCGACAACGACACATTGTGAATTCCAGCCGCCTTCGACGAGAGCGATTCAACGCACAAGCGGTCGTCACCCAGGGCGACTGGCAACTTGGGGAACACCGCCGAGATTTCGCGACCGACCATCAGTCGAATCAGCTCGCTGGGCGACACTTCGCTGGCCGGCCGCGTGTCGACCCAGGCACCATCGCGCAGCACGGTAACCCGCTGGGCGATCTGGGCCAGTTCCTCCAAGCGATGCGAGACGTAGATGATGCCGATCTGGCTATCGCGCAATTGCTGGATGACAGCCATCAATTGCTCGACTTCGCGAGTATTCAGCGAGGCGGTGGGTTCATCCATGATGATCAAGCGAGCATCGCTGCCAACGGCGCGGGCGATCTCAACCAATTGTTGCTGCGGCATGCTCAGCTCGCGCGCCGGCCAATCGGGATCGATGTCAGCACCAATACGCTCCAGCAACTGGCGGGCTCGCTGGCGGCGTCTTCCCCAGTTGATGAAGCGCCACGCCGACAGCGGCTCGACTCCATATGCCAGGTTCTCGGCCACCGACAGATCGGGAAAGAGCGTGGGTTGTTGATAGACAGCGGCCACGCCCAGTTGTTTGCTGACCGTGGGATGAAAGTGGGTAACCACCTGGCCGGCGATTTCTACCTGGCCAGCATCTGGTTGGTAGGCTCCGGTGATGATCTTGATCAACGTCGATTTGCCGGCCCCATTCTCGCCAACCAGAGCGTGAACTTCGCCACGAGCCACTTGCATCGAGACATCGCGCAGGGCTTGTACCGGTCCAAAGGCCTTCGACAGTCCGCGCACTTGCAGGGCGATGTTCGCTTGGCCGGTGGAGGATTGCATGGCGAAGGGGCCTACTTTCGTTGACTTTGAACCGTTTGCTCGTACTGTCGGACCTGATCCAACCAGGTATGACCTGCGGGCACGTTGTGTCGCTGGCAGTATTCCTCCCAAACCGTTCCCCACGGCAACGACTTCTGTTCTTCCAGCAAGGCCAGGCGGGCCGTTGTATCTCCAGCTCGCTCGAGCTGCCGCCACTGCTCGATCGGTTCCAGCAGAGCCATCAACAAAGCCTTGAGCATGTTGCGCGTGCCGATAACCCAAGCCGCCACGCGATTGATGCTGGCATCAAAATAGTCTAGCCCGATATGCACGCGCGACAGATAATCGCCGCGGACCAGTTCCTGTGCGATGGCCTGAAGTTCGTCGCTCATCACGACCACGTGGTCGCTATCCCAACGCACGCCGCGACTGACGTGCAGCAGCAATTCATCGACCCACAGTAGCGTTGACGAGATCTTGTCGCTGATCACCTCGGTGGGATGAAAATGCCCCGCGTCCAGGCACAAAAGTTTGTGGCGCGTAATGGCATATCCCAAATAGAACTCATGGGAACCAACGACATAACTTTCCGAGCCCAGTCCAAACAGTTTGCATTCGACCGCATCGCGCAGGTGCTGCCCATCGATGACTTCGCCGAACAGTGCGTCCAAGGATTCCAGCAACCGCGCCCGAGGTCCAGCGCGGTCCACCGGAGTTTCTTTGCAGCCGTCGGGAATCCAGACATTGTGGATGCAAGGCGAGCCTAGTTGTTGTCCCATGTACCGCCCGATGCGGCGGCAAGCCTGACCATGCGCGATCCAGTACTGGCGAATCGCGCTGTCGGGATGTGTCAAGGTTTGTCCACTGGCAGCCAGGGGATGGCCGAAGTAGGTCGGGTTGAAGTCCAGTCCAAGTCCGTGCTCGCGCGCCCAGTCGATCCAAGCCTGGAAGTGGCGGGGCTCGAGTTGATCGCGCTCGACTTTCTGGCCATCTAACTCGGCATAGCTGGCATGCAGGTTCAATCGATGACGACCTGGAATCAGCCGCAATGCCAGTTGCAGATCGCTGCGCAGCTCGGGCGGTGTGCGAGCCTTGCCTGGATAAGCTCCGGTTACGGCCAGCCCACCGCCTAATTCGCTACCCAGACTTTCAAAGCCACCGACATCGTCTCCTTGCCAACAGTGCAGTGAAATCGATATGCGCGCAAGCCGCCCCAGAGCCGCTTCGACATCGACTCCCAACGTTGCGTACTGTTCCACGGCTAACCGATAAGCACTCATCGCATCCCCTGCAGTAAAACTCGCCGAGTGGATGATACTCTCGCTTTAGGGTGCCCACAATGGTCAGCTACCGTACGGTCTGGGAGGGCGAGTCGCCTGCCGAGCCTTCGGCTGGGAGCGCGGACGAGGATTCATTGGGTATCGACGATCTGGTCGATTGGTCTGACGATACTTTGGTTAGCGGGTGCTCAGCGTCCGAGGACAGACGCTCTACGGTTAGCGGGTGCTCAGCGTCTGGGGACAGACGCTCTACGGTGCTGGACTCCGGTGGCAACTCAAGTCATACTCTGCCCAGGTTGCCACACCGTTGCCCAGTAGTAAGGAGATGAACGTGGTTAAGAAGCGAATGTGTCGCGATAATGTGCCCGCCGGCGATTGTTTGTGCGATCACTGCCCAGCCAAGTGCTGCCGCTACTTTGCATTGGCGATAGACAAGCCGGAAGAGCACCGAGATTTCGACTTTATGCGCTGGTACCTGCTGCACGATCGGGCCAGCGTGTTTGTGGAAGACGATAGTTGGTACCTGCTGGTTCACACCGTTTGCAAACACTTGCAGAGCGATAATCGATGCGGCATCTATTCGACTCGCCCGCAGATTTGCCGCGATTACACCACGGATGCTTGTGAGTTCGATGACGATGGCGTTTACGACCATTACTTCGAAACGGCCGAGCAAGTTGTGGAGTACGTCGAGGCCACGTTGCAGCATACGCAAATGGACAAACTGCGATCCCCCGAACCAGAACTCCTGCCGATCCTCTCTTAGGCTATCGGACAGACCACGCCACTATTCAACTTAGAATCAGTTTTGCCTCATGAACCAGCGAATCGAGCCACGGACGCTTCAAGGTTTTCGCGACTACCTGCCAGAAACAATGATGCCGCGCGAGAAGTTGATGGAGACCGCGCGGAAGGTGTACCGCAGTTATGGTTTCTGTCCCATCGACACTCCGGCCCTGGAACTGCTGGAGGTTCTGCTGGGTAAAGGTAGTGACGAGACGGATCGGCAAATCTATCGTTTCGAAGATAACGGTGGACGACAGGTCGGTTTGCGATTCGATTTAACAGTACCGCTGGCTCGCTTTGCCGCCCAGCATGCCAACACGCTGGGCTTGCCGTTCAAGCGGTATCATATCGCCCCGGTGTGGCGCGGCGAGCGTCCACAGGCGGGTCGTTTTCGCGAGTTTGTGCAGTGCGACTTCGATACGATCGGTACCGAATCGGTATCGGCAGATATTGAAACTGCGCTGGTCATTCACGATTTATTGTCAGCGATTAACGTGGGCGATTTTTCGCTGCGCATCAATAATCGCCAGGTCCTCAATGGCTTGCTGAACAAACTGGATCTGGCGGATAAAAGTGTGCCGATCCTGCGGGCGCTGGACAAACTGGAAAAGATCCAAGCCGCCGGCGTGATCGCCGAAATGGCTCAAACAGCCGGAGTCAATGACCAACAAGCCCATCAAATCCTGCAGTTTGCCGGCATTGCCGGCGATGCCGACTCGGTGTTGAAACAATTGACCAGTTTGCTTTCTGGCAACGAAATCGGCCTGGCAGGTATCGAACGCATGGCGGAACTCGTCTCGGCACTCAAGGCTTGCGGGATCTCTGAAGAGCGTTTTCAACTGGATGTCAGTATCGCCCGCGGTCTCGACTACTACACCGGTGTGATCTATGAAACGGTCCTGAAGGAACTGCCGGGCATTGGCAGTATCTGCTCAGGTGGGCGCTACGATAACCTGGCCGAACTGTACACCAAACAACACTTGCCGGGCATTGGTGCATCGCTGGGGCTGGATCGACTGTTATCCGCGATGGAGACTTTGGGACGCATCGAGCCAATACGCGCCGCCGCGCCAGTACTGGTGACGAACTTCGAAAAGTCTGGCTTCCATGACTATCTGAAATTGGCAGCCACCTTGCGGGCTGCCGGTATTGGCGTGGAGGTTTATCCAGACACCAAAAAACTAGGCGCGCAGTTAAAGTATGCCTCGCAGCGAGGTTTTCGCGCGGCCATCATCGCCGGGCCCGACGAATTGGCCAAAGGCAATTGCCAGATCAAGAACCTCAAGACCGAAGAAAAGCATGAAGTGCATTGGCGCGACTCCGCGACCGAACTGATCGAGAAAGTTAATAGCTGCTTGGAGAGTTAATCTCCATCAACAGACATTCAAGGACCCACCATGGCGCCCGCTAAGCTGGCTTTGATTTCACTGCTAGGCATCATCGCCGCACTGTTCGCGGGTTACTGGTTGGTGACACTGTCCAAACGTCGGCAGTGGACCGCGCCCACTCCTTACCAGGCTCTGGTCGGTTTCATAACTGACTTCTTGGATACCTTGGGCATCGGATCGTTTGCCATCACCACCGCCATGTATCGCCCGGTCAAGTCGGTCGATGATCGCTTGATTCCAGGCACATTAAACGTGGGTCATGCCTTGCCCACAGTTGCTCAAGCATTCTTCTTTATCACGGCAGTCGAAGTGGATTCGCTAACGCTGTGGTTGCTGATCCTGGCCTCGGTCCTGGGTGCCTGGCTGGGCGCAGGTTTAGTCTCGCGCTTGCCCAAACGGTCGATTCAGTTAGGAATGGGTAGCGCGCTGCTGTGTGCCGCAGCCATCTTGTTTGCCAGACAGATGCAGTGGGTCTCGGGGGAAGGTCTGGCAACCGGGCTGACCGGTTGGAAGTTGATCGTAGGCGTGATTGGCAACGTCATTTTTGGGGCCCTGATGACCATCGGCGTAGGTGCCTATGCTCCCATCCTGGTAATGGTCAGTTTGCTGGGCATGGATCCCAAAGGTGCATTTCCGATTATGATGGGTTCGTGTGCGTTTTTGATGCCCGCCGCCAGCCTGCAGTTTATCCAGCGTGACGCTTACAGTGTGCCCGCAGCCCTGGGGTTAACGTTGCTGGGAATCCCGGGTGTCATTATCGCGGCTGTGGTGGTCAAGAGCCTGGATTTGACGCTGGTCCAATGGCTGGTCATGGGTGTGGTCATTTACACCGCGACGATGATGCTGATGGCCAGTCGTAATTCCCAACCCGAACCTTAACTGGACAGCGCCGCTTGGTAGGCTGCGTAGCCACCGCCTGCCAGACGGTGGACGTGAAAGTTAACGCTTTCCACCGCTTGGCAGCGGTGGCTACGAAGACTTCATCCAGTGAGCTTGCCCAGCTTGCCAAGTGGCGCTGTCCAATTAACGAACTGGTGATTCAGTCCAGATGGATTAATGAAGGGACGGTGACGTTGGACGGGCTCTCTTGCCGGTCATGGATGAAGTACCCCAGGCACCTGTGACCGTCATTGGTGATGAAGTCGGTCAAAGCATCGGCCAAGAGTAGCCAAATTACGGCCTTCAGACGGTTCGGATTATGATTGATTCGGTAACGCGTCCCCGCACCCCACTTAAACTTTTATCCGAGGTATGCTGCGGATGGCTTGTCGCATCAGTCGTGTTTCGCTTTGCTGGCTCATACTGCTGACCACATTCATGACGCATGCACCTATCACCTTTGGTCAGCCAGCGACCTCCCAGCGCGGTCACTTGATCATTGTCGGCGGTGGTCTGCGGCTGGATAACCGACCGGTGTTTGAGACGCTGATTCGTTTGGCGGGTGGAGTTGATCAAGCCAGGATCGCCATCTTGCCCACGGCCAGCTACTCGACACAGGACTCACACTTGTTTGCTAAAGAGTTGGGCACTTTCGGCATACCCTCCGAGCGCGCAGAGGTGTTGGATGTGACCCAGCACAACGCGCCGGCGTCGACCAGTGACCCAGCGATTCTGGCCCAGGTTCGACAAGCCAGTTGTGTCTTTCTCTCGGGTGGCGACCAGCGACGCCTGGTGCGCGTTCTGACCAATCCTGATGGCAGCGACACACCGCTTCTGGCCGAGATCCGCGCACTATTGGATCGCGGCGGAGTCATCGCTGGTACCAGCGCCGGTGCCTCGGCGCAAAGCGCAACCATGCTGGCCGTCTCGGGACTGCCGGATATGTTGATCGACGAGGGCTTTGATACGTTGGACTTTGGCATTCGCCATGACCAGCGACAGCGTGGATTGCTTATCACCCGCGGCTTTGGTTTCTTTCAAGCAGGCATTATCGACCAGCACTTCTATCACTTTCGCGGCCGACTGTCGCGCTTGATTCGCGCGGTCGATCATTGCCAGGTACCTTATGGCTTTGGTATCGAAGAGAACACCGCCCTGATCGTGGAGCCCAGCGGACGATGTCGCGTGCTGGGAGCCGGCCTGGTTACCATTCTGCAAACGCCTCAGCGAGGCCAGGACAGCCCGACAGGATATAGTATCCAAGGTGTTCGCCTGACCGCGCTGTCCGATGGTGATACGTTCGATCCACAAACCGGCGCCATCACGATCCATTCCACCAAGTCCGAGCACCCGATAGAAAAAGCTGAGTACAACGGGAACTTTCTGATCAGCGATATCGGCGCCGGCCGCTCTGCGCAGTTTGCATTGATCTCTGGCCTGGCTGAGAATCAAAAGTCGTCGCAAGATTCAATCATGCTGAAACACTATCCCGATTGGTCCTACGGATATCGCCTCGGTCTGCGCAAGACCGATTCAACCCGAGCCCACGTCGGACAGGTCAATGGTGAATGGACCTATAGTCTGATCGGTATCCAAGTCGACATCGCACCGATTACCAATGGTCTAAAACCGTCCGCCACGCAAACGCCCACCGATGTGGCCAGCGATGATGCGGCCACAATTGCGATCAGCGCACTAGCCTTTCGAGGCATAATGCCGTTGGATGATCAGCGGCGTTTTCGGGGATCGGAATCCCTGACGCGTGGCCAACTGGCTACAGCCATGGCGCGTAGCGCTCATCTGCATGCGGCCAATCTTTCGACTACCCAGATCCACGATGTGGATGCGCATTCGATGGCCGGGGAAGAGATCTACCGCGCGGTGGCCGCCGGCTTTATAGGCGTGGATGACTCGCAGAACTTTCGCCCCGACGAAGCAGCCACCTGTGATCAAGCAGTCCATGCCCTGCGCAAACTGGCCGCTCGCGACCGCGACATGTTGGAACCAAGCCTGTCGGACCGGCTGAATACAATCGAACTCCGCGGCACCCAGCCAATCACGCGTCACGAGTTGGCCAGCGTCCTCTTTGATATTTTGAAGTTTGGCTTCTGATGAGCAGTCCACCGTCCGCCATTCGCGTCATCAAACTCGGTGGAAGCGTCTTGGAACAACCCGGCTATGGTGCGGCGCTGCCAGCCTGGATCGCGCGACAATCGCCCGCCCGGTCGCTGGTCTTGGTAGGCGGCGGTCCGCCCGTTGATGCCATCCGGCAATTAGCATCAGTCAACAGCTATCCCGATGCTTTGTTGCATTGGCTATGCATCGACCTGATGAACGTCAGTGTCTCCCTGGTGGCCTCGCAACTACCGGACTGGGATCAATTATGCAGCGCGTCACAACTTCAAGAGTGGACTGATCGCGGACGAGGCCAGGCGCTAGTGCATGTTAGAGCTTTCTACGATCAACATTCCCCGCTGCCCATTGGTTGGGCCACGACCAGCGACTCCCTGGCGGCGCTGTTGGCCGCAATGGTCAGCGCCGAGGAACTGGTGCTGATCAAGTCGTGTGATCCCACGCCACTTTCACAGCTCAGTTGGCAACAACTGGCCGATCAAGGGATTGTCGATCAAGCCTTTCCGCAAGCTGTCATGCAAGTGAAGCACGCGCGAATTAGCAGCTTGAAGTAGTTTGGAGCCTGCACGTCACCTCCACCAGCGGTCATGGGAGGGCGAGGTTCCACCCGAGCCTTGGGCCCGGAGCGCCAATGCGGTCCCATTGGAATTTGAGTTTTGAATCATGGCGCGAAGCGCAGACGAACGTCCGCAAGCCATTTATGCCAGGCCGTTAACACCAATGAATCTTTGCTTGGTGATACATACCGAAAGCTCGGCGGTGGCCTCGCCCTCCCAGCGGTCACGGGGAGAGCTGCTCTACTTTAGGCGTGGGTCTCTTAGCAGCAGGTGATCGCCCAAGGGGCCGTCTTCGGCTGGCTCCACCAGCAATACGATTAACTGAGCACCACTGACATCGATGGCCACATCGATGGGCGGCTGGTCGGATTGCACCAGTGGCGATTGGTAGACGCTGGTAAGCTGATTGCTCTTGCCCACCAGCACTTGAAACTTGACGCTACCAGGTTTGGGCGGCAAAGCGCCGCTGGTAGCTTCGCTGAGCAAACTAAGCGTGGTCAAGAAGCGGGCTGGCCGGCCATCCCACCTGTAGGCCACTTGCGCCGGCGCATGGATCACCAGGGCTTTATCGATCGGCAACTGGTTGGCATATAAAGGCTTGCCAAACAAATCGCGGTTCTGTCCCAGCGGCCAGGCAACTCGACTGGCACTGTTCAGCAAGCGATACCGCGCTGGCTCTTGGTCGCTCAGCCACGTCGCTTGGTTGCTATGGCCTGACAGCTCTGTAATCGATAGCGCGAACTCCATCGACGAATCGATGGTCGTGAGTTTCAGATTCGCGTCCAAGGCCAGTTCCACGCGACCATCATCCAAACGTTTCAACCGCGTGACCTTCAGTCGCGACGAGTCGGTTAGAGTCATTTGCAGGCGGCTGTCATTTTCGGGCAAGCCAGCCCGCAAGATGGGACTGAATGCGATACCGACCAGGTCGTCATCGTTGAGGGCAACTTGGGTCTCGCTCTTGTCGGGCTTGAGCGACCAGGCCACGCGGCGCGCGCTGCTGCCCGGCTTGGGCGGTACCGCTTGCGACTGCACGACTCCCGTGGCTGGCTCGCCACGTTTCTTCCAGACCTTGTCAGTCGAACCGACATGGCCCAGCATTTGGGACTGCAGTTCGATGTTCTGTCGCACACCAGGAGAGGGCTGGAAGATGATGGCTCGCAGTTGATTCAAATCCAATTCCAGCACATCGAACCAATCGCTGCTGAGCTGCAAGCGTTGATTGCTCGACCAGGCAATGCGGCCGCTCAGCCAGGAACCGTCTGCTAGCCCAACACTAGCTTGTGTGGTCAGCGTCCCTGGACGTCGCCACCACACGATTTCGTCGCCAGGCACGACTTTCTGCTCGGTCGGCGATTGGAATACCAGGTTGCCGGCGCGATCGATGTCCACTAGCAGAGTTTGTGGTAGGGTTGCATCGAGTAATTGCAGGGTCGAAGCGGACTGAGCCCACAGGGTAGGGCAGGGCGCCAGGGCCAGCCAGGCAACCAGGCATCCCCACACAAACCGCTGGCTACTGCCCACGATAGATCTTTCGCAGGTTGGTGCTGGCCGCTTCCCACTGCTGGGCGGCTGCTGAAAAATCAACATCCATAAAACGTGTACCCGCTGGTGGATTGGCCCGGGA
Organism: Ottelia alismoides; assembly: GCA_037367405.1. Taxonomy (NCBI): domain Eukaryota; kingdom Viridiplantae; phylum Streptophyta; class Magnoliopsida; order Alismatales; family Hydrocharitaceae; genus Ottelia; species Ottelia alismoides. The sequence continues at coordinate 6,146,054 of JAZKJV010011400.1, read as the reverse complement.
CTTCTGGGGATGATTGGGGCGAATCGGTATGTTGCCACTGGGGCTCATGGCCAGGCGACCTTCGATGTCTTCACTCAGCAAGTAATCAGCCAATTGCCCAGCGGCCACCGGGTGACGAGCACCTTTGATGACGGCCAAAGTGTTTGGGATCAGCAAGGTTCCGAGTTGGCCCTCTGCCTGATCGGGAAAGACGATGGCCACAGCCAAACCGTTGTCTTGTTCGATCAGCGCGTCATCGGTGTCTGTAAGGCCAAAAGCGACCTGGCCAGAGGATACTGCTTGAGCCACTTGTTTGTTGCCAGAGAGCACGACCGCGTTATCCTTGACCCGAGTAAAAAAGTCAGTCGCGGCTGGTTCGCCCAGCTTGCTCTGCAACACCACAAAGTGCGTGGCTGTAGTTCCAAACAGTGGCAGGGCGACGGCGCATTGCTGCTTCCACTGTGGGTCGGCCAGGTCCATGACCGAAGTGGGCCACTGCGCCGCATCGGGTAACACCTTGCGGTTGACGATCAAGATGCGTGCCCGAGCTGCAAAGGCGATCCAGTTGTTCTTGGGCGAGCGCATGTTCTTGGGCCAATCGGCCGGGACCGACCACTTGGCACTTTGCAGCAGTCCCGCTGATTCCAATCGCAGCGTGTGCAGGATTTCGTTGTTCCAGAACAGATCGCAGCGCGGCTGGCTGGCTTCGTTCTCGATTCGATTAACCAACCCCACCGTCTTGGTCGATTCGACATCGTAGGTAGCTGCCAAGGTAGTCTTGGGATGGCGGCGTTCAAAGGCCGCCATAATCGGTGTGGCGATCTCGCGATCAGCGGCTGAGTAAACCACGACTTCATTTTCGGCGCGCGGCACGCAGCCGCTGGTCAGCAGTATGCCCAACCAACCGATCAACGATGCACGATAAAGCCCACCGCGCGCAGCAATTCTTAGAACAGCAATGATAAGCCCACTCCAATAAGGAACATTCCCAACAAGGCATACAGGACGACGATCGCCCACTTGCCGCCGATCTGCTCAAGGCCTTGAACGATACCTGACCAACGCGCCGCCTGGCCACCACTGGCGGCCACCACCAACGCCCCGACTCCCAGAGCCACGGCCACGATGCCGACCAATAAATCTTGCGAATGCAGGGCGAGTTACCTCGATTTAGTTGACGCTAGCAAAATCCCAACCGGCCAAAATCGCTCTTTTCGTCCCCCGATACCTTGAGCTACCATTGCCCAGTTACGCCACCGCCTATCCTACCTTAGGAACCTCGACGCGAACAGGATTGACCTCGTCATGGATCGACGAACAATGCTCAAACGCACGCTGGCCTGGAGCATGCCAACCTGCGGCTGCATGCTGGGCTGCAAAACGGCGCCCTATACGGGACGCAGACAGTTGATTTTCGTGCCCGAGACGCAGGAAGTCAGCATGGGCCAGACCGCATTCACCGACGTCTTGGCCAAGGAAAAGATCAGCGAGAACAGTCGCTTTCAAGAGATCGTCCACCGCGTGGGCATGCGAATTTCTGGAGTCAGCGGTCGCAACGACTATCAATGGGAAACGAAAGTCGTCGCCTCGGAGACTCAAAATGCCTTCTGCTTGCCCGGCGGCAAGATCGTGGTTTACGAAGGCATCCTGCCCATCTGTCAAAACGAAGCAGGCCTGGCAGTAGTCATGAGCCACGAGGTAGCGCATGTGCTGGCCAGGCATGGCGGCGAGCGTATGAGCCAAACCGCTGCGGTCAACGGTGCGCAAAGCCTGGTTGGCTTTGTCATGCGCAACCAGGAACAAGTCAGCAAAGACATCGCCATGCGTGCTTATGGCATCGGATCGCAATATGGCATCTTGTTGCCCTATAGCCGCAAACACGAATTAGAGGCCGATCAGATCGGGCTGACGCTGATGGCCCAGGCAGGTTACGATCCCACCGAAGCCCCCAGATTCTGGCAACGTTTCGCGGCTGCCAACACTGGTACCAAACCAGCCGAATTCATGTCGACCCATCCTTCCGACGAACGCCGCTCGAGCGACCTGGAAGCTAAACTGCCCGAAGCCCTGCAGCTGTATTCGTCGGTACCAGCCCAGATAGGTCTGGGCGAGACGATCATCTGAAGCGCAGCAAAGCGCACAGGCCTGAGCACCACCTGAACACACTTCATGAATCAGCTACAATAAGCCAATGGCATATTTGGAATTGATTGTCGTTCTGGCGATGGTGCTGATCAATGCAGTCTTCGCAGCATACGAGATTGCACTGGCATCTATCTCGGTTTCGCGTCTGCACGTCTTGATCAATGACCAGCGCAGCGGCGCCCGCGCCGCCCTGGAAATGAAGGAAGGAATCGAGCGCAGCCTGGCCGTCGTGCAGCTAGGTATTACGCTGGTGGGACTGATCGCCGGTGCTACCAGCGGCGCTAGCGCTGGCGAAGACATCGCACCGACTCTCAAGACCTGGGGGCTGGGCGATACACTAGCCGATGCGCTGGCTATCACGCTGGTTGTCGTGCCGCTGACGGTGCTAACGATTGTGATCGGCGAGTTGGTTCCCAAGCTCTTTGCCTTGCGGCATAAAGAGTGGGTCTGCCTGCGGCTCTCACCGGTGATGTGGGGTTTTTCGATGGCCGCGTGGCCACTGGTCTGGACGCTAGAGACCTCAGCTTCGTTCATTATGGATACCGTCGAGCAATTCTGGCGGCCGCGAACACCCGGTAGCCAGCGTACCGAAGCGGCCGAACTGCAAGAGCTGCGGGCGATTGCCAGCCTGGCGCGAACCTCGCGACTGATCGGTGCGCGCGAAGAGAACATCATTCTCGGCGCTGCTCGACTCTCCAGCCGCCAACTGAAAGAGATCATGTTGCCGGCTGAACACATCAGCATGCTGAACCTGAATGACTCGATCTCGGCCACGCTACTGGCTGCTCACTTGGATATGCATACGCGATTCCCAGTAGCGGAAGTGACCGGCGATGCGCAGACGATCGTGGGCTATGTGACCTTCAAGGACATTATCGCAGTTCTCAAGAACAGTCCCTCAGAACCATCGATCCGCTCGATTGTCCGCGGCATCCCCAGCTTGTACGAAGACCTGCCGATCTCGACAGCCTTGGAACAACTGATGCGCGAGCACACCCACATCGCTCTGGTACGCGATCACCAACAGCGCGTGCTGGGCATGATCACGCTGGAAGACATCATGGAAGAGTTGATCGGTGATATTCAAGATGAATATGACTTGCTGCCGGTCCATGTGCTGAAGGCGGGTAACGGCTGGGTCGTCGGCGGCGGTCTGAGCCCACTTCGCTTTCGCGATTTAACCGGCAAAGAACTACAAGCCGTCGAAGGTCAGTCAGAGATCCACAACTTGTCCAGCTGGATACAACAGCGCATCGGTCGAATCCCAACCGGCGGTGAAGAACTGATTCACGAAGGCTACCGCATCGTCGTACGCAAAGTGCGTCGCCAACGCGTTCTCGAAGCCTCAATCGCGCAAGTGTAGCCCGTATCGTGGCCCGTATCGTGGCCCGACGCGCCGCGTCGGAAGATGTATCCCCGACGCGCCGCGTCGGATCTGTTCAACGTATCCACGCCTACCTGCCTTCATTGTCAATTCCACCGTCTGGCGACGGTGGCCACATGAAGCAATTCCGCCGTCTGGCGACGGGGGCTACGCTATCGCGAACCGACCAAGAGCGATGCGTTTATTCAAGAGCGATGCGTTTATTTGCAGCGTACCTGGCACACGCTGCAGGCTGAACCGCAGCCTTTGGCCTGGTTGGTACCGCAGCCTGGACCACAGCCAGTTTCGACTTGTTTAGCAAAGGGACTGCTCGCGACCGTTTGCTGAAAAATCTCGGCCAGGCGATCGACATGAGTATTGGTTTCGGCTGAGACAGTATGCAAAAAGTGGAAGTAGAGTGTGCGCCCGTCCAAGAGTGGTTCCACTTCCAGTAGTTGGTCGGGCAAGTGGTGGTCGACCAGCCACTGTTGGCAATTGGCAAAGGCTTCATCTGCCAAGGCCTTCAGATGGTTCCACAGCAATTGATCTTCCGCCGCCATGGGTCGCAGGATCTTGCCATCGCAGAGCGAGTCAGGGGTGAGACTGAGCCGATTGAGCACCGTGCCAACTTCGACACCCCGAGCCGTGCGGCATACGACTTGTGCGCCGCGTCGCAACTGGTTCGTGGCTGAAAAGCGACCGATTTGACCATGGAGTCCGAGCCGGACAGCGAATTGCAGTGCCGCATCGGGCGCTTTGCTCGCGTCCAGATGGCCTTCTCTGGCCGAGTTTTCACCGGCCACAGCTTCGTTGGATTCCCAGGCGGCTCGTTGGGCCATTTTTGGCGTTGGTCCTATCGTGTACATTTATGTCGCACCAGTAGCATAGAGTACTCGCCAATGTCGTGCGAGTGCTACCCACAGACCTTTTGTCCCAACGGCTCAACTATCCCATGATCCTGACTGCAAACGAGAATGCCCAGGCAACCGCTGGCTCGATTTGGCACCGCCTGGCCGACGAAGTGTTGGCTGGCCAAAGCATCAACCATCAGCAAGCCGAAGCCATCTTGCGATCCAGCGATGTAGAGCTGCTGGACCTGATCGCCGCCGCCTATCGTTTGCGTCATCGATATTTCGGCAACACGGTGCAATTGTACTTCCTGGTCAACGCCAAGAGCGGCCTGTGCCCAGAGGATTGCTCCTACTGCTCGCAATCAAAGATCTCCACCGCTCCGATCGAAAAGTACCGCATGCTGAGCGTCGATCAGTTGCTGGAAGGCGCGCAACTGGCCAAGGAACGGAATTCGAAGACCTACTGCATCGTGATCAGCGGTCGGGCGCCCAGCGAACGCGAAATGACCGCCGTGGAAACCGTAGTCCCGAAGATCAAAGAGCAATTCGATTTAAAGATCTGTGCTTGCCTGGGCCTGCTGACCCCCGAAAATGCTCAGCGCCTGAAGTCCTGCGGCGTTGATCGCGTCAATCACAATCTCAATACGGGCGAAGCTCATTACAGCGAGATCTGCCACACCCATACCTACCAGGATCGCATGAACACGCTGCGCAATGTGCGGGCAGCGGGCCTGGAACTGTGCAGCGGTGGCATCATCGGTATGGGCGAACAACCCTCCGATACGGTTTCGATGGCCATGGAGTTACGCGGCTTGGGCGTGGAATCTATCCCGCTAAACTTCTTGCATGCAATCGAAGGCACGCCACTGCAATCGCAGAGCGAACTGACTCCGCAGCGTTGCCTGCGCACGCTGTGCATGTTCCGCTTCGTCAATCCCACCAGTGAACTGCGCATCGCTGGTGGTCGCGAGAAACATCTGCGTTCCTTGCAGCCGCTCGGACTGTATGTAGCCAATAGCGTATTCGTCGGCGATTATTTGACCACTCGCGGTCAGCCACCCGAAGAAGACTATCAAATGATTCGCGATCTTGGATTTGAAGTCACCACGCACGCTGAGTAGGGTGAATCTCGGGTACAGCGCTTGCACAGAAGGTGAAGTTGGTCGTTCCGGTTGTGCCAGGTTGAGGATCAATATGCGAGTCTGCCGCTTTGAAGAGGCTGGCCAGGTTGGGTGGGGGTTGTACGACGAGACAGCCATCCTGTCGATCAATCAACTGGCCGCCAAGACATTGGCTCCCCTATTGGCTGACCGCAATCGCCCTGGCGTGCACCATGTACCCATCGAACTGAGTTGGGAAGCTGCGTTGCCAGTGGGCAGCGCGGCCTGGGTGGCCTTGGTCACGATGCTCAAAGAGTTTCATCGCGAGTGGGATGAAGTTCGCAGCGGCCCGAAACCACTCACCACCACCGGTTCCGCTGTTGCCGCTGGCTGCCAGATCCATCCCATCGAAGAGGTGAAGCTGTTGCCGCCGGTGGCCGCTCCACCCAAACTACTACTACTGGCGGGCAACTATGCCGAGCATGTCGTTGAACAAGGAGGCATAGCCACCGAAAAGGAACGCACCTTTCCGTATGTGTTTATGAAACCACCTTCGACCACGCTGGTCGGCAGCGGCACTCCGTTTGTCATTCCACAAGTGTCACCTGATAAACTGGATCACGAAGTGGAGCTGGGCGTGGTGATCGGCAAACGCCTGCATGGGGCCACGGCCGCCCAGGCGAAAGAGGCTATCGCCGGTTACACCGTTATCAACGACATCTCCAATCGCGGCTTTCGCCCCAACCCCAAACGCGAGACCAGGCCCCGTGATACCTTCTTCGATTGGCAACACGGCAAGTGGCATGACGGTTCATGCCCGTGTGGGCCCTGCATGACGCTAGCCGATTCGATCCCGCATCCCCAGCAATTGCAATTGACGTTGTCGATCGATGGCGATCTCCGGCAGTCGGGCTCCACCGCACAGATGATTTTCAACATCTACGAAGTCATCGAATTCATCAGTTCCTTTATGACTCTCGAACCGGGTGACATCCTGTCGACAGGAACTCCGTCAGGCGTAGGCAACGCCACCGGTCGCTACTTGACGCGCGGCACCACCATGTCTGCTTGCATCGCAGCCATCGGCAACCTGGTAACTCCCCTGCACTGACGCTGGGCACCTGGATGTAAGCCAAGTGCATAGCCACCGCCTGTTAGACGGTGGACGCGAAGGTGAACGCTTTCCACCGTCTGGCAGTTTTGGTGCTGCGCCTTTTGGGAATGTCACCTCTCCCGGCGGTCACGGCATGGGAGGGCGAGGTTCCACCCGAGCCTTGGGCCCGGAGCGCCAATGCAGTCCCATGGGAATTTGAGTTTTGAATCATGGTCGAAGCGCAGACGAGCGTCCGCAGGCGGCCATGGTGCGGGCCTTGATGCCAATGAATCTTGTGGGGCGGGGCAGAACGAAGGCCCAGCAGGAGCTTCGCCCTCCCTTGGCCTGTCGGCCGCCGGGAGAGGTGACGCAAAAACGCGCAACATCCACCGTCTGGCGACGGTGGCTACGAGGAGGTGACGGTGGCTACTCAGACTCGGTCGGCTTTGACTTCGCGTTTCGCTTGGAGAAGGTAATCAAGGCCACGCCGCCAATGATGACGGCCGCAGCCAGAAAGATTCGCGGGCTGACTTCTTCGTTTAGTATCAACCAGCCCAAGAAGACGGCCACGATCGGGTTCACGTAGGCATAGGTTGAAACTAAAGTTGGCGAACAATGTTTGGTCAGCCAGATAAACGTGGTGAAGGCGACTAGCGAACCTGCGATTAGCAGGTAGGCCCAAGCCAACCAGGACCACATCGAGATACTCTGCCAATGCCATTGGGCGGGCTCGCCCAGTAGATAGCCGCTCAGTCCCAACCAGATTCCGCCACCGAGCATTTGAATGGCTGCTCCACTGAAGGGATCGGTGGGCTGGCTGACCTGTCGTGTGGCAAAGGTTCCAATCGTCCAACTGACGCACGCCAGGACGAGTGCCCCCAAACGCAGTGCATCCAAGCCACTGCCTCCTGACTCCATCAAGGATGGCCCGATCAACAACCCCAAGCCTGCAAACCCAAGCAGCAATCCCATCCAGGTGGCCAGGCTAGCCCGCGAATAGCCTGCCGTAGAACCGAATCGTGACCAGATGCCGGCCGCCAGCAGCCATTCCGCCATCACGACAAACAAAGGATTGGACGAGATCACCAGCGTAGCAATTCCCGAGGGCACCTCTTGCTCTGCCCACACCACTAGTCCATTGCCACCCAGCAGCATGAAGGCGCCGATGATGACATTGTCGCGCCACTGTTTGATGTTGGCTGCAAACTTACCCCGGGCCAACAAGTAAGCCATCAGGATTATGCCCGCCAATACAAACCGAGCACTGGCCATTAAGAAGGGTGGCATCGTTTGCACAGCCACACGAATCGCCAGGTACGTCGACCCCCAAACGAGATAGATCGTCAGAAAGCCTGCAATCAGTGCGGGCAAGCTTGGTCGGCCAGGGTGCGTCATCGATGACACGCATTCATAAACGGCTTACTCGAGGATGGTCTATTCAAGGCTGTAGTTTGCTGCAGGCACTAGCTGTACCTCGCGCTTGTCAGAGACACAAGAGGACTAGCCTGAATATGGCACGCTGCTTGCCTCTCAGGTTTGCTAGTAACCGCAAGCACGAATGCTTGCCAGTTGCGGTCGACGATGCGTCAATTCGATCGTACCGCAACCAGACTGTATTAGACAGCTTTACACCACAAGAGGTTCGATGATGAAGAAAACACTGCTGGCTCTGGCGGCGGCAAGTCTATTAGCGGCACCTGCGCAAGCTCAACTGGACGTTGGGGGCGCCATTTCCGGCGCTATCCAAGGCGCTACGGGAGGCAACCAGGCTGGCGCGGCAGCGGGAGCTCAATTGGGCGCGCAAGGCAGCGCCAACAATGCAGGCGTCTTGCCTGGCGGTGCCATCAACTCCGGCGCTCAAATCAATGCTGGTGCTAACACCAGCAACAACCAGTCCTGGCTCGGCCGAGTCGGTAATGAACTGCGCAACGCCTTTCGCCCCGACAATAACGGCAACCTGCAATTGCAAGGCGATGTCAACTCGTCCTTGCAACAGTATGGATTCCGTCCTGGCGATCAGTTGATCGGTTCCAATGGCCAGCCACTGACTCAAGCTCAGTTCGATCAATACCTGCAACAAAACCAAGGTCAGGTGCGCGTCCTGCGCAACGGTCAAACCGTGGTACTCAACGGCAATGTGGGTTATCAACAAAACCAAGGTAACCGGCAGGGCGGCTACTCCTCTGGCGGACAACAATACTACCCTGGAGGACAACCGTCTTATTCCAGCGGCCAGTTCGCTGGTCAATCCGTCAGCGGTCGCCCTCGACTGGGCATTACGATGGACCCATATAGCCAGGGCGTAGTGGTCACCGGCGTAACGGTCGGCAGTCCAGCATCGCAAGCCGGTATTCGTCCCGGCGACCAGATCTTGGCTGTCAACGGGCAATCGGTCAGCAATCCGCAAGACATGATTCAGTTGGTCAACAATACACAATCCGACCAGAACCTGGACATTCAATACGTTCGCCAGGGTCGCGAACTGCAAAGCCAGGTGATGCTGGCCAGCGCTACTAGCTATCAAAGCGGCGGCGCTTACCAGGCCGGTTATGCTCAACCCATGGATGGTCACAGCCATGTGACCGGTGCCAGCGGACAGTTTAGCGGCGCGGCTAACGGGAACATCCAACAGCGTCTGAGCAATCTGGAACGCATGGTTCAAGAACTGCGTAACGAAATTCGCCAACAGCGCGGTGGTCAATCATCCCAAGAGCAGGACTCGTCGGACCAGTCGACCAACCCAACCGACGATAACTCCAATTCAAACGACAGCGACCGCAGCACTCGCAGTGGCAACACTCCCCCGGACGCTCCAACTGCTCCCAGCAACTAATGGCACTCGTAGCACTCGTAGCCACCGCTGCCAAGCTTTGAAGTCGCGCGTTTTTGAGTCACCTCTCCCAAGCGCAGCTTGGGGGTGGTCGAATAGAGCCCTTAAGGCGAAGATTCGGGAGGGGGTAATGCGCCAGGGGTGAGTAAACCTTGGCGCTTTGCCCCCTCCCGCAGTCTCGGCTAAAGGCCTTGTCTGCGACCTCCCCCAGCTGCGCCGGGAGAGGTGACATGAGGTGACAGCTTACGGTACTCGTTGTCGGATCTCATCAGCGATCGCGCGAGCTTGCGATTGCAACTGCAGCGGTGCCAGTTTCAGCATACGATCGGCCCATTGCTCAGCGGTGGGCCAGTTGCTGCTCGCCTTATAGAACAGCGTCACCGCTTGGGCGTATTCAAAGTTATACGGCTCTAGTTCGGCCGCCTTTAACAGGTGTTCGATCGCCAGGTCTTTCTGGCCATCCAGGTAGAGGGCTTTACCATATGCGAACTGCAGATGGGCTGCCGTAGGTAGTAGAGCAACATCACGAGCAATCAACCCCAGCTCTTCTTGGCGCAGTCGTTTGATCTCCGTCAGCACGGGTGAATCTACAGGCGGGGCCTTGTCAGGTTGATGTGCCGCCAGGCTACTCTCCAGTAACGACGCCAGGTTGGTGCGAGCCCCGGTCACTTGAGGTTCTACTGCGATGGCATAGCGATAATGATCCATGGCAGTTTGACGACGACCTTCTAGCTCAGCCATCGAAGCTAAAAACAGGTGTGCGCCCGCTCGATCGAGATCGTTTTGAACTCCGGCCAAGATTTCCGCAGTTACATGTCGCAGACGCGGTACGACTCCCAAAGGCAATTGATTGGCAGGAAACTGCACCAGGTTCCGACCAGCCGCAGATCGCACCAATCGCACCGGATCGTTCAGTGCAGTCGCCAACAGTTGGCTACTCTGGCTGACGCTGGGATTGCCCAGCAGCGCATCACAAGCGGTGGCCCGCACCAAGGGATGCGGATCATCGATCAGCCTGGTGGCCGCTTGCCCGGCGGCAGCCATATCGACTTCCGACAGCGTTTGGAGCAGCGACGCTCGGGCGATCGCCGGCACATCATTGACTGGTTTATCCAGCCAACGCAACAATTCGGAAACAGCTTGCGGGTCATGATTCTGACCGGCCGCGATGGCCTGGCCAAAATGTTCATGGCGTTTGCGCTGGGGACCGTACCAGCGATCACATGCTTCATCGCACCAGCGATTGGCTCGCTCTAATTCCGCTTGTACTTCGGCATCACCTTGGCGAGCAGCCTGCATCCAGTCTTGATACAGCTTCAGCTTCTCACGCTTTTCCTCGGCAATGTTTTCTGGCCTGATGTGACAGCCGGCACAAGCGTTAGGGGTTTGGATCTGCAAACTCAAATCGGGGCGCGGGATGCGCAAGCTGTGGTCATGTCGAGCATCCACAGCCATATATGTCGTGGGGGGCATGTGGCAATTAACACACGACGCGCCGGGTGTACCCGGTTTATGAAAGTGATGCGCGACGCTGTCGTATTTGGCGGTCGGATGTTGATGACAAGAAGTGCATACCATGTTGCCGTCATGTTTCAGCCGGGCCGTGTGCGGGTCATGGCAATCCGTGCACTTGATACCCTTGTGGTACATCTTGCTCTGAATGAATGAGCCATGGATGTAATCTTCGTCCAGCACCTGGCCATCGGGATAATAGACGCCTCGAGTCAGCAGGTTGTCCGCGAAGTAATCGTAAAAGTTGTCGCCTGCTTTGAAACCGCTGGCCACTTGTGCGCCACGCCGACTGTGGCAGGGACTACATGCCTGGATCTGATCTTCGGCCGAACGTTTCAAGTTGGCCAGACCATAGCCCCGCTGGCGATTCCAACCGGGCAACCACTGCTGAGCCAATTCGATGTGTTTGCTGGCTGGGCCATGGCAAGCTTCGCAACTGACATCGATCTCGCTGAAGGTCGTGTGATAGCGTCGCGCGGCCAGGTCAAAACCCTTTTGCAGGTTGGTACTATGGCAATCCGCACAGGCGTTGTTCCACCGCTGGGTGATGCCGGTCCAGTGCAAGTCGTCGTTCGGTGCCAGTTTGCCGGTGACGTCGGGTGGATCGAGATGAAACCACTTCTTGTTCAGCGTATCCCAACTGACGCGCAGCACTTGTACGCGCGGCAGTGAGGAGCCGGTAGACGAACCGCTGGCCTGCTCTGCATCGAACTCGACCATGTACTGTTGGAGTGGCGTGACACCGAAGACATACTTGACTTGGTAGTCATGCAACTGGCCATCCGGGCCTTCGGTATGAATCATGAATCGATCGCCGTCGCGATACATGCGACTGGTGATCCCATGATGCTCGAGCGTGACATCATTAAAGTCCCCCAGCACTGTCTGGGGAGTGGCCAGGTCCATGGCCAGGTCGTGATGCGAACCTTGGTAACTGGCGACCTCCTGGGCATGGCAGCGCACACACTGGTCGCGGCCCACGTAGGTTGCCTGGCTGAGATCAAAAGGTTTAGACGCTGCAGCGGAGAAGTCGGTCCCTTGAATCAACAGGCAACCAAACGAGACCAGCCCCAATAGCGCCAAGCCGGCCAGCAACCACCAGCGACCAACCGCTCGCACAGACTTGGTCCTGGCATTGGCCTCGTTTGAAGATGTCGAACGTTTTGAAGATGCGACTCGGCGTCCCACTATTGATCAAACATGCAGCGACCAGAACCGCACTGGGGACGCCCACAACCACCGCCTTGATGATTACTGACAGGCAGCGCTCCAGAGGCAATCGCCGGCGTGGCCGGTACCGACAGCAGTTTCTCCAGTTTCGTCGAGCCACAATCGGGACAAGCTGGTTTTTCCGTCGAGTTGCGTACCAAGACCTCGACATCATGTTGACAAGCGTCGCAGTGGAATTCGTACAGCGGCATGATCGAGTAAATCTATAAAAATCAAAATCGGGGAGATGGAATTTCCTAATCGGTGCCTTCTATCTTACCGCCAAAGTATTTTCTAACCAAGACTTCGGCTGTAGATGCTTGGTTTGATGCCTGCCGGCGGCTGGGCGCAGCCGGCTCTGCGTAGAGCACAGGCTGGAAGGCATGGCCACTTGCAGTACAATCGAAGGTTGGTCATCCAAGTTGCGGCACAGCCGGTTCATTGACGTTTTATGCAGGTAACGTTTGCGTGCGAATGGCAAAGGTAGCAGGACCCGTGGTGGTCCATCTGCGGAAGGATCTGACGCGCGATATCAAGCGCGGCCATCTGTGGGTCTATGGCGATGCCATTGATCGTCCGCACGCCCCCAGTGGCTCGATTGCCATCCTGGTCGATCGTCGTGGGCAGAAGATTGCCTCGGGCATCTACGATCCCAAGCATCCCATTCCGCTGCGTATTTGCCGGCAGTCGCCCCCCTTTGAGCTGAGTTATCAGTGGTTCGACGCCACGATGCGGCAGGCGGTCGAGTTGCGAAAGGCCAGCCTGCCACCGGAAACCAGCGGCTATCGCCTGGTCAACGGCGAAGGCGATGGCTTGCCCGGCCTGGTAGTTGATCTCTATGGTGATACCGCCGTGATCAAGCTCGATGGCGGCGCGCCACAACACTTTTATGATCCAGAACAGATCGCGCAGTGGTTAGTCGAACATCTATCGGTGACCTGCGTCGTGCATCGCCCGCGCGAGCGTGGGCAGCCGGGCACGGCCCTGATTGGACCGCTACCGGAATCACCGGTGCCGTTTGTCGAAAACGGTTTACAGTTCTCGGCCAACGTTGTTCACGGACAGAAGACCGGTTTCTTCCTGGATCAACGCGACAATCGACATCTCATTCGCCAGTTGGCTGCTGGCAAGAAAGTGCTGAACTTGTTCAGCTTCAGCGGCGGCTTTTCAATCGCTGCCGGAGTCGGTGGCTGTCAGCATGCCACCAGCGTCGACCTGGCACCAGCAGCGATCGATGATGCCCAGCGTCATTGGCTGAACAATGGTTTGCCGGCGGATCAACATACCGGCCTCGTCAGCGATGTGTTCGAGTTTCTCGAGCAGCCGCCCACCGGGCAGCGCTGGGATATCGTGATCTGCGATCCACCTTCGTTTGCGCCCAGTCAACGCACGCGCGGCGCAGCCGAAGAAGCCTATCAACGACTGGCTGCCCTGTCGGCCCGACTGGTATCACCCGGTGGCCTGCTGGCCTTGGCCTCTTGTTCCAGTCATATCGATAGTCAAACATTTGAAGAAGTAAACCTGGCAGGCATCGGTCGCGCACGGCGGATTGCGACTATGATTGCCAATCGTGGTGTGCCGTGTGACCACCCCACTCCCCTCGCCATGCCCGAGCTGAGGTACTTGAAGTTTCAATTGATGCGTCTCGCTTGAGGAATAGCCTGGTCTTTAGCCCTGCTCTTCTTCAGCCTTAAACACAATGGATTGTTGCTGGCATGCAAGCTGTCTCGATCGTATTGGTACTGTTGTACCTGGTTACTCTTTTGGCCGTGGTGACCAAGGAATGGACGATCCCTTACCCCACGATCATGGTGCTGACAGGTTTGGCTGTAGCGCTGGTGCCGGGTTTGCCCGCTGTTCAACTGACACCGGAACTTGTCTTTCTGATCTTCTTGCCCCCCTTGCTCTATGGAGCAGCGTGGAACACATCCTGGTTAGACTTCAAGAAGAATATCGCGCCTATTTCACTCCTGGCCATAGGCCTGGTTCTGCTGACAACCATCGTCGTGGCCGCAGTCACTAAGTGGCTGGTGCCTGACATGCCGTGGGCGGTGGCCTTTGCGCTCGGCGCGATCGTATCGCCGCCCGATGCCGTGGCCGCGACCAGTGTTACCAAACTGTTGCCGATACCGCGACGCATCATCGTGATTCTGGAGGGGGAAAGCCTGATCAACGATGCCACGGGACTGGTCACTTATCGCCTGGCCGTTGCCGCGGCCCTAGCGGCCGCAGCCGGAGAGTTTTCCTTGACCGATTCGCTCGTGGCCTTTGGTGAATCGGCTTTGGGTGGAGTGCTGGTGGGACTGATTGGCGGTTGGATAGCCACGCGCGTGCATCGCCTGCTGGATGATCCGGTGATTGAAACCACCCTGACCCTGCTGACACCCTACGCGGTCTACATGCCGTGCGAAGCCCTGCATGTCAGTGGCGTGCTGGCCGTGGTGACATGCGGCTTGTTCGTCAGCCAACAAGCCGACTGGCTGATGTCGTCAGCCACACGCTTGCATGCACGCGCCGTGTGGGAAAGCTCGCTGTTTGTCCTCAATGGCTTGACGTTTATCTTCATCGGCCTGGGTTTGCGCGATGTCACGGCGGCTATCAGCGAGGATCACTGGACGTTTAATGTAGGCGTGACGTTGTCGGTGCTGGCTGCCACAATTCTTCTGCGCATGGCCTTTGTGTTTGCCATTGCGTATTTACCACCTTACGTACTGACCCAATTCGGTCGCCCCAAAAAGTATCCTCATTGGCCTCACGTATGGCTGATCGCTTGGACGGGAATGCGTGGTGTGGTGTCGCTGGCGGCAGCCTTGGCACTACCTCTGGATTTTCCCAAACGCGATTTGATCTTGTTCATAACCTTTGGTGTCATCCTGGGCACCTTGGTATTGCAGAGTTTGACGCTGCCGGGTTTCATCCGACGGCTGGGCATTGGCAAACATGGTCGTTCGCGACTGGAGCAAGAGCTGGATGCGCGACTGGCCATACTGGCGACAGCCAATGCGTACCTGGAAACCCACGCTGTCGACAATGAACAAGGTCATCGTGACTTGCAATATCTGCGAGCTCATATCGAGTTACAAGCCGATCGCATTGTCTCCAAGTTACGGCTGGAGATCGAAGAGGTGCCCGTTGACATGGCCGTATGGACGCAGAGCCCCATGTGCAAGACGCTGTATTTGAATACGCTCAATGCCCAGCGCAATCGCTTGCGGCAACTGGCCCAAGAAGAATTGCTGGACGATGAACTGACCAATAAACTGCGGCATGAGATCGACCTGGAAGAAAGCCGTTTGCATTCAGCTTCGGCGATTCACGATTAGGGAGGTCGAATCGAGCCCTTAAGGCGAAGATTCGGGAGGGGGCACTGCGCCAGGGATGAGTCAACCATGGCGCAGTGCCCCCTCCCGCAGTCTCGGCTAAAGGCCTCGTCTGCGACCTCCCCCAGCTGCGCCGGGAGAGGTGACATTCACTTTACCGCGAATGTTCGTCGATGATTACCGAGTCCTCCCATGAGCTTCGCCCTTCCAAGGCGTTTGGGTTATGATAGGCGAGAGACTACTCCCCAAAGGCTGGACCTGTGATTCAACCGGATGCATGGCTGTGGCGATTGAGATTAAACCCAACCTGGTGATACCTGATAACGAAGTTACCTGGACCTTTGCTCGCAGCAGTGGTCCCGGTGGCCAGAACGTTAACAAGGTCAACAGCAAAGCCACGCTGCGTTGGAAGCCATCGCCTGGCTTTATATCAGCAGCGGCCTGGTCGCGATTCAAGAAGTCGGCGGCTCGTTATCTGACCGAAGCCGGTGAGGTGGTGATTCCCAGCGACGAGCATCGCGATCAGCAGCAGAACATCGAAAGCAGCACCGAAAAGTTGCGAGCTCTCATCCTGGCGGCCTTGGTGGCACCCAAGCGGCGTATAGCCACCAAACCCACCAAGGCATCGCGCAAACGCCGACTGGATGACAAACGCCGCGAGAGCGAAAAGAAATCACGCCGCACGCGCTTGGACTGATCACTGTCCCTCAGGGGGCGTGGCTTTGGGCTCAATATGCCGAATGTGCGGATAAATTGTTTTGAGCTTGTGGCTCGGCAGTCCCGTCGTTTGGACGGTTGGCTGAACTTCGAACTAGAATAGACCGAGTCGTTTTGCGCAGCGAAGAGAGCACTTTTGTCGGTAACTGGCCTCGATGGCAGGTTCGGGATCCCAACCTCTGATGGATGTTAGCTTGGATGTCGCCGGTGTCAGTAGCACCGGTTCGATGCCACCTGCGCCCAGGCCGCTGGCCGAAGGTAGGCCAGATGCCAGTCTGCCGGCGGACGCCGACGTTTCATTTGCTCCGGTAGAAGATCTGCCCGCGCCGTCGCTGTGGAAGCGGGCGCTCACCTGGCTGGTGGTCAGTTCCAAACGCTTGATGGGCAGTCATTCAACGCCCGGCTTTCTGTTCAGTTTTGTACTGCACACTGCCATCCTGCTAGGGCTAGCTGTCTGGACTATCGCAGGTCCAGGTCGCGGCGGATGGACCAGCGGCATCATCGAGAGCCAATCTGTACAAGCGGTGGAAGCGGAAATCGAGACGCTGGCCGATCCGATGTTGGCCTCAGGCTCGGACTCCGCAGACTCAGAGACCTCGGCCGAAGCTGCCGCGCTGTCGGCCCCCGAACGATCGCAAACCGTTATCGCTGGCGCAATGGGTCAAGCGCTCAGCAGTGTTACGCATGCAACTGGCTTGGATCAAGGCGTGGTTGCCCCGGTTACTCAATCTGCTGCCGGCCTGATGAACCAGGCGATGGCCAGCAGCATGAATGCAACCTTGGCTGCCACGGGGGTTGAAGGTCGCGAGCCTCAATCGCGTAATCGACTGGCCATGGAGCGCGGCGGCAGCGGGGAAAGCGAAGCCGCCGTGGAGTTGGCCCTCGAATGGTTAGCAGCGCATCAAAAAGCCAATGGCCGTTGGAGCTTGGATCATACTACCCCGCGCTGCGGTCCCCACTGCACGCATCCCGGTTTTCCAGACCAGTATGGTACGCCCGATCAGTATGATCCGGCTGCCACCGGCCTGGCGCTGCTGGCGTTTCTAGGCGCCGGTTACACCCATCGCGATGGCAAGTACGCCGACACGGTCAAGCGTGGTGTCTACTATTTGCTGCAAGTGATGGCCGAAACTGAACGTGGTGGCAGTTTCATGTTCAATAACTCGCAAGGCATGTACAACCAAGGCATTGCCACCTTTGCGCTGTGCGAAGCCTATCAACTGAGTAAAGACGAATCCTTGCGACAGCCCAGTCAACAGGCTATCAATTTCATTGTCTATGCGCAACACGATCGGGGTGGTGGCTGGGGCTATCAACCGGAACGTCCAGGCGATTTGACGATCACGGGCTGGCAGACGATGGCGCTTAAGAGCGCCGACGCAGCGGGCCTGTATATCCCTGCCACGACCATTGTACGCTTGGATGAGTTCCTCGATTCTCAAGGCGACAAAGACAAGACCTTCTATGGTTATGCCGGACCATCGCCCAAGAATGAAACTTGCACGGCGATCGCCATGCTGCTGCGCATGTTCCGAGGCTGGCCTACATCGGATCCCCGCGTGCTGACAGCCGCCAATTTCCTGGAGCGTCAGGGCGTATCCAGTCACGACATGTATCGCAACTACTACGTGACCCTGCTGCTGTTTCACATCGGAGGTCGGACCTTCGAGGAGTGGAATCCAACGATGCGCGATGCGCTGATCAGAACTCAAGATCAGAATGGACACGCCAAGGGCAGCTGGTTCTTCGAAGATCGCTGGGGCGAAACGGGTGGCCGACTATACACCACCGCCATGGCCGCCATGACCCTCGAAGTCTATTACCGTTTTGCACCTCTGTATCAAAACGTCGAGAAGCCCTTCGATTTCTAAGTCGCCAGCACCTTAGCCACCGTCGCCAGACGGTGGAGGCGAAAGATAACGTTATCCACCGTTTGGCAGCGGTGGCTACGAAGAATGTGGCGATTTTCAATGAGCTTCCGGGGCCAGCCGCTCTACGTGCCTGGCACTCCCAGCTTTCGCCGCTTAGGGTCAGACTATACAATCCTGGCGGTTGCCAATCGTTTCTGAAACTGCCTTTATTTCTTAGCACTCGTTCTTAGCGCTCCATGACCAATTCGCCTCAACCTGCTGTCGGCATCATCATGGGCAGTCGTTCCGACTGGGAGACGTTGAAGTCGGCCGCAGAGGTGCTGGAACATTTGCAGGTGCCGCTGGAATGTCGAGTGGTATCGGCCCATCGCACCCCGGCCTGGATGGTCGAGTATGCCGAATCGGCTGCCGGTCGCGGTTTGCAAGTGATTATCGCTGGCGCCGGCGGAGCAGCCCATCTGCCGGGCATGGTCGCTTCGATGACGCATCTACCGGTGCTGGGCGTCCCGGTGCAGAGCAAGTCACTAAATGGTTTGGATTCGCTGCTATCGATCGTACAGATGCCCGGTGGTATCCCGGTGGGCACGCTGGCTATTGGCACCGCTGGAGCCAAGAACGCGGGACTGCTGGCCGCTCGCATCTTGTCGCTGCAAGATGCTCAGTTGCGAACTCGATATCAAGCCTGGGCCGCAGAGCAAACGCAGGCTGTCATGTCAGACAATGTTTTGAATTGAACTGAGAGGAAGTGGTTGCTACGTTGACAGAGATCAATCCAGGCAGTTGGCTCGGGATCTTCGGCGGTGGCCAGCTTGGGCGAATGTTTACGCACGCAGCCCAGGCATGTGGTTATCACGTGGCGGTGTTTGAAACGGAACCCAATTGCCCCGCAGCCCAAGCCGCTGATCGCCACTTGTGCCCCACCGAGGGACAAGGCCAGGTGCTCGAACTTGTCGAGACCTTGGCCCGCAGCGTCCAAGCCGTAACCCTCGAATTCGAAAACGTGCCCAGCCACTGGCTGCGAGCCGCCGCCCAGTTCACACTGGCCCGTCCCGGCGCGGAGTTCCTGGAGATCTGCCAACATCGCGTCAAAGAAAAAACCGCCGTGCAGGCAGCCGGCTTTCCCGTTACTCCCTTCGTGCCCATACGCAATCAAGACGATGCGTTAGCAGCAGGGGACAAGTTGGGCTGGCCGTTGGTCTTGAAGACCAGTCGCTCTGGCTACGACGGCAAGGGACAGGCCGTCGTCCATTCGCCCGCCGAGCTACCTTCGGCCTGGTCGACGCTGAAGACGGACGATGCCATTGCCGAACAACGCATTGAATTTGTCGCCGAGGTCTCGATGCTCGGTGCCCGCAATGCCCGGGGAGAAGTAGTCACCTATCCCTTGGTCGAGAACTCCCACGCGCATCATATCCTGGATATCTCGCGTTGCCCGGTCAGTCCTGAACTGATGCGTTACCAGTCCGAAGCTCGCGAGATCGTGGCCGGTGTCGCCCAGCGTTTCGAAGTCGAAGGCATTTTTTGTGTGGAGTTCTTCATCGATGCTCGCAAGGGCTTGATGGTCAACGAGATCGCGCCGCGGCCCCATAACTCCGGACACCTCACGATCGAGGCCTTTGCCACCAGCCAGTTCGAGCAGCAACTGCGAGCGACTTGTAACTTGCCATTGGGATCGACCACCGAGTTTCGACCGGCTGCCATGGCGAATTTATTGGGAGATTTGTGGTTTGCTGGGCAAGGAGCCCCACAATGGGAGCGAATATTCCGTACCCCGGGAGCTCATTTGCATCTGTACGGCAAAGCTCAGCCGCGCCCTGGCCGTAAGATGGGACATCTGACCTGCACCGCCGACACCGCTGAAGAAGCTGTCCATCGAGCCAGTAGCTTGCGCGCGGAGCTGGTGGCAAGTAAGATGTAAACCAGCTGTGATTGACTGGCCGCTACCTCTTGAAGATCTGAGACCGATAACTTGAACGCCACGCTACGCATCGCCCTTCGCGCGCTGAGCAAGAACAAAATGCGCGCTGGTCTGACGATCCTGGGCGTGGTCATCGGCATCGCCGCAGTCACAGCCATGGTGTCCGTGGGCCTCTCGGCCAGCGAGTTGGTACAGGGCGAATTCGCCAACCTGGGCACCAATGTTATCGTCGTCATTCCCGGTAACGAGCAAACTCGCGGCGGAGTGCGCAGCCAGATTCAATCGCTCCGTCCATCGGACGCCAAAGCCATCGAGAAAGAGTGCCCTAGCGTCCTGGCGGCGACTCCCGTAGTCGTGACTACTGCGCCGGCGGTCTATGGCAACAGCAACTGGACAGCTCGCGAAATGTTCGGCGTCGATGAAAAATTCACGACGGTCCGCAACTGGAACGTGCGCTCCGGTATCTTCTTCTCCGATCGCGATGTGGCCAGCGGCAATAAAGTGTGCGTCCTGGGACAAACCGTCGTCAAGAATTTGTTCCAGACCAGCAATCCTCTGGGACAAACCATTCGTGTCAAGAACATTCCTTTCGAAGTGATCGGGGTTCTCGAGACCAAAGGGGCGAACATGGTCGGTGATGATCAAGACGATGTGCTGGTCATGCCCTACACCACGGTTCGCAAACGACTGCAAGGCAATAACTTTGATACGGTCAACGTAATCTTGGCTTCGGCTCGGTCGACACCTTTGATGAAATCGGCTGAGATGGAGATCAAGTCGATCTTGCTGGATCGTCACTCGATTGGCCCAGGCGAGCCAGCCGATTTCGAAGTCGCCAATACGACCGAGATCGCCAAAGTCTTCGGCATTATCACGGGCACCATGACCATGCTGCTGGCCGCAATTGCCGGGGTCTCGCTGATGGTCGGCGGCGTGGGCATCATGAATATCATGCTCGTCTCGGTCACCGAGCGGACCCGCGAGATCGGTATTCGCATGGCCGTGGGAGCTACCCCGCGAGATATCTTGTTGCAGTTTCTGGTCGAATCGGTGGTCCTATCGATGATCGGGGGAATCATAGGCATCGCCATCGGCATTGGGGCTTCGGTGGGTCTGACCACCTTGATCAATGCCGTATCGTCGGGTCGTCCATGGCCAATTGTCGTCAGCTATATGGCCGCGACCGGCGCTTTGCTGTTTTCCGCGCTTGTGGGCGTCGGGTTCGGTTATTATCCGGCCTGGCGGGCCAGTCGGCTGGACCCGATCGACGCCTTGCGCTATGAGTAGAGCAGGCAAGTCGCGATCGCACTGGGCAAGTCGCTATCTCGTTGTCTGCCTGTTGCTGAATGATCTTCGGCCTGTTAACTTCCTGGAGTCAACCAACGCAGGCCTCTGCGATCATTTTCAGTCAATCAGCCAATTTAATGCCCGGACTAGTATGCATATGCGTCGAGCGAAAAACGTTTTGGGAACCGAATTAGAAGCCTGTAGCCTGGATCCGGTTACCGGTTTTTATCGCGACGGCTGTTGCAATACGGGGGCTGATGATTTGGGTTTGCATACCGTTTGCGCGGTGATGACCGATGAATTTCTGGCCTTCTCGAAGTCGCGTGGCAACGATCTCAGCACCCCCAATATGCTGTATGACTTTCCGGGACTAAAGGCCGGAGATCGCTGGTGCCTGTGCGTGCTGCGGTGGAAAGAAGCCTTCGAGGCCGATATGGCGCCGCGCGTCGTGCTCAACGCGACTCACATGTCGGTGCTGGAGTTCGTCAACCTGGAAGACCTGCAAAACTTTGCCGTCGAGTGAGAACTAATGGCGCCGCAGAGAACTTTGTGAAGGGAGAAGGCGATCGCTCAGCCCGTCGAGAACCCGCTTAAGCCACGCAGACGGCGATTGATTCGTTGGTTGTTGGGGATCGTGTTCTGCCTGCTGGTCATTATCGGCGTTCTGCCGACCATCCTGGGTTCGCGATGGATCTACCAGCCGCTTCTTGACCAACTGGCTGCGGATGACTTTCGCTTGAGCATCGAAGGTGTGCGTCTGCGTTGGTTCTCGCCGCTGCAATTGGATGGTATTCAGTTGAGCGAAAATCAAGGGCCAGCGCTGCTGCATATTCGTCAGGTCAAAACTGATCGCAGTTTGTTCGGCTACCTGATCGGCGGTCGCAAACTCGGTCGCCTCGAAATCATCGAACCGACCGCCTCGGTGGAATTGCTGCGCGATGGCACCAATCTGGATCGCCTGGCGCAAGCCATCGAACGCACACGACAGAATCCCACACGCGGTGACAAGACTCCGCCGGCGGTCGATCTGGATGTCATCGTCCGCGGTTTGTCAGCCAAGGTCTTGAATAACCAGGCTTCACAAACGCTGGTCGTCATTCCACCCTTTGACGTTGTTGCCCACTACCAGGCTGCAGCCCAGGACACGACCGCGCAAAGCGCTCGACTGATCGTTGAGCCGACACAGGTGCTGCATGAGGTTCAGATAACCAAAGAACTGATCGACCTGGGGCTGGGACATGCCGTCCCATTGCTTGCCCAGTCAGCCTGGTTCGATGGTCGAGTATCGCTATCGGTCGGGCGAATCGAAGTGCCGCTGGCTACTCCTGAGCTGGCTGGTGGCAGCATGCAGTTGACCCTGCATCAAGTGCGGAGTGGACCTAATCATCCAGCCATCACCGGCCTGATTGATTTCGTGGGACGCTTGCGACAGAGAGAGCCGGCCCATGAACTGGTGTTCGTCGATGGATCGGTGATCGATGTCAGCCTCAGCAGCGGCCGCGTGACGCACGATGGCCTGCAATTCGGTTTGCCAAAAATGGATAGTCGTTTTCAAATTTCCACGCGCGGCTCAGTGGGTCTGCAAGACAAATCGCTCGACTTGCTGATCAGCATTCCGGTGCCCATCGAGCAATTAGCCCGGCGCGACGAAGTTCGTAAACTGGGGGTTCCCACGCTGCAGTTGCCTATCAAGGGCACGCTGGATGAGCCCAAATTGGATTGGCAATCGATGCGCGGCGATGCTGCGGCGCTTTTGGGATCCATACGCCAGGCAGTCGGTGACGATGCCCCGGCGGCAGCCAGTGTTATCGGAACCTTGGAGAGCCTGGCCGATGGCCAGGCGGACCAGGCGATCGGTGCGGCGGTCGATGTTATCCAACAACTTCGTCAGCGCCGCCGCGAAAAAGAAACGCAGAGCCAGGCTGAACCAGTTCCCGCAGATCAACAATCTGATCCACAACCTGAGAAACGCCCTATCCGCGATGCGCTGCGAGACTTGCTGCGCGGTCAGTAAGATCTATACGCCCACCAGCAGCAAGGCTGGCATGTAGCACATAGCGATCGTAATCCAACCCAGTCGCGTGCCCTCGCGATGGATCTGCCAAAGCACACCGGCCAGAATGAATGCGCTGGCAATCGTGGTGGCCATCACCGATCCATGCAAACTCCACAGCGCGATCAGCGGGTAATTGAGGACGGCATTTAGGACCAGTCCAGC
This sequence comes from Ottelia alismoides, assembly GCA_037367405.1. Taxonomy (NCBI): domain Eukaryota; kingdom Viridiplantae; phylum Streptophyta; class Magnoliopsida; order Alismatales; family Hydrocharitaceae; genus Ottelia; species Ottelia alismoides. The sequence goes on along the minus strand of JAZKJV010011400.1, from coordinate 6,122,641 downwards.
CACCAGAATCATCGCCACGTGCTTGCCCTTCTCGATACAGAACAGGTACGTTTGCGATAACAGGAATAGACTCATCCAAATGCACTGAACCAGCGCTATGGGCAGAATTTGATGAGCTTCGGCGTAACGACCTCCCAGGATCCAATCAAACATCACCGGCGAACCGATCACCGCCACCGCCGCGCACAGACTGAACACGATCGAAACGGTCTGCAATACCTGGCGAATCCGCCGGATCATCGCTTCGCGATCGCCGCTTTCAAAATCACTACTCAAATAGGGCAGCAATATGCCACTCAGCAGTCCCGCCACCGATATCAGCAGCATGGGTATCAGTCGACCGCAGTGATATTGACCTATCAGCGATTGAGCCAGGTCGACATCGCCGGTCAAGTGCAACAGGAGAGCTCGATCGCAGACATCGAACAGGTTGGTTAGCAGGTTCATGCACCACAGAGCTACGGCATACGGAAAGACGCGTTGCCACATTCCAGGGGTCGATGAAGTACCTCGCAATTCGCTGGCATGTACGGTGCGCAGAATCCACAACCCGGGCACCGACGCAATGATGCACGAGAGAGTATACGCCGGTAGCAGAATCGTCCACGATTGTACCCATATCAGCCCGACTGTTCCCAAGACGGCGAATGTCAAGCTGTTGATGAACTGCATCGAACCAACGATGCGCACCTGGCGCAGGGCGGACATCAATTCATTGACGAAGTTGAAAATCGTCACCGCAGCCAGAGCAGATATCAACCAGCTTACATGCCGTGTAGCTTCCAAATCGTTGAACACCAACCAGGCAAACCGCTGAGGCATCACGGTCATCAGAATCGACAGCCCGACCAGTCCGCAACCGCTGACGATGGTCAGCGAACGCAAATAAGTTCCCAGCGAACCTTGGCGGCGAAAGATCTCGACAAACTTTCCGAACGAGCCAGGCAAGCCAAGGACGGCAATGGGAGCCGCAATCACAAAGAAGCTGTTGGCCAGCGACCAATGCCCCAGTTCTGCATCACTGAGAAAGTGGCAAAAACCCAGATTTCGCAGCAATCCGATCACCCGCTGCAACACGTTGGCCACCAGCATGACGCTCAGACTAGTCAAAAAGCGATCGCCCGCTGCGCGCAGCGGCGTATCGAGAGTTGAACTAGCAGGCTGGCTCATAGTAACGTTGGACCGACGCGTGGGCAGACTTTGGCGACGCTAGACCGTAGAACATAGCTAAGCCAAGGCTAGCAAATTGCTTAAAAAAAGTCGTGACTTTGCCAGGTGGGCAAGATGAAGCAGCCGGTTTTGTGGCAAATAGGGGGGTAATAGAGCGTTTTGACTTGTCTGCGGGACCAAACGTGTCACCATAGAGACTTAGGATTTGCCGCCTTTATGCACGAAAGCCAGTTCCTCAGTTCGATGCGTCGCGAGAGTTTGCGAGCCTTTTTCGAGGCTTCGCCAACCGCTCGCCTATTGCGCAGCGACCTGGCCCCGCTGGTCATTGATTTTCTCAATCGGACCTTCAAATCAGGTGAGCTGATTTCGGTTGGCCAGTCCGAACTGCGGGCCAGGCTGGCCATGTACCAGGAGGAACTGCATGAAGCCGAGCCGTCGCTACTGGTCGGACCACCGGAACGTTATCTGACGCAGTGGTCCGATGCCGGTTGGCTCAGCCGTTTCCTGGAATCGGCGTCCACCGAGCCACAGTTTCAGTTGACGCGGCACGCCGAAGAAGCCATTCGCTTCGTCGACTCGGTCGTCTCGCGCGGTTCAAGCTTGGTAGGTACCGAGAGTCGATTGCGGCTGGTGATCGAGACGCTGGAAGATATCGTTCGCGGCGCTTCGGCTGATCCGGATCGTCGCTTGGAATACCTACGCGCCCAACGAGCTAGCATCGATGCGGAGATCGCCGCGATCGAAGCGGGCAAAAGCGTCCAAACCTATCGCCCAGCCCAGATTCGCGAACGCTTCCAAACAGCAGTCGAACTGCTCAAAGCCTTGCAGTCCGACTTTCGCGCTGTCGAAGAGCGCTTCCAAGCCATCGCGCGCGAAGTGCAACAACTGCAAGCGCAAGGCAGCGACTCACGCGGTGGCATTCTGGGTTATGCCCTGGACGCTGAAGATATGCTCAAGACCCAGGACGAAGGCATCAGCTTCTACGCTTTCGTGGCGTTTCTATTCTCGCCCGGCCAGCAAGCTCAACTACTCAAGAACATTTCGGAGATCCAGCAGTTGGCCGCCTTGGCCGACCAGCATGAATCGCTCTCGCGCGTCCGCCGCATGGTTCCGGCGCTGCTGGCCGAAGCTGAAAAAGTTATGCGGACTACTGCCCGACTGTCCGCTACGCTGCGACGACTGCTGGACGCGCGGGCAGCGGCGCATCGCGTGCGACTGGCCAACGTGCTCCGCGATATTCGCCACGCTGCACTAAAAGTTGCTGGCGATCCCGACAAGACCAAGAACATCGAACTGTCGATCGAGACCGATGCAGAAATCGTGTCGCCCCTGACGCGAACCTTTTGGACTCCGGCCCAGAGCTTTACCAGCGAAGAAATTGTGCTGCATCAGTTCGATCAAAACCAGGCTGCCGCTATCGCCTCGGCATTTGCCAAGATGCAAAGACTGGACTTCCGACGTTTGCGACGCACGATCCGCGAGCTGACCAGCCAAGGCGGCAGTCGAACGCTGGGCGAGTTGGCTGCCGAGCATCCCATCCAGGGCGGAGTCGTGGAACTGCTTGGTTATCTTCAAATTGCCCACGATGATGGTCACTTGATCGAGAACTCGCTACGTGAATCCGTCACGCTCCGCGCCGCTAACCAGCGTCCAACCTTCATCAGCCAGGATCAACAGAGCGGCCACGATGAAACTACTTCACCCAACGACACATTAACCGTACAGATTCCCTTGGTGACTTTTCTCCCCAAGGCATTGTCCAATGAGAGTGGACGCAAACCGCGATGAATGATTTTTTCCAGTCCGATGACTCGGCTGATGACCGGGATGATGTCCTGGTCGATCACCCGACAGTCCGTCCCAGCCCAAGCGCAGCCTCGGTGGTGTCTGGTCAGCCCGTGCACCAGTCGCTGCGGCCTGACATGGCTTATGAACGTCAACTACCCGAGCCTGCTGAGTGGAGCAGTGCTGCCGTGCGCTTGCTGCAAGGCGTGGTTTACCATGACGATAATGCGCAGGTCTGGGACTGTCTGCTGCGATCGATCTCGCCACTGACCGACTACTTTGGCAAGCTCGGTCTGCTACTGATCGTCGATGAAGCGGACGGTATGGCCTATTTGCGGCAACTGGATGAAGAAGACTTGCCACCCGAGTTTCATGGAATTCCGCGTTTGTTCCGCCGCGCACCGCTGGGATACGACACCACGCTGTTGTGCGTCTTGCTGCGAGATGCGCTGCGTGTATACGAAGAGGAAGATGTCCAGAACGAACGCTGCGTTGTGTCGCAAAATGAATTGTTGGCGCTGTGGCAAGCATTCTTTCCCGATCAAACCGATCAGGTGCGTTTGAATCGAACCTTGGTGGCTGCGCTCCGCAAGCTGGAAGAGTTGAAGTTTGTGCGGCAATTCGAACAGGAGCCACCGACCTGGGAAGTGCGGCGCATCATCAAGGCCCGTCTGCCCCTGGAGGACCTGGAACGCTTGCGTCAGAGCCTGGTTGAAGCCGCGGGCGAATCATGAGGTACGCCGTGAATGAACTGGATCGGAATCGTTAACTGCTAGCGCCGCGGCGATTGCACACTCCCCCAAAAACGACCCAACAAAAGTATTGGATATGGACCTACCATTAGACGATCTGCCGCCACCCCTGCCCGGCTTTCGCTTGTCCAAGCTGGAAGTCTACAACTGGGGTACCTTCGATGGCGCAGTATACTCCGTGCAACCGCGCGGGCAGACCACGCTGCTGATCGGTGAAAACGGCTCAGGCAAATCAACCTTGGTCGACGCGCTGTTGACCCTGCTGGTTCGACCGCAAACTCGCAACTACAACGTAGCCGCTGGAGCAACCAAGAACGAACGCGACGAACGCACCTACATTCGCGGTGCTTACGATCGCACGTTGGGTGAAGGTGGTCGTCCTCAAGTTCAATATCTACGCAGCGGTCGCAATCATTACACGGTCATTCTGGCCGCTTTCGAAAACGCCAGTTCGGGCAAAGTCTTCACTGTCTGCCAGGTTCTGTATCTGGATGCCGAAAACGCTGTGGAAAAGATCTACGCCTTTGCCGATCAGGAGCGCGGCATCGTTACCGATCTGGCCGATTTGAGCACTTCCAGCGGCATGGCCAGGCAATTGCGCGATCGCGGCTTTAAGACTACCACCAGTTACAAAGAGTATTTTCAGTGGCTGCAAAAGGCCACCGGTTTTCGTCCTAAAGCCATGGACATCTTCAACCAAACAGTGGCGGTCAAAGATGTCCAGCGCCTGGATGTGTTTATTCGCCAGCACATGCTCGAGCGCAAGCCCTGGAACGAACGCGTCGGTCAACTGTTGCGTCACTTTGGCGAGTTGAGCGAATCACACCGCATGCTGGTGCGCATTCGTCAACAAGATGAATTGCTGCGACCGGTAGTCTCCGAAGGCCAGCGTTATCAGACTCGCCAGGCCGAAGTTATGCTGGCTCGCAAGCGCCTGGACGCTACTCAACTGTTCTTCGCGCGACAACAACTCGAATTGCTTCAACCGATGTGTGACAAGTGGCAGGAGCAAATCGATTACCTGGCCGGCGAGATCGATCGACTGGACAAGTTCCAGGACAAACTGCGCAAAGAGATTGCCCAACTGGAGGTCGATATCGATCGCGCGGGTGGCGAGCGTCTGCGATCGCTGCCAGGCTTGATCGCGCAGCAAGAGGAGTTGGCTCGTATCAAGGAAGCCCGCCGCCGCACGTTTGAGTCTCAGTTGAAAGCAGGCGGCATCACGACGCCAATTACTTCGCCCGAACAATTCGCCAAAGTCCGCGCCAAGATCGGTCAGCGGCGCAATGAACTGGTGACCCAGCGCAGCGAAGTTCAGCAGAAATACGATTCGTTGCAGTATCAGATCGGCAACTTGCATAAACAACTGGCCGACGACCGCGCCGAAGCCGCGGCGCTGGAGCGCCGCAAAGGCAACTTGCCTGAGTCGTTCATTTCGCTGCGCGAAAAGATGTGCCGCGATTTGAAGCTCTCTCCCAGCGATTTGCCTTTTGCCGCCGAACTGATCAGCGTCGCCGAAGGCCAGCGAGACTGGGAAGCCTCCATCGAACAGGTTCTGCATGGATTTGCTCGCAGCCTGTTGGTATCCAGCGAGGTCTATGCCCGCGTGGCTGGCTATGTCGATCGCACGCGATTGGTCGATGCATACGGACAAGGCCAACGCCTGGTCTATTTGCGAATTGGTTCGCGGACGGCCAGCGATAAACACCAGGAAGTACAGCACTCGGCAAAACGTGGCCAGACGCTGGCCGACAAACTGGAGTATCGACAACACGAGTTGACCGCCTGGGTGCGAGCCGAGATCGACAGCAAGTACAACTACCTGGCCTGCGAGAGCGTCGAAGAATTCCAACGCGCCAGCGGCGCTGCCATGACGCGCAACCGTCACTTCAAGAGTGGCCACTCGCGGCACGAAAAGAACGACCGCAGTCTGCCCGACGATCGTCGCCATTTCGTGCTGGGTTGGGACAACCGAGCCAAACGACAAGCGTTAGCCGATTCGATTTCCCAAGCGATGCGCGAGCTGGAGGATTATCAGGTTCGTGCTCAGCAAATGCAGACCGAAGTTACCCGCCTGATCGCCGCACTTTCCGCTCTCGAACAAACCGAACTGGTCGATGACTTTGATGCGATCGATAACGATCGACATGCCTGCGAAGCGGCCAAGATGCGCGTGGAACGCGAACTCTTGGAGCAATCCGATGATACGATTCGGCAATTGAAGTTGATGGTCGCCAAACTCCGCGCCGAAGCCGATGGCTACAAATCCGATCGCGATGCCCACATCGCTACCCGCACCACGCGCGAAGGCGAACTGAGGCAAGGTCAACGCTGGTTGGCCAGCGCCCATGAGCGTCTAACAGCCGCTGGAAACGATGGACGCCTGGCGGTGGCCGAGTCCGAATTCGAAGCCCTGGCCGAAATGGTCGGCCAGCCACTTTCACTGGATAACGTCACGACACTGCCCGAGTCGTTTGAACGCTCGCTGCGTCAAAAGTTTGATCGCTTGCAGGAGTCACTGGTACCGGTGGCCAAAGAACTGACCAGCGCTATGACACGGTTCTTGAAAAAGTTTCCCGATGAACATGCCGACCTGGACGCGCATGTGCAATCGCTATCCAGCTTCGTCGCATTGCACGAACGTATCTCGCATGATGATCTGCCCCAGCACGAAGAGCGTTTCAAGAAACGTTTGAATGAAAAGGTGCTGCACGAAATCGGGCTGCTGCATGGCGGGCTGGAGACCGAACGCCAGGAAATACGCGACAAGATCGGGCAACTGAACGTAGCCCTGAAACTGTTGCAGTGGAAACCCGGCACTTACATGCAATTGGAACCGAGCGATGTTCAGGACCGGGAGATTTTGGACTTTCGCCGCGAGCTTTCCGGCTGTTTATCCGGCACCTTCGATGGTACACCAGAGGCCAACGAAGCGACCTTCGTGCGCATCGAGAAACTGGTGGCCAAGCTCCGCGATGAAAACAATCTGCGCTGGCGCGAGAAGGTAGTTGATGTTCGCAACTGGTTCTCGTTTGCGGCGCGCGAGTTGGTGGCTGAAACCGAAGAAGTCCGCAGCTTCTACGATGGCGGCACTGGGCAATCGGGAGGCGAAAAGGGCAAACTGGCGTTCCTTGTGTTGGTCGCGGCCATCGCGTACCAATACGACTTGGAACCCGATGCAGAAACCAGCGACCGGTTTCACTTCGTCATGGTCGATGAAATGTTCTCGCGCAGCGATGATCAGCATGCCGAATATGCGCTCGAACTGTTCGAACGCTTCCGTCTGCAACTGCTGATCGTGGCTCCGCTGGATGCCAAGGCCCGCGTGACCGAACCCTATGTCGGTACTTACTTGCACGTAGTCAAAGACAAGCAAACCCATCGCAGTCAGTTGCTGTCGATCACGGCAGAAGAACTCCATCAGTCCGTGGAATAAGACCCACCAATGGCGTCAATCGGCGTTAATGAAAGCTGCTCGACTAACATTCGTGGCAAAGTCGTGATCCATCTCAAACCATATTCAGTAGTTTGTTGTTTTACAGTGTCCAACGTTGATCACCCCAGATGAAATACGCGCCAAAGCCGAGCGGTGGTATCCACAAGCCGTAGCGGCCTGGTTGGCTGGCCAGGAAACTTATCCCTGGCCTATTCGCGGCAACTATCGACCATCGCCAGGTGTCAGTCAGGCGATTGCCGAGCAACAGTTGCTGCGGGACCATGCTAAAGACGTTCGCGGCTTTGGATATACATTGATTTTCGAGCAGCGCAGCTCACGCAGTTACGGCCAGCAACGCTTTGCCGTGGGTGCCCAGTTCGATTCGCGCGAAGATCTGCTGCGTTTGGTTGGCAAGCTGACGGAGTTTCAGCGCTTGACGCGCGTCGTCCAGCAGATTCGCGAGCGACAGCCGCGACTGGAGAGCTGGCTACAGACTCATTGGAAGCGTTTGATCGATCTTGGTCCGGAAGTGTCGCAGTTGTTGGATGTAGTCGACTATCTGCAAGCTCATCCGCTGCCGGGATGCTTCGTTCGCGAGTTGCCGTTGGCTATCTCGACGAAGTTGATCGAGTCGCATACCAGCCTGTTGGCGCAGTGGTTGGACCTGGTCTTGCCCGCAGAGTCGATCGACTTTACGTTCGATCACAAGCACTTCGCCAGTCGCTATGGATTCCGCGCCAAAGATGATCAACTGTGGTTGCGGATTCTGGATGAACAACTGCAGGCGGAACTTCGCTGTCCAGGCAGCGAGTTGGGACTGCCCCTGGCCACCTTGGCTCGTCTGCCGGTGCGTGACGCACAAGTCATTATCGTCGAGAACAAGATCAACTTGCTGACCCTGCCGATGCGTCCGCGCACGGTCGCTCTGGGCGGCCTGGGCAAAGCGGTCAGCCGTCTGTTCCGCATACCGTGGATCGATCCCTTGCCGATTGAGTACTTTGGCGACCTGGATGTGGAGGGCTTGGAAATCTTGAGCCTGGTTCGTCGCCACTGGCCGCAAACGGTTAGTTGCATGATGGACAGTGAAACACTGCTGGAGTTTGAATCGCTGGTCATCCCTGGCAGTGGCAGCCAACCGGAGCGGCCGCCGCCCAGCGAGCTGACTTTACCCGAGCGTCAAGCCTTCGAGATCTGTCGCGATCGTAACTGGCGCCTGGAACAAGAGCGACTTCCCCAGTCGATCATCACCAGCCGGCTAGGACTGGCCACGACCCGGGAGGGCGAGGTTCCACCCGAGCCTTCAGCCCCGAGCGCGGAAGCGGTGCCATTGGGATTGCGGAATTGAATCATCGCGGAGGCCCCGATTCCAATAAATCTTGGTTGGTGGGGCAGGCCGCAGGTTCGGCGGCAGCCTCGCCCTCCCAAGCCCCCCGCAAGCGGTACATCGGCGAGCCGGTTTTGGTGAAAGACTTGGCAAACTGGAGAGGATAGTAGCGTGCGTTTCCGAGGGCGGTGAGTATGATGAAGGAAGCGCGGCAAGCCCTTGGTTGCTGGCGTCCTTGTGCCTCCGTTTCCTGCCTGGCAGCCTAGCTGGCCTTTCCCTGGCAGGTTAACTCGTCGTCCAATTGAAGCGTTGGGAAAGCAGACCGCCATGTCGTTGGGTGGAATTCTAATTCTGGTGCTCCTGGTTATCTCTTTGTTCGTGTTCATCTATTTGATAGTGATCACCAACAAATCCTGGGGCGTGCTGCAAACGGTGCTCCTGAGCTTTCTGTTCATCGAATGCTGGGTTTTTCTGCTCTTTGCTGGTCGGGCCCTCGACAAACGCTTGACGTTGATGAAGGAATATTCGACCACCGCAGCCAACGTGGACAAGCTGAAGAAGGAAGTCGAAAAGCTGACCGTCGGTGGTGACAACGTTAGTGAAGACCAAGATGCCTACGTTCCCTTATCGGGCAAAGCGCGTCGTCTGGCTGCGGATCGTGGTCGCGTTTGGCGCAATGCTTCCAAGGCGGGCTTTGACAACGGCACACTGCGATTGGAGCTGACTTCGGCTGCGGCGGCCCCTGAGGCGGCTGACCCCGCGGCTGCACCAGCCGATGGCGCCCCCGCCGCAGCGCCTGCCGCAACCGGCGCGACCATTCCACCGAACATGATCGTCTACGCATTCAGCCAAGGTTCGCTTGATCCAGCTCCCGCGGCTGATGCCGCGCCTGCAGCGGCTGCGCCGGCTGGCACAGAAGAAGCTTCTCCGGCCGACGAGACGGCTGAACCGGCCGCCGATGCGCAGACAACCGACGCCCCCGCCGGCGGTGGCGATACGACTGGTGGCAAGCAATTGCCCAAAGCCTTCGTCGGCGAGTTCCGAGTCGCCGAAAGCGCTCCAGGCAACGTTACTCTCCAGCCCGTCTTCCCTTTGGGCAACCATCAAGTTCAAAACATCAACGATGCCGACTCGTTCGTACTGTATGAAGCCTTGCCTCAAGACAGTCACGACATCTTTATCACCCCTGGTTCCCAACCCAGCGAACAAGCCGTCTTCGGCCAGGCCAATCAAGCCGCTTTGAACCAGCTCTTGCAAGCGGTGCCCGCCGAACGTCGACAAGCCGTGCTGAGCGCCTACCTTCGCGATGGCACCGATGCCAATGACAACGATCCCTCGATCAATGTTTGGGTCCATGTCGAAGTTGTCAAACCGATCAAGATGGATGTCGATGGCGGCAAGACCAGCGCCACGGAAGGCACCTACTTTGACATCAACGGGCGAACAGTCGATAGCCGCTTGATGCTAGGGGCTGATACCAAAGAAGTCACGATCGCCGAAGGCAAACAACTGATCCTGCCCCAGAGCACCGATGTAACCAACTACATCAACAACGGCGATCTGAAGGTCTTGCGCCGCGTTTATGTGCGTCCGCTCAATGCCTACGAAACGGGACTGACCGAGCTGCGCGTTCGTTACGGTGAAATTGTCCGCTTGCTCGACGCGGCCGATCGCGAAGCCAAGATGATGCAAGAGTCCAGCGACCTGAACGACGCCACACGTCAAGCATACGTCCAGCTCTCCCAGCGCCGCGCAGTCGATCGCGACAAGTATCAGCAAGAGGCCGATGCTCTCACTAGCGAAGTCCAAACCACAACCGGCCTGGTGGAACAGACCAAGAAGGAAATGGTCAAATACTGGCAAGCCATCCACACGCTGCGAGATCAAATGGTTGGCCGGTAGCCACCATCGCCAGACGGTGGACGAACCTGTAGCCACCATCGCCAGACGGTGGACCAACCTGTAGCCACCGTCGCCAGACGGTGGAGACGTTAGCCTTATTTTTCCACCGCTTGGCAGCGGTGGCTACCAATGGCGTAGCGGCGCTGTCCCTTTAGGCCACAAACTCTTCTTCCTGATCGGCGCTTGGGCGTGATAGTTGCCCGGCGTCTTCCAGCGAACGCACGATATCGACGACCTTCTGCTGCACGGCTTCTACTTCGCTCAAGCGTACCTTGCCCAGGAACTCCATTTCTTCGCGGAGCATATCGGCTGCACGCTGGGACATGTTGCGCATGATCTTGTCCTGCAGCGCCTGGCTGGCACCTTTGAGCGCCATCGCCCACTGGCTGGTCTCGACATTCTTGAGCACCGTCTGGATGTCTTTGTCCGAGAGTTTGCCCACGTCTTCGAAGACGAACATCAAGCGGCGAATCTCATCGACCAGTTCGGGCTTGTCGCGCGACAGACCGTCCAGGATGTTGCGTTCGGTTGCTCGATCGCACACGTTGAGCATCTCGGCCACTGCCGGTACGCCACCGGCTTTCTGGAATGACTGGCTCATGAACAGGCTCATGCGCTGAGCCAGGGCGGCTTCGACTTCTTCGATCGCTTCGGGACTGGTCTGGCCCATCTCGGCGATGCGCTGGATCACGGCCAGTTGTCGGGCAGCGGGCAAACCATTGAGAATACCCGCGGCCACTTGCGGTGGTACGTGGCTGAGCACCATTGCGATCGTCTGCGGGTGCTCGTCGATCAGAAAGGAGAGCACGTTTTGCGGGTCGGCTTTATGCAGGAAGCCGAAGGGCAGGGCCTCGAGCGTCTGCTGCAACAGCGAGAGCATATCGCCAGCGTCTTTGCCCAGCGCTTTCTTGACCAGGTTCTTGGCTCGGTCCAGGCCACCTGAATTGGGCGACAGAGCGCTGGGCCGACCTTGCAAGAACTCGGTGATGACGCGTTCTTGATCGCCACCAGAAACGGTATCCAGTTGGGCAATGGCCAGCGAGACGGTTTCAACGTAGCTGCGCGGCAATTTGGCCAGCAACGAAGCTGCATCGTCCTCTTCGAGGCTCATCAACAAGATGGCGGCTTTGCGCACGCCATCGCTAACCGTTCCGTTGACTGACATCGATCGACTTGACACTCTCTGCAATCAACTCCGGCGATTGCGATCTGTATGAGGCCAGGGACACCAACCCGTTTCTTCCATAATCAGTGCTAGCGTTAGTGGATCTACGAGAATTTTCCTCGAGCTAGCATTACTGGAAGCATGGCAGAAAGATTGCAGAGCGACAGACAAAGCGCAGACAACGCTCAGGATCGTTTCAAGAGCCACGCTCTTTACAACCGATACATTCGCCAGACGAACATGTCGCTGTATGCGCCTAAGGGACGAACGTCCGGCGGGTAGCAATGTATTGGCAGGGGACTGGAGAAGGGAATGATGATGTCCGAATCGAAACGCTACGGATGGCGCTATGCGCTGAGCGGACTGGTACTGGCTGCTTGCGTTGGCTCCTCGACTGGCTGTCAAGTTTCCGTATCTGGCCAGACCTTGCCCAGCCCATATTACTTGATCGACGACGTTCAGTACTTTCCGGCTGGACCAGAGAATAAACTCTCGCAAGAGACCGCAGCACTGAAGCGGGCTCAAGTCGAAGCGGCGCGCGCTAGGCAACAACAGCGTTAATTGCCGGGCGATTGATCCACCTTCTTCGGATCAGTCTTGCAATGCGCGATCAGAAAAATTTTGAGGGCGCAGGGATCGTCGAGCAGATGCAGTGAGTGTGGAGACTGAAGGCTCTCCGAAAACACCCACTGTTTCTGCTCCGCGACCTCTGTGCCCTTTTTCGTTTTTGCCCCAGCTCAACCAACTGTCTGAGCAGGCTGGAGGTCTTTTACAACTGGCGAAAAATGGGAAAGATTTTTTGACCAGTTAGCGCGAGTTTGTCGTAACCTCATACCAAGCAAAGACTTACAGCCAAACAATCGATATTGACCCAGTCTTCTCATCCGCTATAATCCCGCAATCGTGTCAAGCTTGGCAAGCTTGGCAGGAGCGGAGATTGATAAAGGATAGATGTAGTACGAGAGCTTTGCGGCTCTCGGCAACAAGCGTTTGAGGGAGCGTCGAGCCAACCAGCCGTCTACGGTGGACGGGTCGGATTAACGTCACCAGCGCGTGAGCAACCGCGCAGGACATGTTCTGTGGGCGTTGATAGGTTGGTTCAGCCATCAAAGAGGAAGGATGGTTCGGAGCAATGTCCAGTACTAAGACGGTATTTACCACCGGCGAAGCAGCCAAGATCTGCAAGGTGAGCCAGCAGACAATTATCCGTTGCTTTGACAACGGCACCCTGAAAGGATTTCGAGTTCCAGGTAGCCGATTCCGCCGCATTCCGCGCGATCAGCTCTTCAGCTTCATGAAGGACAATGGCATTCCTACCGATGCCTTGGAAGACGGCAAGAAGAAGCTATTGATCGTCGATGACGATCAAGACTTGGTAGAACTGATGCAAGACGCGTTTGAGCGCGATGGGCGATTCGAAATTCGCACCGCCAATAACGGCTTTGCCGCTGGCATGGGCGTCAAAGAGTTTCGTCCCGATATCGTAGTGCTCGACGTGATGCTGCCGGACATCAACGGCAAAGAAGTTTGCCAGCGCGTACGCAGCGACAAGACGCTCGACTCAGTCAAGATTATTTGCATCTCGGGTATGATCGAGCAAGACAAGGTTGGCGACTTGCGAGCCGCCGGTGCCGATGACTTCCTGCAGAAACCTTTCACTGTCGATCGCTTGATCGATCGTGTTTGCGACCTGCTGGATATCGAGAAACCTGTCTCTGCTTGAGAGCCGCTCGTCAACTGACCATGAATTGCCATGCTCAAGCTTCCACTTGAAGGTAGCCAGCTGCCTGACCAGTCAGCACCGCCACCGGATGTGCTTGAGCAAGCAACGCGTGAAATTGCTTATCAGATGGCTTATGGGTTGAGTCATGAACTGAACAACCCACTAGCCAACATCGCGGCTCGTGCTCGCCTATTGGCCGAAGCGGAGCCAGACTTAACCAAGCGTCAGCAACTGGCGGCCATCGTGGATCAAGCCATGCGTGGCTGTGAGATGATCGCTGACCTCATGCTGCTGGCTCGACCACCCCTTGAGCCTCGGGTGTCGGTCGATATCGCGATGCTCGTCGAGCGGCTAGTCCAGCGCGCCAATTCAATCGGACAGTCGACCGGTATCTTCGTGCAATATGAGGCCTCACCACCGGATCAAGGCCGGCAGACTGTTGCCGGCGAACGAGCCTTGGAGGAAGCTCTCTGGGCCACGCTTCGAAACGCGCTAGAGGCTGCCAACAGCCGCGTTGATATTGCGCTAACCTGCCATGAAGAGCTTGGCAGCTTAAGACTGGAGATCACCGACGACGGTCCCGGCCTGAGCACAGATGCAATTCAGTTTGCCTTCCATCCGTTCTTCAGCGGCCGAGATGCCGGGCGCGGAATTGGACTGGGCTTGAGCAAAGCTCAGCGATTCTTGCAAGATAACGGCGGCACGATTTCCATCGCCAATGCCGACCCAAACGGTTGCCGCGTAACCATCACCCTGCCCCTTGAGCAAAAGTAGCTCGAGCAAAAGTAGCTCGAGCACTCCTGCCCGAGACTTCTACTTAAGTGGCTTGGGCACTCTTGCCCGAGCCAAACCAAGCCTCGCTCGGGCAATGAGTGAGTGCCCGAGCTACGTGTTCAATCTTGAATTCACTCGGGCAAGAGTGCCCGAGCTACGGGCTTATTCACTCGCGGGCCGCTGCGGCTTGCTATCTTCACCGCGACCACCTTCACCGCGACCACCTTCACCGCGACCACCTTCACCGCGACCACCTTCGCCACGGCCTTCGCCACGTCCGACGCGGCCGCCCATTTGACTGGCGGCTTTGGTCAGCTCTTCTTTGGTCAGCTTGCCATCGTTATCAGCGTCGGCTCTGGCAAACAGCGGAGCCATGCGCTCAGGCACTTCGTCTTTATCCAGTGCACCATCGCCATTCTTGTCATTGGCCATCATGCGATTGATCAACCCGGCTGGATCGGGAGGGCCAAACCCACCTCCAAACCCACCTCCAAAGCCACCGCCACCGCCACCGCCAAAGCCACCGCCACCGCCAAAGCCGCCCATTGGTCCGCCTTCGGGCATCATCTCATCCATGGTCAACTTGCCATCGTTGTTCTTGTCCAGTTTCTTCAACGCTGCGACAGCGCCATCGATTTCGGCGGTGGAGATCTCACCATTGCCGTCAGCATCCAGGGCAGCCATCACTGGCATGCGCATCATGAACATGGCAGGACCGCCAGCGCCACCACCTCCACCGAAACCAAAGCGTCCGCCGCGGCCCTCGGGTCCGCGCTGGCCACCGCGACCGCCCTCGCCCCGACCTCCTTCACCGCGCCCACCTTCACCTTCGCGGGGAGGCTGCGCCACGGCCACAGAACTGGCCAGCACGATAGAACAACCTGCCACGCGCAAGAGTTGCTTGAACTTTGTGGACAAGAGCATGTTTGGTTCCTCAGAGAAAAGAGAAAGTATCGTCAGCGGTACGTAGCCAGGCGCACAGTTCCTGTTCGAAGCGGTCTGCATCGAGTCCGGGGCCTGGCGATTGCTTCTAAAGTCCTTAACCCGATAGCCACCAGCTAGTTTCGGGCGGGGGCTGCCGATTTTTGCCGCATGCGCTTACACTTGTACCTTTCCTGGCTCTCCGGTGACATCCCCTGAAGTAACTGAGTTGTGATGGCAATTGGACTGGCATTCCGGGCGTTCTTCAAAGTTTTATTCAACAAGGATGCAGCCACGCGCGTGGGTGCGGCCTTAGCCGGCAAACCTGCTGAAGCACCAGCCACCGCGGTGGCTGATAAACCTGCATCCAAAAAAGTCGAGCCCGCTGCGGTTGCGCCCAAAGCGGCCCCTGCAGCCGCGCGCAGCGAAGCCTTGACGCTCTTGAGCACTCTGCAGCGCGAAGCGCGTTTATTGGACCTGGTCGGTGAGCCTCTCGATCAATTCGATGATGCCCAAGTCGGGGCCGCCGCGCGACAAGTTATCGGCGACCTCCGCAAAGCCCTCGACCGCATGTTTGAGATCGCTCCACTGGAAGCGACCGAAGAAGGCGCTTCAGTGGATATCCCCCGCCCTGCCCCGCCGTCTCGTTATCACCTGGTTGGTCGCGGTACCGAACAAGCGACTCGCGGCACGATTGTGCATCGCGGTTGGAAAGCCCAGCGCTGCCAGACTCCATCATGGAACGGCGCGCGCGAAGATGCTTTGGTCCTTTCGCCAGTAGAGATTGAAGTTGATGGTTAGTAAATTCTCGGTGGGTATCGACCTGGGCACCACCAATAGTCTCTTGGCTTATGCGCCGCTGGATTCGGAGCACGCACAAGTCAGTGTCCTGCCGATCGACCAGGTCGTCGCGCCCAATCAAATCGAGGCTCGTGACAGCCTGCCAAGCTTTCTTTACTTGCCCGATGATGCCGAGATTGCCAGCGGCGCTTTATGCATGCCCGAGGGCAACCCACGCGACCCCGTAGTCGGCAACTACGCGCGACAAGTCTCAGCCGAACAGCCCGATCGCACCATCGCGGCGGCCAAGAGTTGGCTCAGCTATGCTCGCGTCGATCGCAAAGCGGCCATCTTGCCTTGGGGCGCTGGCAGCGAGATTGCCAAACTCTCCCCGGTGGACGTCTCGCGCATCATCTTGCGACATATCGTCAATGCCTGGCATGCGCGATTCCCCGATGCGCGTCTGAATGAACAGTTGGTTACCTTGACAGTACCAGCCTCATTCGATGTGGTCGCCCGCGAACTGACGCGCGAAGCTGCCTTGACCGCAGGTTTACCCGAAGACTTCATCCTACTGGAAGAACCCCAAGCAGCCGTCTATCACTGGCTGTCGGTCAGTGGCGATGCCTGGCGCAAAGCCGTCAGCGAGCGCGATCTCATCCTGGTGGTCGACGTCGGCGGCGGCACCACGGATTTGACGCTCGTGCGCGTCGAGCAAGAGGCCGGTGAACTCGTGTTGCGACGCCTGGCTGTCGGAGATCACTTGCTGGTCGGTGGCGACAACATGGACGTGGCCTTGGCTCACTATGTTGCCGGTCGCTTCAAGGAAAAAGGCATGAAGCTGAATGCCTGGCAATCCGTTTCGCTCTGGCACGCCTGTCGCCGAGCCAAAGAGAGTTTATTGTCCGAAGGCGGCAAAGAAACCGAATCGATTGCCTTGCTCGGTCGCGGCTCGCGCTTGATCGGTGGTACCGTTACCGTCGATGTCGAGCGCAGTGAAGTTCAGAAGCTGCTGGTCGATGGCTTCTTTCCTTTATGCTCGACCGATGCGCGCCCCGAGCGTGGTACGCTCTCGGGCTTTCAAGAACTGGGATTGCCTTATGAAGCCGACACTGCGATCACGCGCCACGTGGCCGCATTTGTCTCCGACCATCATGACCAGCCAGACGCTTCAGGCCAAGGGCAACCAACTGGCCGCACGCATCTGCTGCTCAACGGTGGCGTCTTCAAAGCAGCTCAGTTGCGTCAGCGCTTGAGCGATGTGATTGCCGGTTGGAATAGCGGACAAAGCACTAGTACGCTCAGCAATACTTCAGACCTGGACCTGGCGGTCGCCTGCGGCGCGGCCTGGTATGGCTGGACCAAGCAGCACGGCGGCATCCGTATTCGCGGTGGCACTGCCCGCAGTTATTACATCGGCATCGAAACCGCCGGACTGGCCATTCCAGGCATGCCGCGGCCGTTGCAAGCCGTCTGTGTGGCTCCCCAAGGCATGGAAGAAGGTACATCGCTGGACGTTCCTTCGCGCGAGATAGGTCTGGTGGTTGGCAAGCCAGCGCGTTTTCGTTTCTTTTCTTCTACGCAGCGCAAGCAAGACCGCGTCGGCACCGCGCTGCGCGATTGGGATGAAGAAGAATTGCAAGAGACCGCTCCGATGGAACTCGAATTACCTGCAGCTGATGGCAATGATGAGAACTTTGTACCCGTTCGATTCCACAGCCAGCTATCGGAATTAGGTGTCTTTGAACTGTGGTGCCACAGTACGCGCGATGAACAGCGTTGGAAACTAGAGTTCAACGTGCGCGAGGATGCAGGTGACGCGTGACCACCATGTCGACCGACGAAGCGACAGGCTCGCTGGCAGCCTTTGAGAAGACGCTCAGCCGGTACATCGTCGGCATTGATCTAGGCACAACCAATAGCGCTGTCGCCATGGTCGACACGCTCGCTGGCCAGTCGCCCAAGGTCGAACCCTTTCGCGTCCAGCAGTGGGTTGACTTTTCGTCGCGCGAACCGCGCGATGTCTTGCCCTCGTTTCACTACGAGCCCACGTCGGAGGAAGCCGAGAGCCTTTCCAAGATTGCCGGTCGACCTATCGATTACGTTGTGGGCGAACTGGCTCGCGAAGGTGGCGCGCGTCAACCGGGCCGTCAGATCGCTTCAGCCAAAAGCTGGTTGTGCCACGATGGTGTCGATCGCCAGTCGCCGCTATTGCCCTGGCATAGCGATCCCGGAGTGACCAGGTTGTCGCCAGTCACGGCCAGTGCGCGCACGCTGCTGCATTTGCGTGAAGCCTGGGATGCAGCGCATCCGCAACATCCGCTGGCCGAACAAGATGTAGTCTTGACCTTACCCGCTTCATTTGATGAAGTGGCTCGCCAACTCACGATCGAAGCAGCCAAGAGCGCAGGCTTGCCACGCGTCCTTTTGGTCGAAGAACCTCAAGCCGCCTTCTATTGGTGGCTCGTTCGGCATCAAGCCAACTGGGAGCAGTTGGTATCGGTCGGTCAAACGATCCTGGTTTGCGACATCGGTGGTGGCACGACGGACTTCACCCTCATCCGCGTGCGGATGGCCTCCAGCGGATCATCGACTGCGGATGAAACCTTGCAGCCTGCCGATCGTCAGCGCCTGTCCTTGCATCGCGTGGCTGTGGGCGAACACTTGATCCTGGGTGGCGATAACGTCGATCTGGCGCTGGCGAAACTGGTCGAGACTCGCTTGCCCGCAGGCCAGAAGCTCAGCTCGCGCAACTGGGACATTTTGCGCAGCGCGGCTCGTAGCGCCAAAGAACAGCTTTTAGGTCCAGCCCCGCCGGCTCAATATTCGTTAGCCGTGGCCAGTGGTGGCTCGCGCCTGATCGCCGCTCAAACGCGCGTCGAGTTGAATGTGCCAGAGACGCAAGCTCACTTGCTGGACGGCTTCTTTCCACGCGTTGGTATCGATGCCCGGCCTATTGAGCATCAAAGTGGCTTTCAAGAGTTCGGCTTGCCCTACGCCAGCGACCCGGCCATCACGAAACATATGGCGGCCTTTCTGTGGGACCATCGCCGCGCTGGCCGCACCGACCAGGAAACACAGCTCAGCGATCTAGAAGCGGCTCGTCCCGACTGGGTTTTGTTCAACGGCGGTGTCCTGGCTTCGCATCAAATTCGCCAGCGAATCCTCGAGGTCTTAGGCAGCTGGTTCACTGCGCCGGGCGCCGATGCCTGGCAACCGGGCGTCCTGGAGAACGATCGCTTGGACCTGGCAGTAGCCTGTGGAGCCGCTTACTTCGGACTGGTGCGGCGTGGCCTGGGCGTGCGGATCGAGGCCAAGCTGGCGCGATCTTATTACCTGGTTGTCTCAAACGATCCGCCCAAGGCCATGTGCATTGTGGGTGGTGACGCCAGCCCAGGTGACAAGAATCGTATCTTACAACCGCCTTTGGAACTGGCGGTGGGTGAACCGGTCCAGTTTCCAATCGTCTATTCGAGCACGCGTTTAGCCGACAAGCCTGGTCAACTCGTGGAGATCACCGAAGACCAGTTTACGCATCTGCTGCCCATCCGCACGGTGTTGCAACTGCCTGGACGCAAGCGTTCGGAGGTGTTGCAAGTTGTATTGGAAACGGAATTGAGCGAAGTTGGCACATTGCAGTTGTGGTGTGCGACGCCCGATGGTTCTCAGCGCTGGCAGTTGGAATTCGATGTACGCTCGACGACCGAGACCGATCGCGATGCGGTTATGACCTCGGGAGCGCAGTTGGGTGTTGTGGAACACTCGCTCCGGCAAACTGCGCAAGGCATCTTGTCCCAAGCCTTCAATTCCAACCCAGCACCGACGGACGTCATCAAACAATTATCACAAGGGCTGGGCATGCCCAAACATCAATGGCCGCCCAGTTTGCTGCGCAGCATGTGGCAGGACCTCTTGGAACTGGACCAAGCTCGCAAAAGCAGTGCGCCAGCGGAAGCGCGATGGTTAAACCTTTTAGGCTATTGCCTTCGTCCTGGTTATGGCATGGCAGCCGACGATTGGCGCGTTTCGCAAACCTGGCGAGCCGTCTACGGCAAGTTGGCATTTGCCACGCCTGGCTCGCGCAGCGAGTCGCTAATTCTCTGGCGACGTATTGCAGGCGGCTTCACTGCTGGCCAACAGATGGCCGTCTATCAACAGGTTGCCGGACCGCTGCGCAACTTGCTGGATCCGGTGCGCAGAGCCAAAGGCGGCGCGGGCAATTTACAGCCGGCTGAACTGGTGGAAATGCTGCGCCTGATTGGTTCGCTGGAGTTACTGCCTCAGAGTGAAAAGCAACAATTGGGTGACTGGCTCCTGCTACTGCTGGACAATAAACGCTGGCAAGCGGCTCGCGATGCCATGCTCTGGACAATCGGTCGACTGGGAAATCGCGTGCCCACCTATGGCCCGCTCAACACCGTGGTCGAAGTTGAAACAGTCGAGAGCTGGTTGGAGAAACTGCTGCGCGTCACACCGCACAGCGCGGCCTGGCACCTGGCCATCCTGCTGTGCGCTCGCAAGACAGGCGACCGCTACCGAGATATCGACGAGAGTTTGCGAGCATCGCTCGTCAGCGCTTTGGCCGCCGCACCGGAACACTATCGCCAACTGGTACGCGATGGCGGGCAATTGGCCGCTGAAGAGTCGACTCAAATTGTCGGTGAATCACTACCCCTCGGTTTGCGAACCAAGTAAGCCATCGGGACATCTCGATACAATTGCGATTACACCGAGTACCTTCCAGCTCCAACCTGAGGTAGTTGAGCTTCGATTGTCGGGCTTGCAAATTGCTACCAACTAAGGAACCGTAAAAAGAAAATGACCGGACTTATCGTGGGAAAACAGTCAAGCACTCTGTATAAGCAGCCAACTGCGAGTGTTTGCGTGGATCTTACTGACTTGCATGCATAAGTCGTGTCGTTTCGACGACTACGCCCCACAAAATGCAGCCTTTTTTGATTCTCGAAAGGCCGTCTGCCTGCCGCTCGACGTGCCCCACCAATGTCAAATGAAACACTTTGCAATGGCCTCGCCTGCATTTCTGCTGCACTTGGCCAGAGGCTTGGCAAGCTCATTGGATGAAGTCTTCGTAGCCACCGCTGCCAAGCGGTGGAAAGCGTTAACTTTCGCGTCCACCGTCTGGCGACGGTGGCTACGCAGCTTACCAAGTGGCGCCGTCCAGCTAAGGATCGCATCAAAGCCGCCCTGCCAATACTTCACATGTAAAGTATTTTCAGAATCGCTCAGTACGACACGTCGTCCCAGCGAGCCAGGTGCTGGTCGGCGCCGACCACTTCCAGATCTACCAGGCACTGCCGTTCGGCCTGGCGCATTTCGCGCTGCTGATCTGGTTGCAGATCGTCCAAGCCGGCCAGGTGCAGCAACCCATGGACGACGTACAGTAGCAATTCATCCTCCGGACGCCAACCCGCGGCCGGTGCCAAGCGCGTGGCGGTGTCATAGCTGGCGATGATCTCGCCCTCAACTTGCCCTGATTCGTCGTCCGCTTCAAACACGAAACTGATCACATCGGTCGGCCAGTCGTGGTCCAGATGCTGGCGGTTTAGTTGGTGAATCGTCGGGTCATCGACAATTGCGATGCTGACCTCCAGCGATTGCAAGCCAAAGTGGGCCGCTACCCACTCGGCGGCGAGGCAGTAACGCATGCGATCATCGATACAACCTACCTGGTTGTTAATCTCCAATTGAATCGAGGGTTTCATATCAGCGATGGGTCTTCGAAAGCCTTTGAAGCCTAGATTGTGGCGACTGGATGACCAGCGTGGGAGCAGACTCCAGCGATAGAACCGGGGGTCGGGGCTAGTGCCTCAAAACTTCATCGAAAGATAACACTGACAGTCTTGTGAAAACCAGCCCAAATGAATCACCAGTTGCTTGAATGTGGTACTGCGATTCGTTATACCAGTTGTGGTCTTCGTTCTCTGCGATCTCGTCAAGCCTGTCGCCATTTTTTACGCCGCCCAGCTAGCGAGATCCGTCTATCGCAATACTTTTTTGGGGAATCGAGTGTATGAGTCGTCGGTACCGTACGCGGGGATTTACGCTGGTTGAATTGTTGGTTGTGATCGCCATTATTGGCATCCTGGTTGGACTTCTACTGCCTGCCGTTCAAGCTGCCCGAGAAGCTGCTAGACGCATGCAGTGCTCCAATAACTTGAAGCAGTTTGGCTTGGCGCTTCAGAACTACCATGATGCCCACAAGGCATTTCCCTCGGGCTACATCGCCGACATCATTCCTCCGGCAGTTCCGAATACGGCGTCGATGATGTCGCTGACCAATCAATCGCACTGGTCTTGGGGTGCCTTGATTCTGCCCTTCATCGAGCAGACCGCGCTGCACAACACCTTGGGTGTCGGGCAACGGCCACTGTGGCAAAACCTGCTGACCCCAGCCGGATTGGCTGCCCTGCAGACACCGCTGCCAACCTATGTGTGCCCTTCTTGCCCTGGACCGTTGTTGAACAACTTTGATCAGAACCTGGCAGACAATCCGGCCGATGCTGCCGCTTCCTGGTACAACCGTCATGTCACCAGCAACGGCAACGACCGTATCGCCATTGCCAAGTCGAACTACGTGATGGTCGCTTGCACTAGTGTCAGCACCACACCGCCAGTATGGCCACAATTTGGTCCGGCCACCGGCTCGGGTTGGCTAAACTCCCGCTGCCGCATGGCCGACATCACCGACGGTACCAGCAACACGGCCATCGTTGGCGAGCGAGCCTTCCGCTTCCACAATTTGAATGTCGGTGCGGGCAATGCGTTAGGCTTCAGCTCGGTTGTCTGCACGCCTGGAACCAGCGCCGGTATCAAGGCTGCCGGTATGTGCGTGTTGGGCCTGGCCTATAACGGCATCAACTTCAGCTCGACCAATCGCGTTCACCAACCGCGTGGCTTCCACAGCAACCACGTAGGTGGTGCACAGTTTGTTTTCGCCGATGGCTCGGTGCACTTCATCAGCCAGAACATCGACTACAACTTCACCACGATCCCAGGCGGCGTCTTGACCAATGGAGCCTGGATCGACAGCACCTATGAACGCTTGCTAGGCAAAGCCGACGGCCAACCGCTAGGCGACTTGGGTTTCTAAGTCCACTGGCCCGCATGTTGGACAGCGTCGCCTGGCAAGTTACGTAACCACCGCCCCCAGACGGTGGACGAATTGAGGCAACCACCGTCGCCAGACGGTGGACGCATCAGGTAGCCACCGTCGCCAGACGGTGGACGCGAAAGTTAGAGTTTCCCACCGCGCAGCCTTTTGACGTTGCGCGTCTCTTGCGTGTCACCTCTCCAGAGCGCAGTTGGGGACGGTCGAGTAGAGCCCTTAAGGTGAAGATTCGGGAGGGGGTCCGCCAATGGGATTGCCAGCCATTCAGTTGGTGTCATGTTTCAAGTGTCTTTAGTTAGAACAGGATCAGCATGATTGGATTGAGGATTTGTGGCGCAGTGCTCGGTCTCTTGGTGCTCGCAGCGGGCTGTGCCCCCAGTGACCAACCTCCCTTGGGCCGAGTCTATGGCAAAGTGACCCTGGACGGTCAACCACTAGCCGGTGTTATCGTGAGTTACCAACCCGATACTGGCCGCGTAGCCACCGCCGAAACCGATGCCGAAGGCAATTACGATTTGATCTACATCTACGGTACCATGGGCTCCAAAGTTGGCCCCAACACCGTCACATTCCGCTGGCCAGATGGCGTAGAAGGCAAGAAAGCCTTGCCCAAAAAGTATAGCGCGGGCGAGAAAGTGGAAGTCAAAAGCGGCAAGAACAAGATGGACTGGGAATTGACTTCCAAGTAGTTTTGCGTCACCCGTAGCCCCCACGGCCAAGTGGTGAGGTCGTCCAGTTGTTAAGTCGTTTCCTTTGATAGGCTAGGAGCGAGCATGTCACCTCGCCAGCGGTCGCGGCATGGGAGGGCGAGGTCACCGCTCTAAACATCTTTGGGTGTAAAAAAACGACGAAAACCCTTGGGAAAATCGCAATTCTTTGGTGAGGCACTTGAATGGACTATGTGGATCAGGGGTCCTCAAACAGGTCAACATCAATAAACGCTGGTATTACAGGGGTTTTCATCTTCGCTCAAGCCAAAAGATGTTTAGAGCACTGGGGCGAGGTTCCACCCGAGCCTTGGGCCCGGAGCGCGAATGCAGTCCCAATGGGAGGGCGAGGTTCCACCCGAGCCTTGGGCCCGGAGCGCCAATGCAGTCCCATTGGAATTTGAGTTTTGAATCATGGCGCGAAGCGCCGACGAACGTTCGCAGGCCATTTATGTCAGGCCGTTAACACCAATGAATCTTTGGTTGGTGATACAAACCGAAAGCTCGGCGGAAGCCTCGCCCTCCCAGCGTTCCCGCGCTTGGGAGAGGTTACATACTCCAAACCCTTGTTACGACGAGACTTAAAAGCTGGACGACCTCTGGTGATGGGATGGTTGACGCTGGCAGATTGCGTACTGCCTGCGTCCGGGGACAGACGCTCTACGTCTGTTGACGGTGGCTACGGCAGCTCAGTCTCGATCGTTATAGACTTCGGTGGCTTCTTCCTTGATGACCATGGTTGGTCGGTTCAGACTCTTCAGCTGAGCCCGAACGATTTGAGTGCCAACTTTGCCGTGACGGACTTCGATCCGGAACTTCATCGAAGTTCGGCCGTCCATCTGAGGCACGGGTTCGAACTGCAACACATCACCGGCCACGCGCGCTTGAACGGGTGCATCTACTTTCAGCACTTCGCTACCGGGTGGCAACTGTAAACTCAGTTCGACATTGCGATCGGGCCGGCCAACATTGCGCACTTCCACTGTGTATGTCGTCGAGGCCGACAGTTCGATCGGATCGGCGTCTTGCACAATGCTGAAGGTCAGTTCGCCTTGTTCTTCGACGGTCAGGCCACCGCGAGTCTCCGTCTTCACGCCCAAGTCAGCAAAACCCTGGAAAGTCATCTGCTGCGGGCCGATCTCGACGGGCAAGACTGTCAATTCAATCGGTTCAGCATGACCAGCCGGAAACTCTGGCACGCTCCACAGCACAGCATGCTGGGCGGCATCATAGCGACCTTCTTTATTGGCCGTATTGAAATTCAGTCCCGATGGTAACCTCAAGACAAACTCGCAATTGGTGGCCGAGGCCGTGCCTGGGTTTCTGAGCATGATCGAGAAGGTCGCTTGACGATCCAGGTAGCGGCGATTGGGGCCAGTGATAACTGCTTCCAGTTGTGGCGCAAGCACGCGCAAGTCAACCTTTTGTTCTTGCTGCACACCATCTTCGGTCAGGGCTCGCAGCGCGATCAGCGAAGGGCCAGCTTCGGCAGCGATAGTATCCAGCCGAATATGTTTGTTCTCACCCGGGGCGATATCACCAAATACCGCTTCCAGAATCGCATCACCCGACTCATGTCGTAGATGGGTCGGCAAGTCAGCTTCCAGCTTGACTGCCCGCGCGACACCCGTGCCCACGTTCTTGACCGTAACGTCGATCGCGTGTGTGCTACCGATCAAAACTTCGGGTTGCGAGTTGAAGGACAATTCCAGCTTGGGCAACGTGGCCAGCGTTCTGACCGATGCCTGGGCGGCGAAACGTACAGCGGCTGTGCTGCCCAGTTCGCCTTGCCGTTCAGGAATGATTTGCAGATTGATCGTGCGTTCATCGCCAGGTCCCATCTCACCCAGCTTCCACACCAGAATTCCATCTTGCGTAGGCGTAACGGCAGGGATCGACTCGGCAAAGCTGGCGCCGTTGGGCACACTATCGATCACTTCAACATCTTGAGCGGTGCTGTTGCCCGCGTTGCGAACGGTAATGACCACCGTGGTTCGCTTGCCTACCTGGCACTCGCCAGCCATGCGCTTCTGAATCAACATGATCGGATTCTGCGAACCATCCAAGTGGCGATTGCCAGGTTGATTGCTGATCAAGCGACCTAAGACCGTGCCACTGAAAGGTGCGGCTGTTGCCTCAACACCATTGGCGTGAGCCACGCGCGGCAGCGCACTGCCACTGGTCATCGTGCCCAGGCCAGTCGAGCCAGGGCCAGTCGAGCCTGGGCCGGGAACGCGTTCGTTGCCATGGCGATCATGACTATTGCGGTCGTTCAAATTGGCCGTTGGCCTGGGCTGGCCTAGCGTGGCTGCGGGCGGCATCGCAGCAGGTTGTCCAGCCGGTAAACCAGCCGCGCTGGAATCCTCTGCGGCTGTTGCACCAGGCGAACTAAAGCGAGAACCAATGGGCGGCGCACTGCCCAAGCTTGGCGGTGCGTTGTTGGTTCCAGCCGATGGCGCTTGAATCCAGTTTGGATCGCGCCCACCGGTCGCCGGGCCACCTGCCGACGGTCCAACAGGCATACCCGTCGGTTTCCCTGAGGGTGGCGAGCCAGGCAGATTGGTGGTCGGCATGGGCGAACGCTGTGGATCCATAGCGGACCCTGGATTGGACTTGATCGGTGGTGGTGTCGAACCCGGTGTGGTCGAAGGTGGCATCGCAGGAGCGCTTTGCAACCAACCAGGCGGAGGACTCTTGATCACTGCATCTGAACCCGGTGCACCGCTAGCCGATAATGCAGGCGGCTGTAACGCAGACTGCTGAAGGGCAGGTGGCTTGACACCAGGTTGTTCAGCCATGCCCGATGCCGCTGCTGCCGGCAAGCTTGGGGACGACAGCGTTGGCGTCAACGTCGGAGTTGGCAAGGTACCAGCAGGTGCGCCAGTTGGAATCGGTGGCGCCAACAGACCTTGTGGAGCAGCAGGCAAGCCAGGCGGACCTTCACCACTGGCTGGCTCGACCGATGAACTATCGACCATATCACCTAAAGGTTCAATTCCCTGATCATCGTCGGCAGACGTTTGACCGCGAAGCGGATTATCCAGCGAGGGCGGTGGCGCATCCTCCGGTTCGTCACTGAGCGATTGACTGGCCGAGAGCGCTCTCAAGTCCAGTGGATCATCATTGGCACGGACGATCGACGGCGCAGCTTCGCCAATCAATCCGTTGCTCCACAAAGGACTGTCGTCGATTGGTATCGGTTGCGGAGCCTGTGCTGGCGGTTTGCTGATGACCGCAGACTCTTTGGTCCGCTGACGCGCATCATGCTGTGCCAACGCAATAGCCAAAGCGCCTAGCAATAATACGGCACCCACGGCAACGAACCGCACAGTTGTCTTCTTCATGATTGCTCGACATCCATGTCGCTAGGTGCCCCTGCGCGGAAAGTCCGGCATGACGTTAGAGCACCCGGCACAGTGGTAGCAGAATGTCTAAACCGCCGGAAGAGGAGAATTGAGTTTCTTGTCGACAGCACGGCGCGATCAAAAAACTGCCGCTTCAAACCAGCTTGCCAAGTGGCGCTCTCCAACTACGCAGCGCGACGAACCTGGCGGCGCGCCTGCTCGATGCTGCTATTGAGCTCAATAGCTTCGCGGAATACTTTCAGCCAACCTGCCGCAGCATCCGCCCACGTCATCCGGCGCATGGTCTCAAAGCCCTTGGCTTGCGTCGCAATGATCTCTGCGCGCCGCTGCTGTATTTGTTGCAGCACCGGAACTAACTGGGCCGGTTGATGAGGATCAAAGTAGAACATGCTGGTGCCCATGCCTGCAAATTGCTCGCGCAACGAAGGAATATCCGATGAAGCCACCGGGCACCCATTCTGCAGTGCTTCCATCAGCGGAAACGAACCTTGCTCGTACAGCGATGGCACTACCGTGGCAAAGGCGTTGGCATACAACTGCTGCAGAATCTCACGCGAGACTTTCTTCAGCACCACGACGTCATCCTGCAAACCCAACTCGTTGATCCGCTGCTGGATCGGCTTGGGGCAGCTATGGATACCAGTGAAGACCACCTTCATCGCCTGGCGACTCTGCTGCTGAAACAGATGCAAGGCTTCGACCAGGTACCGATGATTCTTGTAAGTGCGAAAGGCGGCCGGATAAAAGAGGTACGGAGTACCACGAGCAAAGGGCAAGAGCGACCAGGTCTCATCCGCCAGCGCGGCTGCCCGGCCAGGCTCGGTAACCATGCCCAGGTCATCGGGCACTGCTGACTTCAATACACGCACGCGTTCGGGTGGCAAATGCAGCGTATCCAAAAGATCATGTTGGCAAATAAAGTTCGACATACAAGCCGCCAACGTCGAACGATTTGAGACGCGCTCGACCAGACGCTTAAGTGCATCCAGTTTGCTGGGGGCCATCATCTCGGGAAAGTGATACGACACCAGGTCGTGGATGGCGACTACCGTGGGACCGTCGATATCTTGATCCAGTCCGACATAGGGCAACAACCAGACATCGCAGCGACGAATATGTTCCTTCAGTCCCGCGGCAATGGGTCGGTTAACATAATTGAACAGGCGCTCGGTCCACGCATCGACACGTCGGGCGATCGGTCGATCGGCACCCGGTCGATTCAAGATGCGTCGGATTTTTTTGCAGTCGCGAATCAGCCGTCGCCGGCCGCGCGACATGACGGGGCCTGTCGTGACTTCGATTCGCCCCAGACCACCAGCCACCGTTGAATCCAGGATGCGGTCTTGACCTTGATGGGCCTTCAGTAGCACATGACAATCGGAATCTGCTCGCACCAGGCCCCGTGCCAGGTTGTCGACGAAAACTCCAATTCCCTCGCTTGGTCCAAGCGTAAAGCCGTAATCGCACCAAATGCCGATCCGCATTATCCACCTCTATTGGCATTCGAGCGCCGAGATTTCCAGACCCAGGACCGGGTTTTATTACTTGCTCGCCCAATAGGTCAAGATCGATTTGCCAAGGCCAGAACGTAGCCGATTACTCCACCAGGACCTGGTTGTCCTCCATGCTCGAGGCTCCTTTGGAACCTCGCCCTCCCTTTGCACTCCGCCTCCTGGTGCTTGGCGATGCGTTTTCAGTTAAGCTACATAGACCCACCTGACTTTCTTTCCCGCCTGACAATGTGATTTTCATGATCAAGCCTTTGATCGCCATAGCCTGGATCATCAGTCTTGGCTGGCTGAGCTGGCCAGTGAAGGCCGCCGAGCCTGATCCGGAGGCTGTCTTGTTCTTCGAGAATAAAGTCCGCCCCCTGCTGCACCAGCATTGCCTGGAATGCCACAGCGATGCTCAGCCCGAAAGCGAGCTGAGCCTCGAGTCTTACGCAGGTTTGATGCGCGGTGGCAAACTGGGGGCTGCTGTGATTCCAGGTAAGCCTAAAGAGAGCTTGCTGATCAGCGCCGTCAACCACGACGAATTCCTGAAGATGCCCCCCAAGAGTAAGCTAACCACAGCCGAGTTAGCCACGCTCCATCAATGGGTCAGCATGGGTGCCCCCTGGCCCGATCGCGCACATGCTTCACTGCCCGCTGCCGGCACTGCGGAAAACTCAGACGGTTCTCCGCAATTCACTGATCAGCAGAGAGCCTTTTGGGCTTATCAACCACTCGTCGAGCCCGAAGTGCCCGAACCTACATCAGCCGCTGCGCGGTCCGGCCTCCAGGGACATTCGGCCATTGATCGCTACATCCAATACCAACTGGACCAGCAAGGTCTGCAGCCGGGGCCAGTGGCCGGCCGTCGACAGTTGCTGCGCCGCGCGACTTATGATTTGACTGGACTATCTCCCACACCTGACGAACTAACCAGCTTCGCGACTGACGATCGGCCCGATGCCTACGAACGAGCCCTGGACCGATTGCTGGCTTCGCCACGTTATGGCGAGAAATGGGGTCGGCACTGGTTGGATGTAGCTCGGTACGCCGACTCAAATGGACTGGATGAGAACATCGGCTATCCCTTCGCCTATCGTTACCGCGATTATGTCATCGATGCGTTCAACCATGACAAACCGTACGATCGCTTTATCCAAGAGCAGATCGCCGGTGACTTGCTGCCGGCGAGTGCCGATGAGGCATCTTCGTTTGATCGACTGATTGCCACCGGTTTCCTGGCGATCGGCGCCAAGATGTTGGCGGAAGACGATCCGGTCAAGATGCAAATGGACATCATCGACGAACAGTTGACCGTTCTGTGCCAGGCCTTCATGGGCATGACCATCGGCTGCGCGCGTTGTCATGATCACAAGTACGACCCGATCACGGCAGCCGATTATTATGCCTTGGCCGGCATCTTCAAGAGTTCTCAAACAATGGAGCACCACAATGTGGTGGCCAGGCTGTTTGAACGTCCACTGGCCGACGCAGAGACACTGGCTCAAGCCCAACAGATCGATGAGCAACTCAGCCGCAAACGCGAGCAACTAAATCAGCTCAATCATTCCGTAGCCGAACGTGTCAAGCAGCAGATACGGAGCACCGTTAGCGCGGCCCTCCAAGCTACGGTAGCCTATCAGCGTTTTGCCACCGCTTCGCAAACCAGGCTCGCGACGGGTATCAACCATACAGATGCAGCGGGCCCAGGTTTTGTCAGCGATCGCCACAACTTGCCTTACACTGTCGAGCATGGTTACGCGCTGATCGAAGCTGAAGGCTTCCACCGTGGTAGTGTGGGACGTGATTATCATGAATACGGACAGCAGATCGGTATCATCGGTAGCAGCGGCACTGCCGACGTTGAGTATGACATCACCGTGGAGCAACCTGGCCGATATGCCATCGAAATACGTTATGCGGCAGTTGAGCGTCGACCACTGCGTTTGAAGGTCGACAATCGCGAGCTCAATCCGCGAGTCGCTACCGAAACGGGCGACAGTTGGTATCACGATGGTCAAATGTGGACTGTCGGCGGACTTGTTAAACTGGATGCAGGTAAACATGTTATCCGTCTGGAGTCGCGTCGAGCTTTTCCGCACATCGATAAACTGGCAATCGTCTACCAGGTTCCCGCTGGTGAAAGCTGGCCCACGGGTGCCGAGCCGCTGGCGCTATCGCGGGCTGGGCTGGCTGATGGGCTGACCTTTCCAATCATCGCGCTGTGGCGTTCGCATCTGGCCGAGATTCAGCGGAGCACGCGCGCCGATTCGCTCGAGCAGAACTTTTATGCAACCTGGTTGCGACTGGCGGAACAGCCGGAGAGCTTTGCAGAGCGTTCGCAGTCAGTGTGGGCCGAGCTACAGAGTGATTCACCGCTTCATCAGCAAACGCCTGCTATCCTGCGTCAAGCACTTCTGGATGCGCCGCCTCAATCGCTAGCCGAGTTGGCACAAGTTTACGCTGCCGTGATCGCCCGCATGCTGCAGAATGACCAGGACGAATCCTTCAAAGAGTTGCGCGACCATGTATTGGCCAAGGGCTCGCCATTGTCAGGTTTGACTGGCGATCACGAACGTTTCTATTTGCCCGACGATCAGACCCAAGCCGATCTCGTGCAACAGGAATTGGCGGCTATCGAAGCCAGGCGACCCGTGATCCCGCGAGCCATGGGCATAGCAGAAAGTCAGCCACAAGATTTGAAAATCCACTTGCGCGGCAGCCACCTGGTGCTGGGCAAACTGGTGGCTCGGCGCATGCCGTCGATTCTGTCGCGTGCTGATGATCCACCGATCAGCGCAGAGAGCAGTGGCCGCCTGCAACTGGCCCAGTGGATTACGCGGCCCGATCATCCGCTGACTAGTCGCGTTATGGCCAACCGCATTTGGCACTGGCACTTTGGACGCGGTATCGTGCCCACCACGGATAACTTTGGTCTGCTCGGACTGCCACCGGGCAATCAGCGGCTGCTCGATTGGCTGGCTGTTGAATTGGTCAAGCACGATTGGTCGGTCAAGCACCTCCATCGCCAAATTATGCTTAGTGGCGCTTACCAGCGCAGTTCTCGACTGTCGGCCAGTGACTCTGATGAAGCCGACCGGATCGGGCAGGGCCAGGCGGTCGATCCGGGGAACAATCTGCTATGGCGATTCAATCGTCGACGCTTGACGGCCGAAGAGACGCGAGATGCGATTCTGGAGGTGGGTGCTGGATTGGACAGGAGCATGTATGGTTCGCTGATGAAGACGGCCAGTCATCAGTACGTCAACTCAGCCGCTGGTGGCGATCTGGACTATAACCAGCCGCGGCGCAGCATCTATCTGCCGGTTATACGTAGTGGCGTGTTGGATGAAATGCAAACGCTTGATTTTCCCGATCCGGCCATGATCAGTGGCGAGCGGCAGACATCGACGGTGGCTCCCCAAGCCTTGATGATGCTCAACAGCGACTTGGTTCACGCACAGTCGCTGGCCGCAGCCCAGGCCGTGTTGGGATTGGGCTTGGAACGCTCACTGGCTATTAACGCAGCCTATATACGAATACTCAGACGTGAGGCAGGCGCGGGCGAAGTCGAGGCAGCTTCCGTGTTCCTTCAGCGCGCCCTCGATCAGGGTGTTCCAGCCACGGAAGCCTGGCAGAGCCTCTGTCGAGTGCTGATTGCCTCCAACGAATTCAGTTACATCGAGTAAGAGATCGGACGGTTGTATGAGCAGGTTCAACTCGCATCACTGGCATACTGCGCATCAGCGGCCGTTATCGCGCCGCGATCTGCTCCGTCAAAGCGGCGTAGGATTTGGAGCGTTAGCCTTGGCGGGCTTGATGGATCAATGGTCATCGGGTGACGACCGCACAGGTGGTGCTACTGGAGTTGCAGCCGGAGGACCTATGGCCGAGCGTCCTCCGCACTTCCCAGCTAAGGCTAAACGCATCATCTTCTTGTTCATGCACGGAGGTCCCTCGCAAGTTGATACGTTTGACTACAAACCGCAACTGGAGAAAGACGATGGGCGACCAGTACCCTTTGACAAGCCGCGTGTGGTATCAGGGAAAACTGGCAACCTGCTCAAGTCACCGTGGAAGTTCAGGCCCTATGGTGAGAGCGGCTATTATGTCAGCGACTTGTTTCCTCATGTCGGTAAACAAGTCGACGAACTATGCTTTATCAATTCGATCCATGGTTCTAACTCGCGGCACGGCGCAGCCCTGCTGGAACTGAGCACCGGCAGCGATACATTTATTCGCCCCAGCCTGGGTAGCTGGCTGACCTATGGACTGGGAACTGAGAATCAAGACCTGCCGGGCTTTATCACCATCTGTCCATCATTGTCGCACGGCGGTGCCAACAACTGGGGTTCAGCTTTCTTGCCGGCTGTCTACCAGGGCACGCGAATTGGTTACGCAGGCTTGGAGTCCGACAAGGCTCAAGTTCCGTTCATCACGCGGCGCACGCCCGATGCGCTGCAGCGCATGGAGTTGGATCTGATGCGTCAGATGAACGAAGAGCACTTGCATGAAATGGGGCAGGACCAGGAACTGAACAGCCGCATCGAATCGTTTGAACTGGCCTATCGCATGCAGAACGAGGTCCCGCTGGTGCAAGATTTCTCGGATGAGACACCGGAGACTTTGGACCTGTACGGCGTGAACAACCCGGTGACTCGCAACTTCGCGATACAGTGCTTGATGGCCCGACGTTATGCGGAAGCAGGCGTACGGTTTGTGCAGATCTCGCACAGTTACAAATGGGATCAACACGGTGACCTGCTGCGCGATCATGCCAGGAATGCCTTGGAGGTCGATCAACCAATCGCAGGCTTGCTGACCGACATGCGTCGCCGTGGTTTGCTGGATGACACGATTGTCTGGTGGGGCGGCGAATTCGGTCGCACGCCTGTTAGCGAAGGTGATCGCAATGGACGCGACCACAATCCCCACGCGATGACACAGTGGTTCTGTGGCGGCGGGTTTAAACGCGGATTCAAGTATGGTGAATCAGACGAATACGGCTACTATGCAGTGCGCGACAAAGTCCACTTTCACGACGTGCATGCCACTCTGCTGCACTTGATGGGGCTGGATCATACGCGTTTAACCTACCGCTATGCCGGACGAGACTTTCGCTTGACCGATGTGCATGGCGAAGTCGTGCAGAGTGTCTTGGCTTAGGTAAGTCGCCCAGCAATCCCAACCCGAAGCGTAAGCGAGGGACCACAATCAAAACCCGCAGCAACTGACCGACCTGGCAATTTCGTAGCCACCATCGCCAGATGGTGGACAATCTGGTAGCCACCATCGCCAGGTGGTGGACACGCGAATCAACGTCTTCCACCGAATCAACGTTTCCACCGCTTGGCAGCGGTGGCTACGAATATAGTTCCAGTTCCGGCAAAGTCTTCCCTGACTGTCGGCTGTCATCCTTGACATGAACTGCATTCCTTGCAGTCGCCATGCCTGGAACTTGGAGTCTACTTGTTGGCTGGTGCCATTTGATTCTCGGCAGCAGCAGTAGTCATCCGTGACGAGTGTTGTCTTCATTGACGGTTGCTGCGGCTTGAGATGCACGCGATTGTATCGCGGCTGGATCATGTGCCTATAGCAGCGTGAGGACATTGGCACAAATTCGCCAGCTTGTGTAGAGCATACAAACAATGCTGAACTCAAATGCTGAGAGCACATGCGGCAGGCTGCGTTATTTGGCGGGCCCTTCTGCACTGGCCGTGCGGACTGCCGAGGATTGCTTGGCACGCGGCACCCACACGGTGCTTTGTCGATGAAAGTTATTCAGCAGGATCTCTTGTTCAGCCACGATGCGACGACCATCGCTGAGCGTGTAATAGGCGAAGACGAGCAAGCGATCGCACTGTGGCGTGGCACCGGAGAAGGGCAGCGACACATGAATGCCTTGGCTGCTGCCGATCGGCTGGATCTTGCTTTTCACTTCATGGCTTGAGAGCGTCCAGCGTCCGATCGTGGCCTGTTTTTCATCGCGCGACAGATCCAGCGCCATCACCATTAGATTGGCTGGCAGAGGCACGAACTGTCCTTGTTCGTTGAGCGGCTGGAGGACCAGATACAGTCCATCTTCATCGCCTTGTTGATCAGTGTTGACTGCTTTACAGAGTGCAGGATGGAATTTCAATTCAACGATGCGCGTGTCGTGCGGAGTTTCCGCCGGTGGGTGAATGCGAGCTTGATCGATATTCTCGTATGACGCTGGGCCGCTGGAACCGATAGGACCGGATTCGTTGTGATTGGAAACGGTGTGATCGGACAGGTTGGGATTGGCAGCCGAACCATTGGGAAGTGTGCGGCTGGATTTATTGGAAGCCAATTGTGCTGGCACCGCGACGCGGCCGAGTTCGACCTCTAGTCCATGTTCGTTGTGCATAGTCACGGGGTTGGAGGGATTACGTTTGGGAGGCGGCAGCAGGGGCGGCATTGGTTCGCCCTGCTCGATGGTTGGCGGAGCCAGTTCTTTCAATTCCAGGGAATCGTCAGCCTCGGAGCCCGGGACACTTTTCGGGACAGGCAACGGGCCTGGCTGCAGCTGCGGAACATCGCCCGAATTTTGCTGGGGCAATGTGGTCGGAGGCTTGGCTGGCGCTGACTTGTCAGCCGGTGAGATATCCAGCGAGGGAGCCGGGCTCGGTCCCGTGGGCAAGGCTGAGCCTGGCGAGTTCTTGTTGGGAGAGCTTGGTGAAGTGCCCGAGCTTGTTGAGCCGCGTGGAACGAAGCCCTCAGTCTGAGCCGCTGGTGAGGATCCAGGTTTGGAGAACCCCTGAGACTGAGGCGGCAAGTTACCGCGCAGCCGCGCGTTCTCGGCCTTCAGAGCCCGCAGTTGCTGCTCCATCAACCGGTATTCGCCATCGTACTCGTAGAGCTGGTCTTCCAGGTCGCGGATCTCGGCCGACATATTCTCGACGTAAACGTCGTTGTAGGCTCGACGTGCGCAGCCGGGCGCAAGGATTGCCAACACTGCTAGCATTGCCAACGCAGATAGGGACACACCAACCCCTGCCCCCCGGGTCTGCCCCGTAGCAGCAATCGATCTCGGGTTGATGGCGGTGTTAGCGAGCACTCGCAGAGAATCTCGTGAAATATTGGCCAATTGAGTCAAGAATCCATCTGCGCAGGCCGACAGCCCGCGCCGGACCTGGGAAGTACACGATCACCCAGTCAAGCGTCAAGAGCGAACTGCTATCCCAACCACATCCTTTCCTCCCGCCATCGCCCCACAGCCACGTCCCCGAGCCCAAGCTAATGCAAGCATTACACCGCAAACCAGCCAAGCGCAGGGTGTGTCCCCACGCACCGGCCCAAAGCTAGCATTAGTCCAGTGGTGAACGAGTAACGGGGTGTGTCCCCGCGCCCGAACAATGCTAGCAATGAGCTGGAAGTGAACCGGGCGCAGGGTGTGTCCCCGCGCGCGGAGGCAATGCTAGCATTCGCGCGGGGCAGGGCGGCTAGAAGCTGGGGTGGCAATGGCTATAATCTGCTCGCATTACCCTCTCCCTTCCTCTGTCTACACTGCCGCTGGAGAATGATACTATGACCAATGGTCCGCTCAATCGTAAACTTCGTATGGGGCTCGTCGGCGGCGGCCAAGGGTCTTTCATCGGGCGAGTCCACTCAATCGCCGCTTGCCTGGACAATCGCGCTAGCCTGGTGGCCGGAGCCCTCTCCAGCAACCCCGAACGCTCCAAAGCCTCCGCGCCCGACTACGATATCGCTCCGGCCCGCGCCTATGGCTCCTACAAAGAGCTGATCGAAAAAGAATTGGCTCTGCCAGCCGACCAGCGCGTCGACTTCGTCAGCGTTACCACCCCCAACCACACGCACTTTGAAATCGCCAAAGCGGCCGTCGAAGCGGGTATCAACGTCATGTGTGATAAACCCATGACCTTCGACTTGAAACAAGCCGAAGAACTGGCCGCAGCCGTCGCCAAGTCCAACGTCGTGTTCGCCTTGACCCACAACTACACGGGCTACCCACTTGTTCGTCAGGCTCGCGAAATGATCCTGGGCGGCGAACTGGGTGAAATCCAGGCAGTGCGAGCCTTCTACATTCAAGGCTGGCTCCGCACTCGACTGGAAGAGTCCGACCAAAAACAAGCCGCCTGGCGCACCGACCCAACCAAGAGCGGAGCCGCTGGCTGCTTCGGCGATATCGCTACGCACGCTTATAATCTCGGCCGCTATATGACCGGTCTGCTGCCTGCCGAAATCTCGTGCCACCTGAAGACCTTCGAACCTGGCCGCAAACTGGATGACTATGGCACTGCGATTGTCCGCTACGAAAACGGCGGCCTGGGTACCGTGACCGCGTCGCAAATCAGTCACGGTCGCGAGAATGATCTGTTTATTGAGATCGATGGCACCAAAGGCGCGCTGCAGTGGCGTCAGGAAGAACCTAACGTGATGGTCGTGCGCCGCAATGGACACCCGCATCAACTCTATACCCGCGATCCCAATGCCCCGTTCATGAACGCCTCAGGCAAAGCCGCTTGCCGTTTGCCCAGCGGCCACCCCGAAGCCTTCTTCGAAGCTTTCGCCAATATCTATGCCGCCGCCTATGACGCCATGATCCAACGTACTCAAGGTCAGAAGATCGAAATGCGCGATACGATCTACCCCAACGTCCACGATGGTGTCGAAGGCATGCTGTTCATCGAAAAATGCGTAGCCAGCAGCCAACAAAACGGTGCCTGGCTATCGATGAAGCATCCCGCACCGCGCAAGTAACCCGTGGTCGTCGCGTCCTCTCAATTCAGGGAAGAGACGACATTATGCGTTTAGTTTTTTACGGTTCTTCAGTTAGTAGCCCATGAATCAACCTACCGTCCCCTCTCCCTGTCGACGAATCTGTCAGCTCAACGAGCAGGAGGTGTGCGTAGGTTGTGGGCGCACGCGACGCGAAGTAGGTGAATGGTCCTCGGCCGACACCCGGCGACAGCAAGAGATCGTGGTCAACGCCGCCAATCGTCTGCAAAACCTGCACGACTGGCCAACGAAACCAGGATTTCAAAATACTGGCCTCGCCGCCACGCTTCCACAAGCCGACGCCCCGCGACTAAAATGAGGAACCGCCGAGGTATCGTCTGCCACGGCCCAAAATGTCCGGCTCGAGATCCTTCGGTGGAGGTGATTTTCCAATGCAGCTAGCTCAGTTCTACGCACCGGGGCGTTGTGCCCTCTCGTTCGAGCTGTTTCCACCCAAGTCCGACTCGATGATGGAAGCCCTGCTGACGACCGTCTCCGAACTGATGCGATTTCGCCCCGACTTCATGACTTGTACCTACGGCGCCGGCGGTTCAACCCGCGATCGCACTCTGCAAGTGGCCACCAGCGTGCTCGAGCAATTCGGTGTCCCAGTCGCTTCGCACCTGACTTGCGTGGGCTCGACCCGCGATGAACTGCGTGCCTATCTGCAAACCGCCATCGAACGTGGCATCAGCTACATAGTCGCCCTGCGCGGCGATCCACCTAAAGGCGAAACCACCTTCAAGATGACCGAAGGCGGTCTGCGTTACGCTAACGAACTGGTCGAACTTATTCGCAGCGAGTTCTCCGACCTGGGCATCGCAGTCGCAGGTTACCCTGAAGTCCACCAAGAATGCACTAGTCCCGAGCTAGACCTGCAAAACCTCAAACGCAAAGTCGATGCAGGTGCCGACATCGTCGTGACTCAGTTGTTCTACGATAACGATGACTTCTATCGCTTCCGCGATGCCTGCACCAGGCTAAAGATCAACGTACCCATCGTTCCCGGTATCTTGCCGGTCACCAACCTGGCTCAAATCAAACGCATCACCTCGCTCTGCAAAGCCAAGCTGCCCGATCGCTTCGTCCAGCGCCTCTCCGAGCGCGAAGACGATGCCTGGCAGTTCGAAGTGGGTGTCGATTACGCGCAAACCCAAGTCCAAGAACTGATGAACGCAGGTGTACCCGGCGTCCACTTCTACGTGCTCAATAAATCCCAAGCCACCAACAAAATCCTGGAAGGACTGTCCGGCTTTGCCAGTCGTCGCGGAGCCGCCTGACCCCGTTGGTCGCTCCTGGCAATCAAAGCTTGGCTCATGAAGTTGGAAAGAGGGATTGTCCAACGTGTTGCAACTGATGACCGGTTCTCGTTTGCACTTCGGCCTGGTCGAATTGGCAGCCAACCAGCCGCATCGTTACGGTGGGCTGGGCATGATGATCGACGCACCGAGCCTGGAACTAAGGCTAACACCCAGCGGCCACCAACTAGAACCAACCCGGCAGACAGGCACATTGGCTGCCTCTGCCGATAACGCCTCCGCTGCTAACTCTTTCTCCGTTAACGCCATAGCTGATGACGAACTGCAACGGCGCATCCAATCTGCCAGGCAACTCACCAGCACCATCCTCGCTGGCGACTATGCCAACTGCCGCCCACAAGCCTGCCAGTTCGCAGTCTCTAACGACGCTCAGCCGACTATCGAACTTGTCCAGTGCCCGCCCATGCACAGCGGGTTGGGCGTGGGTACTCAACTGGCCGCAGCAGTCGCTTGCTTGCTGGAACGTGACTTTTGTTTGCAGTACAACGATCAGCCATTACCAGGCTTCCGCTCGCACCAGTTCCAACAGCGGGCCCATCAAGCAGTGGCTCGACTAGCCCATCTATCGGGTCGCGGAAAACGCTCGGCCATCGGCTTGCATGGCTTCCTGTTCGGCGGTCTGGTCAAGGATCTTGGTTATGTTCAACCGGCCGAACTCAACGCCGATGGACCGCGTCCAATTGCCACCAGCTCCACCGCAGTTCCGAGTAGCTGGAGAATCGTGCTGGCTACCTCCG
This sequence comes from Ottelia alismoides, assembly GCA_037367405.1. Lineage (NCBI taxonomy): Eukaryota > Viridiplantae > Streptophyta > Magnoliopsida > Alismatales > Hydrocharitaceae > Ottelia > Ottelia alismoides. Next base: position 6,083,402 of record JAZKJV010011400.1, on the reverse strand, counting down.
TATGTACCGGTGATATGTGCGGAGTACAAGAAGATAGCCTGATCGCGCGAGCCAGCCAGACACCTAACCTAGAACGCGAACGAATGCTCCAGTTAGCCGACCTCTGCTCGCAAGCGGCCACGCATTCCGACTTCAATTCCTTCACACAAGCTCTCGACCAGTATATGGAACTGGCCGCGCGACTTTTTGCACCTGTGCAAGCCGGGCGCTATCGCGATGCACTCACCGCCCAGCGCGTCGAGAACTTGCGTCGTGCCGGTCTGGCTGCCGTTGGCCAAAGCAGTTGGGGTCCCACCGTCTTTGGTTTTGCCCCTTCGCAAGACGCGGCCACAACTGCCGCTGATCACCTCGCCTCAATCCAATTCGATCCATCGCTGGATCACCAGTCCGTACGCATCCTGATCGCAGCCCCACTGAATCATGGTGTACGATGGCTCTGTCGCACTTCAGAAGCAGTTCAGCATGCCAGCTAATCTCACACCCCAATACCACAAAGCCGAAAACGCTTATCGCCAGGCACAGACGCCCCAAGAGGAACTCGACTGCTTGCAAGTCATGCTGCGCGAGATCCCGAAACACAAAGGTACCGATAAGCTCCAAGCAGATCTGAAAGCCAAGATCGCCAAACTAAAGACGGAAGTTCAAAAGGTCGCTTCCAGTCCAGCCACGGGCAAAGCAGCCACCAAGATCCCGCGGCAGGGGGCAGGGCGCATCATCATGATCGGCGCACCCAACACCGGCAAAAGCCAACTGCTCGCCGCTCTCACACGTGCCCAACCAGAGATTGCACCTTACCCATTCACCACGCAGAACCCGATGCCGGGCATGATGTTGTTCGAAGACTGCCCGTTTCAATTAATCGACATGCCTCCGCTGACGGCGGACTTCATGGACCCGAGCACAATTGGTCTGGTGCGTGGCGCAGACCTGGTTTTCCTGGTCATCGATCTCAGCAGCGATAGCGTGCTGGAAGACACCCAAGCCGTGTTGGCTCGCTTTGATGCCAAGACTCGACTGGCCGCCGAAAGCTACCTGGACGAAGAAGACTTAGGCGTCAGTTACACCTGCACCTTCATCGTGCTGAACAAGTGCGATGCCGCAGGAGCCAGCGAACGCTTGGAAATGTTGGAAGAGTATGTGCTAGGTCCGATGAAGATGGAACGCTTTCAAGTCAGCGCCACCTTGGGTACAGGCTTGGATGATTTGAAGCGACGAGTCTTCGAACGACTTGAAATCGTACGCGTCTACACCAAGCACCCGAAGCAGAAAGAGCCCGACATGACCAAGCCGTTCACCATTCGTCAGGGACAAACTCTGGTCGAAGTAGCCGAATGCGTGCACCGCGATATGGCCGAGTCTCTCAAAGGCGCCCGCGTCTGGGGCAAAGCAGTCCACGATGGCACCAACGTCAAACCAGACTATCAACCGCTGGATAAAGACATCGTAGAGCTGCACGTGTAACGGTACTCTATCCGCAGCCACCACTGCCAAGTGGTGGAAAGCGGTCTATGGCATCCACCGTCTGGCGGCGGTGGCTACGAAGAGTGGAAAACGGTCTATGTCGCATCCACCGTCTGGCGACGGTGGCTACGAAGAGTCCAACATCTGGCGACGGTGGCTACGGAGGTTGGCTATGGAGCGTGGTACGCATCGTCTGGACGCTGACTAGCGCTTTTCGCCACTGTCTTTCAACGATTGAGCAATCTTCTGAGCTTGCTCGAGGTGTTGGCGAGCCGATTGTTCGCCCTTGGTTACCAGTTGTTGCAGTTCAGGTGGACCGGAGGTCTTCAAGGCTTGCAAGTGTGCCAGCGCACAGGTGTGCGCCACAATCTGCTGGCCGATATAGGCCATCTCAAAGTCACTGCCTTCGTGCTTTTCCAACATCTGACGCGTCATCTGCAGTTCATTATCGCAGGTCTGATCAGTCAGGGCGACCAGTTGGTGAGGCACTTGTCCACTCATGCCACCCTGACGCTGATCGTTCAGACCGCCTTGCAACTGGCCGATCGGTGCGCTGCCTGGATCAACTCGAGTTGGATTCTGATTGGGTGTCTGAGTCGCACCCGCGGTACGCTCACGGTTCTGTCCGTCGGTGTTGGAGTCCGAGTTGCGAACATTGTCACCAGGACGACGTTCTTGAACGGCATCTTGATTGCGACCGCCAGGGGCGTTGTCTTGATCGGGATTGCGCAAGCCCGGCTGCACATTGGTGCCACCAGCGGCTCCACCCTGGGCGTTGCGGCGCGTGTTGCCGATGCCTTGGTCAAACTGTTCCAGTTGCTGAACCATCTGCTGATGCTCTTGGACCATCATCTGCGCGAATTGTTTGACGCTGTCGTTGCGGGCGCGCTGACTGGCCAGTTGTCCCAACTCCACTTCGGCTTCGTTGCTACGCTTCAGCTTGTGAGCGATAAAAGCATTGAGGCTCACGCCTTGAGCCATCTGGCCTGCTTGACCTTGACCTGCTTGTCCAGGGCGTCCTTGGTCTTGAGCCGATTGGACTGGTGCAGTGGGTCGTTGAGTTGTGGACTGTGCGGGTGTCTGAGGTGTCGCCGGTTGTTGGGCAGTGGCTAACGATGTGGTACTGGCAATAGCGGCGACCAGGGCCATACGGCTCAATATACGATGCATGCGAAACTCCTTTAGAGAACAGAGAAGGGGACCGGTAGCGCTGGCCACTAGGCCAGCGAGCAAGGCTCTTTAAAGGTCGCAATTGGCGCGCCGCATGACTTCAAGAGTGAGCCGCGTAAGAAAGTTAGATCGCGTGCCGTCTGCATACATGCCTAGCCGCGCGATCAAGACTCGTGGTCGCTATCTCCCAGCCAGACTGCTATTGGAAATGAATAGCGAGATGAGGATCAACAGACCGATACATGCTGCCGTAATACTGATGACCAGAACGACGCCTGCGGATATATCCAGCGCTCGGCCAACTTTCGCATTGTGCTCGCGGCACAAACCTGCGGCTAGCTCTTCGATCGCGCTATTCGCCAGCTCAGCAGCCAATACCATTCCGATACACAGGATCAACACGCACCACTGCCATAGCAGCGCGTGCAAGATCTTGGCCACGATCAGGACCAGGGCGGCTGCAGCGAAGTGCACATAGAAACTGTTTTGACCTTCTATGCCATAAGCCAGGCCGCGTCCAGCCAGCGAAAACTTGCGGATCCACTTACGCACCAATGCCTGCACCATGACCAACCTGCCCCAGGGAAAGATAACCGACTCAGGTGGCTATCTTAATTGGATTTTCGCCCTTTGCAGAGCAGTCCCGAAACGACCGCTGGGTAAAGTGCATGGCAAGCTCCGTAGCCACCGTCGCCAGAGGGTAGTTCACTGGATGAAGTCTTCGTAGCCACCGCTGCCAAGTTTTGATGTTGCGCCTTTTTTGAATGTCACCTCTCCCGGCGGTCGCCGCATGGGAGGGCGAGGTTCCACCCGAGCCTTGGGCCCCAGAGCGCCAATGCAGTCCCATTGGAATTTGAGTTTTGAATCATGGCGCGAAGCGCAGACGAACGTCCGCAGGCCATTTCTGCCAGGCCGTTAACACCCATGAATCTTCGGTTGGTGATACAAACCGAAAGCTCGGCGGGAGCCTCGCCCGCCTCGCCCTCCCAGCGTTCCTGCGCTTGGGAGAGGTGACTCAAAAGCGCGCAACATCAAAGCTGCCAAGCGGCGGAGAACGTTAACTTTCGCGTCCACCGTCTGGCGACGGTGGCTACGCAGCTTGCCAAGTGACGCTGTCCAACTAAGCGCGTGAGTGATGTACCAAATGTTGAAGGTCCGAGAGCAGTAGCTTGTCAGTTGCCAAGCGGACGGCGTTGGTCGATCCGGGCAAGCAAAACACCAGCACCTTACCGACTCGACCGGCCAGAGCGCGGCTGAGCATCGAGGCAGCCCCGATCTCGGCGTAACTGAGCATGCGAAAGAGCTCGCCAAAGCCAGGCAACGTCACCTCCAGCAGCGGTTCGATTGCCTCTGGAGTGCGGTCGCGTGGCGACACGCCCGTACCACCGGTGATCAACAAGGCGTCAACATCGAACGCTTGCGCCTCGGCTACCACTGCGCGAATGGCCTCGATCTCATCGGGTACGATTCGCCTGTCGGCTATCACATGCCCGGCTTCGGTAAAGCGATCGACCAGCAATTGGCCACTGGTATCATTGGCCAGAGTCCGCGTATCGCTAACAGTCAGCACCATAATCCGCAGCGCCTTGGCGGCGCTTTGTTGGCGATGCTGACCGGCCGGGCTGGCAGCGCCCGGCGATTGTCCTTCGGGCTGGGCAGACTGGCTCACTTGTGGTTGACCTTCGACCAGTCTTTGCGCTGACGGCTGCTGGGAATAGCCATCTTCTTGCGATACTTGGTGATCGTGCGCCGCGCTACCGTCAGGCCCAGCTTGCCCAGTTCTTTCACCAGGTCATCGTCGCTGTACGGATTCTGCTTGTCTTCCTTTTCGATCAGCTCATTGAGTTTGATGCGAATCGTATCCCAAGCCACGTCTTCGCCGTCTTCGCTCCGCGTCCCGCCCACAAAGAACCGCTTCAGTGGAAAGATACCGCGAGGGGTTTGGATCCACTTGTCATCGACGGCTCGCGAGATCGTAGTGACGTGCACCCCAACGGTGTCGGCAATCTGCTGCATCTTCAGCGGTTCGATGAACTCGGGACCATCGTCGAGAAAACGTTTCTGGTAATTGACTATCTCTTGGGAAACCTTCAGCACAGTCGAGCGTCGCTGCTGAATGGCTTCGATCAACCAGTTGGCCGCTTCGATCTTGCGACGAATAAAATCCTTTTCTTCCGAGGTTGCGGTCGGATCGGCCAATCGTCGGCGATAGTACTCGCTGATGCGTAGCGGCGGCAGACGATCATCTTCCAAACGCACCACATACTTGCCATCGGCATCGGCCTCGACAATCACATCGGGCGTAACGATCGGCACATAGGCCTCCAGGAACGCAGCCCCGGGTTTGGGATTGAGGTGATGAAACTCTTCGCGAGCCGCTTGAATGGTCTCGATGCTGAGCCCGGTCTTCTTTTCAATCAATGGCAAACGGTTCTCTGCCAGATCTTCCAAGTGATCCTGGATCAGCACCTTCAACTCTTCATATAGGTACATGTCAGGCTTGAGCTGATTGAGCAGGCATTCACGCAAGTCGCGAGCTGCGATGCCCGGCGGATCGAGCGACTGCACAATAGCCAAGGCTTCCTCGGCTCGCTTCACATCGTCGCTGGCATGATCCGGTGGAAGCAGATCGCGCAAACTGGTTTTAAAGTAGCCACCATTGCGAGCATCGAGCGTCGAAATGATACGCTGCGCCAGTCGCTCGACATCGCTATCGATATCCAGTTCGGCTAACTGATGGTCCAAATAATCGTTCAGCGACTCTGGACGCTCAAGGGCGTTGGCCATCAAGTCGTGCTGGCGATCTTGAGCTTCTTGCATGCGATTGCTGGAGCGACGGAAGTCGTCAAACGAATCCGGCATCTCCGAATCCATGTTAGCCAGCCGCTCGAAGTCCTCGGAGTTGGATTGGTTGTCTTGAACGACCAACTCACGCTCGTCTTCAGCCGGTCGATTGGGATCGATCTGTTCGTCCTCTTCATCGACCTCTTCAGGCAGGTTGGGATCAGCCTCCAAGGCCTCCAGCATTGGATTCTCATTCATCTCCTGTTCGATGCGTTCCTGCAGCGCCATGACGGGCATCTGCAGAATCTCCATCGACTGAATCATCTTCGGGGCCAGCTTCTGCGTCTGCAGTTGCTTGGTTTCCATGCCGAATGACAAACGCATTTTTCGTTTCCTCACGCGCCCAAAAAAGTTGCCAGGCGTTTTTGTTCGTCTAAGTTCTCCCGGTGCCAGCTGCTGCCTGTGTCCAGGGCCTGTATCCAGCGCCTCTGTCCAGAGCCGTCGGCCCCGGGGCAACTTCTGGTCCGGTTGTGTAACTATACCATTTTTGCAACCCAAAGCGCGCAGACAAGCTCCACTGGAATGAAATTTGCAGCAAGTGTTGCGATTTTGCTAGCTTCTGAGGTCGCGACAGCGGGCTGGCAACCTCGACGGCAGCCGCTCTCGGCCGCCAATTTAGGCGGATAAGCCCCAGAGCGTCTTTCGGGCATTCCAGTTGGCATCTCTTGCCTGCTCGGAGTAATTGGTCGACCCATCAACCGTCCCAGCGGAGAATCTGGCCGACGGCTGCTGCGGAGCTCTCGGCCGAGTCGATTGCAAATAAGAGGCCAGGAAGGTGGAATCTACGTCGGTGAAAGGAGTCGCCCCGCATGCGTCGCACCAGGTTGACTGATCGCGTGTTAACAAACACTTGCCAGCCGCAGGGCGCTAGCCCCGGTTCCAACATCTGCCAGCCGCAGAGCGCTAGCCCCGGTTCCAAAACTAACGGCGCTCTGGCCCGTCGCACTCTCTTGACCATGACTCTCTGGGGCGCTTCAGCCCTGCTGCCGGCACTGACCTGCAGCCAGGCGCACGCTCAAGAGCCACACGCTCCGGTGGCCAACGCCATCGGACGCTTTTTCGGCTTCGGCTATAGCGCCGGCTATCATGCGGTCTCGCCCAGCCAGCTGGGGTTCCACCACTATTCGCCCACGCACAATGTCGTACCTCAACCGCCGCGCGGCATGTACGCGATGGGGCCAAATCTTGGTTATGGCCAGCCAATGCCTGGGACAGTCCATAGCCATGCCCAGCCGATGATGGGCTATCCTTCACCAGCGCCGCAGTTACCTATCAGCACTCAAGACCTGGTCCCCGCCCCGCCCGGCCAACCTTCCCCTTCGCAGTCCATTCTGCCTGCCAAACCCGAACCGCCACCGCCCAGTTGGCTCAAGCAGTTCCTGAAGGATCAAGCGCCCGCAGGTGGTGATGACGACTCCTTGCTGAACGAAGAATCGCCCAGCGATCGACGCGGCGTTTACCTGCAACTGGAACCACAGCAGAGCACTGCCAGCCTGATGATCTCGCCGGCCGATGGCTCGGAGAGCGTCGTTGACACCATAAGCCCAGCGTCGCCCATGCCGCGACAAACAGTTCAGTATCCGTCGCTGCAATATCCAGTGCCGCAGTATTCAGTGCCGCAATATTCAGTGCCGCAATATTCAGTGCCGCAATATCCAGTGCCGCAGTATCCAGTGCCGCAGTATTCAGTGCCACAGTACACTGCCCCGCCCTCTCCAGGACCGCAATTTGTTAGGCAGCAGTATGTTGGACCGCAGTACCGTCCGGCTCCATCTGCCTCACCGCAGCCACCCGTAAACCAGCGGCCGACACAAATCGGCGGCCGGCCCGTGGTCTCCATACTCCAGCAGTAATGATTTAAATTTCAACGCGTCGTCCACTTCGCGCCAGTGGTCTCAGCGGGCACAATTTGGAACGTTAACATACGCTTCCCCCGAAGGACTGCATGATTTTGCGGAGCCGGCCAATGGCTCCGCAATCCATCACGCGCAGGCCCCACCCAAGTGCCATTGATTCTGGAGACCACTGATGTTGGAACGTTCGCTCGTCCTGCTGAAACCCGATTGTGTTGAACGTCGTCTGATGGGCACGATCATTGCCCGTTTCGAAGCCAAGGGCTTCAACATCGTGGCCGCCAAGATGCTGCGAGTCACACCTGAGCTGAGCAAGCAGCACTACGCCGAACACGTCTCCAAGCCCTTCTACAAGAGCCTGGAGGACTTCATCACCTCGGCCCCGATCTTGGCCTTGGCCATCGAAGGTCTGGATGCGATTCGCGTCATCCGTGAAATGTTAGGGGCCACCAATGGTTTGAAGGCGGCGCCAGGCACTATTCGCGGCGACTTCTCCAGTTCGCGCCAGATGAACCTGGTACATGCCTCCGACAGCCCTGAAAGTGCGGCACGCGAATTGGCTTTGTACTTCAAGCCAGAAGAAATCTGCGAGCACACGCTGCGACTGACGCCTTCCTTGCGCGCAGCTGACGAGTGAGCAGCCCGCTCATGAGTTGCATGCGCCGCCTGGCCATCGCCCTGACCCTATGCTTTTCCACGACTGTCGTCCAAACCTGCTGGGCACAGTCCTTGGCTCTGCGAGTTGTCGTGAGCGATGCCGATACAGGGCAACCTCTGCCAGCCCGCCTGACGCTGCAAGCATCCGATTCGCAAGAGTACTTCTACTTTCACAGCGAGCACCCCGAAGGCTCGGCTGTGAAGTATGACAAACAGAATTGGATCAATGCCCGCTCGATCGAACGACATACCACGATCTCGGCCCATAGCGCCATCACCAGCTTGCCAGCGGGCAATTATCGATTGGTCGTTGAACATGGCAAAGCGACCATTCCCTTTCGGCAGAACCTGACGATCGATCGCGATCAGCGCATCGAAGTGCGGCTGAAGCGCTGGATCAAGCCTGAAGAGCAGGGCTGGTACTCGGGTGATACTCACGTTCATCGCACCATCGATGAACTACGCAATGTCATCTTGGCGGAAGACCTGAACGTAGTGCTGCCACTGACCAACTGGGTCACACACGCGGAACGACCTCCCACCAGCGTTGACAAGAACATTGCCGACGCCACGCGTTCGGGCCTGATCACCGTCGATCCCCTGCACTTGATCTGGCCTCAGAACACCGAATACGAAATCTTCTCTGTTGGTAGTCGCCAGCACACGCTAGGCGCGCTGTTTGTCTTGGGACATCAGCAACAATTAACGTCGGGTGTGCCACCTTGGAAAAAGGTTATCGATGCGGCCCAGCAGCAGAGCTCGCATGTGGCCTTCGATATGGACAAGCTCGATTGGCCATTTGCCATGCTCTTGCCAGCACTGGTTCCCGGCGCGCTGTATGAACTGGCCAATAATCATGTGTGGCAAACTGAATTCGCGTTTCGTCAATGGAACTCGCCAGCCCCGCCCTATCTCGCGCCACCCTATGGTGCCAGGTCCGGTGGCCATCGCGAGTGGCTCGACTACACCCATGGCATGTATTACAGCTTGCTCAATTGTGGCCTGCGCTTGCCACCATCGGCTGGCACTGCCAATGGAGTGCATCCAGTGCCAGCCGGATTTGGGCGCGTGTATGTGCAGGTCCCCGGTGAGTTCACTTACCAAAAGTGGATGCAAGGACTCACAGCGGGGCGCTCGTTTGTAACCACCGGCCCTATGTTGACAGCCACCCTGGATGGCCAGTTACCTGGCAGCGTGTTTCAAGCCACCAGCCAACAGCCCAAAGCGTTGCAACTGAAACTGCAAGTCGATTCATTGGAACCGCTCCTTTATGGTGAATTGATCGTCAATGGCCAGGCGGCCGAAGTCTTGCGTCCGCAGAATACCAAGACCGAAATCGAAGGCGTTTTCCGTACGCAACTGGTTACTTCCCTCACACCTGTCCGCTCAGGCTGGGCAGCGGTGAAATTCTGGCAACAATCCAGCGATGGCCAGGTGCGTTTCGTGCATTCGGCTCCCTGGTACTTTGAAGTCGATCAGCAGCCGGTTCAACCGCTGGCTGTCGAGCGTCGTTACTTGATCGAGCGAATGTCGGCCGAGATCGAGCGTTCGCGCGGCGTGCTCAGCGAGGCGGCACTCGCGGAGTACGAAACTGGGCTCGACTTCTATCGCTCGCTGGTGCCCTACGATGACCGTACAGAAGTCGCCGCTACAGCGCGGCCAATGGTTGGCAAAGCAGAGGTTACTCGCTGGACCAACATCTTTCGCGCGCATCGCCTGACGCCTGAAGAGATTCGCGCGGCCACCGGCCTGCCGATAGAACAAGCCACTCTGCCCGATGGTCCAGCTTATGGTGAACTGGCCAAAGGCCTGCGCATCTTGCCCTATCCAGGCGGTCGTCATCCGCGGCGTGGCTTTCTGGAGGGAGCCGTACATCCCGAACGCGAAACCAAGGTCAGCATTTTTCCTCCTTGGGACAACGCTGGCGATGCGGGCTATGTGGTCGTGGATGTACCTGAAGCCATCTTTTCCAATCTCGGCTTGACTTACCTGGCTCATAAACACATTCCGACCATCTGGGACCAACAGCAAGTCAAACTGGAGCGATTGGAATGGGTCGACCAGGGTGGCCAACTGACGCTCAAGCGACGCTTGCCCAATGGCATCCAGTTTGCGTCACATGTCGGTATTGAAGGCGATGCAGTGCAGATGCGCATCGCGCTGACCAATGGAACCGCCAATAAACTAACTGGTCTGCGCGTCCAGGTTTGCACCATGCTTGGTGGCCTGCTGAACTTTAATCATCAGGAACCACTCGAATCCATCACCGAAGGATCAATGATTGCTGTACGTGGACGCGACACACAGCGCTGGCTGATTACCAGTTGGCAGCCCAACCAGCGCGTGTGGCAAAATCCTCCGGTCCCTTGCATACACTCCGATCCGGTGTTTCCCGATTGTGATCCAGGGCAAAGCGTTGAGGTTCGCGGTTTCGTGCGGTTCTATGAAGGCGAAGACGTTCGAGCATTCATGAGCCGCCTCCCTTGAAACAAAGAGGATGAAGCAATGGCAGCGGGCACGAAGGTCGTAATCGTCGGTGGCGGCTTCGGTGGCCTGGCAGCGGCCAAACGCCTCCGCACGGTGCCTTTGCAAGTCACTTTGCTCGATCGCCGCAATTACCACCTCTTTCAACCGCTGCTATATCAAGTTGCAACCGGCGTGCTCTCGCCGGCCAACATCGCCTCGCCCCTGCGCGGGATCTTGCGGCATCAACGCAATACTCAAGTCTTGTTGGGCGAAGCGATTGATTTTGACCTGGCCGGCCAGCGAGTCATACTGAAGGAAGGTGATCCGCTGAGCTACGATTGGTTGATCGTCGCCTGCGGCGCGCGGCACGGATACTTTGGCAAAGACCACTGGGAACAATATGCCCCTGGCCTAAAGACGATCGAAGATGCCACCGAGATCCGCAAACGGATTCTCTATGCTTTTGAAGCAGCCGAAGCGGAAAGTGATCCCGATCGGCGCCGCGCTTGGTTAACGTTTGTGATTGTCGGCGGTGGTCCCACGGGAGTGGAAATGGCCGGTGCCTTGTCCGATATTGCTCACTACACGTTGCGCCATGACTTTCGCAGTATCCGTTCGTGGGAAGCCAGGATCATTTTGGTCGAGGCCAGCCAATACCCGCTGGATGTTTATGGTGGCGATCTGCCAGCCAAATCGCTGGACGCTCTGCTGAAACTGCATGTGGAGGTGCGTTCATTAACCAAAGCCGTCGATATACAGGATCACTATGTCGAACTGGAATCAGCTGGTAAACGTGAACGCATCGATACCGAAACCGTCGTCTGGGCCGCCGGTGTCAAGGCATCGCCCCTGGCTGCCAGGTTAGCCGCCGCCTGCGGAGTCACCACGGATCGCGCAGGTCGAGTTCCGGTCGATCCCAACCTGAGCTTGCCAGGCTTTCCGCAAGTCATGGTCTTGGGCGATATGTGCACTTGCCTCCACAATGGCAAACCGCTGCCGGGTCTGGCACCTGTGGCCATGCAGCAAGGCCGTTACTGTGCTCAGCGTATCGAAAACGCGCTTCAAGGCCGTGATACGCCACCCTTCCAGTACAACGATCGCGGCTCGATGGCCGTCATCGGTCGTTACCGCGCGGTGGCGGAAGTTGGCAAACACAAGTTCTCCGGTATCCTGGCTTGGCTGATGTGGCTAGTGATTCACATCATCGAGATTACCCAGTTTCGCAATCGCCTGCTGGTGCTGGTCCAATGGGGTTGGACATTCTTTACACGTGATCGAGCCGCGCGCTTGATAACCGGCGAGACCGAACCGCGCATCATTGCGCTCGACTCGAAAAGTCCAGAGTCGTACAATGATAGTGTCAGCCAGCAGAGCTGAGCCGATTTCGTTTCAACCTGCCTCGGGCTGACCGCAACCTCATATCGATGGAGTTTCAGGATGTTACACCCTACGTTTCGCGCCTGGGTCATGACTGCAGCCGCTCTGGGCTGTGGGCTCTGCACAAGCAATCTACTATGTGGGCAAAGCGTCCTGGAGCAGCTCGAGCAAAAAGTCCGCGATGGCCTGGAACTGAATAGCTCCAACAACGATGCGGCCAAGTCGGACAAGCCAGCCGATGCTGAACTGCCTGCCCCCAGTACAAAACCAGGCGGTAACGCAGCCGATAAAGGGACCAGCGGCAGGCGAACTCCACCGCCGACACCGGCACCGCCAAGCCCGCGCAGCATCTTGGAAGCTCCGCTACTGGGTTCGCCCACCCCTGACACCAAGCCTGCCAAACCTACCCCTGAAAGTGAACCGCCAGCCGGCGGCATCTACTTGGGATTAGAAGCTGAATCGTTAGCCGGTGGTGGCATCGGCGTGCGCGTCGTGCGGATCACAGAAAATTCGCCGGCTTGGCGTGCCGGCTTTAAGGTGGGTGATGTGATCTTGGCCATCGATGGATTTGCCATCGCCAACTTGGACTCGATGGTTGATCGTCTGTCGCTTCGCCGACCTGGTGATACCATTCGCGTGTTGCTGATGCGAGCTAACAAGAATGTTGAACTGACGGCAGTCTTGCAAGATGCCAATCTGGCTCAGCGTTTACATGGCGTGAATCCCAACTCACCGATTCCTTCGCCGCTAACACCAACCGGTGGTGCCTGGCTGGGTGTCATCGTGGCTGATTTGTCGACCGCCTTTCGCAATCAATTCGGCTTGCGCACCTACCGTGCGGCCGCGGTGACCAATGTCACCAAAGGCTCACCGGCCGACTTGCTGGGGATTCAACCGGGCGATGCGATTGTGGGTGCCGAGGGACGCCCGATCGAATCGGCTCGCGACCTGCTGGACTGGATGGCCAGCAAACGCCCTGGCGAACAAGTAACTCTGAACGTCATGCGTGGCACACGCGCCACCTTGCTCGAACTGACTTTGGGCGGCGATCCCAAGTTGATGGCCACAACCGTCGAGCGTCCTGCGCTGGGCGATCCATTTGACCAGGCGGTGATGTCAGCCGAAGAGAACACTGTCCCCAGCCCCGATGCCAATCTCGCCACCGATCCTGGCGAAGTACAACGTCTGCGCAGCGAACTGCAAGAAGCGCGCGATCAGTTGAGTACTCTGGAGCAACGCGTGGCTGAGCTAGAAACTTTATTGCGTGAGCAGCGCAAATAGCAGCCGAGCGCTGGCTTCCGGGTGGCACTGGCGGCCGCAGGCCAGGCCAGTGCATGCCGAAGCACGCAAGCCACGCAGCACCAGACGATCTTCCAACATCTCGAAGTCATCAGACGTTCACGACTGCTTGTTTTGGCCAATGGTCGGCTTTCGGGTGGCACTGACGGCCGCAGGCCAGGCCAGTGCATGCCGAAGCACACAAGCCACGCAGCACTAGTTGATCTTCCAACATCTCGAAGTCATCAGACGTTCACGACTGCTTGTTTTGGCCAATGGTCGGCTTTCGGGTGGCACTGGCGGCCGCAGGCCAGGCCAGTGCATGCCGAAGCACACAAGCCACGCAGCACCAGACGATCTTCCAACATCTCGAAGTCATCAGACGTTCACCACTGGTTGTTTTGGCCAATGGTCGGCTTCCGGGTGGCACTGACGGCCGCAGGCCAGGCCAGTGCATGCCGAAGCACGCAAGCCACGCAGCACCAGATGATCATCCAACATCTCGAAGTCATCAGACGTTCACGACTGCTTGTTTTGGCCAATGGTCGGCTTCCGGGTGGCACTGGCGGCCGCAGGCTAGGCCAGTGCATGCCGAAGCACGCAAGCCACGCAGCACCAGACGATCTTCCAACATCTCGAAGTCATCAGACGTTCACAACTGCTTGTTTTGGCCAATGGTCGGCTTCCGGGTGGCACTGACGGCCGCAGGCCAGGCCAGTGCATGCCGAAGTATGCAAGCCACGCAGCACCAGACAATCTTCCAACATCTCGAAGTCATCAGACGTTCACAACTGCTTGTTTTGGCCAATGGTCGGCTTCCGGGTGGCACTGACGGCCGCAGGCCAGGCCAGTGCATGCCGAAGCACACAAGCCACGCAGCACCAGATGATCTTCCAACATCTCGAAGTCATCAGACGTTCACGACTGCTTGTTTTGGCCAATGGTAGGCTTTCGGGTGGCACTGGCGGCCGCAGGCCAGGCCAGTGCATGCCGAAGCACACAAGCCACGCAGCACCAGATGATCTTCCAACATCTCGAAGTTATCAGACGTTCACCACTGGTTGTTTTGACCAATGGTAGGCTTTCGGGTGGCACTGGCGGCCGCAGGCCAGGCCAGTGCATGCCGAAGCACGCAAGCCACGCAGCACCAGATGATCTTCCAACATCTCGAAGTTATCAGACGTTCACGACTGGTCGATTTGGCCAATGGTCGGCTTTCGGGTGGCACTGGCGGCCGCAGGCCAAGCCAGTGCATGCCGAAGCACGCAAGCCACGCAGCACCAGATGGTCTTCCAACATCTCGAAGTCATCAGACGTTCACCACTGGTTGTTTTGACCAATGGTAGGCTTTCGGGTGGCACTGGCGGCCGCAGGCCAGGCCAGTGCATGCCGAAGCACACAAGCCACGCTGCACCAGACGATCTTCCAACATCTCGAAGTCATCAGACGTTCACGACTGCTTGTTTTGGCTAATGGTCGTGCGTTGGAATGGGTGGAGCGGCCGACGCGGTGCGTCGGCTATACGTTTTCCGACGCAGGCGCGTCGGGCTACATTGCGCGTCGGGCTACAGTCGTTACCGCAGACGAAATCCACACCATCGCACAATCAAAAGCGTCGAGCAGACCCAGAGGGCATGAATGCCGATTTGGGGTAGCCAATACCAAGTACCATAAGTGGCCACAACGTGCGCTGGTGCAAGGAGACATCTGCCGATCGCGGCTGCCACGCATCCGGCGATACCCACCCATACATGTCTTTGTGCAAACGTCATCCATACACACGACATCAAGAGCACGGCATCGATAAGAAAAGCCACTGACAAACCAACAACATCGTCGAAGAAACCTCCCGAAAACTTCAGCACGGCCACCGCCACCACTGCCAAGGCGGTCGAGCGCAGGAGAGCTACGATGGTCATAGGTTCTGTGGCTTCAGTAGGCTGTTGCCTTAGAGTTCCCCAAAATGGGCGAAGCAATTCGAGCAGGACTGCTAAGACGAGGGCCGCGCCGACAAAAACGTCCACCGTATTGAGCAGTAAACTCCCAAGCAGGTCTGCGGGCTGGTCCCGAACTTTGGTTAATGAAAACATGATCGCCACTTGCAAACAAGTCAGCACTACCAGACCCGTGATGAACAATATGGTTCGTCTGGTCCAATTCCATGGCGAGATCGCCCAGAAAACAACCAAGAGTTCGTATTGAGCAGAGAGTAAGCTTGCATGTGCGATTCGAGACCAATAGGCATACAACGCATCTTGACCACCTATCCATACCGGCACGAAATGAACGGCTGGCAACAAAAGCAAATGAAAGCTTGCCAAACCGATCAAAAGACGCCAGACAACTGGGTGGTTCATGGATACATGCCTAAACTTATTAGGGTCATGACGGATTTTGGTGGCCGGCCAAGATACCGGTCAATCGTTTAACCCGGGTTGAACAACGCCGAATAAATGGGGTCAGGTCTGAATTCCAGGCCGTGCAAATTGAGACCTGACCCCATTTTCTCAGGTAACGATCAACACCGCCAGCATGGGCTCGTTTATCTTCCTCACCAAGATCGAGAACACCCAAGCTAACGGACACGTGCTGCAGGATGAAATCCAAACAGTAGCTCTATCCAATGCAACGGGAGGCACATTCCGTTTGGCTTACCTGGGCCAAACCACGCAGCCGATCGCTTATAATGCGAGTGCTGCGGCAGTGGATGCGGCCCTTGAGGCGCTCAGCACTGTGGGCACCGGAGCCGTGACGGTTTCGCTAGCTGCGAGCACCTATACGATCACCTTTGGTGGTGGCGCTTTGAACGATACCAATGTCAATTCTCTGCAAGGCGATGTGTCGACGGCCACTTATGGCACGGTCGATCGTATGCTCACCACCACTTACAACGCGGCCCATGAAATCACTCAGCAGAGCGATCCCTCAGCCACAATTGCCTACACACGCGATAACCTCGGTCGAGCAACTTCGATCGTGAATACGATTGCAGGCCTGACGCCGACGGTGACCTTTGATCAGACATTCAATGCCGGCAGCGATCGCACGCAAGTGAAGGCCAAGATTGGATCAACTAATGATTTTAAAACCGATTACACCTACGACACGCTGGGCCGGGTGACGGACATTATCCAACAAGCCAATAGCGGCAATGCGGTGGCTAGTAAACGTGTGACTTTGGCTTACAACAAGCTGGGCCAGTTCACGGCCTTTAATCGCTACGAGAGCACCGGCACGACCAACCAAGTGGCCTCGACCGACTTCGCGTATGACACGTTGAACCGATTGACCGACATCGATCACAAACAAGGCAGTACCATCCTTGCCAGCTACGATTACACGTTCGACTTTGCCAGTCGCCTTACCAGTGTCAATTCGTTTCGCGATGGACTGACCACTTACACCCACGACAAGACTGATCAGCTCACCGGCGCGGACCATACAGGGCAAACCGACGAGACCTACACGTTCGACGCTAACGGCAATCGTAGCAGCTACACCCTTGGCACCAACAATCTTATCACCAGTGACGGCACCAATACCTACCAGTACGACGACGAAGGCAATCGAACGCGCGTGACGGTGATATCTACGGGTGCTTACACGACCTACACCTGGGACTACCGCAATCGGCTGACGGCCGTAAAGGATTACAACAGTTCAAATGTCTTGCTGAAGGAAACGACCTACAGCTACGACATGCAGAACCGGTTAATCAAGTCCACTTACGATGCCGACGGAGCAGGCGCGGGTGTTGCGACCACTCGCTACTGGGCCTTTGACGAGGGCATCAATCCGCTACTGGAGTTCAAAGGACCAGCGGCCAGCGATGTTTCGCATCGCTATTTGTGGGGACCTGCGGTGGATCAACTGTTTGCCGACGAACAGCCCACCAGCACCGCATCGGCAGGTAATGTCCTGTGGGCTCTGGCTGACAACCTAGGCACGATCCGAGACATCGCTGACTTAAGCGGCAGTACGACCAGCGTTATCAACCACCGCCGCTTCGGCGCATTCGGCAACCTGGTCAGCGAAAGCAACGCAGCGGTGGACATGGTCTTTGCGTTCACCGGCAAGCTGTACGACGAGAATACGAAGCTGCAGAACAATCTGAATCGCTGGTACGACGCTGCGACTGGGCAGTGGCTGAGTGAGGATCCGATTGGGTTTGCAGGCGGCGACGAAAATGTTCGACGATATGTAGGCAATACAGTCTTATCGAGTTGGGATCCGACTGGAAAGATAATTGAGACGGTTTGGGATGTAGGCTGCGTAATTTGGGACGGTGGGGTTATTACCGTTGGCATAATAACTGCGGATCCTGTGCTGATTCGGCAAGGCACAACAGACTTGGTGATTGACGTTGGATCGATGCTAATCCCCGTTGTCCCAGCAGGCGGCGGAAGACTTCTTCGAGCAATTCCAACGCCTACGCCTCACCTGAACAAGGTCGCTAGTAATATACCTACTGCCCCAGTAATTGGAACAGCCAATCCAAAGTCACTTCTGAGTCGTCAAGGCCCACATGAGATGACGCCAAGCCGCGTTCAGGATATGTCCGAGGATATGATGACGGGGCAATTCCCTTGGGCAAGGTCAGGGCCAATCGATGTCGCTCAAGGACCAAGTGGCGTTACGATCATCTTAGACGGGCATCACCGAACGCAAGCTGCAATAGAAGCAGGTCTAGAAGTCGTTCCTGTTAGAATTCATCCGGTTACGCCGGAGCGCTGGGGTGAGCTTATGCAGGATGTATTGCAATCAGGAGGGATTCGATGAATTCTACGACACAAATTGGACTCAGTTCTGAAGAACTGCTACGACGTTGCCTCGAGCTTTCGGTGTTACAACAGGATTTGATTGCAGAATGGCTCAAACAGAACGCGGGGGCAGTTGATTTCGAAATGCTACTCGACTTCAAACGAGAATCGATCGTAACTCTTGAGGGAGTCCAATGGACAGCAAGGAAACACGGAGTCGGAGTTCGATTTGATTCAAATGCAGGAATAACTGTGGATGTTCCGTTTGGCATAGATCAGCCGCAAAAAATCGACCCGGATCGCACTTACGACTATCTTGCCAGTCTTAGGGTTTTCGATGTGCTGGCAACAGGAAAGCCACGCCGTGACGCGATTTACGCAACCTTTGATGATTTGGAACACGCGGGAAAACTACGAGTTTCGAAAGATTCAATTGGGAGAAGATTATATGAGCTAGCATAGCCCATTCGAGAATAAATGGGGGCAAGACCGATTACACGTACCATACCCTGGGCCAGATGACAGATATTGTTCAGCAATCCAGCGGTGGTAATGCCGTGGCCAGTAAACGTGTGACTTTAAAACGGTTGGCCAGTGGTAAGACCTTGCTAGCCGCGAATAAATCGCGAATAAATGGGGTCAGGTGTGAATGGCACTCCGAAGGAGTGCAAGTCTAGACCTGACCCCATTTTCGCTCCAGCGCCACCGGTGGCACATTCCGTTTGGCTTACCTGGGCCAAACTACTCAGCCGATCGCTTATAATGCGAGTGCTGCGGCAGTGGATGCGGCCCTTGAGGCGCTCAGCACTGTGGGCACCGGAGCGGTGACGGTTTCGCTAGCTGCGAGCACCTATACGATCACCTTTGGTGGTGGCGCTTTGAACGATACCAATGTCAATTCCCTGCAAGGCGATGTGTCGACGGCCACTTATGGCACGGTCGATCGTACGCTCACCACCACTTACAACCCAGCCCACGAAATCACTCAGCAGAGCGATCCCTCGGCTACCATTGCTTACACACGCGATAACCTCGGTCGAGCAACTTCGATCGTGAATACGATTGCAGGCCTGACGCCGACGGTGACCTTTGATCAGACATTCAATGCCGGCAGCGATCGCACGCAGGTGAAGGCCAAGATCGGCTCAACTAATGATTTTAAAACCGACTACACCTACGACTCGCTGGGCCGCATGACGGATATCGTTCAGCAAGGTGGCGGCGGTAACGCGGTGGCTAGTAAACGTGTGACGTTGGCTTACAACAAGCTGGGCCAGTTTACGGTCTTTAATCGCTACGAGAGCACCGGCACGACCAACCAAGTAGCCTCGACCGACTTCGCCTATGACACTCTCAATCGCTTGACGGATATCGATCACAAACAGGGCAGTACGATTCTGGCCAGCTACGATTATGCATTCGACTTTGCCAGTCGCCTTACCAGCGTCAATTCGTATCAGGACGGGCTGACCACCTACGCCCACGACAAGACCGATCAGCTCACCGGGGCGGACCATACAGGGCAAACCGACGAGACCTACACGTTCGACGCCAACGGCAACCGCAGCAGCTATACCATTGGCACCAACAATCTTATCACCAGTGACGGCACCAATACCTACCAGTACGACGATGAAGGCAATCGAACGCGGGTGACGGTGATAGCCACGGGTGCTTACACGACCTACACCTGGGACTACCGTAATCGGCTGACGGCCGTTAAGAGTTTTAGTAGTTCAAATGTCTTGCTGAAGGAAACGACCTACAGCTACGACATGCAGAACCGGCTAATCAAATCGACCTACGATGCTGACGGGGCTGGCGCTGGTGTAGCCACCGCGCGTTTCTGGGCCTTTGACGAGGGCATCAATCCACTGCTTGAATTCAAAGGTTCAGCGGCCAGTGATGTTTCGCACCGTTACCTCTGGGGACCAGCGGTTGATCAACTCTTTGCCGATGAGCAGCCAACAAGTACTGGCTCTGCAGGCAATGTCCTGTGGGCACTCAGTGATAACCTTGGAACGATTCGCGACATCGCTGACCTCAGCGGCAGCACGACCAGCATTACCAATCACAGGCGGTTTGGTGCTTTTGGCAGCTTAGTCACCGAGAGCAACTCGGCTGTAGACTTGCTGTTTGCGTTCACCGGAAAGCTTTACGATGAAAACACGAAACTGCAGAACAATTTAAATCGCTGGTATGACGCTGCCGTTGGGCAGTGGATGAGTGAGGATCCAATTGGGTTTGTCGCTCTACCAAAAGTTTCGACAATTCAGAATTCACGCAGGCCAGCCAAGTACCTGACTTCCCCTGTTTTTGAAGCTTTTTCTTGAGAACTTGGGGTCCGGTCGTCAACTAATTCCCTCGCATGAATGGCCTCCGAAGCCGAAGGCTAGAGGTTCAAATCCTCTCGGGGATACTTTTTGATCAGCCTCGGGATCTTCTATTGGTCATTCGTCTAACCCGTTGCCGCAGGCGAGGCGCCGAAGGAAATTGCTCACGCAGACCACATAGCCCCTGAAGTAGACGATTGCCGCTTTCGCTTAACAGATAACCTGTGCGTCGAAACCATTCGCTTCGTTTCCTCGCCTTCGGCTACAGGTTAAACGGGGTTAAACGAGTTTAGCCACAGCGGACGTTTCCACATGAGCCACTAAATTCCGAATTGAACCACTTTTTTGGGGGCGCTGGTGCGTTGGGCTATATCAAGATTTCGCTGACTATGTGGCCGTGGACGTCGGTTAAACGGCGGTCCAGGCCGTTATGGCGGAAGGTCAAGCGTTTGTGATCGATGCCCAGCAGATGCAAAAGCGTCGCATGCAAGTCGTAACAATAAGTCTTACCCTCGACTGCCTGGTAGCCCCACTCGTCACTCTGGCCATAAGCCGTCCCGCCACGCACTCCGGCACCGGCCAACCAGGTAACAAAGCTGCCGCCATTGTGATCGCGTCCCAGCGAGCCCTGAGCAAATGGGGTGCGCCCAAACTCAGTGGTCCAGACGACCAGCGTATCGTCCATCAGACCACGAGCCTTCAAATCGGCCAGCAAAGCCGCGATGGGCCGATCGACGCTGCGAGCCATCGGCGGCAACTCGGTGTGAATGTTGGCATGATTGTCCCAGTTACCAGTCGCTCCCTGCGGGCCACTCCACAATTGAACCATCCGCACTCCTCGTTCAATCAACCGCCGCGCGATCAAGCAACGCTTGCCGAAGTCCGCCGTCGCGGCCTGGTCGAGACCATAGGCCTGCTGCGTATAAGCGGTCTCGCTGCTCAGATCAAAGGCTTCGGGCGCGCTCAGTTGCATCTTGGCCGCCAACTCAAAGGTGGCGATACGCGCTTGTAATCGCGAATCATCCGCCAGCCCAGCCACGCTGGAGCGGCGAAGGGCATGCTGCTGGTTCAGGCGTTTCAAAGCCGCCAGGCCTTCGTCGCTGGCCGCTCCCACGGCTTCAGGAAACTTCTGGCTGGGAAACAAATCGTTGATCGGCATCGGTCGGCTGGCATCGATCACCGTGCCTTGATGGACGGCTGGCAAAAAGCCAGCGCTAAACGGCCCCTTCTGGTTATAGGGCAGACCTTTGGGATCTGGCAGCACGATGAAGCTAGGCAGATTATCGACGATACTCCCCAGACCATACGAGACCCACGCGCCCATACATGGAAAACCCGGCACCAGGAAACCAGTGTTCATCATGTAAGTGCCCGGACCATGCACGTTGGTCTTGGATGCCATGGCCATCAGGAAGGCCATGTCATCGACATGACGAGCTTGCTCGGGAAACAGTTCGCTGACCCAACGTCCACATTGACCATGCTGAGCAAAGCGAAAGGGACTCTTCATAATCGCACCGGCCGGTGCCACAAAACCCTCAGGTTTTTCTTTGGGCCCCAACATCTGACCATGCAGCTTTTCCAGCATCGGCTTGTAATCGAACAGATCCATCGGACTGGCTCCGCCAGTCATGAACAGTTGAATGATGCGGCGCACTTTCGCCGGATGATGCAGTCCACCACTTGTCGCCATCAAATCAGTGAACCCAGCCGCCCGGCACTCTTCGCGCAGCAGCAACTGCGACAAGGCCAGGCTCGCGAAACCACCACCGATCCAATGGAAAAGCTCACGGCGTTGCATGGGCATCACTTCAGCAGTTCAGCGGACTTGAGGTACTGCTGCCAATCTTCAGCCGTCAGATCATGCTTGCCAGTGCGCAAGTGATAACTGACCCGGCCCAAGATAGGCTGGTCGGCTGCAGGGTAAGCGGTCAACCTGGCTGGGCCACTGCCCAGGGCTTCGTAGAGCTTCTCTGCCGCCTGCGCCGCCAGGAACTCACCGTAGGGATCAGCCCACTTGTCTTCGGTGGCGCTGGCTACGTGCAACAAGCGAGGCGCGATCAAGGCCAGCAGTTGATGCTGGTCGAAGGGCATCTGACCTTCGTTCTCATTGTACTGACGATAGTTACGGCAGAACCAATGCGAGAACGATGTGTTGATTCGCCCAACGGTCTCACCATAGATGCGTTTGCTCAGCGCTGCTCCGCCACAACCCGAGTTATTGGAGATCACACCTGCAAAGCGAGTATCGGTCGCTCCTGCCCACAGCGATGTCTTGCCCAAACGTGAATGGCCATATGCAATAACGCGTTGTGCATCGACCTCGGGCTGTTGTTGCAGCACATCCAGCAACCGCGATAATCCCCAAGCCCAACTGGCGATCGAGCCCCAGCGATCCGGATGGGCTTCATCACAGATGTAATCGGGAAAGAGTTGATGCACTCCATTCTTGAAACCATCATCAAAATCGGGGTCGATGTCGCCATAATAAGCCGTGGCCACTGCGCAGCCGTGACCGACAATCAACTCCACTGGCAAGCGATGGGCTTGAGCACCGCGACCTTGCTCGATCGCCCTGTTGCCATCTGACGTGCCTTCTTTGGTCGAATCGGTAACCCATGAGCCGGTAATCAAGACTGCCGGGTCTGTGGTCTCCGCATGATTGCCACGAAAGTTTAGTCCCAAAAAAGTCGTGACCGGACCGGTCTGCTGGGCAGGCAAGTACAACAGCAAGTCGATAGGCACCGAGGCGACTGCGGTACTGAGCGTTACTCGAATCTGCTTGCGCTTGGCCACACCTTGGAAAGCGGTTCCTTCTTCGACCACTTGCCACTGAAGCTTTACTTGCTGGTCCGGGGCGCGGCCAAACATCTGGCTAGTGAAGACTTGCAGTAACTCCGCGCGCCGCTGGCTCCAAGCCTGATGCAGTTGGCTGGCATCGGCTGGCGGAGCTTTATCCCAGATGGGCGGCAGAGAGTAATCACCAACTTTGGCTTCGTCATAGTTGGCTTCGAACTTTTTCGATTGGGCCATGCTCGACAATGGTACACAGAGCGTGGTTAGTAACACCAGAGCGCCGACAGGCCGCTGCAAGCGCAGGCGACACAGTCCAACAGATGAACACATGAACGACTCCCTGGGCGACTTGATGGAAAGGCTGGCGCCTGCCGCGCGCAGCAGGCACAAATTTTTTTGGGGGCAGGTGGGTTGTTTGAACGCCAGGCGTAGACCAGCTATGCTACTTGGGAACAAGGCAGGACTTAAATCTTATCTCAACAACGCTCCGATTTCATCATCCCACAGGATTGCCCGTTTATGAACCGCACCTCTCCCTGGCTGCGCCTGATTATGACCGTCACCCTGATCCTGGTGGCAGTCCCCGCCCTGGCCCAGTTTCGTCTCGAGAAACATGATGGCGGAGTGCGTGTCGTAGAATCCGATACGGTCGTAGCCGACTACGTGATTACCAACAGTTCCAAACCGATCATTTGGCCACTGCTGGGCCCCGCTGGCCAAAAGATGACGCGTGACTATCCCATGATCAAGGACAGTCAGAACGAGGCTCATGATCACGTGCATCATCAATCGCTATGGTTTGCCCATGGCGAAGTTAATGGAGTGGACTTCTGGGCGGAAGGCGAAAAGATGGGCAAGACTCATCATCAAGAATTCACTCAGCTCAGCGATGGCCAGACCGCAGTCATTGCCACCAAGAACCTCTGGAAGACAGCCGATGGTCAACCTGTGCTCTCCGATCGGCGGCGATTTACTTTTGGTACTACACCGGAGAAAAGCCGCTATATCGATTGCGAGATTTTGCTGATCGCCAGCGAGACCGATCTGCATTTCGGCGATACCAAAGAAGGCACCTTTGCCGTGCGCGTGGCCGAATCGATCAAGGTCGATGCCAAGAAAGGCGGCCAGATCATCAACAGCTTGGGTGATACCGATGGCGATGCGTGGGGCAAGCCGGCTGACTGGGTAGACTACCATGGCCCGGTCCAAGACCAGACTGTGGGAATTGCCATCTTGTGTCATCCCAGCACTTACCATTACCCCAATCGCTGGCACGTACGCACCTATGGCTTGTTCGCTGCCAATCCTTTCGGCGTCTCGCACTTCATCAACGCCAAGGAAATGACCGATGGCGTGCGCATCAAGAAAGGTGAGGAATTAACTTTCCGCTATCGCGTGATCCTGCACAACGGCGACCATCAAGCGGCCAAGATTGCCGAGCACTTTCAAGCTTTCGCCGCTCAAAAGTTTGAACCGCTGTAAACGCGAGTTAACGGAGGAGCCGAGGCTTCGGGAGAGCCTCGGCTACTTCAGGCATCTGGCGATTGGGTTTGAAGCAGCGCTGGTTAGAGGGTGCCAGCGTCTGGGCACAGACGCTCTACGGCAGCGCGATTAACCTTCGCCGAATATCAAATGCAGGACCAGGTACAGTTGAACTAGAGCCACGGGGAAAGCGACCAGTCCTGCGACCCGCACGCGCCAATACGCCAGACCCTGAATGACAATCATCACCAACAACGTTCCGACAAACTTGGCGGTGATAAAGGCCGCAATCTGCTGAGTCTCCGCCACTGGTCCTTGATCCAAACCCATGAGCCAGCGCCCCAGCGGGTTCTGCTCGTATATATCCAGCGAGACCGCGTACTTGATCGTCAGGTAGGTATCAAAGGCGGACACAAAACCAATGATCGACTTCATCAACAGCAACACCCAGACACTGCTGAGCGTGGCCAGGCTTAACTGACAACTTACTCGCCAACTGCCCACCACCAGGCGACGGGCGCAGACACGCACTCGGCGGGCTACGTCGCTCAACCCCAGCGGCCGCACTGGCAAACTGGCCGGTAGCGTAGCGGCAGATTCTCCTACGGACATTGCAGAACAACTCGACATCCTCTTTCTCCCCCAAACGCGACAACCGCCTGTTGTCAGGAACTAGACCATCATCCACAGCCGAACAGTCACCAGGCGGGAGCTGGGATGATGAACTCCAGCCTTGGCAAAGGCGATGCCATATCCATTAAGAATAAGAAAAGAATGCCTAGCGGCAGCTAAGCTACCACTGCGAGGCCAAGACCGCACGATATCACGTCGATCCACTTGGGGTAATTCCCGGCTGCTGCAGGTTGTGCGCAAGTATTGGGCAAAGCCTGCACGGAAAACGGGCCTTGGGTCGCGAGAACTTAGGACTACTCTTTTGCTTGTTTACCGTTAGACTCGTCAATAGAAACCGCGGCCAATTGCTTCGATGCCATGCGGAACCGCAGCCTTCGTTTTTTCCTGGTTGTCCATCTTTCTCGGTTGGTACTGAACGCATGAAATGTTCGTCAATGTTGCGAGGCGCGGCTGGCGCTTTGGTGCTCGGCCTATTGGTTACAGTTTCGAACTATGGTGTGGCCGTTCCACCAGTCAAGGAGACGGACCAGTCAGCCCAGAATCAAGCGTCGGAAGCTCACCCTGCGGGCGGTAAAGCGGCCGAGAAGATCGCCGATGCATCCGACGAAGGGCGTCAAGCGATGGGCGGGTTTCGCAAGCCCGATGGATGGCAAGTCTCGTTGTTCGCAGCCGAACCAGAACTGGCCAATCCAGTGGCATTGTTTGTAGACCGACTGGCCCGCGTCTTCGTATGCGAATCGTTTCGACAAGGCAACGGTGTTACCGACAACCGCGGGCATGACCAGGCCTGGTTGCATGCCGACCTGGCCGCTCAAAGCGTTCAAGATCGCATCCAGTACCATCAGCAACTGCTGGGTGACAAGGCCCAGGAGATGATGGAACACGACGACCGTATCCGTTTGCTGGTCGATAGCGACGGAGACGGCACAGCCGACAAGGCGACTGTGTTTGCCGATCAGTTCAATAACCTGGAAGATGGTACAGGTGCCGGTGTGCTCGAACACAACGGCGATGTCTTCTTTACCTGTATCCCCAAGCTGTGGCGTTTGCGCGATAAAGACAACGACGGTGTGGCCGAGGAACGTCAAGCCTTGTACGACGGCTTTGGAGTACGCGTGGCCTTTCGCGGTCACGATATGCACGGCCTGGTGATCGGTCCGGATGGACGGTTGTACTTCAGCATCGGAGATCGCGGCTATAACCTCAAGACCGAGAACGGTTCGTATATCGATCCGGAGAGCGGTGCCGTGTTCCGCTGCGAACTGGATGGTTCCAAGCTGGAAATCTTCGCGACCGGCTTGCGCAATCCGCAAGAGTTAGCCTTTGATGATTGGGGCAACCTGTTCACCGGCGATAACAATTCCGATAGTGGCGACAAGGCACGCTGGGTCAATGTGCTGGAAGGTGGCGACACCGGTTGGCGCATGATGTATCAATACATCTCCGATCGCGGACCATTCAATCGCGAGAAGATCTGGCATCCTTATTCACCTAGCGAAACGCCGGCCTACATTGTGCCGCCGGTGGATAACATCGCCGATGGCCCTTCGGGACTGACCTACTATCCAGGCACAGGTTTATCCAAAGATTTTCAGAACTGTTTCTTGCTGGTCGACTTTCGTGGTGGTGCCAGCAACAGCGGTATTCGCCTGGTCAAGGTGAAACCCAAAGGCGCGTTCTGGGAGATCGACCGCAACGAACAATTGATTTGGAACATCCTGGCCACCGATTGTGATTTTGGTCCCGACGGCGCGCTGTGGGTGTGTGACTGGGTCGATGGTTGGGAGGGCGAGGGCAAAGGCCGTATCTATCGCTTCTTCAATCCCAAGACCAAAGACCTGCCCATTGCCCAGGAAGTTCAGGCAATATTGAAAGATGGCTTTCAAGAGCTGCCGCTGGATGTGCTAGGTTCGTTACTGAACCATGAAGATCGCCGCGTCCGCAGCGGCGCACAGTGGGAGTTAGCCGCTCGCGGTGAAAGCCAGGCGTTTCAACAACTGGCTGCCAGCGGCAGTGCCAACCTGGTGTCGCGCTTGCATGCAATCTGGGGCCTGGCTCAAGTCGCTCGTTTGCATGCCAAAGCACGCGCCGCCAACGTCCAGGCGCTGGCTGCGCTGTTGAAGGACAAAGAAAGTGCGGTGCGGGCTGCAGCCGTAAGCGGTTTAGGCGATGCTGGTTTGACCGCAGCCGAGGCAAGCAAATTTTCGGCAGCCCTGGTTAAACTGCTGGCCGATCAAGAGCCTCGCGTGGCTTATGCCGCTGCGCTAACCTGTGGCAAGCTGGAGATCAGCCAGGCTTTCGATGACACCGTCCAACTACTGGCGCGCAATGCTGACCAAGACCCCGCCCTGCGGCACGGCGGCATCATGGCGCTGCGCGGCATGCCCGATGCAACGCGCCTGATCGGCCTCAGCCAGCACCCATCCAAGAGCGTGCGTTTGGCCGCTGTGGTGGCCCTGCGCAAACGCCAGGATGCACGCTTGGCCGAGTTCCTCAAGGACAGCGACGCGGCCGTTCAGACCGAAGCGGCTCGCGCGATCAACGACATAACGCAACTGCACTCGGCTCTCGAATCGCTGGCCAAGGTTACTTTAAAAGCCAACTCGCCAGAACCGCTAGTGCACCGCGTGCTCAATGCCAACTATCGCCTCGGCGGAGCCGCGCATGCGCAAACGATTGCGGCTGCCGTAGTCGACCAATCGCGCAGCCAGGCCATGCGCACCGAAGCGCTCGAGATGCTGAGGTCATGGGGCCAGCCAGGCCATTTGGATCGCGTGATGAATCGTCATCAGCCGTTACCGCACCGCGATGAATCGCCGGCTCGCACGGCGCTGAGCGCCGTACTGAACGATGCCTTGGCTGCACCCGAAGCGCTCTCTTCGCTGGCGATGAGCGTGGCTGCCGATCTGAAGATCGAAGCCATTGCACCCTATCTGGATAAACTGGCGCGCGATCAGACCAAGTCCAGCGAAGCTCGAGTGGAAGCGATCAAGAGCCTGCTACGCTTGAGCAATTCACTGGCCGCGCCCGTCGTCAAGGATTTGGCCACCGATCCTCAAAGCACCGTCAGAGCTGCTGCCCTAAAAGGACTGGCCACAACCGATCCAGCTAGCGCTGTACCCTTATTGGCCAATGGCACGCGTTCATCAGAGATGAACGAACGCCAAAGCGCCTGGGACACGCTGGCCACGATTCAATCCGCCGAAGCCAAACGTCTGATCGCTGAAGGAGTGCAACAATATATCCAAGGCACGTTGCCAGCCGATGTTTGGATGAATGTTCTGGAAGCCAGCTCAGGGCGCATCGATGCTCAGACCGAAGCGGCCCGCGTTGCTTTTGAAAACCAGGAAGCAGCCAAGGACCCGCTGGCCGCCTTTCGCGATTGCCTCACTGGTGGCGATGTGGAATCCGGCAAGCAGATCTTCCTGACGCGCACCGAATTGTCTTGCGTGCGCTGCCACAAAGTTGGTGATCAAGGTGGTGAGGTCGGGCCGGCTTTGACACAGATCGCTAAGACTAAAGACAGCCGCTATCTGCTGGAAGCAATCGTCAACCCCGATGCCAAGATCGCGGAGAACTTTGAAACCGCCATCATCCTCACCGACGAAGACCAATTGCTGACCGGTATTGTCAAGCAAGAAACGGCTGAGACCGTGACGCTGATGAACGCCGACGGCAAACTGATCGAGGTCGCCACAGATACCATCGCCCAGCGCAAAAAAGGCAAATCCTCTATGCCCGGCGATCTGATCAAACACATGACCCGACGCCAACTGCGAGATCTGGTAGCTTACTTGAGCTCCCTAAAAGGGTAGTTTGAAGTTTGAAGTTTGAAATTTGAAATTTGAGATTTCAAATCTCAAATCTCCAATCTCCAATCTCCAATCCTTTGTCCTCTTTCCTGCTTGTAGAACCGAAAGGCCCTCATGACGACCAGGCCGTTTGTTCATTTGCATTGCCATAGCCACTATAGTCTGCTGGATGGTGCCAGCCCGGTATCCAAGTTGATCAACCGCGCCAAGCAGCATGGTATGAATGCGCTGGCGCTGACTGACCACGGTAACCTGCACGGCGCGCTGGAGTTTTATAAGGGAGCCAAGTCGGCTGGCATCAACCCAATCATTGGATACGAAGCCTACGTTGCCCCGGGCAGTCGCTTTACGCGCGGCGACGCGTCCAGTTCCAAAGATGCAACCTATCACTTGACGCTCCTGGCCAAGGACCGCACCGGCTTTCGCAACCTGGTGCGCCTGGCCTCCAAGGCCAGCCTGGAAGGGTTCTATTACAAACCGCGCATCGACCGCGAGTTGTTGGAAGAGCTCAACGAAGGCATCATCTGTTTGAGCGGTTGCGTGTCGAGCGAGTTTTCCCGTGCGATTCTCAAAGGTGGCGATACCAGCAGCATCGAACACGAAGCGGCTGAAGTGGCTCGCTGGTTTGCCAGCGTCTTCAAAGACCGTTACTTCATCGAGATCATGAACAACGGCTTGCCGATCCAGCGTCAGCAGTTGGAAGGTGCCGTCGACATCGCCAACAAACTCGGTTTGCCACTGGTTGCCACCAGCGATGCCCATTACGCGGACCGCGAGGACGCCTCCAGTCAGGATGTGCTGCTGTGTATCAATACCGGCAAGTTCCGCACCGATACCAATCGCATGCGGATGGAGAACGACGAGTTCTACCTGCGCAGTCCCGAAGAGATGTATTCGCACTTCCCCGGGCTGGAGGCGGCGGTGGCTCGCAGCCAAGAGATTGCCGATTCAGTTTCGATCGAACTGGAACTGGGCAAGCGTAACTTTCCGCGCTACAGCGTGCCTGAGCAAAAGGACGCCGACGATTACTTGCGCGAGATCTGCATCATGGGCCTGCGCGATCGTTACCGCGACAACGATGAAATGCTGCCCGGAGGTGAACTAGCCGAAGTCGTCGTCAATCGACTCAATCGCGAATTGGGCGTGATCAAGAAGCTGGGCTTTGCCAACTACTTCTTGATCGTGTGGGACTTTGTGCGTCATGCCCGCGAAATCGGTGTGCCCGCCACGGCCCGCGGTAGCGGTGTGGGGGCGTTGGTGTGTTACGCGCTGTATCTCAGTCACGTTTGCCCGATCAAGTATGACTTGCTGTTTGAACGCTTTCTGGACGAGAACCGTCTGGAAGCGCCCGATATCGATATCGACTTCTGCAAGGACCGGCGCGGCGAGATCATTCAGTATGTGCGCGACAAGTACGGCGAAGCCAACGTGGCCCAAATCGGTACCTTCGGTACGCTGCAAGCCCGCGCGGCGATCAAAGACGTCGGTCGCGCTCTGGGTATGCCGCTGCCGATCGTCAACACGTTGACGGAAATGATTCCTGACGAGCTGAAGATCACGATCAGCAAAGCCTTGGAACAAAATCCCGAGTTGCAAGCGCTCTATAACTCGGACAAGGATGTGAAGGAGGTACTCGATTACGCCAAGAAACTGGAAGGCCTGGCGCGCAATATCGGCACTCACGCAGCGGCGGTGGTGATCGCCGATAAACCGCTGACCGACTACGTGCCGCTCAGCCGCGTGGCTGGCAAGAGCGACATCATCACGCAGTGGTCGATGGGTGATGTGGAGGCTGCGGGCTTGCTGAAGATGGACTTCCTGGGTCTCCGCAACTTGACGATCCTGGCCAAAGCCGTACAAGTGATCGAGCAGACCACCGGCGAGCAACTGGATATCCTGCGACTGCCCTTGGATGATCGCGAGACGTTTGCTCTGCTGCAGCGAGGCGAAACCAAAGGTGTGTTTCAGTTGGAAAGCGGTGGGATTCGCGATCTGTTGCAGCGCATGAAGCCCGACCACTTCCGCGACATCATCGCCACCAACGCTCTTTATCGACCTGGTCCGCTCGAAGGCGGCATGGTCGACGATTACGTGGCGGTCAAGCACAAGCGCAAGACACCTGAATACTTGCACCCGGTCCTCAAAGAGATCTTGGAAGAGACCAACGGGGTGATGGTCTACCAAGAACAGGTGATGCGAATCCTCAACGGTCTGGGCGGTATCGAACTGGCCAGTGCCTACACCTGCATCAAGGCGATCAGCAAGAAGAAGGAAGACCTGATCGCCAAAAACGAGACCAAGTTCCTTGAAGGAGCCACGCAGAAGGGCCTCACGGATAAGCAAGCTCGCGAAATGTGGGAGATGATTCTCAAGTTCGCGGGTTATGGTTTCAACAAGAGTCACTCGACCGCATATGCCCTGGTGGCTTATCAAACCGCCTATCTGAAGGCACATTACTCGGTCGAGTTCATGGCGGCTTTGCTCTCTGGCGATATACCCGGCCGAAACTTTAAACGCAAAGATTCGCTGGTCGAGCACCTGGAAGATTGTGCGCGCATGAACATTACGGTCGTGCCGCCCAGCGTGAACACAGCCGATATCGACTTTACGGTGAAAGACAAGAAGATTTACTTCGGTCTGTCAGCCATCAAGGGATGCGGTGGTTCGTCAGGCGAAGCCATTGTCAAAGCGCGGGCAAGCGGCGGCGAGTTTACCGACATCTTCGATTTCTGCGAACGCGTCGACCCAGCCGAATGCAATCGAGCGACCATTGAAACTCTTATCAAGGCCGGCGCTATGGACTGTTTTGGGGCCCGGCGTTCGCAGTTGATGGCGGTCATCGACAAAGCGATTCAGTCAGGGGCCGCGGCCTTGGCCGATCGTCGCAGCGGTCAAATGAACTTCTTCGATGACATGGAAGAGGCTGAACCTCAAGGCAAGAAGTCAGCCAGCCAGATGCTGGCGGACATTCCGGAGTTTCCGGACAATACGCGCCTGGCCATGGAGAAGGAAGTGCTGGGCATGTACCTGTCCAGCCATCCGCTGGCCCAGTACGAGCAGCAACTGCGGATGTTTGCGACACACACGTCGGCCACGATCAAGAACTGCAAGAATCGTCAAGAAGTCCTGGTCGGTGGCATGATCAACTCGATCAAGCTGGCGACCACGCGCGATCCCAAACCTGGTCAGCCCAGCAAGTATGCCAACTTTGACCTCGAAGATATGGATGGCATCTCACGCTGCATACTGTGGCCCAGCGGCTATGTCACTCAAGGCGAGATGGTGCAGCCGGAGTCGGTGGTCTTGCTGAAGGCGGCTGTCGATAAGCGGGGTGAAGGCGACGAATACAACTTGATCGTCAACGAAATCATTCCGCTGGATGATGCCAGCAACCGGTTCACCGCTGGCATGCGTATTCACTTGCGCGAACAAGAGCACACCGAAGAGACCATACCGCGCTTGAACGAAGTCCTGCGTGGTTATCCCGGTAAGCACGAAGTTCAACTGGCCGTCACGATGATCACCGGTGAAACGGTGCACATCAAGACCAAGCGTCATCGGGTGGACATCACGCCTGAACTGCGAGCGCGGCTGGATGATTTATTGGGCAAGGAGAGTCATCGCTTGATCGTCGCCCCCCCCAAATTAAACAGCGGCGGAAAGTCACCCTACCCATCTCGCAAGCAGTAATTGGACGAAGCCACTTGGCACTCTGGGCAATTCCACTGGTCACAGTCTTCGTAGCCACCGCTGCCAAGTTTTGATGTTGCGCCTTTTGGGAATGTCACTTCATGTCACCTCTCCCGGCGCAGCTGGGGGAGGTCGCAGACGAGGCCTTTAGCCGAGACTGCGGGAGGGGGCAATGCGCCATAGTTTACTCATCCCTGGCGCAGTTCCCCCTCCCGAATCTTCGCCTTAAGGGCTCGATTCGACCTCCCCCAAGCTGCGCTTGGGAGAGGTGACTCAAAAACGCGCAACATCAAAGCTGCCAAGCGGTGGAAAGCGTCCACCGTCTGGCGACGGTGGCTACGCAGCTTACCAAGTGGCGCTGTTCAACTAATGCGCGGTTTCGATCACTGTGCTGGTAGTGCATCCATGCGCAGCTCCGTATGATAGACAGTAGGACAGCGCCCCTACTCAAACATCGGAGATGCCAACATGAGCTGGTTAGTGGACAAACCTGTGGTCGTACCGTTCGACTTTTCCGAACACTCCGAGTTGGCCTTGCGGCGCGCTAGATCGCTGGTCAACTCGGCCGATCAGTTGCATGTGCTGCACGTGCTACCGTTTCTGATTCCCACTGAACCAGGCGTGGTGTGGGCCACAATCGATGATGCCCAGCGCATTCAGCACGCGCTGGAGAATCTGCGTGAATCGATCGACAAACTGGATATCGGCAAGGTGGAACTGGAGGTTCGCTTGGGCGATCCGGGTCAGATCGCCTGTGACCGAGCCGAAGAATTAGGCGCAGAATTGATCGTGGTTGGCTCGCATGGCCGAACCGGCTTGACCAGAATGTTACTGGGATCGGTCGCGGAGCGAGTCGTGCGTTTGGCACATTGTCAGGTACTGGTGGTAAAAGTGTAAGGCACTTATGAACCGAACGCTGGTGGCATTATGGGCAATCATTATCGGGGCCATCGTGTCACTGGCGGCTCTGGTACTGGTTTACAACCATCAGCGTCAAACCGATGCCCGCTTGGGTCTCGAGCAACTGTTGAGACGACAGTTGGAACCCTACAGTCAAGACATCGCCCAAGTCTTCGCAGGCTACGAGCGCGAGATATCGACTCGACTGGCCGGTTTTGATCCGCGTACGCCCAACGCGATTCAAGAACTGGAGCGTCAACCGCTGGTCGGCTTGATTGTCGTCGTTAGCGATGAAGGTGCTCGTGGGCAGTTGATTTATCCCGACCTGGCCTATGCACGCGCCGAGGATCGTAGTTTGATCGTCGACGTGGTGACGTGGCTGCGGGATAGCAACTTCACGCAGAAATCGCAACTGAACAACACCGTTCAGTTACCGGCTAGCGAAGGCAACAACGCTGCCCGACCGGTTAACGCTTCGCCACCGTCGCGGAAAGTCTTTTCGATACCCGGCATCAGTTCCTTGTACTCGTCCCGCCGATCATCATCGCCGGTTAATACTGGGCAAATCGGCAACGGTGCTCCGGTCCAGTTCAATACGATCGCCGGTAGCACCCACTGGACGACCTGGTATCACGGCCGCGGCATGATCTTAGGTTATTGGTCTGCCACACCAGGCGATACG
The DNA here is from genome assembly GCA_037367405.1 of Ottelia alismoides. Taxonomy (NCBI): domain Eukaryota; kingdom Viridiplantae; phylum Streptophyta; class Magnoliopsida; order Alismatales; family Hydrocharitaceae; genus Ottelia; species Ottelia alismoides. Next base: position 6,049,208 of record JAZKJV010011400.1, on the reverse strand, counting down.
CTGACCATGATCACCGTACCCCGTGGCCGCTGGCTGGCAGACTTGATTGCCGCCTTGCCCGATAACAGCCAGGCAAGGAACGACGCACTTTTGCAGTTGCTGGACGTAGAAGGCAACATCATCAGCCAGTGGGGTGATCTGAGTCTGGGGCGATCGGCTCCGTTTGAAGCTGAGCTAGCCGCTCCTGATCCGCTGGATGGCTGGCGTCTGCGTTTGACTTTATCTCCTCAAGCCCGAGCGGCCGCGCTGCATACCGATAGCCAGTGGCTGGGCATCTTGGGGGCTGCTGCCGCCTCTACGACATTGATCCTGCTGGGTATCCTGATCACGCTCAACCTCAACCGGCAGTTGCGCCAAGCAGCCCAGCAAGTCTCCTTCGTCAATCAGGTTTCTCACGAACTCCGCACGCCACTGACCAACATTCGCATGTACACGGACCTGGCCGTGCAGAGCCTGGAAGGCCAGGCGAGCAGCGATCACGACCAGGAACTGCAACGGCTATCGATTGTGCGACAAGAGAGCGCTCGACTGGGGCGCTTGATCGAAAACGTTCTCACATTTGCTCGTAGCGGCCAGGGCGAACGACCGCTGCGATTGACCAGCGTCAACGCGGATAACCTGATCGACTCGATCGTCGAGACCTTTCGCCCCCAACTGAACGAATTGGGAATGAAAGTCGAACGCCTGCGCGGCGCCCAACAACCGCTGCAGATAGATCGGGAAGTCTTCGAACAGATCTTGGTGAACCTGGTCAGCAATGCACTGAAGTATGCAGCCGGCGGCAAGTTGCTGCGGATTGAATCCGAGGTGCATCAGCAACAGTTGACAGTTCGCGTGATCGATCAAGGTCCCGGGATTCCCAAACGCATGCACCAGCGTATTTTTCAGCCGTTTGTACGTCTGCGCAATCGCTTGGAGGATCCAGCCGGAACTGGCATCGGTTTGACCATCGCTCGGCAACTGGCCCAACACCACGGCGGCACCTGCCAGGTCCGCCCGGGCAGCCCCAGCGGATGCTGCTTTGAATTCACCTGCCATTGTCGTTAATGGTTCATTCTTCGATAAACCCGTGGTATCGCCCCATGTAGTAGGGCAGTAAGAATACGGTCCCGCTAGCCAGTTCTCGGCCATCGCCAGCGTAATCGATGCGCCAGGCATCGGCATTCCAGTGGTTGAAGTGACGGTTCTCGATCGGCAACACCTTGCCATCGACCAGGTAGCCGCGGGCGATGCTGGAACTGGTTTTGGGACCTTGGCCTCGGACGCGCGGTAGGTTGACCAGGTCCAATCGATGACTGTTCTTTTGCGGCCAGTTCACCCGGTCCAGCGGAAACCCGGTCAAGGTATCGAGCGAATCTTGCAGCCAGCCGTCCCATGGATCCAGCGGAAGACTGGCAAACATCGTGCGATGTTCGTTGCCCAGGCCATGATGAGCATAGGCAAAATTGAAGAATGGATTGCGAGCGGTGCTCAGTAAACTCCAATACGCGAACATGGAGAACCGCATGGTCGTCCGCAACTGCTCGTCTTTCGCATACTTCAGCAACGAATAGAAGTTCATGATGGCCATTTCGTCATCCGACTGATTGCCACTGCCTGGACCGAATTGAACCTTGGCGACCATAGCGTTAGCTTCATAGCTATGTTTTTTGCGCAAGGTCTCGATCGCTTCGGCGTACCTGGCCTCGCCGGTGATGTGCTGGGCTACGACCAGATAAGAAAGGATGCTCAGGCTGTTCAGTCCACGTCCTTCCCACCACTGCGGATTCTGGTTTAGGTTCTCAGGATTGAATACTGCCCAGCGCGTGGGCTGGCCATCGATATCGACCAGTTGATAGTTGTGTTCGAGCAAATGATCGGTCAAGTCGCGGACGACTTCGCGCACGCGTTCTTTTTCGCTCTCAGAATCAGCCACCAGGTCGTAGTACAGGGGCAGAAAGAAGTAATGCCCGTCCAGTTCATCGGAGCTGGTATCGCTCTTCCAATACCACTTGCCGTCGGCGCTGGTGGGCCAGCGTGGTTCATAGATTTTCCAGCCGCGATCGCGCAGTTTCATTTGTTGATCACTTTCGCGACGACCATCGTTGGGGTTGCGGCCATCGGTCGGCAGAATGGTTCGGGCGATATAGCCACGCGGTGGCGAGTGGCTGCCGCCTTGCGTGACTTTCTGAAGAAAGCGGATAGCTTCGAAAGCTTGTTTAGCTGCCGCGCGATGTTTGTCTGAACCAGTGACGGCCACCGCAAAACATTGTGACGCTCCGTACATGGCTGTCCACAAACCGTCGTTGTCGCTATCGCTATAGATGATCTCCGAGTAATCGCCAGGCGACTTAAGACCGACTTCGCTGGTATAGCCATAGGGCGTGCGTTTGATGTATCGATCGAGTTGCTCTTCGTAATGCAGCGCTTTCTCGGCCAGGGTCATACTGCGTGTCGTCAGTCCCGCAACGCCTCCATCGGTCGCGAGCCAGGGCGTACCATCGCTGGCCACGGCCAGGCTGCGAATATCGTTGCCGGGCATATAGCGAGGGCCTTCGCGATAGATGAACTTGCCACCGGCAAATCTGACCAGCCCGTGATGGGTTCCAAACCAAACGCGTCCATCTTCACCGGCCGCAGCGCAAGTGAAATCGGCATACGGCAAGCCATCGCGACCTTCGTAGAACTGCCAACCCTTGTCGGTGCGACAGGCAAGTCCGGCTGGTTGTGCGATCCAAAGTTGGGACGTTGCATCGTAGACTACGGCGCGAACATCATGCGTGGCCCAGCGCCGGCCCAATCCATCATCAACCACCAATGGGTTCCACTTGCCACCAGCGTATTCGATCACACCTTCAGCAGTGGCCGCCGCAATGCGTCCATCTTTGGCAGCGCTGATTCCCAACACTTTGCGTCCGATACGCCCCAAGGTCGATTGCTGGCCGCCTTCAACAACCAACACAGAATCGTCACTGGCCAGCACAGTTCGCTGTCCTACCACCAGCACTTGTCGGGCTTTGGGGAATTTTGCCTCGGCTTCGACGCGCCAGTCGGAATCAGACAGAGGCAGTGGGGCCGACAAGTGCTTATCACCAGCTTGGACATGCAATCGATTATTTGCATCGATGTACAAACGCTGAGCCTCGGCCAAGGAATGCGGGCCGGCGCTTGCCAGGCGGACGGGAACTTCCTGCGGAAACTGGCCAATCTTGATGGAGCGGCCGGAGGTCTGAGCCATAGCCCAGGGACTGCTGATCAACAGCGCCCAGCAAGTGCATGCCCAGATGGTCACCGTATGGATGGTCACCGTACGGAATGTCATCGTCCAGACAGTCAGCGTAGTTCGACGGTTTACACGCATGGATGGAGCTTCTAGTAGTGAATGAAGGAATCAGAAAACGCAGTTCGGCAGATATTGTAGCTGAGCCAGGCGTAGAGCGGCTCTCCCGAGCCGCTAGCAGCAAGCACCCTCTCTCATCAAACTCAAACTGGTTGCAGCGTCAGTAGAGCCTCTGCTTACTCTGGTTTCTAGAGCTTGAGGCTTGACACTTGCAGTGATTTGATTGACACCGCCTGGGGTGGAAGTTAGATTGCCGCACAAACACTTGGTAATGAGCATCTTGGCGGAGATCTCTTATGCGCACGTTGGTAGCATTTCTAGTGGCGGTCATTCTGGTGTTGCCGTTTTCGGCTGCTGACGAGCCCGCCTTTCGCACGTGGAGCGATACCACGGGCTCATTCAAGCTGGACGCTCAACTGGTCAAGTTTGCAGGCGAGTCGGTAACGTTGCGGCGTAAGGATGGCAAGGAGATCACGCTGCCCCTGGCCAAGCTGAGCAAGAGCGACCAAGAGTTTCTGAAAAACGGAAGCGGCGGTAAGAGCGCGAAAACTTTCGAACTGCCATCCCGACCGGTGGCACGAACGCTGGGTACCGCCACGCTGGTCAAGGAATGGAGTACTGATGTTCAGACGCTGCCGTCGTTGGAGAAGACTCCTCCACTGCTGGCCGTGCCAGCTTTGGAACCACTGCCAGCAGATCCGGCATCGGGCTTGATGCCCACGAAGTCGTATGCAGTTGCCGTGACTGAAGTTGATGCCTATGACAAAATTTCGCGCCCAATCTGCATTGACGCCGGATCTGGCGCGATTGCTCTTTCCGTAGGGCGACGCGTGGCAGGCCAGCCGGTCGCACGCGGTCGCATCTATCGTATGGGCTATGGAATTCGCCAGGCAGAATTGTTGCTAGACGTTACGGAATCGGTCGACCTACTTGCACACGATCTACAAACAGGACGCACGCTCCTGGTTGCCGGTCGCGATGAACTCTATCGAGGTGGCGAATTGATCTTGATGGAAGGCCTGGTGGAAGGCGCGGTCAAGGTTCGCTGTCGCCGCGCTTTGCCCGGCATGGATAAACCCGGATTCAAGCCTAACGTTGAATCTGCCTCGCTGGTCAATAACCTGGCGATCGTGGCCGTTGACTCCAATGTTTATGCATGGAACCTCGAGGCGAACCAACTGGTCTATCAGATCGCGCTGAACCCCGGAGAAAAGATCTCGACTAGTCCCGGCGGCAAGTACCTGGCGATTGGCAGCAACGGCAAAGTAACCATTCTCGACGCAGCCAATGGCGAGGCCCTTGGACAGTTTGGGACCGGCACTACGCTGATACCGCAATTGATGTTTGATCCCACAGGTACAAAGTTAGCCATCGGGATGGACAATCGCCTGGATGTTTGGGACCTGACCACTGCGCAGGCGGATAGTCAACAGACCTTGTTTTCGCCCGTTGGTGAGATGATAGGTTGGGTTCAGCCCGGTCTGCTGCTGACCAGTCTGGCTGGTCTGGTGGATTTGAATCTGGAAATGGGCGTCTGGAATTACTCCTTGCCGCATCCTGAGCGTTGCCAGTGCATCGAAGGCGGCTTGATCGCCTGCGATGAACAGAAGGGCTACCTGGTAGCTAACGTATTGTCTGTGCCCCATCCACCTGCGATTCGCTTTCGTTCGCGATTGAGTAACGGCGCAGCCAAAGATTTGGTTGTTCAGCCCGGTACGACTGTCAGTATTCGCATCGACACCAAGCAAAACGTCGACAAGGATGCCATCAAAGTGGCCATGCAAACGGCGGCGGAAAAAGCTGGTTGGACGGTCAAGCCCAGGGCACCGATCGAACTTGTCGCTGTGATCGGACGTGGCGAGCCGAAGACGCTCAGCTATCGCATGAGCAGCGGACCGGGTGGCGCAGGAGGCCAAGAAGAGACCGCGACGATCACGCCGTTTACTTCGGAGTTGCAGATCCAGCGAGCTGGCAAAGTGCTCTGGAGCCGCGCGACCTCCAACTATGTACCCAGTGTCCTGTTCATGACCAACGGGCAAACACTGCAACAAGAAGTCTCCAAGTTCGAGAAACCCGATGCGACTTTCTTCGAGAAACTAAATCTTCCGCCGCGCATTATCAACCCAGATCTGCGAAAGGGACTGGGCCAGTCGCGACTCTCAGAAGGCAACTGGGCCGACTAGGGCTATGGGATTGCAGTCGGCCATGCCTTGATGAATCTTGTTCTCTGTCGACGCTCGATGAACAATACCGAGTTGGGTGACGTATAGATAATTGAAGAGGACTTTATCGCATTTGCGCAAAATGTGGATGCTGAAAGTGGTTCTCTTTGCGGCTCGGCGCAACCCGGAACCAGGAAAACTGGTTGTTCGTCCAGGCAAGCTGTTGTGCCGCTTTGAATCATGCCTTAGAACATGAAGAACGTCCCAACCGCCCGCCTTCCCATACGAGAACGCGATGGATGACAAACCGCTGTGTCTTGTAGGAATAGGAGCATCTGCCGGCGGACTGGAAGCGATCGAGAAGTTGCTGGGCAACTTCCCGGTCGACAGTCGGTGTGCTTTCGTGGTTGTTCAGCATCTTTCGCCCGACTTCAAGAGCTTGATGAATGAGTTGCTCGCACGGCATACGAGCATGACGATCGAAGGCGTGCAGGATGGCCAACGAGTACTGCCGAACCATATCTATTTGGCGCCGCCCAAATGCAAGGTCGAGTATCACGAGGAACGACTGTGGCTAAAGAGCATGGATGGTCAGCGGGGTTTGAACTTGCCGATCGATTACTTCTTTACATCGCTGGCTGCCGCTGAAGGCGCCCGAGCCGTGGCGGTGGTTCTCTCCGGCACTGGCAGCGATGGCACTCGAGGTACGCGCGCGGTTCGCGAAGCCGGTGGGCTGGTGGTTGTTCAGGAGCCGCGTTCATCGACTTTTGATGGTATGCCACGCAGCGCAATCGCCGCTGGTACGGCGCAAATCGTCTGCCGCCCGGAACTGATGCCCGCCAAGATCATGGGTTTTGTGAAAGGTATTGACGCGCAAAGCAATGCTGACGCAGAAACCGCCAAAGACAATGCGGCTCTGATTGCTGCAGGAGACATTGCCAGCCTGTTCGCCTACTTTCAGAAGCGCTACGGGGTCGACTTTTCATATTACAAGCCCACCACGATCCATCGACGACTGGCCAGGCGTATGGAACTGGCCGGCTGTGAACTGGTAGGCGACTACATGCAACTGCTGCTGGACAGTCCAACCGAAGCAGATGCACTGTACCGCGACCTGTTGGTAGAAGTCACGCGGTTCTTTCGCGACGAAGAGGCTTTTCAAAAGTTGCGCGAAGACGTTTTGCCTGCCATTGTCTCCAGCGTGCCTTCGCATCAGCCGATTCGAGTGTGGGTACCTGGCTGCGCCACTGGAGAAGAAGCCTACTCCGTGGCCATGCTGGTGGCCAACGAATGCAATGTCCAGAATCGAAGCGCAGCCGCCAGGATCTTTGCCAGCGATTTACATGATGAGTCTCTCAAAAATGCCAGCGCTGGCATCTACTCCCGTCAGGAAGTGGCCCACATTCCCAAAGAGCTTTTAGAAAAATACATGCAGCCTCATGGCGACAACTTTGCTATTTGCCCCGAGATCAGGCGGATGGTGAATTTCACGCTGCATGACCTGACCGAAGACCCGCCGTTCACCAGGTTGGATTTGGTTAGTTGCCGAAACGTGTTGATTTACTTTGAAAACAATGTCCAACTGCGTGTCATCAAGCAGTTTCAATTCGCCCTCAAGCATGGTGGTTACCTGTTTCTTGGGCCAAGCGAATCGCTCGGTCCACTCGCGCGAGACTTCGAAACGGTCGACAATCACTGCCGCATCTTTCGCAAGATCCGCGAGTTTACGCCCTCTAATCACGAACCTATGAGCTTCCAATCCAATCGACTGACCATTCGCGACCGCACTGCGCTGGCCATCAAGCCGAACATCAACGAAGAAAGTCAGATTGTCAACCTGGCTTATGAATCGCTCTTGAATCAGTACATGCCACCCAGCGTAGTGGTCAATGAGGATCTCGAGCTCCTGCACTGCTTCGGCGATGCGCGCAAGCTGCTGCAGATACCTCAAGGCAAATCGACTTTGAACATTTGCCGCATGCTCGAGCCTGAATTGTCCGCAGCAGTCGGAATGTTGGTGACCCAGGTCAAGGCACGCGCAGAAGCTCACCTGGGACGTGTCTCCGTGGTTATGCAAGGTGAACGGTCCAATTGCAACCTGCGAGCGCAAACCTGCGAGCGCAACGGACGCCGCTACTACATCATTATCTTCGAACTGCTCCAGCCGGACTTGCCGGTTACCACCGAGGAAGTCCTGGACGAAACAGCAGCCGGGCGCTGGCGCGACCAGGTCGTTCAGTTGCAGCGCAGACTCGACTTTGCCCAACAAACTTTGCAAGCCACCGTCGAGCAGCTCGAAACCAGCAATGAAGAACTCCAATCCACCAATGAAGAGCTGACTGCCGCTAATGAAGAGCTGCAATCGACCAATGAAGAGCTGCAAAGCGTTAACGAAGAACTCTACTCGGTAAACGACGAGAACAATCAACGCATCTCAGATCTGGTCACCATGACGGAAGATCTGGACAACTTGATTACCAACAGCGGCATCGCCTGCGTTTTCCTGGATTCCGAATTGAGGATAACTCGCTTTAGCCCCAACATCGCGCTGGCCTTTGACTTGATACGCGACGACATCGGCAGGCCATTAAGTCACTTTTTGCCTAAGATCAAAACGCCAAATTTGATCAATTACGCGCGCTGTGTTTTAGATACTGGTCTACCGGTGACGCATGAGGTACCAGGGCCTAAAGGCACGCTCTATTGCGAACGTATCGCTCCCTATCATGACTCTAGCGGCCATGTGCGGGGCGTTATGATTGTCTACTCCGATATCAGCGTACTGCTGAGTGCTCGCGAACTGCAGGATCGCATCACACGCTTGGGCATTGGCTGCGAAGTGGCTGTCTGGGAATGGCCCAATACCAATGAAGATCGCATGTGGTGGTCGCAGGATTGCTTCACAATGTTGGGCTACCAGCCGGGTGAGATCCCCTCGCTGTTCTCTGCCTGGAAGTCCATGTTACACCCGGACGATCTGCAACAAATCCAATTCTTTGGCACCCGCGATTGTCCGATCGTGCGCAACGGTAGCATTCGCTGTCGCATGCGCGGCAAGGACGGCCAATACAAAGCTGTGATGCTGCGCGCCATGTTCGGTCCCGACACGGGCGAGGGCCCCAGGATGACCGGCAACATAGCCCTGCTGGAAGCCAACGAAGAGTCGCAATAAGCTGCGTAGCCACCGTCGCCAGACACTGGAAAGTTCGTAGCCACCGTCGCCAGAGGGTGGATGTGGCACTTAACGCATTCCACCGCCTGGCAGCGGTGGCTACGAATACGGCATCAGCAGTATCAAAAACTTCTCCAAGCGTCAATTGTTGACCAGGCGTACCGTGACTGAAGCAGTCGCGGCTGAATAGGCGCTCGAGCCTCCACTGAGCGCAACATCAGCGAGCGACATTTGCTGGTCCGTCGAAGATGTGCCGCTGGTCTGGTCCCAAGCGCGGAATGTTATTACTGGATGGCCGCCACCCAAGAGGTTTAACCAACAACGCAAGAGCGTGGTAGGACTGAGCAGTAGCGCCGACGATTCACTAACATCTGGCAACAAGGTCCAAGTGATTCCATCGACCGAGTATTGCCACCAACCGCCTGTAGCTTTGCCGACCACCGCGATGCCACTGAAGGCACCGCTATCGACATCGGACCAGTTGCCGGCACTCAATAAATCGCTGACGGGAAACGGAGTTGTTACCGAGTCGAAACTGCGGACGGGGATCGTTATGGCGGCCATGGGAGTAATCGTGGGCGCGTCGTTAACACTCTCGACCTGCACCGAAATCGTGCCGACATTTACGGAGAAGTTGCTGGTACCACCTACGATGCTGGCATCCGCGTAGCGCGGTGAACCGTCGGCCGAGGGCACTGTCTCGTTCCAAGCGCGATAACGCAGCGTGGCTGTTTCACCGTTGTTTCCATCAGGCAAATAACGCAGTCGAGTCGTGTTGCTCAATACCAAGGCAGTGGCCTCTGAGGCGGTGAAGAAGGATGTCCATACAGCGCCGCTGGTCGAATACTGCCATGTGCCATTGCCGGTCAGGCCCACGATAGCCAGTCCAGGCACCGAGTTGTGATCCGGGTCGTCGTAATTGCTGGCTGCCAAGACATCGGAGACCACGATCGACGCTGAGCCAACATTTTCGTTGGTGGTTGGCAGGTTGACGACCACATCGGCGGTGATCGTAGGCGCATCATTCAACCAGCGAACGTTCATGGACGCAAAGGCAAAGGCTGATGAAAAAGCTGTGGTATCGCCGGTGCGCCAGGCGTTGGCGTACGAAGGTAATTCGTTAGTCGAAGCCACACCTGTCGTTTGGTCCCAGGCCAAGATCTGCAAATTGCCGGATATCGCATTGCGAGGATCGGGAGCAAAACGAACCTGGGTCGTTGCGTTCAAGAGCAAGGCCCTATCTCTCGATACCTGGCCGAAGTCGGTCCAGCTAATTCCATCGGTAGAGTATTGCCAAATGCCTACTCCCGAGCTTCCGATTACCGCCATGCCCCGCAGCGCGCCGAAGTCAACGTCGTTCCACGAAAAGGCATCTAAGATGGAACCGACAGGGAAGGGAGGTGATATGGTATCCTCATCCGTCCCTGGTAAAGCAAAGTACCGCGGCGTGATGGTCGGCGCGTCATTGAAACCGACCACCTGAACGATGGCTTGAGCGTTGCTACTTGAGAATGCGCGAATGCCACCGCTGGGCGAGGCCGGTAAGAGCGAGCGGGCAGTGTTGGTCGAGGCTACCCCGCTGGTCATGTCCCAAGCTTTGAATATCAGCCTGGCCGTCTCGCCATTCTTCATATCCGGTGCATAACGCAAGCGACTGGTACCGCTGAGCAGCAAGGCTGTGGTACTGCTCACCGGCCCAACACCGGTCCAGGTAATACCGTCGGTCGAGTATTGCCAACTGCCTAAACCTGCCGTTGCTAAGATTGCCATGCCCCTGCTGGCTCCCGTGTCGACATCGCTCCAGCCACTGGCAGTCAAGATCGAATCGACGGTCCTGGCCCCTGAAACGCGATTCTCGTTGGTGGCGACAAAACGTACCACTGCTCCACTGGTGATTACGGGCGCATCATTCACGCTGGTGACTGTCAGGTTGACTGACCCGCTACTGGCGGAATAGGCCGATGTTCCGCCGCTGAGCGTGGTGTCACCATAGACGGGTACACCATTGCTGGAGGCCGACCCAGTGGTCATATCCCAAGCCCGAAACGTCAAGGTGACCTGCTCGCCGTTGAGCAAATCAGGTTGATAGCGCAAGCGAGTAGACGGACTCAACAGCAGGGCTGAGCTACTGCCGACAGTACCAACGTTTGTCCAACTGAAGCCATCGGTGGAAAACTGCCAGCGACCATTGCCACTGACCGATGTTATGGCCATACCGGACAAAGCCCCAATATCGCGATCGGCTATCCCGGCGGAGTTAAGCAGCGTGCCAACCAAAGTGGGCGCCGATGGAGCGTTCTCGGTGATGACAGGTAACGTTATCCGCGCATTCTCGCCGATGACAGGCGCATCATTGAGGCTGGTGACAGATATTCTCCCAATCCCCAGCTCCGCCGAAAAAGCTGTGCTGCCGCCATTAATCGACGCATCACCAAAGCGTGGCATGGCCGTCATGGAAATAGGGGTCTTATTCGAAGGTGTTCCGCTGGTCAAATCCCAGGCGCGAAAGTTGATCGTGACATCTTCACCATTAGACCCGTCGGGAACATAACACAACCACTGCGGGTAAAGGGCACCTGTACTGGTACTGTAAAAATTAGTCGCCAGCAGCAAGGCATTGGTTTGCGAGACAGCTGGAATACGAATCCAATTCCCATTGAGCTCTGTCGCGTACGCCAGGTAGCCCCGGCCTACAATGCCTGTGATGGCAATCCCAGAGCCGAATAAGGAATTTGTATTATCAGCGTCGGTATACCCGGCTGAACGCAGCAGGGTGGATACCATAAACACACCACGCCAATCGGGAGATGGAAAATTCTGATCTTCGGTAATCGAAGGCAAGTTGACCACGGCTCCTGCCGTTATCACTGGGGCTTGATTGGAACCTTCGCCTTCCGCGCGCAGTACCTGCGTGCGATTGCCCTGGCTCGTCAACCATAGAGCGTTCGACTCGATAGCCCCTACATGGGGTAACGTATCGCTCAGAGGCATAGATAAATCCGAGGCCATCAGTTGCCTGGATTCGAATCGTTCTATCGCTAGTTTACGTGACTGCGTACGACGACCAGCCACGCGAGCGCGGCGCGAAACAGAAGTCATGAGGGGCTCCAATCATATCTTAGGCTCGGGCAATCACCAGCCGACCGGAAAACATCCTTCCGCTGCTGGAGGATTGGAGCATTTCCTCATGGGGAAATCAAGCACATATCGTACTAACTGGACAACCTCGGTAGCCACCGTCGCCAGACAGTGGGCGCGAAAGTTCGAGCTTCCCACCTGCGTTACTCGCCGCCTGACTTCTTGTTTGATTTTTCGAACAGGCGAGCCATCACTTGTTCTTCATCCTGGCCGTCCTTGCTGACACTGGCGTTTTGGATGACGGTCAGTGGATCGAACTGGATCCAGGCCGAAGCAGCGGTGGCAAACGTGGTGATGACGTGCCCCAAGCGAACGGCCCAAATGATCGCCCCGGTACTGATGACGGTCCACTTGGCTGGTTCGGAAAATGCGTAGAGATTGGCTTGATCCTCGGCCGGTCTGTTATGCATCTCTTCGCGGGAAACCAAAATCGCCTCCTCAATCCGGCGGCCCGCTCCACGCTGTTGTTCAGAATTGGCTACCGAGTGTTGCTCGAACCGGCCTATCGTGATGGGGCTCCAATTCAAAGCAGAGATTTGCATGGTTGATACCGACGACGACCCTTCTGCGTTCGCCTGGACGATCTCCATACTGGCGACGCCTTGAGGTCCTAATGAAGCCCCCGAAGATTGAGTGGCTTCGAATGTCCGCTGCGCTTCCGCTGGGCGAGAATCTACAATCGGCTGGCCTGCCTCCGGGGTCGCGTTGGTCGACGCCTCTGCCTCCTTGGTCGGCTTGCCAACTTCCGCGCTGCTGGAGTTGCTGGTGGAACTACCGGAACTCGAACTACCGCTGCCACTGGAACTGTTGCCAGTGTCTGGTTGCACTGGCGGCAAGACTACATTGATCGTAATCGTCGCGTTGGTGGAGTTCAGCTGGCCATCGGACGCTCTAAAGGTGACTTGGTCCAAGCCAGTAAAGCCCACGTTGGGCGTATAGCGCAGAGAACCATCAGCTTGCCAAACCAGGCTTCCATTGGTCGGTCCGCTGACCACGATGCCTTGCAACTGATCCGATTCTGGATCGCTCATCGCAGCCAGAAGCATAGCCCGCGTTATCGTGACGACTTCGACGTTATTGATCGAGTAGGTCAAGCTGGACGCGGTCGGTGCTTCGTTGGCATTGATCACTTGTACTGTGAAACTCTTGGATGCCATCGATCCGTCTTGCGACTGAGCCTGCATCACGATGGTATGGCTGGCGAGTGCTTCGAAGTCCAGCCTGGCTCCAGTGGCCACCGTAACGACGCCCGTAACCTGATCGATCTGGAAGCGACCGCCCGCATTATCGGTCAGCGAGTAAGTCACGGCGTTATTGGTAGCATCCAAATCCAGCGCGCTACCAGTCAGGCCGATCAGCGTACCACCAACTCTATTCTCGACGACAAACACTGTCCCGCCAGCGACGTTCTGTATCGGGCTGACGCTGTATTCGTTGACATCGTTGACAGCAATCGTGAACGTACGCACCTTCGACGAACCATCCTGGCTAGTCGCGCGCACAGTTATATCATAGCTGGCAGCCTGTTCACGATCGATGTTACCAGCCACGGTGACAACGCCGGTGCTACTATCAATCGCGAATCGTCCGCCAGCATCATTATCCAGGGAGTAAGTGATGCCATTGTTAGTCGCATCATTATCCACGGCAGTCGCAGTGACACCCACGGTCGTGCCGTTGGCCGAATTCTCGGTAACTCGATTGATGGTCGCGTCACCATCGATCGGAATACTAACATCGAATTCATCGACATCCAGCACCTGGATCGTAAAGCTCTGCTGACGAGTCGAGCCATCGGCTGAAGTGGCTTGTATCGTCAGCGTCCGTGTGGGACCATCGGTTTCACGATCAAGAGTGGTCGCCAGTGTGACCACGCCTGTACTCGAATCGATGGCAAATCGACCGTTGTCGTCATCGATTAACGAGTAGGTGATTGAATTGATAGTAGCATCCGCATCAAACGCCATAGCCGTCACACCAACTACGGTGCCACTGGCTGAATTCTCGGCGATGGAATTACTGGTTGCGTCGCTATCGATCGGTTGACTGACCTGGAACTCGTTGACATCGATCACATTGATCGTAAACGTTTGCTGGCTGATCGAACCATCCGCAGAGGTCGCTCTGACGGTAATCGAGCGGCTCGGCCCGTCGGTTTCGCGGTCGATGGCTGCGGCCACCGTTACTATGCCCGTGGTGGCGTCAATCGCAAACCGGCCACCATCATCATCCACTAATGAATAAGTGATTGTCTGGTTCGTAGCATCAGCGTCGCTGGCGAAAGCCGTCAAGCCAAGCACTGTACCCACCGCCGAGTTCTCGGCCACTTCATTGATGGCTGCATCCAAATCGCTTATCGGCGTGACATCGAATTCATCAGCATCGCCAATTTGGATGGTGAAACTGCGAGTGCTGGTCGAACCATCGGTACTGGTGGCCCGAATGGTAATCGTGTGGCTGGCAGCCGTCTCGCGGTCGAGCGCCCCAGCTACCGTTACAACGCCTGTGGTGGCATCAATGGCGAACCGGCCGCCCACACTATTGTCCAGCGAGTAGCTGACGGTATCGGTGCCGTCTGCATCGGTAGCCCACGCCGTCAGGCCAACTACTGTTCCAACCGATGTATTCTCCAGTACAAAGTCGCTTGATCCGTCGGCATCGTTGATCGCCGAGACTGCCACCTCATTGACGTCGGTCAAGGCAATAGTGAACTGCTGCGTCTGATGCGAGCCATCCTGAGACGTAGCGCGAATCGTGATGGTGTGCTGGGTAGCACTTTCATAGTTCAGCAGCGTATCATCGGCCACCGTCACAACACCGGTTACGGCATCGATCGTAAAGCGGCCACCCGCATCGTCATCCAGGCTGTAGGTGATGGCATTGTTGGTCGCATCGGAATCGCTAGCCAGGCCGGTGATACCCACTAGCGTGCCACTGGCCGCATTTTCAGCTACTTGATTGGCAGTTGAGTCACTGTCGACAGGCGTGATTGTGTCAAACTCATCAACATCGAGTACATCGATCGTCAGGACTTGGGTACTGAAGGAGCCATCAACCGAAGTTGCTCGCACGGTAATCGAGCGCGTAGGACCATCGGCTTCGCGATCGATGGCACCCGCGACGGTTACTACACCGGTGGTGGCATCGATCGCAAAACGTCCACCATCATCGCTAATGAGCGAATAGGTGATGGAGTTGTTGGTAGCATCAGCATCAGTGGTTAGCGCCGTGATGCCTACCAACGTACCAATCGCCGCGTTTTCCTGCACCGCGTTCACACTGCCATTAGCATCGGCAATTGAGCTGGTGCTGTATTCATTGACATCGGTGACATTAATCGTGAACGAGCGAGTTGAAAACGAGGTGTCGCTACTGGTCGCTCGTATCACGATGGTCAGGCTGGCCGCCTGTTCGCGGTCGATAGCGCCGGCGACCGTTACTACGCCACTGGTAGTATCGATGGCAAATAAACCGCCGCCATCATTATCGAGCGAGTAGCTGACGGTATCGCTACCGTCGGGATCGACTGCCAGGACGCTGATGCCCACGGTCGACCCAAGACTGGCGTTTTCCAAGATTGTATCGGCCGATCCATCGGTATCGCTAATAGCTCCAACAACGGCTTCGTTTACATCGAGCAAGTCGATAGAGTAAGACTCCTGCATAAAGGAGCCATCGGCGGAGGTGGCGCGCACAATGATCCCATGGCTGGTGGCTGTCTCGTAATCCAGCAGTGAACCATCGGCCAAGGTAACCACACCGGTGACTGAATCGATGGCAAAGCGACCACCCGCGTTATCGGTCAGAGTGTAAATGATCGAATTAGTGGTGGCATCGATATCTGCTGCAAAGGCGGTGATGCCTACCAGCGTACCGGTGGCCGCATTCTCGAAGACCTGGTTGCCAGAGCCATTGGTGTCAGTAACTGCGGTTGTATCATACTCATCGACATCACCTATAAAGATCGTAAAGCTCTGGGTGGCAGTTGAACCGTCGCTGGACGTGGCTTGCACGGTAATGTTCACCGAAGCACCGATGGCTTCGCGATCGATGGCGCTGGCGGTTGTTATTGCCCCGGTACTAGCATCGATTTGGAAAAGCCCGCCAGGATTACTGCTCAGGCTGTAGGTGATCGAGTTCTGGCTGACATCTGAGTCAAAGGCCTGGGCGGTTAGCCCCACCAGACTACCTACGGCTACGTTCTCAAAGACATAATTCTGGGTCAGGTTCGTATCGACAGGCGTGGTGACACTGAACTCGTTGGCATCGGCAATGGCGATTGAATAGATTTCGTCTGTAAACGAACCATCGGCTGACGTCGCGCGGATGGTGATCTGGCGAGTGGGTCCATCATTTTCGCGATCAATCGCACCGGCGACCGTAACGACTCCTGTGTTAGTGTCGATGGCAAATCGACCGCCATCGCTGTTAACCAATGAATAGGTGACCTGGCTATTGGTCGCATCCCCGTCTTGGGCACGCGCGGTAATACCGACGGTCGTGCCCAAGGCAGCATTCTCGGTGACACTATTGGCACCTGCATCAAGATCACTGACTAGCCCCACATCAAATTCGTCGACGTCGTTTATCGCAATGCTAAAAGTCTGCGTGGCTACTGATCCATCGCTCGAGGTAGCTTGGACGGTGATCCAGCGGCTGCTGCCCTGACTTTCGCGATCGATGGCTGCAGCCGTACTGACTACGCCGGTGTTAGCGTCAATCTGAAAGAGCCCTGCCGAGCTATCGATCAAAGTGTAGATCACGGTGCTGTTGGTGGCATCCATGTCGAAGGCATAAGCTGTCAAGCCAACGGTTGTGCCGATGGTCACGTTCTCACTAATCGCGTTGGGACTTGCATCTGCATCGGTCGGTGTGGAGACATCCGCTTCGTCGACATCAGTTATGGCGATTGTCAGTAGCTGGTCGCGGGTCGAGCCATCACTGGAGGTAGCGCGCACGGTAATCTGACGGTTGGCGCCATCGGCTTCGCGATCGATGGAACCGGCCACAGTGACTACCCCGCTAGACGCGTGAATTGCGAAGCGACCGCCATCGTCGTCGACCAGGGTATACGTAATAGTATTGCTGGTTGCGTCCAGATCTTGTGCCGAGGCTGTGATCCCGACCACAGTGCCAAGGCTGGCGTTCTCAAATATGCTGTTGGAGGCCGGGTTGTTGTCGGTGATCGCGCCGACATCAAACTCATCGACATCGTTAACGGCAATAGTGAAGGTCTGAGTAGCTATTGACCCATCGCTGGAGGTTGCCTGGACGGTAATCGATCGAGTAGCTCCGTGCAGCTCGCGATCGATGGCTGCCGCAGTGGTCACAACGCCGGTATTCGCGTCGATCTGGAACAAACCGCTCGAGTTATCGGTCAGGCTATAAGTGATCGTGTTATTGGTACTATCTGCATCGAGAGAATAGGCGGTGATACCTACAACCGAGCCGATAGTCGAGTTTTCGTCGATCGCATTGAGAGCTGCATTGCTATCGAGCGGTGCGATTACATCAAATTCATCGATGTCATTTAGTTGGATCGTAAAGTTCTGATCGAAGGTGGCACCACTGGCATCGGTGACCCGCACGATGACCGTGTGGCTGGTGGCGGCTTCATAGTTCAGCAGCCCGCCATTGGCGACGGTGATCGCGCCAGTGGCAGCCTGGATTGCAAAGCGGCCACCGGCCGAATCGATCAGGCTGTACGTGTGGGTGTCGCCTACATCAACGTCCTGCGCGGTCACCATGCCAACTGCCGTACCACTGCTGGCGTTTTCATCGATTGTAAAGGGTCCGCCTGCGATGGCGTGCGGCGCGTCGTTGTTGCCTTGAATAACTATCGTCAACTGGGTGGTCGACTCCAGGCCCCCGGCATCTCGCAGGGTGTAACTGAAGACATCGCTGAGTGTTTCGCCTGAGGTCCGCAGGGCTTGCACTGTGGCATTTTGGTTATCGACGTTGTAGGTATAGCTGCCATCGCTGTTGATAGTGAGGCTGCCGTAATTGCCCAGGGCTGCCGAGCCGACCCAACCGCTGGCACTGGCGTGTGTGCCAGCAGCCACACCGACGACCGTCTGGTTATCGCCTGAGTCTACGTCGGTATCATTGGTCAGCACATTGCCGGTGGGATTAGTACCAGCGGATGCATTGCTGACCCCACCTGCTTCGATCGCGATCGCATGATCAGCGGTCGCCACCGGCGCATCATTGGCTCCTTGAATGGTGATCGTCAACTGAGTCGTGGACGTCGCCCCGGCTGCGTCGGTGATCGTGTAAGTGAATACATCTTGCAGGGTTTGGCCAGAGGTTCGCAGCGCCTGAACAGCTGGGTTGGTATCGTCGACGACGTAACTGTAGCTGCCATCGCCTTGAATCGCCACAGCGCCGTAGGTCCCAACGACCATCGAAGCGACTGAACCAATGGCGCTAGCGACGGTGCCAGCGGCTACACCGGTCACGGTGCGTGTATCGCCAGCATCAACATCGGTATCGTTGTTCAGCACATTGCCTGTGGGACTAGTGCCAGCGGTGGCGTCATTGATGCCCCCTGCCTCGATAGCCGTGGCGTTGTCAGCCACGGCGACGGGGGCATCGTTGGCCCCTTGGATCGTAATGGTAATCTGAGTAATGCTGGTCAGCCCCCCAGCATCACTCAGCTTGTAAGTGAAGACATCCTGCAGCGTGTTGGCGGTGCTACGCAGGGCTTGTACAGCGGCATGGCTGTTATCAACCGTGTAGGTGTAGGTGCCATTAGCCGCGATGGTGATCGTGCCATAACTGCCGGAGACACTTGCTCCCACGTTGGCCGTTGCATCAGCCAGACTACCGGCTGCCACGCCTACAACGCTCAGGGTATCGCCAGCATCGACATCGGTGTCATTACTTAGAACATTGCCCGTTGGATTAGTACCAGCCGTCCCATTGTTGTTGCCGCCCGCCTCAACAGCCGTGGCCGTATCCGCGACTCCGCTGGGCGTTTCATTGACGTTGGTCACATTGACTGTGAACGTTTTGTCAAACGCGGCACCCTGGGTATCCGTCACCCGCACAACAATCGCGTGATTTGTATTCGCCTCGAAATTGATCGGCCCAGAATTGGCTACGCTGAGAGCACCAGTTGCAGCGTTGATGCTGAAGCGGCCGCCGGCGTCGTCAATCAGGCTGTAGGAGATACTGTCCCCGCTATCCACATCCTGTCCGGTTAGCGTACCGACGAAGGTTCCATTGGCAGAGTTCTCGGCCACCGTCAGTGAGGTGGCGGTGATGTTGTGCGGCGTATCGTTGGCACCTCCGATCGTCACCGTCACTTGTGTCGTGCTGGTCAGACCAGCCGCATCGCGCATGGTATAAGTAAACACGTCTTGCAGCGTGTTACCGGAGGTTCGCAAGGCTTGAACTACAGAGTTGTTGTTGTCGACGGTGTAGCTATAGCTACCATCGGCCGCGATGGTAATCGAACCGTAACTGCCGGTGATCGGCGAGCCCACATTGGTTGAAGCGTTGGCCACTGTACCGGCTGACACGCCAATTACCGTCTGCGTTTCGCCGTTGGCTAGCGAATCTGGATCTGTGTCATTGCTGAACACATTGCCCGTCGGATTCAGGCCAGCGGTACCGTTGTTTGCTCCGCCGGCTTCGCTGGCCAGAATGGTATCCGTGACCGCCGTAGGCGCATCGTTGGCTCCCTGGATGGTTACGGTGACTTGCGTGGTACTGGTCAGGCCAGCCGCCTCGCGCAGGGTGTAGGTAAACACATCGGTCAAGGTCTGACCGGTGGTACGCAGGGCTTGTACGGCTGAATTGTTATTATCGACCGTGTAGGTATACGCGCCGTCAGAGGCGATGTCGATCGATCCATACAGGCCACTGACCGCGGTACCTACGTTGGTCGAGGCATTGCCCACACTCCCGGCGGCTACGCCCACAACAGTTTTGGTGTCTCCTGTATCAACATCCGTATCATTGGTCAGGACATTGCCAGTGGGATTGGTGCCAACACTGGCGTTATTGATTCCGCCTGATTCGGTGGCTGTGGCTGAGTCCGATATGGCCACCGGATTGTCATTGACGCTGGTCACCACGATCGATGCCACTTCGGTTTGGCTGCTGAACGCAGTCAAGCCACCACTGGCCGAAGTATCGACCTTGGTGCCGGCTGTGCCCGATGTCTGATCCCAAGCCTTGAAGCTAAAGTCTGCCGAGGTCCCGTTTTCACCGTTGGGAATGAAGCGCACCAAGTCTGTACTACGGAGCAGTAGAGCCAGTGAGTTACTAACGCCGCCAATATCGTTCCAGTTGTTGCCGTCGGTCGAATATTGCCAAGTTCCATTGCCGCTATTGAGCGAGGTGATAGCGATGCCTTCAACCGCTCCGCTATCGACATCGGTAATGCGATCACCACCGGCGGAAAAAACAATCGAAGCTACGGTCTGGCCACTGTTGGTCAGGTCATCTTCAGTAATGCCGGAGAGCGACATGTTGCCGCTGCTGTCGAGAACCGGCGCGTCGTTGAGGCTGGACACTGACATTGAGGCAGTGCCAACGGAGGTTGAAAAAGCGGTTGTGCCGCCACTGGTAGTCGTATCAGCATAGCTGGGTGCGCCGCCTGTGGATGCGGTGCCGCTGGTTTGATCCCAGGCGCGGTAAGTAAATGTGGCGGTCTCGCCATTGTTACCATTGGGAATGTATCGCACTTGGGTACTGGAAGTGACCAGCAGCGCATTGGTTCCGGTCACCGCTCCAAAGCTGCTCCAAGTACTACCATCGGTCGAGTATTGCCACGTGCCGTTGCCGCTGGTGCCAGTAATGGCCAGGCCACTCATCGCTCCGGTATCAACGTCATTCCAACTGGCACCCGCCAAAATCGCTGAGGCCACGGTAGCACTGGAAGTCGTATCTTCATTGGTGCCAGCCAGACTGTAACTGCTGCCGTTGGTAATCGTTGGGGCGTCGTTGACACTGCTAACGGAAATGGAGGCCGTAGCCACATTGCCGGAATAGGCTGAGCTGCCTCCGCTGGTGGTTGTATTTCCATAGTTATTGCTGCTACTGGTCGAGGCAGTCCCGCTGGTTTGGTCCCAAGCCCGATAGGTGAACGTGGCTGATTCGCCATTGTTTCCATCGGGAAGGTAACGTACTTGCGCCGAAGATGTTATCAACAATGCACTGGTGTCGGTAACCGCTCCGAAGTCGCGCCAACTGACTCCATCGGTCGAGTACTGCCACGTGCCGCTGCCGGTGGTACCGGTAATGGCCAGGCCACTGGCTGCGCCCACGTCGACATCGTTCCAGCTAGTGCCCGCCAGAATTGCAGAGGCCAGATTTCCGGTTGATGGTGTATCTTCATTGGTGCCAGAGAGCACGTAGCTGCCGCCGGAAGTGATCGTGGGCGCATCATTGACGCTCGTAACCATCATCGAAGCGGTGGCCAGCCCGGTGGAGAAGGCCGTTGTCCCGCCGTTGGCGGTTGTATCGGCGTAGCTGGCCGCGCCGTTGGCAGAAGCGGTCCCGGTCGTTTGATCCCAGGCGCGGTAAATCACGGTTGCCACCTCGCCATTGCTGCCATCCGGCAGATAGCGCAGCTGCATCGTTGACGTGATCAGCAACGCATTGGTGCTCGAGACGGCGCCAAAGTTGGTCCAGGTGATGCCGTCGGCCGAGAACTGCCAGGTGCCGTTGCCAGTCGTACCCGTAATGGCTACGCCGGTCAAAGCAGAGATGTCGACATCGGCCCAACCAGCAGTGGCCAGGATAGTGGAGCCTTGAATGCTACTGCTGACACTGTCTTCATTGGTCGACGGCAGCGTTGACGTAGCACCATTATTTATGGTGGGTGCATCGTTGACGCTGGTTACTACGATCGAGGCCGTAGCGGAATTGCTCGAAAAGGCTGTCGTGCCTCCGCTGGAAGTGGTGGCAGCGTAACTGGCTGTGCTACCGGTCGAGGCCGTACCGGAGGTTTGATCCCAGGCCTGATAAGTAAACGTAGCGGATTCGCCATTGTTGCCATCAGGAAGATAGCGAACTTGTGTGGTCGAAGTTATCAATAACGCATTGGTCGTAGACACTGCACCAAAGCTGTTCCAGTTGGTTCCATCGGTCGAGTACTGCCAGGTCCCCGAGCCAGTCGTGGCTGTGATGGCCAGGCCACTGGCAGCACCTGTATCGATATCCGCCCAGCCCGAGCTAGCCAAGACGGCCGAAGCCAACGTGCCCGAGGATGGTATATCTTCGGTTGTACTGGACAGCGTATAGGTAGTTCCGTTGGTAATGGTGGGTGCATCGTTGACGCTGGTCACTACCAGCGAGGCCGTGGCCACCGACGACGAATAGGCAGATGTTCCGCCATTGGTGGTGGCATTACCGTAGCTGGCTGTAACGTTGGTCGAAACGGAGCCGCTGGTCTGGTCCCAGGATCGGTATGTAAACGTCGCTGTTTCACCATTATTGCCATCAGGCAAGTAGCGGATACGCGTGGTGGAACTAATCAGCAGCGCGTTGCTGTTGGATACAAGCCCAAAGTTATTCCACGTCGCCCCATCGGTGGAATATTGCCAGGTGCCCGTGCCGACTGTGCTCGTGATGGCCATTCCCCCGACTGCGCCGGTATCAACATCGGCCCAACCGGCAGCCAACAGAATCGTGCCCGAGAACGTGCTACTGGAAGTGGTGTTTTCGTCGGTCCCCGTTAGTGCGTAGCCATGTCCGTTGGTAATTGTCGGGGCATCATTGACGCTGGTGGTATTGATTGTTACCACGTCACCGGCGGAGCTGAACGCGGTGGTACCACCACGCGAGCTGGCATCGACGCTACTACCGGCAGTGCCACTGGTCTGATCCCAGGCAAAGTAGCTCAACTGCATCTGTCCGCCGTTGGTGGTGCTGGGTGTAAAGCGAACCAGGTCCGTAGATCGCAAGAGCAGGGCAGAGGTTGTCGCTGGGCTGGAGAAGTTATTCCAGGTCGCTCCACCATCGATCGAGTATTGCAGCGTGCCACCGGCACCGGTGACGGAATGAATGGCGATACCTCGGACAGAGCCAGCATCTTCATCCGTTACCGACGATTGCAGTACCGCAGACACATTGGCCGAGAAGGCACTGGCATTTTCGGTGGTGTTGTACACAGGTGCATAAGCTGACAACACCGGCGCATCATTTGTGTTGCTGACGTTGATCGTCATTGTCTCGTCGTAGCTCTGTCCGGCCGCATCGGTGACTCGCACCGTAATGGCATGGCTGGAAGCTGATTCAAAGTTGATCAAAGATGTGTTGGCGAGCGTGATTTCACCGGTGTTGGCATTGATCGCAAATCGCCCGCCAGCGCTATCGGTCAGCGAGTAACGCTGGTTGCTCAGAACTTCGCTGGCGTCCCATTCGATGACGTAAGCCTGGTTGGTGCCAGCCGCCAGATCATTCCACGTACCGTTGGCCTGGAACAACTGTACATAGTCTTCGTTGCTCCCAAAGTCATTGGGTTCGCCAGAGGACCAGTTGGACCATTGATTGGCTTGTTGTGTACCTGTCGAATTGCCAATCCAGAATGTGTTAGCGTCGCTTGACCCGCTCCGCCAGCGCCAGGTGCCTTCGCTGGTTGCATCGGATGCACCTAACCAGATGTTCTGGTTGATGGATTGGGCCAGACCTTGGACGATGCTGTTCTCGAACTGCGAGCCGATCGTTACCAGTTGACCGCTGACTCCATTGATGGTTGCAGCCATAGCTGCGGTTTGAGCGGCTGTCCAACTGGTGGTTGTATTGACAGCCCGATAGAACTTGTCGGTGGCCGCGTTATAAGACAGCGTTGGATCAGCGGCCAAGATAGCGGCAACAGTTGCCGGTACTTCCATTACTCGCACATCGGCAATCATCGGCCCGAAGGCACCGCCACTGGTATCGAGCGACAGAAAGTTGAGCGAGGTGCTAGTCGACGTGGCCGTGAAGTTAAGTGTTCTATTGGACCACAATACGTTCGATGCGCTCCAACCGCTTGGCTGTGTGAGCGCAAAGTCCTGGGTGGTACCGCCCACGACGACTCGGAGATCTTTGGTGGCATCGCCTCCGGAGAAGTTGCCGCCGAACGAGTAGACCAACTGATAGGTTCTGCCAACTTCTGTCGACAGGGTCTGAGCAATGGCCCCCGCACTGGTGCCATTCAATTCAACGCTTCTTCCACCCATCGGGGACGATTGAATACCGGTGCCGTTCAGATCCACATTGCCGCTGGTAACTGTCCAACCGCCAAATGTCTGACCGTTGGTGTAGTTGGTCGCGGCACCTGATACGATGCCTTCTCGAAACAGACCATCAAAGGCGATGTCACGCGAGATTTCCGCGTCGCTAGCCAACACCTGACCAACGCGTGTTCCATTGACAGAGTTCTCGGCCACTGACATCGAAGCGGTAGTCGTGCTGGCAGTAAAACCACCACCGACGGCTACGTTGGCCGTGGTCAGATTGTTACCGCTGACTGAGTCCACCACTGTGTTACCACCGACCAGGCCGGACATGCGATAGTCGGCCACCAGACCGGTCTCAGTGGTAGCCAGGTTTTGCTGATAGTTACGCGCGACTTGCTCGTCGCTGATTGCATTGTTCCAGATGCGCAAGCCATACAAAGTGCCCGAAAATCGCTGGGCCGCATTATAGCCGCCATCGACCGTGTCCTGATCTTGACCGACCACCAGCGTACCGCCACTCTGCAGAGTTGTACCAACCTTTAGACCGGTGGCGGTATGCCAGAGCTGGCCATCGATATAGAAACGCACATCACCGTTGGTGTTATCCCAAGACACAGCCACTGCGTGCAGCTTGCCATCGATCAAGGCGGAATTGGATGGTGCGAATATCTGCGTATTGTTGATCGCCAAGGTCAACGCCCCGGTCGGCGAGATACGCAGGTA
Organism: Ottelia alismoides; assembly: GCA_037367405.1. NCBI lineage: Eukaryota > Viridiplantae > Streptophyta > Magnoliopsida > Alismatales > Hydrocharitaceae > Ottelia > Ottelia alismoides. Next base: position 6,024,518 of record JAZKJV010011400.1, on the reverse strand, counting down.
GACTTCGTTGTCCGCACCTGCCACGGCATACGATATCAGTGGTGACTCGCTGGAAGCATTGTTGGCCATGGAGTAGACGGCTTCCAGCGTCAGAGCCGTACGCCCTCCAAAGATGCTTCCGCCGCTGGTCGTTCTCAGATATGAATTGTTGCCACCATCGGTGTTGAGATTGATACCGGACGTCAGATCCGTCGGGGCTTCGTTCACATCCGAGACACCGATTGTTACAGTACGATCAAACGTCGCACCGCTGGTATCGGTAGCGCGAACGGTCACCGTGTGGCTCACGGCCGATTCATGGTTGAGCAGACTGCTATTGGCCACCGTGATGGCGCCAGTTGTACTGTTAATCGCAAAGCGGCCGCCAGCATTGTCGGTCAACGAATAGGTTACGTTATCCCAGGTATCGGGGTCTAATGCCGTAGCTGTTCCTACGACGGTCCCATTGGCCGAATTTTCAGCTACCGCCAACACCCGATCGGCAGCCACCAACCGTACATTGTCAAAGAGCACCTGCGAACCAGACGAAGCAAACTCGACACGCAGCGCTTGCCCCAGGGCCGAGGCGTTACCGCCGAAGCTGGTACCATCAACGGTCAGGGTTACCGTCTGCCAACCACCTTGTGGAACAGTTATGCTTGTTACTTCACCCAACAGAACGGTACCCGCATACAGCCGTACGGCAATCGTGCCCACGGCCGTATCGAGCCTGTCACCGACGTCCACCATCAGCGTATAGGTTTGAGTGCTCGAAAAAATCTCCGAAGTGGTTTGCGAGGCAGTGCCTGCGTTTAACCACAAAGCATTTGTGCCACTGGAAACATTTTCAGCCAACTGTGTCGAGTTGGGGTTAATCGTACCGCCCTGGCTGGCGGTGATTGTCCAGCCAGTGGCTGACGTACTCGTGCTGCCGTCTGAGACTACGTTGCTTTCGAAGCTGGAGTTGGTGATAGAAACAGTTCGTTGATTCAGCGAGATCGCGCTGGGCGCATTGGTTACTGCCAGCGATGTCTGCAGCGTCTGGTCGGCAAACTGCAGGTATTCGATACTCGAGAGCGTGTCGGTGCCGTCGGGCGAATTAGCGCGATTATCAACAACCGTGTAGTTCTGCGTTCCTGAGTTATACGAGATCGTATAGTTGGACCAGTTGCCGCTGTAAACAGCCGTATCCATACCAGTGCCACCGCTCAGAGCATCATTGCCGCCATTGCCTCGGAGCACATTATTGCCACTGTCGCCGGTAAGCGTGTCGTTAAACGCCGATCCAGTCACGTTCTCGAAATTGTAAAAGCGATCGCTGGCTGCGTAACCGCCTGAGGCAGTGCTGGTGGACAGGTTGACAGTCACCGCGGCATTGGAACTGGAGTAGCTGAGTGTATCGGAACCACCATCACCAAAGAGCGAATCGGCACCCGAGCCGCCATAGATAACGTCGTCGCCTGCGCCACCATAAACAACATCACCGCCCGATCCAACATTGAGTCTATCCGCACCAGCATCGTCCAAAAACAGGCGGATATTGTCCAGCATTCCGTCAATCGAACTGGTCGTCGCTGAGACATCGTCAAATAGCACTTGAGTCGAGCTACCTAACGCAGTGAAGGTATAAACATAGTCGGTATAAGCTGGCGAACTGCCGTTTCCGGTAGCTGTTACCGTCGTATCGACAACCGTGAAGCCACCGCTGATGATGCGGAATCGCAGCGACTGATTAACGCCTGTGGTACCCCATGACCAGTAATCGAAGCCAACCGTATAGTCTGAACCGGAGGTAGTTGAAACTGTCTGGCTGAGACTGCCATTGTTGGCGGTATTGGTAGATCCAAAGGCTGCAGCGGATGAGCCCAGCGTTGAACCTTGACTACTGAGCGACGTGACCTGTCCGCCGGTTGTCCAAGATGTTGTGCTGCTTTCGAAGCTGCCATTGAGGATCAGGTTCATCCCGCCCCCGTAAATGACGTCCGCACCATCACCACCTTCGATGTTGTCCGATCCCAGTCCACCAGCCATGGTGTCGGCACCCCAGCCACCGAGGATGGTATCGTTGCCGGTACCGCCATCCAGGCTATCGAGGCCATGTCCGCCAGACAAAAAGTCATTGCCGGCAGCACCGCTGAGCGTATCGTTACCGGCACCGCCGGCGTAGGAATCGGAGAGCCAGGTGGAGCCTAGCGAATCTGCACCGGTGGTGCCTTCGGCATAGGTGCCGGTCGAACCCACGATCTGCTCGCGAATGCTCAGGTTGTCAACGCCCCAAGCTTCATCGTTCCACTGCTGTTCAATCGTGGAACCGAATCCTAGTTTCAAAGTCGTAGCCGTTGTATTGACCGTCAAGACATAGGTGACAACTTCCTCATCCCAGCCACCCTGGAAACCCAAAGCGGTGCTGCCAGAATCAGAGGTGGTGTCGACGTGATTTGTGGTGGTGCTCTGATTAAAGGCGCGTGTCGAAACCGCCACATCATTGACATAAACCAGGAAGTTTTCGTTGTCCCAACTATCGATGCGATAGAAGTTGAAAGCAATCGTAACTGATGTCTGATGGCCGGAGAGCGAAAATGTTTTGAAAACATCTTGCACTCCCACCACACCCAAGGCTGAAGCGGCCGTGTTGGGAGAATTGAAGGTGGTCGCCGACGTCAAGAAGTCTGAGAAAGCGGATTGGCTGGTAACGGTCGTTCCGCCACTCCATCCCGACAGCGATCCATCTTCGAAGTTCTCGAAGATGGCAGGCCGTACGGTAGCTTGCGCGGCCGTCAGATCGCCATCGTTGAATCGAAATGATTCCACGTTGGTGATGGTGTTGGTCCCGTCCGGAGTTCCTGACCTCAAATCCGTTACTGTGTAGGTGGAACCAGCGACCGTCACATCGTAATCGGCTCGATTACCGGTAAAGACCACGACATCCGAATTGGCCCCACCATCGATCGTGTTCGAACCGCGACCCGCGAAGATTGTATCGTTACCATTGCCGCCATTGATGGTATCGTTGCCACCACTTCCCACCAGCGTATCATTGCCGTCATCGCCTGCGAGCGTGTCATTGCCATTGGCTGTGGTCAAGTCTGCAATGGCCACATCACCTATAACCGCGCCTGCGTTACCAGAGTTTGACAAACTTCTTATGTTGATCGTCGTTGTCGCATTGGTCGCGGTGAATACATACGTCTGTTCAAACCATTCCGAGGCAGCGTATGTATGACCGCTGGTGGTGGTAATCGAATAATCTTTGGTGTTGCCACCGATACTGACCTCCAGCGCTTTGGTGGATGCGCCAGTGGCGTTGGCTGTCATCATGAAACGCATCACGTAGGTGTTACCGGCCACTGTGTTGATGGTTTGCGAGATTGTGCCCGGCGCGCTGCCATCCATGTCGACCGACCGGCCGCCGGTGGGAGTTGGCTGGTGGGAGGCGGATTGGAGATCGACGGAGCCAGAGGTCACTGTCCAGCCGCCCATCGTTGCGCCGGAGTTGTAGGTCGTCCAAGTGCTCGACACAGTACCGGAAGTAAACTGGCCATCCGCTATCACGTTGGCTCCAGCCATGATCAAGTCGTTTCCCCCCAGGCCGCTGTGGGAATCGAAAGCCGAAGTACCGACGATGAAGTCTGCATTGCTCGTACCCGTAACCATCGCATACAGGTAATGATCGAGTAGCTCGAAGTTAGCCTCCAAACGCGTTTCAATCAAACCGGTCGAGTACTCTAGTTCCCAGTCCCCACCCAAGCGAGCGCTGGCCGTGATGTCGGTCGAGCCTGCCAGGTCTGCCCCGGTGAGCGTACTGATTTCATTTAGCAGGTCTTGGCCACTTTCGGTTTTGGCAACGTCGCAGCCATAGATCAGAATGTCCGCGTCTGCACTCAAGACGTTGGACCAAGACGAGAGCATGGCCGAGTAATCCGGCAGGTTATCAGACGTCAGTTGCACCTTGCCAAGTTCAATCGCCCCAGCACCGCCGTGACCAAGCAGGTGAATGGAAGCCACCGACTGGGCATCAAAGTGCGACAAGATCTCGGTGATGTAAGCCAGGCCATCAGTATCTGGACTGAGATAGTAGACCTGATGATCATCCAACCCTAAACCAACCAACAACTGATCCGCATCTTCAACCCTGGCATCGACGAACACCAGCCCGTAGCGGCCAGTTGGCTCGGTGAGCGCACTCTCGTTACTTGCCCAGTTGATTGACGACTCATCACTGTCTGATTCCGAGCGTGGTGCTGGTCCAGCGGCCAGGTTCACCGAGGCAACATCCGGTGTGGGCTCAGGTTCTGACTCGACTGCTTCAGCATCTTGAGCATCGGCCACATCGGTGCTAAGTGCGTCGCTATCCGAAGACTCAGAGACGAGCAATACGCATGTCAACTGGTCGCTGGCGCTCTCAGACGCAATCACTGCGCTATCAGTGGCCGCGGCCTCAAACGATTGCGAATTGACATCCATGGCGCTACTCAGGTCGGCTTCGATGCAATCCATGATCGCATCGATTTCGCCTTGAGTTATCTCGAATCCAATTCCTGTCGTGTCAGCGCTGGCCATATCGACCGGCAAGACGGTCGCCGAATAGAGCAAACGATCTTCGAGAAACCAGGCTTCAACTTGAACTCGACCTGGGTTGGGTTTGTCATTGGTACGAACCTTGGCGGCCAGTCCCAACAGTGATTCGAGGATCGAAAACGGCATCTTATTTTCCCCTTGCCTAATCCGGTCCATGTATTGGCCCGGAACAGGCGCCGGCAACTAGCAGCGGTCTCTAGTCCTCAGGGTTAGGCGATGTCGGTTGGTGTGAGGGGAGACACCCAACAGGCATCGCACCTCCAGTCGCTACAAGCTGGAGGGACGATGAGACCGGGCACTATAGCGATGGGCACTATGCGCAATCAGCACTAAAACTTACCCCAGGAATTCCGAAGGGCATTCAGGACGGATTAGGAAGCCTGTAACTTTTGCAAGAAGCTCAGACGTTCGCGCAAACCATAGCGCTTGAGCGGCTGTTGACGCTCATGATGTGAAAGTCTGCAAACTTGCGCCGAACAGGCTAGATTCATTCAAGTTGCAGCTACTAGCCCACGAGAAGGTCGTGGAAATCGAGGATATTGAGAAGATCGTCGATCTTGTTTGCGGCGAAGAGAGTACGGCGATTGATTCCCTTCGCCATGAGGTTGGTGGCGTAAGCCACGTTGGCTCGGCGGGCGGCCTGGCCCGCTTTGCCCTGTGTAGTTGGACGTGTCTCCGCCTGCTTAGAACAGGATCTGCGCACCGAAGGTGGCACCGTGGATCAGCAGGTCGTCGTCGGCATCTACTTTGTCAGCCGTGCTGATGTTGAGGTTCTGTAACCCTTGCGAAGCGACGGTGGCTACGCCGGGCAAGTACCACAGCTCGTATCCACCAGTCAGGTTGATACTGCGAGTGATGCTGTACTTCACATAGCTACCGATCTCGAACATGCCGGCAACATCGACATCGTTGTCGACCTTGCCCATCGGTGCCGTGTTGATAAACAGTTCGTTTCGGCTGAAGTTGGCCAGCAGTGCGGCTTTGCCTTTGAAGCCTACCAGTGTTCGCAAACCAAACGGTTGCATGAAGTCGCCACCGATCTGCGGACCGACCATACGGTTGCGGGTGAAGTCTTCGTAGATACCGATGCCGTTGACACCACCGTTGCTAAACAGGCCGTAGGCTTCGCGATAGTCGACCACGCGCATACCAATCAAGGTCGAGAAGACATCCCAAGCCCACCAGCGTCGATTCAGTTCAAAGTTATTCATGCGGGCCTGGTAGGTTTGAAAGTGCGAGTTGGCATTATTGAAAGGCGCAGTCACAGCTGGGATAAAGCCCGAGTTTATACGACTGTTGATATTGCCAGGGCCGGTCACCAGGCGTTCGCGTTCCCATTTGAGTGGCCCAGCGTAAACGAACTCGTATCCGTTGACACAGTCCCTTACTTGACCAATGGTTATGCGGCCAGCCCACTCGTAATCAAATGGTGGCAAGCTGGCTTGAGAGAGCGTAAAGCGTTCGTCGTAATCACGACGCATGTAAAGAGCTTCCGCCGATCCGTAATAGGTAAAGTCACAGCCCTCATCACACGGACAAGGGATACCACCGGTATCGTGCATTGGCTGTTGCTGCGCGAATGGTCCTTGGGGCCAAGGTTGGCTGACCAGTTTACCGCGCAGGCCTTGCGGCTGGACGATGGAGGGAACGTTGGCAATCGAGGTCGCGCCGCCAGGTCCGACATAAACTCCCGCGCCATCGACTGGCACAGGCATGGAGCCATCGGACAGTTGCATGACTTCTCCACCGGAACCGACGGCAGCCGAACCGACTGCTCCTGGACCAGCGTAGCTGAGCCCATCGATCAACTGCGCTTGGGCCGATGTGGCCAGGGTGGTCGCGCATAGACAGGCGCTCAAGGCTTTCAAAGCAACCCGCCGACGATCGACGATCTGGGCGATAAGCCGGTTGAGCATGGTTAGACGTTTCGTCATGACTGACCTCAATATAGCGCAGTTGGCTTTAAAAGGCATGGGTGTCTCGGGCGCTCACTATCTCCATCATCGCGACTTCAGCAGAGGCGATGACTTGAACTGATGAAAAAGTGACCTGGATCCTCTTTCATCGTTTGCAATTAAGTCGATCGGCCGCTGGGCATAGCGAAGTCTTGCGAATGAAGGCCATGATCTTGGTGGCTTCGTTGGTATCGATCACCGTACCATCGACGACCAGACCATCTTCATTAGCGGAGATCCGCACGCGGCTCTCGGGGAACTTTTGCTTGACCGCTTGCGCCATCTGGGCAGCAATGCGTGTGTAACTGGGTTGATCTGTATCCACATTGCTCAAGTCTATGTCGCTGGGCAACGTGGCCGATGCTGGTTTGACGGCGGGTGTGCCTCGACCTGTTATCCCACGCAGTCCCGATTCCGGCAGCTTGACCTTCTGAGCGGCCACGATAGGTGTGGCGCTGGCAGGTGCTTCGCCTTCGATCATGCGCGGGCTGAGCATCTGTTCGCTGCTCTCTGGTGCCTTGGCGATGGTTGCCGCTTTTGTGGCTGGCAACAGGGCTGGGGCGGGCCGGACTGGTGCCGGCAGAGGCAATTCAGCCACTGTAGGCTTGGCGTCATCCAGGCGTAGCTTTGCCACTTGAGTGATGACCGGCTGGCCGGGTTCGGAAGTTTCGCTCGTTGGCGAGGTCGACTCAGGCTCGTCGCTGGCGACTAGCTGCGCTGCAGACACCTCAGGCAATGTCCGACTGGATTGATCGCTCCACGATGACTCACTCGAACTCGGTTGCTCCGTGTGCAGTTGAGCCAGTGCGGTCGGCATGGATAGCTTGACCGAGGTCGGCTTGGGCTCTGGCTGGCCTGGTTGGGCGGCGCGAGTTTCCTCTGTCGTGGAGGCTGTATCGGCCTGGTCGGCCAGGCTGTCGATCGATTGAGCCACTTTGACCAACTGGGGTGAACTATAGGCAGGCTCCACGTCGTCATCCGACTGTGTGGGAGGCGCAACGCTTTTCGACTTGCGTGGAGTGAAGCCTTCGTGGATCGCCACTTTGGCTTTGTTCGATACTGCGTCGGCTGCCAGCGATGATGGTGTTACGATCGGTGGCAAGTCGGCCTCATCAGTCGGCGGCTCTGCCCAATCAAGCTGAGTGCCGGGCATTACCAGGCCATCGATCAGCGACGATGATATCTGGGCGTCATCGATATCGACCGCATCATTGATTGATGCTGGGTCGATACCGGTTAGATCCACGTTCAGTAGAGACTCTTCCGACTTTGTTTCTTCCAGCGGCAGTGGTGACACCGGCGCAGCCATGATCGGACCATTGCCAATTCGTGGCGGTTCACTACGACTCAAGTTGTGGGTATCTAGCGAGGGCGACGAGAGTTCGGGTACCACCGGGCTGACTTTGCGTACATGCGCCGGTACTTCTGGCAAGCCTTCCTCAACGAACTGAACTGGGACTACCATTGAATCATTGCTTGGCCCAGGCAGCGCGACAGTACCAGGACTGGGGCTGACTGCGACCGGTAGTTGGCTGGCCATCAGCGTAGGCACAGTCATTGGCGGCTGGCACAATTCGGTATCGGTGGCAACCAACTGTGGTGGCAGTTGAGGCAGGATTACGGTTTCAGTAGCGGCTTGCGCGGCCAGGGGCGTACGAGTACGCAATCCAAGAATCCAAGCCGTATGTTGACCAGCGTTCCACTGTTTGACTGTAGGAGCTGGCTGGCCAGGTAGCGCCAGTTCAGGCAGGGCTGGTAAGTGAATGGAATCGACGGACGTTGCTGGCATTTGTGCTGAGGCGGTGCCGGTCAGCATGCTTACGATCAGCAACGACTTGAAATGTGTGCGCGCAACTCGACGCTTGCCCGAAAGGTTGTTCTTCATCGTTGCTGCAATCCCTTGCCCGGAGTTTGAGCCATTTGCTTGGCAGGCTCGCACCCGCCGACGACTCCCCTAAATGAGCTCATGATCGGGTATCGGGAAAGCCGGCTGTGAAAGTTGAACGATTCTGCCGGAAGCAAGCTTGGTAAGCTTGCTGACGCTTGTATTGAAGAAGCAATTCGTCTTGCGTTCGCCCGACCAAACCTGCTATCAGGTGCAGGACTATTCCAAGTTCTTTGGCGAGTTAAGCTCATGAAGCTCGAACAACAATCCGACAGGTCGGTATCCCGGGAGGGCAAGGCTGCTGCCGAGCCAATGGCCCACATCCGCAAACGGGATTCAGTGGGATTGAATGCCTGCGCAACACGCCGCGCGGAGGATGTCCCCGACCGTCTGGGTGCAAACATTAGCTCCCACCGGAACTTGATTCACGCTCCATGCGCTCAGGTTCGGCGAGAGCCTCGGCCTCCCATGCTTCCAATGCCTCCCGTTTTGTTGATGCTGTTGTGGCTGTCGGTTTTGGGCTCGTACCTGCCGGCTCGGGAGCCGCAGGTGCGGTATGTGCAAGTCGAACAAGCGCATGTTTATGCAGGGCCTGGCGAAGATTATTATCCCACCTCGATCCTACAGCGCGGCCAAGGGGTCGAAGTGTATGACCAGACCGATGATGGTTGGCTGGCGATTCGGCCTCCTCAAGGCAGTTACAGTTGGTTACCAGCAGCCGATGGACTGCTGCTGCCCGGTGGACGTATTGTCGAAGTTACCGAAGCTGGGGCTGTTGCCTGGATCGGTTCCTCTCTGGGCACTGCCAAACAATATCGCTGGCAAGTCCAGCTCAATCGTGGTGAGCAGCTAGCGGTCCTGGGCGAACAGAGCATTCTGGATCCGAGCTCGCATGCCAAAGCTCTGTGGTACAAAATCGCGCCACCGAACGGCGAGTTTCGTTGGATTCGTCGAGAAGCCACCACCGCAGAGTCACCGCAGGCCAGAGAAGCGGAGCCCAAACGCTTGACCGACCAACAAGAAGCTCGCTCGCTCACCGAACTCAGTCAAGCTTCCGCAGGTGCGGACGACGGAGCGTCAACGAATGATACTGAGGATGAAGGGGATCAAGTCACCGTGGCCAGCGCTGAAGAACCCCTGCATAGTTCTGCTCAGTCAAACAACTCCAAGCGTCGCCGGCAGCGCACTCAAGTCAAAGCGCGGTCAGCGGAAGATCCTTGGGAGAGTTGGCATGCCATGGAATTCAAGAATGGCACCTTCAGCTTTCCGGGCATTTCGAGGATGTTTGGCGTTGAACCGCCCCGATCAAGCCGTTCGGCGCCTGGACCGGATCCATTCGACTTGACCGCCAATGCGGCTCGACCTCGCCAGCCGATCCGATCATCGACCAAGGAACAACAAGGTCAAGCAATCGCAAACAATTCCCCCCGGATTGTCAACGGTGAAGAGCTGGCTGGTCGACAATCACGCGGCTGGCGCGATCCCCGGCAATTGCGAGCCAATCGGATGCAAGAGGCGGCCGGCCTGGATAGTGCTGCTCCGATGGAGTCGCTGCTAGCCGACAACTCGGTCCCAAGTACGTTGCCACCAGCGGTCGTGGATGCTGGACTGGATACCGAGCAACCGATTGGTACATCGGTGTTGGATGAAGGTGTCGTGACGGCTGCTGCCCGCGGCGAATCGGTCAACTTCAATGGTGGTAATGAAAGTGGCGGCGATAGCGACGCAAGCTGGCACGGTATCAACCAGGCGCCCGATGCGCGTCGAGTTCAAGCAGTATCGGTCCAAGCGGATTTGAATGATTTGCAACAGAGTTTAAGTGCCATGGTGGCAGGTCCCGAGCATACCTGGGATTTGGCGCCGCTGGCAGCGCGAACGCGTCACTATATCGAGCATGGTGCGACAGCCATCGAACGCGGCCAGGCCCGCTTGCTGCTGGAACGCATCGAATCCTTTGCCCAGCTCTCGCAACAATCATCGCAGCTAGGTATGAGCTTGCCACCGGCCTCGTTACCCGGTCAAAGGGCCGCCAATCAAGTCTTGCCTAACCAGCCCCTGTCTAATCAAGCTCTGCCTAACCAGGCGGGCAGTCAACCGGGCCGCGCCGACCAGTTTGATGCCACCGGCTGGCTGGTACCTGTTCACAGCAATGGACGCGATATGCCGACTCATGCGCTGACCAACGACTCTGGCAAGATCATCGTCTATTTGACCGCTGCCCCCGGCATCAACCTGGTACGCTTTGAATCGCAACAAGTCGGCGTGTACGGCTTGCGAGGCTATTTGCCTCAGCTAAAAGCCAACCACGTGCAAGTAGAACGCACCGTAAGACTACGGTAGAGCGTAGGGCATGGGAGGGCGAGGTTCCACCCGAGCCTTGGGCTGGTAGCGCGGTTCGGGATTCATTGGAATTCAAGTTTGAATCATGGCCGAAGCGCAGACGAACGTCCGCAGGATTTTGATGCCAGGCCGTTAACGCCAAAGGATCTTTGGTTGGTGATACAAACCGAAGGCTCGGCGGGAGGGCGAGGTTCCACCCGAGCCTTCGGCTGGTAGCGCGAATGCGGTCCCATTGGAATTCAAGTTTTGAAGCATGGCCGAAGCGCAGACGAACGTCCGCAGGATTTTGATGCCAGGCCGTTAACGCCAAAGGATCTTTGGTTGGTGATACAAACCGAAGGCTCGGCGGGAGGGCGAGGTTCCACCCGAGCCTTGGGCCCCGAGCGCTAACACGGTCCCGTTGGAATTCAAGTTTGAATCATGGCCAAAGCGCAGACGAACGCCCACAGGATTTTGATGCCAGGCCGTTAACGCCAAAGGATCTTTGGTTGGTGATACAAACCGAAGGCTCGGCGGTGGCCTCGCCCTCCCAGCGGCGACCGCTGGGGGAAGTGCAATTCGCATGCTTTTTTTTCCAAGATCTGCTTTTCTGCAGCGAATGTATAATAGGGCACCTGATGTCTGCTTTTTCTCCCGGTTGAGAGCTCATTATGGCCACCGCCAAACGGCAAGTCACACGATGGAAATGGGCGTTGATGATTGTGGTGACGCTGTTTGGGGCGACTGTTTTGGGGGCGACTTTGCGGGCTCGGCCCGAAATTGGGAGCAAAGGCGGCAAGTTTCAGTACCTGGAACAGGCTGACTTTCGCACGGCCGTCGAGCGTCTGAACCGGGCTGCGGCCGAGCATATCGCAGCCCGCGGCCTGAACACGGCCGAACGGGCCGATCCGCTGACGGTCGCGCGGCGGCTGTCCTTGGCGCTGGTCGGCAGTGTCATGTCGCTGGAAGAGATCCGAGCGATCGAGCAGATCGAAACCGATCGACGCGCCAGTTGGTGGGTCGAGCACTTGTTGGCTGATAAGCGCTGGTCCGACTACTTTGCTCAGCGACTCGCGCGAGCTTGCGTCGGGACGCACGAAGGACCGTTCTTGCTGTTCCGCCGCCGCAAGTTCAACATGTGGTTATCCGAGCAACTCGAACGTGGCGTGCCTTACAACAAAGTCGTCCAGCAGATGATCGGTTCGGATGGGTTGTGGACCGATACGCCAGCCGTCAACTTTGTGACCGCCACGATGGACGAAGGCAATAACGGTCGCGCCGATCCGATTCGACTGGCTGGTCGCACCAGCCGAGCCTTCCTGGCAATGCGTATCGATTGTTTGCAGTGTCACGATGATGCGCTCCAGAAGACGAACTTCGGTTCGCTGGAAAGCCCTCGCGAAGGCACGCAGTATGACTTCCATGGCCTGGCGGCGTTTTATTCCGGAACGGCTGCCGCTGATCCGGTCTTCAAAGGCATCATGGATGATAGTCGAGCCTACAACTACAAATTCTTGCATGCGGAAGCCGAGGAGCAGGTTGTACCGCAAGTGCCTTTCTATCGCGAACTGTTGCCGGCCGAGGGCAAGCCTCGGGAACGATTGGCACAGTGGGTGACGCATCCCGACAATCGCATGTTCGCCCGCGCCACAGTCAATCGCATTTGGGCCTTGATGTTCGGACGCGCGCTGGTCGAACCGGTCGATGATATTCCGCTGGTGGGCGACGTACCGCCGATGCTGGACGTTCTGGCCGATGACTTCGTCCAGCATGAATACAACGTCCGTCGACTGGTCGCGCTAATTGCCAACTCCGACGTGTTTCAACGCTCAAGCCGCGCAGAGTTTGAAATCACGCCCGAGCACGAAGCTGCTTGGGCCACTTATCCACTGGTACAATTGCGACCGGATCAAGTGGCCAGCAGCATCATTCAGTCATGCCGTTTGCAAGCGATCGATAATGACAGTTCGATCTTCTTGCAGTTGAAAGCCTTCGGCGAAGGCCAGGAATTCGTCAAAGAGTTCGGTGATCGCGGCGAAGATGAATTCGATTCCGATCCCATCACCATCACCCAGCGGTTGCTGATGATGAACGGCAAGATGGTCAGTGAGACAACCAAAGTCGAATTGATCGCCAACGCCAGCACGCGCATTTCCCAGTTCGTCCAAGACAATAACGAAGCTATCGAGTTGCTGATGCTGAGCATTTTGAATCGTTATCCCACGCATGCCGAGATGGAAACATTCTTGGGGCACTTGCAGCACGATCCCCAGCGCAGTCGCGATCAGGCCATGGCCGACATCGCCTGGGCCATGCTCAATTGCACCGAATTTGCCTGGAATCATTAGGTCACTCGGAGCGTAGACGCGTCCGATCCGGGATTAAGGGACACAAACATGAAGAATGATTGGTGGAGTTGTTCAGGTTGGGAGCGAATGTCTCGGCGTGGAGCCATGCTCAGCTTGGGGGCCGCCGTCGGGGCGACGTGGCTGACATGCCTGGCCGAGAAACTGGCGATCGCTGCCGAGCGTGATAAAAACCAACGTCCTAAATCACTGCTAGTGCTATGGATGGCCGGTGGCCCCAGCCAATTGGAGACCTTCGATCCACAGCCTGGATCCAAGATCGGTGGCGAAGTCAAAGCGATTAGTACTTCAGTCAAAGGCTTGGAGATTGCCGATACCCTGCCCCGCACCGCCGAGCAAATGCATCACGCTTGCCTGGTCCGCAGCATGATCAGCAAGGAAGGCGATCATGAACGCGCGACCTATAACGTCAAGACAGGCTGGCGACCAGAGCCCACGATTGTACATCCGTCGATTGGAGCCGTGCTGTGCCATCAACAGCAGTCGAATCTGGAGATCCCGCGGCACATTTCAATTATGACCGGTCAATGGCCGGCGCGGGGTGGTTACTTGGGACCAGTCTACGATGCGTTCCAGATGCAAGACCCAGCTCAGCCGATTCCCAACCTGGTCAGCTATGTCGACAAACCCGCTTTTGAACGACGCGTTGGTCCATTGCTGAGCAGTCTGGAAGGCGAGTTCCAGCGCGGGCGATTGCGTAATCTGGATGCCCAGCGCACCCAGCATCAAGCGGCCACCGGTCGGGCTCTCTCGATGATGAGCAGTTCACAGTTGGCAGCCTTTGATGTGAAGAAGGAGGCAGCCGATGTGAGGGCTAGCTTCGGTGACGATGCGTTTGGTCGCGGTTGCCTGGCAGCCATTCGTTTGATCGAATGCGGAGTCCGCTGCGTGGAAGTAGAACTGGCCGGCTGGGATACGCATATATCGAACCACGAATTGCAATCGGCTCGCTGCAAACAGTTGGATGCCGCCTTGGCATCGACGCTGGCGGAACTGGCCAAACGCGACTTGCTGGACGACACGATCGTCTTTTGTGGCGGCGAGTTCGGTCGCACTCCAGCCATCAATCCGGCCGGTGGTCGCGATCACTGGCCCCATGGTTTCAGCGCCCTGTTGGCTGGTGGCAACTTCCGACGCGGCGCCGTCTACGGAGCAACCTCCAATAGTTTGGAAGATAGCCAGGCCACCGACCCAGTCAAACACACCACTAACCCAGTCACCATCGCCGACTTACACGCTACCATGCTGCATGCGTTGGGGGTAGACCACGAAGTCGAGATTCAGACACCCATTGGAAGACCATTGAAGTTGTCCGAAGGCAACGTAGTTAATGAGTTGCTGGGGTAAGCGGGCTGCGGGAGGGCGAGGTTCCACCCGAGCCTTCGGCTGGGAGCGCGGACAAAGAATCATTGGATGTCGACGTCTGCACCAACGGTCTGGGCGGTTGGTGTGCAGAGGCTTGGGGTAGCTGTGCTCAGCGTCTGAGGACAGACGCTCTACGCTTGGCTATAATCTTCTCACGTGATTCTTCGATTACTTGGGGAAGGTTGTTATGCGTATCCATTTGTGGGCGATGCTGGGCCTCTGTGTTTTCGCCTGGTCGATCGCGGCGGCTGATGAAGGCATGTACCCGATCAGCCAGATCGGTCAGTTGAATCTAGGCAGTCGTGGCTTGGAGATTCCGACCGAAGAGATCTACAATCCCAACGGTACTTGTCTGCTGGATGGTATCTGCCGGGTCAATGGTTGCACCGGTTCGTTTGTCTCACCCGATGGTCTGATCATCACCAACCATCACTGCGCCTACGGCGCGATTCAAACGGCCAGTACCACACAGCATGATTACCTGGCCAATGGCTTTCAGGCCAAGACGCATCGCGATGAAATACCTGCCACCGGCTACACGGTTCGCATCACGGAATCGTATGCCGATATCTCGCCTCAAGTGCTGGCCGCTGTCAATGAGAAGATGAGCTTCCTGGAACGCACCAAAGCGATCGAGCGCCGACGCAAAGAGTTGGAGAAAGAAGCGGAGAGCAAGAACCCGGGCATGCGCGCCGAAGTGGCCGAGATGTTCACGGGCAAAACGTATGTGCTGTTTTTGTATACCTATCTGAAAGATGTGCGGTTGGTATTTGCACCACCCGCGGCGGTCGGAAACTTTGGTGGCGAAGTCGATAACTGGGAATGGCCCCGGCACACGGGTGACTTTTCTTTCATGCGAGCCTACACCGCACCCGATGGCAGCAGCGCGGATTATTCCGAGAACAATGTGCCGTACAAACCCAAACGCTTCATTCAAGTTGCTCCGCAAGGGGCTAACGAAGGCGACTTTGTGTTTATCCTCGGCTACCCTGGCCGCACCTCGCGACACAAAACGGCCAGCTTCTTGAACTACGAAGAACACGTTCGCTTGCCATTCGTCGCCAAACTGTACGCCTGGCAAATCGCTTACCTGGAGGCCGCCGGTAAAGATGACCGCGCCGTGGCACTGAAACTGGCCGCGCAGATCCGCAGCCTGGCCAACGTCGAGAAACGCGCTCGCGGTCAACTGAAAGGCATGAAACGCGCCTCGATCGCGGCCACGCGCCAGCGCGAAGAGCATGACATGCAGCAATACATCGCCAGCGACGCAGAGCGTCAAGCCAGGTACGGTTCGACTTTGAGCCAAATCGACCAGGTCTACCAGCAGTTAACCGAGCGAGCTGACTTTGAATTGAACTTCGAAGCCTTGCCGCAAGCCAGTCGTACCTTGGCGATTGCTTTCACCTTGACCGATGCGGCCCACGAGCGCCTGAAGGATGATCTGGAACGCGAACCGGCGTACATGGAGCGAAACTTTGACCAGACGGTCAAGACGTTGCGTTTGAACGTTAACGATCTGCATCTGCCAGTGGACAAACTGATCTTGAGCGGCATGCTCGAGCGACTGGAACAAGTGCCGCAAGCGCGCAGAATGGCGGGACTGGATAAACTGCTGGAGGACCGCTCGGCCATTAGCGCCAAAGCCAGTGAACTACTGGACCAGACAAAATTGGGACAGGTCGAGTTCGTCGACCAGTGTTTGAAGATGAAGCCTGAGCAGCTGGTCGCCTCAGGCGACCCGGTCCTGAAATTGATGAGCCAACTCTATCCTCACTATGTGCAGTTCCGTCAATTGGGCAAAGAGCGAGCTGGCCAGTTGGACAAGTCGTATGGCGAGCTGGTCGAAGTCAAGCAGCAGTTCTTGAGCAAGAACTTCGTGCCTGATGCCAACGCAACCTTGCGAATGACCTTCGGTCGCATTCGCAGTTACTCACCCGAAGATGGCGTGATCAAGACGCCGGTGACGACGCTGAAAGGTGTCATCGACAAGACCACCGGTGAGGAACCCTTTATCACTCCAGAGCTGGTGCGGCAGAAGTATGCCAGCGGCGACTTCGGACCGTTTGTGCATCCCCAGCTGGACCAGGTACCGGTGGCGATTCTGTACGATACGGACACCACCGGCGGGAACTCGGGCAGCCCCGTGATGAACGCGCGCGGCCAGTTGGTCGGTGTGAATTTCGACCGCGCATTTGAAGCCACCATCAACGATTTTGCCTGGAATTCGAGCTACAGCCGGTCGATTGGTGTTGACATTCGCTACTGCTTGTGGATCACCGGCAAGGTGTACGGCGCAGAGCATTTGCTGCAGGAGATGGGCGTCAAAATGTGAGCCGAGTTCAAGCTCAATTCAAACGCAAATCGATCTGGCGACCGTCACCAAAAATCTGTATTTCCGGATGCACGGGCGCTAGCGGCAAGCCGTTCACTGGCTGGCCGCCAGCGTGCTGCGAGCCTGCGCGAACACTCGTTAAGTCAATGGAGCGACAACGATGTATCTGGCCGTGTTATTTGACGAGCATGATCAACTGCTGGCAGCCGCACCTGCATGTGACCAGCAGCCGCTGGGCGATTACTATTGGCGCGAGATTTACCCGCAAGACCTGCCACACAACCTGGGTGAGACAGCGGTCATCGATGTGGTGTCCCAAGAGCTGGTCACCAGGCTGCTGGCATTAGCCAATTTTCCCGAAACGCTAGCCAGTTGCCGTTTGCTCTGGTCGGCCTACGAACAGGGATCCGCTCCACGCTCTAACGCGGCTTGATCGCTCTGTACAGACGATCAATCGGCAATACCTATTGTCGTTCGCCGGCTTCGATGGCCACGTCGAGATGGTTTTGTTTGGGTGGTAGTGGGCAAAGCGTGTGCGGGGACCAGGCGCAGGGCGGACTGTAGGCTTGATTGAAGTCCAGCCAGACTGTGTCGCCACTCTTGGGCATGGCGACATCGACGAATCGTCCTGCACCATAGGTCGACTTGCCGCAAGTTTGATCTTTGAAGATAACCGCTAGGCTATCGGGCTCTTCCAGCAGGGCATCGACCGTGATCTGCTGGCCATCGAGCTGAAAGGTCAACGTGCCGGCCAGAGGCAATTCGAGTTCAGCACCGCGGATGTTGACGATCTTGATCAGCTTGGGCTGGTCGAGTGGCTGGAAAGTCGCTTGGACGCGGTATTTGGGTTGGATAGGGAACCACTTCTTGCCTTGAAACTGACGGATCGATGGGCTCTGACTGTCCCGTACACGGATTGCCAACTTGCCGGTTCGGCGAACCAATTGCAGTGTGAGACGAGTGCCCAGTTGCAGCTTGTCCGGGCTATTGATTTCAGCCTGACCGGGTTCGATGCGCAGCGTTCCGGAGCGAACCGGTTGATCGTTCAGCAGCAGGTCATCACCTTGCGTTACTTGGAAGGTAACGTGTTTGTCCGTGACAGTGATGATGCCTTGCGTGTCGCCGGCTGCATCGGCCTGGAGCACGACTGGGAGGTCGGACTGAGAGCCGAAGCGATTCTCGCCGGGTGAGAGCCAGTAATGGCCCGTTAGCGCCAGCCAACCGCCGAGCGATTTGAACTTTTCCTCGTGATCATTCCGCCAGCGACGGATTTGATCTTCGTAATCATCAGCCGACACCCAAGCACCCGTACTGCAGCAGAGGACCAAAGCGTAAATGATAGTTTTCATGCCGATATGATAATCCGCATCCGAGACAAGTGTAGCCCGACGTAGCCTGACGCGCCTGCGTCGGAAAACGTATTCTCGACGCGCCGCGTCGACCCCATCCCCCCCACGCGTCATGGCAACCAACCTCGGCCAAGAGTGGCCAAGCTACAGCTCGCCTTGCTTTGAGGGGCTGTATTTGCTATTTACCCCGCTGGCGACCTCGGTAGCGAGGCGGTTTCGGAACTCAGCAAGGATGCGTTTCCCATGCGGTCTGTTGGCATATTCACGCTGCTGCTAGCGATTGGCAGCTGTGGCTTTCAGTCAGCGCAGGCTCAAATGGGCGGCGGTGGTGGCGGGGATGCTGCCCCGGCGTTTGCGGAACCTGACTTTCGCGAAAAGATGTGGGAAGCCGGTGGCCCGCGAATGAACCAGGTCGAAAACGGCAAGATGGTATTGGGGGTCGAAATTGTTGGCAACAAAAAGATCAGCCAACACAAGATCCTCTCGCATATGCAGACTCGTCCGGACCGCATATTCGACCAGCGGCAGTTGCAAGCCGACATTCATGAACTCTATCGCACCGAACTGTTTCGCAAGATCGAACACTCCGAGCGCGAGACAGATGAAGGCGTCTACATTCGCCTGGTGGTGACTGAAAACTACCTGGTCAGCGAAGTTATCTTCCATGGCAATCAGCGTTTGGATGATCGTCAACTGAAAAAGCACTGTGGCATTGAAAAGGGCGACCCGGTCAATCCGTTTTCGGTGGAAAATGCACGGATGCGCCTGGTTGACTACTATCGCGAGAAAGGCATGAATCATGCCGACGTACAAGTTCGCGAAGGCAATCGGCCGACCGATACGCGCATCTGGTTCGAGATCTCCGAGGGCGATGTTGAGCGTATTTGGGAGATCAGCTTTGAGGGCAATGTGGTCTTCAGCACAGCCTTGCTGAAGACCAAGATCAAATCCAAAGATGCCCGCGGTAGTGCTACGGCCTACATCATGAACCGCGCGAACTTGAACGAGATCGAAGAGGATACGCAGCGTCTGGTGGCTTACTATCGATCGCTGGGCTACTTTCGCGCGCGTGTCAATCATCGCGTGCGTTATGACGAAACAGGCAAGTGGATGTATGTCACCTTTGTGGTCGATGAAGGCGAGCAATTCTTTGTTCGCAATATCACCGTGGTCGGCAACCAATACTTCACCACCGAGCAGCTCATGGGTTCGCTGACTTTGAGGGAAGGCGATCCGTTTAACTTGACCAAGATGAGCGTCGACCAGCGCACGTTGCGTAACGAGTTCTATGGACGCGAAGGTTTTGTGTTTGTGGATATCTCGCCTGAGCCGCACTTTTTGGCTGACGAGCCCAACAAGTTGGACCTGGTGTATCGCATACAAGAGGGTGACCGTTATCGGGCTGGACAGATTATCGTGCAACTGGAAGGCGATTCCAGCCAGACACGCCACTCAGTAGTCACTGCCATGGTCAGCTTGCGCGAGGGCCGCATCATCGACTTGCGCGAGCTGGAGTCATCCGAACGCGTCTTGAAGGCTTCGCAGATCTTCGAAGCCAACCCGGCGCTGGGAGAACCACCGCGCATTGAAGTCCTGCAGCCAGAGCAACTCGAGGAAGAGGAAGAAACGCTGCCACCTCCATTGCCTCGCCAATAGTGTTTTTGCTATAGCTCGTCACCGTCCGTGATTCGCTACCAAGTGCACGCCAAACAGAGACCGTAGCCTTGAGCTCCACCATTCATCCCGATCAGCATACCACCGAGGCCGCTGGCCAGCCCTATCCGCTGGCCAGTGCGTTGGCCCCATGGGCTGATTGGCTCATGCACAGAGCTGGTCTCAGATCGGTTGCCAAGGTACCGCGGAAACTGGTGATGCGCTGGCTGATACCAGTGGCTATCGCAGGCTGGCCGCTATCGCTGGCCCAAGCACAATACAGTGGCTACGCACAGAACAATCGCTATCTCGAGCAATCGCGATTGCAAAGTAGTCAGCCGCAAGCTGCTCAAACACAAGCTACACAACCACCGCCCTATACTCGGCCCGCTTCGGTCACCAGTCCCAATTTGCCCAGCGGTCAATATCCGCCGGCTCAGTACAGCGGCATACCCGTTCCACCAGCTCCGCCTGACTACAGCAGCCCTCCACCAGGCTACAATCCAAACCAGAACGCATATGCCCCCAACGGTTATGCACAACCTGGTTATGCTCAACCAGGTTATGCCCAGCCTGGTTTTGCTCAGCCTGGATATGGCGCGGTAGGTACTAGCCAGAGCAACGCGCCGTTTGTCAATTCGCAGTCCAGCGGTGTGCAGATCAACAGTTCCAGTGCCCTGCCTGCGCCGCCGGCCTACGCAGCACCAGCGCCCAATGCAGTTGGTTATGGAGCTCCTGGAACCTACGTACCCGATACGGTTTCGCAGTACCAGGTAGCACCGGGAGTCACTGGCAGTGTCGATCCGCAAGGTGGCACCTACGCAGCGTTGGCCCCTGGCTCTGTGCCTCCAGGTGGACTGGCTGGCAATCAAGATTTGTTGACGCCCACGCCCTATCAACCTCGCATTCGCGAAGCACCAGTGGTTGTATATGCGCAAGAGGCTCGCACGGGTCGTATCGTGCTGGGTGGTTCGGTAAACAGCGATTTGGGTCTGGCCGGCCAGGTGATTATCGACGAACGCAACTTCGATTGGCGTCGCTTTCCGGAACGCTGGGGTGACCTGTTTGGTGGCCGCGCGTTTCGAGGGGGTGGTCAGAACTTCCGGGCTGAATTGATGCCCGGTACCAACGTCCAGCGCTACACCGTCAACTTTACTCAGCCTCACTTGTTTGGTTACTCGCGTATCGGGTTCGGCGTCGGTGGCTTCTTGTTCACGCGCCAGTTCCGCGATTGGACCGAACAGCGATTGGGCGGCCGTTTGGCGCTCAGTTACGACATCAATCAAGCTCTGTCACTGACTACCGAGTTGAATCTGCAGGACGTCGAGATTCGCGATCCACGTGTGCGGGGCGTACCCGAACTGGAACGAGTCCTGGGTAGCAATGACGTGTATACCGGACGCGTACGACTGGCCCACGATACTCGCGACAGCGTGTTCATGGCTACCGAAGGCCACTTGCTGGAGTTGATCTACGATCAGACCTTCGGCGAGTTCGACTATCCGCGCGGCCAGATCAACTTCAGTCGTTACTTCCTGCTGCGTGAACGGGCTGATGGCGGTGGTCGTCACACCTTGGCATCGACCTGGCGAGCAGGCATTACAGGCAGCGATACACCGCTGTTCGATAACTTCTTTGCCGGTGGTTACAGTACGCTGCGCGGCTTCTCGTTCCGCGGTGCCAGCCCCAAGACGGCTGACCTGCAAGTGGGTGGTCGCATCATGGCGCTGGGCAGCTTGGAGTATCTCTTTCCGCTCACCGCCGATGATATGTTGCGCGGGATACTGTTCTGCGATTACGGTGCGATCTCGCGCGACACGAACATCGCCTGGGACGATTATCGAATCGCGCCGGGATTTGGTATTCGCGTCAGCGTGCCAGCCCTGGGCCCTGCCCCGCTGGCCTTCGACTTTGCTTTCCCCGTCAAGTACGCCGACACCGACGACCGCCAGGTCTTCAGCTTCTTCATGGGCTTGACCAAGTAGCCTGACCTGGCTCGTGACCCACCGTGCTTCGTAGCCACCGTGCTTCGTAGCCACCGTCGCCAGACGGTGGACGCGAATCTTAACGCTGACCGCCGCTTGGCAATTCGTCACCTCTCTCAAGCGCGGTCACGGCGTGGGAGGGCGAGGTTCCACCCGAGCCTTGGGCCCCGAGCGCGAATGCGGTCACATTGGAATTCAAGTTTTGAATCATGGCCGAAGCGCAGACGAACCGCCGCAGGATTTTGATGGCAGGCCGCTAACGCCAATGAATCTTTGCTTGGCGATAAAAACCGAAAGCTCGGCGGTGGCCTCGCCCTCCCAGCGTTCCTGCGTTTGGGAGGGGTGACATTCTCCAAGAGGCGAAGCATCAAGGCTTGGCAGCGGTGGCTACGGTCTACGAATGCCTGGCTTGATTACTGAGGGGTTAGTCCGGGCGGCAGGCCGGTGGGTGGGAAGCTGGGGGCACCAGGAATTCCCGGTGCTCCGGGCGCCGTTGGAGCGGCTTTGGGACCGATCAGCACGTCACGCTTGAGCATCAACTGCTTGAAAGACGCATCATCAATCAAGTAATACCAGTCGGCAAAGCGAGCATTCAACTCTTGCACCTTCTTGCGAGCAGCGGTCAGTTTATCGTTGCGCGCATCGATCAGCCGCTGGTTGGCTTTGGTGATGTCGCTTTGAACAACCGACAAACGATCCTTCAATTCTTCATCGGTCATCGGCTTGGCTTCAGCGGGCTTGGCTTCAGGCACTTGAGCAGCTGGTGCAGCCGGTGTAGCAGCAGCAGGCTGAGCCTCTGCCGGTTTGCTGTCGGCAGCTGGCGCAGTGGCTGGTGGCTCCGTGGCTGGTGGCTCCGTGGCTGGTGGCTGAGCGGCAGCATCTTGGGCTGCGTCAGCAGCATCCTCATCCACAGCACCTTCATCCTCGGTACCTTCATCGGTCTCTTCAGCCAACTCGTCATCACCCTGATCAGCCGGTGCTTGCTCAGCAGCTGGCTCGGTGGCCGCCTCTTGGCTCTTGGCTTCAGCCGGGGTATCGGCTGGAGCAGCCGCTTCGGCTGGTTTCTCTTCAGCCGGCTTGGGTTCGGCCGGTTGATCCGCAGGGGCCACTTCAGCCGGCTTCTCAGGCGCAGCCGGCGGAGGATTGGCGGCGGCTTGCTTGGCAGCTTCCGCGGCGGCTTTCTCTTCGTCCAGCTTTCTCAGCTCTTCGATTGTCTGCGGAATGGGTTGCAGTTCGGGAGCGGGAAAGCGGGACTCATCTACGGCTGCAGTCACCAGCAAAAAGCGTTCGCGCTTCGAAGCCGGCGCGTCTGCCTTTTCGTCTCCGGATGTTTCCAAGGCTGCAGCCACCACGCTCTCTTCACCGAATCGCAAAGTGTACTTGACCCCATCGCGGGTGGTCAAAATGGTTTCACCAGCGGTCGCCAGGATCTCGGTCGCACCATTGACCTCCAAGGGCACAAAGCCTTGGTCGAGCAGGCTGACCATGTTCTCGTTGTTTTCCAGAAGTGACTTATCGGCCTTGAGGTCAGCGGCCAATCCCTTGGGCTTAGGACGAACGCCCACGATCTGCAATGACTGAGCAGCCGTGCGAAGCGAATTCAGCTTGTCGGACTTGATCTCATCACCTTCGGCCAGTGTATCCGCCTTAGGCGTGGCCCCCTCATATGCGACCAGGCGATCGAGGTTCCATTTGTTGGTGTTGGCATCGAAGGTAAGGTCGGCTTCCATGGTACGTTCCATGCCCACGCTGACCCCCTGCGCGGTCGCGCGCTGCTGAGTGCGATAATCGCGAATGCCCACGCCATTGATGTCGACGCTCTTGACGGTCAGCAGATCAGGCTTGATCCACTTCTTGAAGTCGGTATTGAAGACCGACGTATCGATCTCGACGGTGTAAACGGGATCTTGATTGGGAATGCGAACATAATGCAAGTTGTCTTGCGTGCCTTCCAGTTTCTTGCCGATGATCAAGCTGGCCATCGATTTGCCGGAGCTATCGGCCACGTTGACCATCATGCCCACACCGGTTACACCTGCCTCCAGTTTGTCGCTGGGCTCGACGACGCCATAGAGCCCATGGTCGCTGCGACCGGCATCGCCAATGACGCTCAGGATCTTCAGGCCGGCCAGTGGAGAGGTGGCGTTTTTGAGCTGTTCATCAGCATCGGCTGGGTAGCTGTATTCGGAAGGAATCTTCCACAAGCCGCTGTCTTTGTCGCGGACGATCTCGAAGGACTCCATCGAGAGTTTGTTCTCGTCGAACTTGGTGATCTTCAGCGATGAGGCTTTGGTAACATCCGAAGCTTCATCCTTGAAGAGCAAGTCGCCGGCGGCCAGCCCGCCTGATTCGTCTTCCTTGGTGATCGATACGGGACTTGTCAAAAACGCCAACAGTACTGCCAGAGCAGCAATGGCGGCGAAGATGCCTGTCTTTTGTGTTTCGTTCACGGGACTCGTCTCCCACGTGTCAGTAAATGTTCTGGCTGAATGTCGTTATGGATGGTAGCCACCGCCGCCTGGCGGTGGACTGTGTATTTGGCTTTGAGTCAGCAGGTGTAGGGCACAAGGTACTCAAGGCGCCCTGCCCCCCTGTCCCTCTTTTTTTCAGCAGGGAAGAAGGGAGGTCATCGGAGTCGGTTCTTGGAGATACCTTCTCGCTCGCGCACGCGGCGCGACACGAAGACGGCGATGCCAACCAGTAGCGGTGGGATCGGCGGCAAGAAGATCGCCCAGAACTTATAAGCATTCTGCAGGTTCAGTACTTCCGTATCCGCTTTGCGGCGACTTTCGGCGATGCCTTCGTCACGCACTTTCTCAAGCTGCTTCTTCTTGACCAGCAGACGTCGCGCGAGCAAGCCGCTTTGAATTTTGGCTTCTTGCTGCAACTGCATCAGTTGTCGCGCATCTTCCGGGGTAGCGATGCCCTTCTCTTGCAGGGCGCGCACGCGGTCCATGAACTTGTTCTCGACCTTCTGGTTCTCCTCTTCCGCTTTCTGGATTTCGGAGTTGAAGGTTTCTTGAAACTTCATCTGTACCTGATCTTCTTCGCGACGGAACTTCTCGCTCTGCATCTCGACCAGTTGCAGCGTTGTGTGCTGAGGTTCATGACGACGAATGGCTGGGTAATCGTTTTCACCGACCAAGGCATCGACGATGTTCAATACGAAGGTCACGTTCTGGAAGCGGAAACGAATATCTTCGATCTGTTCCGGGCGTGCACGCACGTTCAAGAAGAACGACAACATGCAATCGAGGTCCGTCACGTAGACGGCGCGGATCGGTTTGTTAGCGGGAGCTTTCTTATCGGCTGCCTTGTCGTCTTTGATCTCGCCTTCCTTCTTCTCGTCCTTGGTCTCAGCTGGCTTGTCGGCCGCCGCCGGGGAAGTGCCTTCGATCATCACGGCCAGCGTTTGCTTGCCGGTCGGTGCACCTTGTTTCATCCGCAGTTCCGCTTGCGAGCTGTTGGTCCGCAAGCTCATGCGAGCATCTTCAGCCTCCAGCAAGCCTGAGATATCGCCGGTACGCACCAGTTTGGTGAACTTCAAGTCCTTTCGATCGCCGTCGACATCCAGCGTGCCAGCGTACAAGAACATCAACTCTTGCAAGCCTTCGGTAATCACGCTGTCTTCGCTGATCAAGTCTTCATCGGGTGCGAGCTCTTCGCGCACAAAGACCCATTCGTCGGTGGCTTGCATCAAGCGTTGCAGCTTGGGATAGGGATTGTAAGGTTGCCAGACCACCAGGGGATCCACCATCGACATGCCCATCGCCGGCTTGTTGGGCACTTTCAAACCCAGGGTTTGCCAGAGTTCTTGGATATCGCCCTTGGGTTGTGGAGCACCACCACCGAACATGCCACCACCCGGGGCTTGTTTCGGTTCGCCCGTGCCGGGAATACCATCGAAACCGAAGGGCACGGGGTCTTCGAAGATCGCCGCTGGCACACCGGAGCGAATAGCCGCTACCAGGTTAGGTAGTTCTTGAGGGCCCAGCGATGAAGGCTGGGCGACGAACAAGACATCGACCGCATCGGTGGCAATCGGCTGGGCGGGATCGACATCGACCAGTTCGTATTGCTTGGCCAGTTCGGTCAGGATGGCTTGACGCGGGATTTGTTGGAACTGACCACCGGCCATCGAAAAGCCACCCATGAACTGGGCATCGGTCTTCACGACCCCCAGCTTCTTGCGTGTGGGCTGTGCCACCGTTTTGATCGAACGCACCAGTTCGTATTCCACCGGCACACCACTTTCGAAGAACGGCACCACAACTTTCGACAGGCCGCTGCGGAAAGCCGCGCCCAGGATAACTTTCTGATCGACGAAGGCTCCGCGCTCACGCACCCGAATCGTTTGTGGCTCGATGCCGTATTGCTTGCTGGCGATACTGGCTTGTTCGCTGAAGGGTTCCAGGTTGTCATGGATGCGAACATCCAATTTGACTTTGCTGCTGCTGGCCAGCGATTTGAATTCTTTCAGTCGAGCCAGCAGGTCGTACTTCGTGCGAGTAAACTGCTCGGGCACATCGGCCGACATGTAAGCTTCGATAACGATCGGCCGCTCGGATTCCAAATTACTGATCAATTGGCGCGTCGTGCTGCTGAGCGAGCTGACCTGGCCTTGCGTCATGTCTTTACGCAGCACGTCGTTGTTGCGGAAGAAGTACGTACCTGCCAGCAAGATCGCGATCAACATGATGACGCGCGTAAAGTAATGCAGGAACATAGTATTGCCATCTTTGCCACCGCTCCAGTGACGACGGCCGATCAGCACCATACAGAGATACAGACCCAGCAGAATCACCAAGGCAAAGTAAGCCACCGATGAAACACCAATCACGCCGCGACCAAAGTTATCGAACTGTTCGCTGATACTGAAGAGGCTGACAAAGCGAGCCACGCCGTTGTCTTCAACAATCACATCGGCCATGGCCGCAAAGGCCAGCGGTGCATTGAAGAGAGCGCCCAGGATAAAGCCAACGGTGAGGTTGTGCGTGAGGAAAGAAGCGACCATCCCGACGGCCAGCATGGCCATCCCGATGAACCAATAACCAAAGTAGTTGGCGGCAAACAAGCCAGTATCCAGATTGCCTTGCGACAACAGCAGCAGGACGCTGAAGGTTGCCAGTTGCGAGAACAGCAACGAAGCCGTATAGATCGAGGCGGTGGCCAGATACTTGCCAATGACGATGTCAAAGTCGTTGGCAGGCAAGGTCAACAGTAGTTCGTCGGTACCCTGGCGCTTTTCATCTGCCCAGATGCTCATCGTGATCGCGGGGATGAAGAAGAGCATGATGATCGGGAACCACTTATTCAGTTGGTCCAAGGTCGCCAGGTTGGAGCTAAAGAATTCGTGGGGCCAGAAGGCCGCCATCGAGGTCAACAGCACGAACAAACACAGAAACACGTAACCGGTCGGGTTGGTGAAATAACCCAAGAAGTTACGCTTAAGCACAGCGAACGCAGCTCGCTTGGTACTGGCCAGAATGGCCACGATGATCAGCAGGGCAGCCACGAACACCAGGTCCATGCCCAACAGCACCAAGAAAGCCCACAATAGATTGATTCCTGAGTCGTCCATAATTTTAGGTTTAAGCTGTGAGGGTTTAGGTTTAAGCTGTGAGGGATGTTGATTGAAGGCGCGAGGATCAAAGGAATGAGGATGATTTCAAATTTCAAATTTGAGATTTCAAATTTGAGATTTGAGATTTCAAACTTCGGATTTCAAATTTGAGATTTCAAATTTCAGATTTCAAATCTCAAATCTCAGTCCCCTCAGTCTGAAGCCTGAAGGCCCACACTTTCTCACGCGGCTCCGGTTAGTTTGTGGAAGGCTACGTCCAGGTCGCCTTTGGTCTTTAGCTCAGCGACGGTGCCGTCGAAGACTTTGCGGCCTTCGTTGATCATGATGACGCGGTCGGCCATGGCTTCGACTTCTTGCAGGATGTGGGTCGAGAGCAAAATCGTTTTGGTCTCGCGCAAGCGACGCATCGTATTGCGGACTTCGCGAATCTGGTTGGGGTCAAGGCCGGCGGTGGGTTCGTCCAGGATCAACACATCGGGCTCGTGCAGCAGAGCTTGAGCCATGCCGACACGTTGGCGGAAACCTTTGGATAGCTTGCTGATGGCCTTTTGTTGCACGCTGCTGAGGTCGCACAGTTCAACGACTGCTTCGATTCGTTTCTTTTTCGAAGCCGGATCCATACCGCGGGCTTCGGCGAAGAAGTCGAGCAGTCCCAGCGGCGTCATGTCTGGGTAGAGTGGTCCGTTTTCGGGCAAGTAGCCCAAGTGCCTCGAGCCGGAGAGGCGATCGTTGAACATGTCATGACCGGCGATCTTGGCTACACCCTCGCTCGGGGCCAGGTAACCGGTCAGCATTTTCATAGTCGTGCTTTTGCCGGCACCGTTGGGGCCAAGAAAGGCAACCAATTCGCCTTCGTACACTTTGAAACTGATGTCGCGGGCGGCTGCGAAAGGGCCGTAGAACTTCGAGAGCCCTTCAGCTTCGATCATCGCGCGCCGATTTTCTTTTGGTTGTGACACGCAGCACCTTTTTCAAGTATTTGCAGAGGAAAAAGTTATCCGTAACAGCTTTACGTCCCAGCCAGTCCTCCAGTTCACGCACTGCTAGCCTGGAGGACTCGAGTCGGAATTCCCTTGCTAATGCTGGGAGAACCCTCGCTGACGCTTCGGGTTGTGATTGATGTAAGGTTTTACCCTCCAATGTCTTGCGCACAAGTGGGGGCCCCTTGTTGCAGCCGGCTTGGGCTCGGATAGGATAGCACGTTTCGTGGCCCGCCAGTGGGCCCAGGCTAACCGACTTATCCAGGTGGATTCATGCCGCGACTTGCTCACCATGTGTTCTTCACGCTGACTGATAACTCGCCTGCCAAAGTGGCGGAACTGCTGGCGGCGTGCGAGAAATACTTGACCAACCATCCTGGGCTGGAGTCGATCGACTTCGGCCGACTCAACCCCGACCTGGCTCGGCCAGTCAACGACCGCGGTTATGACGTAAGCTTGCATACGGTGTTCGTCGATAGGGCGGCTCACGACGCCTACCAGAGTGCCCCGCGTCACCAGCAGTTCATCGACGAACAAAAGCCCAACTGGAAACAGGTCCGCGTCTTCGACTCGGACCTGACCTGAGAGACGCCTGGTCTGTGATCTGGTATCGACGGAGACTGTAGCTCTGAGATGCTTCGATTGTGAGGCTTAGCGCCTAGGGGCGACGCATGCAATTGAACAGCCGCACAGTCGATCCGAGGTACTCTGGCGGTCCACCACCCACTCAATGTTCAGCCCGGAAGGGGACGATTCCATCATGAGCGCTACCGAAGCCACCGACTTCTACTTCGAGACGGCCGCTGACAAGCTGGAGTTGCCGCAATGGTTGCGCAAGCTGCTCAAAACGCCCAAGCGTGAAGTGACCGTGCAGGTCGTATGTGAAATGGACGATGGGCGAGTGGAAACTTTCCTGGGCTATCGCGTGCAGCATGACAACGCACGTGGGCCGATGAAAGGTGGTTTGCGATATCACCCGGCGGTCGACTTGGACGAAGTCCGATCGTTGGCCAGCTTGATGACTTGGAAGACGGCCGTGGTCAACATTCCTTATGGCGGAGCCAAAGGTGGCGTGGGCGTCGATCCCAAGAAACTCTCACGCAAAGAACTCGAACGGCTGACGCGCGGCTTTATCGACGAGATCCATGACATCATCGGACCGGACACCGATGTGCCGGCACCCGACATGGGCACCAATCACGAAGTGATGGCTTGGATTCGCAATCAATGGGAAAAGTATCACGGCTTTAATCCCGCTGTTATCACAGGCAAACCGGTCGAAGAGTATGGCGCCAAGGGGCGTGAGGAAGCAACGGGTCGCGGTGTCGGTATCCTGGCCGTGAAATTCATGCGCCGCTTCGGTATCAAGCCAGAGAATTGCCGCACCGCCATTCAAGGCTTCGGCAACGTCGGTTCTCATGCGGCCAAGTTCCTTAGCGAGGCGGCTTTCCCGGTGGTAGCCGTCAGCGATGTCAGCGGCTGCTACTACGATCCCAAAGGACTCAACGTCGCTGAATTGCTGCGCTACACCATGCACAACGGCGGCTCGCTGAGCGGTTACACTGGGGCACAAGTTATATCCAGCGATGAACTGTTGTACTTGGATTGCGACTTGCTGATCCCGGCGGCCTTGGGTGGTGTGATCACCCGCGACAATGTCGATAAGATCAAAGCCAAGTCGATCATCGAAGGAGCTAACGGCCCGATCTATCCCGAGGCCGACCAGATCCTGGCCAAACGCGGTGTAACCGTGTTGCCCGACATCCTGGCCAACGCAGGTGGTGTGACCGTCAGTTACTTTGAGTGGGTGCAGAATCGCCAGCACTATTCGTGGAGCCTGGATCGAGTCCGACAAGAGCTCGAACGCACGCTCAGCGATGCCTTCGAGCAGGTCTATCAGGAATCTCAGCGAGCCGATGTCTCGCTGAGAACCGCTGCCTTTATGATCGCCATCTCGCGAGTCCGCCGCGCCACCGAGCTGGCCGGCTTGAGCGGAGCTTAACCAGGCTGGAAGCACTATTGGTAGCCACCGCTGCCAAGCGGTGGAAAACGCCAACTGGCGCGTCCACCGTCTGGCGACGGTGGCTACGAGTTGGCGACGGTGGCTACGAGTCCGGCGGGGTTAGCCTAGCTGGGCTTGGAACTGGTCGAACAGATACTGGCTGTCGTGAGGGCCCGCGGAGGCTTCGGGGTGATACTGAACGCTGAAGGCTTTTAACTCAGTGTGCATGACACCGGCGATCGTGTTATCGTTCAGGTTGCGATGCGTGATGCGCAAGGTCGATGGTAGCGAAGCTTCATCGACGGCGAAGCCGTGGTTCTGAGAGGTGATTTCTACTTTGCCACTGTCGATATTTAGCACGGGTTGATTACTGCCGCGGTGGCCAAACTTCAGCTTGAAAGTCTTGGCTCCACAGGCCAGGCTGAGCAGTTGATGGCCCAGGCAAATGCCGAAGACCGGTTTCTTGCCCAGCAGCGCCCGGATCGTACTGATTGCATATTCGAGCGGTTCCGGGTCGCCGGGACCGTTGGACAGAAAGATGCCATCGGGATTCAGCTTCATCACCTCTTCCGCCGTGGCGGTGCCTGGCAGAATGGTGACCCGGTTGCCACGCTCGGCCAGGTGTCGAGCAATATTCCACTTCATGCCGAAATCGAGGCAGACAATATGAGGACGACCATCCACGGCTGCGGGGGTCGAGGGGCCGACCTCTAACTGGAACAACCCCTCATCCCAATTCTGCACACGCTCTGGGATAACTTCGCGAACCAGATCGCGACCAACCAAACCGGGACTTTCGATCGCCTTCTTGACTAACGAAGCGTTGTCCTGGTCGGTCGACGAGAGGACGCCTTTGAGAGCGCCTTTACTGCGAATGTGGCGCACCAGAGCTCGCGTATCGATACCTGCCAGTCCAACGATGTTGTTTCGCTTGAGATAGTCTTCCAGCCCGGACTGCGAGCGAAAGTTGCTATGCAAGCGGCTGCCTTGGCGAACGATGAAACCGGCCACTTGGGGCTTGCCGCTTTCGACATCGACCGGGTTGGTACCGTAGTTGCCAATCTCCGTGTAGGTCATGGTCACAATCTGACCACGGTAGCTGGGATCAGTGAGAATCTCCTGGTATCCGGTCATCGAAGTATTGAAGACAACTTCGCCGGAGGTCTCACCACGGGCGCCGAAAGCTAATCCTTCAAAGACAGT
Source organism: Ottelia alismoides (assembly GCA_037367405.1). Classification (NCBI taxonomy): domain Eukaryota; kingdom Viridiplantae; phylum Streptophyta; class Magnoliopsida; order Alismatales; family Hydrocharitaceae; genus Ottelia; species Ottelia alismoides. Next base: position 5,992,983 of record JAZKJV010011400.1, on the reverse strand, counting down.
GCCATCTTCCAGAGCCAGCTTGGCAACTTCACCGAATTGTGGCAACGTTCAAGACCTCCCAGCCCGTCAACAAGCGTATCGTGGATAAACTTGCAGGATTATAGATAGGCCGGTCGGTTTGCGGAAGGAGCTTGCTACTTGAAAGCGTTCTCATCGAACTCGGCGAATTCGGCAGGCTGGCCAAAGCCATCGTCAAAGCCACCGGCGCCTGCAGGCGCCATTTCCGCGCCCACTCCCGCCATGGCTTGCTGACTGGCCTGCAGCTCCTTCGCAGCCTTCTTGCGAGCCTTGCTTTCCTTCATGGCCACAATGCCAAACGCGACCCACAGGCCGACCATAAACAGAATCCACGAGATTGGCCAAAGGATCGCTGGCATGGATGGTCAACTAAAAAATAAGGTTGAAAAGGAGGTCTAAATCGCCGGCCCGGTCCCCGGGCAGCCAAAATCACGCGGCCCGGGCACTGCTGCCCGTAGCCACCAACGTAGCACGGGCACTCCTGCCCGTAACCAACACCCTAGCACGGGCACTCTTGCCCGTAATTAGTGATGAATTCGGCCAGGAGTGGCCAAGCTACGGCTAACCTGCAACCTTTACACTAGTCGCCCAGGGGCGGTTTCGTCAAGTTTTGCACCCAAAAGTCGCTGAAACGTTACAATGTGACTGCGATAGCAGTTTTCCTCCGCCGCGAGCCTGATGAGCTGAGATTTGACCGGGGAGAGCAATTAAGCTGGGAGGAGGTTGACCTGTGGCGTCCGATGACCTGCCTTCGCCTTGCGTGAAGCAGCCAGTGCGGGCGGCAATCCCTACTCGATTGGTTAGGTGAATCCGTGGTTCGAGACAATAGCGTGGAATGGTTCGCATCGCTCAGCGTCAGCGAACTCCTGCGTTCCCTGTGGCAACAACGCGGTAGCATCGTAGCCGT